>CM034157.1:284103847-285377853 GCA_019776745.2 Taxus chinensis | reverse complement strand
GTTTCATAAATTCCACGATGGTTTCATGACTTAATGTCAAAAGCTAAGGAAAAATTTTACAGAATGATAAAGGAAAGCTAGAAAAACATGGAAATGGGCAAGGAAAGCATTCTAGGCTAATAATGGAAATTGTACTTGAACACCATTGGAAAATATTTTGACTCATCAATGGGGATTTTGAAATATTCTGACAATGTAGCACATGAAAAATTTGGTGCATACATATTTCTCCCTGGGAGAAGCATTTTAGCCATGAAGAGATGTAAAACATAGAGTTCAAGAATGGCGCTCCCAAATGGGAGAGTTAGAAATTATTCTTGGCATGTCAATGTGTTAAAGTGATGCCAATCCAAGATTCCCACCACCTGCAATAGAAAATGGGAATCAAGTGCAGATAAAATGTAGAATTGACAAAATACACTAAAATAAAATGAAAAGAGGACTTACCATGTCTGCGGGGATAAACATTTACCTACAGCAACACTCCATCCCTGTAAAACATGCACACTCAAACTAGAGTTAAAACATGTTATATATAACCAAAATCACTATTTTTAGAAATCATTTTCACTCACCCATGTAGATATTTTTGAGCTCTAGATCACTTGTGATGGTTTCATGCACAAGTACAATCAAATTGAAGAGCATTCAGATGTGATGGCAGCCCCACCAACGAGAGGAGAAAAAACTCATAGATAGGTGAATTATTTTCATTTGTTAATTTTTAACCTATAATGTAAAAAATCTGAAAAAATCAATCTAAGGGGGTTATTTTCACTAATTTTGTGGTAAAAATGTTCACTAAGAGGTTCCACATGGGATGTGGCTTTTATTTCATTAAAAATGGTGTCTGTTTTGTCTTTTTTGAGGATTTTGGGTCCCAGGGTATGACGTACCCTTCTCAGGAAGAACCATCACTCTACATAGGTGAAAGTTATACAATTGTCACTCTATGGAAAGGGGGGGTTATTTAACTATCACAGATATTACGTAACCACCACTCTGCATAGAGGTGCGGCTGCATAATTGTTAAGGCAGAGGCTAAAATTGACCAAGTGTGAAGATTTTTTCTGGTTTTTGTGTTGTTTTATGATGTTTTTAATAATATTATTATGCATAAAATGGTTCAAACTTTCTCTTCCCTTGATGTTTGTGAACTCAGGGTCTATACATCAGATGGAACATGGATAGAGAGTGTGATGGGCTCCCTCCCATCTTAGATTCACTTACTCAGGCTGAGACAGATACTTTGCATAGAATCGGGATTTGGGAGGAGATCCTAGACATAGTTGATTATACCACCCGGTTACTTGTTAGATGATCTATTGAGTTATTGGGATTTAGACCGGAACACTTTCCAGCTGTGTTGAGTAAGAGGGGAGTGGACTATCACTCTTGAGGATGTGTACAGGATTCTGAGGGTTCTTGTCATAGGTAGGAGATTGACTATCTTTAATACTAAATCAGTGTTGTTGTCTCGCAGTTGGGATTACTACATGGGAGATGTGTTGACACCCGATATTTGTGCTAAGCATGACATGAGGTTACTATCAATAGCCTCTTCCCCTATCCCTACCTTGCACAAGGCCATTATTGGAATCTTGGCTTCGCGCTTGGTTAGGGAAAAGGGAAAATCCCTTAGTCATCCCACATTAGTGACTAGTTGGGTCTACGAGTGAATAGTCCCCTACTAGAGGGGTGTTTGGATAACTGATCCTCAGGCTATTAAATCAGTTAGACAGATAGCTATGGCCCTGCTAAAGGGGCTTCATCAACCTGTTGTGACACATACTACAAATGATATGGTCTCACTTCTGTACTAGGACATGGCTAGATTATGGGGTGAGGATGTCGTTATTTTGGAGGTATAAAATAGTACCACACAGTTAGTAGACATGAACAACTGGGTGGAGTTCCATCCAATTTATAGGGTGCCCTAGTAGTTTGGGTTACCTTATATTGAGGCCTTCCCAGTATTTCTAATCATATACATGGGGATCATAGAGGGTATATCTTCCTAGAGGGGTAAGCTTGATTGGAACGTTGTTACACCTGGGATCTTGATTGACACACTACAGACTACCCCAGATCTACCTAGGCCAGGGGTGATTCTTCAGATTGAGGCTAATCACATGCATAGCAGGGAGGAGAAGGAGGAGGCTGAGGTAGAGACAGAGAATGATGATGAGGTACATGACAAGGGGGACAAGAAGGAGACTAACACCAAATAGAAATCCATGAGATAGGCTTCCAGGGTGGGGAGGGTCGAAGCTGAGGTTGAGGCTAAGAATTTACACACAGATGGTACTCTTCCTTTCATAGGAGGAGGAGATGATGAGTTGGTTTTTAGATGGTAGGTGGCCTCAGAGGAGAATGTAGCTAAGCATTTTCCCGTAGTATCTCCACCACCACCACCAGCACTAGTAGACTCATCCTATATGTTAGAATATCTAAGTAAGTGAAATACTCTTCTCTCAACTCTACTACTTAGACTATAATTAGTATTTAATTACACACTATATTTTGTTTTGCTTTCAAAAAATTTCTAACTAACCCTTTTTTTCTTTTGTTCTGCAGCTACAACCGATGGCTAGTGAGATATTATTTGTATTGTTCTTGTGGATACCTTCGTACACCCCAAAAATATGACATGATATGAGCTTCTTTTGGATTCAAGTCAGCCGATCATGGTGGTGTGACACACTGACATGTTTTCTATGGCATGGATTATAGCGGGAGCTATGACCAAGATGAGGACTGATCTTGTTGCATATCAACTAGATAAGAGGAGACAATGGCAAGAACATTCTTGCAGCGAGGCCACCACTAGAAGATCTCCTAGTTCATCGTCTCATGGTCACTTTCATAGGTCTAGTCATAGAGGCTCTCACTCCCATCACAGGAGTCACAACCAAAGTCCCAACCGCACACCTTCATCTATATCCTATAGAGAGGATAGGATATAGGCCTTTATTGCTTAGGATCATTTTTTATTGTATATATCAATTTTTTTATTTTTTACTAATTGTGAGCATTTTTCATGAGCCATATATTGACTGCCATTTATGCATTACCATCATCATAGACCGTTCCATCTCACCCATGTAGATAAGAAAATATTTTTCTACCTTAGACGAGTAGATTCCATTAGTTCCTATACATAACATCAGATTGCCTTGATCTTTCCTTATTCACATTTCACCCATTTTACTTATATAGATTCCACATAGGAATCTATCCATTCCACATTAGTTGTCCTAGGATGACTTCAAGAGGAATTTGACAGGAAAATCATTCTCTAGAAGCTTAACTATTTCAGCCATAGTTTTTGTTGTTATAGTTTCTACTATGGAGGATTTATTTTCATCACGATTTAGCCCTTCAATTTATTTAAGGGCTTCCAATTTAGTCATAGGGAAAAACTGGGACTCAAGTTTTTGACCACGATGCTTGTTCAACTTATTTTTAAGGGCTTCCAACTTAGTCATAGGGAAAAACTAGGACTCAAGTTTCTGACCATGAGTCTTGTTCAACTTATTTTCCAAGAGTTTGAATTTAGTATGAACCCCTAGTTTCTTTTTTAGATTGGAAAAATGGATGTCCAATGGCTTTGGGTCACCCTAACATATAAAAACCTTACCCAAGTGCAGCAATCTGGCCTCTTAGAACAATGTAGAAGGGATTTCATTCATTCTATGTATCTCAGGTCAGCTGAATCATATTATAGTTGGTTTCTCGATCTATAATTTAAAACTCAGTCAATATAGTCTTTTGTATAAACATAACATGAAGCACTATAGTCCCAATGGAAATTACCTTGAGAATATTGTATCCTCTCAACATATTTTATGTTGAAGAACAATTGGTATCTTTGTAGCCTAGCTTCTAAAGAAACAATAAAGGGACTATGTTGATAACACCCCTGTTGTCTATTATTACATGCTTAACATATTTTTTGTAGATCTAAACCTTGAGGTACAACACAGGGTCTCCTCTTTATGCTAACTAGCATCAGTTGACATCTTACTAATGTAAAATAAAAACTCCGCATCCCTCTCATACTGCCCTGGAGGATAGACATAAAAGTCTATGTGATTAACTTGGGGCTTCAGAGCAGGGGTGATGGAAATTAAATGGCCAAGGCCTAATGCTTGTAAAAAATCTATTTGATGTGTAGGTGAATTCTTCAAAAAATCCAAAAAGGAAATGTGAGAACAGGTCTTGGTCAAATCTGTGATTAAATCATATGGCTCTACTAGTTTAGGAGTCATTGGCATATCATCCAACATTGAGGGGTAGATTGGAAGAGGATGTGACAAATAATATTAGGTAGGGGTTGCTATATTAACCTTGTGTTCGGTTTCTATCTCCACTATGCCCAAAATCTGGGTTTGATTCCATCTAAAGGGGGAGTGACTAGAGGGTTTGTAGATGTAGTCACCTTGTGATCATTATTTCCAATAGGCATACCCCTATTAGTCCCATGAGGATTGAGCTTTCTTTCTTAGGGTGTGTTAGAAGGGGGTTTTTATAAACCTCAAGGATAGAATTCTGAGGGCAAATAGGTCCCATGTGAATGTTTTGCATCTGTGTTGTAGAATTAGCCAAAAACATCTCAACAAAGAGTTGCCTTTGTTCATCTGAAAGTATTTGTTTTTGCAATCGCAGCATGTATGAGCATCATGTCCACTAACATTATGAAAACCACAATATAAATTAGGATCGTATTCATGGGGTCTTTTATTATGGTTCTATTATGGTCCATAGTTTCTATTGTTGGTTGTTAAAGTTGAATTTTTGGGGCCTCTGGCCTTGGTTCTAATATTGGTTTGGATATCTACTTAGGTATTGAACTAGACATTTGGCTTGAACTTGTTGAGGTGGGGGAGGAGGACGACTAAATTCCACCACATTAATGGAATGAGTGAATTTGTTACTCCTTTGATTATTTTTTATTTGTATTATTGTTACCGTTATTCACATTATTAGTGCCAAAAAAATTTGGATTCTTGTATTGGTCAGTTACACCATTTATTGTAGCACCAAGGTTCTTATTGAGGACTTTGGGTCCTTAATTATTATTATTTGAACCATTTTTGTAGTTCAATTTACCCTGAAAGGGGTTGATCAGTATCCCATTTGATTCGTACATATTTTGGCCACTATCAATCACCAATTGGTTAATGCGGAGAGCACCTTCTAAGACGTCCTTGTAACTTTTAAATGAAAAATTTTGAACCTCCTTCTTCGTTTCTTGGTTGAGAGAATGAAGGAACAAGTTGCAAAGCTTGAGCACTAGCCAAGGAGTAGAGGATTTTCCGCCATCTTTGAATGAAATGGGTAGCAGTCTTTATCTCTCACTTCATTAGATACAATGGAAACACCTCAGGTCTGTGGGTATACCTATTGTTGAGGTGAGTCTCTAGTATCAAGGCCAATTCCTTATTGATGTATCCTAAACTATTTTTTTGGGGTTTTGAGGGTAAAAATATTATTGTAATTGAATTGAAATGGGGTGATACACCAAATTTATTGAGGGATTTGACTGAGTACATGCACAATAAAATTGAGAACAAATTATGGAAGCACAAACCAATGGGTTTTCAGTTTGATCCTAAGGAAAACACTTGTGTGTTGAGGGATAAATCACAACAACACAGAGCTAACATGCACACTAAGACTATATAGAAAACACCAAATTTGTAGCAAGGTAAGATAATTAATCAGGGAATTAACATTCACAAGAATTAATAGAAAGATACACACCACTGCAAATAATTGGAAAGATAATAACTAGTTCTCATTCAAGGGAAAAACTTGGCAAAAATATGCTTCAACACTCATGTGTCCAAAAATTCCTCCTTGTGCCTTGCTAGTGCACACAATATATAGAAAAAATACTTCACCCAACCCCTCCTAAAAATAGAATACAGTCTGTACTCACCCATGCATGCTAATTTTACCCCTTTATCATGAATAAATAAAGGAATAAAAATAGACATGATGATTACAATGAGGCATTAATAGCCTTAGTTACAAAATACACTCTAGTCAAAGTGTAGTTGACTGCTATTTTTAATTCAATTAATATACTTGGGTGAATATTTTTGGATAATATTAGCTCTTGCTTGGTCTGTTCAATGTGCATGCAACTATTTCCTTGCAAGTGCATGATTAAATAATCATATTTAATTTTGCATGATGTGACACTTGTATATTCATCCACTTGCAAAGGAAATTTGTCTTCTTCTTTTTTGTCCTCCTTTGATCACATGCAAAATAATACTTCTATGCATGAGAAAAAAAAATACTTGGGAAAATCATCTTCCCATTGTGGGGACCACTTGCAGGCATGTGCAAGAAAATAATACCTTTATTTGTAAAAATTAAGGTAATAGTACTCCATACTTATGATGTTGACCCTTTGCATGTATTTGTTTTAATCTCATCATGAACATGTGCATGCTTTGATAATTTTTTTTCAAAAATTAAGGACTGTATTTACCCCTTTGTTGACTTGGTAATTTTCTTGATTCAAGGTCATGCTTTGGGCTCTTTTGATCATTTGCATATACTATAATCATTATTTGATTATATCTATGCCCCCCCTACGTACTTGGTCATAGCATATATAATAATGGTATAAGGTCACCAGGTTTTTAATCATTTTGAATGACCACCTTTGTCTATTAACATGATGCTTGAATACATAGGGTAGTATTTTGATGATCCTTAGGCATATGTCTTGCTTTAGATTTTTCAGTCAAGGTCAAATTCACCTTTTAAATAATCATGTCATTATAAAGATTTAGGATCTTTTGATTATTTGATCACGTATGAAAAATACCTTAGATAAGATCAAGGTAATAGATTTTTGATATTTATGGAATAAGCCAAAGTCCCCTTCCATGAATGGTTCGACCCTTCTTTTGTTGTATCAATGGCACCAATTTGACTTCACTGTGGTCGAGTTTAATAATAACTCTAAGTTTTCATTGAAAAGGAAAAATTAATCCCTAGCCGTCGATCTCTGTAATGGAATGATCTGTGTCATTGATTTTATGACCTTTGTTGATAAGGTGGTTGGCTAGTTTTAATTGATCATTGATGTGAATCCTTGATCTGGATCATTGATCTTGTGAGTAACTTTGATAGCCATTTGATCTTGTACCATGGTGGTCTTGATTCTCAATCTTCAAAATTAGGTTGGAAGTGTGGTTTGTTGGAGTTAACATCTTGCGTCATTAGATATTGTATTGTGAGATCTCATTCGTCCATTATTGACTCACCTCTAACTTGAAGGAGTTAGGTTTTGTAAAAATCTCTCTGAGCTTGTCACTTGTTCATTTCACTTTTCTCATTTCGAGTAGCAAAGTTATGCAAAAATTTTATCGGACGACCATTTTCTCTAATCCAAGCTCAATTTCTTTAATTTTTAAACTCTTTGAGGCTCTATGAATGTTCTCACTTCAATCTTTCTACCATTTTTTCTCCATTTGAGCTTAAAGAAAGATTTTTAGGAGATGCCCTCCACTTTTGTGATATTCACATCACTGTTTGGTGAAGGAATGATAGGTTTGTTTGAATCTTTGAGAATCACATTATTTTATCATTTTGCTACTTTGACTGTCAATATATACTAAATTCATTTTTCTTATTTCTTTATGATTTTTGGGTATATTTATACATGGTCGAAACTTTCAATCTCAAAATATATTTTGGGTGCTCATTTTCTTCATTTTTGACCTTAGTTCTTTGAGGTTTGAAATATTTGTTTACAGAATACTTAGTTCCTTCCATAATTTTTGAGCTCTTATAATTTTTTTGAGAAATCCATCAAGGTTATGGGGAAATAAATGAGCTTTCCTGACATTACTTGTGCTTGAGTTAGTTCCATTGGTTTCAATTATTTTCTAGCTCTATAATTTTTCTCTTGGTTACCTCTGGTTCAGACGTCATTAATGAAAGCTTTGAACTCATTTTTTGCTTGTGCCTTTGTTATGATTTTGTATTTGCATTTAAAGTTTCTCAACCTACTGATGGTTCAAAATAGCTCACCATCTGGGATTCTGGGTGTGTTTTTTTACCAAATCTTAGTTTCTTCTCTTTCAACTCATTGATTTTTGTTTCTAAATGCCACTGTGGCTATAACTCAAACTATATGCCCTGTGAACTCATTGTACTATTATTTTGTTCCTACAATACTACAATGCATGACTAGATTTTTTTTCCTGGCATGGATGTCATTCATCAAGATTTGGTTATCTGTGGACCAGCTATAACCACCTGACAAATGTGAGTTTTTCAAATTTCCTCAAAAGGTAACTTTACTTTCTTTTGTAAGATTTTGTCTCTTCTGCTTTTTTCTACTTTTTGGGTTTTTCTTTGAGCCCAAATGCATTTATTATGTAAATGAACATGTTCTCCTTTGTGAATCCATTGTGAATCATTTTTAACGATTTCCATGTATGAGACACTATTCTTACCATTCTTGAGCATGAACTTTGAGGGTTTTACTCTCTATATCTTCTCCATATTTGAGCTTTTTTGTTTTTAAGTTTGTTCTCAAAATACCCATTAATGGGATTACTTTCCTTTGAGTTTTCTACCGTAAACTTCTTTCTTCTGCATTATTTTGATGAAAATGGGTAAAACCCTTTATTATCCTTTCATTTGAAATTATACTTATTTGATTCTACCTCCTGAAGCATGACTATTTAAAAAACTATGTTTTCATCTTTTCCTTTTCTCTATAAATATGATCGAGTTCTTAAATTATAGAAGTTTATTTTGAAGTATTTGCAAATTGATCTTGAAAATAGTACCTGTAGCTTTGAATTCTATTGCAAGTTGGAAAGAGTTAGAATGTGTTTCACAGAAGAAATCTCCAGAATGTAGTGTTTCCTATTTGATATAAATGGAGAGTTTATATAATGCATCTTGAGCTTCTTAAATAATTTGAAGTTGAGCATTTTAAACAATTTGGTTCCTTTCTGTAGAAAGATGTATTTGTAAATCTGTACTTCAGTGAGCTGATTGCTTCTAAAAGATCTAAAAATGTACCTTACATTTGATAATTCACAACACTTTGAATATCACTTGAAAACTGATTATGTATCTAATTTTAGTTCTCTATGTATAGAGGAAAGTGCAATTTCTACATGCTTCCTTTTATACTGACCTGATTCTTTACAAATTATACTACTTGGAAATGTGAAATCTGTATAAATATTTCCTTATATCACACTTGGCCACATTCTGGAAAATTGAACTCTGTAGCTTCTAAATTTATCTCTTTTCTTGTAATACTGAGATGAAGATAATGAAGTTTCTCTTTCTTATAGCATAATTTTACACTCTCTTGCATGTACATAGATCTTTTTTTACTATATCTATAACATGATTATGGACTTGCACTTATATGAAAAGTTCATAGGGATTTGATGCTTGGAGAATCTATCCTTATATATTTCTATTCATGTTTTATGTGCTTGTTCTTCAAGGACTGAAGTGAAGACTCATAGATGAATTATTCCTAAACTTCTTGTTCAAACTTATTGAATCTGCATTTGTAGCTCTTATGAAAAAATTCTCTTTATTCCTAGAGCATAGTTTTTCAAATGATGCATCCTATAGATGAGTTTTTCTAAAGTAATGAATGCATAACCTTGTATGTCATACTTGATGTCTTTTTCAACTTGTTGTTTTTTGAAAAGCTATCCAAGTATTCTGCAATCTGTTCTTTAGTTGACTGTAACTTGAACAAAACTGATATTTTTTTCTTGTATTCTATTTATGTCATTCAAATTTCAAGAAAAATTAAACCTAGAAAATGCTTTTCACTTAGCTTGAAATATGTGACTGTGCTCTTTTCATTCAGTTGAATCTAAGGAATATATTTTTAATGAATTTTGCTTTTATATTTAGCATGATTTCCTTCCCTATTAGCTTAATCTCAAATTTTGAAATGTTATCCCAGAACTCTGTATCTGTTTTGGTTGTGGCTTGAACTTTGAAAGTTCCTTGTGCATGTGTTTGATATGAAGCATCAAGCCTTTTGTGACTATATTTTTAGCATTTGATTCTCATGGTTGTTGTTATTTCTGAGTTGTACCACTAAGTTTACAATTGATGAACTTGTTTGCAATTGATGAAACTCCATTTATCTCTATTTCTTTATAATATGATTTTTTATACTTCCAAAGAGCATTTGTTCTTATGTTTTTTTTTACTATAATGTAATCTTCACTTAATCAATGAATATTGGAGAGTTAATTTTGATTTTGATGTTTGGGTGCATATACTTATTGACGGTTTCATAATTCTTTCCTCAACAGTGCCTGATAGTTCATGATCTTTTCAATGTAATTTGTTTTGATTATACATAAAATTTTTGTGAAAATGCATGCATTTTTTTCTTTGTGTTTCTTCTGCTAACCTGTACCTGCACACTTAAGAAAATTGTTAGAAAATATATAGGATTTTTGGCCTCTCTAATGTTCCATTGTTTCTTTTCTTTCTGTTTCCTTTTCTACATGATTATAGGAATCTCATGTGTTACTGCAAGATACTACTTTCTCAAATCTGTATATGTTATCTTAATGTACCTTATAATTTTGATCTTAAGAGGTTCATTTTCCTGAAACTAGAAACATAGGCATGCAGACTGAATCTTGAGCTCAAATTTGACATTTTATATGTTTTCCTTTCAGTTACATTGTTGCAATGGAGTGATGTAGAGAAGATGAAGCTCAAAAGTTGGAGCTGAAACAATAAAGACCAAATGGAAAACCCAAGGCAATGATGGGTTCCTTCTTCATTCCTTTGCTTCTAGTTTTATACACATGTATCTCTTATTTCAGTAGTTGTAAGTTACATCCCACGGCTTGTGTGGGAAACATTGAATTTCCTTGATGAATAAATGATATTATTTCTGTAATTGAGTTGTGTACTTCCTTTTACTTTCATATTTTATGTTATGTAATGATTGTACAATGAATTAAACAACTCAATACATACTTAATAACACTTAATCATAGGAAATGATCAAATTGAAAATACATTTAACTTAAAAATGAACTCTCAGCAATGCAAACAACAACTACGTTTGTTGTTTTTGAGTCCAACTTCTTAGGTTTGCCTTTATCTTTACCTTCCTCAAGGCTATGCTTTAAGCATCTATATGGGTGTAAGGAATCCCCTGAGGTTGAGCATATTATCTGGAAAAGGAAAAAATGTCCCATTGTAGAGATTTAGAATACATGTGGAGATACGGGAGAACATTATTTTGGTATGGAGTAGAAGATGCAAAACCAAGGAAATTAATATTTCTAGTTTGAAGGAAATTTGAGAATAAAATTTTGGTTGGCGTCTATGGAGGGTACCTGTACAAAGTGTGAGAGGGGATACCTAACATTCTTGATCTAGTGAGAATGTCTCTAAGGTTAGTAACACCCATGTAAACCAAAAGAGGTGAAGGTTCTGAGGGCACATAACAAAAGTTTTTCTCATGGTGGGGGATATTGCCTTTTCCTAAAAAAGATGTAGCATGAGAAGGTTGGGAAATATCTAGTTCCCTAACTCTATCCACCAATTTCGAACTTACAACACATGCAAACAATGTTGCATTTGATTTAGGAGTATTCCAGGTCTTTTTGTGAAGAAAAGGAACATGATTTCCTAATATAGATTTATCCATGAGAGGCCACCCCTCTGTGGATGTATTTCTTGTTGTATGAGAAGGGGTAGAAGAGTTGTTCTGTAGAAAAACATTAGTGTACTCTTGCATCTGGTTCAAGGACTGGTCTATTGTGTTAAGATGGTCATCGCTTTAGGTGAAGCATGACAGGAGTTCATCATTTGGAAATAGGTAAGATGGGAGAGAACCAGATTGCATGTTGGATTTTGGTCTAAACAAGACCAGCGGATTGGACCCTTTCTCTCTTATGAATGTCATGTTGTCTGAGTTGGATGTTACCAAAATATTATGTATTATTATTAAATAAATTATAATATTATTAACAATGATTTTAGAGAACTGAAATTAATAATATAATTATAGTAGTTAGCTGAGTGTGAGATATTAATAATGTGATATTAATATCATATTTGTATGTATGTGAGTTAATCTCACCATTAGAATAGGGATATGTGATTATAGATAGATATATGGGATAGATGAGATATTTTAGCCATGGCTAAGAGATATAGGGGATTGGTGATTGATGTTAACTCCTTAGATAAATGAGATCATCCTCTTATATAATGTAGTATCTTGCAAGAATAAAATTGTCCCGATTGAATACAATTTACCGGTTTTATTTTTTATTTTGTGTAAAGCTTAGACTAAAATAATATTTTGTATCAAAGCAGGTTGGATGGAGTTTGTTTAAATATCTTCTATCTGTTGCATTAGAGTCTTTCTCAAATGTGAATCTGTAGTAGCTCCTAAGTGTTGTATTGAAAATGTGATCCACTATTCACATTTTTTTTAGAATTTGGCATTTTTGGTTTGCTGGAATCTCGTGTTTATTTTGGTTCAAGATATCAATTCATCCTTGATTTTGTATATGTACAGACTCCATTCTTGTATTCTCATAGTTCCATGAGAAAATAAAGTTTTATTCTACTGGCGACAATGGTTTTTTGATCTGAAATTCATCCTTTCAATATTTGAGATGTCTTTTGTTATCATGGAATTTTGATTCAGTTTTGAGGAGTTCATATAATTGATTTCCATGAAAGGTCTCTTTGCAAAGAAACATCATTATTTTATTGATCTATAAGTGCCCTTGATTGGATGAATATTCTATGACATTATCAGAGTTCAAATCTTGCTTTGAATTTTTCATTGAAGACTTGACATTAGCATGAACGAGGTGTTATAAATGGTGTAGTCGAGTTTTTTTATTCCTGTCTTCTTACTTCTCTCGTCATCACATCTACCAGCATGAATTAAATCCTAATAACCATTCACGTGGAGTTTTTTTGCAAAACTATTCCATTTGTTCATTGTTGTGTGGGTCTTTGTTGAGTAACGTATTCGAACTAATCATAGGAATTATGGTTCTCTTTCTTCATATCTCCATTGATTTCTAACTTTATATGATTTTCAAATAGCATGATCTAAGCTACATAAATTATCAAGTACACTATTATTATCTGGTGGTCTCCAACTCTCGCGCATTATATGCATTGCTCTATATTTAGGCACATTTCACATTGATGATTTTGAAGCTTCCATGTGGGGTGATTCTTCAACCATTTTTTGTAAATCCCATGGTTTTATAGCTTGGTTTTAGTAGTATTCATTTATTTAAAATTGTAGTTAATTAAGTTTCCTCAGAAGTAGTCATTTTTTTATTTTTTCCATGTCAAAATTTCTGATATTAGTGGTCTTTGTCTTTAGATATTCAGTGGTGTTGTTATTTAAGGAAAGTGTATTCATATTATATAAAAAAAATTCTTCATAGTCCATCAAGTCAATAGTTTATGTTGTTAGTTAGGTCATATGTTGTATTTTAATGTTTATTATACAATTGTCAATGTGTTATTATAAGGTCAATATCAAAATCATTTTAAAGTGTCAAAATTAAGTCATAGGATTTTGTATGTCTCTCAAAAGTCAAAAAAATATTATCTTGTAAGTATTAAAGTTGTCATTTGTGGATTTTGTTAAAAAATGTTGATAGTCATTTTTTGTGTCAAAGCAAAGTGTTGTCTTCTCAAATTCGAGTGTAAGATTTGAGTCATTGTAAAATTCTAGTATTTTTTGGTCTATAATGAAAAATTCATAGTGTCAAATATTGTAAAAAAAAAATACCTCACGGATGCATTTCCAGTGTTAGCTGACATCTAATTTTTGGGAGAATAAGATGAATGATATTGTAGTTCTAATGATAGTTTGGATGACTTCAAAGAAGGAAAATATGTCTAGCTTCAAGGGCTCCACCCCTCGACCTACCCTGTATCGCAACAGGGAGTGCTCCTAAGGTGTTTCCCTGGAACCCTGCAAGGGGTGCTGCCCCTTGATCCTATTGGGGGCTACCACCCCCAAACCCCCGCTTTGGAATTTCAAAACCAAAGTAAAGATTTTTGGGGAAGATGCATCGACAAAAGGTGGTGCAAATTTGAGCTCCATGGTCCAATTTGTTGAGTAAGTAGTGACACATGGAGGAAGGAGGTAACGGAGGCTAGAGGTCAATCAAAAATCTCTCATCAGTCACCAAAAATGGGGCTGCATGAAGTTGTGATGGCAGTACGTGTGTATGTGTGTTTTATTTCAAAGTTGCAATTTGTTGTTTGCAGTATGATTTCAGAGCATTTGTTTGAATAAGTGAAATGTTCACATTGAAGGGGGGAACTAGAAAATGTTCTCAATGTTCAATTTTCCCTCTATTCAGTAAGTAGTGGTTCCAACATGATTCCCTAAAGGAAAGACATAGTGGATAGACGAAAGCGCAAAAGAAATGCAGCAGTGTGATATTTGAGTTTTTGGTTGTCCTGTAAAACCATCCTTTGTTTTGGTTGTTGGTTGTCTTGTAAAACCATCCTTTGTTTTAAAGTTTTTGGTTGTCCTATAAAACCATCCTTATTGAGTTTGTTGGATGTCCTACAAAACCATCTAGATCATGAGCATGCATGGGTGGCAAGCTACAAAAGGAAATGTGATTATTTTTTCTACAATGTCAACATTAGGGGAGTGTATATTGGGAATTAATAATGTTAACAATAGGGGAGTGAATGTTACCAAAATATTGTGTAACATTATTAAATAAATTACAATATTATTAATAATTAGTTTATATAACTCATATTAATAATATAGTTGTAATAGTTAGGTGAGCGTGAGATATTAATATTGTGATAATAATATCATATTTGTATGTATGTGAGTTAATCTCACCATTAGAATAGGGATATGTGATGATAGAGAGATATGTGGGATAGGTGAAAGATTCTAGTTGTGGCTGAGAGATATAGGGGATTGGTAATTGATGTTGACTCCTTAGATAAAGGAGATCGTCCTCTTATATAATGTAGTATCTTGAAAGAATAAAATTGTCTCGATTGAATGTAATTTACCAGTTTTATTGTTTATTTTGTGTAAAGCTCACACCAAAATAATATTGGAGAGCTCAGGTTGTAGGCTATACATAGGTTGATGTATCTCCTTAATCTTGATTGATGAACCGTTGTAGGTACCTTGAGGAGGAGGAGTGTGAGGGGAAGGTAAATTCAATGAGTAATTATTATCCCACCCAGATAATGAGGGAAACTGTTGAATACCCACATGGTAATAATATGCTTATGAACCAAAAATGGGCCTATCTTATTCCTGACCCAAAATATTTTGAGGGTATATAAATACCCACAAAATAATTGGAAAGGAGAGGGTTGGATGAAAGAAGGTAGAAATAATGGAAACTAAAAGGTACTAGTTCCTAACCACAGGATCAAAAAATTTGTACGACTGAAAATCAACATGTGGCTTTTAGGTGCACTCGACCTCCTGAGGTCTTGTCGAGACAACCGATGTGGAATGGATAGAGGACTATGTGGAAGATATATAAGGTGAATGGGTGAAACGTGAATAAGAAAATATCAAGGAAATTTGATGTCCTGTAAAGGAACTAATGGAATCTACTCATCTAAGGTGACAAAAGCTTGTCTTACCTACATGGGTGAGATCGAACGGTCTAATATTATGGTAACATGTAAATTACAATCAATATTTGGCTCACAAAAATGATCAAAATGGGTTGTGGAAGGCATGTGATTTGTCATATGTTTTCCTCATAGAATTTTCAAGACATGGTCATGGAAGCGAGAAGGAAACATGTGAAGAGGATAAGTGAGTGGATTGTAGGAACTAGTTTCATCCAGGATGGTTTTGCCATAATTTGTAAGAATTTTCTACTTCAGTGTTCAACATTGTCAACTATGAGATGATGGCATATGGAAGTGGCCTGGATCATAAAAACAAGATTATAAGACACATGTCAATGTACGTAAATAGGTAAGGTGTGTTTGGCTATGGGACTCATGAATCAAACACTTGGTATATTGGTTGTTGAGGGCCTTGAATGGTCATGTAGGATGTGTAAATTACTAAAGCAAAGAAACAAGAAATTGTTAGGAATTAGAGAACAAATATGTGTAAACAATTCCTCAAATCATAGCATTAGGAAACTATATAGAAGAATTATACATGCAGAAATATAACAACATAAATAAATAATGCATAAAAGAATACAAGATAAGATTTAACATGGTTCACCCAATGTGGGCTACGTCCACCAAGAACTTGCTCATATTTTATTATTACAAGAGTAAAAAAACTCTCACAGTCTTCTCTTAGTTATGAAGTCACAACAGAATTCCAAAGATGTTAAACCACATCTAAACCACAATTGACACTCAATTGCTTAACCTTGATCATTCTTGATCACATCTTAATCACTAAGACTCAAGACCTCTTGAACACACAAGATATATTCAATATACCCTAACACCTCTATTTATAGGATTACAATCCTTTAAGAAGTCCAAAATCCAACCCTATAATTTTGAAAGTCGTGACCTTTCATCTTCCCAATTCAAATCCCACACTTCAATACTGATCTGAGAAGACCAAAAATAGGCTCCACACCCCACACATGGAGACTATTCCTACTGAGAAAAGTTCAAAATCCTTCATTATCAACCATGAAGGTCAATCAAATTTGAACACAAATTCAACTTATCTCTTGTGACCGCATTGTTCATCATATCTAAAGGATTCTAACTGGTATGAATCTTTTCCACCTTTAACTTATCTTCTTCCAAAGCTACTTTGATGAAATGATATCTTAGTTGAATGTGCTTCATCCCAGAGTGAAAAGAGGAGTTCTTCGCTAAATGAATAGCACTTTGACTATCACTGTGTAGTCTCCCAACTTCCTTCTTATAACCCAAATCATCAAGAAACTACTATAGCCAAATCATCTCCTTGCTTGTCTCTGTGGCAGCAACATACTCATCCTCTATGGTTGAAAAATCCATAACCTTTTGTAATCATGAAATCCAACTCACCACTATATCACCAACCATAAATACATAACCTGTCATGCTCCTCTTGCTGTCCAAATCTCTTGCCATGTCTAAATCTACATAACCATGCAATGTAGTGTCTGATCCACTGAAACATAATGTTTCTTCCATGGTCCCTCTCAAATACCAAAGGATCCACTTCACTGCCTGCCAGTGCTCTCTACCTAGATCACTCATAAACCTGATCACTGCTCCCACTACATGGGCAATGTCAAGCCTAGTGCATACCATAACATACATCAAGCTACCAACCATTGATGAGTATGGTACCTTGGAAATCTAGATTTTATCCTCCTCAGTCTTGGGACTCTACTCCTTTGATAATTTAAAGTGACCTACCAAAGGAGTACTAACTATTTTAGTATCCTGCATACTAAACCTCTCAAGTCTAGTTTTCCATAAGAGATCTATGCTCTTCATCCATGGCTTGCTCCCACTTATTCCTAACATCCACCTGTACTGCTTCCTCAAAGCACTCTGGATCTCCACTTTCAGTGAGCAATAAATAATTCAAAGATTGAGTAAATAGTTCAGGTTCCGTTCTTACCGTAAAATACCTTCTCACCTCAGGATTTTGGGGTTCCTGATGAGTAGGTTCCTAAACTGGCTTTGCCAGAACATACTACACCTAAACCAGCCCCTTGGACACCTTGTTGTCCGCAATGTCCTCTAGCACTATGTATTCTTTCTCTGATTCCTCTTCGTATTCCTACAACTTATCTTTATAAATGAATTTTTCATTAAAGACAATATCTCTAGAATGAAATATTTTCTTGTCCTTAAGACTCTAAACATGGAAAAAAAAGTCATCCTCATCATATCCAATAAAGGTGCATTTCTCAGACTTAGCCTCTAACTTGGTCCTATCATCTTTATCAATGTGAACAAATACCTCACATCTAAATACTTTAAGAAATGATTAATCAAATTTCTTACTAGACCAAGCCTCCTTAAGTATACCTCCATCTAAATCCCTAGAGGGTCCTCTGTTAATCAGATAAATAGTTGTGCTCACTGCTTTCGCTCAAAACATGAGTGGCAGCCCCACATGTAACCTCATGCACCTATCACGCTCCATGATTTTCCTACTCATTCTCTCTAACACTCCATTTTACTATGGAGTATTTGGAACCATTATTTTCCTATGGATCCCATTTATTGAACAATAATGAAGAAATTCATTACTGTAATACTCCACTCCCTTATCCGATCTGAGAAATTTCAGCTTGAGACCTATTTCATTATCTACCAGGGCTTTCCATGTTTTGAAGGTTTCAAACACATTATATTTCTTTCTAATGAAATATACCCAAAATTTTCTAGTTGCATCATCAATGAAAGTGATATAATAACATGAAGCACCAATAGAGTTTACCTTAGCTATCCCCCATACAACTGTATGCACTAAATCCAACTTACACTCTTTCCTGGTAGGTCTAACCTTGAGGAATCTCACCCGCTTCTGTTTTCCATAAACACAGTCCTCACAGAAGTCTAAATCTAACTCCTTTAATCCGGGAAACCTTTCCTTTATAATCTACATGCCCTTTTGACTCATATGACCGAGTCTCTGGTGCCACAAAGTTACATATCCATCTCCAGCAACTAAATTACAATAATTAGCACCATTGGTTAAATTAAAAGTACCAGTTTTATTACCTCTTGCAACTGCAAGATCTCCCTTAGTAACCTTCTAAGAATCTACTATAAAATTGACCGTACAGCCTTAAATTCCTAGCAAACCACTGATATCAAGTTCCGCCTCAACTTAGGCACATTCCTGACATCCTTAAGTAGCCATGTGTTCCCATTCTACATTTTCACCTGAACACAACCTTTCCCTACTATTTTACATGGTTCATCATCACCAAGATATACATGTCCAAAATCTCCTTGAACAAAATCAGTAAAGTAATGTCTATGTGGGGTGACATGGAAAGAAGACCCTGAATCTAACACCCAAGACTCAACAATATTATCTAAAGAAAGAATTAAGGCATCCTGAAAAACATCACCTGCTGCCACATTTACCTCTTTAGTTTCCTCCTTATTGTTCTTCTTATCTCAAAGAGCCCATCAATATTTCTTAGCATGACCAACCTTCCCATAATGCCTACATTCTAACTTACTCTTGTATTTTTACTTGCCAGGATCATTCAAATTCCCCATGGTTAGCTTTCCTTCTATTTTTTTTATCCCTCTACTCTTCACCACCAAAGTGTTTCTAGAAGTAGAAGAATATCTGGTGCTCTTCATTTGCATTTCCTCACTTAGGATCACACCTATTACATCCTTAAGCTTCAGCTTTGAATTATTAGAGATTGAATTACTTACTATCATAACCAAGTTGTCCTAGCTATTTGGTAAGAAGCACAAAATCAACAAATTCCTGACCTCATTATCAAAGTCAATTTTTTATGAGTTTAACATATAACCGTATTAAATTCATTCAAATGAAAAATAATAGAACCATTCTCAAACATCTTCATATTAAATAACATTTTCATCAAAAATATTTTATTAGAGGTAGAGGGTTTTTCATATAACTTCCCTAATGCACTCATGAGACCTTCTGTGGTCTTCTCCTATGATATGTTGAAAGAAACTGAAGATGCAAGGTATAACCAAATTTCCCCGAGTGCCTTTCTATCCAGCAACTCCCAATCCTCATCTGACATTGTTGTAGGTTTCTTTTCTTTTCCAGCCAAAGGAACATGGAGGTCCTTTTGATATAAGTAATCCTCCATTTGCATCTTCCACAAACCAAAGTTCTTCCCATTGAACTTCTCAACCCTTGATCTTCCCTCATCTGCCATAGCTCCCACTCAAGCTAAACTTTCCCTATGATTTACCACTTCAGAAAAAAACCACCAAAGCTCTGATACCAGTTGTTAGGAATTAGAGAATAAATATGCAAAAACAATTCCTCAAATCATAGCAGTAGGAAACTATATAGCAGAATTATACATGCAGAAATATAACAACATAAATAAATAATGCTTAAATGAAGACAAGACAAGATTTAATATGGTTCACCCAATGTGGGCTACATCCACCAAGAACTTTCTCATATTTTATTATCAACAAGAGTAAAACAACTCTCACATTCTTCTCTCAGTTATGAACTCACAATAGAATTCCAAAGATGCTAAACCACATCTAAACCACAATTGACACCCAATTGCTTAACCTTGATCATTCTTGATCACCTCTTGATCACTAAGACTCAAGACCTCTTGAACATATAAGATATCTTCAATATACCCTAACACCTCTATTTATAGGATTACAATCCTTTAAGAAATCTAAAATCCGACCTTAGAAGTTTGAAAGTTGCGACCTTTCATCTTACCACGTTGGAAAAGAAATGGTCATGACCTTTCATCTTCCCATGGCTGGAAAAGAAATGGTCATGACCTTTCATCTTCCCAATTCGAACCCTACCCTTCAATACTGATTTGAGAAGACCAAAAACAGGCTCCACACCCAAATAGTAATCTCGCAAAGAATCGACAAAAGGGAAAGGATAATCCTAAGCCAATTATGGATACATGAGGAGATGTATTAATTCCTTTCTATTTACTTCTATGTTGCTAATTTAGCAAATGGAAACAAAAAAGATTTAAATTAAAACAATTCAATTAGTTTCCTCAAAATTAATTAAATATATGTGTTGAAAGAAGCTAATTATTAAATGAAAGTTAACTAATTGAACAAGAAAATCAATTATAATCTACTATTTTTTTAATTTTTAATGATTTAAATGAAAGAAATAAACAAAAAAGAAAACTAGTTACTTTAACCTATGTTATTTTTATTTTTGATACTTTCTGGAAAACAGAGGAAATACACACAGAAAAATTAAATTTCTTCTAATTAGTTAAAATTACTTCTATGCTAAAAACTAACATAACTAAACAATTAAACAAATGGATGTGGCTATTTCCTTGTGAAGAGAAGATTTAATCTGTTGAATTAAATCAAGGCTTTTCCAATTTGTACTTGTGGCTCTAAATTTTCCTCTATTATTTCCTTAGAGTCACGGGAAGAAACAAAAGCTTCTCAGAAGTTATTCTTCCCCTAAAAATTCCCTAGAAGAAACAATGGGATCTATGGAAGCTTTAAAAAATGAAGGGAAATTACAATAACACTAAACAAATGTAAACGATTCTTCCAATAAAACTTCTCATGTAAACCCACATCGATAAGCAAGGAAGAAAATTTCAGTAGAAGCTTTGTGTGAATAAAGGAAAACTATTGAAACTAATATACTCTATAAGAGAATATGAAATAATATCTCCTAAAACAAAGAAATATTTTATAATTCAATTACATCCCTAACCTAGTGTTGGAGGTGACAAGGATTAGGGGGGGGGGTGTAAATAAGTCCCCAATAAATCCTTTTTCACACTTGTGCTTCAAACCCAAACCAAATATGTTCATATACAACACATCATTGCATACAACCTTTTCAATGAAGTGTAATATATGTAAATAACATAATATGACTGAAAAGACACATATATTGATAATAAAATCAGATCCACACACTTATATATATTCTCAAATTAGATCATAATTAATAATCAATCAAATCATTTACAGAATGAATGACTGCAATATTTATAGATATTGCACAGTTATGTATAGGAAAAATAGGGAGTTGCAACTATGCAACAATAATATAATCCCATGTACAGAAAACTCCAAATATATGGTTTCAACAATATATAACCATATAACAATTACAATAATGACATAAACTTGTCTACAAGAATACAGTTCCCAATTACAAATAATTTATGGTTAATACCAAACTATAACAACTTACCATAATGTAATAATTAACTAAGGTAAATGCACAAATTAACTTAGTAAACTAAGTTTACCCTAACATTCCCCCCCTTAATTTTGCATTTCCTCAAGGGATGAGGAGAGGAATTCTCTGAACAACTCAAATTTGTCATGTGCAAGTGACTTTGTGAAGATATTTGCTCGTTGTTTAGCTGTTGGACAAAACTGAAGTTGTATATTGTGTTTCAAGACATGCTCACGTATGAAATGTACCTATACCTCAATGTGCTTTGTTCTTTCATGAAAAACTAGATTGCGAACAAGTTTGAGAACACCTTCATTGTCAACATAAAAGGTGGTCAGTTTGTCCTGTGGTATTCCAAGTCCTTTAAGTATGTGACATAGCCATATCACTTCACAGACAGCTTCACCAATAGAATGATACTCGACTTTTGTAGAAGAGTGAGAAACAAAGTATTTTTTTCTTCTTCCCCATGATATTGGTCTAGATCCCAAAAAGAATACAAATCCTAAAGTGGATTTTTTGTCATCAATATTACCTGCATGATCTGAATCTGAATATCATGTCAAGAAGAATTGATCATTCTTCTTGTATTCTAGACCAAGATCCATTGTTCCCTTGAGATATCTCAAGATTCACCTTGTTGCCTTCCAATGAAAAACTCTGGGTTCCTGCATGAACCTGGATAGATAGCTCACTGCAAAGCTGATATCTGGTCTAGTGTATGTGAGGTAAATGAGACTCCCAATCAACTGCCGATAGAGAGTGGCATTTACCATAGGAGATGGATCTGAATGAGATAATTGCATTCTCGTCTCCATAGGTGTAGCAATAGGTGTGCAATCCATCATCCTGAATTTCTCGATCATTTTATTGGTATACTTCAATTGAGAAATAAATATGTGATTATCATTTTGAAATACTTCCAATCCAAGACAATAGTGCATCAGCCTAAGATCTGTCATGTCGAATGATCGTTTAAGATCTTTCTTTGTTGCATCAATCATCTTCACTGAACTACCAGTGATGACTAGATCATCGACATAGACAACAACAATCACAATCTCCCCCCTTGATTTTTGAGGTAGAGATTGGGATCGTATGGATTTATGATAAAAAATCCATGTTGTATACGAGATGCTCATCAATTTTGATGTACCAAGCCTGAGGTGCTTGTTTAAGGCCATACAAAGATTTCCTGAGTCTACATACCTTTGTTTCTTGACCAGGTACAACATATCCCTCAGGTTGAGTCATGTAGACTTCTTCTTGTAAATATCCATTCAGAAAGGCACTTTTTACATCCATCTGATGGACTTTCCAACCAAACTGTGCAGCTAGAGAAAAGATCATCCTGATCATTTTGATCTTAGTTGTGGGAGAAAATGTCTCCTCATAGTCAATGCCTTATTTTTGTGTACCCCTTTGGTAACAGTATTTCTTTGTACTTTTCTATGGTCCCATCTGCTTTGTACTTTGTTTTGAATATCCATCTACAACCAATGGGTTTCTTCCCTGGTGGAAGATTGACAAGTTGCCAAGTGTTGTTTTTCATCACTGATTGATACTCAACATCCATGGCATCTTTCCAAGATTTTGACTATAGGGCTTCCTAGACTATAGAGGGCTCATCATATTCAATAACTCTACTCATCAAAGAAAAGTTTACTTCTTCTCATGCTTTACTACAAGTCCTTGGTCCAGTGGTGGATGTATCCGGTGGAGCATCCAATTTTACATCTCGTATCATGTTAGTATACCACTTGGGCATACATTGAACTACTCCCATGGGTCATGGTTCTATCTGATCATCACCATCATCCCCATCATCACTTTCATCATCTATGGGAACATCAACTTCTATTTTTACAACAGGTGAAAAATCTACATCAGGTGAGTCTGGAGGAGGAGTCTCTACTTCCTTCTTCTAAAAAAACTCAACATCTCTGCTGGTGTAGAATTTTCCTGGTCTTTGGATCCATCAATATGTACCCAAGAGTCTCTTCACTGTAGCCAATGAAGATGAGTTTTTGTGATTTCATATCCAACTTATTTCTATTCTGCTTGGGTATGTGCATACTTGCTTTGCACCCAAATACTCTGAGGTGTGCAACAAATGGTTTCCACTTTGACCATGCTTCATATGGTGTTACTCCATCAAGAGAAACTATGGGAACTCTATTCAAAAAAATAAAATTATATTTGTTTCTTCTTCCCATAATTTCCTCAGTATTCTAGAGTCATTGATCATGCAACACACCATTTTCATGATAGTATGATTTCTTCTCTCAACAACACCATTCTTGTTGTGGTGTGTATGGAGGAGGCATTTGTTGATAAATTATGTGAGCTTGTAGGTAGACTTTGAACTCATTATTGGTGAATTCCCCCCCTCAATCTAAGTGGAAAGATATGATGTGATGACTAGTCTCGTTCCCTACAGCCACTTTGAACTTTTTGAAGTTTTCAAAAGCATCAATTTTCTTACAAAGACAATATATCCACATTTTTCTTGAATATTCATCAACAAAAAGCATGAAGTAATGAAATCCAGAATGACTTGGTTGCATCAGACTGCAAAGATCGGTATGAACCAGATCAAGCTTATCACAAGCTTGATAAGTAATCTTTTGGAATAAAGCTCTGTGTTGTTTTCTTGGTAGGCAATGAGGACAATTATATGTATCCTTCTGGAGAGATGGAAATCCTTTTACCATGTTATACCAATGAAGTGTTTTGAGATACTTGAAACTTGATGTGACCAAGTCTTCGATGCCACAACTGTGCAGAGGTAGAATTCTTAGCCACAAGTTCCTGATCATCTCTATGGAAAAAATCAAGCTGGAACATGCATCCCACATTAGAGGCTTTTGCAACTATTTTCGAGCCTCGTGATTTGTCTCGAATCAAACACATTTTCTTGCCAGAATGAGTATCAAAATCAATTTTCAAATTATGATCTAGGAGTTGACTAACTAATAGTAGATTCTTTGTCAACCCAGGGACATATAGTACATCTGATAATCTACAATTGCATGAACCAAGGGGTAGAGAAATGTTCCCAATCCCCTGTACTGTGTATGAAGAATCATCACCCAATGAAACATGATTTTTTGAAGGTGTGTCCCTCATTGTGGTAAACCAAGTCTCTGTGGCCTAGTCATGTGTCGAGTGGCTCCCGAATCAACATACCAGACATCACTAGATGACGTGGAAGGTTCACTTGATCGAGTAGTGTACAAGAAGTCTTCATTATCCAAATGTTCTTCTTGCTCAGCTATATTTCCTTGTTGATGGGGTTTTCTTCTCCAGTTCCCCTTCTTCTACCCTTGATTGTAGTTAGAATGTCCCTTATAAGATTTTTGATTTTGAGGTCCAGAGTTACTTGATGAACCTTTCTTATAGGTATTGAACCAACAATATTTTAACTCATGTCCTCTTTTACAGATAGGACATTTCTTCTTTTGTTGCTTGTCCCCTTGTTGATGCTGATTTTGGGACTTTTGAGAGGAATTAGGTTTTCCTTTTCCTTTTCCTTTCCATTTCTGATGAGAAGAAAGTGCCCGCTCCTTTTCATCATCTTTATTGTACATTGCTTCCTCTTGTTGTAGTAGGTTTACTAGCTTGTCAAAACTGACTGTTCTGATCTGAAAAGTTTAGTGTTGTCACAAAAATGTGGTATGAAGGAGGGAGTGCTCTCAGAACAATGGGAATGAGAGCTGTATCAGTGACCTCCTCTCCTAGGGCTAGAAGTGAAGCCCTTAATTCTACAACTCTTCTTAAGAAAGCTTCTATTTTCTCATTTTGTTTGAACTTCAGTGTGTGTAACTGACTCTAAAAATTCAGTATTACATTCTTGTTCTTGGCCTCATACACTGTGCTCAACTTATCCCATGCTTCTTTGGCTGATTTGGCATCTCGAATGTGGGGTTGCATGTTCGAGACACTGCAAACAAGATTATCAGCTTGGCCTTCTGATTGGATCTATCAAACTGACATTGTTGTGTTGTATCAGTTGCTGATCTAGTTACAGAACCATCCACAACATTCCAAATCTCTTCAAACTCAAGTTGTGTTTTGATTTTTGTCTTCCATGTTGCATAGTTATTTCCTCTTAGAAGTTGTGAATCTGGAAGAAAGAACTTGGGGGCGTTGGTGCCCATTTTACAGAATCAACTGACAAAGGGTAAGGCTCTTATCACTCTAGGTATATGGTCTCCCAATCTATATACCATCAGTCTGATATACCGAACCTTTCTATATACACGCCCTTCTGATATACCCATCGGTACATGGAAGAAGCTCGCCCTTTCTATATACTTGGTAGTACGTGAAAGAGGCGTTAACGTACGTGAAAGAATCTGATACGTGGTACCAAGACAATACTGAAAGGGGTCTATGTGATTATTGACACCGACTCAAAGAAATATCCTCATACGCACGCGTAACTTCGCTATATACTCAAATAATTTCTCAGCCATGGATTTAAGTCGAAAATCGTTCACAGATGGATGGGAGGGCTCAGCGTGTGTGCATTGTGTCCTTATTACTCCACATCGATTTAAAGGGTTGATGCCTAGACGAATTTGTTGCAACTATATTAGGCGTTAAGTGTAGTAGTAGTCGCAACGACTTTACCCATAAGCGCTTCCCAGAGGCACTGTTTATACCGAACGCTGCGAATGAGATCCGAAGATCTCGTGAGTGATACAGAACCAAATTTTTATTATTTTTTATTACAAATATCTGCCAGTTTTAAAGTAGTTACAATGGTTTGCGGTTGAATATGGAAACCTGAAAATTAGTACAATGCACTGAAATATACAATTACATTCAAAATTCTGAAAAAATTGAATGGCAGGTAAATTTTTTTGTTTTGCAAGCCCTGGTGGCCTCTGGAGCTCAATACGGATCTCTGAGAAAAAAACCACAAAATAGGCTCAAAAAGCAGTTTTAAGTGTCCCCTCCTTTGGAAAATGTTTCTCAAAATCAAAAATATGTAAGTGGGAGAAAAAAAAATTACCCAAAATAGGGTTTTCTCCTTTAAAAATGGTGGGGTTTAGTTGTCACTAAGGTGGTTTAGCAGGGTTTTTTCTGCTATTTCACCTCTATATTTGGTGTTTGCTACTAATTTTAATGCTAAATTATTAAACATATAAAAAAATTTTATTGTGGAGGGGGGGCAGTCAAACCCCAAACCTTCTCACCCAAATCTTTTCTCTAGCCAACCAACTCGGTGCTCAAAGCGCATTGTGCAATGAAATGAAGAAATTTCTATTTAAATCAAATCTAAATTTGACTAACCTTTTAAAAATGACATGGCAGGTTGATGACCTCATGGCAATGGTGGTGGGATTTTAGGAGTTCCTTAGGTGGATTTCATGGATTAGGGCTTCCACATTAGGTAGATCTGAGCCTTTGCTCACTTTATGCTTGATATTTTTTTGTTATTTGTTATATCATTGATTTGTTTTTACAGGGTATTTTGCATTGGACACCTCTATTTGAGATATGATTTTCAATGTCGCCGCTGTTTGTGTTTGTGATGGATTGGTTTCAGCCATTTATTTTGATATTGTCGTTCACTATTGGTGTAAGGGATCATGGACAAACCAATGGAGGGAGACTTTGATCAATGTTTAGGAATGATTAGGTCACCAACGATGAAAATGTTTGGAGGATGGCTCGACCATTTAGCTTCAACGTTGTAAAACACTGCTTTGCATTGTGATCAAATGTAATACACGGAATTTCCAACTCAGTTGCGTTGGGTGATAAGATGTTTGCAAGTTTAAACTCAAACAGGTCAAGAGTTCACTTGATCTCAATGGTTATGGATTCACCCTTTGACACGCTTTCGGCTCGATGTAGGGCAATATACTTGTTCAACGTTGAGCTTGAAGGAGTTTCACAATAGAAGCTCAGTTGTGGGCTCTCAATTTGCTAGAATGAATAAAGCTAAATCGGTGCAACTCCAATTTGTAAAGACTTCAAACCTCATCCAATAACTATGAACTGGCTCGGTGTGAGAGATGGTAGAAGCAATCTTTTTAGAGCTCAGTATGCAGCTACTCCAAATTAATTCGAATCACAACTAGTCTTGAGGAGAATAACATAACACTAGAATTTAGAGGTAAAACCCCTAATGGGGAAAAATAATTTTTTTTAATTTTTTGAATATGATTTTTCCTGCAAAGAATTTTCCTGGTGCAGGGGGCACCAAGTGCAAAAAAAATTTGTTTCCAAACACTTGGAGAATAAAAACAGGAGATTGTGGGGATGCATGGATGTTCGGGAAGCTTATGGAGGCAACATTGGCTCTCCTTAAATGCAGATTTCTTCTCTAAGACACTTCTACCTCTCTATAACCTCTCTCCAACCTACAGGGAGCTTCAACCTGCTCTGGTACCAAATGAAAGTGTAGAAGAGGGATGGAAGCCTCACACTTTTATTAATAATCAATCAAATCATTTACAGAATGAATGACTGCAATATTTATAGATATTGCACAGTCATGTACAGACAAAACAGGGAGTTGCAACTATGCAACAATAATATAATCTCATGTACAGAAAACTCCAAATATATGGTTTCAACAATATATAACCATATAACAATTACAATAATGACATAAACTTGCTACGGGAATATGGTTCCCAATTACAAACAATTTATGGTTAATACCAAACTATTAAAACTTACCATAATGTAATAATTAACTAAGGTAAATGCACAAATTAACTTAGTAAACTAAGTTTACCCTAACATTTTTTTTTATTAAGGGCAAATATTTTTGAAGGGACTATACCCTGTATACAAAAGGGCTCAAAATCCAGATAGTAAAGATGAGAAAAGCAGCCCAGAGAAGGGCAAAACAGTCAACCAAGGAAGGCTCAACAGCCAAATATTACAATATATGTGAAAAAAGGATCAAAACGTACAAAGATCCAGAGAAAAGAAGGCAAGATCAAAAAGAAACCAAAAGAGAAACAGCATAAAGAGCTCCATCAAAAAACAGCTCCAGAACCACCCAATGACAGCCACATCACAGCCAAAAAACAACATCACAACAACCCGTTACTTGATGGCTCTGTCAATTTTGGTCTTGATAGCCTGCAGTGACATGAAGAAGGCAATGGCAGTGGCCTGAGAGGAGTCTTGCAAATCTGCTTGGGCAATTGCAATGTCCCTTTTCTCTTTAGGGCCCCATATGTCCTCATTAATCCCACTTAAACTGCAAACACTGTGGACATGTTGTTCAATGAAATTATAAATGCTTTTGAGGGTAGACAATATGCAGTCATTATGGCTTTTAGCATTCCCCAATCTGCCATCTAAGGACTGAAGTTTCTTGAAGACTTCACCAATAACCCCCTCTTCCTCCTCACTTTGAAGGATCCTTTTACCCTTTGCTCTTTCCATGTTTTTTATAGCCCCTTTGAGCTCTTGTATCTCCTTCTCTAATCTGTCCACCCTATCTAGCAATTCCTCCTCTTTGGGCTCCTCCACCGGCTTGCTAATATGCAGGAGGTTTTCAGCTAGTTCCAAGTCTTTGTGACTCCTTAGGACTTGTTGGGAAGCAGGGATTTTAGCTTTGAGGCTCTTTCTTTTCTTGCTGGAGACAGCATCTTCATTCTTTCTTTTTAGCAGGGGGAGTGGGAGCAGTGTGGGTAGGTGGAGGTATGGAGGAGGGAGGTGGGCTAGGATTCACGGGAGGGAAGCTAGAGAAATGGCGGTGAATCAAGAGGATAAGGCCCTGGTGCAAAGGGACAGCCCTAGAGTGGCTTTGAACTTCCCTTATAGATTTCTCCAGAGAGTTAATCAGATAGTGAGGAAAGCTGATAATGTTATTTCTATGAAAATGATTCAGAAAAATCAGATGCTTATGAGGTATAGTCACATATCTTCCTTCAAGGGTAACATACCTTACCACCATTTTGGCCAGTTCATCAAAAGGTTCAGGGATCGATGCCACCTTGAGGCCAGCAGTCACAAACTCAAGATTCTCCCCCTCTTCCAGAAATTTCTTGGTTTCCACCTCCCTGTCTACCTTCTTATTGAAGAATTTTGTGCCTTCCAGGCTGAGGCTCATGATCTGAGCTATGAGCTCTTCCGTGATTTCGATTTTCATGTTACTATATTTGAATATTCTATTCTTCCAACCCTTGGTGAATTTGATAGAGATGTCTTGGTCAAAGCCTTGAATCCTTTCAATGAAATTAGATGGCCCCCGATTTGCAGGTAATCCTAAAGCTTCATGTTCTCTTTCCACTCAGGATTGTGGGTCGGTTCAGTTTTGCATGGCAGCCCCCCCCCATGTTTCCTCTGCTCCTTTTCCTGTTCTCAACGGTAAAATAGATACCAATGTGTGGGACAGGCCGAACTTTGATTTTGGTATTTGAATCTTTCCTTTCTGTGAAAGCCGGTTTAATTATTATGCTACACTTGTTATTATTACCCCACTCCTCAGCTTTCCTCCTATGCCAAGAAATGATGATAGTCCAGCCTGCACAGATCACAACAATCATCCAAATCTTTTGTGATGTCATCATCATGTACTTGGGGATCCGCACATTAGCATCTAAAATACAGCCGTTAGTTATGATTTTCACTGCCATGTAGATCAATGATAATGGCTTTATTGACATGAGCGGGTAGAACGTCCCCCCCAATCCAAGTTTGAAAGGAATTATTAACACTGAAGTTAGCCAAACTGTCAGCGACCCTATTTCCTTCCCGGTAGGTGTGGGTGATTTGGACATTTTCAAAGATTTTGCATATATCAATAGCTTCCTCAATATAATCCCTGATAGACCAGCTGGGGTGTTTCTTTTTATTCAGAAGATTGATAATATTTAGAGAATCACCTTCAATTATGATATTAGGAATATTACAATCTCTGGTAAGTCTAATACCCCAAAGAGTCATCATGGCTTTAGAATAATGATTAGTCTGTCTGCCCATTCTTCCAGAAAAAGTAGCATCATAACAGCCTCTTTGATCCCTGATGATCCCCCCTCCTCCAGAGTCACCCAGATTTCCCTTAGAGGCCCCATAAAAATTTAACTTGTGCCAATCAATGGGGGGTTTAATCCATAGACTATGTTTCTATCAATACCACTGTTATTTCTATTGATAGTGGCAATATTCCATTCAGTCAGAATGCATTCTTCATTCTCTGGGTAGAGTCTATTTTTAGGGGATTTAAATCTAGCAATATTATCTTGCACAACAATGATAATTTCCTTATAAAATTTGTTACAAGCCTGTCTATTGTTTCTGAAAATACTATCATTACGAGCCTTTTAGATTCTCCACATAGTGTGGGGCAGAACAAGTTGCCATAACCTTTTAACCATGCAATGTTTAAACGGAGAGCTCCATTGCTCCCAAGCCTGAAGGCAGGTAAGGGGAAAAATCCATCTCAGATTAAATTTTGCAAAAATAAGCTGCCAAATTTTGGAAGCAATCTCACAATCGAGGAATAAATGCTTTATATCTTCAGCCTCTTGCTGACACATGCAACATCTATTCGGCATGATAAATCCCTTCTTGATGAGGTTGTCATTAGTTAGGATCTTGCCATTAATAATTAGCCACCAAAAGAAGTTCACTCTAGGGATTAGCTCCGACATCCACAACTTGTGCCACTTAATTTCGCTTTCCATGGATGTAAAGAAAGAATTATATCCTGATTTAACAGTGTACTCCCCATCAAAAGAATCTTTCCAGATGAGCTCATATTTAAGATTTTGATTACTTACATGGATTAGGGAAAGATGATTCTGGAGAGATATAATATTAGCTTGAATATTATCATTCTCCACTTTTAGTTGCTTCCATTTTCTTTTGTTTCCATCCCTCTCAATGTACCCCTAGATTTTGTGTCCATACTTTGCAATTAAGTTGTCTTTAATATGATCATAAGTAGAGATCCAGTTAGAATCTGTCCACTTATCAGTCTAAAAGTTTATGTTTTGCCCATCTCCAAGCTTCCAGCTGCACCCCTGAGAGAGAATGTGTCTATTGCGTAGAAGGTTGTTCCAGAAAATAGAACCACTCAGAAGGGACTGATCATATATGAAGGAAATCTTATTTTGTTTTGAAAGATATTTGATCTTAATCAGCTCTATCTAAAGTCTGTGCTCTTTTATAAGCCTCCATCCTAATTTTGTAGTAAGGGCAATACTCATATATTTTATATCTTTGATGTCTAACCCCCCTAGTCTCTTAGGTTTACAAACCTCTTCCCAAGCCACAAGATGATATCTGAATCTGTCCTCAGTACCATGCCACATAAAGTGTTTTTGAATCTTCTCAATACTGTTCATCATAGCTGTAGGCATGTTGAACATTGACAGTATGTAAATAGGCAAATTTTGAAGCGTGCTTTTAACCAAAAGACACTTACCTGCACTTGAAAGAATGGCTCCTTTCCAGCCAGCCAACTTTCTTTGAAATAAGATCATTCCATACCTCCACTGAAATCTTGCCAGTACTTAAAGGTAACCCTAAGTAAGTAGCTGGTAGAGAATTAATAGTGCATCCTAGAATATTAGCAATCTTTCTTTGCCTCTCCTCAGGAGTATTGAAGAAGTAAATAGAGATTTTGTCAAAATTAACTTTCTGCCCCGAGGCTTCCTCATAAAATCTAAGGATAGTTTTAATGGCCTTTTCCTCAATAATAGAAGCCATTAAAAGCAACAAAGTGTCATCAGCAAACTGTTGATGAGAGGAGATTTGATTACCAGTAGTTGAAGGGAAGCCTTTTATCATGCCAATGTCAATAGCTTTAGAAATAGATCTACTTAAACTGTCTAAAAATATTAATACATGATTAAAATAACATTTAAACATCATATATGGTCAAAATTTATCTCATAAAATCAAATTATTTCATTTACTGGACCCAGTGCTCTTTGTAATTCTCAAAACAGTTGTTTCCTTGCACCTTTCAACACCTTGAAAACTTTCATCTGATAAACCAAATCACTTCTAATAAACCAAAATATGTCATGTGACCACTCAAAATAAATTGTATAACCTTTATAACACTTCTAATAAATGTATAATTCATGAAACAGTCCTTCACTTCAAACCACAACAATATTTTCCTTCACCAAATCAACCTTCCAAACAATATGTTTCCACATATTAGCTCATAAAATAAAATATACATGAAATCAAGACATCAAAATAGATTAATTTGATTAAAAATTCATATTTATTCACTATATACAAGTGATATTAAGCATCACCCAATCCATATCATGCTTAAAACAACATCAAACTTACACAAAAATAGATCATGTTCTGAACTACCAAAAATATTTTTGCTCAAAGAATCCCTGGAAACCCTTCTAAAATCACCTTCATCATGATAAAATACATATATTACTGGAAATATATCTATGAATATAATTTCCAACACAACTTTAATCACCTCACAATTCCACCTTGTATCTCAAGTTATGGGCATTTTACTGAACCCTACTATTTGAGATCCCAAAACTACCCTTCGACCAGTCAACCTGTTTGGACCTCAAAACACCATGAACCTGCATTAACATGTTTTGAATCCTCAATATAAATTAGGGAAAAATCTCATACATCATGAAAAATAAATGTTTCATGCTACTCCTTTGGATCATCTTGTCCTAAAACCTTCTTCTCCAGAAATCACTATTTATAGGTGGGGTCCACATATCACCATGACCTCAACCATACATTAATGGAAATATCAAGGTATCCTCTACAAAATATAATCATAAATTTTTCACTTGTAATCAAACCTGGGTCAATATACTTCACCTTTTACAAACTTCTCCTAGCTAGGGTTTAACTAGGGTTTTTGACCTCTTTACCTTCTTAACATTCGTTCATAAAAACCTGAAGATAAAAAGACCTCATTATTTTTGTGAAACCTTATAAAATAACCTTATAATCATCCCTAAAATCCAAAAATGTCCCATAAAATCACATTATTCACAATGGGCATCAAAAGTTGAACTTCGAGCTTGATTTTCACTTGTTTTTGACCCTGTCTCACAAAATCTAGTCATATTGACAAAATACTCATCATGGGAACCTTAATTTTTTCTAAGATCATAATCACTCATCCCTATAACATCTCAAATCATCAATAATGTAAATTCAATTGCTAAATATCTCTCCAGTCTCAAGACTTGCCTATGCTTTATGTAGATTCTCACTGTAACAACTAGGATCAACTAAAATAATGCAATAAATGAAAATGAAATCACTGTAAATGATCCAAAATTTTATCATATGTCATGATATAATTTATATTATACATCCATGAGCTCATATGGCTCCAAACCACACTGTCACACCTCTAAATAAACATACATATTCCCAATGAGCACCTGTAACATGGTGAATCACCTGTACCTACACTATTCCACTATTGTGAGTGCTCAAGTACTGTCAAATCATGTATACATCATTTCAACATACTTCGCAAGAATCTAGGAAGCTCACACTACCAAGCAACACCTCATAGGAACTTGTATAGGCTTGCTAAAGCAAGGTCACATCACTGAATCCCACTGTAGTAACTGATATACATCTGAACCAGTATGTTAGCATCATAAACAACATCATGAAATCATCCTACAACATTCAATTTGTCATTAATGTGGTTTTTCATCAATGAAAACACCTACTAGGACATCATGCCAACAATCTCCCCCTTTGTCATTGATGGAAAACACCCTAAACTTCTCCCCCTTTTTACATTAATGACAAAGGCATACCTGTAGCTTACTTACCTTCTTCACCTTCTCAGCTTCATACCTCCATTATTTGGTTAGAAACATCAACCAAAGGTCTCAAATTGACTCTTTCTCTTGATTTTTCCCAAAATCTTGATTCTTGCCTTATTTCAAGCATGCAATGCAACAGCTCCCCCTGGAAAAGCACTTCAAACATCTGAACATCATAATACAATCATGAAAAATAATATCTTACCTTGTTTGGGCTTCAAAACACCATTTTCATCTCTAGGTATGCAAAACAAGCAATTTTCACTATCAACTTGTTTTTGCCTCCTTGGAAAGCATTGTAGCAGCCTATGATCTGAGTCATTCAACATCTATTCCATGCCAACAATGTCATAAAGGACATAAAAACCATCATTAACCAAGATTCTAGAAAATTCACTTTTCTAGGCCTAAAACATTTATCTATGCATATCTTCACTATTTTCTCACTACCTTATCCATGGGAATGGAGCCATGAATAGTCCTTTTAGTGCAAAATAGGACCACTTTTAACATGCATTTACATTTCACCTTGTTAGAATTCATCACAAAACTACTCCCCCTAGACTTAATAGCAACTTACTACTAGCTCAAGTACAAAAGATGAGCATCTTACCTTGGCTACTCATACCTATGAAATCCACTTACAATTTTGTTAAGGTCCTAAACAACTTTTTCAATCTCTTGACCTCATTTTAACTAAGATAAGCATTACATACAAACTTTTGCATTGATGAAAGGTAAACCTTGCAAGAACATACCTTGAATATGTCTTGAGAATAAACATTTCATTACATCTCCTGGAAGGATAACAAAGTCGCTCTTGACCTGTCTTTTATAAAGTCTTCATACACTTGAGAAATTTTTATTGCAATACAACATTGTAACAACATTTAAAGGGACATGATGACAACACTGTAATATAACTACCATACATTTTAGAAAAAAGAATTTCTTAACTCCTAGACACCTATAATTCACCTATATTGTCAAGCTATAAAGTTATCTCCCCCTTAGAATAGGAAAAATTCAACTTCTTACCATAAATTCAAACTTGTCCATTACATATAGTCTTTGACTCATTTATAGTCCTATTAAGAGTCTTCTTAACAGGTGTGAAATACTAAACACATTCCATCTATACAGTACCTTAGTTATCCATCTTCTTGAAAGACAACATGAACATGGTTTGACAATACATCATTTGAAAGCACTGACATTCATTTTATTGAATATCCTTCTTAAAAGGCATCATGTCTAACACCGTATATCATATCAAACCCCTTGACCTTTAAGACCAATCTACACCTCCATATGAGTTCTTGCACTGGACACTTGTTGTCATGAAAGCTTCTACCTAATTGCAACTAGTTAAGATTGTACTATGACATTTGAAACCTCTGCAGATGCTCTTCCTTCTTATACCTAGTATTATTGTCTTCCTTCAAGAAAACTCATACTCAAGTTCATACAATTCTAGGATTGTGAAACCCTCCTCTACCATTCCTCAACTTCATAGTTTTTACCTTGATTTAAAAGCTATACTTCTAAGACTCTAACATACCTGTAAATATCTTCATAAGAATGAAACTCTTATTTGTAGTAAATTGTAGAACTTATTAAAAACATTAAATACTTGAGGATTAATACTACTCTACCTTTCTCTACAACATGTAGCTTGCATCTTAGTCATTTGAATCTTTCTTAGCAAGTATGCATAAAGATCCCTTCAAAGTCATTTTGATCACTGAATATACAGTCATGAAACTTCAACATTAGTGTCATTAGATACATATAATGACTTTTAACAATCACATACATGTCAGAGCTTCATCAACTCTTAACACCAACATTCAGCTCTATACAAGTACACACCTCTGACATCAACATCACAAAATACTTCTAGGAAGTACATAAAAACCTTTAAACATATCATGAACATAACATTAGAACTGGATAAGGAACTTGAAAGCCTCTTCAGAACCTAATCATTACTCAAGCTGTCAGACATATCACGAAAACACTTTGCAATTTCTTTACCATGTACATGCATTTCTTATACTGATACACAATTATTGAAACTCTACTCCATTCTTCACAAGACTTTGACCTAATACATAATAATCTATATTTTAAGCATATCATTTGATCAAGTTAGACTGATACAACATACTAAAATACCTAAATGGTCATGATTTCTGCATTAGGGTTTTGACCATTCACCCTCATTGTGCACATTAGAGAAAAGTCTCCAATAATTTCATTTTTATCACTTTATGTATAATTGAAATTCAAAAATGCTCATACATCCTCTAGCCCATACACTTTCTCTTGAAGAAAAGTGAAACTTGATTTCAGCCAGCTAAATGTCTATCATATGAAACCTTAAAAGTGATTAGAGAAACCTATACTCCTTTGATACTGTCATAATCACTTCTCAGTGAACTGTGAACTAGATTTTTTCTTGAAACATCCATATATCACTTCAAACCACTTGTTAAAACATCCTTGGAGCAACATCTTTAAACACCATCTAGCACATGATTTTTTCACGGCTATGCAGGAAAAAATTCAGAGATTATACTTCAGATAGCCCTTATTTGCATTGAAGATACCTTGATTATTGAATACATAACACACTGTCATGTTCAACATAGATATACTTACCTTTTATCCTGATCAAGAACACTTAATCACACAATTATTAGTTACTCACCATAAAAATTTAGTGCACTTTGAATATCTCTGAAAGACTATTAAATGTCATGAGCCTTCATGATGGTCAACAATTGTAAAACACTTTGAAGTGATTATACCATGAGATAGGACCAAAATTTGACATTGAGAGATACTTTTATACATCCTTAAGTACCAACTTTTTCACATATTACAAACCTTATGACTCCTAAGATAACTGGCATTCATCTGATCAATCTCTTCTACAATTGAGACATGAAACAGGCCATTGACAGACATCTTACTTCACTACAAAACCTTTGGAGTTAACTTAGACAAAGACAAACATTTGAGCAACCTCCTCTTTACCTGTATCTTCATGATATTGCACACCATATGCATCTATAAGACATGATAGAGAACTTTAAGACCTTACAATTTTCCATGACACAAACATAATTGACAATTTAACAATTTTTGACACAATAAAACTTATATATGACTTTTCAATGACTTGACACACTTTTCATGACACCATATAGACATGACTTTTAATACTCAAGCATCTTCATAGACCATATACAATTTATACATAAGAAGAGATCCTAATGATTTATGCACAACCATGCTCATGATCTCACAATGTGACAACACTTGACATACTCCTATCCATATTACATGACATGTATAAGCCTATCATTAAAAACACATAGATCCACTCACACATAGATAAGAAACTTTTGATCAACATGAACAAACTAATCACAGACCACATATATCACCTACATTGACATATACTTAAGACCAGATAACTCATACAGATTAATGAATTTTCTTTACAAGATGATACAAGAAATAGAACTTGACATACATCATGACTAACTGATATGAACCTTGAAACACTTGAAATGACATACCTTTTTCATCATGATGAAGACTCATACTATTGAAAACATAGCTCCCCCTCACTCCAAAGCTTCATTTTCACCTATACACCTCTATGAAGCCTAATAGAGGAATATGTCACCATGGAGGAGCTTGATGAGAGACCTAAGTAGGTCTCAAACCCTCTTCTTGGACCTTGATTATTCCTCCTTTTATCTGATTCACATTTTTTCACAGTAAATCCTTCTCTTTTTCTCAGTCACTCCTTGGAAACTTCTTTACAACTTTAGTCTAGATATCTTCCTTCTTTTTGTATACTTGAGTTTGTGGCTTGGTTCTTTGAGTTTCTTTCTTCAATTGACCTGCATTAGAAAAGCTTGCAATGTGCCCTATCTTGGGGAACCTAAATCATTTCACTTTTCATACTTTACACTAATAATCCCTATGTCTATATCCATTATAAGCATAGCAACAATACCCATTGAAATTTCTTACATACCTCTTTGTGTTTGATGGCTCATTTTTGAAATATTTTACAAGATGTTCCTTTTCTTGGAAATGATAACATTCATCTCCATATCTTTGACCTACCTTTTTCTCCTTCTTATCTTGACATTCCTCTTCCTTATTTTCTTCACAATGTTCCTTTCCTTTTCCATCATCCTTCTTTTCAACCTTAGGACTACAAAACTAGCCCTATGTCCATAATCACCACATTTGTAACAGTTACCATGAAAAAACCATACCTATATGCACTTGGCCACTTGATAGGTGATATTCTAGGAGGTGGAAGCCTTGAAATTTCTCCCTTGCTTGGCTTCCTTCTTTCATTTGATCCTTGACTTGACTCTTCTTCATTATTTTCTGATTTGGATGAGCCCTCATTGAATCCTAGGCATGTCCTATCACCATAGGCCTTTTGATTTTCCAACATCTTACTTAGATTTTCTGAAATTCCTTGAAAGGATAGTACCTTGCTTGTCACGGTTCCTAGATATTTCTTCAAATCATCTATTTATTTCCTCTTGATCTTCATCTCATCTTGTGTCTCCTCAAGTTGCTTCGTTAGAACCTTGACTATTTCTTCTCTTTCAGCTTCATGTTTGAGACATTATTCTCTCTTGATATTTTCAACTCAGCTTAGGGCCTCTTCAAGTTGAGTTTTTAAACTTTGATAATCTCATCATGAGATGTATAACCATCTTGTAGATATGATCACCATGCTCACCTACCCATTTCCTTATCAAGAAGGTATTAATCTGAATAGTCTCCAAATATGTAGGTGCCATCTTGTCACCAAAGATATCCCTCTAGCTTGTTAGGATACTTCCAAGGGCCTACTATGATACCAATTGTTGGAGGTGACAAGGACTGAGAGGGGGGGTGAATCAGTCCCCAATAAAACGTTTTCAACACTTGTGCTTCAAACCCTAACCACACATGCTCATATACAACACATCAAAGCATACAACATTTTCAATGAAGTAAAATTAATGAAAATAACATAATATGATATCAAACACACATATATTGATGATAAAATCAGATCCACACACTTATATATATTTTCAAATCAGATCACAAAAAGTAGTGTCTTCAACAATGATCCACAAGATACAATAAAGTGCTCTCAAGACAATCAATGTCTCATGAATACATATGAAGAAATACAACTATGAGAATGTCTTCAACCTTCATGATCAGATCTAAAAAATCCTTAGAAACCTGAAAATAACATCAACATGCTATGAAGATAGCATCCAAACTCAAGCACCCAAAATTTCCCTCCTTCTCCAACTCGCTCTCAAGGAAACAACACCAAATTTGCACTTGCTCAAATTATCCTCATGAAAAATCAACCAGAATATATCCTAGAATGATATTCTAGGTGTTTTGGGCTAGGCCCAAAGGGTTTTTTTTTCATAAAAAATGGTTCTTCAAAAGAAGATAAAAGGGGTTTTCAAAAGCTAGAACCATTATACCCAAAAACTCCATTTTATACCCTTTCCTTGATTCAAATTCAAAGGAGGTAAGTTTCCCTCCATATTTTTGACCATACATGCCTTATAAAATCCCATAAAAATCACTATAACAGTCACAATTGACCCAAGTAGGTCGGCCTAGAAAAATCACTTCATCCATGCACCAAAAAACCTAAAAAACTATGCATTGGGATGAAAAAAATCTCCTAATCCCAAACCTATTTTGGTTAATATCTAAAAATCATCACATATATTTAAAAATAACATTTAAAAATAATATATGGTCATAATTTATCTCAACCAATCAAATTATTTCATTTACTGGGCCCAATTCCCTTTACAAATTCTCAAAACAGTTGTTTCCTGCACCCTTCAACACCCTGGAAACTTCATCTGATCACCAAATCAATTATACTAAACCAAATAATTCCATGTGACCACTAAAAATAAATTTAATAATCTTTACAAAACTTCAAATCAATTTATAAGTCATGAAACATCCTTCACCTCAAACCACAACAAGATTTTCCTTCACTAAATCAACCTGCCAAAAACTTTGTTTCCAAAGGTTAGCTCATAAAATAAGTATACATACATTCAAGACCTAAAAATGGATTCATTTGATGAAAAATTAATCCCTCTTCACATTCAAGGTGATAGGAAGCATCACCCAATCCATATCATGCTTCAAACAACATCAAACTTGCACCAAAACAAATGTTGTCTTGAACTGCCAAAAATATTCTTGATGCTCAAAGAATGCCCTAGAAACCATGTCAAATGACCTCATCATGAGGAAATCCATATATAAATGGAAATATATCTGAATCTAATTTCCAAAAAAACTTGAATCATCTCAAAAATCCACATGTAGCTCAAGTTATGGCCATTTTACTGAACCCTGCTATTTGAGATCCCAAAACTACCCTTTGACTAGTCAACCTGTTTGGACCTCAAAACACCATGAAAATGCATGAAAATTTCCTTAAAACCTCCATGGAAATAAATAAAAAACTCCCATACATCATGCACCATCAATTTTTCATGCTACTCCTTTGGACCATCTTGTCCTAAAACCTTCTTCTCCAGAAACTACTATTTTTAGGTGGGGCCCACATATCACCATGACCTCAACCATACATTTATGGAAATCCATAGGATTCCTCTACAACATAAAATCATCAATTTTTCACTTTCAATCAAAACTAGGTCAATATACTTCACCTTTTGCAAACTGCTCCTAGCTAGGGTTTAACTAGGGTTTTTGACCTCTTTACCTTCTTAACATTCGTTCATAAAAATGTGACTATCAAATGACCTCATTATTTTTGTGAAACCTTATAAAATCACCTTATAATACATCCATAAAATCCACAAGGTTCCATGAAAATCACATTATTCACAACGAGCATTTGAAGTTGCACTTCGAGCTGGATTTTCACCTGTTCTTGACTCTGTCTCACCAAAATCAGTCATATTGGACAAAATACACATCATGGGAACCTAAATTTTTTCTGAGAGCATCATCAATCATCCCTATAACATATCTAATCATCATATAATGTATCAATTCCATGGCTCAATCTCTCCAGTCACTAAGACTTACCTATGCTTGCATGCTTAGATTCTCACTGTAACAACTAGGGCCAACTGAAATAATGCAATAAATAAACAAGAACCCTCTAAAAATGACCCAAACATACCTCATATGCCATGATATACATACTATCATGCATCCATGAGCTCAAATGGCTCCAATCCACTCTGTCACACCTCTAACCAAGCATCCCTACTCCTAATGAGAACCTGTAACATGGAGTGTCACTTGTACCTATACCATACCATTATTGTGAGTGCTCAAGAACCTTTAAAATCATGATAGTCCATCATGTCAACATGCTTCCAAAGCATCCAAGAAGCTCACACTTCCAAGCAACACCTCTTAGGCACTTATATGGGCTTGCTAGAGAAAGCACACACCATTGAATCCCACTGTAACAACTGATATACATCTGAACCAGTATGTTAGCATCATAAAAAACATCATGACATCATCCTACATCATTCAATTGTCATTAATGTGGTTTTGCATCAATGAACATGGAAATTGTAGAACCATGACAATGCAAGAACTAGTTTTAGTTTGTTTTCCCCTCAGCTTCTTTCCAACTTGGTGTTCAAATGAATCCAAGGAACTTTGTTCTCTTGTATGTAAGAAATGATGAAGAAATTTTGGAGCTAGGATTGCTTGCAAGCAATCTAGTGGCAACAAAGGTGAGAGAATAATAAGGCAAGAGATTTGCACTTTATTATGTATTTCTCAACATGATTATGAGAAACATAACAATGTAATTCAAAGCCATAATCTCCAACCAATGATCTAGATAGAATATTAGATCTTATAGGAAAAAGGTATAGAAATGGTTATTCCATTTGGTAACCAAGAAATGCCACCTCTCTCAAAGAAAGCGCAGTTAACTCACAATTAACTACATGAATGGAGGGAGAATTTGGTATGCATAAAATGAGCACAAGAACAACCAAATTGGTTAAGAAACGTGTGCTTAAATCAAGTTTAAAGAATTTTACAAGAGTTTTGAACACGTTGGAAGAGGCTTAGGAAAAATCACTTAGGATTGTTGGTCTGCGTAGAGGTGTAGTTGTGCAACAGTCAGAGTGGTTACGCAACCACCACTGAGGAAAGACTGATATTTGTATAACCACTATGGTGGTTTCTTGACTTAAATTCAAAATCTAAAGAAAAATTTAGTATAATGATAAAGGAAAGTGGGAAAAGCATGGAAATGGACAAGGAAAGCATTCTAAGCTACAAATATATATAGTGCAAATGGTAAATTGGACTCGAACACCATTGAAAAAGATATTAACTCATCATTGGGTATTTTAAACCATTCAAAAAATGTAGCGCATGAAAAATTGGGTGTGTGCAATGTCTTTTCATTTATTCTAGTTTTAAGCACCAAAATCTACCATGTTTTTTAGATTGCAAAACCCTCTCACTATTTTCTTCACACATCTTGCTTAAGCTATTTCATCCCTTATAGTATCTTAAAGCATGTTTTCATAGGTGTAGGGAAGTACCTATGTATGATCCCTGATTGAAAGACCACCCATGGTTATTAGAATAGTGTAAATAATTTCCTTGTTTCCAATAAATAGAGCTTCCCCATTCAAGCACAGGTACTTAGTCCCACATTATTGGTGAGAGATCTCTATTTTTCCCATGTGAAAAATTATTTTTCCAACAGATATTTAAGCAAGTTTTGTTCTTTCATGATTTTCTGAAGTATTTATTTCTAAGTGAATATCCTTAGTCCCAGTACACCTATGCAAGTATGAGTAATTAACCCCAATGTTAAAAATATTATGAACAACTTTATTTCCTTATATAAAAATTATCATTAACAAAATAATTGTAGTAATCATTTTTAATTAATGTACATAAGGTCTAAAAATTATCATTTGATCATTTCCATGTAATTTTATAAGTCAAATCATATAAATGAGGATGTTTCCCAAGTGTTTGATGAAATGTGAAAAACACTAAGATCTCAATGGTTAACTCTAGGGTGGATGTTTTGAATGTTTTACTATATTTTAAAATATTTAAAATAATTTTCATGATAAATAAATTTATGGCAAATGAGAGAGTAGGTTCTAAAAATATAACTCCATTAATTCAAATATTTCTTACAATGTTAAAATATTTTAATCTGCCCACCCAACATTCACAAATAAATTATGTGTATGGATAATTAAAATATTAACATAAAATCCTAAATATACCACACTACTATGTGTGTGTACTATAATAAAGACGTTTCTGTAACATTTCAGACCTAATATTTGTTTCAAAATTAACATTTCCACTTTCCGTACCCGTTTCCCCCACACACACACATAGATATATATATATATATATATATATATATATATATATATATATATATATATATATATATATATATATATATATTGGATTTTTCTAATGTCTAATTGTAAAAAAACAATAAAAACATAAAATTTGATTGTCACATAGTCATTTCAACCTTAAATTTAATATCGTAATGAAGGTCTAATATTCATTTCCCAGAAAGAAGCCCACCACTAGAAAAAAAAAACCAAAATCACCACATAACTCCTTATTAATAGGGTGGAGACTATTCAAACTAAAACTTAAAATACCATGGAAGATTTTAAGATGACTCTAGATTTATTCAACATGAGGATATAAGACAATGGATTCTTAATATATTTTATATAGTGAGAAACATTTGTTCTTATTACATTATTTCCATATATTTGTTAGTTATGCAAATAATGGAAGGAATGAACATATGATATGGTCTATGAATTTCATCCACAAAAATGGTTACAATTGAACATACTATGTATCAAATAAATTATAATGTGATATCATTAATTCAAATTACAATATTAATATTATTAAGAATAGGTATAGGGTTAAGGGGAATACATGAATATACATTATTGTTCAAGTTGAGTGATAATTGGCCCCAAAAATTATATTTGATTTTTTTAATACCAACGAAGACATGGATCTTGACATTGTTGAAACCATAAATTAAGAATAAAAGAGATATTTTTGAACTATCAAAGGAAAAAAATCCATTAATTTGAGAGGAAAAATTGGTTTTATAAGGATCTTAAAGTTGAGGGGGATGACTTTAGGACATTGGAATTAAAACAATTTCTATATTAACAATCACACATGAGTTGCAAAATGCACTGACATGGGAATTGTTTAATTATTTATTAAAATAAAATTTGTAATGTTGAAATTTATATTTCCTCTTAAGGATTAAATTCTAAAGGGGTATATTTTTTTGAAATGATTTACTTCAGGAAAAATATTTATCATGTGGAAAACCACCATTTATACTTTCTTCTCTTTACCTATATTTTTTCGATTTGATATGTCTCATACATGAAAAACCTTGGAATATGTTATGCAATTTTATTCCGACTAGAATTTTGTATATTGTTTAATTCCTCTATTCATAACCATATTATGTTTGTTGTAATAGCTTACAATTATCTCGGTTTTGAAACTATGTTTCCTTTGTCACTTCTTCCTAACCGTGATGTGTGAAAAAAGGGGGCAACATTTTTCCCAAATAGACATGAAGCACTACGATTATTTCACAAAATACATCCAACATGTATTAGCCTAAAAGGATACATTGATCACATGATACTCACAAAATGGGTTTGTTGAAAAGGTCTTAGAACCCTTCTAGTAGATGTAATTGAAAGGTGCAATTTTTCAAATTGTGTATACTTGGCGATAAGGGTATTTATAATAATTACATATGAATTTAGTCCAATTTCATGTATTCTTTGATGAATATCCATACTCTTTTCAAAACCTCCCATATTTATAGTTTCTAGAAGTATGCTTAAAATGTTTTCAGAGATAGGATTTACAACATCTAAATGAATTTATTTAAAAACCTCCAATTCCAATAATTAAGTATTTAGAATACCCATCAATAGAGGAATCATATGACACCACATTTAGTTGAGGTGTTCTTTATAAAATGAAAAAAAAATGTTAAAAAAATTAATTTTCCATCCATGACATATATGTCTATTTTGAGATAGTCCATCTACTCTTTGATAATACTTGAAGGTATAATATTAAGTGTGTAGGTATAACAAGGTATGTCGTGATAGACATACAATGATATAGTACACCATTCATTGAAATATTTTACTATCATTCTTTGCAAAAACCATTAATAAAAATAAAAAAATTATATTCTCCATCAAGATGGTAGACAAGACATTTATATGGATTGGAAAATTTTCCACTAACATTGATAAGGTTTTAAACCAGTCCAAGTATGAGACAATTTCAAGAAATTAATGCAAGAAATTTTTTCTTGGTATTTTTCAACAAAATAATAGTGATAATTAATATTCAATTAAATAATAAGTCATTTTAGGATTAAGGACAATGAAAAGTGACCCATTCTAAATTACATCAAGACTCGTGTACAACCTAATGCAGAATGGATTCAAGTTATCATTATATTAAGAGAATCAAAGTAGAATTAATTAATTCCATAAATGAATGATGGTAGGAAATAATATCCACTGATAGTAAACAAAAATAATTTCCTCAAAAAGACAACCATCAAATATGAATCGATGTACATTATAACTCATAACAAAGAAGTATGATAAAATTATGCAATCATTGTTTCAAATTTCAAAATATATCACTACATGCATAGTTTAGAATATGTGTTTCATCAAATAAATCCCAATACACATTTTAAAAACTTCCTTGTGCTCTTTAAAATCACCAAAATAAAAATAGATCTCAACTCACTATCTATACCTCACTGCTTACATAGGAAATAGAGAGAAATGATATGATAGGATTATAAGCGGATGGATTATCATTTTTAGTAGCTCCTACATTTTTTCCTTGAGGATATGTCCACATAATAACTATATATGTTCTATAAAAGGATCTAAGAACATGCCACTTTATGGACACCTGTTATCCACAATAAGCCCATGCTTATTTTTGGCTAACTCCTCCTTTTCCTTTGCTAGTACTTAAAATGATTTTTTTGCACGCTTCAGGGACCCAAACATTTTTGGGTATGATTTCATCAGATAGAGAATTTTCTTACCTTTCACGAAAGGTAAAAATTTCCTCCTAACTCCTTGTAATTTTTGAGTTATGGCTTGGTGGGGTTTGGAGGGGAAATTTTCCCTAGACAGGTCCGTAGCCAATGAAAAGATGCCACATGTCAGGGTGGAGCGGCGGGTGTCAGGAGGATTTTGGAGTTTTTTGGTGTTTGGTCAAAAAGTGCAAAGGAAAAAATTTGGGCCAGATCCCCGTGGATCATCCAAAAAGTGCCATGTGTCATTAGCGACGGGGTGTGGAGGATTTTGGAAAATTTTCCCAACTACGTAAAAAAGGGAAAAAGAGAAAGGTTGAGCCCATGGATGAATTACAAGCCACCATGTGTCATGTGGAGCACAGGGATGTGGAGGTGTTTGATAATTTTTGCAAAATATAAAAAGGGGCAAAATGTGAATTTTGAGGCCGCGGACCTGCGAAGGAGGAAAACGTAGCACACCTCCACAGTAATAAGAAGCCGACACATGTCCACATCAGCAATGGAGCAGTGGGGCATGGGGAATTTTTGGGAAATTTTCCTAATATGAAAACATGAAGGAAAAGGATAGGTCATCGGCCCACAAATGAATCAGGAGGTGCCACGTGTCTCAGAGTGGCAGACCTGCGGGGATTTTTGGGAAATTTTTCAAAAAGTGCAAAAAGTAAAGTTTGACCCCATGGACCCATTTTCAAACCTGATTTACCACCATTTTTGACCTAATTCATGCCTTGAAATTTATTCCCAAATTTATGCCCTAATTTTTCCCTAAATCTTCAGATGAGCATATCTTTTGATGCAAAGATCATATTTGGAAAAAATCAAACTTGTTGGAAAGATCTTGATCTCCTCTATGCATTGGAGGAATAAAATCATCATTTTTTTCAAGTTTCAGTGGAGAAATTGTTAAAAATGTCTTTCATGCCTTCAATGCAAACCAAATTGCTTTGAATGGGTCATTTTTTGCTTAATTCTCCATGGTTGCCTTATCCCACATGCCAAGGTTGAAGAATTAACTCGATTTGATGAGGGAAAAACATTAAAACATCTTCTCATGCAATTAATCCAAGATCAGATTGCTTTGAGAGCTGTGATTCACAAAATTCATCATTTTTTCTCCAACACGCAAAAAAAGAAGTAGAGGAGTTGATTTGATGGGTATGCGGGCTGATTTGAATAGAATTAATTGTGGGTGGTTGAGCCTAGAGATCTGATTTTCTTCCTCCTCTATTTTCTCTCTCCTTACTCTAGCTATAAATGTAAAGGATTTTATCCTTTATTTTTTTGGATGTTTTACTCTTGTAAGCTCTCATTTTCTCCTTAACAGGTGGATTTGAAGGAGTTTCAAACCTCTCATATAGGCTACAACACATATTTTTTACCTCCTTGCCATTGTAATGCATCGTATTGAAAACTGGAAATGATAATGCATGCTTTGTGAATGATTTTTTCAATCCTTTCATGTGTTATTATTGTCTTCTGATCCTTCATTATATCTTGGCAATTTGTGCATGTTCTGTGTTGCACTCTTATGATCTGTTTTTATTCACAAGACATAAGTTCATCACTCCTTTGGTGTATCATCACTTTAGCTTAGTTTTTTTTCCCCTTTTTTGTATCTTCAACTCTAGCTCCTTAGAATTTAGATTATGATTTAGCTCTGAACCTCTGCAAATTCATGCATACACATAAACAGAGGGGTAATAACTAGCTTTCTCTTGAGAGTTTTCTTACCTTGTAAGGTCCCACACCTTGGAGAAAACTCAATGGTCTGCAATCACACTAAATGACTCAATTCTAGACTATAGCTCTGAAGGTCATTTAGGGGGTGCTGTAGATTTGCACTAACCCCTTCAATATCTTAGAGAGAATCATACTAATATTTTATTTGCTAGTGTTTCCAGCTGGTATATCACTTATATATTTTTCTATTTTTAGATAATATGATTATGATACATTCCTTTTACATGACTGGATGACACTATAGGTGGTTGAAGTATTAGTTACTATGTATTCCATTAAGATATTAAAGAAGTGAAGAATGGAAATTATAGAATGAGATGGTTTAGACTAGGGTAAATTCAAATTAGGTAGATATGATGATGTAAGAGCATCACTCTTATCATGCTAATTGGTTAGGAATGTCAATTTTTTTATATTTATATGGTCTTAGGTTCCTCAGTGAGTCAATAAGACTCATTCTAGGGTTTCATGTTGAGTCTAGTTATTTAAAATTTTAAATTTGGGATTTCCCTCCATTTTGACAATTTGAATTGGTATAAGTTATTTTGGCTTGTTCACATGGTGTAGGTAGTCTTGGAGGGCTCATGAATTTCATTATAAGTTTTAGGGTATATATGATGTCTAAATAAACACTTCATAATGATTGTAGTGATGTAGTTATTAGAAGTATGATCTTAGCTCCTAGTCTTAAGGGAAATACCTCGAAATGACCTCTTATTGAATTAAGCATGCATGTAAAACATTGTTGTATGTAACTAGAAGTCTAAAAAATAGAGAAAGGAGGTATAAATATCAAGTTGTAACTTTTTTTAAATCATGATTCAAATGGTTAGGGTTTAGAGAAGAAAGCTCTAAGAAGATTTATTATTTTTGTTTGTAAACAAAAACTGTGTGACATTCCTATTTTTTGTTTTGAGTCTTTGAAGCTATAAAATTCATGTGTTCTAAGTTGACATATTTTTAAGGTACATTATAAGTTTTATAATTCTATATTACAAATAACTTCAAGTATTCTTAATGGAGTTTATGGTTATTCTCTCTATACTCTATTAGAAATCTGTAGTTGGGTGTTATCTTGATAAGTTAAAGAAAATAAACAAGTTAGAATGCCATATGGGTATTAGGATTGAATATTATAATTGGAAAAGGTAGGATAATGTATCATAGAAATTTAAAAATACTTAAATATCCCTGCAAGAGAAGATGAAGGTATACTCGGCTTAGAAAACCTTGAAAGGCTTAAAACCCTATTCAAAAGAGGTTAGGTAGGTAATAAGTAAGGTATTTTTATAAAGGATAACCTGTAAGGTATTTTTATAAAGGATAACCTATTTACGCTTTATTGGTAAGGTAGTAAGGAAAATAAAGGATGAATAGAACCAAATGCATTAGCATTGTGTAATGAAACTCGTGGAGATATTCAAAAGTTAGAAACCCTTCCTCTTGGGTTGTACATTTAGGTTAAACCATTGAACTAGGGTTTTAAGAGTAAAGTTTGAAATATGAGATACCCAACCAACTAAAATTGATGAAAATGGATCAATTCCTATATCATAAATTTCCCTAAGATATTTTGATGATATAAGACCAAAGTAGTCTTTTATATGTACGAAGATCTTGATAGTTAGTAAACACAGACTCATTCATAGTCTTAAGACCTAATTTGAAGCATGTAACAGAGAATTTAGTGAAATTTTTACAAAGGCAATCATATTGATATTTTGTACACTAAAATAAGAGTGAAAAATGTAGCTTTTTTGGTGATTATTTTGTAAGATAATCCCTTGAGTCAAGAAAAAATGTGGTCAGGGCTAGTAGAGGTTAACAAAATAAGAAAGAGAAAGGATTGGTTGAGAGAGGATTTTAAAGAGATATCTTATGAAAATTACCCTACACAGGTAAGAACATAAAGGCTAGTCAAATATCATTTCATATTGTTCTGTGTATTCTTAGATGTTTCTAACCATAAAGCAACTAAGAGCTTTGCGTTAAGAACACTAGAATTTAACTATTGGGATGTTGAGAGGTAGTTGAAGGTTTTGATCTTTGTATTTATTAATTATGATAGTATGTTAATTTAATGAGCTCATGAAATAAAAAAATTGATGTGTGATAGATAATTAAGACCTCAAAGTATAAGATTTCTTGATTTGTACTAGGATCCCAAAAACTAGAGAAGAATATAATGAAGAAGGTGAAGTTAGTTGAAGATTTCTTGTAGTTAAATCATCTAACAAGTTAAACTGGCATTTTTAAAAGTGAATGAGAATGGTAAAATGGATAGAAATATTCCTAAGGGGTAAAGAGTTAGTTTTTTGCAAGATTAACCTTCTAGATTAAGAGCAAGATCTCAAAAATAGGGTAATAGTTGAATTTAGTTATTCATGTCTTGATGAATGTAATGAAGATGTATTTAAATCTGTATCATATGATGATCATATCATGACTACAGAGGATGAGGCACCTCCAAGTAACTGGTACCTTTACCTTTGAATTATAGCAAAAAAAATTCTCTTAGTATGGGAGATGATTCCACTCTCTTCTCCCTTATGTCACTAGGTTAAGGTGACAACATCAATACTACCTAATTTATATTTTATATTATGTATGATTACCTTGCTGAATAAAATTACATATATTGGTGTATATTATTGCATGACATTAGGAATTAATATATACATAGATATTGTGGATCTTGATTTGACACTCACTTATTAGTTGTTTATCTATCTATCTTCGAAGATGTAGTAAAATGGAAATATTATAATGTTATGATGTTTCAGATGATGTTTTATTTTCTAACCATGTTATGTTATCATATGAAGATAAAATCTTACTTTTCTTTATGATGACCGACCAAGAGAGTATAAATACATTAGGAATGGGGTCAGTAGTTATAAGTTTTGAACTCATACAAATCCACTAAATTCTATTACTTGAAGAACAAGGAAAAACAAATAGACTTATTTTACAATAATATATTAGACTGGGGATAATATATGAAAACCTAACCAAGGGTATTTATTACATAAATTTAGGAATATTGTTTAGATATTGTAAAACTATGTGAATGTGACCCTTTACTCTCCTTTGACACAAGTATATTTGTCACATTATCCCAAATAGAAACTAAATTATATTTATTCTTATTTTTATAATAATTCATTTCAAGAAAAGGAAAATTTAATGTGTTGTTGTTGCACTTGTAAATGGGAAAAAAATGAAAAAATTGATGAATAAATGGATGATTATTTGAAGATATGGCACCATAGTCAAAAAATAAACATGAGGCATAATAAGAAAAAATTGTCATGGGAAATGATAATTTAATAAGCGCAAGTGGAAATAATACTCTACCATAGGGATATTCCTTTAATGTAGAAGATGTAGGTATGACATATCAATATACTCCACAACAAATAATTCCTTACCTTACTAGAATACATTATAGGTTAAAAAAAATAAAATCAAGGAATAAAATTCCAACATAAAGCTACCAAAAAAATTAGAGTGTTTAAGAAATACCCAATAAAATTGAGATATGGTGAACCAACAGAGGCCATACCCCATAGAAGATGAACCACCAAAAAATTAGGTAACCCATACTAAAATGAAGATAAATTATAGATTCTCCATCATAATTCACTCCCTCCATCTAATTATCAAAATAAAGACAAACCCAAGTGGAATTTACCAAGGGACACCTAGCCCCAACCCACACAGATCAAGTATTAATTACAAGAGATCTAAGGTAGAATCATTCACTTGACTTTGTAAACCGTACACTTCATAGTGAGATATTTACTCAAATTGAGTATCCTTACAATAGATGATAGGTTATATTCAATCCCACCATATATATTGAATCTAGAATATACAAAATCCAAGCCCCACCTTCAAGGGATCTATAAAGACCTCAAATTAGGAATATAACTCCATAGTAATGTAGGAAGGGGAGTTTTTATTGATTCTAATGATGGTATAAAAGGTAAGGGAGGAATATATGCGGGTAAAGTAGTAGGTATGATTAGATTCAAAATGAACAATGGTGAGGAGGATGTAGAATGTGAAAGAGATGTTTCTTTAAAGATGTATATGTTCAAGAAGTTGATGAATTTGGGGAATTGTCTAACTGAACACCTAGGGATGTTGCATAAGTAAGATAAGGTGTGGGATTAGATAGAGGAGGAGTGGATTTTGATGTTTCAGTCAAGATGGTAAAAAGAGTATTAGTGCAAAGTGTGTGAGTAGATGAGGGGTCAGGTATGGAAATGGGAAATATGATGGGAGAATTGGGTTCAAATATAGTAGATGTAGGTTTAATGATGGAAATGGGTGAGGTTGATGAAGTGGTCAAGGAGGATGGTGTAGGAATATGACTTAGGGTACTAATGGTGTGGGATTTAGGTGTTGGGGATGAGGAAATAATTTCTTGGATAATAGGAGGGTGGTTAGGAAAAGGTAGTTGAAACACGTCTAGTGGTTGATTAGGAGGGGCATTAGGATTACTTACTTGGAGGTACCCTCGATTGATGAGGTATTGAACAAGGTCCTTGATGGTATGAAATTTATAAATTTCATTCCAAAGGACCTAATGATGTTTTCAATAAGCTTCCTCATGATATCAGAAGGGTTTGGCCCATGATTCATCTACGGGCTAAATAGGAGGTAATTGGATAATATTGGTAGCCATGAGTTTGTCAAATATGGAACTATAGGATTCCCTGATAGGGGTATAATTTGAGGTATGGTAAGGAGATCTTTGTGAGGGCTCGAATTTGTAGGAAGGAGAAGAAGAAGATTTGAGAACAATAACATTTGCCAAATTAATTGATTTATCCTAATGGGAAGAATAAGGGGAGGAAGATTTAGGATCCTGTATATGAAGCTTGATGAACTTCATTTACTATTCATTCCTAAAATATTCTTTATATTGACTTGTTTTACGACTAAAAAATATTCTTGAGATGATACAAAATATTTAAGACATCAAGATGACTTTAGGACTACAATACCACACCTCATTTCATCCATATAGACATATTATTTTCTCCATCTCAAAAAATTTAAGAAATTTGTTCCTTCTTCAACTTGTCTATAGTCCTTTGCTCACTTTGATTAAATAAACCTTAATATTAATTGAATAAGAACTCATACCTTTCCTGAAAAAATGATAAACCTTTACATTGATGACATCTTAGGAATGACATACCCTTCTTGACTTACTACTGTTAACACTTTGTCTCAGGTTCTGCATATTATTTCTCTCTCTTATAGTGTCCACATTTTTTAACACATCATATTCACTCATTTATTTTTCATAGCTTGCCATCATGATTAGGGATTCTTTCCATTATTCATACTATACCTTTTTCTTTTATAGGTTCAATTATTTCTAGAACATACTCAAGCTCTGATTCTAGGAAATAATTATTATCTTTATCATATTCTTTAGGGAAACATACAACAGGAATGATTTCAAGATCATCTTATAGGTCATCTTAAAATCCTACTTCAAGATCAACTTTATCATAATAATTTGTCTTCTGCTTAGCTATATTAGATGGAAACTTAGAGATAAAAGTGAAAACATCATTAATTTACTACCATATATCAAACCTCAAGGGTTTCAAAAATATTATCATCATGAATAATGGTGTCTTTACATATTGAACTTGACAACCTATCATAAATGTGCTTCAATGATATCCTTCACATGGTTAGACTTTCTTAATAAGGACCTAGCTTTGATACTAATTATTGGAAGTATAATGAATGAGAGGGGGGGTTAATGAGTCATATAAAAATTTTACTTTAATTTATTATACTTGTGTGATCCATAAAACTTTATCATTCAATCATTCATTAACCATATGCATACATATTAAACACTGAACAACCATACATAAGAATGAGATATAAGAGAGAACACAAGAACACCAAATTTAAGAGGGTAACCCTCAAGGGGATGAAAATTAAAGGAACCTCTACTTATATAAATGAAATAAAAGGAATTACATGAATATTACACATCACACAAGATTTTTTTTGTGAGGCACCAACCCCACAAGGAGTATTAACCCCCTTTTTAGTAGGGAATCAATGTTACAAGGAGCATAAATGCCCAGTTTAGTGAGGAACCAACCCCACAAGGAGACTACAACCACCTAATATGACCAAGCACAAAATTATCCTCCTGAAGATGAAGATCACTTATGAAACTTGTTGTTTAAAAACTTATTGTGATCATTAGTTCAACTCCTCTCACTCAAAACCATTCTCAAATACATCTCCTTAATCGTCTTTCATGGACTTTTCTTGCACCAACATGTTGCATTAAGTTCCTCATCAACTATCATATCTTAAACATATTTTCTCATCTCTGAATTCATGTCTTCATCAGCCTCTTACATTTTCATTCTTGGTCCCTTATAACCCTCTAGGAACCCTAGCTCACTAATCATCATACACACAAACTAGGTCTTTTTCTCCAACTAGGTCATGTATGGATGACCTTATTCAACTCATCATCATCATATAAAAATCATAGAAAATTAGTTAATCTAATTTATATGGTCACATATACCTTCATACTATTGTCAACTCCCAAAACCTACTCAAATCTTGCATTAAAAAACTGAAAACTCCTCATTCATCTAAGACAAGTAAAAAAAATTGACTCTCTAAACTACTTATATACATCTCTCTTGGTCTCATATCATGTAGTTAAACCTTCATAGAGAAAAAATTATCAAAACATTATAAAACCATAATAAGGAACTAAAAAAATGACTAGATAGGTTGGTCATAACACCAACATGCAAAATCTCTCCATTAGGTCTCCAATATGCCTAATTGCACCAAAACAAGCAACTATGCAAAACATGAAGGCTAAAGTCAATGGAAAACTCCATAAGGCATTTACATCAAATCTTAGAAATGTTGTATAACACCCATGAAATATCCATATGCTTAAACCATAAAACTTTCCTCTTCACTAAAACATGCTATGAAGCCATGAAACAATGTCAATAACATAGTAGTTCTTATGCACCTTTTTAGTCACATTGAAGACGTTAAGGTCATAACTTCCTCAATTATCAAAATAATGCAAGTCCCTCTATATATAATCTAGGAAATATATTGAAGTTGATATCATCACAAAATTCAATAAAATTAATGAAACTACTTGTAGCACCTCTAAAACCACTCTATTCTGAGACTTCTCCAAAATGTCTAATAATCAATCCTCATAAATAGGGCACACCTTAAATTCTAAAGGAATAATTATGACCTGAAACCATTATGTACATTTATTACTGAACTCCATTTCAATAAAATACTAAATTATTCAATAGGTCTAATGGGAAACTTTTTCACAAATAAAATCTTTCCATAAACTTAATCCATTTTTAGGGGCCCACAACTATTGTCACAAGCACCAAATTCATATCACTAAAAGTGAAAAGAGTCCTATACAACCACTTAATCATTAATGTTTATAAAACAAAAACCATTCTAGAAAAGCATAAAAACCTATTTTCTCACTTAACCTTCTATTGAGCTAGGGTTTTATGAAATAGGGAATAATTTGAAGTTGTTTGGCTTATTAACAATTGTTCATAAACAATTGACAGTAAAAATACTTTGTTCCACTTTGAAAATATTAATTACTGACCTGATCACCTACCCCTCAAAAACTTCTCCTTAAACATAATATACACTCCAAAAAAAGCATATCAAATTCAGGTGGGACCCAATACTTCACATGCTACTAAGTACACCTTTATGAAAACCCATTTTTGAGTCCTCTAGAATAATCCAATCATTCAAAAGTATTCATCACCTAATCATAAAATTTTGTCAACATCATTATATTAACATGCTTGATAATATCCAATTCTCATTTATTCATGTACATACATGAAAATCTCCAACCATCATGACTTACTCATGTAAACTTGCCTAGTATTCATAGTCCTGCTTCAACAGGACATATAAGTTTCATTATAACTTTGAGTTATGGCCTTGTAGACCTTCCATATCTAATATAACATGTTAAAAATGCTTCCACATTATTTCACTAACTTAATAGGAATTATACTCCATGATACCATGCTATACACTATGCACCAAGTCTAGGAGTAGGCCTAGAATGACTTGACTCAACACATAACTCTCACGAACTAGCCTTGTTAATACCTCTAACACATACTAAATTTTTTGATACATCTCAATAACAATTTTAGACATCATACCAACCTTCAAAAAACTCCTTAAACTGATACATGACACCGAATCTCTCAACCATGCACAAAATCATGCAATCTCACCTAATCATCATGCCTTTGTAACAAAGCAACTCATTATGACACCTCATATTGGCTCAATGAACACTCTTTGTCATCATGCCTATATAACAATGTAACTTATCGTTACACCTCATACTAACTCACTTAACATTCTTGACTCCCTTTGACATCAATATGACACTTGACATCAATGAAAACAACTAACACACTAAGTCCAATAGAATTTACCCATGTGTGCATGTGTGGGTTTGTGTAAATTGTATTTTATATATTTAACAACATTAATGTAATGAAAAATAATTATATTACATTGTTTAATTTATCATACAAATTTTTCATCACTTTTGTGCCACATGTTATTAGTTTATTAAACAAAATTAATTGTGTAAAGGTAGTACAATTCCAGTGTAAATAGTGATGCAAAAGTGATGTATATAATGCCCAAACAATAACAAAAAAGTGATATAAATAAGGAAAAAATGTGACGCATTTAAAAATATTTAGTTGTGCTAAGTTTGCGTCACAATTTTTTGTCACATCCATGATGTAAATCCATCATAGAAACACAGAAAAAACCTCAAAAATGTCAATTTTCAAGACTAAATTGACCCAAATGATAATGCTATTTGTAAAAACATTAGTTGTTTCACCTAATTCTAGATCATTTCTTTGAAGTATTAACGAAATAGATAGGGTAATGGGCGTAGGAGGAATACCTGTTTTAATTTTGGTTGATGGGTTGTTACACGTGTATGACTTCTGAATCCACAGCTGATTGTGTGATCTTCCTGTATTGGAAAGCAAGACCACTAAGCAAAGTTAAACAATATATGTAGTGAACTGCCTAGTGTATGCTAGATCTGGGAAGTGTGATACTTCCTAGATGGCTATCAGTCCTCTATTTTAAACAATTTAATGCAGTAAATAAGGTAAAACCTATTTTAATTCGAAATAATTTAGGTATCTCACTTAAAACACAATAAGAAATAGATTTAATCTAACAAACCAAGTTAGAATAGGATCCGAAGGTCAAATAGTTGGTTCTAGATCTCTGCAAGTCTGAAAGAGGTCTCAAGAATATCACAGGTGAATGAGGGTAAGAGGGAATTAGGTGGATAGGTCACTGTATTGGGTTGTATGGGAAAATACAGAGACTGATGTTAGTTAATGGTGACCGATAGCAGTTACTTGTAACCGGTGTCGGTTACTGTGGAAAACTGGGAATGCCACAAAACGATATTTAGGTATCGTTTGTGATTGCACAAAGGACTTTGGTGGTCGAGATGAGGTATTGGGTGATTTGGGTAAGATTTGGTGAGCTTTTAATGGGTATATGGAGGGGTGAGTGTTGGAGGAGGTTAATGGGTGGCCAGGTAAATAATAGATGATAATATAATGATGAAATGGGATGAACCAGAGAAGTATAACGTTTACTTACTTGGATTCTGGTCTTGGATGTCCATAAGTGAGGGATGGAGGTACTGATGAGATGTTTGAAGGCTGCAGGTGGTCACCAACTGAAGGAAATCTATTATATGGGTTGCATGTACATTCCTCTTTGCTTGGTTAGATCAGATCATTGTTGGGATGATGGTGCAGGAAAAGATGCTTTATCTCCTTCCTTACATGCGTGCTCTCGCTGGAATGTGCTAATGTTCACCAAATTTTCAAATATTTTTCAAACCTTCTGCCAACCTTTAGAATAAGTTTGTTTTTGTGTTAAAAGGGTAACCGATGGCTATTCTGTCTTAACTGATGAGAGTTAGGGGTAACCGGCGTTGGTCAAGGTAGGATTTCCTAGGTTTACTAAACTAGGGAGTTCCTCTTCATTTCCTTAGATCTCATGCCATTAACCCACGAATTAGACTGGGAGATTCTTGTAAGCATGTGGCAATGTGGTTAGAGGGAATGTAGGTATTGATTTTTAGGGTTTAGGTAAGTCTTAGTTAGTTATGGAAACTTACTAAGAATAGCTCTTAGGGTGAGTTGGCTTGATGAGGTGTCTGTGTGGATATTATTTAAATTAAGATATTTAAATACTAAATATGGTGAGGATAATGAATTAATTTAATTTAATTAATTAAATTATGATTAGTGAGGTGAAGGGGGCAATGGCTAGGTGAATGTGATGAAGGGTGCTTATTTGTCGAGGGACCAAATGGGAGTGTGACCTAATTTTAGTGTCTACATTTTTCCCCTTTTTGTTACGTAGCTTGTATTGGTAAGTGACGCTAACAAAAATAAGATGTGCTTATCCCATGTGTGGGTGAAGGTGATCCCCCTCAAACCAGGAATTGATGAGGCAGAAGGAAAAATCAGTGAGTGGTTTGATAAAAGGTGAATGTGGTGAAAAAAAAGGTGGGTAATAGGGAAAAAATGAGCAAGGTATACTCAGGTAAGCTAGGTAATAGGTCGGGGTGAAAGGTAGTAACATTCAAATGTACACACATGTATAAACTATAGTACGCTACCGGGTTGAAGAGAAGGAAAAATCTACATCATCTAAGGTCGATAGGTTTATCCAAACAAGGTTGAAGTGATTATGGTATCCAAGGTATAGGATATGGTCAGGAAAAATAATGTATGCTAGGCATATGAATGTTTAGGTATGTTCCGGTACACCAAAGGTGGCGTCAGGATAAATAGTCACATCAATAGGCTAAGTAAGGTCATTAGGTGAACAAAACAGGTAACAATTCCACAAGGTATAGAAAACACATGAGGTCAAAGGTCACTAGTGATGGTCCAAGTCCAAATATCTAGGTCATGACACAGGGAAGGCCAAGGTAGGGGTAAAATAATGAGTCCCCAAAGGAGGAAAAAGGGAGGTAGTAAATGATTTGGTCATGAAAGGTGAGGTAAATGGGTAGAGTAAAGATGGGGTGAGGTAAATGATCAGGGTGAAGGTTGGGTGAGGTAAAAAAGGAAGTAGGGGTAGGGTAAAAGCGTAAAATTTAGGGCAATGAGAAGGTGATGGTGACTGATGCCGATCATGGATAATTGACTTCAATAGAGGTAAACTAACAACGGTTAACTAGGGCATGTGACTGATGTCGGTCAAGGGTAATCGATTTCGGTTAGGTCAGGTTTGTTATAAAAATAAAAAAAATCCACGTTGTTGTTATTCATTTGTTATTTTACGAAGTGAGAAAATGACAAAAAAGAGAGAAAAGTGTTAGGATGAAACGAAATAGTGAGCTGGCAGTGTGTTTGATGAGTGATTGGTTGGTGAGTAGCAGGTCCAAAGGATCATTATGAGGGATTTGATTGGTGAATTGTTGCGGGTAGCTATTCGGTGATGGTGAAGGCCAGAGAGAGATCAAGCATGCCACTAGTACAGTGGCCAGACGTGCCACCAAGATGGCGACAGTGCGACGAGGTGAGCACCCTACTCTATGTTGTTGATTTGATAGATAAGAGGATTATTTTAGTGTTGGTTTAGTTTTTTTTTGTGTTTCGGTTTGGTGGGTGGGTAGAAATAAAATTTGGGAATGGGGGGAAATATTGGGTAAAATGAGGAATGGGGAGGGTAATAAATGGGATAGGGGTGGTGGGTGGAGGTCCAAGGGTAGTGTAGGTGATTGTAGGGGGTAAAAGGGGTAGGGGGAGGTATTTTTATAAAGGGGGGGTTTTGGGAAATTACAGGATTTTCCATGACAGTGACGGGCATCAGTCAAGGTTGGTTGGCATCGGTTAGGTGGAACTAGTATCGGTCACCAAACAGGTGACTGATGCCAATTAAGGGGTGACCAGGGTTGATAAGGGTGAACCAGTATCGGTCATCAAATAGGTGACCGATGCTAGTTAAATGGTGACTGGGGTCGGTTAGGTTGAACCGGTACCGGTCGGATTAGTGGGCACAAAGGTCCAAAATTTGTATGGGCTAGGTAGTTGAGATGGGTAGGGTGAAAATAAGGTATAGGGAAATGATAATGGTTAAATATGGATTAATATATATATAAGTTAATGTTATGCTTGTATTGGATGCAGGGGAGAGCATAGCTACATATGTGGGATAGGGTTCTGCCTCTACTAGTGACATTATATGATGTAGTGACCCCGGAGGAGCTGCAACATGTGGAGGAAGTGGGTTTGAGTAGGGTTCGTCACTATAGACGTGTAATCTAACAGCCTAGTTTGATAGTCATGCTCATTGATAGATGGGACACTGTGACCAACATGTTCCACCTACCGACGGGTGAGATGACTATCACCCTAGAGGATGTGTTCCAGATTCTTCGGTTACATATATTGGGTGCCAAGGTTTATTCTATCTCCTCCAAAGCCTTATAGGAGATAATTGTGTCTATTTTTAGAGAGGGAATGGCCGATCTGAGATTCCATAGCTCCAGTTTGAGCTATAGAGAGATGTACCCAGCCCATCCAGAGGAGATGAGACTGGCGGTTCTGTTGATGGAGGTAGTGTGTTGTTATGCATTGCCAGATGCAGAGGGTGGATGGTTTCCCTGATCACTGATGGGGGTACTCCATGACATGATGGTGCATGAGACCTGCTTTACCTGGGGACCAACATTCTTGGTGCATCTATACAAGGAGTTATGGGCATATGGGCAGCTGTGCAGGTTCAACTTGTGATGTACATTTTTACTACATTGTTGGGAGTATGAGCAAATAGTTTGTGTGTGTCCTATAGTGATGCCTCGAGAAGATGCATTCCCAACACAATTTATGCAGGTGGGGTATAGGAGATGGGTGTCGGTGATAGGAGAGTAGAGATCTGAGAGGCCCACACATGATGTGGCCCATTTCTAGTAGTTACTGGATGGGTTGTCTGGAGTGGACATTATTTGGAGGCCATATGTGGGATTCCCCTTATATAGGCATATGCATGAGGAGCTAGTTGAGCTCTAGCTAGAGAGATGGATATAGGATCACCTTACCAGGGAGGACAAGATGATCCCGGTAGATAGAGTCTGATGGTAGTTTGAGCTAGTACAGGACATTCCTCCACCCTTCCCATAGTACCAGAGAGATGACGTGGAGAGGCCCTTACCTCTACCACAACCTACAATGCCCATAGGGAAGGAGGAGTAGCCAGTGGACCAGTAGATAGATGATGCTGGATGCATAGATAGGTACAGACAGTGGTGGGTAGCTCAGTTATGAGCCATACCACCTAGACTGGGGTAGATGGATCTAGCTACCATTATAGTGCAGAGAGACACCCTCCAGGGGTAGGTAGCTACACTCATTACCCAGTTGGGTATACTGTAGACATAGCTAGAGGGATTTGAGGTATAGATAGCAAAGCTACGCATACAGGTGGCCAATCTATAGGCCTAGATGGCTAGTAGAGGAGATGGATATGGAGAGGAGGGGGATGGTCAGGTGGCAGCCTTACAGGCTAAGGTGGCAGGTTTATAGGGCCAGTTGGCCATAGCCCATGCATAGATTGGGGTCTTAGAGGCCTAGATATAGGCACAGGGGTAGGGGCCACCACCATAGGCATCAGGAGTAGGTCCCAGTTCATAGGCAGGCATGGGGCAGGGTCCCGCATGATAGGTACAGGGGCTGAGACCTATTGGATCACCAAAGACTGTGCCTGTGTCTAGGATACGGGATGCCCTAGGTGAGGCTAGGTACTATCAAGACCAACTATTCGCGGTAGGGATAGAACTTATATCCTATGCCGAGTACAGGTCATAATAGGTGTCTAGTGAGAGGACGAGATCCCGCACTCACAGTGTGAAGAGCACAGGGGGTCAGCGAGCTTCAAGGCTTGATCAGATGGAGGCTACCAGCACACGAAGACTAGCTCTAGTTGAGGTGCCAGCAAGGACCCAAGAGGCCAAGGGTACAGGTGATATAGAGATGGAGGACATCTAATGAGATGCTTAATATGCGGTCACATGATTTTTGATGTATGATAGTTATTTTGTGATTATATACCAGCCTACATGCTGAGAGATAGTGAGGATTTATGAGTGATTTTGTATATTTTGAGTATATATTGGCCTACGTGCCGAAGAGATTTTGTATTGATTCATTAATTTATTATATATATGAGACCATCCTGCATGCCAATGATATTTTGTATTGTATATCAGCCTATGTGCTGATGATTTTGAGATGATGGACATGATGAGATAGCCATGTATATTTGAGATACACATTGATCTATTTATTTGATGAGATACATGGTATTTTTTGATTTATTGATGTGTTTATGAGATATAGATTTGTTGTGTTGATATGGATGGAAATTAGGTGAGTTAGGCATGATGGATTCAGGTTAGTATAGGCATGAATCGAATCAAGTTGGTTTAGGCATGGATCAAGTCAAGTCAGTTTAGGCATGGTTGAGTCAGATTATAGGCATGAATCGAGTCAGGTTGGTTTAGGCATGGAAGAAATCAGGTTTGTTAGGCATGGTTGAGTTAGGCTTGTTTAGGCATGGATGAGTTAGGTTGGTTTAGGCATGGTTGAGTTAGGTTTGTTTAGGCATGGTTGAGTCAAAAGTAAGTGAAGTGGTAATTCATTATTTTATGCAATGAATGATACTATTGGTGATATGTGAGATGTGGAATAATCTATGCATAGTGATTATAGAGAAATGGTAGGTGTAATAAATGTATGCTATGATAATGTTTAAAATATGGAACAAATTTTTATGTATGTGGTTTAATTTCCAATTTTGGGTATAAAAGGGAAATGAAGTTAGGTGTGATGTAATGTGAGGTACATGGAATATGAATTGTTTAGGGTAGAGAATGGTCGAGCTAACCTCCAAGGGCCCCATGCCCGCGGAGCGATGCCTACATAGTCCCAGCAAAAAGGGACCTCAAGCTGATGTAGTTCTCCCATGAGCTAGGGGAGAATATGAGGAGGTATGAAAATGAGTTGGTAGGTTGTTGGGCATGTTGTGGGTTTAGGTTTGTTAGGTGTGAGTAGATTATAGGTAAAATGATGTAGGTGAGGGTGATTGTGGCAAAAGAAGAACATTACCCCAAAAGTAAGTGTCGAGGACCAAGTCCTGTATAAGGTAATCAAAATGTAAACAAAGGTGGTTAAAAGATAAGAGGGGGCAATGAAGCCACCTATTTGGGTAGGATCATACCAAGTAGATCATACCTTGGCGCAGGTGATGAATGTAAGACCCTACAGACATTACATGATGGATTGTTCTACGGTGAAAAGTAGTCACATGATCACCAAATGTTTAAGTTCCAAGAATTCCCTTGAGGTAGTAGGAAATGAGAGTGGGCATGGTTTGAAGGGTGAAAAGTGGGTAATTTTTATTTGGTATAGGTAGCATGTACTTCGGGCAAGAGAACGTAGATCACAATGGGCAAGTCCATGACAAAAAGGTTGAGATTTTTAACTTATAGGTGAGATAGATTGATCGATGTGGGAATTCTATATGGGATGAATAAAATTTAACTCCTTGAGGTCTTCGTGAAGCTGATCGATGTGGGAAGCTTCAGTTGCTCTCATTTTTTTTAAAGAGCTTTACATAGCTGTCATTCTAGGGAGCAGTCTATTTATAGCAACAATTGTCGAGAGGAAGATGTCCTTTTGAGGGAGTCATCTTTTTATTAGAATTTTGACTCAAGGAGTTGGGTCCCACATGGGGCTTTGAATTCATGGACAAGATCAAGGTGAGGAAAATGATTTTTGTTCAAAAAGAAGGATGAAACGACCATGGGATCTCATCTAAAGGTAGATGAAAAGTATCCATGAGAATCATGCTATGTGCAGGGCCATGGTACACATATTCAAGAGAAGATAACAAGTGATAGGTACTCACATGATTCTTGTTTAATCATTAGTGAGTTGTATGAAGTGGATAGTGCTCAAGGGACGAGCATGGAAAGAGGCAAAAGGTGATGTAAGACTAAAACTCAACAATAGAATGGTCGAAGATACAAGGTGTTAAGGGGCTTAGGTTTTGGTTTACCATCGAGTGATGATAAATAGTAAGAACCTGATCCATAAGTGTGAGTCACAATGTATGGTCCAAGCCAATTAGGAGCAAATTTTCTGCATTTACTTTTTTCTACTTTGGTTACGTGTTGATTTTCTTTAAGGAAAATATCATTAACTTGGAAATTTTGTTCATGGATATGTTCATTGTAGGCACATTTGATACACTTTTGGTAAACTTGAAGGTGATCCTGAGAATTAAGATGATGTTCATCTAATAACTCTAGTTGTGCTAAATGGTCCTGACGAAAGTCATCATCATTGAGCATGTCATGGAGTGAAATGTAGATTAAGGGGTCTGCACTTCAAGAGGTAGGACTGCCTCTATACCGTAGACCAGAGAAAAAGGTGTGGCCACAGTGGAAGTGTGAATGCTAGTGTGGTATGCCCACAGGGCAAAAGGAATTTGTGTATGCCAATCCTTCCCAATATCGTCAACTACTTTCATAAGAATTTTGTTGAGGGTTTTGTCTATGGATTCATCTTGGATGTTGGTTTGTGGGTAATAAGGTGATGAGAAACTAAGCTGAATGTCAAAAGCATCGTAAAGTTCTTGTAATGTTTTGTTTTGAATTGTTTTCCATTGTTAGTGATGAGGTGATGAGGAACACCAAATAAAAAAATGATGTGGTGGTTAATGAACTCACGTATTTTCGCAACTTTCATGGAAATGAGTGGTATGGATTCCACCCATTTTGTATAGTATTCGGTAGCAGTGATGATCCATTGATGGTGCTGGGAAGAATGAGGATTGATTTCTTTGACAAGATCCAAACCCCATTGATAAAAGGGCTAAAATTCTCAAGCGACCTATAAGGCATGACCGGGTGTATGATGAAGATTTGAATATTGTTTGCATTTTACACAATGTTTGACGTAATTGCAACAATAATGATTAAGGTTCAGCCAGTAATAGCCCAGTTGAAGAATACACTTAGCAACAACAAGGCCACTGAAGTGACCTCCACATATGCCATCATGAACTTCATTAATGGTATAAGGGATTTTATAACTTGTGAGGCATCGTAAGATAATACCATCAAAGCTATGATTATAGAGGAGACCCCCCAGAATGACGTAATGAGAGACCTTTTTAAGGAAGGTGCATTTTCCGTTACAGGTGAGATCACGAGGTAAGATGGAGAGAGAAAGGTAGTCAGAGTATTGTTTGTACCAAAGGTTACTTGTTAGGGATAGCTGTTCTGATCGAGTAAACATCGTGAGGTAAATAAGAAGGTGATTGGATTCATTGTACAATGACAAAAAATGTAGAATCAGTGGGTGAAGCAGATATTTGGGAAGCTAAGTCGGCCATGGTATCTATAAACTTGTTGGTTGAATGTGGGATGGTTTGAAGGGTGTAATGATCAACGATGGTCAAAATTATGTCTACATGATGTTTATACTTTTGAATTATCTCGTTACGACATTGGTACATACCAATTGACTTGGTTTACAACCAATTGAGAATCACCAAAGATGTTGATTGATTTAACATCTAGGGCATAGGCAACTTGGAGACCTAGTATGAGCACTTCGTATTTGATAATATTGTTGGTAATTTCAAAATATAATTTGAAATACAAATACATGGGTTCACCCTTAAGGGGAATGAGGATAATACCAGCCCCACCCCCATGTTGACACTTGGAACCATCGAAGAAGAGTTTCATTTGGTAAGGGGGTTTCGTCTAGGGAAAGGGTCATAATTGACTCATCTGGAAAGTCAAAACTAGAGGGTTGATCCTTGGAAATAGGTGTGGTAGCTAATTGGTTGGTGATAGCTTGGCCCTTGATGGACTTTTGATGAATGAATTCAAGGTCAAGATCAGCTAAAAGCATAAGCCATTATGCGGCACACTGATTTTGAGAAGGTTTGGCGTAAATGAAGTGTAAGGGGTTGGTGTTAGTCATAACATAGGTTTTGTGGTTGAGTAGGTAATGAAGGAGTTTGGATGTAATGAAAACTAAGGCTAAGAAAAGTTTTTTGAGATGGGTGTGTCAGGTTTCATAGTCTAAAAGAGTATGACTTATGTAATAAACCACCTCCTCCCTGTGTTGTTCATCACAATGAGTGAGTATGGCTCCCAAGGAGTGATCGGTAACAGATATGTATAGGTAAAAAGGTTGATCATCTTTAGGTGGAATGAGTACAAGTGGTTGGAGAAGGTATTTTTTAAGGCCTCAAAATCTTTATGAGAATCATCATCCCATTTAAAGGAGACATCATTTTTGAGAAGATGATGAAATGGTTGACATCGATCAAACAATTGTGAAATGAAATGACAAATGGACTGTAACTTACCTTGTAGGCTACAAAGTTGTCAGAGGTTAGTAGGTAGAGGCATTTCAAGAATGGCCTTGACTTTAGTAGGGTAAACTTCTATACCATGTAGGGAAATGATAAATCCTAGGAGATTTCATGAGAAAACAATGAAGATGTAATTCTTAGGTTGAAGGTGGATGCAATATTTAATGAGATGGTCAAAGATGGTTTTGAGGATTGTTAGGTGTTTGGATTGGAATTTAGATTTGGCCAAGAGATCATCCACGTAATCTTCTAATATGTGATGCATGATGTCATGGAAGATGTAAGTCATAGCCCACTGATATGTGGCACCAGCATATTTAAGGCCAAAAGGCATGAATTGATAGCAGAAGGTCCCCCAAGGGGTGATGAATGAGGTCTTGTGTTGATCTTCTAAGGAAAGCAGGATTTGGTTATAACCTGAGAAGCCATCCATAAGTGATAGCATCTCATGGCTAGTGGTAAGGTCAACAAGTTGGTCAATACCAGGTAAGGGAAAGTTGTCTTATGGACATGCTAGGTTGAGGTCATAGAAGTCTATGCAAATATGGAGTCCCCCTGTCATCTTAGTGACAGGGACAATGTTAGAAATCTAACGAGGATAATCAATGGGTAAGATGAAGGAAACAAAAAGAAGGCACTAAAGTTCTTCTTTGATGAGAAGGGAAATGTGAGGGTGCATTTTACTCAGCTTTTGTTTAATGGGTTTGGCATCGAGAACGGTTACGATATTGTGGACCACTATGGTGGGAGCAATACCAGGCATGTCTACATAAGACCAAGTGAAAGTGTGGTTATGATCTCTGAGAAAATAAGTGATGGCTTCCTGTTTAACATCATCTAAAGATTGACCAATCTTTAGGATGTGTAGGTCGTCATGAGTATGAATGTTGATCTCAATAGTCAATTCATTCAACATGGTTTGCATCTCAAAAGGTAACGAACAATGAATATATGAGTCTTCTGCACCAAGGTAGGTGAGTATGGATTCATCATCCTGACATTGAATGACATTAATTGAATGTGTATCATCATCGAGCATTTCAGGATAAAGGAAGGGAAGAGTGGAAGGGGCCTCACCCTCTTGTTGATAAGTCAGAGGCCCTAAGGAAATGGTGTTTATGAAAAAAAAAAAAAGTTAGGAGGGATAGATTCAGGATCCATCAACTCCATTGGTGAGGGTGGTGATGAAGGTAGAGTGGGTGAGGAAGGTGGAGAAGAGCTAGTGTCCTTAATGAGTTCAATGCGGGCTTGTTTGGTAGGTGGTTGAGGAAATACGATACCACTACGATCATTATGTTTACGGGTGGTACATGGAATAATGGTATGGTAGCCTTTCTCATAAAAACAAAAACAAAAACCCTTCTACACACATTGGTGTAGGAAGGTGTGGGTGAAATGACGATTGGTAAGTGATTGGAAGTTAGTGGAAAATGGGTGAGTTTGTGGCGGTGGTTCAGGTGTGTAAGTGGTAGTATCAAGTCCCCTATAGGTGAGACTGGTATGAAGGTGAGGAGGACCATAAATGAGGCATTATCCTATGTGGTGATCATAGTGAGGATGTCGGTGAAGACTTTGATACTCTTGTGGAGTAAGGAATGTGTTAACACTTTATAGGTGATACTCCCCTAGAGTGAGGAATTTAAAAATGCCTTCAAAGGGATTGGTGGTTGGTATGTGGGTAAAAAGAATAGATGATGTGTCAGAGGTTGACACAGAGGTGGAGTTAACAGATTGGGAAGCTAATGGGCCAGCCAAGGAGGTTATGGCAACAGTAGGAATGGAGGAGGTATGTGTAGTAGAAGAAGCGGTTATAATTGTAAGTGAAGGTGTAGGTGAAGAAGTAACGGTTGCGGAGGTAGTCAACTTAATAGGTATGAGCACATCATTAGGTTTGTAAAGCATGTTGCATGTTTTAAAAGGTGGTGGGTCAAATGGAATGGTATAAGTGTGTCCTTCGTGTTCAAAAATTACACAACAATGCGAAGTGGGAGGAACGCTACCCATGACACGAATCTAGGGTCTGCCAAGGAACAAGATATATTGGAATTCCCCTTCCAAAACATAAAACAATTTTGGAATAGTGTGGGGGTCCACACGAATGTGGAGGATGATAGTGCCTAGTGTAGAGGTGATGGCATCATTGAATTAATGTAATATGACAAGATGTTTATGCATGTAATTTTCAGGTATGAGCATTTGAGCGAATGCATAGGATGAGATGATATTAATGCTATCCCCCCATCAATCATTACAAGGCATACCCATATGTCATCAATGTGGACATATATGAAGAGGGCTAGGTCTAGGTCATCATTTTTGTGTGGCACGATCTCTTCCTTTGAGAAGCTAAGGGAGGACACTTGGTGAATAGGGTGTGGTGAAGATGAAGGTGGTAATTTGGTGAGAGAGGCTACATGATGGGGTGTGATAATGGAGGCTACGGGTTTAGGGTCATTGGGTAAAAAATCAATAGATTGAAGAACCTCCATGAGAACTTCACGATGGGATTACAAGGTTTGGATGAAGTCATATAGGGACATTTTGAGGGGATATTGGTGTAATTGTTTGAACATGGTGCGATGTGTGACGCCATTAGAAATGGGGTACGTAGGGTTGTGGATAGTGATTTTAGGTATGGGTGCAGATGGTATGCTGGGTATAGGATTAGTTGCCTTTTCTTTACCCTTATTCTTCTAAGCACATGTAGTGACGTGTATCATGTTGATTTGAGGGGAGTTGTGAAATAGAGAAGGTGTAGGGTGATTGGTATAATGACATGATGGGTAAAAAGATACCGGAGGAGAAAAACCCTATGAGGTGAGTTCGGCACAACAACATTTAGGTGGTGGCATGGAAAGTTTTTTGATGTGAACCATGTTAATTTCAAAGCTTGGGGTGGCTCTAGAAGCTTTGAGGGTGGAGTTTATGGTTGTTGAGTGGGCAGTTTGGGAATGGGTGTTGGTGAAGCAGGATCCTCATCGAGAAGGTTTTCATCGTCAATGTTGGCTTCTGAAGGACACAACTGGATAAGGATGATTTATAAGGCCTTGCAGTTTTCCACATCATACCCTGGCACACGGTCGTAGGCATAAATTTTAGTATCATCAAACCCTTTTGGCTTGGGTTTGAGGGGGTCATAAGGCCTGAGTGGTGGTAATGTGATGACAAAAGTCTCAAGGAGGTTGGTTAAAATTTTATTATAAGACCCTGCTAGTGGATCGCAATGGGAAGTGAGCATGGGTTTAGGTGTAGGTGTGGTTGATTATTGAGGAACAAATTTTGGAAGAGGAGGAGTGGGTCAAGCTATGGGTTTGGGTACTAGCATGGTTTTGGGTGTTGGTCATTCTTTTTTAGGTACGGGCATAGTAAATGGACGAGTAGGAGGTTGTCTGGTTGTTTTGACTACCTTATTATGGGGTAGTGGAGTTTTTGTTGGATTGCACCTTCTTGGGTAAAGGTGATATGGGTATATGAGGTCTAGAAGGAAAAGAAGATGGGGGAAGAGGGTGAGTTACCCATGATGATAACAAGGGTACTGTGAAGGTTGATGACCTAGGTTGTGCTTAGGGTGTGAGAGACAGCGAATGAAGTGTAGTGGGTAGTGAAGCAATAGCTGAGGGTATTGGAGGTATGGGTGGTAAAGATGCTACAGGTGCTAGTTTAAGTCGTGTTGGGCATCCTTGCAGGTTAGAGGTTTTTAAGGAAGGAATGGGTTGTTGTGTTTTTGGTTTATTGGTGGGTGGAGGTTTCTTGACCATGTGGGGAAGCTGAGATCCTAAGAAAAATGGGATAGGTGCATGTGTGATTGGTGCAGCCGGGGTATGAGTTTTATGGGTGTGGTGCTTATGTTTGGGTTTCAGAGTAGGTGTGGTTTTGTCTTGGGAGGATGTAGCTAAATCTAGTTTGATAGGTGGATGAGTAAGGCTGGTAGTTGGGGTGACCCCTAAAGTGGTAATAGGTTTAGTTGAGGATGAAGTCATAGGTGTGGGTTTGGGTTTAGATATAGATTGGGTTATGGGTAAGGATGTTGTTTGAGCTATGATAGGTGTCATGAAAGATGTTGTGATAGAGGTGGTTGTGTTTGGTTTGATTGGTCAAAATATTTTTGGGTAGATAGTGGAGGTATTAGAAAGTGATCTCTGCATCTATGTTGAGACATGAAGCAAAAGGCGTCCCCATAGTAAGGCTATATCCACATAATCTAAGTGATAATAAAAACATGATAACGACATGGCTATAGGTGGAGTTGATGAGAAGCTAATGGAAATTCCTGTAAAATGTGTCTTAGAGATGGAAAATTGACTAGCTTCATCTTCCATGGGTAAGAGAGCTACAAGTAGGTCTGTAGGATTTTGGGTAGCAGATGGAGAATGCTCATCAAAAGGCAAAGGTATCTTAACTGGGTCTATGATAGGTAGAGGAGATGATAGGAGCTCCTCTCTAAGTGGAGGAACAGATAGGTGCTCTTCTTTGGGTGGAGGAGGTAATGGGTGCTCCTCTATGGGTGGAGGAGGTACTGTGGTTAAAATTTCTCTAAGTGGAGAAGCTAGGGGTGAGATGGTCTTGATGTTAGTGGAAGGATCCTTCGTAGGTGATGAAGGAGATGAAATATGTTTCTCTGTGGGTGAAGGAACAGGGGATGTTGGTTCTGATGTGGAAGGAGGATTTCAGGCTAAGATTTCCTCTGTGGAAGAAATGTGAGGTAATTTGGAGGTGACAGGTACGTCATTAAAGATAGTGTAAACCTTGCGAGTATAGGTATCATGAATTGAGGTATCACTGGTTTGATTAGATGAATGGGCATGGTTGGGAAATGGTTTCTTGAATATGTGTAGGTTTTGGTTACAAGGTGCATTAGGATTAGCCACAGTTAACTCGCCTTTCTCGAGCATTTCTTGGAAAATATTTTTGCAAGTGATATAATTTTCATCATTATGACCCTTTACTCGATGATAGTTACAGAAGTCATGTTCTTTATACCATGTGGGCATGGGGAGAATGGGGTCAAAACTAGTGTGTTATTTTATAGGTGGAAGGGTAATGGCCCCAGATTTGATAAGCTTTTATAAGACAGAAGAGTAAGGTTCCCCAATTGGGGTGTATTTCCATTGTTCTCGTCTGAATTGAAAAGTTTAGATGGGTGAGAGATTAGATGAAGGGGTAGCTTGATTTGATGGATGGGTTGGACCAGCCTTGAGTACCATTGCATTATCGTTGCCCTTAGCTTTTGAATAATTGGTTTGTGATTTGGAAGAAGAAGAGGTATCATTCCACTTGAATGCCGAATTCTTATTTTGTAACTAGATTTTCTTCTCTTCGATGGCCCGAATATCTAACTTTTGTGCCATAGTGAATGCTTCATTGAATGTTCAGAAGGTTTGGATCTGTAAGGTCAGTGAGATATGTCTAGCACAAGTCCATGTGAAGAGCTTGATGAGTTCTATTTGTGGCAGTTGGAAGGTGAGTTGGTTGATCAAGCTACGCCAGTGAGTGAAAAAATCTATGATAGATTCATCCTCATATTGACGCGTGGAGTATAGGTCTGTCATGGTAACCTTCTTGATGATATTGATAGAGAAATGATCCAAGAAGGCTTGGGCTACTTGATTGAATGAGAATATAGAGTGTCTAGGTAACCCACTATACCAATCTAATGCAGGTCTAGTCAGAGACATGGAAAAAGTTCTCAAGAGTAAGGCATCATCGTCAGTGATCAGATAACACCCATGTTTGAACGACCGTAAATTCTATTGCAGGTCTTCTTTTCTATTAAAAGAATTGAATTTAGGCATTTCCTAATGCACTAGGTATATGCGGATAGGAATGGATGGGTCGATGGGCTCATTGCAAATCTTGTCAGAGGTGAGAGTGTTGTGGGAGATGGAAACTGATGCCTCTAATGTCTACAGCTTTTCCAACATCAATTTGATTAGGCCGTTGGTAGGTTAAAATTATTGGGTGCCTCCTATAGCATGAGAGGGTTGGTTTTGGGCATATAACGGGGGTGACACTCTAGTGTATGGTGCTGCCATGTAGGTTGATTAGGAAGAAGGCAATGAAACATGATGTACGTACCTGGAGTGAATAATGGATGTAATGGGAGGCTGATTATAGTATGTATATGGAGGTGGAAGGGTAGTGGTAACCCTAGTGGTAATGGGAACCAATGATTGTGGAATGGAAAGGACCACATTCTAAAAAGGGGTAGGGGTCACCAACATAGGAGGTTGCAGTGTAGCTATGGGTATGTGTGAGACATTAGAGGTGGATGAGGTTGCATTTTGGGTAATTATTTAGGGTGTGGTGGATGTGGCGGGGGTAATGGAGGTGGCAGACGTGGTAGTCATAGTGGGTATGGGACCTAGCTGTGAAACAACTAGGGGTAAGGTATATAGGAGCAGCAAAGAGATAGATGGGGCTGATATATGAGTGGGAGAAAGATTCAGGGGGATAGATACGGGCATGCCGTATATCAATTGACCCAAGGCATCTCACGTGGACAAGTGGTAAAGGCAAAACTGCAAGGCGGCACAATTTTGGTCAAGGATTCGTGCAAACTCCTCATCTCCTATAGTAATAGTGATAGGCTGGATGGGATCCATGGCTGGTGATAAAATGGAAGGTGGTAAAGAACTAGGTGGGAGTGGTTGACAATTAGTGTGAAATACGAGTGCACTTTCTTGTCTTTGGATCAGCACCATGTGAACTAGTACTAATCAGGTGAGGCTGTTTCTCTGTAAATGACATAGAAAATAGTAGGAACAAGTGAATCTGATGGTAAAAAGTGTATTCAGTACCAAATGTAGGTTGGAAATTAAAACAAGCTAATCAATGCCTATTAAGGAAAATCAATGTTGGTCAGGGGTAACCGCTGCTAGTCACTGTAGAAAATGGTCAGTGAGTGAAAACCAGGTAGAAAGTTGAATGTGATAGGTATGCCAATTCTGATGGTGTTTTATAGTGTCAATGGGAATGATGGCAGTGAAAGGGACTGTGAAAAGTGGAAGAAAATGTATAAAATTTCCTTTTGGGCTGGTTAACAAAAGGATCTGGAACCGATGTCAGTTGGGTATAACCAATGATGGTTAGAGGGTAACTGATGACAGTTACTATGAAATTTAAATAGTAATGAAAGAAAAGTGGTTGTGAATTAAAATCTGATGTAGAATTAGACCCATAATTCTGAGAATGATGATGATATGGCCCACACACACTCAGGTGAAGCCGGAATACACCAACTGTGATGAGGAGCATGCAAGGATGAACAAGAAAAATGAAGAACATGATCTCTCACCTCAAAATGCAAGCCAATTAGAAACACTAAGAAAAATGTGATCCTAGGAGTGCCCTTTTATTTTATGTTTGTTTAGCTTAAGCTATTTAAGGACTGACACATGAATTGTGAAATAGAAATTTTTGGTGAGGATGGCTTCCTACAAAGAAGGAGATATAAAAGTTGAGGTTTCAAGTGTGTTATGGTGGGGGCAGGCCTCGCTCTGAAGTATGACTCGATAGAGAAACAAGATGGGTGCCCACTATGCTGTGATCGAGTGATCACCTACATATTCTTCCAAGTAAGATGTTGTTTAAGAATGTGTGTATTTTCAATTTTTGTGAGGTTTGTTAAGACTCGGAGAGAGAAAGAGAAAGAAAGTGCTTTATATAGTTCATTTTTCAACCATCAGCTGGTCATGAATTCTAGCATATAGGTTGCCCTCAATTAATGTGAGCTAATGTAATAAATCAGAATGTAATGAACTTATTTTTAAGCCCAAATCAAAGTGTGAAGTTGGATGACACAATAAGATGAAGAGGAAGAGGGATTCTCTTTCACTGCACTGCAGAAAACATGAAGAAATAGTTCTTTTTAATTACACCAAAAGAAAGGTTTCCTTTAAAGAAAATAGAAAGAAAAGGTGGGTTACCAAGGAAGAAGATTAATGTGTATGCTTTTTAGAAGGGAAAAAAACACACAACTTTTCCTAGGAATGAATGAAATTCAAGGAACCCCAGATGGGTCCCACTGGGCATGCCAAAATGTTTCACCTGATTCTAGATCATTTCTTTGAAGTATTAATGAAATAGATAGGGTAACGGGCATAGGAGGAATACTTGTTTTAATGTTGGTTGATGGGTTGTTGTGCACGTATGACTTCTAAATCCACAATTGATTGTGAGAGCTTCCTTTTGGCTAGGAGGAACTACCTATAATGCAAGGCAAGACCACCATAAAAAAAAAAAACAATATATGCAGTGAGCTACCTATCTTATGCTAGATCCGAGAAGTGTGATACTTCCTAGATGGCTATCAGTCCACTATATTAAACAATTTAATGTGGTAAATAAGGTAAAACCTATTGTAATTCAAAATGATTTAGGTATCTCACTTAAAACACAATAAGAAATATATCTAATCTAACAAGCTACGTTAGAATAGGATTTGGAGGTAAAATAGTTGGTTCTAGGTCTCTTCAGGTCTGACACAGGTCTCAGGTAGATCATAGGTGAATGAGGGTAAGAGGGAATTAGGTGGATAGGTCAATATTCTGAGTTGTATGGGAAAATATAGAGACTGATGTCGATTAAGGGTGACCAACGGTGGTTAGGTGTAACTGGTGCCGATTACTGTGGAAAATTGACAATGCCACAAAACAAGATTTAGGTCTCTTTTGTGATTGCACAAAGGAATTTGGTGTTTGGGATGAGGTATTGGGTGATTTGGGTTGGATTTGGCAAGATTTTAATGGGTATATGGAGGGGTGAGTGTTAGAGGAGGTCAATGGGTGGCTAGGTAAATAATAGATGATAATAAATTGATGAAATGGGATAAAGCAGAGAAGTATAAAGTTTACTTACTTGTATTATGGTCTTGAATGTCCGTAAGTGAGGGACGGAGGTGTTGATGAGAGGTTTGAAGGCTGCAAGTGGTCACCAACTACAAGAAAGTTTCTACATGGGCTGCTTGTACATTCCTCTTTGCTTGGTTAGATCAGATCATTCCTGGGATGGCTATGTAGGAAAATATGCTTGATCTCCTTCCTTGCATGTGTGCTCTCGCTAGAATGTGCTAATGTTCACCAACTTTTCCAATATTTTTCAAACCTCATGCCAACCTTGAGAATAAGTTTTTTTTTAGGTTAAAAGGGTAACCGACAGTATTTCCAGCTTAACTGGCGATGATTAGGGGTAACCGATGTCGGTCAAGGTGGGATTTCCTAGGTTTACTAAACTAGAGAGATCCTCTTGATTTCCTTGGATATCGTGCCATTAACACGTGGATTAGACTGGGAGCTTCTTGTAAGCCTATGGGAATGTGGTTAGAGGGAATGTAAGTATTGATTTTTAGGGTCTAGGTAAGTCTTAGTTAGTTATGACAACTTACTAAGAATAGGTCTTAGGGTGAGTTGGTTTTATGAGGTGTCTGTGTGGATATTATTTAAATTAAGATATTTAAATACTAAATATGGTGAGGATAATGAATTAATTTAATGTAATTAATTAAATTATTATTAGTGAGGTGAAGGGGGCCATGGCTAGGTGAATGTGATGAAGGGTGCTTATTTGTCGAGGGACCAAAGGGGAGTGTGACCTAATTTTAGTGTCTACATTAGCATTCCACAAATATAGTATTTATTATACTTATTATTTTATACTAATAAATTTATATATTGGTTCTCCTTTTCATATATTACTACTAAAAATATCAAAATAAATTTATCTACTCACATCATACTTTAAATTTTAATTCCTAATAAATATTTGGCCTTTGGGAACTTATTTTTTGTTGTTTCTTTGAGTTTTAATTGCTCAGTACAAAGTGAATATTAATCATGAAGATCATCTCAAAGTATACCATTGCTCAATGAGGTCATGTCAATGAAAAATATGTATCCTTGTGCTATAAGATTTATGGTCCATGTCAGTACTAAGACCTTCAACCTTATGCATCAATACCATGACTATTTATCTCTAAGGCTAAATGTTGCATAGAAGGAATGCCATTTGTTTTAAAGGTGTTCTAAGAATTGTCAAGTAGAGACAAATAATTTTCAGGGAATGTCTTTAAGTCATACCATTGGCATAATTATTTATGGCTATTACGTCTAATACAATAACATCTTCCATACATTCAAGTATATTATCATCTTCAACCCAGTGAAGAAGATACATGTGGTTAATGTTCCTACATATTTAGTACTTTGAGTCCTAGACCTGGATTCTTTAAGAAATTAGTTGTCATCCTTGAAGGTGTGGGTCCTGTAAATGTGTCAAGAAAATAAGTTTGCACAATGTGTTGAGAGTAATATTTCTTAGTTACATTCCTTAATAATTTAAATGTAATGCTTAGAAGTATTCTTGTGTATTCATATTGCTCTATAAGGTATCCTGTCATGACCCATAATTCTACAGTGAATTCTATCTTGTCAATAATTGAAATTATAAAGTGAATATCATTGTGAGTCAATCATGAATCCCCCCTTACTTGTCATGTTGGAAACCATTAATTCCATTGTAAAATGTAGGTTATCTGTGCAGAGGTCTTGACTCAAGTTGCCATTTGTCCTATATAGTGCTCCATGAAGGAATGATCATGTTGTACGAATAAATGTTTCTTGCAGATGTAATATTTAGTACTATGGAATGGCATCCAAGTCAGTGATGAATATTGAATGAAGTCATAATTGTCTAGTTCATTTTAGTACACAATTCTATAAATTGAGGTTTGTAACAAATTATTTGGATGAAACATGCTTACTTATAATCATGTCATTGACTATTGTAAGGTGTTGTGTCTATAAGGTAATCTGTGTCCATAGTAAATATGATACCTCCAATGTAATGAGTTCACTCACCAAGTTTCAATGATTCCTAGTTCATGTATTGAATCACTATAATCAAATGGGGTTGACAACATAGATAGTTCCTTATCTTTTATTGAGGGATTCCAAAGGTATCATTAGTTGAAAATATTTCCATGCTACCTATCTTAGATTAGAGAAAAAAAATGAGAAATTAAGAAACCTCAAAGTACTGGAGGGTTTAAGAAACCTCTTGATATGGATAGGGTTATATGGTATGGGAGCACAATGAATCTAGTCCTCCAATATGCAGCGAGTCCTCAACCTTGCAAAATAGTGAAGGACTAAAAGATGAAAGGGGATTAGTAAATATCATGATGGGTTGCCCAAACAAAATAGTGGCCCTTGAGAAGCGTCAAGATCCCTCAAGAGGATGTCAACCCACGTAGTGATAACAAAGAGTGATAATGTGATAATAGGAAAGAAATGTTGATAACTGAAACTGAACTGAAATATATTGATAAGATAAACTAACTGATATGATGATTAAGGACGAAAGTGATAAAAAATGAGAACAAACCACAAAGGGTATATGGAGACCTGAGAGCAGAATAGAGAATCAAGTAACATGAGAATATAATGAGAATTTGAAGGCGATATGGTTCGAAACAGAAATTAGTGATCCGAGTAGAACTATGTAGAGGGTAACATAAGGAAGTTGCTAAAATGTGGACTGATAAAATGTAATAGATAACTAGATGCAAGTGGGATGAACAAGATGTCATAGGGGTGAGTTAGATATAAAGTAAACTAGATGGGATTGCATGTAAATCTGGATAGGATGGATTAAGGATGAGGTTGGGAAAAATGATCAGGCTATGGGTCATGGAGTGACCAGGTATAATCCTAATGGTGACCAAACCAAAGATGGGGTGCTAATAAGGTAAAATTGATAAATTGTTGGATCTAGGGGTGATTAAAGATGACTAGAGGTTGAGGTAGAGCTCGAAGAAAACCTACAAGTACCTACAAAACAGAACAAGCGCATGCATAAACTGAAGCTCTAAAATATCCTTCAAGCCCAAGCTCTTAATGCATAAGGGAGAAATAAAATATATATCAGTTGATTAGATTGGATTCATAGATAACTTAGAAGGGACAAACAATTTGCAAAAGCACACAAAATTCTCAAGATTTTTCAGCCCTTTAGAAACAGGAGATAGGTATTGTTAAATAACTCATGGGTAGGGTCGACGATGACCCTTGGTCAATCACCAAAAATGACCTGAGTAGAGCAATTGCCACTTGAATAGTTATCAATGAAAAATGAGGACAAGAATAGATTTTCAAATGGTTGGCAGGGCTATTTTTAGATCTACGCATGTGTAAGAGGGTTTAAATGGGTGTAAGGGAGGTGGAGGGAATCTTAGGAGGCGATAAGATTAGTGGGGGGAATCCTAGGGAGGAATAATTGAAGGGTATTAATGGAGAGTGATGGGAATCCCATGGGGGATAACTAAATGTCGCTAATTAGGATAGGTTTAGGATAATTAAAATGATTTAGGATTATTTAAGATTTAATTGATTTATTTTAGGATTAAGGGGATTAATGTGAATTAAAAGGGGATAATATGGTAATTATGTTAGATAATGGGGGATAATGATAAAATAGGATGGGGGGGAAAGGTTATGATTTAAAAATAAGAGGAAAGTGAGTGTGCTAAGTGAGGGTAGAAAGAGATCACAGGATGAAGGAATAGGGAAGTGTCTAAAATAGGTGTCTACATTCTGCCCCTTTTTGTTGAGGGGTTTTATGATAGCAAACTGTGAGATAAAAATGAAAAAACGTGTTGATGGATTAGATGAAAAAGTGGTATTGGTAAGGTGATCCCCCTCAAATTAGGGATCGATGAGAAGAGAAAGAGTGGAATCAGTCTTGATTTTGAAAAAGGAATATGAGAAGGGCGGGTGGGGAAGAATGGGAAAAAGTAAAGGCATAATGCCCCAAGGGGTCACATAATTACAATGATTAAAATATGGCGGTGATTTAATGATTAATGCTGGTAGGGAAAAAAGGGTATGGTCTTCAGGGAGATAATGAAAATGTCCTACGGGCTAGTGAATCAGAGAAAATCATTGGAAAATGGAGGGAATCCAATGGGAAACTGCTCGAATGGATGCAGGCCATGGGGACCAATGGGTCATATGCATTCATGAAAATCATATGTAACTAAATGTAAATAAAGTGTGAGATCCTTCATATATGAGAAATTGGGTAAAAACTATCGTCTTTTAAATAAGATGAGGATGATGATAAAAGTAATGATGATGTCCAAAGGAAGGAGCACAAAAATTGTGGTATGGATGTTGTTGTAGAGAGTTTCTTGTGGGAAAAGGGAAAAGCAGGTCAATGACGTTTTTGGCGAGGTGGTTACGACCCACAAAAATCAACGGTGGTCCCATAGGGGTTGGTGACCAAGGGGGGGTATATAAGTCTGCGGGCCAACCCAAAGTGGTCATTTTCACACTTGATAATGACAATTGAGATCTCTGGTTGATAAAAGAAGATTGAGTTTGTGAGTAGAAATGGAGGCTGAAGGAGTGGTGAAGAAGAGACAGATGACACGCCAGATGGTGAGTAACGGAAACACTGAAAGCTTTCTTTTGATTTATTTAAGGTTTTTATTGTTTTTTAATATTATTTTGCATTTTTCAAATATTGAGATGGGCATCAGGGGTGATCGGTGGCAATCATGGGAAGTCATCGTCAACCCACCCTAAAATGGTGGTGACTTAGCTCTTAGAGGCGTCAACTCATGTTGGGTCAACATCGACTGGGTAATGAATGATAGGGTTAGGATGAATTTTGATTTTTTTGAGGGTTTTATGAAATTAATGATGAAGAAACTAATATTTTATTGGTTTTTTTGTGATTACAGGCTTGGGATATGCTGTATTTGAGAGACAGGGTCCCTACCTTCTATGATAAGATCTGGGGAGATATAGCCTACACTGAGTGGGATCATTTGGCAACATTGGGGTTAGGTGGTTTTAAATATTATCAGAGGATCACACGAGACATGGCTTTGATGATAACATTGGTGGAGACGTGGGATGTGTGCACATGCACATTCTAGTTCAGGACGGGTGAGATGACCATCACCCTGGAGGATATGTACCACATTCTCAGATTACCGATACATGGGAGTATATATTTCCCATTACAGTAGATGATCGACTGGTAGTGTTGACACGAATGTTTGGGGCTGATGCTGAATAGATTAGATTATCTTCAGGGGATTTTGGATATGAGATGAGATATGACTGCAAAGTGCCGTAGAGTAGATTGATTTGTTTGCTGATGATGGTGATATCCTACTATGCAACTCTTGATTTAGGGGAGTGAGGTTTCCATGGGCATTAGCGGGGATTCTGGTAGACATAGTGGATCACCAGATCATGTTTTTATTTGGGACAATACTGCTGGCACATGTGTATCATGAGCTAGTGATGTACATATTGAGGAGGATAGGGTTGGATGTTGGGTTTAGAATCCACTGCTAGGATTATGAGAACATAATAGTTATAAGGTCACCAAGGATGCCCTGGATTACAAGGGATAACATTGAGTTACTTGTGGGGTTTCTTAGATGGAGGGTAGACTAAGCCTTTGGGGATAGAGGAGGCTGGGATGTAGATTGGTACGTAGATAGGTTTTTAGAAGTTAGATGTTGATCAGATTAGATGGTAGGCATATCAAGACTTCCCTGCATGGATGGGAGCTAGATATTGAGTTGGTAGGGATGAGGAGGACTAGATGGGTTCAGGGCCACAGGCTAGAGATGATTGAGGTCATGCAGTTTAATAGGGTCTAATGACAGTTTGGTGTCATGTAGATAGTGCCTAGGGAGCCTGTTGTGTATAGGTGAGAGGTGAGGGAGAGGGATCTACTGAGTTCTATCATGATGGATCTATTAGAAGAGGCATTGATTCCATGGGATGATGATGATGATGTAGGGGTCGGAGCAGGCTTTGTTAATTAGATGACTGTAGCTTGGGAAACCTAGGTAGATGGAGAGAGGGGAGATGAGGAGGAGGAGGAGATGGAGATTGAGGTAGATGTAGCTCCAGGAGGTGGTGGAGATGGGGGTAGGGGAGAGTTTGTAGAGATGGAACAATTATGTCTAGATTTAGAGAAGATGCATGTGGAAATGGACACCGCGATACAATAGAGAGATGACAGTCATGCAGGAGAGGGACCTGAGTCACCCAAGACAGGGACCGGTACCAACCAGACAGAGGGAGTCTTATAGGGCCCATTTTGGAGATCTGGTGATAATCATATCTGTCCATTCTGCAGGTGGTGCATAGACAACATCATAGGGATGATGAGAGATGGTAACTCTCGACATGAATTCCATGGATAGATATAAAACTTTATCCACAGAGGCTTGGTATTATGAGGGGATTATGATAAAGAAGCTACCACAGACACTAAGATATTGGGAGCAAATGCAGAGGCCAGCAGAAGACTGGAGTTGGAGCCATCTAGGATCACAGTCAAGTGTGGTCTCAACCACATCCTAGGAGATGGCTAGGTAAAGGAGGTGAGGCCAAGAGAGAGAGACAGGTAGGGTCTTGCCTCACAAGGAGTAAGATTTTAGGCTTTTTGATGTGAATTTTACTGGTTTTACTGAACATCTCTGCTTTGAGAGAGGATCATTAAAGGTTGATGATGTATTGATACACTTATATGGTATATGATATATGATTTGTCATGGTTTAGCATGTTTCATGTGCATGATATTTGATGATTTTATTTTTGGGTGTTAATGTGAGATAATGATGATACATGTTTACTTTTATGTGTCTGATGATGATGATGAGAATATATGTATGTGATTGGTATGTTGGATTTGTGATGGGATAATTTTTTTAAAAAAAAGGTGAAATTATAGATATATAGTAGATGTGATTGATGATGTATAGGAATGTGAAATTTGGGATATAAGCATGGTTAATGACTAGGATAAGTAGAAAGAGAGGTATAATTAGTTAGAATAGAATTCCAGTTGTTGATTGGTGACCTATGGGTACAAATGATGCTACAACATGTAAAGGAATGTGTAGGGAAATAATTCCTCCAGCCACATTGGAGGTAAAAAAGAAAAGGATCTAAGTAATGTAGTGTACATGCAACAATAACACATGATAACACCTAACTAACGATAGTTAGTTACACCAAAATACCACGAGGAAGATATGGAGGAAGGAAACTAACAAACCTAATGTCGACATGAAAAAATGGTTTAGGATGAAACTTGTACATGAGAAGAGGGTTATCCATAAGTGGGTTTCCTTAAGTTTATGCCCCAGCTCTTGGTAGGGGAAAAGAGAGATAAAATGATCAATGAGGGAAGTTTTCTATGGATGGTATAAGATATAAGGTTGATCGATGTAGGAAGCCTTTGATGCCATGATATAAGAGAGTATCATCCTTTGAGGGTATGGTATACTTTATACATTTATGATTTTAATGGAAAGAATGATATACATGATAGCCTCATCCTTCGAGGGATTGGTCTATTTAATTGAATTGATTTTTTTATTTCTTCTCTCTCTCTCTTTCATGAATAGTTGTCCTTCGAGGGAGAAATTTATTTTTGATAACATTGACTTTTGATAAGAGAATCTATGAATTTTGACTTTTACATGGGGAAGAGCTAGGAATAGCTAGGTAGACCAATTAGGATGGGATAAAGAATGTACAAGTGACACCTTTAGGACCCTTAGAATGGTTCTAAGAGGTAAATAAGAGGGTGATGAATGTAATGATCACAAAGTTATTACTAAAGAGGGACAACCTATCCATAAGGAAAATGTTATGGACAGATTCATGATTCTGATTTTTAAGGCCATGACTAGGAAAGTGATGGTATACCACATTATTCCATATCATTACAATGATAGATGGAAGAGGGATGAAGATGGAAGGATGGTCTAAGGATATGAGCAAGTGCTCACTGGTAAGTATGCTAACAATAGAATGGTCACAAGTGCAACATGTTAAGAGGCTGTGTTTCTTGTTCACCATTAAGGGAGGCCAAGAAATAGGCTCCCAACCCATACTTATGTATGATAATGTATGGTCTAATCTAGTTAGGGATAAAATTTCCACATTATATCCTCTCTAGAGTTGTGATGTATTGATTTTATTTGAGGATGAGATCACCAAATTTGAAGTCACAAGATTTGAGGTGTTTTTTATAAACAAAAATAATTCAATCTTTATAGATTTGATGATGCTGAAGGGAGATGAGAAGAAGCACATATAAAAACTTGAGTTGTGCTAGATGATCTTGACTATAGTCCTAATCAGAAATAAATTTATGAAGGGAAGCACACAAGAAAGGAATTTTAACCTTTAGAGGAAGGAAATCTTATGAACCATAGACAAGATAGAAAGGCGTAACACCCGTAAGGGTATGAATGCTAGTCCAATAGGCCCAAAAGGGTGAAACGAAGAGAAGGTTCCAGTTACAAACTACTTTAACGATAGGTTTTACAAGGATATTACATAGGGTTTTGTTAGAAACCTTGGCTTGACCATTGGTCAGAGGATAATAAGGAGAGGAGAAACTAAGTTTCATGTCGAAGGTGTCTGCTAAGTTTCTTAAGGTATTTATTTTTGAAGGAATTTCCATTGTCCATTATGAGCCTATGAGGGATGTTGAAGCAACAGATAATGTACTGGTAGATGAAGTTAATGATCAGGTTAGCTTTAGTTGAGGTGAGTGGAATTGCTTCTACCCACTTGGTGAAATATTCAGTTGCGGTGATGATAGATAGTGGTGTTGCTATGAAGAATGAGGATTGATGGTTCCAATGATATCAAGGACCCATTTTGAGAAGGGCCAAAGGTCCCGACCCAGTTGTAAGGCCTAACTAGGAATGTGGATAAGGTTGGAATGTTACTGACACTTTTCACATTTCTTGACGTACTCACAACACTCTTGATTAAGTTTAGGCTAGTAATAGCCCAAGTGAAGGATGCACTTAGTGATAGCTAAGACATTAAATTTCCCACCATAAATTCCATCATGTACTTCTTGGATAACATGAGAAGCCTCATAGGATTCAAGGCATTAAAGGAGGATACCCTCAAATCCATGTTTATATAGAATGTCACCAAGAATGACAAAGTTGTCATCACACTAGAGAAAGGACCTTCTACCATTTCTAGAAAGGTCAAAGGGAATATTAGATTGGGATAGGTACACAAATGTGTGGGAATACCAAAGATCAGATGAATTGGTATCAATGTGGTTAACATGAGAAAGTAAATGATTGGGCTGATCCTGACGATGAAAAAAATTGGTATTTTAGATTCTTGCATTGTCTAAGGGATGAGGGAGGAAATTGAGGCCATAGTATCTACAAAATGATTAGATGAAAGAGTGACAACATGGATGGAATAAGATTCAAAATATTCAAGGAGGAGAAGAATTATATCTTTATATTTTTGAAGAGTATCATTTTTACATTAATATTCACCTCTAACTTGTTTGACAATATGCCTAGAGTCCCCATAGATGTCAATAATTTGAAAACCTAATACGGTAGTAGTTTCAAGGACTAAGATAAGGGCTTCGTACTCTACCATTTTTTTTTCAATCAAAGTTGAGTTTGTTTGAGAGGGGAATAGGTGCATCCCTAGTAGGGAAGAGAATGACACCAACAACTCCCCCTTATTGACATTTGGATCCACTAAAGAAGAGGGTCATCTTAAGGTTATCATACTCATGGTGGAAGTGATTGATGGATTATTTGGGGAATTTTTCATGAAGAATATGAGTTTCTAGAAGAGGGCATTCTATGAGTCGATCTATGATAACTTAGCCCTAAATATATTTTATGAGAAATGAACTTGAGGTCAAACTTTTTCATAAACCTGAGCCAACGAGTGATATGATCACTATGGTATGTTTTTTAATGCATAGTTTTAAGGATGTGGAAATTGGTAATGAAAAAATTTATTTGATTAAGGAGATAGTGATGAAAGCTTGGAAGTGGCAAAGAAAAAGAGTGCAACACATCTTCTCAGCTTCAATATAGCAAGTTTCATAATCAAGAAGAGTATGATTGATATAATATACAACATGTTCTCTTCCTTTCTCATCGTGGTGTGCCAACATGGCTCCCAGAGCATGATTGGAGGTAGAGATGTAAAGATAGAAAGAATCCCCCTCCTGTGGAGGTGTGAGCATAGGTGGAGAAACAAGATATTGTTTGAGATCATCCAAGGCCTTTTGAAAATCTATATCCCAATTAAACTAGATGTCCTTAGAAAGGAGGAGATGGAAGGGTTGGTAACAGTTAAAGAGTTGTGAAATGAAACATGCGAAAGATGAATGGAGATGACCCTTAAGGTTGTGAAGTTGAGTTAAGTTAGAAGGGGGAATTTCAAGAATGGATTCTATTTTTTCAAGGTCAAACTCAATGCCCCTTATAGAGATGATAAATCTAAGGATTTTTATAGTCAAGACTCCAAAAACACACTTGGTTGGGTTAAGGCGAAGAATAAAATGAATAATGCGCTCAAAAAGGATTTCAAGAACTAAAAGATGGTCGTTTCAAAACTTGGATTTACCCAAGAGGTCATCGAGATAGTCTTCCACTATTTTATGGATAAGGTCATGTTTCACAGGATTCTTAACATAGTTAATGAAACAGATAGAGGGTGATAGGCCAAGGAGGAATAATTGTTGTGATGTCGATTGAAAGGTTGTGCACGTGCTTTCCTAATTCCTTATCCAATGCTTATTGTGAATACTTCCTTTTTGCTAGGAGGAACTACCTGTAAAGTATAAAACAATAGCACCAGATAGGGTTAAACACAATAATGAGTGGACTGCCTAGTGGATGCTGGATATGGGAAGCAGGGTGCTTCCTGAATAGGTTATCAATCCACTTTTATATAACAATATTAATGTTATTGCAAAATAAAAATGTAAATAAAAATCTTATTTGAATTGAAATGATTTAGGTACCTCATTCAAAACATAATAATAAGGGTCAATCTAAAAAGGTGATTGAGGTCAAAATGGGCCAGGTGATGGACTAGGTGTTTGGTTGTAGGTCAGGTACATGCTTCTTATGAGATTTGGTAAAGGCTAAAAATGATTCTGGGTAGTTTGGGAGTGGGTATTAGCTTGATGTCCTGAGTTGGGTTATTAGACACAGAGACTGATGTTACTTAGGGTATGACCGATGACAGTTTAGATGTGACTGATGACAGTTTTGGGATGGATAATGGTATAAGGTCAAAATAGGTGTCCAAACTCTCTTTGTGTCTACATAGAGAGTTGGGAAGGCATGTGGTGGGATTATAGGTAGGGTACTAGTCTTGGGAAAGGTTCTACGAGGTTTTTGGGGTGATAAGATCAACTTAGTGAAAGTCTGTTAGAAGATACAGTAACCGACATTAGTCTAGTGACCAATGCCGGTGAAGGGGAAACCGATGATGATTAGGGTGACCGGCATCGGTAGGGGAGAAATTGTGGAAATCAAATAAACTTTGTTTTGAGGGCTTCTTCTGTGATTGCACAGAGAATGGAGGAAGGATGGCTGGGTTTATAAAAATGCTAGGAAGCCTCAAGAATGTCTAAGAGTTGGGTATAGGGAGCTAAAGGGTTATGGGTGGTTGGATGGGTGGATTAACATGAAGGTGGGGATGGTAGAATGCAAGGTAGAATAGGATCTAATAAACAGAGCTAAAGAAACTATAATCTAAGTAAACATAGAATGATGCAGATCAAAACATACTTACTTGTATTTATAGGCTTGGTTGGTGAAGATAACAATGGTTGATCTATGAAACTGGTGGTCAGTTACCATGGTAGTGCTTCCTGGAATGTTACCGCGAATGCCAATGCCTTCATATCAATCTTGGTACTGGCTAGGAGTGTCTCGATGCACGAGAGGGCTCTGGTTCGTTCTTTACATGCAGATCTCTCTTCTCCAAAACTCGAGACCTGATCTCAACCTCTCCCAAAACTCAAAATTTCCAACCTCTAAAACAAGGTTTACAAAATGAATATATGGTAACTTATGACTGTTATGGTGACCGGCATCGGTTTAGGGTTAAATGGCATCAGTTTCGGTTAACCGGATTAAGGGAGAAATCCCAAGTTTTCCAAAATAGCAGATCTTTGCTATCTTTTGGCTAGTTCTGCCCATTGGTTTGGATCTAAAATGGTATTTAACTGCTTAGAGAAGTGGGCATGCTATTAGAAAAATAATAGGCATCTAATTTTAGGGTTAGACTAAGTCTCAATTAGTTAAGGTAAGTAGAAATTGAGTCTTAGTTAAAAGAAACATGCTAAGAATAGGTCCATGATGAGGTGTGTAGGTGATGTGGCTAGGTGAGGTGTAAATTAATTTAATTAATAATTAAATTAATAGATAAAGAGGGATGATAATTAATTCAATTGTAAGTAATTAAATTGATATGAATGTGGGGTAAAGGGGTCATGGTTATATGGACATGCTATGTTAACTTTTTAAAAGGGGAACAAAGGGGAGTGTGACCCAAATTTGGTGTCAACATTTACCACCTTTTTTCACGTAGCTTGTATTGATAAGTGATGCTCACAAAAATAGGAAGTGTTTTCCCCAAATATAAGTGAGAGTGGGGTTTCTCCAAGTAGGGTTAAAGGTGAGAGTGCCCCAAATGTGGGTGGAGGTGATCCCCCTCAAACCAGGAACTGATGAGGTGTTATATAGAATCAGTGAGTGGTTTGATAAATGTGTAGTTAGTGTAAGTGAAGGTAGGTGGGGAAGGGTATGGGTACTTTGGAAAATATTAAAATGGGTAATAGTAATAGGTCAGGGTCAAATTAGGTAATGGGTAATGGTCAAATAGGGTAATAGGTAATAAGCCAGGGTCAAATTGGGTAATGGGTAATGGAAATCAAACGCATGCACACATATAGACTACAACATGGTACTAGGTTGAAGAGCTTGCAAACTCTACATTTTCCAAGGTTGATAGGTTTATCCAAACAAGGGTGAAGTGATTCAGGTATCCAAGGTATAGGATATGGTCCGGAAACACAACTTAGGTTAGGTGCAGGAATGTTTAGGTATGATCCACTACACCACAGGTTTTGTTAGGATAAACAACCTGACAATAGGTAAGGTATGGTTGTTAGGCTAAAACAACATAGGTAAAAAACATTACAAGGTATAGCAAGTACACAAGTTCAATGGTCACACAAAGTTAGGTCAAGTCCAGGTAAATAGGTCATGGCATGGGTAAGGCCAAGGTATAGGTAAAATAACAAATCCATAAACGTAATTAAGGAAATGTAGGGGTAATTTAGGCTTGTAGGTAGGGTATAATGGGTGTTGTTACTGGCAAAAATGTATGTGGTAGCAAGGAGGTTAGGTCAAAATAGACAAAACATGGAGGAAATGGTATTGGCATGGTTGAGTTAAGGTTTGTTGGTTTTTATTTAATTTCCAAGTTATTGGTAATCATGAGAAATAAATGATGATTTGTAATGTGTGGTGTATAATTTCCAAAATATTTGATATCATGGGTAAAATGATAATAATGGATGTGTGTTAAAAATGGTAGGTATGTATGTTTGTATGATTTTTTTAATTTTCCAAATTGTTGTGTAAAATGGAAAACTACACTAAGGTAGAATGTGAATAGAAAAATGGGGGAAAATTGGTTAGGGTAAAGAGTGGTTGCAGCTAACCTCCAAGGGCCCCATGCCCTCAGAGTTCTTCCTACATAGCCCCAATGAAAAAGATCCTAAGGCCAATTTAGTTCTCCCATAATCTAGGGAAGAATATGGTGAAGCAGAGGAATGGGTTGGTAGGTTTTAAGCATGATTGAGTCTAGGTCATTTACGCATGGTTGAGGTTAGGTCATTTAGGCATGGTTTGGTTGGGGTCATGTAGGTATGGTTGAGGTTATGTCATTTAGGCATGGGTGATTTTAGGTTGATTTTGGTGAAAGAGGAATCCCCAAAATGTAGGTGTCGATGGTCTAGTCTTGTATAGGAAAATCAACAAGTGATGAAGAAGGTGAATGGTAAGAGGTGTATAGGAAAATCCATTGCATTTCATCCTTGTATGTTTTCATCTAATTGTTAAGAACCACAACAAGTATACCATACCAAATATGGGATTATGAACGTAAGGCCCTAAAGGCGTTGTATGATTGACTATTCTAAGGGGGAAGAAAGTCACATGATCATGAAATGTAACATTTACGTGACACATCCTTTGAGAAGGTAGGAAATTAGGGTGAAAATGCAATGAGGTGAAAATGGTTAGTTTTAGTCATAACCTGGTGCGAGACAGCAGGCCTACTTGGCAAGAGACCCAAGATGAAAATAGGCAAGTCCATGACAAAAAGGTTATCTTTTTCTCTTTTTCTCTTGTTTTTGATAGACTGATCGATGTGGGAAGTCTATGTGGGATGAGTATATTATCTCCTTGAGGTCTTTGTGAAGTTGATCGATGTGGGAAGCTTCTGAATATTTTATTTTATTTTTGCAAGGATAGTCCTTTTTTATGATAGACTATGTATAGTATGGCTAGCTTTGTATAGTTTTCCTTCGAGGGAGCAATCTATTTATAGCGGTGAGATAAAGAAAACAAATGTCCCTTTTGAGGGAGTCATCTCTTTACTGGAAGTTTGAATCAAATATTTGAATACCATTTTTATTTTGAAATTATTTCTCTTTTTGAAGTTTAAGTCATGGACAAGACTATAGAGGAAGATTAGGCTCTTGTTTATAAGAAAAAACCATAACACATAGAGGTTAACTATGAAAGATATGGTTTCAAGTGATGAATGACCATGGGATTCCATCTTGAAAAAGGTGAAAAGTATCCATGAAAATCATTCCATGAGTAGATCCATGGTACTCATATTGAAGATAAGGCTGAAAGGTGACATGTAATCACATGATTCTTGTTTATTCATTGACCCCAAGAATAGATAATATGAAAGATAAAGGGTGCTCAAGGGATGAGCTCGAAATAGATAGAATGTGATATAGAAATTGATTCAACAATAGAATGGTTGAAGATGCAAGGAATTGAGGGGTTCAGGTTTGGGTTTAACTTTGAGTGAAGACAAAAAATAAGCACCTGATCCATAGGTATGAGTAACGATATAGGGTCCAAGCCAATTAGGAGAAAATTTTCCCCGTTTAATTTTCTCTTCTTTGGTTACATGTTGATTTTCCTTCAAGACAAGGTTGCCGACCTGGAAGGTTTTCTCATGGATGTGTTTGATACGTTTTTTTTAGATTTGGAGATGATCAAGAGCATTAAGATGATGTTAATATAATAACTCAAGTTGTGCCAAATGGTCTTGGTGAAATTCATCATCATTGAGAATATCTTGAAGTGAGATATGGAGAGATGGAATTTGGAATTCTAGAGGCAAGACATCCTTGTTACCATAGACTAGAGAGAAATGGTTGGCAACAGTTCAGGTGTGAATACTAGTATGGTAAGCCCACAAGGTGAAAGGAATGTGTGTATGCCAATCCTTTTCAGTATTTTTAACTACTTTCATAAGAATTTTGTTCAAGGTTTTATTTGTTGATTATACTTGGCCATTTTTTGTGAGTATTAAGGTGAAGATAAAATGAGTTGAATGCCAAAGGCATTAAAGAGTTTTTATAGGGTTTTGTTTTTGAACTATTTTCCATTATGAGACGGTGAGGAATACCAAAGTGACAAATGATGTGATGATTGATGAATTCACATGTTTTATCAGCTTTTGTAGAAATAAGAGATATGGCTTCAACCCATTTAGTATAATATTCAATAGTAGTTATAATCCATTGATGGTGTTGTGAAGAATGAGGATTGATCTCTCTGACAAGATCCAAACACCATTGATAGAAAGGAAAAAGGTCTCGTGTGACCTGTAAGGAATGAATAAGTGTGTGACAAAGATAAGCATGTTGCTGGAATTTAACACAATGTTTGACATAATCATAATAGTCATGGTTGAGGGTGGGCCAATAATAGCCCAAGAAAAAGGATGCGTTTAGTGACAACTAGGACATTGATGTGACCTCCAAAAATGTTGTCATGAACTTCCTTGATGGTATAAATAATTTCAGAACTTATAAGGCATCATAAGAGAATACCGTCAAAGCCACGTTTATAAATAATACCATCCATGATGACATAGCAAGAGACACTTTTGATAAAGGCACATTGTCCATTATGAGTAAGATCTGGAGGAAGAATAGAAAGGGAAAGGTAGTCTGTAAAATACTTATACCAAAGGTCACATGGGTCAGGTACAACAACTGACGAATTTGACATCTCAAAATAAATAAGAAGGTGATTGCAACCTTTGTACTGTGACAAATATTTTGGAGTCGGCTAGTGAAGCGGGTATCTAAGAAGCTAGGTAGGCCATGGTATCCACAAATTTATTAGTGGAATGTGGAGTGGTGTGAAGTTCATAACGGTCAAAGGTAGTCAAAAGTATGTCAACATGGTGTTTATACTTTTGAAGTATTTTGTTACCAAAATGGTATACACCATTGCCTTGTCTTACAACCAGTTGAGATTTTCCAAAGATATTAATTGATTTAACGTCTAATGTAATGGTGGCTTAGAGACCTAATACAAGTGCTTCATATTCAATGATATTGTTAGTATAATAAAAGTCTAGTTTTAAAGATAGTGGCATAGGCTCACCATCAAGAGGAATGAGGATAAATCTGACACTACTGCCACATTGACATTTGGAACCATCAAAGAATAAGGTCATTTGGTAAATGTTATCATCCAAAGAGAGGGTAGCAATGGATTCATCGGGGAAATTAAAATTAGCGGATTCATTTTTGGAGAGGGGTGCATCTATAAGTCATTCAATGAATGTTTGGCCTTTGATAGATTTTTGATGGATGAATTTAAGGTCAAGGTATACGAGAAGCATAAGCCAATGCGCAACATGCTGATGTTGGTAGGGTTTGGTGTACATGTAATGTAAGGGGTCAGTATTGGTGACAACAAAGGTTTTGTGATTAAGTAGGTAATGACGAAGTTTAGTGGAAAAAAAACTAAGGGTAAGCAGATTTTTTCAGCATGGGTATACCTAGTTTTGTAGTCCATAAGTGTATGACTTAAATAATAGACCACTTGTTCCCTATGTTGTTCATCATGATGAGCGAGCATGGAACCTAAGGAATGATCAGTAGCAGAAATGTACAAGTAAAATGGTTTGTCCTCCTTAGGAGGAATGAGCACCGGTGGTTGGAGAAGGTACTATTTTAAGGCATCAAAGGCTTTGTGGCATTCATCATTGCATTTGAAGGAGACTTCCTTTTTGAGGATATGGTTAAATGGTTGGCAGCAGTCAGAAAGTTACAAAATAAAATGATGAATAGATTGCAACTTACCTTGCAAACTTCGCAGTTAGCGAAGATTAGTAGGCGGAGGCATTTTGAGAATAACCTTTATTTTAGTAAGGTCAAATTCTATGCCATGCAAATAAATGATAAAACCAAGGAGCTTTCCTAAGAGAAAAAGGAAGACACGCTTCTTTGGTTGAAGGTGAACACAATATTTGATGATACAGTCAAAATGACCTTCAAGACTATAAGGTGTTTAGCTCGATGTTTTCATTTGGTAAGAATGCCATCTACGTAATCTTCTAATATATGATGCATGTGATGAAATATATAGGTCATAGCCCACTGATATATAGCACCAACATTTTTAAGGCCAAAGGACATAACACGATAGCAAAATGTCTCCCAAGAAGTGATGAAGGTGGTTTTGTGTTGATCTTCTAGGGTGAGTAATATTTAGCTATAACATGAGAAACCATCCATGAGTGATAACATCTCATGAACAGTGGTAAGATCCACTAGTTGATCAATACTAGGTAGAGGAAATTCATCTTTGGGGAAAGCTAAGTTGAGGTCATGGAAATCTGAGCAAATGTAAAGTACTCATGTTGCTTTTGTGACAAGAACAATGTTAGAAATACATTGGGGATAGTCAATGGGTAGGATGAAGGAAATAGAGAGAAGGCACTAGAGTTCTTCTTTGAAAAGAAGGGAAACGTGAGGATGCATTTTCCATAGCTTTTATTTCATGGGTTTGGATTTAGGGATGGTGACGATATTGTGGACCAAAATGTTTGGATCGATACCAAGCATATCAGAATAGGACCAAGAAAAAGTGTTGCTATGATCCCAAAGGAAATAAGTAAAAGCTTCTTGTTCATCAACATCTAAATATTAGCCTATCTTGAGAATGTGTGGGTCGTCTTGAGTGTTAATATTGACTTTAATGGTCAATTCATTTAACATGGTTTGTGTCTCAAAAGGTAATGACTATGAATATAAGAATATTATGCACTGGATTCTTAACATATTTAATGAAATAGATAGAGTGTGATAGGCCAAGGAGGAATATCTATTGTGATGTCAGTTAGAGGTTGTGTATGTGTTTCTGATTTCCTGATCTAATGCTAATTATGGGAGATGCCTTTTGGCTAGAAGGAACTACCTATGAATGCAAAACAAGACCACAAGAGGAATATTAAACAATACACGTCAGTGGACTTCCTAGCATGTGCTAGATCTGGGAAGCGTGATACTTCCTAGATGGTTTTCAATCCATTGTTTAATAGAATTTAATGCAAGAAATAACGTAAAAAAATAACATCCTATTGTAGTTGATATTATTTAGGAATCTCATTCAAATACAATAAGCAAATCTAATCTAACTGGTAGGGTTACGATCAGACTTGGAGGTTGGGTAGGTGGTTTTGATTTTTTGCAGTTCTGACAGAGGTCTAGTAATAGGTTATCAATGATTCTGGGTAGTTTGGGGATGGGTATTAACTTGTTTTCCTTAGATGGGTTGTCAGACATAGAGACTGATTCTGATCAAGGTATGACCGACAACGATTTAGATGTGACCGGTGATGGTTTAGGCTGGATAATGGTAGAATGTCAAAAATGGTACCCAGGCTCTCTGTGTGTCTACACAGAGAGTTGAGAAGGCCCTTGGTGGGACTTTAGGTAAGGTACCAGGTTTGGGTAAGGTTCTTAGAGGTTTTTCAGGTGTTAAGGTCAACCTAGTGAAAGTCTATCAGGAGACACAATAATCGACATCGGTCTAGTGACCGATGCCAGTAAAAGGGGAAAGCAACAAAGGTCAAGGTGAATAGCATCGATAGGGTTAGAATGGTGGAAATCAAATAAACTTTGTTTTGGATCTTTTATTTGATTGCACAGGGAATGGAAGAAGGATGGTTGGGTTCATAAAAATGCTAAGAAGGCTTGGAAATGCCTAGGAGTTGGTTATAGGGAGATAAAAGGTGGTAGGTGATTAGATGGGTAGATTGACAGGAAGGTGGGGATGGTGGAATGTAAAGGAGAATATAATCTAATAAAATAGAGATAACAAAAATTGCAATCTAAGCAAGTATATAATGATGCATATCAAAACCAATTACTTGTATTTGTAGGCTTGGTTGGTGGAGGATAACAATGGTTGATCTATGAAATTGGTGATCAGTACTACAGAAATACTTATGTGAATTTTAGCGTGAATACCAATGCCTTGAAATCAATCTTGGTACTATATAGGGTCATTTGGATGCTCGAGAAGGCTCTTGTTCTTCCTTGCATGTAGATATCTTCTTATTCAAACTCAAATCTTCCAAGCTATCCCAAAAATTGAAATTTCCAACCTCTGGAACAAGGTTTCCAAAATGAATATAAGGTAACCGATGACAGTCAAGGTGAATAGCATCAGTTTAAGGTTAACCCACGTCAGTTAAGGTGGGAAATCCTAGGTTTGGGAAAGTAGCAGATCTTATCTATCTTTTAGCCAGTTCTACCTATTGGTCTAGACCTAAAAATGTATGTAACACTTAGATAAGCGAGCATGTTACCGGAGAAAGAATAGCAATATAATTTTAGGGTTAGACTAAGTCTCAATTGGTTAAGGTAAGTAGAAATTAATTCTGAGTTAAAAGAAACATGCTAAGAATAGGTCCATGATGAGGTGTCTAGCTGATGTGGCTAGATGAGGTGTAAATTAATTTAATTAAAGTAATTAAATTAATAGATAAAGTGATTATAAACATTAATTCAATTGTAAGTAGTTAAATTAATATGAATTATGGGTAAAGGGGTCATGGTTATATCAACATGTTATATTAACTACTCGAAAGGTGAAAAAAAGGAGAGTGTGACCCAAATTTGGTGTCAACATGTCATGGAAGATATAGGTCATCACACATTAGTAAGTGGATTTAGCACTTTTCAAGACAAAAGGAATGACATGATAAAAAAATTTCCCCCAAGGGGTGATGAAGGAATTCTTATGCTTATCTTATGGAGCAATGATGATTTTATTATAACTAGAAAAACAATCCATAAGAGAGAGCATTTCATGGCCAACAATGAGGTTGATGAGTTAATCGATGTTGGGAAGAGGAAAGTCATCCTTAAGACAAGAAATGTTTAGATCTCAAAATTCAATACAAATATAAAGATTTCTAGAATATTTAGAAACAGGCATGATATTGGAGACCCATCATGGATATTCGATAGGTTGGATGAAGTTAGCAGAAAGAAGATATTGAACTTTTTCTTTGACAAGAAGAGCTATGTGGGGGTGCATTCGATGAAAATTTTGTCTAATGGGATTAGAATTGGTAACAATGACGATGTTATGGATGAAGATAGATGGATCAAGACCCAATATATTAGAGTATGACCATGCAAAGGCCTAGCTATGTTTAGATAAGAAGGATGTGAAGGCCTTGAGCTCTCGGGGATCAAGAGATTGGCCAAATTTGATGATGTGGGGCTCCTATGTTGATATTGATAGTTGATTCATTTATAAGGGAGGAAGTGTTATGGGGAAGGTTAATTTTTTTATGAGAGTCCTCGACCCCCATGAAAGATAGAATGGATTCTTCGTGATTTTATTGGAGAATGTCTATTGTAGGGGAATCTTACCCTATCATTTCAGTGTGTTTAAAAGGAAAGGACTAGGTTTCATTCTCAACTTGATAAGTGACTGGTCCAAGGTAAATAATGGACACTAAAAAAATTCAAGAGGGATAGATATGGTATTATCTAGATCTATGAGATAGTTAGATAAAGAGAAGGGAGGTGAATCAATGTTTATGGGAGAGAATGTAGAAGTTCCTGAATGAGGGATGGAGGGATCTTTGTATCTGAAGCCAAATTTTTCATGTGGTTCTTAAGGTTTCTTAAAAGGAAGGTTGTGGACACCCTTTTCATAATTTCCTAATTTGTAGCCTTTCCAGGCACAATGATAGAGGCATGTGTAGGAAAAGGATGGTTTTCTAAGGAAGCCAAAACCACCAGTGTATGGTTTGGTGTGAGGGTGATATTAAGAATGAGAGGAAGGATGATCGAGGTCACAATATAATAGAGTGGTTTTGAGGAAATAACTGCCAAATGAGATGATGTCCCTAAATTTTAGATTGATACATGGGGGATTTATCAAGGCAGCTGAGGAAGTTAGGAGAAGGAAGAGAATTAGGGGCAAGGATTTGATACTCCCCCAGGGTAAGGGACTGCATCACATCATTAACAGATCCATCATGGGGTAACGTGGATACAAGTAAAAAGTAACTTGTGGATGCTTCAGAAGAAGGGTTTGATTTAGGGAAAAGCATGTCATTTGGTCGATAGGTCATATGAAATTCCTTGAAAGGAGAGCAATTGGTTGAGAGGGTGTGAATATTCTCTTCATATTCATATTTAATGTAACGTGAAGGGTATATGGGATGTAGTGCAGGACATGAATCCAAGGGTGTCCAAGAAAAAAATTATACTAAAACTCCCCTTCTAATATGTAGAAGACCTCATGAAGAAGTTTATGTATGACACAAATGGGAAGGATAATTATTCCCAATGTGGGGGTGAAAAATTCATTAAAGGAACAATGGAAAATTGGTGATTCAACAACATTTTTTTCAAAGAGTTTGAGATGATTTAAAGTGTGAGAAGAAATTATGTTGATACTGGCACCATTGTCAATCATAGTCTACTTGATGAATGTGTCATTGATCCAAATAGTGATAAAGATAGGAAGATCATGTTCATTGGGAGGAATGTCGGGGATCTCGTAATTCTCAAAGGACATGGCAGATGATTCTATGAGAGTGTCAGCTAGAGCTATGTGGAGTTAAGACTCATTGCATGACACATAGATGCACTATAGGGCTTCAGTGAGAGCATGTTTATCATTTGGAGATATTTGTATGAGATCATAGAGATACATTTGAACAAGAGCTTAGTGTAAATATTTGACCATGGTTTTTTTTATGGATGTGGGAATAGGTGTGGTCATAATAGAAACCTTAGCCTTAGGGGAAGAAGAAGGAGGTAATGGTAGAGGATAAAAAAAGGTTCATTGGAAGGGGTAGTGATGACAATATTGGGTTTGAATGAAATGAAAGGTTGGGCCTCATAACAGATAGATCTAGTAGCAACATGGATATTGTTTATATAAAGAGGGGGATTTTATTTTTTATAAAGAGAAGCTAGAGGTGGAATAATGACGAAAGTAAACCTAGAAGTATTTGATTTGATGGGAAGGTTGGATTTGGATGAAGATGGTCCATGAGACATAAGGGTGTCCTCCACTTCGATTAGGAGGTCATCCTCTTCCATAATTCTATTGATGAGGGGGTGAAGGAACTTTCAATTCTTGGTAGTGTGGCCATGCACATGATGATAGGAACAAACAACATTAGGGTAAAACCTAGTGGGATTTGGCCTAAGTGGGTCAAAGGGTTTGATGAGAGGAAGGGTAACTGCTAATGCATGGATAAGATACTGGAATACCTCAGTATAAGAATCAACGGATGACATGGAGGTTGGTGCTTTAAAAGGGGTGGATGGGTTTGGTTTAGAGGAAGTGGAGGTGGATTGGAGAAGGGTCTTGTCCTTAGGAGTTTTGACCAATGATTTTGATGTGGAATGGATTATGGTGGTTGATTAGGGTGGTAGTAGTTGAGACTATGATTGTGTAGAAGTATTTTTAGAGTATTTGGATGTTGAAGGTTGGTTTTTATCATTTTGTTTTTTAAGTTCCTTGGATTCTTATTTAGATATGTTTAATGGTTTAGAAGAATGTTTGGAATTTATATGGGTGTTGGATGACTTGGGTTTGGATTGATTGAATAATTTTGATTTCCTTGATTAAGGTGTCAGTCCTTGGAGAGATGAGGGTGGTCTTAAGATATATGGTGTAGTATCATTTGGTTTGATATTAGCAAGGGGAAGGTCTATCTTCTTATGAATGCATGAGAGGTACTTTTAAGGAAATACACCAAGGGTCTTGGATCCTAATTATAAAGAAGGACCCTTGGGAGGAATGAAAATGATTTTAACTAAGGGATCTTAAGGTTTGGTTATTTGTGGTGATGCTGGTAGTGGGAGTAGTTTTTATTTAAGGATGTCTAAAGACGAGTTATATTGAGGTTATTTGAGTGTGTCTATCTTTGTGGATGATATGGGGGCATCATTTGTAGTTATGGCGAGTTGGAGTGCTTCTAAAAACTCTTTAAATTATTATAATAATGTAGTGGGAGGAGAAAATGTTTATGTGATGTGTGTGGGTAGTAGTGTAGGTAGGGTAATTGAGGTTAATTATAAGGATGGCATAATAGGTAAGGTAGGAATATAAGGGGGTTAAGTGGTAGGTAAAATCAAATCTAAAATGAACAATGGTAAGGAGGATGTAGAATTTGGTGGAGATGTTGATTCAAAGATGTAGATGTTGAAGAAGATGATGAAGTAGGGGAATTGTCTAACTGAACTGTAGACACCAAAATTAGGTCACACTCCCCTTTGTCCTCTTTCAAATAAACACCTTGAACACATTCACCTAACCATGGCCCCTTTCATCCCACTCTAAAATTAATTCAATTAATTAAATTAAATTAATTCATTATCCTCACAATATTTATTATTTAAGTATCCTAATTGGATAATGCCCACATATCCACCTCACCTATACACCTCATCTAGCCACCACACCCTAAAACCTATTCTTATTATGTTGTCATAATTAACTAACACATACCCAAACCCTAAAAATCAAAGCCTATATTCCCTCTAACCACATTCCCACACGTTAGAAAGGAAGCTTCTATTCTAATCCGCAGAGCAAAACAAACGAGATCTCAAAAAAATAAGGGGATATGCCGAGTTTAGTAAACCTAAGAAATCCTAACCTAACTAATGCCAGTTACCCTAAACCACCGCCAATCAGCCTAAAATCACCATCGGTTACTATTTAATCCCTAAAACAACCTTACTTCGAGGTTGGGACATTTCTGATAGGTTGACACATCTTCTGAGAACAAGTGATGAAACCAGCAATACATGCAAGTAGAACCAACATTAGTACATGCATTAGAGCATCCATGGCCAGCACATGAAGCAATCATAGAGCCATTTACCTTCAGGGGAGCATCTGAGGAAGTGTCAGTACCACACCAAGTTCTGTCTATTTGATCACCCACCATTTCCAACCAGACATCAAGCTCGTACTAATGGTAAGTTTGTTAACTAGCGCTAGTTCTTTATCATTTTAGTTGACTCTTTACTTCTGTTATTAGTTTTTTCTCCCCTTTCCATTCCCCCACCATTTTACCTCTATGAAAACTTGACCATCCCTTCACCCACACCCTTGAACTACCCATATCTGGATTTTAATCATTCCTGTGCATACCTAAGATCCACACAAACCTTGTCATTTCCCTTACACTTTCATCTAGCCTCAGATCTATCCTCATCTCAAGTTCTTATAGAGTTTCCTATACCCTGACCATACCGATGCTAGCTAACCACAACCACCATTGGTTAAGCTAAACTGACATCGGTCATACCAGAGTGATGTCGGTCTCTATGTTTTGACTAGAAACCAAGAACAGAGCCTAAACTCTCTACCTAATACCCAAAACAGCCAAGAACTTGACATTGACTAGTACCATTACCCTAAAAAACACCTTGACCCTCAAATTAAGTCATAGCTTAGACCATTGTGAATGAATTTTCTTATTGTAGATGAATAAGATACCTAAATAATTTTAACTATAGTAGGATTTCCTTTATTTTTAGCATTAAGTTGTTTTAAATAGTTGATTGACAACCATCTAGGGAGTATCACATTTCTTGAATCTAGCATATGCTAGGTAGTCCACTGCATATATTCTTTAACTTTCATTTGGTGGTCTTGTTTTTCATTTCAGGTAGTTCTTCCAAGTAAGAAGGAAACTCTCATGATCAGTTGTGGATCCAAAGGTCATACATGTGTAAAAACCTATAACCAACATCTTAACAGGTATTCCTCCTAGCCCTTTACCCTTATCTATTTCATTAACATTCGAAGAAATGATCTATAATTAGGTGAAACATTTTAGCACACCCGGTTAGACCCATTCAAGGTTCTTTGCATTCTTTCATTTCTAGGTGACAAATTGCATGCTTATTTCATTTCTAAAAGTTTCTTACATTAAAATTTCTCCCCTGGAACCTTATCTTCTTCTATTGTCTAAAAGTAATCGTATTTTGGTGCTTTACAAAGAACACTTCTTCCCTTTCATTAGTATCACATTAGTGAAAGTGCATCTCTTCTCCTGTTCATATTTTTGTGTCATCGAATTCAACATTTCAATTTGGGTTTAAAACTCATTTCATTTCATTCTGCTTCTCTGCATTAGCTCACATTAATTTAGGGAAACCTATACGCTGGAAGTCATGCCCACCTGATGGTTGAAAAATGAATCATAGAAAAGCACTTCCTTTGTATTTATCTCTCTGAGTCTTACCAAACATCACAACATTAAAAATATATACACATTCTTAAATAACATCTCACCTAGAAGACGCTGTAGGTGATCACATGATCACATTACAATGGGCACCCCACTGGTTATCTCTACCAGTACCCCATCACAGGATGGACCACCCCCACCATAACATAACTTGAAACCTCTCCTTGTAGATATCCTTCTTTGTAGGAAACCATCCTCACCAAAAAAATATATTCTAAATTTCATGAGTCAGTGCTTAAATAGCATAAACTAAACAAGCATAATAGAAAAAACACTCTTAGGATCGTATTTTTCTTAGTGTTTTTGCTTGACTTGTGTTTTGAGGTAAGAGGTCACATTCTTCATTTTCATATTTCCCCTCATACGCTCCTCATCACAGTTGGTGTATTCCAGCTTCATCTGAGTGTGCCTGGACCACTTTCTCATCATTCTCAGATTTTTGGGTTTGATTCCACATCTAATTTTAACCCACAACCACATTTTCTTCATCGTTGTTTCCATTTCACAGTAACTGGTGTCGGTCCAATGATCTTTGTCAACTACCTTCTGATCGTCATTGGTTTTACCTAATCAGATTTGGTTTACTATTCTTTTGGTCAACCTACCCAAAAGGACACCTACTTCACCTTCTGTGTTGTTCAGATTCTCTATTATTCTTATCATATTCACTGACCTGGTAATCCCATCAAAATATTACATACTTGGCAAAGTATTAGTTGTTTACCTTGTTTTGACCAACTGTCCACTTTCCACAGTGACCAACAGTGGTTATCTGTGACTGGCATCGATTTAACCTAACTGACATTGGTTAGCCTGTGTGATTTTCCAGCTGACATTTTAACCCCAACTCACCTACCACCACTTGTTTTTTCCTATTTTTACTATATTTATGTGTCATTTATAAAAATCAGCCCTGCCACGTCAGTGCTTGTTTACATTGTGCTGACCCAAAGCCAAGAAAATTCCCTCATATTCCACACCAGTCGTCAACCACTCGCACCTAGTCCTTCACCACCTTCTATTTTATCACCCATGGATCCTACCCAACCTATCACTATTACCATAGGAGACAAGGAGTTCACACGAATCCTTCAGTAGAATCCTTCCACCTTGCAATTTTATCTTTCCCACTCATCCACTCGAGATTCATTGGGTCAGTTGATATACGACATGCTCGTATCTATTTCCCTGACATTTCCAACTTTTGCTCTAGCCTCCACTAGCTCTCCGCTTCCTACACCTGCATTACCCCTAGTCATTTTGTAAGTAGACTCTATACCCACTATGACTATTATGTATGCCACATCTATTATACCCGCTACATCCACTATACCTTCACCAACCCCCCAAAACGTAACCTCATATGCACCTATTATCTCGTATATACCCGTAGCTACACAACCACCCACAGTGTCGGTGACCCCTACCCCTTTTCAAAACATGACCCTTTCTATTCCACATTCCTTAGCCCCCATTGCCACTAGGGTCACCATGACCCTTCTGATAGGTGTCATCATTCCCTTCATTAATCAACTTCTTGTTGATGTCATATCAAACCAGGGGTGTGTCTAAAGCTATATGCAATGAGAGTACTTTAATTGATATAGTAGTTAACTGTAGCTATTTTTGTATTATCTGGGGGATCTCTTTAACGTCTTAAGGAATTCTTGGTAAAACCTTATTCAAATCAAACTATGAAAACTTGCTGAAAGTAAAATACACTGAAAGATTTGCTAAAAGGAAACACACCATGTAGAATGGAAACACACATGTTGTTGGAAAATAAACACACTTGCTTCTAAAAGTAAACATACTTGCTTTTGGAAATAAACACACTCAATTTAGAATGCTTGAAAAAAATTACAAGAAATATAAGAATTTATCCAAACACCTATAGGAACAAGTATACAATATAGTTTAACTAAAAGAACTAAAACAATACAAAATTAACAAATCTAAGCTATTTGCTGAAGAAATATAAATACCTAATAAATTAATATCTTAGTCCTTGGGGGAGTGGGCCCTTGCTTCTCCTTGAATCAGGATTTAACAACTCAAAATTCTCTCGAATCAGAATGGATATTTTATTGATAAAACATTCAGTATTACAAAACATACTAGATCTAAGTACTTAGTCTATTTCTTTTCTCTATTCTATTTCTATCTCATTCTATATCTCCCTTTGTTATATCTACTGCAGGTCTTCTTTTATATACATTTTACAATCATAGTTGTCTCAATGATTCTGATGAAATCAAATCAAGCCCAAAATAGATGCTGAGTCGGATGGTGGTTGATCAGATAGTTGCAGCATAATTCTCCCTAGATCTACGTTTAGAAATCTTCTCATCCTTCATTTGAAAGGATCGTAGATGTAAAATCTTTGGATGTGGTTTAAAATAGATAACTCCCATTGATTCCAGAACTTTGGAGAAGTTCCAGAACCATAGGAAATTGTTAAGAACCAAAACCTGTGAGAGTTCCGGAGCTATCCCCAGGAGTTTCATAACTAAGTCTGAAAATTATGGAACTAAATACTGGAGTTTCGGAACTAAGTCTGAAAGTTTCAGAACTAAATGATGACTGTGTGATGGAGTTCTGGAACTAGCTTGGAAGTTCTAGAACTAAGCTGTGTAGGAACAAATGCTATCAAAAACATACTGAATGCCACCTGCTTCATTTCCTCGACTGATTAGACCTGCTTTATTACAAAACTAAATTTCAAACACACACTTCATGTCAGGAATTTTAGAGCTTTTAACATTAGGATCACAATCAATCAAAAGACAGACAATTACATCCTAACTCATATCAGATCAACTAAAAGTCACACAATGCAATCAAACTTAATCAAAAGGAGAGTAAGATGAGATCATATATTATACATTAATCAGACATATTTTGGCCTCATCATTTCCCCCAAACTTACTTGTTTGTAAGTCCCTTTACAAACTCATTCTTCAAAAGTGGGATCATATGTTCTACATTCCATTTGATTGCTCATATCAAATGGCTTAAACTAGATTTTCCAATGCTTAAGCTCAGATGTACTGTACCCAGCTCCTTTTGTATTTTCCCCTCCCACTTTTCAAATTCAGCAGGGTCTTGAGGTTCTCTATTTTTTCCAAGGAGATATGGGGGTGAGAAGTAGAGGGGGCCTTGTTCTCATTCCCATCCATATTTTCCCGTAGGTTTCATTGACTTGGGGAATTATTGTGCATAATGCTTTGGCCCTTTCTAAACTCCATATCAGATTTGTAGGGGAAATTACTTCCCTTCTTTTCAAAGAAACAGTAAGGAGTTCCCACCTCTTTGAGCATCCTTCATAAATATCTTCAAATTTTTCCTCCTCATAGGAGGTGAAGGCATCAATACTCTTTTGCAGAATGGAAAGGTAATGTGTCTTGAATCTCATATCAAAGGCATGAGTTATAAAATGTGTGAGGAAGGCAGAAGGTTTACCATAGTGAGCTCTCATACAGAGGCCTGTTGAGCTGGATTTCAATAAAAATTCAGATTCCCTTTCCTTCCATGCAATCTGGTTTTGCAAAATAGAGACAAATGCATTGAGTTGGCTCTCCCCTACATACAAGTTGATCATAAATCCTGTGTTTTTCTCTAGCATATAATTACAAAGATAAAATTCACATAGGAGATTTTTCTGCTTAGGGCTGGATAGAGAGTAAGCTGCCATGAATTTAGATTCATCTTATAGTTCATGTGGAATCCCACATGTAATTCTTGACAGCTGCCAGTCAATGAACTACTCTTCTAAAAACACACTATATGCAGGATAAGGCCTCCTGCAGGTAAGTAATTTCTCACTCATAATACAGACCATATGAATTTTGGCAAGAAATTTATATTTATTTCCTTCCTCCTTATAAAAATTTTTCTTCCCATTCTTTTCTTGCCTTCATCTCTTCCTCCATCTTGGTCTTTAATTCTTCATTTGATGTTTTGGCTTCTCTGAGCTCTCTGCAAATGTCATCCCATAGTTGTTTGAGTGGAAAATAGGTCAACTCAGTCTGTGCAGAGGCTGTGGACACAACACTCTATTTTCTGGAAGTTTGAAATTCTTCCTCTTTTTATGTCAGTTGCTTCTTGGTTGCTGATAACTCCTCAGTCCTGGCTACAAGCTGAGTTGTTAGCTCATCAATGAGTGTTTCCCTTTGTTCCAATTTAAGTTTGAGGAAGTCCAATTCCTCATCCTTTTCTCTGATAATGAGCTCTGCTCTAGACAAGAACAGAGCCTGTTTAACTTGTTGTCTTTCTTCTTCCTCTGAAATTATTTGAGGAGTTGGCATTCTTCCTCTATCAAAGGAAATTTTCCTTTTCTTATCCAGGATGCCAACTCTTCTTCTTCATGTGGCACTACTGATGGTTCAGCCAATTCCTAAAAATATTGCTCTTCAAATCTCTCATCTCCTCTGTCCATTTCATCTTGACTTGGCTCAGGAGGAGTCATGGCCATGCTGCCCAAAATGTTCAGCAGCTTCCTTCTTCCATCCTTTCCTGCTCACTCCTTCCCTCTAGGATTTCCCTTGACCTCTTCTGAATTTTTCTTCTCTGGGGAATTTCAACATGCCCAGTAGTGGATTTCCTTCTAGAGCTTCTTCTTACTATTCTTTCTTGCTCTTGTGTGGGTGAGCTATCACTGTCAGAGACAGATATTGGCTCCCCTAAAGCTGTTGCAGAAGAAGGAATTTCCTTCACAGGTACAGAAGGCTCTGCTATTTTTATCTTTCTCACCAACCTTTTTTTTGGTATTTTTTTCTCTTTCCATTTTCCTTTGTCCTTCTACAGGGGCATCAATTTCTAGATTAGTTGAAGGAGAGAATGGGTTTGGAATTGTCCTTCTAATAATATTAGGGTTTTTCTTGAACATGCCAAGAAACTTGTCCCAAATTTCTTCTCCATTCTTCTTTGATAGAAAATGGTGGTTGGCATATCAAATGAATTAGACTGATGATGCCTAATTGTCCCAACACCCCAGGAATACCTTTAAGCCATGGTCTGAATAGAATCAAAAAGAAAACCTGGGAGGTTTATTATGTATTCAGGTTTGGTGGCTCCATACTTTAGATATATGAGCATTTTTAAGACTTCTTTTCCCATAGACCCAAACTGAATGTCACAGGTTAAATATTTTACCATCCAAAATGCTACCATGTCAAAGGGCTTGGGAAAACTGTCCCTTCTAACCCCTTTTATGATTTTCTTTGTATTATAGATGTACTGGGGTTCAGTTTCTTCTTCTTGCAATAAGATTTCAACCCATTCTTTCAAATTCCCCTTGGCAAGTTGTGGGACATGAACAATGGGCACTCCAAACACATTACTTACAGTATTTACAGAAAAAGGAATAACTAAATTTATAACCTTAGATATAGATTGTTCTAGGTTTATGAACAATTCTCTTACTAATTCATCATTATGCCTTGAAAATTTCTTCAGGAATTCAAGCCATCCTACATGCTCAAAGATGGATGCCAATTCTTCATCTACGAGAAGTTGGGAATCATCCTCTGGTTCATGATTTATTTTTAATCCCCATATCGGCTTGAGTTCTGTCTCTTTTGAGTTTGTGTGAGTTCATTGTAGGTCTTCTTCTTAGCTATGGAACTAACGAATTGGCTGCGGAACCTCTATATTTAGTTGCGGAACCTTAGTTCTTAGCTGCAGAACTTTTGAATTCTTTGTTATTTGCTACAGAATACAAACTCAATTCACTTCTGCTTCCTCAAAAATCACTCTGTCCAATCTTTATTTCACTTGATGTTTGCACTTAATGATTACCAATAATAATAATGCCGACCACTTATCCCATCCTTATCAATCTTCATGATTACTTACTTGTAATCATAATGTATAAATAGATGACTCATCATACCAACTTTTAAATCAAGTCAAATCACACATGTAAACATTTAATTTAACCCTAAATAAGCGAAAAGATATAATTACCATCCTTGATGATGTAATCCTTTTATCTATGATGAATCGTCATTTCTACAAGTGGAACAAAACATGGTAAGATAAGACATCTAGTAATTCAAAAGAATTCCCTTTTATTTGAATTAGCCAAAAGAAAAGGTCAACCGCCATTTGTTGGTTTTCAATTTGACCTTTGAGAGAAATTATTTTTTTATTTTTTTATATATATATATATATATATATATTATATTAAAATTTTTTTGGGGAAGAAAATGCCATTTACTAGTTTTCATTTTCTTCCCTTTATTCTAGATATGTTATCTGGTTATTTGATCATTTTGGAAGAACTGAGTTCTTCCATATGATCAAATTCTTTTGTCGCTTCAATATTCCTCAAGAAGTCATCCTTATTGGGAGGCTTCCTATAGGAAGTTTCAGCCTATGTCCATTGACCAAGAGTGTTCTTTCTGCTTTTGCCATAAAGCTTTAGACAGTAGCCTTGGTTATAATGACACCAACTTGTCTAAATGAGTCTGGTTCAATGACTTGATAGGGTACAACTAACCCATCATGGTTCTGGCACCATTTTCCCTTAGGATCATGGTGTTATTAGGAGACTTAGAATTTTCAAACAACAGTATGCCCAGTCTCCTACTTTGAATTTCCTCTCTAACTTGATATGTGTGTCATGCCATTGCTTCCTCTAATAGCTTCTCTAGATTATTTCTGTTCATGCTGAAGTAGCTTCCTAATTGGCTGTGTGCTAGTTTTCCACATTCATGTAAGTGATTCATCTCACTTAGGTGAGATCGTAGGTCCATGTGTCCATTCAGGGGTCATTATCGAGCATTCTCTTATGTGTCACTAAGTCAGATGCATCATATGTGCAATTAGGGAGTTACAAACTTGATAGAGATCTGGGAATGTAACTCCCTCTTCTCCATAACTTGAGTTGTCATGATTGCAGCATTGGGGGTCCACTCAGACACCTCCTATATGTACACCCCTTTGGATCTATGAGATAGAGGAGAATATTTGTGGCTTATCGAGGTTCTGCCCATATTGTCGAATCTTCAATGCATGCACATTCGGTTGATTGTTCGCTAAGACTTGACTATCTTAATCACCCTGTTGTTTGCACAATCCGTTGTAAAAAATGTGCATGTCATCCCTCAAATGAAACCTCACTTACCTAGGTTTTCATACCCTCTATACATGGTAATCAGAGTGGATCTTGTGGATCCATGCACTCTTTGTGTGTTTTTCATGCATACAATAGGAATTCCGGCATGATATCTTTTCTTGTTGTGTGTGTAAAAATTGTAACATAATATATTTCTGATCGTGCTCTATTTGCATTGATTTCAGGGTTTTACTATTATGAATATTTGGTTGTTTGCAGGTACTAGGTTCATGTTTGTTGGTTTTCTGCCTTGCACGAAATGTATTCTGGAGGAAAACTTTGTGCAGGTTAGCCGATACATGGATTTCATGTTGAATGTTCAGATGTCAACTCAGGTTTTGAGCTTGAAGGAATGAGCTGTAGTTGGCCATGTTTATCATAGCAGAAGGAAACGTCATGTTTATCTAAAAAAAAAATCCATCTCTGCAACTCAAATTCCTACAACCAAAAATGAATATACAACAATAATTAAATTTATTAGAACATGGTAGACAAATGCAAAAAGGTATGCATTATTCTCTCATATAACAACTCATTTGGTTGAAAAGTTCAAGCATGCAACAAGAGAATTTTATTTTTAACTCTTACATGTAATGAAGTAAGACATTCCTCTTTACATGCAATGACTCATGTGGTTGTTAGAAAAATTCAAATAACATGCATTCCTATTTTATCTCTTTTATTTAATGAATTAGTCAAATTTTGTTAAGATATTCATTGCATGTCAACTTAATTGATTTAGAAATAAATTTTACATATAAAGAGGAAATAAATTTGCATGTAATGAATGCTACAGATTGCATATCTTTTAATCAATTAAGTCTCATGCAAAGAGTGCTCCTAAATTGAATCTATTTATTTAATGAGAGAGACTTGTTCTAAATTATTTTCAATAATTATTGGAGATTTGAATTTGAAGGAGCTAATTATTACAAAAATCTATTTTTTATATGACATAATTAATGCAGAAAATTACAAAATCAACATACATGGCACATTAAAGAGGAGGTCAAAGGAAAAAGAATCATTTGATACGGGAATCGCACATGAAAAATAGCTGCATTTTCTGATACAAACTTCTCATGACTCATAAAGAAATAGATCAAAAAATTTCTAGATTTTGTTCTACATGAAATGGGATTTCTAGATCATTTTGAATCACCCATTTTCATTTAGAAATGATCAAGATATAACAGTTTGAATGCATGTTGCTCAAAATAAATAACATGTTGCAGATTGTTTTGATAACAGTGTTTTCTGATCCAAAATGCTCGTAGTTCATAAAGAAATCACTCAAATGATTAGAGGGTCTTGTTCTACATGATCTAAGATTTCTAGATCATTTTGAATTTCTTATTTTTGTTGAGAAACAACCAAGATATCACAGTTTGAATGCATGCTGCTAAAAAATAACATGCTGAAGATTGTTTTTTTTTTTTTAAATAAATATATCTTATGATGCATGCAAGTATTCTACCAGTACTCCTCATTTTCAGTACCTGATTCATTCCATGCTACCCTCTTTGTCTCAATTTTTGTGAAAAATTCATTTTCCCAACTTCTGAAAACAACGAAAATTCCTCTGATATGCAATAGTCAATGTTAATCTTCCAAAAAAAAAACAATAGGGAAAGTTGAAAACCAGAAAATGGCTACGTTTCTGAAACCAAAAAAAAAATGGGGAAAGTTGAAAACCAGCAAATGGCTTCTTTTCCCAAACCAAAAATAAATAAATTTTTGCACTTCAAAGTCTTTCTTGGATTCATATGACTACTTCTCTTATGCTAACTTGGTTGATGAAATCATTTTCTTCTGAAAAGTTCTATGTTGTAGTGACCTTGACTTCATATCTATTTGTTTTTTCAGCTGCAAATGGAAATCACGGTTATACAACATGATGAAAGAAATGATAACTACTGAGTATAGTATGGTAACTTCTATTTTTCTATTCTTGAATATTGTTATTTGTTGTTTTAATTAAAAATAGATTCACTTCTCGAAAGCATAAAAAAAAAGAAAATTTTCAAGATCTCCATGTGTTGATCAAGTCAAGTAACAAAGAAAATGATGCAGATGAAGTGTTTTCATTTTACAGCAATTGAGATCTATAAGCTGCTGAATTAAAAAAAATAGTTTGCATGAGGGCATGCACAAATCTAAGTTTGGGGGAGACTCACTCTCTTCCAATTTTTTTGAAGAATGCATGAGGAAACAAAGAGTTAAGTGTGGGAAAAATATCTCTACATTATATACGGAAAACCTCATGAGAGCATGAATAAAAAAAATAAAAAAATCACTTCTAAAATATCAATTTGCTACTATCATGAAAAAAGGAGAAGACAACTTGAAAGATGCAGAAGTATTGACAAAATCAGATTCTATAGGAAGATCAGTAGCTTGCATGAGGGCATGCAAGAAGTTAAGTGTGGGGGAAATGATGAGACCAAAATATGTCTCATTATATCACCAAATAACATTCTTATTCTCTCTCTCAAAATAAAGCTTTCAAGTGAATTTAGATGTAGTTTTAATAACAGATATCATATTTAAGGTAGAATATATGATTTATCTTATCATCTCTTTAGAAATCTATTTGCAATCTAATTGTTGTTATTTCTTGATATTTATTCTAAAGTTGGAATGCAATAGTGTGTAGAAAATAGGTCATAAACAACTATAATCCAAGTTCATAGATTGCAACTATAGACATTCTTTTGGGAGACCTCCTAGAGCTACAGAGTTCTAGATCCATCCATGGCATCTTCTACATTCCTCTCATCTCCGGAAATTCTTCACTCTTCTTCTTCTTTTTGAGATACTGCCTCAATTAGTGACATGGGTACCTTTTCAGGCTCTTCTAGAATAATGTAAAGGAGCACCATACTATTGGCATCTTACTCTTTGATTAGAGAGTGTTTTGTTCTCTTGAATGGTGGATTTTTTTCCCAACATGTGGTTTTCCAAAGTCACTGCTTGGGACCTTTGGCATTCTAAGAAGAATGGGTACCTCATCAGGACTTTGTGCTCGGGACCCATTTCTCATTTCCATGATTTACCACCTCATCCTAAGTTACGATGAAGGGGGGGGGGGAGGTAGTTGGTGTAGTGTTATTTTCCACATCATTAGGTGATTCATCTCACTTAGGTGAGATCATAGGTCCACGTGTCATTTAGGGTTCAGTTATAGAGATATTCTCTTATGCGATCAGTGTGTCAGTGTGTCATATGCAGTTTTAGGGAGTTACACTTCTATTTCTAGGAATGTAACTCCCCGTCTCCAGAATGAGTTGTCATGATTGCAGTTCATTGGGGTGTGGACTCAAGTAAACTCCTAGTAATGTCTACACATACCTTTGGATCTATGAGATTTGAGATGAATTTTAGGGGGGCTTATCGAGGTTCTAAATCAGTTTGTCGAATCTTTACAAGTGCACATTCGGTTGAAAGTTCACTCCTCCCGTAGATCTCTTCAAATCTGCTATTCACATGTCCGTTGATGTGCATGTCCAAAAGCCACTCATGATCCTCGCTTGCAGGAAGATTTTCATGTTACCCTCTTAGCATAGTTCCATCCTCAATACATCATTTACTTCATTGAGTTGAAGTTGATGTATTTCTTTTTGATGCATGCATCCAACTTTTGTATGTTTTCTTAGGATTAACTGTTGTCCTCAATGTCTAAGATTTTCCTTTCTCAATGGGCATACAAGGGATTTTTCCCATAGACCGCCTTAGTTATGGTGACACCAAAACCTGTCTGTGAGTTGGTTCCAAGTTGTATTGGTAAGCCCAATGACAACTTCAGATCAGTCTCTTTTACCTAATCTTTTCTCCCAACTTCAAACCTATTTTAGTAAGGATGTTCTCCAATTCTCTATTTGTTACTTCAGCTTATCCATTTGGCCGTGGGTGGTAAGGAGATGATTTCCTTTGATTGATTTCGTAATAAGTTGTGAAATCTTGGATCATATTAGACATAAATTTTGGTTCCTGATCTAAAACTATGCTCCTTGGTGCTCCAAACTTTACCATAATTATGTTCCAAAGGAAATCAACAACATGTTTCCCTCAGTGGCATTTATCAATGCCTGCACTTCTGCCCACTTTGTCACATAGTCAGTACACACAAGAATATATTCCTTTCCTTGTGAAGGAGAATTAAAGGGAAAAACAAAATCCAATCCCCATCTCTCAAATGGTTCAATTACAACGTGAGGGCTGAAGAGGCATTTTATTGGTGAAAGTTGGTTGTCCCATCCTTTGACAAGGATCACACCACTTGATATATCTCTTTCACATCATTATACAAAGATGGCCAATAATAACTAGTGCCAAGTATCTTATGAGCTATTCTTTTCACTAAATAGTGTCCTCCACTTGGTTCATCATGACATGCTCTGAGGATGTCAAAGATTTCATCTTCTCTTACATACATGCACAAAACAAAATCAGGCCCACATTTAAATAGCATTCCATTTACCCATTTGAATTATGCACTAGTTTTGATTAACTTCTTTATTTGTTTCTTAGTGAAAGGAGGAGGAAAACTTCCCTTGTTGCAAGATAATTTGCCATATCAGTAAACCATGGTGTATTTTCTTAGATAACAAATATTTGTTCATCTAGAAAAGTTATCCTTGAATGGATCTTGCTCCCCTGTAGGTGGTTTGTCTTGAAAAAAAATCATCTACCACATTAGATTTACCTGGATTTTCCATAATGGTAATATTAAATTCTTGCAAAAGTAATAACCATCTAATCATTCTTCTTCCAACCATTGGTTTGTTCATTACATACTTAATTGTTGAATGATCTATGTGTACAAATATCTTGTACCATGTAATATAATGTCTGAATTTATTGATTGCATAAATTACAGCAAGAAATTCCTTTTCAGTGGTGGTGTAATTATTTTAGGTGGGAGTAAGATTATGGCTAAGATAGTAAATGGCATACATATTTCGTTCTTCATCTTTGTGTCCCAATACTGCACCAATGGAATAATTTGAGGCATCTGTTGGGATATGAAATGGTTTTTCCCAATTAGAACCTCTCAATTTTGGGGGAGAGGCACTGATTAATTTTTCTTTAATTTCTTCAAATGCATGCTGACACTTTTCATCCCAAAGAAATTCACAGTCCTTGGTTAGCAAATTAAACATGGGGGCAGCAATTTTATTGAAATATTTTATAAAGTGTCTATAGTACCCAACATGTCCTATAAATGATTTAATATCTGTGGGGGTCTGAGGGATAGGTAAATCTAAAATGATACTAGTTTTGTTTTGATCCACCTAAATTCCTTTTTTTGAAATATGGTGTCCTAATACAATTCCCTCATCCACCATCATAAAAAAAATTCATGAATAAGAGACAGGTTGTGTTGTTCACATCTTGTTAACACTCTGTCCAAATTTCTCAAAGTATCTTCAAATGTATCTCCATGTATAGTGAATTCATCCATATATACTTCAACACAATCATTTGTTAGATCAGTAAAGATTGCAAGTACAACTCTCTAGAAAGTTACAGGAGCATTGCATAAACCAAATGGTAACAATCTATAGGAAAAGGTTCCCCATGGACATGTAAATGTAGTTTTGTCCTGATCCTCAGCAACAACTCTGATTTGATTGTACCCACTAAATCCATCCAAGAAAGAAAGTACTGTTTACCTGAAAGGTTATCTATGACTTTATATATGAATGGTAAGGGAAAATAATCTCTCATTGTGGATTTTTTTAGTTCCCTATAGTCAACACATATTCTCCATTTTCTATTATTTTTGGGAACAATTACAAGAGGAGATGCGCACTGGCTATCTGAGATAGGGTAGATGAAACCTACTTGTAAAGTTTTTCAATTTATTTTTTGACTATATCCCTTAAAGCTAGGTTAATCCTTCTTTGAGGCTACCTAATTGGTTAAATGTTTTCAGTATAGATGTGATGAGTTTAGATACTTGGATGAATCCCCTTCATATCTTTGTAATCCCAAGAAAAATATTTAGTATGATTTTTTAGAACATCAAACAATTTAGCTTCTTCATCCTCCTTCAACCAACTATTAATATTTAAATTTTTACCTGGTTGAATTTCAACATGCTTGGTTCCAATATGTGATGAATTGATTTGTGGAAAGTGTTTCATTAATTTTTTTAATGGACATGCATGTGGTAATAGCATATGGTATGTAGCAATATCTCTAAAAGTTCCTTGAGACAAAATACTAGAAAAATGACAATAATGAGAATTATGATACTTATCTCTTTGTAGGCCAAATTCCTTGTCACTCCTACTTTCCAGAAATTCTTTACCACTTCTTGATGTACTTGAAACTGAAGCTACTGATTCATCCTCTCCCCATGAGAAATAGCTTTCCTCCAGAGAAAAATCATTTTCAATCAAAGATAACTATTGTTGTCATGGTTCTGGAACTAAAGGTGGTGGTTTTGGAACTATAGCCGTAGGTTCTGGAAATAAGTTCATAGGTTCCGAAACTAGTTCTGATTGCACCAAAGACACAAGTTTCTCATCCAATGGTGGATTAATCATCTTTTCTAATTTTCTTACATGATCCTACAATGTGATCATAGTCAAAGAAGAAAAAAATTTCTTATTAGTTTTAGAAGAATCAACCCACAATTGTTCATGATTGTCAATAAAAGGTTGTGCAGTAGGATATAAGGAAATTTTTTTAGATTTCTTACCATTTGAGATTGGCATATCACCTGACTTGTAATCTATCAAAGTAGCAACTATATCTAACCATGGTCTACCCAAAATAATGGGATAACCCAATGTTTTACCTTTTGGCTACAATATAAGGAAGTCAACTGGATATTCCCATAACTCTACCATAACCGCCATGTCTTCAATAATTCCTTATGGTTTTGTTATAGATTGATTTTCCATCTGTAATATGGTATTAGTAGGTTGTATAGCCATTAATGGTAATATTTTCAGAGTATCCATTATCATTACATTGATAGCAGCTTCTAAATCTATCAAAACATTATGTACATTGTTATTTCCTATAGAGATAGAAATAACAGGACTTCCAAGAACTCCATATTTGGGAAGTAATAGTTTTCCTGCTAATAAATTAGCAAGTTTCTCATATACTTTAATAGTGTTGGGATACTGTTTCTTCCTTCCAAGGTTTTTCATGCATAATATTTTGATTAATTTGTTCAATTCTGGAATATCTTTAATTTCTTGTAACAGTGGTATTTCAATATTTAATTTCCCTAGTTCTTATACCAATTCAAACTCCTTGATTTCTATAGCTTCTTTGAATCTCTCTGGAAATGGAGTCTCAGTCGTGTTGTTATCTGGCTCCTTTTCTTTTCTTTCTATATCCTCTTTTTGAACAACAGTACTATGGATTTCATTTTCTTATGTCATTTTAGTGATCATAAGGGGTGGACTGTTAATGATTTTCCTAGATCTAGTTTGAATATCCTTATAATCCATAGCATGTAAATCAACTGATTTTTTTGGTTCTGTTCCATAAACAAGAGTTGTTTTTTTGTTTCTGGGGTTTTCTACTGGCTGTGCTAGCATTTTTGTTTGGACTACATTCTCAGTTTGTGAATTCTATGTAGGGGATCCCATGATGGCCTATTGATTCTGATTTGGATATGTTCTTCCTTGGGAACAATTATTAGGGTTCCATCTAGGTTATGACCAAGCATAAGGATTTCCTTGACCAACCCATGGTTGTTAATGTACCTAAGCATACCAAGCTTGATTTTCTCAATTTTGAGGGTTCTAAGTTGATTGAGGTACCCAAGGTGGTTGTCCCCAATTTTTTGGTACTTCTTGAGAATCCCATGGAATTGTCCATGGATTAGGAACTAATCTTGGCATAAACTTCCCTTAGGTTATCTCTAAACAAAATTCAATTATTTAATTGTAGATGAGGCACTGGTTTGTTTAAGTTGATTTTTAATAACATGAAGTATAGAACAAACATCAATATCATGTTCTTTAGATTCACAGATAAGACACATTTCTATTTTATCCAATCTCTTAATGCATTCTTTTTTCTGCATCTAGGACAATATGTAGCCAATGGTTCAGTTTTGGAATTTTCTTTAGCTTGTAATCCATCCATAGTAGAGGTTATTGCACTAAAATGTCTGTTTTATAGTTTTCTAACTCATCCATTAAGTTGTTCATATCTAGATTCAAAATTTTCACTGATTTTCCTTTTCTAGGTCCACCTCTCATTCTAGGATAGCTTCTACAAATCTCTTTAATTCCATTCATTCTTATCTGATCAATGTATCCACCTCCTATCAAGTTAAGGGCTTCTCTAGATTCGTCATCCAAACCTTTAAGAAAAATGGTTTTACTTAACTCCTCTGTAAGCACAAATCTGCATCTTTTGCTAACAAAGAGGAATCTATCTAAATAGTCTTCTATGTTTTCATCATCCTCCTGCTTGATTTTAAAGAATTCTTCCTTCTTATTTCTCCCTCTACAATAATCCTGGTATTTATCTAGGAAGGTAGTCTCCATTTGTGCCAAAGTGCTAATAGATTTGGATGGTAATCCCATGAACCACCTCATTGTTGCATCCATTAAAATGGATGAAAACAACTTGAGTTTTTGATTATCTATTTTATAATCGTAGGTCTGACATAGTACCTTGAATTCAAATACAAATTGGTTAGGATCTTTAGATGACATCCCTTTAAAGGTGGGTAAATGTGTATGTGAGATATTTTTCATTGATTTGTCATCATCTCCTAATTGGATTAGATAGGTAAAGGTCCTATTAGGTTCTCTCTCAGCTTCTCATGCCATTTTAAAAATATTTTCTGAATTTTCCTCCCAATCAATGTGGTAAGCGGTATGCCTTGGGGAAGGTGAAAAATCAGGAGTAGGAGGTTGAATAATCAATTGAGAATCAAAAATTACCCTAAATGGATCTTGGGTAATAAGCCTTCTCCTAAAATTTCCACTCCCTTTAGGTGATTGATCTAAGAATTCCAAAATTGGAAATTCTATTTCTTGTTTGACAGGGGATGGTGGTGCCTCCAATTCTTGATCAATTTCCTCACTTTGACTAGAGGATGTTATGAATTCTTGTGAATATGTTTTTTGAAGGAATCTACCCTATGAGTCTCTCGGTCTACTCATATATTTTGTGATATAGTAGGGAAGATTCTTCAACTACTAGATGTATGTTTTGTTTCTCTTGTTAACACTTAATTAGAAAATTCCAACTAGTGTTCCCCAAAAGTGGTGCAAAAAAAGATGGGTGTCGTCATTCATTTCATTTAATCAACTTCTGGTTGATGTCATATCAAACCAGGGGTATGTCTAAAGCTATATGCAACAAGAGTACTTTAACCGATCTAGTAGTTGATTGTAGCTATTTTTGTATTTTCTAGGGAATCTCTTTAATGTCTTAAGGAATTCTTGGTAAAACCTTATTCAAATCAAACTATGAGAACTTGCTGAAAGCAAAACACACTGAAAGCTTTGCTGAAAGGAAACATACCGTGTAGAATGGAAACACACTTGCTGTTGGAAAATAAACACACTTAATTTTGGAAATAAATAGACTCAATTTAGAATTCTTGAAAACAATTACAAGAAATATAAGAATTTATCTAAACACCTACAGAAACAAGTATACAATAGATTTTAACTGAAAGAACTAAAACAATACAAAATTAAAAAATCTAAGCTATTTGCTAAAGAAATATAAATACCAAATAAACTAATATCCTGGTCCTTGGAGGAGTGGGCCCTTGCTTCTCCTTGAATCAGGATTTAACAACTCAAAATTCTCTCAAATCAGAATGGCTATTTTATTGATAAAAATTTCAATATTACAAAATGTACTGGATCTAAGTACCTCGTCTATTTATTTTCTATGTTCTTTTTTTATCTCATTCTATATCTCTCTTTTTTATTTACTACAGGTCTTCTTTTATATAAATTTTACAATCATAGTTATCTCAATGATTCAGATAAAATCGAATCATGCCCAAAATAGATGTTGAGTCATATGGCAGTTGATCAGATATCTGTAGGATAACTATCCCTTGATATGCATTCAGGAATCTTCTCGTCCTTCATGATTGAAAAGGTCATAGATGAAAAATATTTTGATGTGGTTTAAAATAGATAAGTCCCATCGGTTTCGGAACTTTGGAGAAGTTCCAAAACCATAGGAAATTTTTAAAAACAGAAAACTATGAGAGTTCCAGAGCTATCCCCAAGAGTTTTGGAAATAAGTCCGAAAATTCTGGAACTAAATACTGGAGTTCCAGAACTAAGTCTAAAAGTTCCGGAACTATATGATGAATGTGTGATGGAGTTCTAAAACTAGCTTGGAAGTTCCAGAAATAAGCTTTATAGGAATAGATACTATAAAAAACATATTGAATGTCACCTACTTCATTTCCTTTACTAATTAGACCTACTTTATTACAAAACTAAATTTAAACACACACTACGTCAGGAATTTCAGATCTTTTAACATTAGGATCACAATCAATCAAAAGATAGATTGTTACATCCTAACTCATATCAGATCAACTAAAAGTCACACAATGCAATCAAACTTTATCAAAATGAGAGTAATATGAGATCATATATTATACATTAATCGAACATATTCTAGCCTCATCAGCTTCCACCTCCATATACATACTATTAGTAGCCTCCTGTTTCTTCTATTATTCATTCTGGGTACGTACCTTCTATTTCACTCCATCCTTCTTAATTTACCTATACGACAGTGCCATTTACTAGAATGCCACCCACATTATATGCCTAACACCAACCTCCTGATGCTACAAGGGGCACCCAACCATCACAACCTACTGACGACTTGATCAAGTTAATGATGAACAAGATGCAGACATTGGAGGCATCAATTTTTGGATCCTACAACACTCTCACCTATGATGAGATTTGTAATGATATTATACACCCATCTATTCCCATCCATCTATATCCCATGCATTGGGAAATGGCTAAATTTAACTGTTTCAATAGCAAAGAAGACCGCAATAGCATTTGTGGTATTTCAAACATGGGTGTTATCTGATCACCCATGATGATGCTTATCTCTTAAGGCCCTTTTCCATGTCTCTGACCAGACCCGCATTAGATTAGTATAGTGGGTTACCTAGACACTCTTTTTTCTCATTTAATTAGGTAGCCCAAGCCTTCTTGGATCACTTCTCCATTAACGTTGCTAAGAAGGTTACCATGAGTGACCTCTATTCTTCACATCAATATGATGATGAATCTATCCTAGATTTTTTCACTCATTGGCATATCCTGATCAATCAACTCACATTCCAACTACCACAAACTGAACTCATAGAGCTCTTCATGTGGGCTTGTGCTAGAAATATCTTTCTTACCTTGGAGGTCCATACTGTATGAACCTTTGATGAAGCATTCACCATGGTACGAAAGCTAGAGATTCGGGCCATCGAAGAAAATAAAATCCAACTACGCAATAAGAAATCAGCATTCAAGCCAAATAATAACTCTTCGTATTTGAAACCATAGAACAATTACTCAAAAACCAAGGGAACTGCTAATGCAGTGGTACTCAAGGCCAGCCCAGCTTATCCATCAAATCAAGATAGCCCCTCATCTAATCTTTCTCCTATCTAGACTTTTCAATTCAGAAAGGAAGAACAAAAATACATTCCAATTAAGGAGCCTTATTCTTCTGTCTTAGAAAAGCTCATTAAAGTTGGGGCCATCACCCTTCCTCTCATGAAACCACACACTATTTTTTATCCTGCTCGCCCCACACCTACATGGTATAAAGAGCATGACTTCTGCAACTATCATCAAGTAAAGGGTCATATTGATGGTAATTACATCACTTTTAAAAATATTGTCCAAGAAATGCTCGAGAAAGGTGAGCTAACCTTGGATAATCCTTATGCACCTACCAATCAAAACCTACACATCTTCAAGAAACCATTTCCTAATCATGCCCCTTCTTCTAATCAAACCTGAGAGACCTCAACTCATGATATCCATACCCGCGAGGTCCATGCTATTTTTAGTAACACACCAACCACTTCCCAATTACCTTATATTCCTTCCATAGAAGAAATTCTAGCCTAAATTCATCCACCTACGCTTGAACCTACTTCACCTATTCCTCCACCCATAGAGGAACACCATTTTTCTCCTCCCTCACCTATGAAGGAGCCTCCTATTTAGGTCGAGACCATTTCACCTTTGGCTTCTCCACCTAGAGATCTGTCACCCGTAATACATCTCCAACCTGTGGAAGATGCATGTTCATCTCCTCCACCCATAGAGGAGCACCCATCATCTCCTCCACCTATCAAAGATCCAATAGAAATGTAATTACCTCTAGGTGACCATTCTCCATCAGCTACCCAAGATCCTGCAGACTTGCTTTCGGTACTCTTACCCACGGAAGCCAAAGCTAGCAAATTCTCTATCTCTAAGACACATTTTACGGGAATCGCCATTATATCCTCATCAACCTCACCTACATCAGTACCTTTTTCATGCCTAGCTAATCACCTAGATTACGTGGATAGAGCCTTACTTTGGGGGTATCTTTTGCTTCCTATCTCAACACAAATGCAGATGTCACTCGCTGACACTTCTACTATCTACCCAAAAATATTTCGGCCAATCAAACCAAACACAACCACAACCATTGCAAATTCCACCATGATACCATTCATGGCTCAACTCACACCCTACTCATAACCCAACATGCATCTACATCCAAGTTCCCACCTACATTATCTTCCTTGCCTAAACCTATAGCTACCTTAGGGGACATCCCAACCACCTACCTTACTCATCCACCCATCAAAATAGATTTAGCTACATCCTCCAAAGCCAAAACCAAGCTTAATCTGGTGCCTAACAAGAAGATCCAATCCTGTAAAACTCATACTCCAACCTCACCGATCACACCTTCATCACCTTCACCCTTTATGTCCGTCCTAGGACCTCGCACTTCCAACACGGTTAAGAAACCGCCACCCACCGGTAAACTAAAAACATAGTAACCCATTCCACCCTCACAAACCTCTACCATACCCAAGTGCTCAACACAACTTACACCAACACCTATAAAATCTTTACCATCCATACCTCCAATACCATCGATAACTTCTTCATAACCCAAGACACTTCAGTCTCTTTCCCTCACACCTCCTACATGACCCGCGTCATCTACCTTCACAACACCGTAGCTATCCCTGTGGGTAACTTACTCTATACCACCATCCATTTTTCCCTCTATATCTCATGTGCCTGTATGAACTTTACCCAAGAAGGTCCAACCTAAAGACAAAAATTCACTACCCTCCAATAAGGTAGTTAAACCAACCACACACTCTCTTGTAAGTTCATCTAGCATACCCCTTCCCAAACAAACACAACCAAAACCTAAGACCACACCAGCACCTAAAACCATGGCTCATCCTACTCCACCTCAAGTAAATACCCTTCCTCTACAGTCAGCCACACCTACACCCAAACCCACTTTCACTTCCCATTGTGATCCACTAGCGGGATACTATACAAAAATATTAACCAACCTCCTTGAAACCACTGTCATCACATTACTGCCTCTCAGACCTTATGACCCTCTCAAACCCTAACCAGAGGGGTTTGAAGACACTAAAATTTATGCCTACCATTGTGTGTCAGGACACAATGTAGAGAAATGTAAGGCTTTGAAAATCGTTCTTATCTAGTTGTTGTCCTCTTGAAGAAAACTTCGACGATGATGATCTTCTCGATGAGAAACCCATTTCACTGGAACCCATTCCCATAGTTCTTCCCTCATTACCCACTCAATGACCAAGACATCCACCTCCACAACTATTGGAGCCACCCCCAAGATTTTAAATTAACATGGTTCGCATCAGAGAACTCACCAAACCTCTACCCAAATATCAGTGTGCTCAATTCATCTCAAAAGGTTCCTTCCTACTACTTGGCTTTTGCCCCTCTTATCGCTATAATTTGCATGGCTCACCTACCTCACCTACCTCCCCACCTCAGATCAAAATGATCCACGTTGCTACCCATGCTCAGAAGGATAAAGGCAAGGAAAAGGATACCGACACACTAACCAATCCTATACCCAACATACCATCTTCACCCACACCTAAAATCACTATCCACAGCCCCACATATCCTATTTATAATGGGGTTACACACCACACAATGCTTAAACAATTACACCAATCCCCCCTCAAGATGTCCCTTTATGACCTCATCCAAACCTCAGAATCCCATTTTCAAGATCTCATGGAGGTTCTTCAATCTATTGAGGTCTTACCCAATGACCCTATACCCGTGGCATCCATTATTACACCCCATCATGTAGCCTCTCTCACCAAATTACCACCTTCATCTGCATCTCTACCTAATCACCAGGTAGCCTCCATTAACTTCTCATTGATCCTCTATGCTTTTGCCCTAATTTTCCTTTCACTCTGCATTTCCTAATAATGTTTTCCATAGTTTGAATGGATGGGATGAAGTTATTTCTTTATGTTTCCATGCCTTAATTCATTTGAAAAATCATTTTCCATGCCTCATTTGTGAATAAACACCCATGCATGCCTTGTTTGTGCCCTAATTTTTCCAAATCTGTGGGCTATGCCATGTTTTCCCTCTTGCCTGATCGTGAAAAATCAAATTTGTTCATTTCATGCATATATGCCTTCAAAAACCCTTCCCCATGGTCGAAACTTGCATAAAATCAACTTCCCCTTGTTTTTTGAGCAAAAAAATCCATCACCCATAAAGAAAAAATCAATTTTAGAGGTCACTAACAAACTCTGTGTTTTTTGACTGTCGTACGGGTGTCATTTGACCGTCAAAATTAGGCTCAAAATTCTCCTCCTACGTGGCCACTTCTGATTGGACAAGGATCGGTGGGTTTCTCTGAAAAACTTAGCCATTTTTGGCTTTGGGAAAAAATTCAAAATTCCCCCAACTTGGCGAAGAGACACGTGTCATGTTCTTATGCGAAGGTGGAGTGGGAAGCTGGTGGGGAACTTAGCATTTTTTGCCTTTTTGGCGAAGGGGAGAAAAGATGAGGAAAAACCCATAGGTCCACAATTGGAGCAGGGGGACACATGGCAGCATGGTGGCAAAGCAGGGAAGTGCGGGCGTGAAGGAAAAGGGAACTTTTTCCCTTTTGGTCAAAAAGGCCTAAGGTGAAATTTCGAAGCGCGGCCCCGTGGCCAATCTCAGGTGGACGCGTGTCCATAAAAAGGTCAGAGGGAAGTGCGGGCCATGGAAGAAAATGGGGAATTTTTCCCTTTTTGGAAAAAAGAGTTAAGACAAAGAATTAAGCCACGGGCCCGCGAATGAGCCACAGGGAGACACGTGGCGGGCAGAGCGGGTCAGTGGCCTGACGGAAGAAAAAGGGAAAATTCTCCTTTGGCTAAAAAGGGAGTTAAAATGAGAATTGAGCCCGTGGATTTTAGCGATAGAGAAAGTGACACGTGGCAAGGGAGAAATCAAAGGCGCGGGCCCGCGGAAGGAAAATTGAAAATTTTCCCTTGGCAAAAAAGGGGGTCAAAACATGAAATAAGCCCATGGAATTTCAGTGATAGAAAGCATGACACATGTCAAGGACAAAGGTGGAGATGCGGGCCCGCGGGGCAAAAGGTGAAAATTTTCCAAAATTCCAAAAAAGGTCAAAATGCACAGAATTGAAGCGTGATCCCAATGGGACCCACCATGTGCCACGTGTCATCACCAAAATTCAAGGGCGGAGGGGCGGAGAAAAAGGTCAAATTTTTCCATTTTTCCAAAAATGTCAAAAAGTCAAAAGGTGAGCCTGAATTGATTCCCAATCATATTTTGACACGTGGAGGGCCCAGATTGAAGGCAAAAAAGCAGATCAAGGGTAACTGTACATTTTCATTTTTGGCCGCCATTTTTGCTCCAGGAAACTTGGAATTGTGAATTTTGCATCAAATTTCATCAAATTTTTGGTGATTCCATGTCGTTTTGGCCTTCTAGGATCATTGGAATCAGGTTTCATGACTCAATTTCAAGATTTGAGGTGTTTTTGAGATAAATTTTACTCATGCCCATGTAAAACGTGAAATGTCAAATTATAAAGTTGTAGAACCAAATTGGGAAAGGATAAAATGAAATGATGAGAGGATGAGGGTCATGCATGCCTTGAGGATGAAAAATGTGCCTCCACAAAGGATAATGATCTGAATATTTGTAATGATTCAGTCTTTTTAAACACCTGGCAACTCTCATTGCAAATTTGTTAAATGTCATTTTCAGTGAATCATGAGAAATTGTTGTAACAAACTTGATCCCTTGGCATATTCTTTTCTTGGGAAAGAAGGCTCCAATGTGGCAAGAGGTATATAATGCATTTTTGAGAAATGCAAAAGGTCGGGAAGTTGAAAATCACGAGCAAATTTTGAGAGAAAGCTCATTTTTCTGAGAAACCCACCAAAGAACCAGGTTAATTTCTTCTGTGTTGGATCTTCATGTATGTGAGTTGGTTACAAGTGTATAGCCATCACACAGCTCTGAGATTGTTCATGAAACTCTCCCCTGCTGATGAATCTAACAAGCTTTTGAGTTAATCTGTGTTTTTCTAGGCAATATGATGTCTGTTATCATTTTAAATGCCTGCAAATAGTTTTCATAGTTCTTGTTGCAATCTTGCATTGAAAGTCTTTAGAAATCACACAGAATCTCCATTTTTTGTTGATAGTTTAGTGGCATTTGCAATCTCATATTCAGAAGAGCCTTCATCTGATAAAGAGATAAACAAATTTAAAATCACTTTACCTTCCTTGAATGAGAGGTTGCTTGTAAGCCTTTGGGGGTACCTTAGGCATGATTTGATCAAGGATTTTTGTGTTTAATTGGGTTCTTTACTTCAAGCTTTTGTGGTGAGTTCTCAAAGATTGTGTGAAGAGTGCAACCTGGGCTTCCATTTATGCATCTTCTGGTTGAAAGAATATCCTGATTATTTGAAGCATTTTATCTGATAGTTGTTCAAGTATTGTAGAGGTTGTCAAAGATCTGATATATCCAAGTTTGTCTTGTCAATGCCCCACCAAAAAATTCATTCAAAAAAACTAATCCTACCCATACTACCCCTACATTGCGTTGTGTGTCAACAAAAGAATCTAACCCATCTACAAAAATGCACAAGGCAAATCAGGATTATACAATGTCTCCAATAGCCTCGGCCTTGTCTTGAAAGCATTTCCATCATTTAGTAGTGACAACTCTGTTGAGTTTGAATAATGGAAAATTGTTCATGTTTAACCAAGGCCATTTCCATACAATATGCATAGTATAAGGATATCTCATCTCCTTCACAAAATGGAGGTTGCAATATAGGTTCTCTTACCTTGGTTGAAAGGCACAACCTAAAATAGTGAGGGTAGATCAAATCCTTTCAAAGTGCTATCCATCTCTCTACAAATCTGAGTGCCAGTTAGATCACATCCCCAGCTATAAAATGACATACATCATGATCTATTTGACTTCAAGCTTCATGTCATATCTCTAATGCTACTCAGACTGAAAAGGAGAACAAATTTTGATACCAACACCTTTTGGCATCGTTGCCGGGGATTGTTTTGAATTCTTGGGAACTAATTTGTGTTGCTGAGATTGGTTTGCTGATTCATTACCAGTCCATATATATTTATCCCATCAACAACACCAACACTTTTTGGCTCCATTACCAGGGACATTATTCAGTATTTCAGTATTTCAGATCCCTGGTAATACTTCTTGTGTGATTTATGTGCAATTACAAATCTGAGTATCATCTTCTGATCAGATTTATAAGATTGGAATGAAGAGTAGAGTTCTAGTTTGATATTCTCTTAGTTCAATCTGATCCATGTGCATACATATTTGAGATATTTGAATGCATACCAAACCCTGGTAAAGTCCCTTACAAATTCTACATGTAAATACATTGTTGAAGCATCATTTTATAATCAGATTTGTAAGGATTAAGTGAAGATATAAGTTTTGCCTACAAATTTTACTAGTTTCAAGTAGTTGTTGCACTTCATTTGCATTTGTGGTTGATAAATTCAAAGAAAGAAAGGTCTGATCTATAAAGTTTGGCAATATTTTCAGTGCTGATAGATATTTGATAGAGTATTTTAGTGCATTTGCACAACTAGGGTGAAAGTCCTTAGTGGCGACTCCATGTTGTTCTGATCTTGATAAAGTACCAGTGTCTTAACCTTTCTGTCATTTACTTTTGTGTTGCTAATCTCTGCAAAACTGGAAGGAAGAAGATCTCTCTTCCTTAAAGACTCTGCTAAGAAGTTGTTTACAGATTCAAGAAACTCAGAGTTGGAAAGGAGAAGAGTTTGGAAAGTTGTTAAAGGTCAGACATCAGGAAAAGATATATCCATAGGTGAGAGAGATCAGCCTTTGGTAGAGGATTATCACTCTTCTTCAAGTGATTCTGATTCAAGCAATCCTCTCATAAACTTGTTTTCCTCAGCTAGTGAAGGTCCTTCTACTATACCTGGTAAGTTCCTTCTTCAATCTGCACCTATGTGTTTCAATCCTAATAAAACTTTCCAAGAAAATCAGCATTTAGAGAATACCAGTCTTGTGAATCACATTCTTGAGCCCCGAGGATCTTACACTCCTCATCAGCTTGTTTCACCTCCAAGATCACCTCCACCAAACAATATGGCTCAGCCTAGACCTCCATTTGTTGTTAACACCTTTGGTCCTATAGACTTTAGAGGAATGGATGGTTACCCAAATGCTGTCCCACAAGATGTCAGAAATAGATTGCCAAAATTCCAAGGTAACAATGCAATAACTGGTGATCAACATCTCAAACTTTTTGTTAACATGATGGAAGATTTTGAGATAGAGTTTGAAGATGTGTATATTAAGTTGTTCATTCATACATTAGAAGAGGATGCTAGGGATTGGTACAAGGCTCTGCCTGATAATTCTATTGATTCATGGACTGAAATGAAGAATGCATTTAGATTGCAATATGGTGACAAGACTGATCCTAGATTTCTCTTGTCTGAATTTGAGAATATCAAGAAGAACCCCAATGAATCAGTCCATGACTTTAACACAAGGTTTAACAAAACTTTGAGAAGGCTTCCTGTTAATCTGAGGCCTTGTGATGAGTCTTGTTTAATCAAATATGTAGATGCATTTGATAAGAAGGTAGCCTATTACTTAAGAGACAAGAACCCTACCAATCTAAGACAAGCTTTCACCATGGCACTTCAAATTGAAAAAAATATCAAGGCTATTGGGAAACCTCTCAAGAGAGATGGTGTAAAATTGATAAACCCTAAAAAACCTCAAGCTAGCAAGGGTGCTGATTTAGAGGAGGTTGTGAAAACTTTGGCAGGGGCTGTCAAAGAAATCTCATATAAGTTGGCAAGAGCTGAGAAGGGAATTGGGAAGACTTCACAAGGTCAGCCAAGAGCACAAAACCATGATAGATTTTCCAATCATCCTAGAGGTGATCAAAGGGTAGATGATAGAGGGAAAGGACCCATGGGGTCTGCAAATAGACATCCTCAAGCACATGAAGGAAGAGTGTTACCTGATCCCTTAACTGCTAGGGTTGCAGCTATTGAAGAAGTTTCTGATGTTGATTGGTGTGATAGGTGTTTTTTACCCCATCCTCCATGTGAAGTGGACCAGAAATAAGGTGAAGCTAATAATGATGATGGTACTCATGATGATATTTGCATGGTGGCCTATTCTTCAAGATCACAAGGAGGAGAAACATCTACTAAAGTAATAAATGCTAGGACTGTTGCAACTTTTTGGGATTGCATCAAATGGGTACAAGTCTTTCTTCCCCCTCATACTCTTGAAGTTGATGTAGTGCAAGCTTTTGAAATTCCTAACAATGAATTTGAATACTTAAGAGCTTTGATGATTAAGAAGTATGATGGTGGTATTCCTTCAGAGGAAGATAGAAAATTGTTGATGAATGTTGTTGTAGCTCAAGAGAAAGATTATAACACTAGAAGAAAAGTTGTTAAAGGAGTTGGGCCTCAAGCCAAACCTAAAACACCCTTTCTCACAAGCATTCCCAAAGAAGCTCCTAGGAGAGAAACACTTGCCAAAAGCTCTATTGTCCCAAGCAAAAATTACAGTCCTCCTCATGCCCAAGCTGCCAAGAATCCCTTGCCATCAAATGAATCTTCTTTTCTCCCTTCCAATGCTGTTTTTACAAAGAGTGTTCCCTATGACACAGCCCAAGTATTGAGCCAAATCAAAGTGAGTGTTCCAATCATTGAGTTGCTTAGGATTCCTGAGCATAAGAAGAGAGCATTTGAGTACTTGGGGTTGAAAGAGGAGAAGACTACTCCAGGTAGAAATGTAAATGTTGTTGAAGACTCCTCAAATCATTGTTGAGCTTGGAACACCACCAGTAGTAGAAGATCTTGGAGAGACACCTGAGGTATATTTGGGGTCATTCTTGGTTGATTCCCAATTGAATGTTGATCCATTCTTCACAACTTTGATCATAAAGGATAGGCTACTTCACAATTGTATGTTTGATTCTAGTGCATCATGTAATGTCATGCCTCTAGAAGTCATGAATGAGTTGGATATCAAAGTGATAGTAGCTTATGGAAAATGTACTACCATGGACTCAAGAGAAGTGTCGGTTGTTGGTTGTGTGAAGGGTTTGGTTGTGCAGCTTGCATCTTATCCCGGGAGGAATTTAAAATTGGATGTTGTAATTGTTGATTGCCCTACCAAATGGGGTATGTTATTGTCAAGAAAGTGGGTTGCAAGTGTTGGAGGGAGTTTCCAAATGGATATGTATTTTTCCACCATTCCCATTGAGGGCAGCCTTGTCAAGCTCTATGGAGAAAAGAAAATGTTGCATCTAATTGAGGACCCAAACAATGCTTCTTATGAAGTATTATTTGCTGATGTTGATGCTGATAATTTTATTGGTTTTTCTGATGGAAAAGAACACAAAATGGATCATTCAAAGTGCCTTGAAGAAGGTATGTTCTTCTTGGAGCTTTCTATTTGATGGAGCTTTCTCCAAATTTAGAAATGGTGCTGGTGTAATTATGATTTCTCCTAGCTTGGAAGAATTTGTTTTTTCCTTCAAGCTTAATTTTGAATGTACTAACAAATTGCTGAGTATGAAGCCTTGTTGTTGGGTCTAAGAATTTCATGGAAGTATGGTGTCAAGGACATCATTGCAAAGGGAGATTCAGAGCTAGTTGTCAAACAAATAAGAAAAATGTATGCTACAAAAAATCAACGGATGAAGCAGTATAAGCATGCAGTTTGGGATCTAATTGAGATGTTTGATTATTGCAATATTGTGCACCATGAAAAAAGTTTGAATGTTGCTACTGACAAGTTGGCAGTGTTGGGGTCAAGATTTGGAGTTTGCACCATTTCACCTTATTGTGAGTACAATGTTGAAGTGTTAACTAGGCCAGCTGTCCCTGACAACATCAAGCATTGGCAAGTGTTTGATGATGATGCTCAAGTGCAAAGGTTCTTACAAAATCAAGGTGAGTTTTTAGATCAGCATATTGATTGGGAACCAATGGTGTGTATGACTGAAGGAAGAGAGACTTTGTTTGGAAAATATATTATCCAATTGAAAACTAACACCATTCCTAGAGGCCTTGTTGCTCTCGAGTCTAATTTTAACAATGTTGATTGCATCATCAATAGAAACATGTCTACCTCAAGGGATGTGGAAGAGCATGACTTGGGAACAAAGGAAAAACCAAGAAAATTTTGGTTGGGAAGTAGTTTAAACAAGGAAGAAAAATAGTCCTACCTCCAATTGTTGAAAAAATATCAAGACTACCTTGCCTGGTCATATTCAGAGCTGAAAGCATATAGAGAAGACTTGTTTTAGCATGAGATCCCTCTTGAGAAAAATGCCAAACCATTCAGATAGAAGCAAAGGCCAATTAATCCACTCCTCTCCATGAAAATGCAAGATGAATTGAAGAAACTAAAGGAGGGAGGGATCATTCAGCCCACAAGGTATTCATCTTGGGTTGCAAACCTTGTGCCAGTCAGAAAGAAGAATGGAGATATCAGAATTTGTGTAGACTTCAGAAATTTGAATAGAGCTTCATTGAAAGACAATTATCCTTTACCAAACATGGAGAACATGTTGTAGTTAGTGACTAGGATCTGAAGTGTTTTCCACCTTGGATGGTTTCTTTGGCTACAATAAGGTTGTTGTTAAGGAGTCAGAAATATTTAAAACCACCTTTACCACTCCTTAGGGAACATATGTTTATGTGAGGATGCATTTTGGTCTCATGAATGTTGGGGATACTTTCCAAAGAGCAATGGATGTTGTTTTTACTAGTTATATAAATGACTTCATTGCATTTTATCAGGATGATGTGACTATATTTTCAAAAATTAGAAAAGATCACTTGCAACATTTGGAAAGAATGTTGATCAGATGTAGAGAATTTGGAATCTCTCTCAATCCAAAGAAGTGTCACTTTGGGGTGCAAAAGGCCAAGCTGCTTGGTCATATTGTTTCAAAGGCTGGTGTCATGATTGATCCTGAGAGAATAGAAGTAATCAGCAGGGTGCCAATTCCAAGAATGAAGAAGGGCATCCAATATTTCTTTGGGAAAATCAATTTCATTAGAAGGTTTGTGTCCAATTTTGCTGAGTTGACTCTTCCTATCACATGCATGTTAAAGAAAGATCAAGTTATCAAATGGGAGGAGGCTGCTATTCAGGATTTTGAAGGGATCAAGGAAGCACTTAAACATGCACCTTTCTTGGCAGCTCCGAATTACAAGAAGCCTTTCCAAATCTTCTCCTTTGCCTCTGAAAATACTATTGCATCTATTTTTCTCCAAAAGGATGAAGATGGGGCTGAGAGGCCTATTGCCTTCTTTAGCAAGGCTTTACAAGCTGCTGAGTTAAAGTACACAATCATGGAAAAACAAGTGTTTTCCTTAGTGAAAGAAAAAAGGGTTTTCAGGCCTTATATTTTAAGTTCAAAAGTTGTTGCTTATGTTCCCCACACCATGGTAAAAGACATCTTATCAGAGATGGAGATCTCAAGTAAAAGATGTAGATGGGTGAAAAAACTGCAAGAGTATGATATGGACATCCAAACCACAAAGTTGGTAAGAGGTTTGGGTCTTGCTAAGCTCATGGCTGAGAGAAACTTGTAGACTATGGAAGTGAATGAGGTAGAGGAAGAAAGGGCAGATGTTCTTGGGAAATTGGTAAGTTCTGAGTGGTACAAGGACATAATCTTTTACCTCAGACACCTTTGTTATCCTGATCATTTAAATAAAAATAAGAAAAGAGCCCTCAAGTTGGCCTCTCAAAAATACATCATCAATGATTTTGGGCTGGCTTGGAAGAACCCTGAAGGTGTCCTCTTGAAATGTGTAACTGAAGATGAAGCTCCCAAAGTAATTTCTGATTTCCATGGGGGAGTTTGTGGAGGAAACTTTGTTGGAAGGGTTACAACACACAAAGTTTTGAGAGCTGGTTATTGGTGGCCTACTCTCTTCAAAGATGCAACCATGTTGATTAGAAAATGTGAAAGCTGCCAGCATGTTTCTCTGGAAGAATGAAAGCTTCAGGCTCCCTTCCTTTGCAGCCTGTATCAATTGAAGCTCCTTTCAAATAGTGGGGAATGGAATTCATTGGTGAGATTTCAGATCCTTCTAGTGTTGGCCATAAGTGGATTCTTGTAGCCACATATTACTTCACCAAGTGGGTAGAGGAAATCCCCACCAAGAAAGCAACACACCAAGTTGTTATGGACTTCTTGTTGAACAATATCATATGCAGATTTGGTGTGCCAGTCAAAATTGTGGCTGATAATGCCATGTGTTTCAGAGCTAAACCTTTGATGGCAATGTGCAAGGAGTATGGAACCAATTTAACTTATTCTTCAAACTATAATCCCCAAGGAAATGGACAAGCTGAGTCCAGAAATAAGAATTTGTTTAAGATCATTAGAAGGACCTTGGAGTTGAACAAGAAAAAATGGGGTGAACAACTGAAATTTGCAGTTTGGGCTGATAGAATCACTGCCAAGAGAGCTACTGGTAAGAGCCCGTTTGAGTTGGTGTATGGAACTCAAGCTCTATTGCCCTTACATCTGCAATTATCTTCATTTCATTTTGTTCAACAGCTTGAGGATCAAGAGGTCAGTCCATATGAAGAGAGAAGAGCATCCCATCAGAGGCATATCAGATTTAGAGAGAAGTTGAAAATATTGTTTGATAAGAAGGTCACTCTTAGAGCCTTCAATATTGGAGATCTGGTTTTGTTTTGGGATAGCAGAAATGAGGATAAGGGAAAACATGGAAAATTTGATGCATTGTGGATGGGCCCTTACTCCATTGATATCAGAATTGGTGAGAATACCTTTTTTCTCAAAGATTTAGATGGGGAATTTCTTGAAATTCCTATTAATGGTAGGCATCTGAAGCATTTCTTATATTAATCCCAAATTTGAGGTATGCACCAACTTGTACAATGTATAGTGTTTGGTTTTTCACTCTGTTTTTTGGTGTTTTGTTGGTTTGTGGTTTACCTTGTTGTGTGGTAGCCATTTTTTTGTCAGGTTCTCAGCTAGTTTTTGGTGATTTTTGGCTCATGACTCCATTTTCCCAATGGATTATTTTGGCACTTGGTCTACATTGTTCTTGTGGCACTCACTGGGAGTGCCCATCCCCGAGCAGGAGCCGATGTTGGTGTCCATTTTGATCCTCTATGCTTTTGCCCTAATTTTCCTTTCACTCTGCACTTCCTGAAAATGTTTTCTACAATTTTAATGGGTGAAATGAAGTTATTTCCTCTACTTTCCATTCCTTAGCCCATTTGAAAATCATTTTCCATGCCTCATTTGTGAAGAAACACCCATGCATGCCTTGTTTGTGCCCTAATTTTTCCAAATCTATGGGCTATGTCGTGTTTTCCCTCTTGCCTGATCGTGAAAAATCAAATTTGTTTGTTTCATGCATATATGCCTTCAAAAACCCTTCCCCATGGTCAAAACTTGCATAAAATCAACTTCCCCTTGTTTTTTGAGCAAAAAATCCATCACCCACGAAGAGAAAATCAAATTCGGGCATCTCTGGTAAATTTCTTTTTTTTACGGTCGTACGGGTGTCATTTGACCGTCAAAATTAAGCTCAAAATTCTCCTCATACGTGGCCACTTCTATTTGGTCAAGGATCGGCGGGTTTCTCTGAAAAAATAGTTGTTTTTGGGCTTTGGGAAAAATTTCAAAATCCCCCCTGCAACTCCACAAGGGGACACGTGTCATGTTCACATATAAGGGCGGAATGGGAAGCCAATGAGGAACTTCGCCATTTTTTGCCTTTTTGGTGAAGGGGAGAAAAAGATGAGGAAAATCCCGTGGGTCCGAATGGAAGCAGGGGGTGGACACGTGGCGGCATGGTAGGCACAAGAGGGTGATGGCCGGAAGGAAAAGGTTGAACTTTTTGCCTTTAGAGTAGAAAAGGCTAAGGTGAAATTTCGAAGCGCGACCCCGTGGCCAATCTCAGGTGGATGCGTGTCCATAAAAAGGTCAGAGGGAAGTGCGGGCCATGGAAGAAAATGGGGAATTTTTCCCTTTTTTGGCAAAAAGAGTTAAGACAAAGAATTAAGCCACAGGCCCGCGAATGAGCCACAGGGAGACACGTGGTGGGCAGAGTAGGTCAGCGGCCCGGCGGAAGAAAAAGGGAAAATTATCCTTTGGATAAAAAGGGAGTTAAAATGAAAATTGAGTGCGTGGATTTTAGTGATAGAGAAAGCGACACGTGGTAAGGGAGAAATCAAATTTGCAGGCCCACGGAAGGAAAATTGAAAATTTTCCCTTGGCGAAAAAGGGGATCAAAACATGAAATAAGCCCATGGAATTTCAGCGATAGAAAGCATGACACATGTCAAGGACAAAGGTGCAGATGCGAGACCGTGGGGAAAAAGGTGAAAATTTTCCAATTTTCCAAAAAAGGTCAAAATGCGCAGAATTGAAGCGCGATCCCAATGGGACCCACCATGTGCCACATGTCATCACCAAAATTCAAGGGTGGAGGGGCGGAGAAAAAGGTCAATTTTTTCCATTTTTCCAAAAATGTCAAAAAGTCAAAAGGTGATCTTGAACTAATTCCCAATCATATTTTAACATGTGGAGGGCCCAAACTGAAGGTGAAAAAGTAGATCAAGGGTAACTATACATTTTCATTTTTGGCCTCCATTTGTGCTCTAGGAAGCTATGAATTGTAAATTTTGCATCGAATCTCATCAAATTTTTGGCAATTCCATGTCATTTTGGCCTTCTAGGATCATTGGAATCGGTTTCATGACTCAATTTGCAGATTTGAGGTGTTTTTGAGATAAATTTTACTCATGCCCATGCAAAATGTGAAATGTCAAATTATAAAGTTGCAGAACCAAATTGGGAAAGGATAAGATGAAATGATGAGAGGATGAGGGGCCTGCATGCCTTGAGGATGAAAAACATGCCTCCATAAAGGATAATGATCCGAATATTTGTAATGATTCAGTCTTTTTAAACACCTGGAAACTCTCGTTGCAAATTTGTTAAATGTCATTTTCAGTGAATCATGAGAAATTGTTGTAACAAACTTGATGCCATGGCATATTATTTTCTTGGGAAAGAAGGATCAAATGTGGCAAGAGATATATAATGCATTTTTGAGAAATGCAAAAAGGTCGGGAAGTTGAAAATCATGAGAAAATTTTGAGAGAAAGCTCATTTTTCTGAGAAACCCACCAAAGAACTAGGTTAATTTCTTTTCTGTTGGATCTTCATGTATGTGAGTTGGTTACAAGTGTATAGCCATCACACAGCTCTAAGATTGTTCATGAAACTCTCCCCTGCTAATGAATCTAACAAGCTTTTGAGTTAATCTATGTTTTTCTGGGTAATATGATGTTAGTTATCATTTTAAATGCCTGTAAATAGTTTTCATAGTTCTTGTTGCAGTCTTGCATTGAAAGTCTTTAGAAATCACATAGAATCTCCATTTTTTGTTGATAGTTTAGTGGAATTTGCAATCTCATATCTGATAAGGAGATAAACAACTTTAAAATCACTTTACCATCCTTGACTGTAGAGGTTGTTTGTAAGCCTTTAGGGGTACCTTAGGCATGATTTGATCAAGTATTTTTGTGTTTAATTGGGTTCTTTACTTCAATATTTTGTGGTGAGCTCTCAAATATTGTGTGAAGAGTGCAACCTGGGCTTCCATTTACGCATCTTCTGGTTGAAATAATATCCTAATTATTTGAAGCATTTTATCTAATAGTTGTTCAAGTATTGTAGAGGTTGTCAAAGATCTAATATATCCAAGTTTTTCTTGTCAATGACCCACCAAAAAATTCATTCAAACAAACTAATCCTACCCATACTACTGCTACATTGCATTGTGTGTCAACAAAAGAATCTAACCCATCTAAAAAAATGCACAAGACAAATCAAGATTATATAAAATCTCCAGCAACCTCAGCCTTGTCTTGAAAGGATTTCCATCATGTAGTAGTGGCAGCTCTGTTTAGTTTAGATGATGGAAAATTGATCTTTTTTTCCCAAGGCCATCTCCATACAATATGCATAGTATAAGGATATCTCCACCTCCTTCACAAAACAAAGGTTGCAATATAGGTTCTCTTACCTTGGTTGAAAGGCACAACCTAAAATAGTGAGGATTAGATCAAAATATTTTCAAGGTGTTATCCATCTCTCCACAAACCTGAGTGTCAGTTAGATCACATCCCTCTACAAAATGACATACATCATGATCTATCTGACTTCAAGCTTCATGTCATATCTCTAATGCTAATTAGAGTGAAAAGGAGAGAAAATTTGAGTACCAACATGACATGTTATGATCAATGGGATTGCTATCATTAAAATTATTTACTCCCATGCATTCACTCAAATGCACATACCTAACAATTGCATGCATAAACATCCCATCATGTTGCGCTCATTCAATGACTCTATCACCTCTACACTTGGCACCATCATCCTCCATATTCACATTGGCCCCCATACTATTCTAGAATTATTTTACATCTTGGAGGGGGAATTTAAATATAACCTATTGCTTCGTAGACCCTGTATTTGTGTTATGGGTTGTGTTCCATCCACTTTGCATTGTTGTGTAAAGTTTGAGCATGAGGGACACACCTATATCATTCCATCTGACCCATCACCTTTCAAAACTTGCAACATGCTTTACCAACCCAATGATGTGCTTATACCCATTAAAGCATCTACCTCCACAACCACTGCCTCTTCACCTACACCTCCACTCACTAGTGCAGCCACTACCTCAATCACACCTACATCCTCCATTCCTACCACTGCCACAACCTCCATAGCTGAACCATCAGCCTCCCAATCATTTAGCTCCACCTCTGATCTAACCTCTGACACATCATCTATTCTAGCTACCCACATACCAACCACTGATCCCTTGGAGGGAGTTTTTCAATGCCTCACTCTAGGGGTGTATCGCCTATATAGTGTCAACACATTCCTTATTCCACAAGAGTATGAAGTCTTCACCAACACCCTCGATTATGATCACCATATAGGAGAGTGCCTCCTTTATGGTCCTCCCCACCTTCGTACTAGTCTCAACTATGGGGGACTTGATACTACCACTTACACACCTGAACGACCGTCATAAACCTACCCATTTTTGTTGACCTCCAATCACTCACTAATCTCTATTTTTCCCACACCTTGCTATACTAATGTGCATGGAAAGGTTTTGGTTTTGTATTTTACGAGAAATACTGCCATACTGTTATTCCATGTACTACCCATGCAACATAATGATCTATAGTGGTTTCGGCTTTGCTGAACCACCTACCAAGAAGGCCTGCATTGAACTCATTGAGGACATCAACCCTTCTCCACATTCTTCACCCGCCCCACCTTCTTCACCACCTTCACTGACATAGATTCAATGGATACAGAATCCATTCCTCCTAACTTTTTTTTCCATAAACAACATTTCCTTGGGGCCTCTGACTTATCAATGCGAGGGTGAGGCTCCCTCCTCTCTTCCCTTCTTGTATCCTGAAATGATCAATGATGATACACCTTCGATTAACGTCATTCAATGTCAGGATGATGAATCTATACTCACCTACCTTGGTGCTGAAAAATCATATATTCATTAGTCATTACAATCTAAGATGCAAACTATGTTGAATGAATCAACTATCAAAATCAACATTCATACTCACAACGACCCGCACATTCTAAATATCGGTAAATCTTTAGATGCTGCTAAATAGAAAGCCATCACTTCTTTTCTCAAAAACCATAACCATGTTTTTTTGGTCTTACATAGAAATGTCCTGGTATTGACCCCACCATAGTGGTCCACAAGTATCGTAACCATTCCTGATGCCAAACCCGTCAAACAAAAGCTGAGGAAAATGCACCCTCACATTGCACTTCTAGTTAAAGAAGAACTTCAGTGCCTTCTTTCTATTTCCTTCATCTTACCCATTGATTATCCTCAGTGGATTTCTAACATTGTCCCTATCACTAAGGTGATAGTGGGACTTCATATTTGCATGGATTTCTGTGACCTCAACCTAGCCTACCCAAAAGATGAATTTCCTCTACTCTGGTATTGACCAACTAGTTGACCTTACCGCTGGTCACGAGATGCTATCACTCATGGATGGTTTCTCAGGTTATAACCAAATCTTACCTGCCCCAGAGGATCAACATAAAATGACATTCATCACCCCTTGGGGGACTTCTGCTATCGAGTCATGCCTTTTGGCCTTAAAAATGTTGGTGCCACATATCATTAGGCTATGACTTACATCTTCCATGACATCATGCATTGTATATTGGAAGATTACATGTATGATCTCCTGGCCAAATCTAAATTCCACTCCAAACACCTTGTCATCCTAAAAACCATCTTTGACCACCTCATTAAATATTTCCTTCACCTTCAACCCAAGAAGTGTGTCTTCACGCTCTCACTCCTAGGATTTATCATTTCCTTATGTGGTATAGAGGTTGAGCCTGCTAAAGTCAAATCCATTCTTGAAATTCCTCCACCCGCTAACCTTAGGAAACTCTTTAGCCTGCAAGGTAAGTTGCAGTCTATTAGCCACTTCATCTCACAATTTTCTGATTGGTGTCAACCATTTCATTCATCTTCTCAATAAGGATGTCTCCTTTAAATGGGATAATGAATACCACAAATATTTTGAGGCCTTAAAACAATACCTTCTCCAACCATCCGTTCTCATTCCACCTAAAGATGATCAACCCTTCTACCTATACATGTTTGGCCTACTCAAATACCCACTTCCTTGTTGGCCATTCTAAAATATTTGTGATAACAAAAAGACTCCAATCACCCTCTTATTTACCTCATGAAATTTACTCTTTCATAACCTCTGAAACCTAGTACACCCATGGTAAAAAAAATACTTAGACTAGCTTTCCCTGCCACGATCTTACCTATTAACCTCACTCAACCAAACAATGCACTATGTTCTTACCAACAGGGTCTCTCATTACGTCATCATGGGTGGCAAACTTACTCTATAAGCGTGCCGCTTTGATAGCTATGCTCTATTATGGTGACCTTACAATTTCAAAAATTTCATATACCATTAAGGGCAAAGTTATATGATGGTATTGTGGAGGTCACTTTTCAGGGACAAAAACTCTAAGTTTTGACTTTCCAATGAGTCAATTGCTTCACCATTGGGCTATTACTGGCCAACCCTCTTACCAAATGACACTCTGTTGAGGTTCTACAGTGTAAGTGTTGTGTAAAGGCATTATCCAATAACATGCCAATGCCTTTATCATACACCTAGTCATGTCTTGATTGGTTGCCCATGACCATATTCCCTGAATCTCAATGGGGTTTGGATCTCGTCAGAGAGATCTATGCCTTAGATGTTCACAATGAAATCAATGGATTCATCACTTGGTCACCAAATACTAGTGCAAAATGGGTTATACCATACCTCTCATAACAAGAATTGAAAAAGTATAAACATTACGTCAGACCATACTTATTTTTCGCTTTGGTGACCGCATCACCTCATCGCTGATAACGGAAAAAATTTGCAAAAATAAAATGGAAGAAAATTTTTGATGCCTTCGGCATTCAGCTCATTTCTTATCACCTTATTAAGAAACCAATAGCCAAGCTGATTCCACCAAGTTTTAACCTTGAACAAAATTCTCATGAAATTGGTTAAAAATATAGGGAAGGACTAGCGTACGCACATTCCTTTTGCCATGCGGGCATACCTCACTAGTAATCACAACCACCACTGCCACACCTTTTTCTCTAGTCTACAGTCTCAGGGTTGTCTTACCTCTTGAAGGAATTCTAGATTCCCTCAAGTTCTGACATTTCTCTCCATTAAGGACATGCTCAATGATGAAAACTGTGAGGTATTGGGCAAACTAATGTTAATGATTATTGACCATCTTTAGGTTAACCAAAAACATGATCAAACGTGCCTATGTGAAATGCATCCATGAACAAACCTTCCAAGTTCAATGACCTTTTCTTGAAAGAAAATTAACATGTAACCAAAGTAGAAAAAATTAAATGGGGCAAATTTTCTCCTAATTGGCTTGCATCATACATCGTAATTCATAAATGACATTGTGGATCAAGTGCTTATCATTTATCTACATTAGATGGGTCAAACCAAACTAGCCCCTCAATTCCTTACATCTTCGAAAATTCTACTGTTGACTTTCAGTCCTACCTCACTTTCTACCTCTTTGGTGTCGTTCCTTGAGCACACCTTATCACTGATATCACCAATAATTCAAAAATAAAACCTTGTGTAAACTTTGTGACCCTTTTAAGTTTCTCTTCAATATTACCCACAAAACCAATGGCCAAGCTGAATCCCTAATAAAACCCTGAACAAAATTCTCATGGAAAGTTTAATCTACTGGGAAGGACTGAGATCCCATGGTCATTTTTCACCTTGGGCATACTAAACTAGTATTCAACTTCCATGCTGCCACCCTTTTTCTTGTCTATGACTACAGAGGTTGTTCTACCTCTCGGATCCAAATTCCTTCAGTCAAATTTCAAACTCCATGACATGCCTGAAAATGACAACTTTATCTCTACAGGACTGTTTAAATAGAACTTGAGTTATTAGAAATGCTCTTAATGCTCTTGACCATTAAAAAAACCAAAAAGAGTATCTAAAGCTTGCCTATCGATCAAACTTCATGAAGAAACCTTCCAAGAGTTGACCTTGTCCTCATCCCATAAAGATCAACATGTAACCAAAGTCTATCTCAAAAAAGTAAACAGGGATAAATTTTTCCTCATTGGACTTGCCCATACATCGTGACTCATTTATGGATCTCTTGCTTATCGTTTATGCTTCACTATGGTAAACCTAAACTAAGCCCCTTAATGCCTTGCATCTTCAACCATTCTACTATTGACTTTTAGTCCTACTCACCTTCTAGACCTACTTTTTATGCTTGTGACTTGAGTGATCATGTGACTTTTCTTCACCTTTATCCCCAATCGATAAACAATGAATCATGTGTCTTACCCATCATCAGACTATCTAAGGTATGACCTACTCTTATATGTGTACCAATTAGGTGGCTCCACATCATGATTCTCATGGATACCCTTCTTCATTACATATTAATTACCTTGAATAGGTCATTATATCCTCAATGCTTATCTCTGGGTAAGAATCCTTTCCTCACCTTAGTCTTCGTAACCATGACTCAACATCACCTATACCAATGTGCCCATAATTCACCCATACTTAACAGACCTCAACTCAATCATGCCCCTCAAAAGGATATTAAACTCTATACTCATGCCTCCTCGATAGACTTCTACCCTAGCTTATGGGAGAACTACATCGGCCTGAGGTCAATTTTCACCAGGACTATAAAGGTAGCACTTTGATCAGCATGGGGCCCTTGGAGGTTAGCTCAGCCACTCTCTACCCTAACCAATTCACTCTTTCATTTTCCTAAATCACAATCTACCATTGTTATATTTATTTTTATATTAATAACTGGGAATTAAACCAAAAAAACAACAAGTAGCTTTCTACCTTTATCATCATCAAACATACATTCATTATGTCTACCATTTTTTTACCATTATCATGCATGTTACTATAAACATCTCACACATGACCCATATCATCATTAAATTACACAAGTTAATGAATTAAATCAAATCAATCCAACCTAGCTCATGGATCCACCTATCAACCAACTATCCCTAGTAACATGGCTCACCAATTCAGTCCTCTGTCTCACTTTGGTACTTTCCACCTTTTCCTCTCTCGTTTGTCATTTTCCCTAATTTGATAAAATACAAATGATTTGAAAAATAAAGTAATTTTTCTTTTTATACCCTACCCAACCTGACTGGAAATGGTTTTCCCTTGAACGACATCAGTCCCATGCCTTATCTTACCATGGTCGGTCCATCTTAACCGGCATTGGTTCCTTCAAACCATCATCAGTTCACCTACGTAGTCTTTATTCTACCCCCTACCCCCAATTTTTGACCTGAATCCTTTTTTTACCTCACCCACACCTCACTTAGACACTTCACTTTATCTTCTTGACCTTATCGTTTACCCCCTCACCTCATCCTCATTCGTAAACTCATTATTTTACCCATACCTCAGCCCTACCCATGTTGTGAACTAGATACTTGGACCTAGAACATTTCTAGTGACATGTGACCTCATGTGTTCATCATACCTTGTGGCACTGTTACCTATGTTGGTGGACATACTGACCCTACCTTGCCTCTTTCCATGCCCATGTATCTTGACCCAACCTTTGGTGTACTGGAACATACCTAAACATTCCTACACATGACCTACATCATTTTTCCTGACCATATCCTATACCTTAGATACTGGAATCACTTCAACCTTGTTTGGATAAACCTATTGACATTAGACAATGTAGAGTTTTCTTGTTCTTTAATTTGGTATTGTGCTGTAGTTTATACATGTGCATGCATTTAACTATTACTACCTTTGACCCTGACCCATTACCTAGATTACCTGAGTAGACCTTTTTCCCATTTTTACTTTTGTCACCCACCATCTTCCTCCTCAAATTCACCTTTTATCAAACCACTCACTGATTCTGCCTTTTGCCTCATCAATTCCTAGTTTGAGGGGGATTACCTTAACCCACACATGGGGCAACCACATCTTGTTTTTGTCAGTGTCACTTACCAATACAAGCTACGCAACAAAAGGGGAAAAATTTAGACATAAACATTGGGTCACACTCCCCTTGGTCCCTTGTCAAATAAACACCTTGAACACATTCACCTAACCATGGCCCCTTTCATCCCACTCTAATATTAATTTAATTAATTTAATTAAATTAATTCATTATCCTCACAATATTTATTATTTAAATACCCTAATTGGATAATGCATACATATCCACCTCACCTATACACCTCATCTGAGCCACCTCACCCTAATACCTATTCATAATATGTTTCTATAACTAACTAAGACCTTCCTAAACCCTAAAAATCAGAGCTTATATTCCCTCTAACCAAATTCCCACCCGTTAGAAAGGAAGCTTCCATTCTAATCCACAGGAGCAAATGAACGAGATCCTAGAAAATCAAGAGGATCTTCCTAGTTTAGTAAACCTAAGAAATCTTGTCCTAACTAATGTCGGTTACCCTAAACCACCACCGTCGGTTAACCTAGAACTACCATCGGTTACCGTTTAATCCATAAAATAACCTTATTTTGAGGTGGGGACATTTTATGAGAGGTGGGCACATCTTCTGAGAGTGAGAGACAAAACCAGAGCTACATGCAAGAAGAACCAACATTTTTACATGCATCAGAGCTTCCACAACCAGCATCGGAAGTAACCACAAAGCCATTTACCTTCACGGGGAGCATCTGGGGAAGTGCCTACACCACACTAAGTTCCTTTCATTTGATCACCCACCATTACCAACCAGAAACAAATCTCATGCAACAATAAGTGTTATATCAACCAACACTTATCTATTGCCATTTTTAGTAGATTCTTTTACTTCTGTTATTAGTTTCTACTCCCATTTCCATTTACCCACCATTTACCTCTATGCAAACTTGACCATTCCTTCATCCACACCTTTGAACTACCCATACTTGGATTTTAATCACCCCTAAGTATACCTAAGACCTACATAGACCCTGCCATAGACCTCTCCATTTCCATTTGGCCTTGGATCTTCCCTCACCTCAAAATTTTATTGAGTTTGTTGTACCCCGACCACACCGACGTCGGTTACCCACAACCGTTGCCGGTTCGCTTAAACCGACATTGGTCCTATTAGACCAGATGTCAGTCTCTATTTTTTTACCATCAGACCAAGAATAAATCCTGAACACTTTACCCAATACCCAAAACAACCTAGAACTTAACCCTGATTAGTACCAATACCCTAACAGATATCTTGACCTTCAGATTCAATCATATATTATCCTGTTGTGAATGAATTTACTTATTGTAGTTGAATGAGATACCTAGATCATTTTAACTATAGTAGGATTTCCTTCATTGTTAACATTAAGTTGTTTTAAACAGTGGATTGACAGATGTCTAGGGAGTATCACACTTCTCAGATCTAGCATACGCTAGGCAGTCCACTGCATATACTGTTTAACTTTCATTTGGTGGTCTTATTTTCCATTTCAGGTAGTTCCTCCAAGAAAAAAGGAAGCTCTCATGATCAGCTATGGATCAAGAAGTTCATACACATGCAAACAACCTATAACCAACATTTAATAGGTATTCCTCCTAGCCCTTTACCCTTATCTGTTTCGTCAACATTCGAAGAGGATCAGTGGAAAGTGTGGGAGTAGATGAGGGGTCAGGTATGGAGATGGGAAATATGATGGAAGAAGTGGGTTAAAATATAGTAGATGTGGATTCGACGATGGAAATGGGTGAGATAAATGAAGGGTTCAAGGAGGATGATGTAGGGATATGACTTATGGTACTAATGGTGTGGGCTTCAGGTGTTGGGGATGAGGAATGAATTTCTTGGCTAGTAGGAGGTTGGTTAGGAAAAGGTTTTTTAAGGACGTCTAGTGGTTGATTAGGAGGGGAATTAGGATTACTCACTTGGAGGTCCCCTTGATTGATGAGGTGTTTAACAAGGTCCTTGAAGATACGAAATTTATCAACATCATGCCCACAAACTCGGTGATGTTTGCAATATGCATCCTCGTAATACTAGGAGGTTTTGGTCTATTAGTACTCTAAGGGATAAATAAGAGGTAATTTGATAAGATTGGTGGCTATGAGTATTTAAAATATTGAACTTTAGGATTCCCCAAGAGGGGTATAGTTTGGGGTAGGGCGAGTAGCTCTTTATGAGGGCCCAACTTTGGAGAAAGGATAAGAAGAAGATTTGAGAACAACAATGTTTTTCACATTCTTTGATTTATCATGATGGGAAGAAGAAGAGGAGGAATATTTACGAGCTTATATATAAATCTTGATTAACTTCATTGACTAGTCATGCCTAAAATATTCTTTATTTTGACTTTTTTGGGACTAAAAACTCCTCTTGAGACAAAAAAATTTGTAATAGATCAAGATGAATGTAGGACTGCAATACCACACCTCATTTAATCCATATAGATATATCATTTTATCCACCTCAAAAATTTTAAGAAATGTGTTCCTTCTTCAACTTGTCTACAGTCCTATGCTCACTTTGTTTAAATAAAAATGAATATTCATTGACTAAGAACTCATACCTTCCCTAAAATAATGATAAACATTTATCTTCATGACCTCTTAATAATTTCATACCCTTTTTGACTTTTTTTTGTAACACTTTGTCTCAGGTCCTACATGTTCTCTTTCTCTCTCTCTTATAGTTTCAACATTTCTTGACACATTATACTCACTCATTTTCTTCTCATAGCTTGTCATCATGATTATGGATTATTTACATTATTTATATTCTACCTTTTTATTTTATAGGTTCAATTATTTCTAAAACACCCTCAAGCTCTACTTCTAGGACATCATTTAAATCTTTATCATCTTCTTTAGGGGAACATACACCAATAATGCTTTCAATATCATCTTAAACTCCTACTTCAAGATCAACTTTATCAACATAATTTGTATTCTCATTAGCTGTATCAGATCTAGAAACTTAGAAATGTGAGAGCATACAAAATAGAACTGTTAATGCTAAATATCAAACCCTAAGGGTTTCAAACAAGCTTTTCATAATGAAGAAGGGGTGTCTTCACATCTTTTCCTTGACTATCTTCCATACATGTTACTTCAATGATATCCTTCAAGTGGTTATAACTTACTTCAGAAGGACCTTGCTTTGATACCAATTGTTGGAAGCACAATAGAAACAAAGGGGGCTGAATCAATTCTTATAAAACTTTTACTTCCATTTCATTCATACTTTAATTTTGTATTCATGATTCATATAACTATTCAATCAATTCATTAACCCTTTATGCATTACGATGATTAAACACATGTACAATCAAATCATAAGAATCATATAGCAGAGAGATCACAATGACAGATCAGATATATATGTGGAAAACCCTCAATGAGAAGAAAATTCACATTGAAAATCTGCTTATATTAAATGAAAGAAAATGACTCATATGAATATTACACATCATAAAAGGTTTATTATAGTGAGGCACCTACCCCACAAGGAGCACCAACCCATTAGTTTAGTAGGATACCAATCCTTACAAGGAGAAAAAATCCCTGATTTACTGAGGCACCAATCCCACAAGGAGGACTAAAACTCCCCTAAGATGACCAAGTACCAACTCATAGCCACCTGAAGATGAATATAACTTCTGAAGTACTATGTTGTCTCCAAATCTTATTGTGACCACTAGTTCAGCTCCTCTGCACTCAAAACCCTTCTCAAACACACCTTCTTCTTCTTCATTCACTCAGACATGCACCAAAACGTGTTGATTAAGATATAATGACCTATAGATAATTATTCTCTACCATAATAATATCTCTCATTTCATCTTCCTTACTCTGTTCTTGACCCCTCATAACATCCTCTCACATCTCCTTTCAGCTCACTCATCCTCTTGTACACAAACTAGCTATTCTTTATCCAACTAGGTCATGTATGAATGACCTTTTTCATCTCAACATCTTCATATCATACATCATGGTAGTTTCCTTAATCAGTTTTCAATGCCTCATATACTTCATTTCTTCCATTCATAGTTTGCTCTTTCAAACCTTCTTAAATAAATTTCTCTTCATTCCCATGTCTCCAACACTCACAAATAAGCTCTCGCAACAAGCTTATATACCTATGTCTCTTGGTCTCATATCATGTAGGTCAGACCTTCATAGAGAATAATATTATGAAAAACATAATGAGAACCATCATGAGGAACATAAAAAAACATGATTATATAGGTTGGTCCATATCATCTACATCTCCAAATCTCTCAATTAGCTCTTCAAGAAGCCCAATTGCACCAAAACAAGAAACTATGCAAAACATTGAAGGTTAAAGAGAAAAAATAATTTCATCAGACATGCATGAATCACACTTATAAATGTTTATATAAGACCTCAAAAACTCTCCAAAAATCCATGAATCATCCTACAACAATCACATCTCATTCCATGAAACCATCTCAAGAACATGGTCGTTTTTGTGCACCAAAAACCTAGTCTTCAAAGAATGAGGCTCATAAGCCACCTCAAATGACTCTAAAAACCTACAAGTATTATATATAAATGGAAATATATTGATGTCAGGATACACCACCATTTTCTCATACAACCATAAATGAAGACTACTTGTAGCACCTGAATCAAAACAAATCTACAATGAAGAATGCTCCAATACTGCCTTTTCATCCCCAAAAACTAGTCTTCATAAGATAGGGCATGCACTTTTTATTCTAGTAACGAACAACCATGATATGATAACCATCATGAAAATTTATAATAACTCCCATAATTCAATAAATGCTAAATATAGTCATTAGGTTCTAATGGGAAATGTTTTCACAAACTGAAAAGCTTTCCAGAAACTTAGCATTTTAAGTGGTGCCCACATACTGTCACAATCTCTAAAACACATCAATGGAAAGATGGGAAGGATACTCTATATTCATCATAAAATCATAAAATTATAAAAATGAATAAAATCCATGGAAACTTGTACAATCAATTTTCTCTAAAGTCACTTATACAACCTAGGGGTTTATGAGGGTCATATAGAAGTAATTTTGGCTTATTAACCATGGCTCATAAAAATATGGCAATGACCAAAAGACCTCATTATCTACATGTTATACCTTCTTCTTTTAATGACATAATAACATACACACAAGAGATCTTGACTCCCCGTGAAAAGTACAAACACTGAGTGGGTGAGCATAAGAAAGTGAAAACTTGGCAAACTAGAAAATGCACTTTTGAGAACCCAATTGATTTGGCTAAACATGTTATATTCTTACTTTTTCTTCATCCTCTTGATCCTAAAAATTGGTACACACCATCTACAGTGACCTCCTTAATGACTATCCCAAAGCTCATTTATACCTGAACCCTACATAAAACACTCCGACACACCATGACTTTCCCTATCTAAACTAGCCTTGGTCTTCATATGAACATGCTTCAAAGGACCTTGTACCTACATTATTAACCTAAAACATGGCCTTCAAAATCATCTACATACCTGATCATAACATGTCACAACATTACCTCCACATGATTATCATTGTCATGTAATCTTCACTCATACTCACATGCTACCTTGCTCATTCTGCTTTGCACTATGTCTAGGATTAGGCCTAGTTAGGACTTGAACTCAACACATGACTACGAAAGAAATGACCTTCACAACATACCTGTAGAAAATTTTACTACAATTTTTTAACACATCATCATTGATCATGCTTGACATCATGCTATCACTCATAACAACTCCTTAAAGCCCATTCATGCCACCAACATGATCTGAATCATAGCACCAAGAACATGCAATCACACCTAATCATCATGACACCTCATATTGGCTCAATGAACACTCTTGTTCATCATGCCTCTATAACAATAAAACTCATCATTACACCTCATACTAACTCACTCAACATTCTTGACTCCCTTTGACATCAATGAAAACAACTAACACACTAAGTCCAATAGAACTTACCCACATGTGTGTTCGTGCATGTGTTTGTGTGTGTAAATTGTATTTTATATATTTAACAACATTAATGTAATTCCAAAAAATTATATTACATTTTTTAATTTATCATACAAATTTTTCATCACTTTTCTGCCACATATTATTATTTTATTAAACAACATTAATTGTGTAAAGGTGGTAGAATTGTGGTGTAAACAGTGATGCAAAAGTGATGTATATAATGCATAAACAATAACACAAAAGTGATATAAATAATGCAAAAATGTGACGCAATTAAAAATATTTAGTTGTGTTATATTTGTGTCATAATTTTTTTTCACATCCATGATGTAAATACGTCAAAGAAACATAGACAAAACCTCAAAAAGGTTAATTTTCAACACTAAATTGACCCAAATGATAGTGCTATTTGCAAAAACAATGTCATTCCACAAATATATTCTATCTTATACTTATTATTTTATACTAATAAATTTATAAATTGGTTCTCTATTCAATATATTCCAGCTAAAAATATCAAAAAAAATATTATCTACTCACATCATACTTTGGATTTTAATTCCTAATATATATTTGGCCCTTGGTAACTTATTTTTTATTATTTCTTCCACTTTTAGTTGCAACAGGATTCAATATTAATCTTGAATATCATCTCTAGTTTTAAATTCCTCAATAGATCATGCAATACAATTTCCACTTGTGGTGTAATATGATGGATGAAATACAACACCTTTAACCTTATGCAAAAAATCATAACTTGTGTTCAATAAAAATTTGCAAAAGCTATGGAAATGGGGTAAGAACACTTAAGAAACCCCAAAAGCTTTGAAAAAACTAGTCAATGGACCATTAGATAAGAAATTAGAAAGGACTCATAATTTTACATTCATTAAACTTTAAATAAACAAGTAACCTAACATATTTAGTAATCCTCTATTCTTGAAAGCTTTAACAAATGTACCTAGTAAGGATTCTAAGCAATCAGTTTGTGATTATGAGAATGGGATCTCACCATTAATGTCTTCAAAGCCAATGGTTCTTCCCATTTACTCAATTCTTGTGTGTGTAGTGCAATGACAAAGCAATATCTCAATAAAACAAATGAGATAAGCTCCAAACCCCTAAGAAAAATTCTATAGTTTATATTAGGAAGGAGGAGAATTCTTAGAAATGGTCTAGGGGTAGTGGGCTATTTCTAGTTTTCCAATTTCATAAATGGGAGCCTTTTGGCACATGTCAAAGTAAAAAGGAGTCCAAAAGTTGATTAATGAGTCAAAGTAAGATTTGACTAGGCTTAGAAGAGGTTGATCTTGGTTTAGGAGTACTTAAACTAGGTTAGGCTAGTTAATATTGTTTTGAGAGGAATTAGGGGTTTGAGAGAGTTATGAGAGGCTTAATCAATCTAATGAAATGGATTTATAGTCTAGGAAGCTAGTAAAAGTGGTTTAGGAGGGAATGAGAAGATGGTTCAGCTCATAAGGGACTATATTAACCCCATTAGTTAGTTTATAGAATAAATGCAACCAAAAGAATGTCATAAATGATGAGTTAGAGGATCCTAATTAAAGAGGTGTCATCAATTGGAAAGGAGGGGGATAATTACCACAATATTAGGAATAATAGTTCTTTGATTAAAATACAGGTGTCTACATTTTTCCCTATTTGGGGTGACGTAAGCTATGTCACTTTAAAGAAAGTATACAAACATAAGAAAATGAAATTTTTTGAAGGGGTAGAAGAAACATTAGTTAGCTAAAAGGATGCCCCCTCGATTTTCGATGGGGTGATGGAAGAAATAGATTGACAATAAAAACTATAACAAAAGAAAGAAAAGTGTGAAGATAAGATGAGAAAACAACAAGAAAAAGGGATATTGAGCTATCCAAAAACCATTGCTAATAGAAACCATTTGTAATCATCATTTTGCTTAGAATCCTCATCATCGGTCCTTATTAAAATGTAAGCATATGACAGAAGCATAAAATGACATGAAAAGCCAAGATATAAATAACTATTCATTGCACAAAAACAACTCCATGCAACATACACAAATGTAATGCAATACAAGAAGTAAACAAAATCACTTAACAATGAAATAATTACAATCACACACATTTAAACTAACAACGCTTAAGACAGTTGCAATCCCAATTTTTTTGATAAATGGAAAGGGTTTAAAATAATGTTCCAAGCAATTTTTATATGCAAGCGAAAGGACAAAGGACACTTAGGTCCAATGGAAAAGCAATGTGCTTGACGAAAATAATACCAGACAACTGATAGTGCCCCAGAGTATAGACGAAGTATGCAACATAGATTTTGTAAATTATTGTAGAGTTACATGATCCGTGAGTCATTGTTTCAAAACATGTGAAAACATCAACACGATACGAGATTAGTACCATGTGAGAGACACAAATTTCAGTTGCAAATGATTTGATTAGCAATTTTATTCCATTTTCAAAGTTTTTATGATTTTTTGGATTTTTGGATTATTTTATAATTTTTAAATTTTTTATCGGTCAGAAGAATCTATGAAATGGAAGATCACCTAAAAGAACATGAAAATGCCCCAAGGAAAATAAAATAGGTGTTGGGTGGCAGTAAAATGTCTCAACGAGAATACAAATGGACCGATAATAATTATTTATAAATAATCACAGTGCTAAATAAAAATAGAAGACAAGAAGCACCTGGAAATATTTAAAAATTCTCCATGGTGAAGAGATAAGCGCTAGGTGGAAAATAGTTCCCAAGGGTGGTTTAGATGATATCATATGTTTTGTACATGAGATATTTTTGTAGATTATAGTATTTGGGATAATATTAGATGATATTGGTGTGGGGGGGATAGATTTGTGATCATGAGCAACCCCTCTTTCCCCCATAGATTATATGATATGTGAATATTATCCTAGTATACATGTATGATGTAAAACTTAGCATTTTTTTATATATGATGTATTAGATGATGTTATATGTGATGAATGATAGATGACAGATGTGATAACAAATAGATGTGTAGTAAAAAAAACACAAGAAGTTAACAAAACTACACAAATATACAACCAAAACTATACAAATTGACAACTAAAAGAAAGATAATCACTACTTTGTTTTTGTGGGATAACATTGATACATATTCTGATGTTTTTTGGTTATCTAAGAAGATATGCTTTCAAGGCTATTGTTAACATTATTTTCAAGGTTTCCCTAAGATAATGTTTTAGAGTTGGTGTAGCATCGCTCCCACTAGGGTTTTTTGAATGTTTAGATTTTTGTGTATCCTTTTCTGAATGTTTTTGTATTTTCTAAGGTTGTGTTCTAAAAGATATGTATAAGGGAAAAGAAGTGTGAATATCCCCAACATGATGTGGGAATATCAAAAGGAAGAATACCATACATATATGTACGAGAGAGTGGAATATGAAGGTGCCCCCATCACTAGATGGGAATATACAGAGGCACATCCCTCACGCATATAAAAGAAAAAATAAGCCACATCACATCTTTGGAAGATATATTTAGTAGGGTTCCTAGACCTAGTAAAGGAATTTATTCCTAGAAATAGGTGAGGGTTACTCATCTTTATGTAAGAGTAACTTGTGACCAATGAATCTTCCTTGAGCTCCGAAACTAGTTTTCACCCAAAGACCTACCCAATGCACCACAATTGCATGGTTTTCACATGTGGAAGACCTACTTTTTCTTTACGGTTTTCTTGATTTTTTCATGTTTTTCTTGTTTTTTTCTTTATTTTTCTACTTTTTAGGTATTTTATGATATCCACACCATACTTAAGCATATAATCACTTGAGATAAATGGCATTCATAGGTTCTAGAAGTTATTCACCATCTGAATATGCTAATTTATAAGCTCCCAACTCATATTTAGCAACCACCACATAGGGCCCTAGCTAGTTGGCCTCAAACTTACCTTTTTTTTCTGTCTTTGACGGTGTTCTTTTGATTTTCTTTCAGCACTAGATCACCTACATCAAATTCATGGTTAATGATCCACTTGTTATATCCTCTGGGTACTCTATTATGGTAAACCTTGATGTTATTAAGCACTCTTATACATTTTTCATCCAATAGATCTAACTTTGATATACTATCTATTCTATAGTATTTGTCCTTATCAAGATAGTCCTAAAGAGATATTCTTAGGGAGGGAAGCTCCACTTCCAAGGGTATGACAACTTCAGTGCCATAAACTAGGGAATATGGGGTCATACCAAAAGGAGTGTAGATGGAGGTTTGATAGGCCCAGAGGGTGGGATGTATATGTAAGTGCCAATTACAGCTAGGATTACTTACCATTTTCTCCATGATTCATACAAGGGTAATAGGGGTAGACCACTTGAGATGAATATGGAAATGTTGACACAATGTCTTAACTATTTTATTCTTGAAGGATTTATCATTATCAGTGACAATGGTGGAGGGGATACTGTAATGGAAAATGAGATGATTCATGATGAATTTGGAGATTTCCACATGAGTAAAATAAGTAAAAGGAACAACCTCCACCCATTTAGTAAAATACTAGTTGCAGTAATAATGTGGGTATAGCCATCTAAAGAAGAAGGATGGAGCTTCTTAATGAGATCCAAGCCCCATTTAGAAAATTACTAAGGTGTTTCGATAGGCTGCAAATCCTACGCTAGCACATGTATCAAGTTTCCATACTTTTGGCATAGCTCACATTTTTTGACGAAATTACAATAGTCTACTTCCATGGTGGGCCAATAATAACCTACTCTTAAGATCTTCTTATCCAAAATCATGTGGTTGGTATGCACTCCAAAAATACCACCATATACTTCCTTAATAGTGTGGACAAAGTCAATAACATGCAAACCGTGAAGAAGATTCCTTTCGTAGCCATGATGATAAATGGTGCCTCATAGGAGGGTATAAAGGGTTATATGGTAGATAAGGGATTTCTTCTCAAAATAGGTAATGTCCTAGGGAAATATGCCATCTTGTAGGTATCTAAATATAATGTCATACCAAGGGGAGAATGGGAAAAAAAATTCACATGCCAAACACAACTATGTCATATCATATGTAGGTATTTGTAAATGCTCTACAAAGAAGGGCATTTTACTTTCTTGAGGTGGAATTCATAAGAGAGATATAATTATAGCCATAGCATTTTTGATCTATTATGCGACCTTATTTTTTGTTCAAAAATAATGTATGTAAAATATTCCTTCAGGGTTTTAACCAACTTCTTGAATGGAATAAGCTTCTCATCTTTAACCTTATACTCATCATTAACTTATTTAATGATCATTTGAGAGTCTAGAATAATGTGTAGCTGTCATATATTCCAAGTGATAGATAACTTGAGGCCAACAATGAGTGCCTCATATTCCATAATGTTATTAGTGCATGGGAATCCCATATGGAAAGATCTTGGAATAACCTCACCTATGGGAGTGATGAGCACCACTCCTGATCTATGGAAGGTGAATGAGCCATCGAAATGGAATTGCCACTCCAAAAACTCTTCAACATACATCATTGATGCATCTGATAGATCTAGACACAAAGGTTCCACCCCTGGTAGAGGAGCTTTAGCCAATTGATCAGCCAATAATTTTCCTTTCAATGATTTTTTTTTTTATAAACTCAATAGAAAATTCAAGTAGGAGAATGATCTAATTATCCATTCATCGTATAAGGGCAGGCTTGGATAAAAGGTATTTAAGAGGTTCAACTTTTGATATTAGCTTGGTTTTGTTGCTAAGGAGATAGTGGCAAAGTTTTTGAAAGGTGAAGACAACTACTAAGAAGGCCTTTTCAATTTACGGGTAATTCAGTTCGTAGGCAATCAAGGTGCAACTAAGATAATAAACTACCCTTTCTTTATGGTCTAGGTCATATTGGGCAAGCAGTGCACCAATAGAAAATTGGGTAGCTTAGATGTACAATAGGAAAGGTTTGTCTTGGGTAGGCAGAATGAGTACAGGTTGGTTCAGAAGGTACTATTTAAGTAGTGTAAATGTATTTTAACATTCTAGTCCCCAGTTGAATGCAACATCCTTCTTAAGGAAATGTGTAAATGGGTGACAATTATCCACAAGCTGTTAATAAAATGCCGGATTGCCTAAATTTTTCCTTGTAAACTTCTTAGATGTTTAAGATTTTTAGGTGGAGGCATTTCTATGATAGTTATAACCTTTGCAGGATCTACCTCTATGCCTCTCTGTGAAACGATGAAACCTAGGATCTTCCTTGAAAAAATGCCAAAGACACACTTCTTAGGATTCAAATTTACTTTGTAATTTGGAGATGTTGAAAAATACAACTTGGCACTTCAAGGTGTTCTCCTCTACTTTTAGATTTCACTAAAATATCATCAACATAATAATCCATGATGTCATTCATCATGTCATGGAAGATGAATGTCACTACATAATTATAGGTTACCTTGACATTCTTGAGTCTGAAAGGCATGTCCTTGTAAGAAAATTTCCCCCAAGGGGTGATGAAATTTATTTTATGCTAATCTTATTCTATAATTTGGACCTGGTTATAACCTAAAAAACCATCCATTAAGGCCAACATTTCATAACCAGCAGTAGAATCAATGATCCTTGGGGAATGCATTATTAATGTCATAGAAATCAGTGTAGATCCTTATCCCAACATGTTTCTTCTGAATAGGGACTATGTTAGATATCCAATCTAAATATTCAATGGGATTCATGAAATCAGTAGCTAATAATTTTCCAGTTCTTCTTTGACATGGAGTGCAATGTTAGGGTGCTCACCTGATTCTTAGATGTTTCTTTGAAAATGACGAAACAGATAGGGTAATGGGCATAGGAGGAATACCTGTTGAAATGATGGTTGATAGGTTGTTGCACGTATGACTTCTGAATCCACAGCTGATCATGAGAGCTTCCTTTTGGCTAGGAGGAACTACCTGAAATGGAACACAAGACCACCAAATAAAAGTTAAACAATATGTGCAGTGAACTGCCTAGCGTGTGCTAGATCCGGGAAGTGTGATACTTCCTAGACGGCTGTCAGTCCACTGTTTAAAACAATTTAATGCTGGTAATGAAGTAAATCCTATTGTAATTAAAATGATTTAGGTATCTCATTTAAAACACAATAAGAAAGATCTAATCTAACAGGCTAGGTTAAAATAAGATCCGAAGGTCAAGTAACTAGTTCTGGGTCTCTGCAGGTCTGACAGAGGTCTTAGGTAGGTCACAGGTGATTAAGGGTGATGTGGGAATAGGTGGGTAGGTCACTGTTCTGGGTTGTATTGGTAAATACAGAGACCGATGCCGGTTAAGGGTGACCGATGCCGGTTGGGGAGAACTGGTGCCGGTTACTGTGGAATACTGGGAATGTCACAGAATGAGCTTTGGATCTCCCTTATGATTGCACAAAGGACTAGGCTGGTCAAAATGAGGTATTAAGTTATTTGGATGGGATTTGGTGAGGTTTTAATGGGGATATGGAGGGGTGAATATTAAGGAGGTCAATGGGTGGCTAGGAGAACAAAGGATGAAGATACAATGATTAAATGAATGAACCAGAGGAGTAAAATGTTCTACTTACTTGGAATCTAGTTCTGGACATCTGTGAGTGAGGAATGAAGGTGTTGATAAGAGGTTGAATGCTGCAGAGGATCACCAAACATTGGGGAGCTCTTGCATGGGCTGCATGTGCTCTCCTTCTTGCCTGATTGGATCAAATCTGTGCTGGGTGGTTGCTGGATGAATGTTGGATGTCTGTGCAAGAGAAAATGTTTGATCTCCTTCCTTGCATGTGTGTTCTCACTGAAGCTTGTTCTCAAAAGATGTGATATCTCTCTGGAAAAACTGCCAACCTTTTTCCAACCTCGAAAATAAGGTTGTTTTGGGGACTAAAAGTTGACCGACGGTGGTTTTGGCTTAACCGAGGCAGTTAAGGGTAACCAACATCGGTTAGGGTGGGATTTCCTAGGTTTACTAAACTAGGTAGATCCCCTTGATTTTATGGGATCTCATGTCATTAACTCATGGATTAGACTGGAAGCTTCCTTTAAGCATGCAAGAATGTGGTTAGAGGGAATGTAGGCATTGATTTTTAGGGTTGTGGGTAAGTCTAAGTTAGTTATGGCAACTTTCTAAGAATAGGTCTTAGGGTGAGTTGGCTTGATGAGGTGTCTAGGTGAGGTGGATATGTGGGCATTATCTAAATTAGGATATTTAAAAAATGAACATGGTGAGGATAATGCATTAATTTAATTTAAATAATTAAATTAATATTATAGTGAGGTGAAGGGGGCCATGGCTAGGTGGATGTGTTCAAGGTGTTTATTTGTCGAGGGACCAAAGGGGAGTGTGACCTAATTTTGGTGTCTACATTTTGCCCCTTTTTGTTGCGTAGCTTGTATTGGTAAGTGACGCTGACAAAAATAAGATGTGGTTGCCCCATGTGTGGATGGAGGTGATCCCCCCAAACTAGGAACTGATGAGGTAGAAGGAAGAATCAGTGAGTGGTTTGATAAAAGGTAAATGTGATGAAAAGGAAGGTGGGTAACAGGGGAAAAAGGAGTAAGGTCTACTCGGGTAATCTAGGTAATGGGTCAGGGTCAAAGGTAGTAACAGTCAAACACACACACACGTATAAACTGCAGCACACTACCAGGTTGAAGAGTAGGAAAACTCTACATTGTCTAAGGTCGATAGGTTTATCCAAACAAGGTTGAAGTGATTCCGGTATCCAAGGTATAGGATATGGTCAGGAAACACAACGCAGGTCAGGTGTAGGAATGTTTAGGTGTGTTCCGGTACACCAAAGGTAGGGTCAGGATAAATGGTCACGACAAGAGGCAAGGTAAGGTCATTAGGTCAATCAACACAGGTAACAGTGCCGCAAGGTATAGCGAACACATGGGGTCAAAGGTCACTAGCGATGTTCCAGGTCCAAGAATCTAGGTCACGACATGGGTAGGGCCGAGGTATGGGTAAAATAATGAGTCCCCAAAGGAGGATGAGATTAGGTAGTAAATAATGAGGTCAGGAGGGTGAGGTAAATGGTTTTGGGTAAAGGTGGGGTGGGGTAAATGATCAAGGTAAAGGGTAGGTGTGGAAAAAAGGAGTGATGGGCAGGGTAATAGGGTAAAATTTAGGGCAATGTGCAAGAGAGGGTGACCGATGCCAGTCAAGGGTAACTGATGCCGGTAGAGTGTAACTGACCACGGTAAGGTAGGGCATGTGACCGATGTCGATGAAGGTAAAACTGGCATCGGTTAGGGTGGGTTTGTTATAAAAACAAAAAATCCATGTTTTTTGTTATTCATTTGTCATTTAGTGAATTGAGAAAATGACACAAGAGAGAGAGAGAAAAAGGGAAAAGTGTCTGAATGGAATGGAGAGTTGAGTCGGTGAGCCGAACGGTGGGTGGGTGGTTGGTGAGAGGTGGGTCCATGGGATCGGTGTGTGTGATTTGATTGGTTGGAGTCGCATGGGTAGTGATTTGGTGATGGCAGAGGCCAGAGAGGGATCAAGTGGGCCACTGGTGTAGCAGCCAGACATGCCACCATGACGATGGCAACATGATGAGGTAAGCATCCAACTCTTGTAGTGTTTTGTTAGGTAGATTAGGTGATTTGGCCAATTGGGTTTTTGTGTTTGTTTTGGGTGGGGGAAAATAAAATTTGCAAAATGGGAGGGTAAATTGGGTAAAATAGGAGTGGGGAGAGAGATAAGTTGGAGAAGAGGGGAAGGGATGAGGTGGAGGGGGAGGTGTAGGTGATTTTAGGTGGGTAGAAGTGTCAGGGTAGTAAAATTTTTTTGAGAAGGGAGGGTTTGGGGGTCGCGGGTTTTTGCCATGACAGTGACCTGTGTCAGTCAGGTTTAGCCAACGTCGGTAGGGTTAAACTGGTATCAGTCACGAAATAGGTGACCGATGTTAGTTTAAGGGTGACCGGGGTCAGTTAGAGGTAATCGGCACCAGTCGGGATTTGGAGAGCAAGGGGCCAAAAGTGCCACAGGTTGGGTGAGTGAGATGGGTAGGGGTAAAATAGGGTGCGGGAAAATGATAGTGGGTGAGTATGGGTGTGATAAATGTAGATTAATGTGTTTATTTGTATTGGATGTAGGGGAGGAATTAGATGCACATGCGAGACAGGGTTCCACCCCTACTCGTGATATTTCATGGTGCAACGACCCCTGAGGAGCTGTGGCATGTGGAGGTGGTGGGCCTGAGTGGGGTCTGACACTACCAGCATATAGTCTGGTAGCTGAGTCTGATGGTCACTCTCATCGATAGATGGGATTCTGTGACCAACACATTCCACCTACCGATGGGTGAGATGACAGTCACCCTGGAGGATGTGTTCAGGATTCTGTGGCTACCCATATTGGGTACACAGGTCTATTCAATCTCCTCTGAGGCCTCAGAGGAGTTGATGCTGATGGTGTTTAGAGAGGGGATGGCTGAGCTGACCTTCCATAGTGCCAGATTACGTTATGGAGAGATGTACCTAGCCCATCTGGAGGAGATGAGGCTAGTAGTTCTATTGATGGAGGTAGTGTGTTGCTTTGCACTACCAGATGCAGAGGGTGGGTGGTTTCCCTGATCATTGATGGGGGTATTACATGACATGATGATAGACCAGACCCACTTTTCCTGGGCACCAACATTCCTGGTGCAGCTATACAGAGAGTTGTGGGCATATGGGTGGTTGCACAGGTTCAGCCTGTGTTGTACCTTTTTACTTCACTATTGGGCATATGAGCACATTGTCTGTGTGCATCTAGTGGGCATGCCCTGGGCTGATGCCTTTCTGCCAGGCTATGTACGAGTGGGGTATAGGTGATGGGTGCCTGTTATTGGAGAGTGGAGATCAGACAGGCCCACACATGATGTGGCCTATTTCTGGTGACTATTGGAGGGGTTGTCTAGGGGTGGACATCATTTGGAGGCCTATGTGGGCTTCCCATCATATAGGCATATGCGTGATGAGCTAGCTGAGCTACAGCTACTGAGATGGATACAGGGTCGCCGTGCTAGGGAGCACGAGATGATCCTGGTTGACAGAGTTAGGTGGTAGTTTGGGCTGCTACAGGACATACCTCCACCCTTCCCACAGTACAAGAGAGACAACGTGGAGAGGCCCTTACCTCTACCACAACCGACAGTGCCCACAGGGTAGGAGGAGCAGGTAGTGGACCAGCTGATTGATGATGTCGGGGTCACAGACAGATATAGATAGTGGTGGGTGGCTCATTTACAAGTAGTACCACCTAGGTCAGGGCAGCCGGATCTAGCCACCATCACGGTGTAGAGGGATGCCTTACAGGGGTAGGTGGTGACACTGATTACCCAGTTGGGTATGGTGCAGACACAACTTGCTAGCTCAGAGGTGGAGGTAGTGGAGTTACATGTACAGGTGGCCAGTCTTCAGGCCCAGATGGCCCAGGGTGGGGATGGAGATGGAGATGGGGATGATGGTCAAGTGGCTACCCTACAGGCACAAGTGATAGGGTTATAGGTCCAGCTGACCATAACATAGGCACAAATTGGGGCTTTACAGGCCCAGATACATGCACAGGGGCAGGGGCCGATGGCACCACCACAGGCACTGGGACAGGGTCCCAGTTCATAGGTAGGGGTGGGACAAAGTCCCACAGGACAGGTACAGGGGCCAAGGCCTATGGGGCCACCATAGACCATGCCCATATCTAGGTTACGGGATGCCCTAGGTGAGGCTAGATACTGCCAGGACTAGTTGATGGCAGCCCGAATAGATTTCCTATCCTATAGAGAGTATAGGGCACAATAGGCCTCAAGTGAGAGGACTAGATCCTAGAATCACAGTGTAGAGAGCATAGGGGGCCATCAAGCTCCTAGACATGATTAGGGAGAGGCCACCAACTCATAGAAACTAGCTCCATGTGATGTGCCAGCAGGGACCCAGCCACCACCTATGATGGGTGGGGAGATGTTAGCAGGTCGCCAGACAGGGGCCGAGGAGGCAGAGGGTATAGGTGATACAGATATGGAGGATGTCCTCCGAGATGCCTGATATATGGCTCCTAATTTTGATGTATTGTAGTCATTTTTTGAGATATACCAGCCTACGTACCGAAGATAGTGATGATGTATGAGATTTTTGTGTATATTTTGAGAATATACCATCCTATGTACCAAAGAGATTTTGTATTGTTTTATTATTTTATTATACACGAGACCAACCTATGTGCTGATGATATTTTCTATTGAGTATCGGCCTACATGTCGATGATTTTTTTGAGATAGAAAAGATGGAATATTCATACAGATTGTATTGAGACACACATATTTATGTATATGATGAGATGGATGATATTTTTTATTTGTTAGTGTTTTATGAGACTTTTAATTTTTTATTTGTCTATGGATGAAAACTAGGCGAGTTAGGCATGATGGGGTTAGGTTGGTTTAGGCATGGATCGAGTCAAGTTTTTTTAGGCATTGATCGAGTCAGGTCATAGGCATGGTTGAGTCAGGTTTTTTTAGGCATGGATCAAGTCAGGTTGGTTTAGGCATGGTTATGTGCAAGTTAGTTGAAGTTGTGATTCAACAATTTGTATAATGAATGATGATATGGGTCATGTTTAAATTGTTTTATAATATATGAATGATGATGGTAGAGAAATGGTATTTGTAATAAATTTATGTTGTGATGATGATAATAATGTTAATCTACTTGTTGTTTGTTTGGTTTAATTTCCAATTTTTAGATATAAAAAGGAAACTAAGTAGGGTCGAATGTAATTTGAGGAAAATGAAAGATGAATTGGTTAGGGTAGACAGTGGATGAGCTAACCTCCAAGGGCCCCATGCCCTCAGAGTGCTGCCTACATAATCTTGGTGAAAAGGGACCTCAGGCCGATGTAGTTCTCCCATAAGTTAGGGAATAATATGAGGAGGTATGAAAATGAGATGGTAGGTATTAGGCATGATGGGTTTAGGTCTGTTAGGTGTGAGTGGGTTATAGGAAAATTATTTTAGGTGATTTTGATTGTGGTGGAAGAAGAAAATTACCCCAAAGGTACGCATGAAGGACCAAGTCTTGTATAAGGTACTCAAAACATAAATAAAGATGGTTTAAAAGATAAGAGGGGGAAATAAAGCCACCTTATTGGTTAGGATCATACCGATTAGGTCATACCTTAGAGGAGGTGATGAACACAAGGCCTGAAAGACATTACATGATTGATTGTTCTAAGGATGAGTGATAGGCACATGATCACCAAATGTCATGGTTCCCAAGAGGTCCCTTGAGGTAGTAGGAAAGGGGATTATAAATGGTGAGAGGGGTGAAAGGTGGGTAAGTTTTGATATGGTATGAGGTAGCATGCTCTTTGGGTAAGAGATCCAAGGGCACAATGGGAAAGTCCATGACTAAAAGGATTTCTATATTGACTGATATTTGAGATAGACTGGTTGATGCAGGAAGTCTATATGGGATGAGGAAATAACTCCTTGAGGTCTTCATGAAGCTGATCAATGCAGGAAGCTTTAGTTTCTCTCATTTTTTTATTTTTTATTTTTATTTTTTGAAAGAGATTTCCATAACTATCCTTTGAGGGATCAGTCTATTTATAGCAGCAATTGCAGAAAGAAAGATGTCCTTTTCAGGTAGTCATATTTTTATTAGAAGTTTGACTCAAGGAGTTAGATCACATGTGAGGGATTTGAATGGACAAGACCAAGGTGAAGAACAAGATTCTTGTTCAGAAAATAGGGTGAAACAACCATGGGATCTCATCTTTAGGTAGACGAAAAGTATCCATGAGAATCATGCTATGTGCAGCACTGTGGTACACATATCTAAGAGAAGATAACAAGTGATGGGTACTCAAATGATTCTTTTTTAATCATTGGTCAGGTGCAAGAAGTGGAGAGTGCCCAAGGGATGAGCATGGAAAGAGGTAAAAAGTGATGTAGGACTAAAAGTCAACAATAGAACTGTCGAAGATGCAAGGCATTAAGGGGCTCAGGTTCGAGTTTACCATCAAGTGAAGATAAACAATAAGCACCTGATCCATAGGTATGAGTCATGATGTATGGTCCAAGCCAATTAGGAGCAAATTTTCCCCGTTTACTTTTTTCTGCTTTAGTTACATGTTGATTTTCTTTCAAGACAAGGTCACCGACTTGGAAGGTTCATTCATGGACACATTTGTTGTAGGCATGTTTGATGCGTTTTTGGTAAACTTGAAGGTGATCAAGAGCGTTAAGATAACGTTCATCTAATAACTCAAGTTTTTCTAAACGATCTTGATGAAATTCATCATCATTGAGCATATCATGGAGAGAAATGTGGAGTGAGGGAATCTAGATTTTGAGTGGTAGAACAACCTCTATACCATAGATCATAGAAAATGGTGTGGTAGCAGTGGAAGTATGGATACTAGTGCGGTATGCCCACATGGCAAAATGAATGTGTGTATGTCAGTCCTTCCTAGTATCATTAACCACTTTCATGAGAATTTTGTTTAAGGTTTTGTTAGTGGATTCAGCTTGGCCGTTGGTTTGTGGGTAATAAGGTGAAGAGAAACTTAACTAAATGCCAAAGGCGTCACAAATTTTTTGTAATGTTTTGTTTTTGAATTTTTTTCCATTGTCAATGATGAGGTGATGAGAAACACCAAAGTGACAAATGATGTGGTGATTAATGAACTCTCATATTTTCTTAGATTTTATGGAGATGAGTGGTATGGCCTTAACCCATTTTATGTAGTATTTAGTAGCGGTAATTATCCATTGATGTCATTAGGAAGAATGGGGATTGATCTCTCTAACAAGATCCAAACCCCATTAAGAAAAGGGCCAAAGGTCACGGGTGACGTGTAAGGCATGATTGGGTGTATTATGAAGGTTGGTGTGTTGTTGGAATTTTACACAAAATTTGACGTAATCACAACAATCATGGTTAAGGTTCGGCCAGTAATAGCCTAGGTGAAGAACATGCTTAGCAACAGCAAGGCCAATGAAGTGACCTTGACATATTCCATCATGAACGTCCTTAATGGTATAAGGAATTTAAGAACTCATGAGGCATCACAAGGTAATACCATCAAAGCTGCACTTATAGAGGAGGCCTCCCATGATGACGTAACAAGAGACCTTTTTAAGGAAGGAGCATTGTCCATCATGGGTGAGATCAGGAGGTAAGATGGAGAGAGAAAGATAGTGGGAGTATTGTGTATACCAAAGGTCACTCGGGTTAGGGGAGATGATTCTGATGGAATAAATGTCGTGAGGTAAATAAGAGAGTGATTAGATTCATTATATGGTGACAAATATTTTAGAATCAGCGGGTGAAGCGGGTATTTGAGAAGCAAAATATGCCATGGTATCTGTAAATTTATTAGTTGAATGGGAGATGGTTTTAAGGTCATAACGGTCAAAGGTGGTCAAAAGTATGTCGACATGATGTTTATACTTTTGAATTATCTCATTATGACATTGTTATATACCATTGACTTAGTTTATAACCAATTGATAATCAACAAAGATGTTGATTGATTTGACATCTAGAGCATAGGCGGCTTAAAGACCTTATACGAGTGCTTCATATTTGGCAATATTGTTTGTACAATCAAAATCAAGTTTGAAAGAGAAAGGCATGGGTTCACTATTAAGAGGAATGAGGATAACACCAACTCCACCCCCATGCTGACACTTAGAACCATCGAAGAAGAGTTTTGTTTGGTAAGTGGGTTTGTCGAGGGAGAGGGTAGCAATGGACTCGTCTAGAAAGTTAAAACTAGAGGTGTGATCCTTGGAAATAGGTGCATTGGCCAATTGGTTGGTGATAGCTTGGCCCTTAATGGAATTTTTATGGATTAATTTGAGGTCGAGGTCAGCCAAAAGCATAAGCCATCGTGCGGCATGTTGATTTTGATAAGGTTTGGCATACATGAAGTGTAGGGTGTCAGTGTTGGTTACAACATAGGTTTTGTGGTTGAGTAGGTAATGGTGGATTTTTGTGGAAATGAAAACTAAGGCTAAGAAAAATTGTTCAGGATGGGTGTATCGGGTTTCATAGTCCAAAATATTATGGCTTATGTAATAAACCAATTGCTCCCTGTGGTTTTCATCGCGATGAGCGAGCATGGCTCCCAAAAAATGATTGGTAGCTAAGATGTATAGGTAGAAAGGTTGATCATCTTTAGGTGGAATGAGTATGGGTGGTTGGAGAAGGTATTGTTTTAAGGCCTCAAAAGCTTTGTGGTAGTCATCATCCCATTTAAAGGAGACATCCTTCTTAAGTAGAGAATGAAATGGTTGACACCGATTAGATAATTGTGAAATGAAATGGTGAATAGAATTCAACTTACCTTGCAGGCTATGGAGCTGTCTAAGGTTAGTAGGTGGAGGTATTTCAAGGATGGCCTTGACTTTAGTGGGGTTCACTTCTATACCATGTAAGGAAATGATAAATCCCAGGAGGTTTCCTGAGAGAACTGTGAAGACACACTTCTTGGGCTGAAGCTGAATGCAATATTTAAGGAGATGGTCAAAAATGGTGTTGAGGATGGCAAGGTGATCCCAGCAGCATTTAGATTTGGATAGGAGTTCATCCACGTAATCTTCCAATATATGATGCATGATATCATGGAAAATATAAGTCATAGCCCGCTAATATCTGGCACCAACATTTTTAAGGCCAAAAGTCATGACTCAGTAGTAGAAGGTCCCCTAAGGGGTGATGAATGTGGTTTTGTGTTGATCCTCTGGGGCAAGCAAGATTTGGTTATAACCTGAGAATCCATCCATGAGTGATAACATCTTGTGACCAATGGTAAGGTCATCCAGTTGGTCAATGTCAAGTAGATGGAATTCATCTTTTGGGCACACGAGGTTGAGTTCATGGAAGTCCATGCAAATGCAGAGTCCCCCTTTTGCCTTAGTGACACGGACAATGTTAGAAATCCAACGAGGATAATCAATGGGTAATATGAAGGAAACTGAAAGAAGGTGGTGAAGTTATTTTTTGACGAGAAGGTAAATGCGAGGGTACATCTTCCTTAGAATTTTTTTATGGGTTTGGCATCGGAAATGGTTACAATATTGTGGACCACTATGGTGGGGTCAATACCAGGCATGTCTGTGTAATATGAAGAGAAAGCATGGTTATGATCTTTGAGAAAAGAAGTGATAGCTTCTTGTTTAGCATCATCTAAAGATTGACCAACCTTTAGGATGTGTGGGTCATCTTGAGTATGAATGTTGATCTCAATAGTCAATTCATTCAACATGGTTTGTGTCTTAGAGGGTAACGACTGATGAATAAATGAGTCTTCTACACCAAGGTAAGTGAGTATGGATTCATCATCCTAACATTGAATGATGTTAATCTAAGGTGTATCTTCATTGAGCATTTTAGGATACAAGAAGGGAAGAGTGGAAGGGGCCTCACCCTCACATTGATAAGTTAGAGGCCCCAAGGAAATGGTGTTTATGAAAAAAAAAGATAGGAGGGATAGATTTAGGATCCATTGACTCCGTCGGTAAGGGTGGTGATGAAGGTAGAGCGGGTGAGGAAGGTGGAGAAGAGCTAGTGTCCTTAATGAGTTCAATGTGGGCTTGTTTAGTAGGTGGTTCAGGAAAACTGATACCACTATGGTCATTATGTTTATGGGTTATACATGGAATAACGGTATGGCAGCCTTACTCGTAAGACCCAAAACCAAAACCCTTCCATGCACATTGGTGCAGGAAGTTGTGGGTGAAACGGTGATTGGTAAGTGATTGGAAGTCAGTGGAAAATGGTTGAGTTTTTGGCGGTGGTTCGGGTGTGTAAGTTGTAGTATCAAGTCCCCCATAGGTGAGACTATTATGAAGGTGTGGAGGACCATAAAGGAGACATTCTAATATGCGGTGATCATAGCAAGGATGTTGGTGAAGACTTCCATACTATTATGGAGTAAGGAATGTGTTAACACTATATAGGTGATACTCCCCCAAATTGAGGCATTGAAAAATACCTTCCAAGGGATCGGTGGTTGGTATGTGGGTAGATTAAATAGATGATGTGTCGGAGGTTGACATGGAGGTGAAGCTAAAAAATTGGGATACTGATGGTTCGGTTGTGGAGGTTGTGGTGGTGGTAGGAATGGAGGAGGCATGTGCGGTTGAGGTAGCAACTATACTGGTAAGAGGAGGTGTAGGTGAAGTGGTAGTGGTCGTGGAGGTAGTGGTCATGGAGGTAATGTTTTAAAAGGTGATGGGTCAGGTGGAATAGTATAGGTGTGTCCTTCATGTTCAAATTTTACACAGTGATGCAAAGTGGAAGGAAAGCAACCCATGACACGAATCCAGGGTCTGCCAAGAAATAGGTTATACTAAAATTCCCCCTACAAAACATAAAATAGCTCTAGGATAATGCAGGGGCCCACGTGAATGTGGAGGATGATGGTGCCTAGTGTAGAGGTGATAGCATCGTTGAATGAACGCAACATGACGGGATGTTTATGCATGAAATTTTCAGCTATACGCATTTGAATGAATGTATGGGGTGAAATGATATTAATTCTAGCACCCCCATCGATCATAACATGTTGTACACATATACAATCGATGTGGACATAGATGAAGAGTGCTGGGTCTAGGTCATCAGTTTGGTGTAGTGCAATCTCTTCCTCTGAGAAGCTAAGGGAGGCTATTCGGTGAGTAGGGTGAGGTGTGGATAAAGGTGGTAATTTGGTGAGAGAGGCTACATGATGGGGTGTGATAATGGAGGCTACAAGTGTAGGTTCATTAGGTAACACCTCAATAGATTTCAAGACTTACATGAGAGCTTGATGATGGGATTCTAAGGTTTAGATGAGGTAATATAAGTACATTTTGAGGGGGGATTGGTGTAGTTGTTTAAGCATGGTGCAATTTGTGACTCCATTAGAAATAGGGTATGTGGGGCTGCAGATAGTGATTTTAGGTGTGGATGTAGATGGTATGTTGGGTATAGGATTAGTTGGTGGGTCAGTTGCCTTTTCCTTGCCTTTTTCCTTATGAGCATGGGTAGTTATGTGGATCATGTTGATATGAGGGGAGTTGGAAAAAGGAGAAGGTGTAGGGTGAGTGGTGTAACAACATGATGCGAAAAAACCTACAGGAGGAGAAAAAAATTGTGAGGTGAGCTGGGTGTAACAACATTTGGGTGATGGTCTAGCAATTTCTCTGATGCGAACCATGTTAATTTTGAATCTTGGAGGTGGCTCTAGGAGTTGTGGGGGTGGAGGTTGTGGTTTTTGAGTGGGTAGTGATGGAAGGACTATGGGAATGGGTGTCGGTGAAGCATGGTCCTCATCAAGAAGGCCATCATCATCAAAGTTGGCTTTTGGAGGACACAACTAGATAAGTTTGATTTTCAAAGCCTTATATTTCTCCACATCATGCCCTGACACACGATGGTAGGAAAAAATTTTAGTGTCATCAAACCTTTTGGCTTGGGTTTGAGGGGGTCATAAGGTCCTAGCGGTGGTAATGTGATGACAGAAGTATCAAGGACATTGGTTAAGATTTTGGCATAAGTCCCCGTTAGTGGATCACAATGGGAAGTGAAAGTTGCTTTGGGTGTAGGCGTGACTGATTATTGAGGAACGGTCTTTATAGGAGGGGGTGTGGGTCGAGCCATGGTTTTGGGTGTTAGAGTGGTCTTAGGTGTTGGTCGTGTTTATTTAGGTAAGGGTATGGTAGATGAACGTGCAGGAGGAAGTATGGTTGTTTTGACTACCTTATTAGAGGGTAGCGGATTTTTTTCTTTGGGTTGCACCTTCTTGGGTAAAGGTGATACAGGTGTCTGAGATCTAGAAGGAAAAGTGAATGGGGGAAGAGGGAAAGTTACCCATGGGGATATCAGAGGTGTTTTGAAGTTAGATGATGTGGGTCGTGCAGAGGGTGTGAGGGACAGAGACTAAAGTCTAGTGGGTAGTGAAGAAGTTATTGAGGGTATTAGAGGTATGGATGGTAGAGATGCTGGAGGTGTAGGTGTAAGCCATGTGCAAAACCTGGGTATGTTAGAGGTTTGTGAGGAAGGAGTGGGCTGTTGTGTTTTTAGTTTAATAGCCGGTGGAGGTTGTTTAACTGCACTGGGAGGTTGGGGTCCTATGACAGATAGAAAGGGTGAAGGTGATGCAGGTAAAGTAGGCACAGTTGGGGTATAAGTTCTATGGGCTTGGTTGTTCTGTTTGGGTGCTAAAGTAGGTGTCGTGTTGACTTTGGAAGATGTAGCTGAATCCAGTCTGATAGGTGGATGAGTAAGGCTAGTGGTTGGGGTGACCCCAATGGTAGTAATAGGTTTAGTCAAGGAAGATGCTGTAGGTGTGGGTTTGGATTTAGATGTATTTTGGGTTATGGGTAAGGGTGTCATGGATGAAGTTTTGATAAAGGTGGTTTTTCTTGGTTCAATTGGTCGAAATATTTTTGGGTAGATAGCGTAAGTATCAACAAGTGACATTTGCATATGTGTTGAGACCAGAAATAGAAAACACTCCCACAATAAGGCTCTATCCACATAATCTAGGTGATCGGAAAAACATGAGGATGGCACATCTGTAGGTGATGTTGATGAGGACCTAATGGAAATTCCTGTAAAATGTGTCTTAGAAATGGGGAATTTGTTGGCTTCAGCTTCCATGGGTAAGAGAGTCAAAATTAGGTCTTCAGGATATTGGGTAGCTGATGGAGAATGTTCACCTATAGGAAAAGGTATCTCTACTGGATCCATAGTAGGTGGAGGAGAAAATGGGAGTTCCTCTATAGGTGGAGGAGATGATGGGCATTCCTCTATGGGTGGAGGAGATAAACAAGTATCCTCAATGGATTGAAGAAGTACTGTGGGTGACGACTCTCTAAGTGGAGAAGCCAAAGGTGAAATGGTCTCAATATTAGTAAAAGGCTCCTCCACATGTGAGGAAGGAGGTGAAATGTGTTCCTCTATGGGTGGAGGAATAGGTGAGGTGGGTTCCAATGTAGAAGGAGGATTTTGAGCTAGAATTTCCTCAATGAAAGGAATATGGGGTAATTAGGAAGCAACAAGTGCATCACTTAAAATAGCATGGACCTCTCGGGTATGGCTATCATGAGTTGAGGTCTCATTTGTTTGATCAGACGAAGGGGCATGATTGGGAAAGGGTTTCTTAAAAATCTATAGGTGCGTTAGGATTAACCATGGTTATCTCACCTTTCTCGAGCATTTCTTGGATAATGTTTTTGAAAGTGATTCAATTACTGTCTATGACCCTTCACTCGATGATAGTTATGGGAGTCATGCTCTTTATACCATGTGAGTGTGTTACAAGAAGGGTAAAAAAAAGTGTGTGGTTTTATAGGCAGAAGGGTGATGGCCCTAGCTTTGATGAGATTTTCTAAGACAGAAGAATAACGTTCCCCAATTGGGGTGTATTTCTATTGTTCTGGTCTGAATTGAAAAGTCTGAATGGGTGAGAGATTAGATGAGGGGCTAGGTTGATTTGATGGATGAGCTAGGCCGGACTTAAGTACCACCACGTTAGTGGTGCCCTTGGCCTTTGAATAACTATTCTGTGGTTTGGAAGAAGAGGAGGTATCATTCGACTTGAAAGCTGAATTCTTATTGTGTAATTGGATTTTCTTTTCTTTGATGGCCCAAATATCTAACTTTCGTGCCATGGTAAATGCTTCGTTGAATGTTTAGAAAGTTTAGACCTATAAGGTATGTGAGATATGTATAGCACAAGCCCATGTGAAGAGCTCGATGAGTTCTATTTGTGGAAGTTGGAAGGTGAGTTGATTGATCAAGCTACGCCAGCGAGTGATAAAATCTACTTTAGATTTGTTGTCATACTGACACATGGAGTATAGGTCAGTCATGGTAACCTTCTTGATGATATTGATGGAGAAGTGATATAAGAAGGCTTGGGATACTTGATTAAATGAAAATATAGATTGTCTAGGTAGCCCACTATACCAATCTAACGCTGGTCCAGTTAAATACATGGGAAAGGTCCTCAAGAGCAAAGCATCATCGTGGGTGATTAGGTAGCAATCATGTTTGAAAGAACGTGAATGCTGTTGCAGGTCTTCCTTGCTATTGAAATGGTTGAATTTAGGCATTTCCCAATGCATGGGGTATGGACGGATAGGAATGAATGGGTGGATATGCTCGTTACAAATCTCATCATAGGTGAGAGTGTTATGGGAGACAGAAACTGATGTCTCTATTGTCTGCATCTTGTCCATCATTGATTTGATTAGGTCGTTGGTAAGTTGTGATGGTTGGGTGCCTCCTATAACATAAGAGGGTTGGTCTTGGGCATATGATGAGGGTGGGATTCCAGTATATGGTGGTTCCATGTAGCTAGATTGAGAAGGATGTAGTGAAATAGGGGGTACATAACTGGAATGAATAATGCATGAAATAAGAGGCTGCTAGTAGTATGTATATAGAGGTGGAAGGGTCATGGTAACTCTAGTAGAAATGGGGGCTAATGATTGGGGAATAGAAAGGACCATATTTTGAAAGGGGGTAGGGGTCACTAACACGGGAGGTGATTATGTAGCTACGGTATATGTGAAACAATAGGGATGGATAAGGTTATGTTTTGGGTGGTTGTCAAAGGTATGGTGGGTGTGGCAGGTGAAATGGATGTAGCAGACGCAATAGTTAGAGTGGGTATAGGACCTAGTTGCAAAACGACTAGGGGTAAGGTAGATGCAGGTAGCACAAACCTATATGGGGCTGACGTAGAAGTGGGAACAAGAGTTAGGGGATAGATACGGGCATGTCGTATATCAAATGACATGAGGCATCTCGAGTGGATGAGTGGGAAAGATAAAACTACAAGGTGATAGGGTTTTGGTCAAGGAGTCATGCAAACTCCGCATCTTTGGTAGCAATAGTGATAGGTTGGAGAGGATCCATGACAGGGGATAAAATATAAGGTGGCAAAGGGCTAGGTTGAAGGGGTTGATAACTGGCATGGAATACGAGGGTGCTAGCTTGTCGACACGTCAGTACCATGTGAATAGGTACTAGCGGGGTAAGAATGGTTTCTGTAAGTGACACAAAAATATAGTAGTGATAGGATAGATAGGTGGCAGTAGGTGAATTGGGGGCTAAAATGTCAGCTGGAAATTGAAAAAGGATAATCGATTCTAGTTAGGGTAAACCGATGCCGGTCATAGGTAACCACAGTTGGTCACTGTGGAAAGTGGACAGTGGGTCAAAAATAAGGTACACAGCCAAATTTTACAGGTATGCCAAATAGTGATGTGATTTACAAGGTCAGTGTATGTAATGAAAGTGACAGGAACTCTCAATAGTAAAAATAATGAATAGGTGTCTTTTTGGGTAGGTTAACCAAAATGATAGTGAACCGACACTGGTTGGGTATAATTGATGATGGTCGGGGGTAACTGACGATGGTTGCTAGACCGACACTAGTTACTATGAAATTGAAATAGTGATGAAGAAAATATGGTTGTTAGTTAAAATTTGATGTGGAATCAAACCCAGAATGCTGAGAATGATGAGAATATGGTCTAGAAACACTCAGATGAAGCTAGAATACACCAAATATGATGAGGAACGTGCAAGGAGAAACCACATTAATGAATAACGTGGCCTCTCACCTCAAAACACAAGCCACGTAGAAACACTAAGAAAAATGTGATCCTAAGAGTGCCTTTTTTATTATGTTTGTCCAGTTTATGCTATTTAAGGCCTGACTCAGGAACTATAGAATAGAGTTTTTTGGTGAGGATGGCTTCCTACGAAGACAAAGATCTACAAGGTGAGGTTTCAGGTATGTTATGGTGGGGGTGGGATTTGCTCTGAAGTTTGACTTGACAGAGCAGTGAGTTGGGGAGTACCTGCCAATCCTCATATCAGTGCAATCATTGACAGGCGTTCCTAGGAAATATGTTATTTAAGAATATGTATGTGTTTTGAATTTGTGTAATGTGGTTAGACTCAGAGAGAGAGAGAGATAGAGATGTGCTTTCTATGATTCATTTCTCAACCATCAGCTGGGAATGACTTCTAGCATATAGGTTGCCCTCAATTAATGTGAGCTAATGCTATAAATCAGAATGAAATGCAATGATTTTTAAGCCCAAATCAAAATATGAAGTTCAATGACACAAATAGAAGAAGAGGAAGAGGGATACTCTTTCACTAAAATGTAGAAAATAAGAAGAAATCGTTCTTTTTAAGTACACCAAAAGAAAGGTTTCTTTTAGAGAAAATAGAAAAAAAAAGAGGGTTACCAAGGGAGAAAATTAATGTGTGTGCTTTTCAAAAGGGAAACAAACACAAAATTTTTCCTAGGAATGAATAAAATGCAAGGAATCCTGGATGGGTCCCATCGGGCATGCCAAAATGATTCACCTGATTCTTAGACATTTCTTTAAAAATGACGAAATAGATAGGGTAATGGTCATAGGAGGAATACCTATTGAGATCACGGTTGATAGGTTGTTGCACGCGTGTTGACTCCTTGATCCACAGCTGATCGTGAGAGCTTCCTTTTGGCTAGGAGGAGCTACTTGACATGGAACACAAGACCACCAAATAAAAGTTAAAAGATATGTGCACTGAACTACCTACCATGTGCTAGATCCAGGAAGTGTGATACATCCTAGACGGTTGTCATTCCACTGTTTAAAACAATTTAATGGTGGTAATGAAGTAAATCCTATTGTAATCACAATGATTTAGGTATCTCATTAAAAACATAATAAGAAAGATCTAATCTAATAGGCTAAGTTAAAATATGCTCAGAAGGTCAAGTAACTGGTTCTGGGTCTCTGCAGGTCTGACAGAGATCTCAGGCGGGTCACAGGTGATTAAGGGTGATGCGGGAATAGGTGGGTAGGTCACTGTTCTGGGTTGTATTGGTAAATACAGAGACCAATTTCGGTTAAGGGTGATCGCAACTGGTTGGGGAGAACCAGTGCCGGTTATTGTGGAATACTGGGAATATCACATAATGAACTTCAGATCTCCCTTATTACTACATAAAGGACTAGGTTGGTCGAAATGAGGTATTAAATTATTTGGATGGGATTTGGCAAGGGTTTAATGGGGATATGGAGGGTTGAATAGTAATGGAGGTTAATGGGTGGATGGGAGAACAAAGGATGAAGATACAATGATTAAATGATTGAACCAAAGGAGTAGAATGTTTCACTTACTTGGAACCTAGTTTTAGATGTCTGTGAGTGAGGAATGAAGGTGTTGATAAGAGGTTGAATGCTGCAAAGGATCACCAAACATTCGGGAGCTCTTGCATGGGCTGTATGTCCTCTCCTTCTTGCCTGATTGGATCAAATCTGTTCTGGGTGGTTGTTGGATGAATGTTGGTTATCTGTGCAAGAGAAAATGTTTGATCCCCTTCCTTTCATGTGTGTTCTTGCTAAAGCTTTTTATCAAAAGATGTGATATCTCTGTGAAAAAACTACCAACCTTTTTCCAACCCCAAAAATAAGGTTGTTTTGGGGATTAAAAGGTGATTGATGGCAGTCCCGGCTTAACTGGCATGGTTAAGGGTAACCGGCGTCTGTTAGGGTAGGATTTCCTAGGTTTACTAAACTAGGCAGATGCCCTTGATTTTCTAGGATCTCGTGTCATTAATCCATGGATCATACTAGAATCTTCCTTTAAGCATGCAGGAATGTGGTTAGAGGGAATGTAGGCATTGATTTTAGGGTTTGGGTAAGTCTTAGTTAGTTATGGCAACTTAATAAGAATAGGTCTTAGGGTGAGGTGGCTAGATGAGGTGGATATGTGGGCATTGTCTCAATTAGGATATTTAAATAATAAATATGGTGAGGATAATGAATCAATTTAATTTAAATAATTAAATTAATATTATAGTGGGGTGAAGGGGGACATGGCTAGGTGGATGTGTTCAAGGTATTTATTTGTCGAGGGACCAAAGGGGAGTGTGACCTAGTTTTGGTGTCTACCAGAGGGGAGTGTGCCATTGCAGAGCCTTGCATAGTTTTTCTCATGAAACTTATCAATGGCCTCCTACATATATTTTTGTTCGTTTACAAACATAAGCTATGAAGTAACGTGTGAATACATATTTAGTCACTCCTTGTAATCAAGAATTTCCTTCATTGGTTAACCCTTTCACATCATAGGAGGCAACGCCGACAAAGTATGGCCCAGGTGAACTAGGTGAATGAATATACCATTTCATCTATAGGTTCTTCATTCTTTTTATATATTAGTGCTTTAACAAGTTTGTCACTATGACACTTGCATTTTTTCTTTCCACAAGGTTTCTCTAAAGTATTATTACTCTTTCTTACGACCTTCTTATTTAAAAATCCACACATATCTTCCTCTTCTCCAAAGTATGTGGAGGAATCTATCTAGATTACAAATCCTTTGTTATGATCCCTAATCAGAATAAAATCTTTGAGATCCATGAATTTTGTAAATGCCTCATTGTTCTAAAATAAATCAATTGGCACATGAAATTGTTGATCCCAATCTACAAGCTCGGGATATACAAGGGTTACTTGGTAATTATTTTGAGGATTAAACTGAGATAAGGTAAGGAAAATTGAATCATGGAATAGGTTAGTAGAGGCAAGATTTTCATAGAGACTACATTGGGAATCTATGTCGCTATCCAAATGAGATGATTCATCCTCACATTTGGAAGAGGTGGCATCAATCTCAAAAGGTGGATCACCATGAGGTCTTATTCCAAGACCATGTTTGTTTGGTTTGAAGCGAGGGATAGGAATGGGTTCTAATCACCCTTGCACATTGATACCACATCCAAACCCATTGTAACCCATAATGTACATCATACGCTGGTCTTTGACATATAGCGGGTCCTGATGGCATAAAGCCATGGTACCTTCAGGTACTTTGCTGGTGAGATCTTCTAACATCTTTTCCTAAAAAATAAACCACTAGGAATGAAATTCTCCAATGGTTTAGGGCATTAATCCCGAGTGCTTTTGAACTAAAAATAAGGTTTACCACATGTCCTGGGTGACACTGATAGATCTAATATTAATAAAGCCTATTGAAGGGTGAATTGTTCACCTGGGCCATACTTTGTTAGCGTTACCTCCTATGATGTGAAAGGGTTAACAAATGAAGGAAATTCTTGATTACAAGGAGAGACTAAATATGTATCCACACATTCCTTGATAGCTTATGTTTGTAAAGGAACAAAAATATATGTAGGAGGGCATTCATAAGTTACATGAGAAAAACTATGCAAGGATCTGCAATGTGTGAATGGTTATGGATCACCCTAAATGGTGACTATATGTCCTTTATGGCACATCTTGATACAATGATGGAAAGTTGAAGGAATGACTTGCATGGCATAGATCCATGGGCATCCTAAGAGAATGTTGTATGGTAGATCCAAGTTAAGGACGTGGAACTTTGTATCATGACAAGTCATCCCTACTTCCATTGGAACTACTATAGTGCCTGCTGACTCTCTCTCCTCATTATCATAGGTCGTGATTGTAATAGTTTTAGCACCTAGATCCATTTCTAAGTGGCCTAGATTATTAACCAGCTTCAAAGTAAAAATGTTTAGACTGGATCCACCATCCACAAGTACTCTCTTGATCTTGTGATAGGTAACAACTACTTCTAGATATAAGTGTAACTTGTGTTCTAGGTCATTACATGGGATTGCAGCATAATCAAAAGTGATATGATCATTGGAGTCAAGGTGTGCAATCTTGTCTTGGAGGTGCATGGGATATACATTTTTGGAGACTCCTGAACTTTGTAGTGTTTTATACAATATTTTTTTAGGGGCAGTAGAGATTTAGAGGAGATCTAATATTGACATCCTAGAGGGTGTCTTCTCTAACATTTCCATTAGATTATACTGACCTTCTTGAGGGATAGGTAGGGGACCTAGTATGATCAAACGAGTGCATCACATCCCTACTACACAACTATTTTCTAATATCCTAATAGTATTGACATGTTCATCAGACAAATGGATACATCCTATAAGGGAAGTGAAGGGGATATCATTAGTGGGATAAACATAGGCAACAATCATATAGTCATTGGAAGTTTGTTTGTGATTTGGATTCTTTTTCTTTTTATCTAGATGGTTAGGGAAGGACTCTTTAAAGATACCCATTTTCTCATTGGGACCTTATCCTAAGTCCAAGGGAGAATCTATAAAAAATTTTACCTCTCCAATGAGGTCTTTTAGGTAATGACGTAGTCTCAAGAACCTATCTGTTTTGTGTCCTTTAACATGGTGTAAGTCATAGTACTCATGCTATTTGAACCAACTGGTTTTAAAGCATCCTCTAGATATGATATTGTCATGGTTGGGTATTACACCATGTTCACCACATCTAACTATTTTAGTATGGTAGATAGGGATATTTAAAAGCATATTAGTCTACATGATTTGGACTCTTTTGGAGTCTCTAATGCCATCACCAATTAAATTCTTGTTTATGTTGAAGAACTTAAGTTTATCTAAGGATTTTTCTTCATGTTTGTCCTTGACGACCAGTTTAAGTTTTCCCTTCATGATGAGAGATTTTTAGATTTGACTACCCTTCTTTATGACTTATTCAAAGTTAGAGCCGTAGTGAATTTATAGATGGAAGGCTATCTCTGGATTTAAGCTGGGGAAAAATATGCGTACTAGTTGTTTTTTTAGTAAGGCACAAGGAAAACAACTGACCAACCCTTGCCATCATTGTAAAAATATTTTGAAGGTCTTGTTGGGCTTCTGCTTTGCATTACAGAGGTCATTCATGATGATATCATTTTCCATGTTGAAGGAATAATTTCATACAATTTTTTCCACTAGCATGGGCCACATTGTAGTGTTTCCCTTAGATATGCTAAAGAACCATTCCAATGCTAGTGCCCCTACGCTATAAAGGGAATATTATTATCAATAAATTAGTGTTGTACATGACCTCTAGAAAAGCCATAAAAATTTCCTTTTTGTGATCACAAGGATCAACTAATATTTTATATTTATCAAACTTAGGAATGGAAAAATGCTTTGGGAAGTGTTGTCGTAGCATGTCCTTATCAAAGGGGTAAGGGCATAATTCTTCATACAAATATTTCCTACTATGTCCTAATTTTCCTTCTTGTATCATAGTAAGTGTTTCTTTCATCGATTGTAATTCCCATTCAATGACTTTTCCTTTGGTAGGAAAAATTGGTCTTTATGTCTTAGCCACTTAAAAAGTTGTGTCATTATATTGATTAAAGTGGAATTCAATAGATTTAGTATTGAATTTGTATTTATGCACATTTCTACTTGAAGAGCCTAAGTTTTCTAATTTTTGACTTAGCTTCAATATTTTCTTTTGAAGGATCTCTTTTTCAACTAAAGGATTTTCCTCTTCATCAAACTTAGGAGGTGGTGAGGCTTTGCACTTATGTTCAATCTTCACTTTACATGAAGCTTTGTAATAAGCGTCATCGTGGATCACCAAGTGGCTTTAATGGGTCTCCTTCAACGGTATTATGATGTTGACCATAAGTACAAGCGTACCCCACATCAAATGGGTTATCTATGTCTAAGAGGGATCTTCATTCTTCTTTTTTATGATTAATGACCTTATTTTCCACTTCACATTCTTGTGGAAGCTTGGCTCCTAACTCTAAGAATCTTGTGAGCACTTGATCTTTGTTGTAATAAAAAATCTCCTCAAACCGGCCTAGGTCTAATTGATGTTGTTCTTCTGAAGAATCATATTCTTCTCCAGTATGATGAATCAACGGCTCTGTGTCCTTGACCTATGAAAAGAGAGGTGTTAAGTTGTTGCCGCTAAATGGGAAGGACTCAAAATGGTTTTCTCCTAAGTCGTGATCATTTAGTTTGGATGTCATCTTCATGATTCTAGGCATCACTAGTCAAAGTTATACAAGGTTTTGTCTAAATGTCTTTGAATTTTGCGTGAAACCTAGACGTGTGTTTTGACGTGATGTTGAAATATCCTAGTGTGTTCTAGATGTAAGATTATACAGTCATTTTTATCATTAAAAGAACACTCACATGAAAACTTAAATGAAATGGTCACTAAAATTGTTGCTTTTCCAATTTTAAACCTTAAACTATGATTCCGGTGAAGGGTCCAAAGCGGATAGTGACAATATCCTATCAATATGTAGGTCAAGTTAGAATTTTAACAGGGCCTAAATATTAAAGTGATACTAACACAATCTCTTGATGAGATATACTAAAACTAGTTTAAATTCTAATAAAATATAAGTTTTCTAAAAAATGGAAGTTGTTAATATGTATAGCGTAACAACATTATCTTGATACATTAATTGAGAAAGCAAGGTGTTAGAATCAAGACGATGTTATTTTAGTATATATAAGGCAATATCAACACTCTCAAAAAGACTTAGATGATGTTGGAACTGAAACTAAGTATCAGTATAGCGAGAAGTATTTAGTTGTGCGAGTAACATAACCATGTAATAAAGGGACTTATATCCAAGTTCTCAAGAAACTAAAAACACGATGTAAATACCAAAATTGTGCAACTAAAATGCGATTAAAACTATCAACTTAAGAAGAGATAAATGATGAACCGAAATTGCAGTAGTGAAGACAATCTTGAAATCAAGATCAATGGACTATCAAAGATACGAAAATGTACTTGCACACTTTAGATGTTTAACAACCCATACACAAACATGGATGGGCATAAACAGACAAAAAAGTGAAGAATACTACCTTTGATAAGACTCATGAGGTATGCTTCCTTCTCACCCTAAATGGGCAGTAAGAATACAAGGGTATAGATCAAAAGATGAAAATAAACTAAGCACCACTTGTGCAGAGTTTTTCCTCATCCGAAGCTGAGAAAGAAACCAAGCTAAGTGAGATGTCGTTTAATTTCGTGATGAAAGACACTTAGATCTAACTTATGTGGGCTCTTTTTGTTGTTTTAGAAAAAAGGTTCATACTCCAAGTAAGTCCTCACATTGTGATGGATTTGACGCAACAACAGACTAGAAAAGTGGGCTCCAAGACAGAATGGCTTCCCTAATAAGATCTCTCAACTAGGTGTCACAAGTTGTCTAAATGTGAGCCCACTTTACCCAAAGATTCATAATGAATCATTTGGGAGTATCTCAGTCTTTACTTTACCCCCTTCAAATACAGTGAGTAACTAGTTTGTTCATGTGTATTCTCACTGGGGTCATGATACAGAAAACGTTGACTCTAACTTACAATGTGAAATCTAGTCAAGTGGGTAAGTGGAGCGCTTCTTGTTTTATCCACGAGGTTACTCAGCAGGTGGATTACTTTAGGGTTCCTGGAACCACCCCCATTGTTGTAGCTTAAGGTGTTATGCCAAAGGGTTATGTTCTAGTTGAGTGGATATGGACGTACCCTTTTCCAAAACCTACAATATAGTGTGATGTGAAATGGTGTGTTTTTTATCTTACTTAACTTAATGTGGTTTTAAGTAACACACCATTTGAAAACCTATATGAAAACATGTATAAGAAGGTTTTGTTTTTTCTTGACTCCTCCTTTCTTTGACAAGTGTTTTTGGTCCTATATACCAAGATTAGTAATTTTCCAATACGTCATATAAAGGAGATAAGATGTTGCTTTTGATTTCCCAGATCACCCTAAGACACAAGGAAAGAGCATACAAAACAAGGTATCTCAAGCAAATTTTTTAAGAAATGGAAAATACTTAAGTAGATTGTGAAAATAAGTTCCTTTTAACCAACTTTGAAATCTAATTGAATCATTTTAAAATTATGAAGAAAGTAGTGAAACAATTTTTATTCCCAAGATTGCCTAGAAAGGCGTGAGGGAAGAGCATACACATTTCAAAATTTCACAAATAAATATGCAAACACTTTAAATAAGTTAGTATGAAATACATGATGGAAGAGAAAACTGTAAATCACTGTCAGAACCCTATGAGAAAGTTAGAAAACCAAGAATATTAGAAAATTCCATAAATCTATTTTTAGCATTTTTGTCAATGGTTTTTAGTATTTTGCATTTTTGGAGGTCTCCGGGGAACTTTGGGAGTTTGATGATAGAATTAATGATACCAAAATTATATTACTTTTGGAACTTCCCTCAAAAATTTTGCTTCGTGCTCTTTCCAAAAGCTATTTAAAAACTGAAAACGGGTCAACAGGCCAAAAGATATAACCCAAACTAGGAGCACTAAAAATTATATGAATAAATATGGATCAAACAGAGACACCTGCACACCCTTCAAGGTGTATGCACAATTATTTAGGCATGTGCACATGGGTTATGGTAACTTTTATCCTATGTGTAAACTTAGTGGGTCTATAGGGTGCTTGCACTACGCAAGAGATGCATGTGCTAGCATAAGTGTTTCTATGCCAGAGAATAGGTGCTTATGCACTAGTGAAGTGCAAAAATTTGGTAAAAAGTTATGATATTGTGCATGTGCTAGTAGACCGGTGATTGTGCTATAAAAATGGTGTATGCAGCACATGGTTTGGGTGTGTGCAGCGCCTAGTAAAAATTTTAATAAAGAGCTGAGAACACAAAGGGTGCTTGCGCGTGGATTTGGGTGCCTGTGTGCACTAGTAAAAATGACAGGTTGCAGATGGTGCACTTGCTGGCAGAAGGGTATGTGCGCCATGATTTGGGTGTGTACGTGCACCTACTATTATGCACCTGCATGTGAATTTGGGTGCATGCACGCCTCTGCTAAAAATGATAGTCAGGAGCTGCCTATGCTAGCAGTAAGGTGTATGTATGCCTACCTAAAAAACCACCAAAAACATGGGAAATAAAATTTTAAAAGTGTCAACAGGTTATAATTTATCCGTTAAATGTAAGCTCTAACATAAATTTAACAAAGAGGTGTTAAAATGAAGGTTAACTAGATAAAACCTAGCTAAAAAGCCCAAGGCAAAATATTTAACCCTACAAAAACAGGTAAAAAGTTAGAAACTGAAATAAAAGCTTCAAAATGACTCCATTAATGGAGGATGGACTAAGGGTCCCACTGGGCATGCCAAATGTGTTCAATGAAAAGTTGCAAAAACTATGGAAATGGGGTAAGAACACTAAAGAAACCCCAAAATCTTTGAACAGAGTAGTCAATGGAACATCAGATACAGAATAAGAAAGGATTCATCACTTTACATGCATTAAACTTAAAATAAACAAGCAACCTAACATATTTAGTAATCCTCTATTCTTGAAAGCTTTAACAAATGAACCTAGTAAGGATTCTAAGCAATCAGTTTGTGATTATGAGAATGGGAGCTCACCATTAATGGCTTCAAGGCCAATGGTTCTTCCCATTTACTCAATGCTTGTGTGTGTAGTGCAATGGCAAAAGCAATAGCTCAATAAAAGAAATGAAATAAGCTCTAAACCCTAAGCAAAATGCTATAGTTTATGTTAGGAAGGAGGAAAGTTCTTAGAAATGGTCTAGGGGTAGTGGGCTATTTATAGTTTTCCAATTTCAGAAATGGGAGCCTTTTGGTGCATGTGGGACTAAAAAGGAGTCAAAAAGTTGATTAGTGAGTCAAAGTAAGATTTGACTAGGCTTAGAAGAGGTTAATCATGGTTTAGGACTAGTTAAACTAGGTTATGCTAGTTAATCTTGTTTAGAGAGAAATTAGGGGTTTGAGAGAGTTGTGAGAGGTTTAATCAATCCAATGAAATGGATTGATAGTCTAGGAAGCTAGTAAAAGTGGTATAGAAGAGGATGAGAGGATGTTTTAGATAATAAGGGACTATATTAACCCCATTAGTTTGTTTATAGGAGAAATACGACCAAAAGAATGTCGTAAATGATGAGTTAGAGGAGCCTAATTAATGAGGTGTCATCAATTTGTAAGGAGGGTGATAGTTAGCACAATATTAGGAATAATAGTGCTTTGATAAAACTAGAGGTGTCTACACTATTGTAACAAGTTACTTATTGCCATTTGTTACATAGTGCTCCATAAATACTTTTTTCTACGAATAAATATTTCTTCCAATTATTTTCAGACTATGGTGGCTTTTAATAAGTGTGAATATTGAGAATATTTATCTAGTTCAGTTTAGTATTCTTCTTTATTTATATTTCTCAAATGATTTGGTCAAACACGCTTACTTATAATCCTGACATTGACTTCAAATTTTATTCCTTAAATAAAATTATCCATATAAATATCTTACCTCCAAGAATGAGTTCACTCACCATATATATTGATTCGTAGTGATTAGTAAACACTTTAGTAAATGGGGTTGAAAACAAGTACTTCCTTATCTTTTATAGTGTACTTATCAATGTTTGACAAGACTTACATGCTACATGTCTCAGAGTAGTGAAAAAACAAATGAGAAATCATGAAACCTCACATTATGGGAGGGTTTAAGGAACCTCCTGATATGGATAGGGTGTTATGGTATGGGCACATGATGAATGTTCCTCCTTACAACAAGTCCTTAATGTGAAAAACAATGATAGACTAAAGATAAAAGGGGATTAGTAAGAGATATGGTGGGTTTCCCAAAAAAATCCATCCCCGAGAAGCGTATGCTCCCTCAAGAGGATGTCAACCCACATAGTGATAAAAAAGAGTGATAATGTGATAATAGGAAGGAAATGTTGATAATATAAACTAAACTAAATATATGATAAGATAAACTAACTGATACAATGATTAAGGTTGAAAGTTATAAAAAATGAAAAAAAACCATAGAGGGTAGAAGACGACTTGAGAATAGAATAGATATTTGGCAAAGACCTAATAATAAAACAAGAAGTTGACTATGATTCAAGGAAAACTATGTAGAGGGAATACAAGGTAGAGGCTAAAATGTGGACTGATAAAATGTAACATATAATTGGATGTAAGTTGGACGAACAAGATGTCACAACGGTAAGTCAAATATAAAGTAAACTAGATGGGATTGCATGCAAAGTGGATAGGATGGAATAAGAATGAGGTTGGGAAAAATATAGGCTATGGGTTGATGGCAACCAGGTAAAATCGACGATAACTAGACTAGAGATGGGGTGCTAACAAGAAAATTTAATAAACTCGTGGATCTGGGGGTGATGAAATATGACTGAAGGCTGAGGCAGATCTTGAAGAAAACCTGCAATTTTCTACAAAATAGAATAATCACATGCACAAACTGAAGCTCTAAAATATCCTTCAACTCTAAGCTCTCAATGCACAAGGGTGAAACAAAATATATCTCAACTAATTACAATGTATTCCTAGATAACCTAGAAGGGACAACGTTCACAAAAGCACACAAAAATATCAATATTTTTCAGCCCTTTGGAAAGGGAGGATAGGCATTGTTAAATAGCTCAGGACAAGGTAAACGGTGAGCCAGGTCAATCGCTAGAAACTAGAGCAAGCAGACTGACACTTAAACATTACAATTAAAAATGAGGACAAGAATATAATTTCAAACGGTTGGTGAATAATGTTTAGATCTATGAATGTAAGAGGGTTTAAATGGGTGTAAATGAGGTGGAAGGAATCTTAAGAAGGGGCAAGATTAGTGGGGGGTATCCTAGGGAGAAATAAGTGAAGCGTAGTAATGGAATGTGGTGGGAATTCGATGGGGAATGATTAAATTAAGGTAATTAGGATAGATTTTGGATAATTAAATTGATTTAGGCTTATTTAATATTTAATTGATTTATTTTAGGATTATTGGGATTAATGTGAATTAAAAATGGGGAATATGGTAATTATGTTAGATAAAGGGGATAATGATCAAATAAGATGGGGGAAATGCTATGATTTAAAAATAAGAGAGAAGTGAGTGTGCTAAGTGAGGGTGGAAATAAAACATGAGGTGAAGGTACAGGGAGGTGCCAAAAAAAAGTGTCTTCATTTTGCCTCTTTGTGTTGAGGGGATTTTTGATAGCAAATTGTGAGAAAAAAAATGAAAAAAAATGGTTGATGGATTATACATCGGAGTGGTATTGGTAAGATGATTCTCCTCAAATTAGAGATTGATGACAAGAGAAATAGGTTAATTAGACATGATTTTGAACACAGAAGATGAGAAGGGTGGGTGGGGAAGAATGGGAAAAAGTAAAGGCATGATGCTCGAAGGGATCTTAGACTTATAATGATTAAAATATGGTGGTGATTTTAAGATTCATACTGGGAAGGAAAAAAGGGTATGGTCTTTAAGGAGATGACAAAAATTTCCTACGGGCTAGTGAATTAGTGAAAATCACTAAAAAAAATGGAGGGAATCCAATAGGAAACCACTCAAATGGATTTAGGTCATGGGGACAGACGGGTCATATGCATACATCGAAATCATGTGAAATAAAATGTAAATAAAGTATGAGATCCTTCAAATATGAGGAATCGAGAAAAAACTATGCATCTTTTAAATCAGATAGGGATGATGATAAAAGTGATGATTTGTAAAGAAAGGGCATAAATAATATGGTATGGATGTTGTTTTAGATTTTGGGAAAAGGGAAAAGTGGGTCGATGGCACTTGTAAGGTTTTTGTGACCTATGTAAATCTACGACATTCCCATAGGGTTCGACGGTGACCAAGGGGGTGTCTATAAGTTTGTGATTTAGCCCAAAGTGGTCATTTTCATGCTTGATAATGACGAATGAGAGATCTAGTTGACAAAAGGGGAGTAAGTTTGTGAGAAAAATTGGAGATTAGAGGAGCAGAAAAGAATAGGAAAAGGACACATTGGATGGTGAGTAATGTTAACCAAAACTTGCTTTTGATTTATTTAATGTTTTTATTGTTTATTTTTATTATTTTTTACATTTTTCAAATATTGAAATAGGTGCTATGGGTGGCTGGTAGTGACCAGGGGTGGTCACTATCAACCCACCCTAAAAAGGAAGTGAATTGGCTCTGGAGGCATCAACCCATGTGTGTCGGCATTGACTAAGGGATGAATGACAGTGCTAGGATGAATTTTGATTTTTAATGAGGGTTTGATGAAATTAATGATGAAGAAACTGATATTTTCTTAGTTTTTTTATGATTACAGGCCTGAGAGACACTATATTTGAGAGACAGGGTCCTGAAATTCTATTATCAGATCCAGGGAGATATAGCTTACACTAATTGGAATAATTTAACAGCAGTGGGGTTAGGTGGTTTCAAATATTATCAAAGGATCCCATGAGACATGGGTTTGATGATCACACTAGTGGAGAGATGGGATGTGTCCACATGACCATTCTGGTTCAGGACGGGTGTGGTGAACATCACCCTGGAGGATGTGTATCACATTCTCAAATCACCGATACAGGGGGATTATATTTTTCCCATTATTGTGGATGAATGATTGGTAGTGTTGACATGACTATTCATGGCTGATGTAACATGGATTAGATTCTCTTCAGTTTCTTTTGGATATGAGATTAGATATGTCCGTGGAGTGTCATGGAGTAGATTGATTTGTTTACTAATGGTAGTAGTATCCTACTATTGGGCCCCTAATTTAGCTTCCAAATCTCAAGGGCGCATAGGCGCGCAAGTGAAGGCGTATAAGGAAAAGTTCAAAAGGCTTCTTGAAGAACCTAGGACGTGTGCACCGAGTGAAGAATAATTCGGGAGTTAGCCATTTTTAGCCTTTGGGACAGAACACATGAAGAATGTGTTCCATTTGGATAAGGTTCTAGCCTGGCGACAGGGTGTGCTAGAGTGAATATACCTTGTGATAGAAAGATCCAGAAAGTTAATCATGACATGGAGAGGCATGCACCTGGGGTGACCCACACCTTGACACTTGGGGCCAGATATAAGGCTACAGTGGAGTTTTTTAGAGCTCAGAGGCCTATTTATATGTGCACCCTTGGTAAAGAAGAAAAGGAGAAGAGAGGTAGCGAAGCTCTGTAGAATTACTGCGAGAACTATGGGATGAAAATGGGTACTGAATTCAAGTAAGGATGTAATGTCAATGAAACCAAGATGTAATTTATTTTGTTAAAATAGATGTAAAAAGAAGGTTTTATGTCCTCTAGATTCTCCCAGGTTGTACTTTCTTTATTAAACTGGTCCCACTAGACCTTACATTGGTTTATATATTTGTTACGCAAGTGCAACTTGTAAGTTTCCAGCACCCTCACGGGTTCAACCATAATGACCCCTGGGTCTTGGACCTATAAAGAATTCCATTTTAACACATGCGACAAATCTGAAACATACTTTTTAAGCAAGGAAATATGAAAATCATCATGCATCTGGGCCAATATGGGAGGCAATGCTAATTGGTAAGATACAAGGCTATTATCACTTTTATGATCTTAAATGGTCCTACATCTCGAGGTAGACAGCTTGGTTCGATTTTCCAAAAGAAATAAAACTATTTTTAGGGCTTGAACCATTAAAAAGACGTTATCTCCAAGTTCAAATTTCCTATCAACCCATTTGAGATCTAGAAAAAATTTCTTCCTATCTGCAGCTTCTTTCAATCATTCCCAGATTAATTTTACTTATTGTTCCATTTCAGGTCCTATCACCTCTCTATCCTCTACATTTTCCTAGATAACAGGTGTTCTACACTTTCGTCCATATAATGCTCTGAAAGGTACACTTTTTAGGGAGGAATGGTAATTGTTGTTTTACGCAAATTAGACTAAAGGAAGGTACTCTTACCACTTGTATTGTTGATCCATACAGTACATCCTAAGCATGTCTTCCATTATTGTTTACTCTTTCAGTCTGTCCATCAGTTTCAGGATGGTATGCAAAACTAAAATTTAGTTTTATTCTTAAGGCTGTATTTAAATTCTACCAAAAACGTGAGGTAATTTTTAGATATCTATCCTAAATTACTAGCTCAGGTACACTATGCAGTCTAAATATCACATTCATGAATCTTTTTGTAAGAACAATTGAATCATCCATTAGATTCCCTAGAATAAAATGAGCTACCTTAGTTAATTTTTCAACCATAACTAGAATGACATCAAGTTTATTTTTATACATTGTTAACCCCTGAAAAACATCCATGCTTATCACTTGCCATTTATATTGTTGAATGTTGTGAGGGTACATTAATCATGCCCAGTGCATATGCTCAACCTTTACACGATGAAATTCTAAGCAATGAGACACATAATCAAATATGTAATTTTTCACCCCTTTTAAACAATATAGATGGTTTACATCAGCAATCATCTTAGTCACTCCAAGATGTCCACTATAAGGAGCACTATGAAATTCAGTTATCACTTTCTTCCTTAATTCATTTTCCAAGGGTACATAAAACCAATTTTCATAATTTAAGATTCCTTCGTTATCAAATCTGAATCAATTGTATCTCTTTGTAAACACCAAATTTGGGTCACACTCCCCTTGGTACCCTTTAATTAATTAGCGTAATATATTTTACTAATCATGACCCCTTCATCCCATATTAATATTCATCCTCACATTATTAATTAATTTAATTATTTTAATTAAGTTAATTTCATCCTCACACCTCTACCTCATCATTACACCTCACCCTGGACCCATTCCAGGGGAATTTAACTCACAATGACCAAGTCATCACTCTCAACACTGAGTCATCACTCCTAGTGCTGAGTCACTACTTGACCTAACTAACTAAGAATTCTTCCTAAACCTAACTATAACTTCTTCTAAGATCTTCCTTCTTCTCTCTCATGTGAAATTTACTTCCCTAAGCGGACCCAACAAGGAAAGCATGCCAAATCTGGGAAGATCTACCTATTTTTGGTAAATAGGACTATTTCACCCTAATCGAGGTCAGTTTATCCTCAGCCAACATTAGTCACTTAAACCACCATCAGTTCCTTTATATATAATTTACAACCCTTTACATGGGTTGGTCATTCAGTTATTGGAGCCTTATTGCATTCAAGCACGAATCTTCAAGCCCTCCTGCATCTAGACGATGAACACACACAACCACAGTGCAAGACAAGAAGTTGATTCTCCTTCCAGAGCATTGGAATACTCACAGGAGCACACAAGTTGTACTACCATGACACTGGACTCAAGAACCTCTTCTCTGATCAACCATCAACCATCAACTCACAGGATCTACAAAATACCAAGTAATTACTGTGATTTTAATCATTTGTGCTTTATCCCATTGTAGATCTCTTGTTCTTTCAATATTTTATTTCTTCTGTTACCTGTACATCATCTTCTTCCCACCAACCCACTATTCAACCACCCCCAAGCCTTTTCACCCTTCTAAACCTCCTTCTTAGTGTTCCTGAGTCTTCTCAGCCATATTACGACCCAAACCACACTACCCTCACTCTTTGTGCAATCACAGAGAGCCTAAAAACCCATTTTTAATAGTTCATTACCTATTTCCCCTACCGACATCGGTTCCTTGACCACTTTCAGTTTTGTCCCCATACCGGCATTGGTCACCAGACCGATATTGGTCTCTGTGTCATTTTATATTCTCAGACCAGCAAGCTTCCCACTCACCCAAAACCAACCCAAGACCTCAACCAATCAGCCCCAAACCCTTACTAGACATTTGACATACATGTCTGACCTTAGAAAACCCCAATTCTAATTAGATTTAGTGTTATTTTGATATCTAGATTAAAATCTAGTGTATTGTATGTATGAGAAACCTAAATCATTACATTGCAATATGACTTATTTATTTTAGTTACTTATTCACATTGAATTGTTATTAAATAGTGGATTGACAACCTCTCTAGGAAGCACCATGCTTCTTGGATCTAGCATACGCTAGGCATTCCACTGTCATATGCTATTTAATACTCTTTTGTGGTCTTGTTTACATCTATAGGTAGTCCTACCTAGGAAAAAAGGAGTTCTCTATGATTAACTTGGATAACGTCAACAATGCGTGCAATCTAACTTCCACCTTCACCTCATAGGTATTCCTCCTTAACCATTTACCTTCTATCTGTTTCATCCTAGAAAGTGTAAAACTTATTGGTGAAACATTTTGGCATGCCCGATGGGACCCATTTGGGGTTCTTTGCATTATTCATTCTTAGGGAATCATTGTGTGTTTATTTCTTTTTAAAAGAAAGTTCACATTAAAATCTTCTCCCTTGGAAACATTCTTCTTCTCCTACTGATCTCAGTGAAACTTGTATTTTGGATTAAAAAGAACACTTATTTTTATTCTGTATTGCATTAGTGAAAGACATACTCTTTCCTATTCATTATTTCTCTCATTAAATTTCATTGTGGATTTGGGTTTTAAAATATTTGCATCTCATTGTTGTATGTTGCATTCTAGCTCATCTAAATTGTGGGCAACCTATATGCTGGAAGTCATGCCCAGCTGATGGTTGAAAAACTGAACCATAGTTCACATTTTGCACACTCTTTATACCAAATCACTGAAAAACAAACTACACATTTCTTAAACAACATCTTTCCTGGAAGAAGTTGTCAACGATCACACAATCAGAGGATTGACAGTGGGCTCCAGCTAGTTTTCTGGCCAGTTATCATATCAGAGAAGGATCCCCCATGCCAAAACTTACCTAAAACCAACCATAGTTGTCAGTTTCCATAGGGCACCTTCGGTAACCAAAAAATCTATTCTATTCACAAGTCAGTCCTAAATGGCATAAGCCACAACATAAAATCTACATCATAGGATTTCATGTTTTCTAGCTTTTTCTTGATTTTTGTTTTGAGGTGTGAGTTCATTTTCTTCATTTTTTTCTCTCCCTACATACTCCACAATCATAGTTGGTGTATTCCAACTATTTCTGAGTGTGTTAGGACTAATCATTTCCATACTCGGTCTCTGAGTTGGTCTTTTTATTTGACCTAAATCACCAAAAATTCACTTTTTCCATTTTTCACAGATTTCACAGTAACCGGTGTCAGTCCAGTGACCTCCATCAGTTTCATCATCTCACCACCATTGGTTCACTGACCACCATCAGTTTTATGTTATTTTGGTCATTTCTACCAAAGTAGATTTCAATCTATATTTATTTTCTTTCTATGACTTCCTCTATCACTTTACTATATCTCTGAGTCCTTGATATCACCTTCAGAGTCTAGTTCTACTTCATCTTCATCATTTATTGTCATATTTACAAATATTTCATTTTTCCATAGTAATAAACATCAGTCTAGTCGACCAGTGGTGGTTACCACCTCATACCGAAATCGTTTACCCCAACTGACGTTGGTCTCTTTGTTCTTGATTTTCCAATCAGAACAATGATCAAATCACACATTTTAAACCCATTTTTTCTCCATTTCTTATGTGTTTCTACATTATCAGCGAAGCTCAGAATACTTGTTCTATCATTAGTCACATGGTTTTGACTCGTAAACAAGATAACACTCTCATGTTTCATGCTAGCCACCTAGCCACTCCCACCTAGCCCATCACCCCCTTCCATCTCATCACCTATGGACCCCAATCAGGCTCTTTCCATACCCACTAGTGATGAGGAGTTCATGAGACTCCTTGATCACAACCCCGCCACTCTACAGTACTATCTCACTCATTCATCTACCCATCGATTCATCAGGTCAACTTGTATATGGCATGCATGTGTCCATTCCTCCTACCCTCACACCCACTTCTACATCAGATACTACTAGCTTGGCCTTACCCTCTTCCACCTTACCACCTTGTGGTTTCCCAGCTTGACCCTACATCATTGATATCTTGTTACACCTATGGCATCTGTCGCCTTTGAAATCTATCACTCCTATGATGTCAACCATGCCTTTATCAACCACCTTGAGTGTAGGTCTATCTGCACCCGCCACCTCTCATATACCTATTGCATCTTAGCCACCATTGGTGTTGGTAGCCCACACTCCCTTCCAAAACATCATCCTCTCCATCCCACAGTCTCTTCCTCTGATTTCTATGAGATTCTTTACATCCACTCCACCTACCTACACTTATCACCAACAAACCCCTATTTCATCTACCACTTATTCAGGATACTTTCCATCTACATCTATTCCAGCCTATGTTCCTTCCTCAAAATTTTTGTACTCAACACCACCACATACTGGGATGCCACCCACATCATACCCACCTTATCTACCCCCTTATACTATAAGGGGTGCCTTAGTCATCACAACCTACCAATGATCTTATCAAAATGATGATGGAAAAGATGCAGACATTAGAAGCATCTGTCTCCAGGCTCACATAACTCTCTGACATACGATGATATTTTCAATGATCCCATTCACCCATCCATTCTGATTCATCCATACCCTCCCCATTGGGAAATTCCTAAATTCAACCTATTTAACAACAAAGAAGACCCACAATAGCACTTGTGGTCTTTTAAACATGTGTGTTATTTGATCTCTCATGATGACGCTTTGCTCTTGCGGACATTCCCAATGTCCTTGACAGGACCGGATTTAGATTGGTATAGTGCTCTACCTAGGTATTCCATATTTTCATTTAATCAGGTAGCTCAGGATTTTATAGACCACTTTTCTATCAACATTGTCAAGAAGGTCACCATGACTTACTTATACATGACACACCAATATGAAGATGAATCTATCACATATTTTTTTGCTCGTTGGCAGATCCTGATCAACCAACTCACATTCCAACTACCTCAAACTAAGTTAATAGAGTTGTTCACCAGAGCTTTTGCTAGACACATCTCACCAACTCTCCAAGTTCAAACCTTCTTACATGTTGATGAGGCATTCACCATGGCTCGAAAACTTGAAATTTGTGCCATTGAAGAGAAGAAGATACAATTACATAACAAGAACACCGTGTTTAAATTAAATGATACCTATTCTTATTCCAAACCATAAAATAATTAGTATAAAGAAAAAGGATATACCAACATAAGTAGTTTTGAAAATCCGAACCATCTCATCCATCCAACCAATCAAATCCTTCTTCCAATATTTCTCCTGTTCAGGATTTTTAGTTCAAGCGGGAGCAACAAAAATATACTCCCATAGGAGAACCCTACTCTTCAGTTTTAGAAAAACTTCTAAAATCCAGAGCAGTCACTCTTCCACCCATCAAACCACATACTAGTTTTGACCCCTCTCATCCTATGCCTGCATGGTACAAAGAAAATGATTACTGCAACTATCATCACGTTAGAGGTCATAGCGATGGTAATTGTATAACTTTCAAAAACATCATCTAAGAAATGTTAGATAATGGAGATCTCGTCTTGGATAAGCATAATGCATCGAGGCTAATCAGAACCTTCACATCTTCAAGAATTCATTCCCAAATCACACCCCATCATCTAACCAAACTAGTGAAACCTCGACCAATGACAGTAATGTTCATGAGGTTCATGTTGTTTTTGACATCATACCATCTCTTCTTGCTCAATTTCCTCCTACTCCATCTATCAAGGAGATTCTTGCACGAGCTCCTTCATCCATGGAGGGACCTATTTCATCTACTCCTTTACCCACAGAGGAGTCTCCCTTATCTTCTCCTTCACCCACAGAGGAGTCCACCATATCTGTCAATGAAGTTTCCCCACTCACCTCTCAACCTGACGAACAACCCGCAATACTTACTCTTCTACCCACCAGAGAGTCATGCTTACCTTCTTCTTTGCTAAAAGATGAAATTACCTCACCCAAATTTTAATCTCCCCTACCCATAGGGGATCCATTAGCGGCATCCATTCCTATTGGTCATAATTCTCCATTGGCTTTTAAGGATCCTGTTGATTTTCTCTCATATCTTTTACCCACAGAGTCTGAAGCCAACTATTTCCTATCTCACAGACATTCTTTTACAGGGATTACTACCAAATCAACATCATCCCCTCCTACATTGGTTTCATTCTCACATGTTTGGATGACTGCTTGGATTATGTTGACAATTCCATGCTTTGGGTATGTCTTCAACTGCCTGTCTCAACTCAAATGCAGATGTTGTCTGCTAACACTTCCACGATCTATCCAAAGGTGTTTCAGAAAACCAAACCCACCATGCCCATGCCAGTTGTAGTGGCCCCTTCTTCATCACCCTCACCCACACCTAAACCTTTACCAACAAATGAACTTTTTCATATGCCTAAAACCTTACCTGCACCTATACCTTCCTCCGCATCTAGACCCATTACCACATTAGGAGTCATGTCGACATCAAGTCTAGTCCATCCTCCTGTCAAACTAGATTTAGCCACATCCTCACAAGTCATCACAAAGACTATTCCCCCACCTAAGAAGAAGACCCAACCCCTTAGGCCACATACACTGGCTTCGCCCACTACCCCTCTGTCACCTTCACCACTTCCATCTATCCTAGGTCCCCACCCATCAACCTTGGCCAAATAACCTCTTACCCAGAGTAAACCAAAAACATAACGGCCCACCTCATCACGATCCTTTGTTACACCCAAATTACCTACACAGATTACACCTTCACCGTCACCTACATCCTTTCTACCTCCTATACCTACACCACTTCCAGTATCCTCATCATTACCCATGTCATTCCCTTCTCCTCAACCAGTACCTTCCACATTACCTCTTACCACAACCTTCACCACACCTCCATTATCACCTTGGCTAACCCGTCCCCTTCCACCATCTTCCTTCCCTTCTACATCACACACTTCTTCTTCACCTTTACCCAAGAAGGTGCAACCAAATCCCAAGAACCCACTACCTTCCAAAGAGGTAGTTAAACCTACACCACCTTCAACAACTAGTTCACCTGCTACATCTTTACCCAAGAAGGTGCAATCCAAACCTAAAACTGTATACTATCTACCAAACAAGTGGTCAAACTTACTCAACCTCTGATTCCACCTCCAGTGATGCCTCTCCCACCAAAGTCACCCACACTTCCATCTAGACCCACACTTACTTCACATTGTGATCCATTGGCAGGGTCTTACGCCAACATCTTAGCTAACCTTTTGGAAACCTCTGTCATCACATTGCGACTACTTAGACCTTACGAACCCACTCAAACCTAAACTAGAAGGGTTTGATGATACCAAAATTTTGCTTACCATTGTGTTCCAGGGCATGATGTGGAAAACTGTAAGGCTCTTAAACCAATTATTCTCTAACTATGTTCTCTCAAAGAAAAATTTAAAGATGATGATATTTTAGATGAGGACCCTATTCCACCTACACCTATCACCACACATCCTCATCCCTTACCTATTCAGTGACCTTCATCTCCCCCTCCACAACCCTTTTATCCTCCTCCAACATTTGAGATCAATATGGTCCGCATAAGAGAGCTAGCCAAACCTCCACCAAAATGCCAATGTGTTGCATTGTTTTCACAAAACTAGTATATGCCCTCACCATATTTTTTCCCATCCTGTCGCTACACCTATCATGACTCACTTTCTCCTTTACCATAGATCAATATGATTCAAATTTCCACTCAGAGCCCAGAAGGAAAAAGGAAAGGAGAAAACAACCAGCTCATCTGCTACTCTTTTACCTAAATATTCCATCTGCACCTGCACCCAAAATCACCATCCATGGACCCACATACCCTATTTCTGATGGGGTTTCCCATCGTACAATGCTTAAACAATTGCACCAGTCTCCTCTCAAAATGTCTTTGTACGACCTCATCCAAACCTCTGAGTCTCATTGTCAGGCCCTCATTGAGGTCCTGCAATCTATTGAGGTTTTACCTAATGACCCTACGCCTGTTGCATCCATTATCACTCCTCACCATGTCCCCAGTATCACAACTTCATCCCCTTCCTCTACTCCCGCTACCACTCATCACATAGCCAATCTCAGTTTCTCTGACGATGATATTATACCTATCCAATTAGATGATCCTGACCCTACCCTATTTATTTCTGTCTACGTTGATAATATACACGTTTGACGCGTTATGATCGATGGAAATACCAATATTAACATCATTTCCACCCATGCATATAACCAAATGTGCATCCCTGTCAATTGCATGCATAATAACCCAGTTATGTTGCGTTCATTTAATGATGCCATGACTTCCACCCTCGGCACCATCATTCTCCACATTCGTGTAGGCCCCGTACCATTCCTGAATTATTCTATGTCTTAGAGGGGGAATTCTAGTACAACATGTTGCTTGGCTGACCTTGGATTCACACCATGGGTTGTGTTCCTTCAACCTTACACCAATGTTTAAAATTTGAACATGAAGGGCACAACTATACCATTCCAGCCAACCCTTCACCTTTCAAGACCTGTAACATGTTGTATCGACCCAATGATGTCCTTATACTAGTTAAGGCATCTACCCTCGTTACCACTTCTTCTTCAGTCGCTACCTCATCCACCACTTCTACCACTACATCTTCCACAACTAACTCCTCTATTCCCATTGCTGCCACAGCTTCTGCAGCTGACCCATCAGCCAACCCATCTACTTCTCAAACATCCAATGCTTCTTCTTCCTAGCTTCCTAGTGATTCATCCATTCCTGCTACCCACATACCAACTACTGATCCCTTAGAAGGTGTTTTTCAATGCCTCACTCTGGGGGAGTACCTCCTTTATAACATTGACACATTCCTTACTCCTCAAGAGTATGGTAACCTTCACCAACATCCCCACTATGATCACCACATAGGTGAGGTTTTCCCCTATGGTCCTCCCCACCTTTGCACCAACTTAACATATGGGGGACTTGATGCTTCTACCTACTCACCCGAGCCACCTTCCCAAACTCAACCATTTTCCTCTGACCTTCAATCTCTCACCAACCGCTGCTTCACCCACACCTTCCTCCATCATTGTGCTTGGAAGGGCTTTGGATTTGGTTTCTATGAACAAGGTTGCCATACTGTCATTCCTTGCACCACTCATAAGCATAAAGACCACAGTGGTATTGGATTTTCCAAACCACCTTCTAAGAAGGCCTGAGTCAAACTCATTGAGGATGATAAACATTCCCCACCCCATTCACCTACCTTTCCACCACCTTCACCTACAAAGTCTATGGATCCAGAATCCATTCCTCCTAACTTTTTTTTTCATGAACACCATTTCCCTGGGACCTCTGACTTATCAGCGTGATGGTGAGGCTCCCTCTTCTCTTCCCTTCCTATATCCTGACATGATCGATGATGATACACCTTCTATTAACATCATTCAATGTCAGGATGATGAGTCTATTCTCACCTACCTTGGTGCAGAAGATTCTTATATTCATCGGTCATTACCTTCTGAGATGCAAACCATGTTGAATGAATCGACCATTAAAATCAACATTCACACTCAGGATGACCCACACATTCTAAAAATAGGCCAATCTTTAGATGTTATTAAACAAGAAGCTTTCACTTCTTTCCTCTAGGATCATAGCAATGCTTTTTCTTGGTCCTACACTGATATGCCTAGTATTGACCCAAACATTGTGGTCCACAATATCATAACCATTCTTGATGCCAAACCCATGAAACAGAAGCTGTGAAAAATGCATCCTCACATTTCCCTTCTTGTCAAAGAAGAACTCCAGTGCCTCCTTTGGTTTCCTTCATTCTACCCATTGATTATCCCCAATGGATCTCTAACATCATTCCTATCACAAAAGTGACAGGGGGACTCCACATTTGCATGGATTTCCATGACCTTAACTTAGCTTTCCCCAAAGATGACTTTCCTCTACCTAGTATTGACCAACTAGTTGATCTCACCACCAGCCATGAGATGTTATCACTCATGGATGGTTTCTTGGGTTATAACCAAATATTACTCACCCTGGAAGATCAACACAAAACCACCTTCATCACTCCTTGGGGGACCTTCTGCTATCGTGTCATGCCCTTTGGCCTTAAAAATGTTGGTGCTACATATCAATGGGCTATGACTTATATCTTTCATGACATCATGCATAGCATATTGGAAGATTACATTGACGATCTTCTTTCCAAATCTAAACATCAGGCCAAACACCTTGTAATCCTTAAGGTTGTCTTTGACCGTCTCATCAAATATTGCATTCTCCTTCAACCTAAGAAGTGTGTCTTCATTGTTCTCTCTGGAAATATCCTTGGTTTTATCATTTCTTTGTGTGGCATTGAAGTTGATCCCACTAAAATCAAGGCTATTCTCAAGATGCCTCCACCTACTAACCTTCATCAACTTCATAGTTTGCAAGGCAAGTTACAATCTATTCATCACTTTATTTCTCAGCTTTCTGACCACTACCATCCATTTCATCATCTTCTCAAAAAGGATGTCTCCTTCAAATGGGATGATGAATGCCACAAATCCTTCGAAGCCTTAAAAAAATACCTCCTCCAACCACCTGTGCTCATTCCACCTAAGGATGACCAACCATTTTACCTTTACATTTCTTGCTACTGATCATTCCCTAGGTGTCATGCTCACTCATCGTGATGAGAAACATAGGGAGCAAGTGGTTTATTATATAAGTTGTACACTTTTAGACTACAAAACTAGATATACTCACGCCAAAAAAAACTCTACTTAGCCTTAGTTTTTTCACCACTAAACTTTGTCATTACCTACTCAACCACAAAACCTTCATTGTCACCAATACTGACCCCTTACATTACATGTACACTAAGCCCTACCAACATCAACGTGTTGCACATTGGCTCATGCTTCTTGCAGACCTAGATCTCGAATTCATCCATCAAAAATTTGTCAAAGGACAAACCATTGCTGACCAACTCACAGACGCACCTCTCTCTGAAACCAATCTTCTAACTTTGACTTCCCTGATGAATCCATCGCTACCCTCTCCCTGGATGATACCATTTACCAGATGACCTTATTCTTTGATGGTTCCAAATTTCACTATGGGGGTGGTGCAGGAGTTATCCTCATTCCTCTTGATGGTGAGCCTATGCCATTATCTTTCAAACTATATTTTGATTTTACTAACAATATCACTGAATATGAAGCACTCATGTTAGGTCTTCAAACCACCATAGCCTTAGATGTTAAATCAATTAATATCTTTGGTGAATCTCAACTGGTTGTGAACCAAGTTAATGGTATATACCAGTGTCATAACGAGATACTTCAAAAGTATAAACATCATGTTGACATGCTTTTGACTACCTTTGACCATTATGAACTTCAAACCACCCCGCGTTCCACTAATAAATTTGTGGACACCATGGCCTGTCTTGCTTCTCAAATCCCCACTTCTCCCTCCAACTCAAAAATATTTGTCACAGTACAAAGGTTGCAATCACCTTCTTATCTATTCTGAGTCATTAACCTTATAGGAAACATTGAAACTGACCCACATGACCTTTGGTATAAGCAGTTTGTTGACTACCTTTCCCTTTCAATTCTACCTCCAGATCTTACTCGCAATGGACAATGAGCCTTTCTCAAAAGTGTCTCTCACTATGTCATCATGGGTGGTCTTCTCTATAAATGTGGATTTGATGGTATCCTCTTACGATGCCTTACAAGTTCTGAAATTCCATACACCATCAAGGAAGTTCACGATGGGATTTGTGGGGGTCACTTCAGTGGCTTAGCTGTCACTAAGCACATCCTTCACCTTGGCTATTACTGGCCAACCCTAAACCATGATTGTTGTGACTATGTCAAGCATTGTGTGAAGTGTCAGCAACATGCTAATCTTCATCACACCCCTAGTCACGCCTTACAGGTCACACGAGACCTTTGGCCTTTCTCTCAATGGGGTTTGGATCTTGTCAGAGAGATTAACCCTCATTCTTCCCAACATCATCAATGGATTATTACCACTACCAAATATTACACTAAATGGGTGGAATCCATACCTCTTATTTCTACAAAATCTGAGAAAATATGTGAATTCATCAACCATCACATCATTTTTCGCTTTGGTGTTCCTCACCGCCTCATCACTGATAATGGAAAATAATTCAAAAACAAAACCCTACGGAAACTCTTGTGATGCCTTTGGAATTCAAATCAATTTTTCTTCACCTTATTATCCTCAAACAAATGGCCAAGATGAATCAACTAACAAAACCCTAAATAAAATTCTTATGAAAGTGGTTGATGATACTGGTAAGGATTGGCACACACACATTCCTTTTTCCTTATGGGCTTATCACACTAGTATTCACACCTCAACTGACTGCCACACCTTTCTCTTTGGTCTACGGTACAAAGGTTGTCTTGCCTCTCAAAGTCCAAATTCCATCTCTTCATATCTCACTCAAAGATATGCTCAACGATGATGATTTTCACCAGGACCATTTGGCACAACTTGAGTTATTAGACGAACGTCATCTAAATGCTCTCGATCACCTTCAAATCTACCAAAAATGTATCAAACATGTGCCTATGATAAACATGTCCAAGAATGAACCTTCAAGGTCAGTGACCTCATCCTGAAGGAAAATCAACATGTAACAAAAGTGGAGAAAAGTAAACGGGGAAAGTTTTTCTCCTAATTGGCTTGGACCCTATATCATTACTCATGCCTATGGATCAGGTGCTTATCATTTATCTTCACTTGAAGGTAAACCCAAACCTGAGCCCCTCAATGCCTTGCATCTTCGACCATTCTATTGTTGAATCAAGTCCTATATCACCTTCTGTCTATTAAACACTCATCCCTTGAGAAACATTCACCTTCCACTTACCTATTTTAAGGATCAATGACTAAACAAGAATCATGTGATTACCCGTCACCTTTCAGCCTTATCTTCAATATGAGTACCACGGCTCTACTCATGGCATGATTCTCATGGATACTTTTCATCCTTTTTAGGATGGAATCCCATGGTCATTCATCACTTAAAACCTCTCTTTCATAGCTAACCTTTGTGTGCTATGGTTTTTTATTCATAAAAGAAGCCTATACTCCTTTATAGTCTTGTCCATGACCTAAAAGTCCAAAAAACAAAAAAATTACAAGTAATATATGGGATTTTCAAATTCAAACTCCTTGAGTCAAACTTCTTGTAAATAGATGACTCCCTCAAAAAGGACATCTATCTTTCCATCTTGCTGCTATAAATAGACTGCTCCCTCGAAGGACAACTATAAAAAGCTAGCCATATTGTACATAGTCTATCACAAAAAGAAGACTATTTCTACAAAAATAAAATTAAAATATTCTGAAGCTTCCCACATCGATCAGCTTCATGAAGACCTCAAGGAGATATTCTATTCATCCCACATAGACTTCCCACATCGATCAGTCTATAAAACAAAAGAAAAAAGAAAAAGATAACTTTTTCATCATGGACTTGCCTATTTTGGTCTTGGGTATCTTGCAGAAGAGGCATGTTGTCTCACACCAAGGTTACGCTAAAACAACCCATTTCACCTCATTGTATTTCCTTTCTAATCTTCTACCTACTCAAGGGATGTGCCACAAATGTGACATTTCATGATCATGTGACTTTCTTCACCCTTAGAATAGTCAATCATGCAACACCTTTAGGGTCTTATGTTCATAAGCCAATCTTTGGTATGATAGACTCATAATGGTTCTTACAAATTAGGCAAATTTTTTCTCTCCTCTTACCATTCACCTCTTTTCTTACTTATTGATTCTGCTACACAAGACCAGACCTTTGACACCTACATTCTGGGAATTCCTCTCCCACCAAAATCACCCACACCTATTCAATCTACACTCAACCATGCCTAAATGAACTAAACTCAACCATGCCTAAATGACCTCAACTCAATCATGCCTAAAACCTACTGACCCATTCATCTCCCTTATCATATTCTTCCCTAGCTTATGGGAGAACTACATCGGCCTGAGGCCCCTTTTCACCAGGGCTATGTAGGTAGCACTCTGAGGGCATGGGGCCCTTGGAGGTTAGCTCAGGCCACTTTTACCCCTAACCAATTTTCCCCCTTTACATTCACATTCTACCCTAGTTAGTTTCCATTTACACAAAAACTTGGAAATTAATATATCATAAAAACATACATACCTACCATTTTATCACCACAACCATATTCTACTTAAATCATTTCATATTTCCATGATATTAATTACTTGGAAATTTAACCACAACATACATACAATACATTATTTCCATAAGATCAGTAACTTGGAAATTACCTAGACTCCACCATGCCTATACCTGACCAAACCATACCTATACCTGACTCCACCATGCCTATACCTAACCAAACCATACGTATACCTGACTCCACCATGCTTATACCTGACTCCACCATGCCTATACCTATACTCCACCATGACCTAATACCTGAACTCAAAGTTCCCATGGCCTAACAATGGAAATTAAATCATCCTATCCAAGAATCATCATCAATATATAACTCAATAGTTCCCATGGTATCAATACATATGGAAATTAATAAAGAGTACATCATCCATCCAATAATAATCATCAACTATCAAATGAAATGTTTGTGTATCAATACATATATATATAAAATAAAAATCATCATACAATCTCATAAAATCTTATACATATCTCACAAATCCCCACCTGAGGCCCTCCTATACTCTACCCAGTAAATCAAAAATCATCATACAAGTATCAAATGTCATGATCAATCAACCCCACCTGAGACCCTCCTCTCCACTCTCACCCATCTCCTCCTCCTGGCCCTCAGCTGGGCCCAGTCTATGAGAGCTGGTAACCTCACCCTGACCCTATCTCTAGGGCCGATGACCCCCTGTGCTACCTGAGCTATGAGTCCTGGACCTGGTCCTCTCACTAGCTACTTGTTGGGCCCTGTGCTCAGCATATGAGGGAACATCAATACCTGTAGTGGCTAGATGGTCCTGGTAATAGTGGGCCTCATTCAGGGCATCCCTGAACCTCACCATAGATATGGTCTGGGGTGGTGCCATCAGCCTAACTGCCACCTGTGAACTCTTCCCTACCAATAGAGGACCCTGTCCTGGTGTCAGTGCCTGTACTACGGGACCCTGTCCCAGTGCCTGTGTTGATACCTGTGTAGCTACCTGGGCCTGTAAGGCCACAACCTGTGCCTACGTGGCTGCCAACTATCCCTGTAAACTAGTAACCTACGCCTGTAGCACTGCTACCTATGCACCATCCCCTGCAGGAGCCTATACCTATACCTATGCTTGTGCCTGGGAAGCAGTCAGCTGACCCTGTAATGTAGTCACCTTCCCTATCAAAGTAACTACCTGTGCCTATGTCACTGTCAACTGAACTCCCAGCATGGTCACCTATCCCTGTAGGGTATCCCTCTGAACCATCACTGTGGCTAAGTCTGGCTGACCTGGCCATGGTGGTGTTGCCTATAACTCCACTGCCCACCACTGTCTGTATGCCACAGTGGTCCCTACATCATCCAATCTCATATCCACTGGTACCTCCTCCTATCCTGTGGGGTCTGTGGGTTGGGTGGAGATAAAGGTCTCTCCACATCATCCTTGTGGTACTCTGGGAAGGGTGGTGGCACATCTTGTTGTAATCCGAACTGGCATCAGAATCTGTCGATCAGGATCATCTTGTACTCACTGACACGTATACCCTGTATCCACCGTAATAACTGTAACTCGTGTAGCTCTTGATCCATCCCTCTAAAAGATGGAAAACTAACATAGGGCCATTAGAATATGTCCATCACATACAAGCCCTCCAGCTCCCACCTGTAGTATACTACATCATGAGCTGCCTCCTCTACTCGAGGATGACCACCTATGGCCACCCACCTCCTGTAACCTACCCTCTGTCCCCCATGGTGCCAATCTGGTACCAGTAGTCCTCATGGCCGCACTACCACAATATGCTCATACACCCAGCAGTGCAGTAGGAATGTACAACAGATGTCATAGCATCACATCCTCTGGTAAGCCCACAACTCCCTGTATAGTTACACTAAATATGTAGGTGCCCATGCAAAGAATACCCATCCTCGATCATATCTCACAATACTCCCATCATCCCTCTAGGAAAATGACCACCCTCTGAATCAGGAAGTGGATAGCATCCCACTGCCACCATCATCAGCACTGCTAACCACATCTCCTGAGGGTGTGCAACATACAAAGCCCCGTAAACAAGACTAGCATTGTGCTCTGTCAGGTCACTCGCCATCTCCCCAAATACCTCAATCATCACCTCGAAGGCTCCATCTGCTGATACTGAATATACTGGCTCACCAACAATAGGTAGCCACAAAATCCTGTATACATCCTCCATCATGATGGTCATCTCACCGGTGGGTAGATGAAAGGTGTTGGTCACTACATCCCATCTATCGATGAGCACAACCATGAGACTGTGATCCCATCAGATCCACCTGTAGTGCCTAATGCCCACCAATCCAACATCTCACATATGTGTCCACTCATCCTCAGTAATGCTGGGATGCATCTGCCCTAATAATGGTGGGACATGGTCCCACATCATCAACTGATGTCGTGGCTACATCCATACCACTCAACATAGTCAAAGACTAAACTAATTTTCTAATTTATTTACAACCTAATTACCCCACCTATCTATTTCCTAACTACTTCCCTAGGCTATCATTTCTTCTAATTTAGCTTACCAAGTTCCCATACCCATTCCATCACTATGACCTAATCTTCCTCTATTACCCACCTATGTTTACCTATATTTACCCTCACCCACCTACTTCTCTCCCTCATCCCTCTCTGTTTCCCTTATTCACTACCTATCTACCCTCCAATTTCATTTTTTACCCCATTTTGGCCTTCTCAACTTAACCTATTCAGACTAGGTCACTTTTCACAGTGACCGACATCGGTCACATTGACTGATACCGGTCACCCTGAACCGACATCAGTCAACTATTTTCCCACTGATGTTGGCATGCCAAACCAACGTCAGCGATGACCTGACTGACGTCAGGTCTCTAGTTCGGCTCCAAAGCCAAACCCCCATGCCCCCAATTTTCTAAAAATTTAAAAACAAGCCTAAAACCTACCCAAAAACCACCCAACCCCACCCATTTCCATTTTACAACCTAATTAATCTACATTGCACCCGCCCCATACCCAAATTCTTCCATTTTTAACTACATTTTGAATTTTTAATTCCCCCCCATTTTATTTCATTTTTTCATACAAATTCAATAAAAAATAACCAGAAAGGATTGAATCCTACCTCTACACACCGACGTCACCTCCTGTTGGGATCTCTGGTCTCTAAGCAGGTGGTCCTCCCACACCTCCTCCTATTGCCACCATGTCTGAATCAAACCCTTAGCTCTCCACCAATCAAATCACACCAAAATATCTCATAGGCCCACCTCTACACCTCTCCAACCACTCACCTCTCTCCAAATCAGCCTAGAATCTAGCCCAATCATGGTCACTCTTGTCAATGGTATGAAAATGCCTCTCTGCTTGTCATTTTCACAAATGGAAAAGCACAAATGAATCCGTAATTCACAAATTTTACCTTTTTATCCCAAATCCAACCTGACCGACATCAGTTTCCCTAAACCGACATCGGTCATGTGCCCTAGTGCACCGCGCTTGGTTTCTCTTGACCAACATCGGTTGGCCATGACCATGGTCGGTTAGCCTTTTTTACCTCATTGCACCATATAACACCAACTCTGCCTACCTGAAACCTTTTTCTACCTAACCCAAAGTTGACCCTGACCTTACACCTCACCCTCATGACCTTATTACCTATCACCCAACCTCAGAATCAGTTGGGGCATGTTTTTTCCCCTACCATGGCCTTACCTATGGCCTTACCTAAATCACCCAACCCAACCTCGCTCATTGTGACACTCAAATTCATTTACTCGTTATACCTTGCGATGTGATACTCGTGTTGTTCAGCCTAATGACCTTACCTTGCCTAATGTCATGTTGTTTATCCTGACCATACCTTTGGTGCCCTGGAACAAAACCTATTGCCCATTCCTACACCTTTCCTAGTGGTGTTTCAGGACCATATCCTATACCTTGGATACCTAAACCACTTCAACCTTGTTTGGATAAACCTATCGACCTTTGACAACGTAGAGTTTGCAAGCTCTTCAACCAAGTACCTTATCACATTCTATATGTGTGCATGTGTTAGACTGCCACTACCTATTACCCGACCAAAAACACCCTTACCTACAACCAACCTACCCTCATTTTCATCACTTACCCATTTATCAAACCACTCACCAACTCCATTTAACACCTCATCAGTTCCTGGTTTGAGGGGGATCACCTCCACCCACACTTGGGGCAACCTAACCTTCACTCATACCTGGAGCACCGACTTCCTATTTTTGTCAGTGTCACTTATCAATACAAGCTACGTGATAAAAAGGGGAAAATGTAGACACCAAATTTGGGTCACACTCCCCTTGGTCCCCTTCAATTAATTAACGTAACACATTTAACTAATCATGACCCCTTCATCCCATATTAATATTCATCCTCACATTATTAATTAATTTAATTATTTTAATTAAGTTAATTTCATCCTCACACCTCCACCTCATCATGACACCTCACCCTGGACCCATTCTAGGGGCATTTAACTCACAGTGACCAAGTCATCACTCTCAGCACTGAGTCATCACTCCCAGTGTTGAGTCACTACTTGACCTAACTAACTAAGAATTCTTCCTAAACCTAACTAGACTTCTTCTAAGATCTTCCTGCCTTCTCTCACATGAACTCTACTTCCCTAAGTGGACCCAACAAGGAAAACATGCCAAATCTAGGAAGATCTACCTATTTTTGGTAAATAAGACTATTTCACCCTAACCGATGCCAGGTTTATCCTCGGCCGACATGTCGGTCACCTAAACCACCATCGGTTCCTTTATATAGAATTTTACAACCCTTTACCCAGGTTGGTCATTCAGTGATTGGAGCCTTATTGCATTCAAGCAAAATCTTCAAGCCCTCTTGCATCAAGATGATGAACACACACAACCACAGTGTAAGACAAGTAGTCAGTTCTCCTTCCAGAGCATTGGAATACTCACAGGAGCACACAGGTTGTACTACCATGACACTGGACTCAAGCACCTCTTCTCTGATCAACCATCAACCATCTCAACTCACAGGATCTACAAAATACCAAGTAAGTACTGTGATTTTAATCATTTGTGCTTATCCCATTGTAGATCTCTTGCTTCTTTCAGTATTTTATTTCTTCTGTTACCCGTACATCATCTTCTTCCCACCAACCCACTATTCAACCACCCCAAGCCTTTTCACCCTTCTAAACCTCCTTCTTAGTGTTTCTGAGTCCTCTCAGCCATATTACGACCCAAACCACACTACCCTCACTCTCTGTGCAATCACAGAGAGCCTAAAAACCCATTTTTAATAGTTCATTACCTATTTCCCCTACCGACGTCAGTTCCTTGACCATCGTCGGTTTAGTCCCCATACCGGCATCAGTCACCAGACCGATATCAGTCTCTGTGTCATTTTATATTCTCAGACCAACAAGCTTCCCACTCACCCAAAACCAACCCAGACCTCAACCAATCAGCCCCAGACCCTTACCAGACCTTTGACAGACCTGTCTGACCTGAAAAAACCCCAGTTCTAATTAGATTTAGTGTTATTTTGATATCTAGCATAAAATCTAGTGTATTGTGTGTATGAGAAACCTAAATCATTACATTGCAATAGGACTTATTTATTTCAGTTGCTTATTCACATTGAATTGTTATTAAATAGTGGATTGACAACCTCTCTAGGAAGCACCACACTTCCTAGATCTAGCATACGCTAGGTAGTCCACTGTCATATGCTATTTAATACTCTTTTGTGGTCTTTCTTTGCATCTACAGGTAGTCCTTCCCAGATAAAAATGAGTTCTCTATGATCATCTTGGATAACATCAACAATGTGCATAGTTTGGCATCCACCTTCACCTCATAGGTGCTCCTCCTTAACCATTTACCTTTTTGAGCATGAAGACCTATTTTTAGAAGATGGCGTGTGAAACACACCAACGATGTAGAGACATGCACCACACATTGTCTATCTTTAGAGGATCGGATCGAAGCATTTTGTATGGAGACAAGCTAAGAATAGGATTGTCACTTTAGTTAACTATAAGAGGTCTATAGATAGCACACATGCATGTGTGGCTATGCCTATAAATGGCTTGTGGCTATTAATAGCATGCAGCCTATTTTTGGAATAGATAAGTGGTGAAGGGAAAGTCCCCACCCTATATATATGATAGTGAATTACGTAAGATAGATATATAGGTATATGAAGAATGTAAGAGGTAAGCATAAAGTGATATGTGCATATGACTGATTATTGTATCATATCCATGCATGCATCAGTATAGAATGCCATTATTGTAAGGAGCTTCTATGTTTATTAATAGATGGAAGATATTGGCTGAATCTAAGTGTCATTCCTATGTGTAATTGAGTAGTGCATGTTATTGATTCAATCATGATTATTGTTTAAGCTTGTTCTTTCATAGATCTGAATATGGCATGCATTGTAGAATGATGGATTAGTTATGGATCTATATGTTTCTTCCTTCATCACACTAACATCCTACTACAGCAACCCTAAAGAGGGACCTGGTACCTTTGCGTGCTTTGGGTGAGTGCTCAGTCTAGGCTGAGTGATGTGCCAGTGTGACTAGGGTGTTATCTGGTAAATTCTAGGCTGCATCATTGGTTCCATTGTTAGGGACCTCTTTTTTCAGTTGTTTTCAGGATGGTTCACGATGAAGATGTACCAGTTAACTCTAGCAAGTATTGAGGAGTGGATACATGATCTGGAGGAAGAATATGCATGACAGTTCAACATTGGATCTGAGTTTAACACACGCACTTGGGTAGAGCAGAATTTGTATGAAAGTTTATATGAGAGATTTTTTTCTATCTTTCCAGTAGAATTATACGAGTGGCTTATTACTTATGCATCTAAGTGGAATTGGAGGTATCGTGCACTTGTCTAGACACAGGAAGAATTTTAGGCCCTTTATGATGTTGATCTGATCTGGACTCGCGCTGTGGATATGTGGTTTCATGGTGTTCTAAATAGTTATATTCTGGAATATTCAATTTCGACGTATTCTTTCCCAGAGGTAGCTGAATTCTAGTTTTTGTGGTATCCTAGAGGAGCATATCTTGCAAGGTATTCCACTGGCGATCAAGATCTTGATGGTAACTTTGAACCTAGAGAGTAAACCAATGGCTAACTAAACTTCACCACACGCGAGGGTAGGAACATAGGTTTGGTGAAAGATGGCAGACCTAGTGGTAGAAAGGTAGAGAGAGGAAAGGCAGCTTAAGTATAATGAGGTGCATGAGAGGGAGATAGAGAAGCAACGTACCATTGTAGAAAGTATGGCATTGAGGAGAGAGATGGCTCGTGAAGGATTTGAAGCTCACATAGAAGACATGGAGCCAGAGCATCAGGAACTCCCCCATCTTGGAAAGCATGACAAAGATCCCCCCTTGGCTTCACATAGAAGTGCGCCAGCAAAGACTACCTAGGCTGTGGGTGCATCTTAATCCACCTGGTGACCTAGCCCTTGCACTTGGTTTTCCAGTATCTAGTATGACAAGTAACCAACAAGCTAACTTGGGAAGTAGGAGAGCAGGAGTAAGTCAGGGAGCAAGTACATCAATGGCAGGATAGATGACTTCAATGTTATTTGGAGGAACATTTTTAGGTGCATCATCCACACAGAACATGTGAGCACGCAAAATGTTGGATTCACCTCTAGAAGTGGAACTACCTCACAGACTGTAGGGGTTCAGTATAGTACTACTATCAGAGCATAGGGGAGTACATCTACAGGTCATATTCTAGCTACAGGTGGAGGATCAGGAGGTATAGGTGGTTCTAGTTCTGGTGGATCTGGTGGTTCTAGAGGTAGAGGAAACACAGGAGGTTCTGGATCAGGTGGTCAAGGCCCGCAACAACCACAGAATATCTATATGGAGATGTCTCTTCGTCTTATAGAGTATAGAGGTATAGAGGATGCTTCCAAACATGTGCATATGTGTGAAATATTATGGCACGCTGAAAGGGATCATGGCTTCTGAGCGTAAGGCAAGTCAATTTGCTACTACATTACAGGGACATGCACACAGCTGGTATAGGAAGTTTGACCCTGATCAAACTTGTGTGGATTATGTAGCATTGAGGGATGCTTTCTTAAAAGAGTTCTATATCCCTGAGTTTGAGCAGAATAGTATAAGTGTGCTCAAGGATATCAAGCAAGGCACTACTGAGAGTGTACGTGAGTATGATGCCCATTTTAAGACACTTCTATCTAAGTTGTCTTATGATATTCACACCAGCCAACATGCACAATGGTTTGTTGGAGGATTGATTACACCATTTAGAAGGGCACTGTCACATAAGACATACACTGATCCACATGAAGCATTGGAAGTAGCTTTGTGTGCTGAGGCAGTTGGGAGCATTGACACTGGTGTTAGTCCATTCTTAGAGGCACAGATTGTAGCTATGGCAAAGTAGTTAGAAAAGCTATCAGCAAATTCAGCCCATGAAACGCGCTCAGGAATTTGGTGTACAGATTGTGAAGTGGAAGGTCACACCAAGGATAGTTTCCCTCACAGATCTATACATTCATTACTGTTAGATTGTGAAATCTATCATTTGAATCATGATGCTAGTCACTGTCCTTTGTTACAGCATGTGATAAGGAAGAATGTATCCTACTTTTGCAAAATTTATAGGTCCACGACCCATGATACTGAGGATTGTCAATTGATTGGTCAGATCCATGATGCTATAGACATTGGGGTACGACAGACAAGTGTAACAGATAATTCTAAGGGTACAAGAATGAGCACCAGGATCAGGATCATAATCAAATGCGCTATGACAGGAATGAGGGCCATTTTGAAGGAGGTCATGGAAGAGGATGTGGATATCGAGGTGGATATGGAGGATGAGGCCGTGGTGGAGGAAGAAGTGAGTTCCCTCATGGAACATGTTATACATGTGGATCTCCTGATCATTATAGGCACAAATGTCCCCAGAATGTTACATGTTCTTTCTACGGAAAGAATCATAGCTATGAAGAGTGCCCGGACTTATATGAGCATCTGAGTAAGTAGGATAAGAAAGAAAACAAAGGTGCTAGGATGGTTTGAATCCAGTGCATGGTATAAGATTAGTGGATACCCAAGATACCACCAGAACCTGAGGCCTTAACTATGAAGATTACTACACATGTTGAAGCGAGCACATGCAAGAGAGGCATTGCACCAGAAGCCTACGAATCACCAAGGAGGAGGTTTTGCATGCAAGGTACCCAGATCCTGCTCATCAGAAGGAAGTTTACCAAGATACCATGGAAGTGCTAAGGAATCTTCAAGGTGAGATACAATACTTAAAAGAGTAGTCCAAGAAATGCATCAAGAGACAGGGAAGGTCCAAACTGATATCAATGATCTGAGAGAAGTGTGTAAAATGTTGCGCAGGAGAACATCATTCCATTATTAGGAAGTTGGTTAAAAGGGAACACTCCACGTGAAAGTATTGAGAATGAACAACAGATCCTTCATGCAAATCTTCCCCCTGATAGCATTGACTATGACAAAGAAATTACTCTAAATGTTGTTGTAGATGGATGGCTCAGTTGAGCAAATATTTTGATTGATATAGGTGCAGAAGTCAATGTGCTCACATTAGATGCATGGGTACAAATGGGAAGACCTCCATTACAGCCATCATCTAATGTGTTGTTTATGGAAAATAGGACTAAGGCCACTCCCATAGGAGTTTTGAAGGATGCATCTATAACCATACAAGGGGCCAAGTTCACTGGGGATTTTGAGGTATTAGCACTTGCAGAAGTAGATAATTTTCCAGCCTTGCTTGGACGCCCTTGGTGTTATATGAATAATTCTGATTTGAGATTCAATAAGGGGTATATCAGCTTTGAGAACAAAGAGGAAAGGGTTGTGATACCTTTGATAGATGGGAAGTCTACACCATATGTTGAGCCTCTAAGTGAGGAGGACTTAAACAGAATTTATGTACGTGTTATTCAGGACCCAGAGGTCAATGAGCCATCAAAGGAAGGCATCCTACAGTGGGAGGATTCTCATTCTATTAGTGATACTATGAGTATTTCTTGTGACAATTGGGCTCATGGTACATATGAACTAGTAGGGCGTGAGGTAAAAAGTGTGGTTGTGTGTAAGAATGGACTTCATTCTGTTCGACGGATAGGTAGCACAGTACCTTGGTATACAGGGGCAAAAGATCTTCCTGTATTTTTGAAATCCATGGAAACACAGTGGATAGATCAAATTAAGAGAAGATACATGTTAGTATATACCTTGCACAAGACAGAAATGAAGGCATGGTGGGTAGTCCACAGAGATAATCTTATAGAATGGGAAGAGATTGGAGTCACCTTATCTATTAGGTTTGTAAGGAACAATGCACCTACGTAGATTTGCACTTATTTATGGTGATCAACCTGTTCAACATCACATTTATCAGCATCCTAAGGAAAATGAGAGATGCCTCTAGACCAATACTAGAAAGGAAATGCATTACCACCTTCACTCTAGGGTGCATAGATTATACTCTAGAAGTAGCACTACAAGGATGTGCATGCAACTTGGTATGTATACACAGAACTTGACATCGAGATGTGATGTCTGGAAAAAGGATTGGGATAAACATTTTTTGAATGAGACAAAATGCTCAGACTGTTGACTACTTCTCGACTAAACCTCTAGTGGAAACAGGCATTTCAACAAGATTTTGAAAGTGCAAGTCCAACCACTTACAAGAGATTGAACAAAGCCACACCATTTCAGTTGGTGTTTGGCAGAAGTCATTCTCCCTATAGAATTTATGTTACCTTCTTTGCGCATAGTGCATGTTGGAGGTCTAGTTGATGAGCATGATTTAGAAGAGTGTATTGAGAAGATGATTCAACTGGATGAGAGACAAGCCATAGCACGATGGATTCAGAAGTAGGAAAAGGCCAGGCAAAAGGCATGGCATGACAGAAACATAAGGGATAAGAAGTTTGAGATTGGACAAATGGTACTTCTTTATGACTCAAAGTTCTTGTGCCATCCAGGAAAGCTCAAAGTACATTGGTTGGGGCCGTATGTCATCACTTACATACTTGAATCAGGTGCTTTCCAGTTAGAAGCACTTGATGGAACACGGCTACCCAGTTACTTTAATGGGAGTAGGCTGAAGCCCTACTATAAATAAGTCTTCTTGGTGTTTGTAATAAGGTAGTATTTCCATTTAGATTAGGTTTCCATTCTTTATTTCCTTAATGTATTTCCTTCATTGTCGTTATGCTTTGTCAATTTAGTTGTTTTTCTTGTGTAATAAGCGTGCTTGCACGCATGAAGCTAATTACTATGTGAAGAATGTTTATGCACAGAGGACTGCACATACTTTTAGTGTGGGGTGGTTGTAGTTATCCAAGTAAAAGACTATGGGAATTGAAAGGTGAAAGGAATAAGCTGCTACGGGTGTGCTTTAAGTCAAAAGAAGATTGCTTCTCAAAAGTGACCAAGGATGGAGATGAATGAAAGGAAAATATAATGTGAGGTAAGCAGAGGCCATGATAACTACCAGGAGAAGGTACAGTGATGAGGTACTTAGGTGCAAGGGCACACGCTGAAGAGAAGTCTATGACCAGAGGGTAGGAAGGCGCATGCTAGAAGGTTATAGCTGGGGTGTGAAGATGTACCACATGGAATGAACGAATTTGATCAATGAATGAGGGGATATTTGGTAGGTGAAGGAGCAATAAATGCATTAAAATTTGAAATATTATATAAGGATGGGATGCGAATTCATTTTTACCATTGCAACTAAGAGTATTTGAGGAAAGAGCTAAGTGTAAAGAGCCAAGTGATTGGGTTAAGGTGCGAAGGGTGTGAAACCAAGCATGACAAATAGATCTATGTGAAAAGAAGCTTGCATCCCTGGTGGTGAAGGGTTTGAGTGAAGCAAGGTGACAGAGAGGAGTTAGGGCACAAAGTTTCCACCTAGGGCATGATTGAATCAAGCTAGGGTTTGATTCAAAAATTGTAGAGTTAAAGAGGAGATGATTGTAAGGTAAAAATGGCACCCAAGAAGGCAGCTACAACAGGAGCAAAAGGAAAGAATAAGGTGGTCGTAAAGGAGGAAGAGATGGCACCCAAAAGTGATTTTTTAGAAATGCAATATCCAGAAGGAGTCGTCGTCGGCCAAGAATGGGATTCACCCATCAGAAAGAGAAAAGTGAAGTGAATACAATCACAGGACCATGGAGAACAAGAAGGAACTTGATTCCTTGATCACTACAAGGATGAACAAATGTACATCACATGACATGTCAGTTTATGATGATGCAGGTGAGAAGCTTCTGAAGAGAATTGGGGTCTACCAATTATATGAGCTTCCATATTTTGGAAGTATGAGCCCTTGTACCAGTGGCTCATGAGCAGAGTGCATGAGGACTTCTTCTACTTTGCAGGATGCAGAGTTAGAATCTCATCTGCACTTATCTCATCAGTTATAGGTTTGAAGGCCACAGGAGAAGATATAAAGAATGATCTCATAGATAAAGTCATGATCTTAAAGACCAGATAGGAGTTGGGGTACCTGAAGGGTCCACAGGTATGGATATAGAAAAATTGAAGAACTGTCCGGTTGTGCAAGCAAAAACACACCTTGTTACAAAGTTGAATGACCAGGAGCAGTGGTCACAGGTAAATACTATGTGGTTACACATTGCATGCAAGATGTCAGAAGGAGCAGTCTACAATATTACAGGCTACATTATAGAGAAAATAGTCAAGGAAGTGCACACAAGGAGGGAAGATCAGCTTTGGGGCTGTTCTACTATCACTGGTATTCATGGAAATTGGAGTACCAGATGGGCCAAAGGAAAAGGTATGGGAATACCCCATGGAGAATAAGTCACCAGCTGAAAGGTTCAGCAAGTACCTATGTAAAGGGGCCATGACAGATGACATCAAAGAAAAGGGTAGAGAAATGGTACGATAGGCTCCGTGCGGCATTTGGAGAAGAGTGGTGCATCCCAAAGGACCTACCATCAGTAGTAGGGAAACAAGTCCAGTTTTTTGTATATCAACATTTCTGCATCACACACTTCCCAATGAGAGATGGAGTCTGGAGCCCTTGGTGTAAATTTCCTTACACATTCACTGCAAGGTATTTCCAAGCATCTGTTCATAGATTCACAGACACATGCCGACTGGTATTCAATGCAGATAAGGTAGACTGTGACTACCACACATTGAGGAAGAAGTATGTGTATCCTAGAAGAAGTGCCTATGTCGAGAGGATCATTTCAGAGGTTGAATATTAAGCCAATAAGTCTAGTTGTAGCAGATATAGGGGTAACATTAGTGTATCTTCAGCTGAAGCCCAAGATGGAGAACAATAAGTATGTGGAGAATGAATTTGCACTCCCAGGGCCACTGAAGGGTAAGCACACAATGGAAAACAAAGGCCCATAGAAACTATTGAAGTAGAGGATGAAGAAGAGGAGCGTGAAGATAGTGGAGGCTTGGAGCACAGAAGAAAGCAACCATATGACAGAGAAGAGTCATGGTGACCACTCTACCTCAAGGATAGGATGAAGAGGAAGATATGGAGGTTGAGCAGGGGGAGTAAAGATTTAAGAAAGTATTCAGATGCACAAGGACTCAAAGTGGAACCCCACAAATGGTAAGGAAATCACCTCATCTCTCTCCACACAAGGAGACTGCTGAACCAAAGAGGAGAAAAAAGTTTAAGTTGGATAAAGAAGTAGAGGAATCAGAGGAGAGTGAGCATGCATCTCCTACCCCACTCAAGAAAGAAGATGAGCCACATAAATGAGGAAGAGCAAAAAGATGAAGAGATGAAGGATGGAGAAGAAAAAGAGAAGGAAACCTCCAGGATCCACGCATGCGACTGTTCAAGGTGTAACAGGACAAGCTCCTAACCTTGAAGCTAAAATTCCCAAGGGTCCTAGATCGAAGAGGATGAGTGGAGAACATTCCCACTCATGGGCTATGTAGAGGACACAGGTAAAATTTTCTACATGTTTCCAAAGCACTTTAGAACAAAAGGATTTATTCAGCTGGGAGCTAATGGATGAGGATATGGAAACTATTTGCACTAGAAAGTAACTATCATGGTCAATGCACACCCACATGGATGAGCCTAAATTTTATGTATGTGAAGAGTCATGTGTTTCGAGATGGTTGAAGAAGGCACCCCAAGCTAGACATATGATAGTAAAGCCTACTATCATGTCAGATGAGCAGGTCAACAATGCATTGGTGAAGGTTTCTACTAAAGTTGCTAGAAGAAACATGGAAAAAGCTGCAACAATCAGAGCATTGTGTGAGGAGCTAAAGACAAAGGATGCAAAGATAGCACACATAACACAAGAGAGGGACTTAGCGCAGAAGAAGAATGAAGTATTTATCAGCATCGCAGAGGAGATTGGAGACAATGTCATAAGAGCTAGGCCACACTTGGAGACCAAGGTACCACAGACATGTTTCCCTCAACGATACATTATGTAGGAAAGTTGGTGGACCTAGTGCTTGAAGATGAACCTCTGTGCATGCCAGTGCCAAGGAATTCAGAACAAGAGGTAGAATGAGAGAAAGATTCAGTGATGTGAAAGATTGCATCCTATGAAGGGCTACTGCAAGTGCTACAAGAAGTATTGAAGAAAGTAGACCAGGCTTTGAACATCTGCACAACTCCAGAGGTGCTTATCAACATAAAGACCCTGGAAGAAAACAATGAGGTCTAGAAAGCAATGAAGGATGAAACATTGGGCCACACAGAAATATTGTTAATGGTTAAGAAGAAGCGCGAGGCCCTGGTAGTAGCAAAAGAGCCACAAAAGACTTGATTGGAAGAGCTTGGGAAGCTCATTGCACAGAAGATGGATCTTCTAGAAGGAAGAATGACCTCAATGTCCAGTGTTGTGTTGGTTCTACAAAATGAAAAAGGGGAGATTATGAGGGATGAATTGGAGTCCATTGTTGTGGACATTCCAGAAAAAGCAGAACAAGCACTCACTAAATGGTAGGCCTTGGAGGTTGAAATAAAGGAGGAGTATACAGAGTTGATACTTCAAACTGATACAGAGGAGGCTACCTCATAAAACTTCTTTATTCATCTACATTATTTCATTCTTATTCTTTCCATTCTTCTATTCTTTACTTCAGTTTTTTGAGATACCCATTGTCAGGGTGACAATGAGATTAGTGTGGGGTAATGTTGATTAGAGAACACTTGACAAGAAACTCACACAAGAAGTCCATGCGGGAAAACAGGCCAGGTTTAAGGGTGTGAATGGATAGGAAGAACCCACACGATGAAGAAAAGTTCAGCATTCAGGACATACCCAATTTTGAGCATGAAGACCTATTTTTAGAAGATGGCGTGCAGGAACACACCAATGATGCAGAGACGTGCGCGCCACACATTGTCTATCTTTGGAGGATCGGATCAAAGCGTTTTGCATGGAGACAAGCTAAGAATAGGATTTTCACTTCATTTAACTATAAGAGGTCTATAGATAGCACACTTGCATGTGTGGCTATGCCTGTAAATGGCGTGTGGCTATTAATAGCATGCGGCCTATTTTTGGAATAGATAATTGGTGAAGGGAAAGTCCCCACCCTATATATATGATAGTGAATCACATAGTAGTAGAGTAGGAGATGAGAGATATATGTAGATACAAAGCATAAGAGGTAAGCATATTCAAGAGATATGTGCATATGACTAGATTATTATATCAGATCCATGCGCGCATCAGTATAGAATGCCATTATTGTAAGGAGCTTCTATTTTTATTAATAGATGGAAGTTATTAGCTTGAATCTAAGTCTCATTCTTGTGTGTAATTGAGTATTGCATGTTCTTGATTCAATCATGATTATCATTTAAGCTTGTTCTCTCATAAATCTGAATATGACTGTAGACACTAAAATTAGTTCACACTCCCCTTTGATCCCTCAAAAAATAAGCACCCTTCATCACATTCACCTAGCCATGGCCCCCTTCACCCCACTAATATTAATTTAATTATTTTAATTAAATTAATTCATTATCCTCACCATGTTTATTATTTAAATATATTAATTTAAAAAATATCCACATATACACTTCACTTAGACACCTCACCAAGTTAACTCACCCTAAAAACCTATTCGTACTAAGTTTCCATAACTAACTAAGACTTACCCAAACCCTAAAAATCAATGCCTACATTCCCTCTAACCACATTCCTATCTGCTTACAAGAAGCTTAGAGTCTAATCCATGGGTTAACCACATCAGATCCAAGGAAATCAAGAGGATCTCCCTAGTTTAGTAAACCTAGGAAATCCCACCATGACCGACGCCAGTTACCCCTAACCATCGTTGGTTAAGCCGGAACCACCGGCAGTTACCTTTTTAACCCCAAAACAACATTATTCTCAAGGTTGGAATAAGGTTGGAAAAGATTGGAAAAGTTGGCAAAAATTAAAAAATTCTAGAGAGATCACATCTTCTGAGAGTGAATTCCAGCAAGAACACTCATGCAAGGAAGGAGATCAAGCATCTTTTCCTGCACAACCATCCCAACAATGATCTGATCTAACCAAGTAAGAGGAATATACATAGATCATATGCAAAAGCTTTCCTTTAGTTGGTGATCACCTGCAGCCTTCAAAACCTCTCATTAGCACCTCCAGCCCTCACTCACAGGCATCTAAGACTAGAATCCAAGTAAGTAGACATTATACTTCTCTAGTTTATTCCATTTCATCATTATATTAACATATTTTGTCTACCTAGCCACCCATTGAACTCCCCCAACACTCACCCCTCCATATACCCATTAAAACCCTACCAAATCCTACCTAAATCACCCAATACCTCATCCTGACCAACCAAAATCCTTTGTACAATCACAAAGGAGACCCAAAACTCATTATGTGGCATTCCCAATTTTCCACAGTAACCGGCACTAGTTACATCCAACTATCGTCATTCACCTGTAACTAAAATTGGTCTCTGTATTTACCCACACAACCCAGAACAGTGACCTATCCACCTAATTCTCTCTCACCCTCATTCACCTGTGATCTACTTGAGACCTCTGTCAGACCCGCAGAGACCCAGAGCCAGTTATTTGACCTTCAGATCCTATTCTAGCCTAGCATGTTAGATTAGATATATTTATTATTTTGTTTTAAGTGAGATACCTAAATCATTTTGAATTACAATAGGATTTATTTATTTACTACATTAAATTGTTTAAAACAATGGATTGATAGCCATCTAGGAAGTATCACACTTCCTGGATCTAGCATACGCGAGGCAGTTCACTACATATATTGTTTAACTTTTTTCTGGTGGTCTTGCTTTGTATTAAAAGTAGTTCCTCCCAACCAAAAGGAAGCTCTCACGATTATTTATGGATTCAAAAGTCATATGTGCACAACAACCCATTAACCAACATTAAAATAGGTATTCCTCTTATGCCCGTTACCCTATTTTTTTCATCGATACTTCAAAAAAACGATCTAGAAAATGATGAAATATTTTGGCACGCCCAGTGGACCCATCTGGGTTTCCTTGCATTTCATTCATTCCTAGGAAAAATTTTGTGTTTGTTTCCCTTCTGAAAAGCATACACATTAATTTTCTTCCTTGGTAACCCACCTTTTCTTTCTATTTTTCTCTAAAGGAAACCTTTCTTTTGGTGTAATTAAAAAGAACCATTTCTTCATGTTTTCTTCATTATAGTGAAAGAGCATCCCTCTTCCTCTTCATCTTTTTGTGTCATCCAACTTCACACTTTGATTTGGGCTTAAAAATAAGTGCATTTCATTCTAATTTATCGCATTAGCTCACATTAATTGCAGGCAACCTATACGATGGAGGTCATGACGAGCTGATGATTGACAAAATGAATCGTAGAAAGCACTTTCTCTCTTTTCTCTCTCTCTGAGTCTTACCAAACCTCACAAAAATTCAAAATACACACATTTTTAAACAACATCCTACCTAGAAGAAGTATTGTCAGGTGATCACACCTGATCATGGCACAGTGGGCACTTCCCCAACATCTTCTACTCTGTTGAGTCATACTTCAGAGCAAAGCCTTCCCCCACCATAACATACCTAAAACCTCACCTTTTAGATCTCCTTCTTTGTAGGAAGCCATCCTCACCAAAAAAAATCTATTTCATAATTCATGTGTCAGTCCTTAAATAGCATAAGTTAAACAAACATAATAGAAAAGGCACTCCTAGGATCACATTTTTCTTAGTGTTTCTGTTTGGCTTACATTTTGAGGTGAGAGATCACGTTCTTCATTTTTTTTGTTCATCCTTGCACATACTCCTCATCATAGCTGGTGTATTCCAGCTTCACCTGAGTGTGCCTGGGCCATATCATCATCATTCCTATAATTCTGGGTTTGATTCTACATCAGATTTTAATTTACAACCACTTTTCTTTCATCATTGTTTCAATTTCACAGTAACCGACATCGGTTACCCTCTGACCATCATCGGTTATACCCAACCAATGTCTGTTCCAGGTCCTTTTGTTAACCTACCCAAAAGGACATTTTATTCATTTTCTTCCACTTTTCATAGTCCCTATCACTACCATCATTCCCATTGACATTGTAAACACCATCAAATTTGGAATACCTGTCAGATTCAAGTTTCTACCCATTTTTTCACTCACTGTCCATTTTCGACAGCGACCATCAGCGGTTACCCCTAACCGGCATCAGTTTTCCTTAACTAGCATCGGTTAGCTTGTTTCACTTTCTAACCACCATTTGGTACCTAATCCACTTTTTGCCATCAGATTCACCTGTTCCTGCTATTTTTTGTGTCATTTACAGAGAAGCAGCCCTACCTGATCAGTATTGGTTCACATGGTGCTGACCCAAAGACAAGCTAAGCACACTCATATTTCACACTAGTTGTCAACCACTCCCACCTAGTCCTTCACCACCTTCCATTTTATCACCAGCCATGGATCCCATCCAACCTATCACTATCGCTACCAGAGATGAGGAGTTCACATGACTCCTTGACCAAAACCCTACTACCTTGTAGTTTTACCTTTCCCACTCATCCACTCGAGATGCCTCAGGTTAGTTGATATACGGCATGCCCGTATCTATCCCCCTGACTCTCGTTCCCACTCCTGCATCAGCCCCATCTAGCTCTATGCTTCCCGCATCTACCTTACCCCCAATCATTTCGTAGCTAGGTATTATACCCCCTATGACTGCCATGTCTACCACCTACGTTACCCCCGCCACATCCACCATACCCTCGACAACTACCCAAAACACAACCTCATCTGCCCCTAATGTCTCACACATACCTATAGCTACACTACCACCTCCTGTGTTGGTGACCCCTACCCCTTTTCAGAACATGGTCCTTTCCATTCCACAATCATTAGCCCCCATTGCCACTAGGGTTACCATGACCCTTTCACCTCCATATACATACTATCAGCTAGCCTCCCATTTCATCCATTATTCACTTAGGGTACCTACCCCCCATTTCACTATCTTCTACCCAATTAGCCTACATGACAGCACCAGACACTGGAGTACCACCCCCAATATATGCCCAAAACCAACCCTCTCATGCTATAGGAGGCACCCAATCATCGAAACCTACCAACGACCTAATTAAATTGATGTTGGAAAAGATGAAAACATTAGAGGCATCAGTTTCCTACTCCCGTAACACTCTCACCTATGAAGAGATTTGCAATGAGCCCATCCACCCATCCATTCCTATCTACTCATACCCCATATATTAGGAAATGCCTAAATTCAATTGCTTCAATAGCAAAGAAGACCACAACAACATTTTCGGTCATTCAAACATGGGTGTTATCTGATCACTCACGATGATGCCTTGCTCTTGAAGAACCTTTCCCATGTCTCTGATTAGACCTGCATTAGATTGGTATAGTGGGTTACCTAGACACTCTATATTCTCATTCAATCAGGTAGCCCAAGCCTTCTTGGATCATTTTTCTATCAATATCGTCAAGAAGGTTACCATGACCAACCTATACTCCACGCATCAATATGAGGATGAATCTATCACATATTTTGTCATTCATTGGTGTAGCTTGATCAACCAACTCACCTTCCAACTGCCACAAATAGAACTCATATAGCTCTTCACATGGGCTTGTGCTAGACATATCTCACTGACCTTGCAGGTCCAAACCTTCCGAACATTCGATGAAGCATTCACTATGGCATGAAAGTTAGAGATTCAGGCCATCAAAGAGAAGAAAATCCAATTACGTAATAAGAATTCGGCATTCAAGCCGAATGATACCTCTTCCTCTTCCAGACCACAAACCAATTATTCAAAAGCTTAGGGCACCAGCTAACGTAGTGGTACTCAAGGCTGAGTCTAGCTCATCCATCAAATCAGGCTACCCCCTCATCTAATCTCTCACCCGTCCAAACCTTTCAATTCAGACAAGAGCAGTTAAAATATACCCTAATCAGGGAACCTTACTCTTCTATCTTAGAAAATCTTATCAAATTCTAGATCCATCACCCTTCCACGCATAAAACCACACACTGGTTTTGACCCTTCTCACCCCATGCCCACATGGTACAAAGAACATGACTTCTGTAAATATCATTGAGTAAAGGGTCATAGTGATGGAAATTGCATCACTTTCAAAAATAATGTCCAAGAAATGCTCGAGAAAGGTGATTTAACCATGGATAATCCTAACACACATGCTAACCAAAACCTTCACATCTTCAAGAAACCGTTTCCCAACCATGCCCCTTCATCTGATCAAATCGGTGAGACCTCAACTCATAATACCCATACCTGTGAGGTCCACGCTATCTCTAATGACATACCTGTCACCTCCCAATTAGCTCACATTCCTTCCATAGAGGAAATCCTAGCCCACAATCCTCCTTCTGCATCAAAACCAACCCCTACTATTCCTTCACCCATAGAGGAACATATTTTATCTCCTTCATCACCTACGGATGATTCTTCCGCTAACATTGATACTTTCTCCACCCATAGAGGAGAAACCATTACCTCCTCCACACACAGAGGAGCACCCATCATCTCCTCCACCCACAGAGGAGCTCTTATCATCTCCTCCACCTACCATAGACCCAATTGAGATACCTTTGCCTCTTACTAAGAACTCTCCATTATCTACCCAAAATCCTTCAGATGTACTTTCAACTCTCTTACCCACAAAAGTTGAAGCTAGCCAATTTCCTATCTCTAAGACACATTTTATGGGAATTTCCATTAGGTCCTCATCAACTCCACCTAAGGACGTGCCATTCTCGTGTTTAGCTGATCACTTAGATTATGTGGATAGAGCCTTACTATGCGGACGCCTTTTTCTTCCTGTCTTAATGTAGATGTAGAGGTCACTTACTGATACTTCCACTATATACCCAAAATTATTTCGACGAATCAAACCAAACATAACCACCTCTATCATAACTCATTCCATGACACCTATCATAGATCAAACCACATTATTACCCATAGCCCAATCTATATGTAAACCCAAACCCACACCTATGACATCATCCTCAACTAAACCTATTACCATTTTATGGGTCACCCCGACTACCAGCCTTACTCATCCACCTATCAAACTGGATTTAGCTACATTCTCTAAAGTTGACACCACACCTACTTTGACACCCAAATAGAAGCACCACACCCATATAACTCATACCGTGGCTGTGCCAATCACACCTGCACCTGTCATGTTTGTCTTAGGATCTCAACTTCCCCACATAGTCAAGAAACCTCCACCAATCAATAAACCATAAAAACAACAACCCATTCCTTCCTCACAAACCTCTAACCTACCTAGATGCCCAACACAAATTACACCCACAACTGTAGCACCTTTACCACCCGTACCTCTAATACCCTCATTTATTGCTTCACTACCCACTACACTTCAGTTGCTGTCTCTCACACACCAAACACAAATTGTGTCATCTACCTTCACAACACCCCCATTATCCCCATGGGTAACTCACTCTCTTCCCCCATTTTATTTTCCTTCTATACCTCGTACACCCATATTGCCTTTACCCAAGAAGGTGCAATCCAAAAATAAAATTCCACTACCCCATAATAAGGTAGTCAAAATAACCACACACCCTCTTACTTGTTCATGTACTATACCCATACCTAAACCAACACGACCAACACCCAAAACCATGCCAACACCTAAACCCATATCTCGATGCACTCCTCCTCTTCCAAAATTTGTCCCTCAACAATCAACCACACCTACACCCAAATACACGCTCACTTCCAATTGTTATTCACTAGCAGGGTCTTATGCCAAAATTTTAACCAACCTCCTCGAGAATTCTGTCATTAGATTACCACCACTCAGGCCTTATGAACCCCCTAAAACCCAAGCCAAAAGGGTTTGATCATACTAAAATTTGTACCTACCATCGTGTGTCAGGGCACGATGTGGAAAACTACAAGGCCTTGAAAATTGTCCTTATCTAGTTGTGCCCCCCAGAAGCCAACTTTGACGACGATGACCTTATCGACGAGGATCTTGCTTAACCAACACCCATTCCTACACTACCCACTCAACAACCACAAACTCCATCCTCACAGCTCCTAGAGCCACCCCTAAGATTTTAAATTAACATGGTTTGCATCAGAGAACTTGTCACACCACTATCCAAATGTCATTGCGCCCAACTCACCTCATAGGGTTTTTCTCCTCCAGTAGGTTTTTTCCCATCATGTCATTATACCACTCACCCTACACCTTCTCCATTTTCTAGCTCCCCTCAGATCAACATGATACACATCACTACATGTGCTCAGAAGGATAAGGGTAAAGAAAAGGCAACTGACCCACCAAGCAATCATATACCCAACATACCATCTACACCCATAACTAAAATCACTATCTGCAGCCATACGTACCCTATTTCTAACGGCATCACACATCACACCATGCTCAAAAAATTACACCAGTCTCCCCTCAAAATGTCCTTATATGACCTCATCCAACCCTTGGAATCCCATCGTCAAGCTCTCATGGAGGTTCTTCAATCTATTAAGGTTTTACCTAATGACCCTACATCTGTAGCCTCCATTATTACACCCCATCAGGTAGCCTCTCTCACCAAATTACGACCTTCATCTTCACCCCACCCTATTCACCAAGTGGCCTCCCTTAGTTTCTCAGAGGAAGAGATCGTGCCACACCAAAATGATGACCCAGACACAGACCTCTTCATCTCTATCGACATCGATGACATACGGGTATGTCGTGTGATGATTAATGGGGGTGCTAGCATTAACATCATTTCATCCCATGCATTTAATCAAATGCACATACCTGACAATTGCATGCATAAACATCTGGTCATGTTGTGTTTATTCAATGACACTATCACCTCTACACTAGGTACCATCATCCTCCACATTCGTGTGGGCCCCCGTACTGTTCCAAAATTATTTTACATCTTAGAGGTGGAATTCAATATAATCTATTTCTTGGTAGACTTGAATTTATGTTATGGGTTGCATTCCTTCCACTTTGCATCGTTGTGTAAAGTTTGAACATGAAGGACACACCTATACCATTCTAGTTGACCCATCACCTTTTAAAGCATACAACATGCTTTAATGACCCAATGATGTGCTCATACCTATTAAGTTGACTACCTCTATAACCATTATTTCTTCACCTACAATTCCACTTACCAGTGCAACCGTTGCTTCTACCACACATACCTCCTCCATTCCTACGACTTCCATAACCTCCACAGCTGACCCATCAGCTTCCCAATCCATTAACTCCACCTCCACATTGATCTCTGACACATCATCCATTCCAGCTACCTACATACCAACCACTAATCCCTTCGAAGGTGTTTTTTAACACCTCACTCTAGGGAGTACCACCTATATAGTGTCAACACATTCCTTACTCCATAAGAGTATGGTAGTCTTCACCAACACCCTCGTTATGATCACTATATAGGATAATGTATCTTGTATAGTCCCCCTCACCTTCATACTATCACTTACACACCCAAACCACCACCACAAAATTTCCCCTTTTCTGCTGACTTTCAATCACTTACCAATCGTCGTTTCACCCACACCTTCCTGTACCAATGTGTGTGTAAAGGTTTTTGTTTTGGATTTTATGAGCTAGGCCACCATACTATTATTCCATGTACCACCTGTAAACATAATGACTGTAGTGGTATCAGCTTTCCTGAACCACCTACCAAACAAGCCCGCATTAAATTCATTAAGGACTTTAAACCTTCTCCACCTTCTTAACCCACTTCACCTTCATCACCAACTTCACCAACGGAGTCGATGGATCCTGAATCTATCCCTCATAACTTTATTTTTTCATTAACACCATTTCCTTAGGGCCTCTGACTTTTCAATGTGAGGACAAGGCCCTTCCTCTTTTCCCTTCTTGTATCCTAAAATGATCAATGATGATACACCTTCAATTAACATCATTCAATGTCAGGATGATGAATCCATACTCACCTACCTTGGTACAAAAGAATCACATATACATCAATCATTACCTTTTGAGACGCAAACCATGTTGAATGAATCGACTATCGAGATCAACATTTATACTTAGGATGAATCACACATCCTAAAGATTGGACAATATTTATATGTTGCTAAACAGGAAGCCATCATTTCTTTTCTCAAAGATCATAACCATGCTTTCACTTGGTCTTACACAGACATGCCCAATATTTACCCCACCATAGTTTTCCACAATATCGTAACCATTCCCAATGCCAAACCCATTGAAAAAAAGCTAAGGAAAATGCACCCTCGCATTTCCTTTCTCGTCAAAGAGGAACTTCAATGCCTTCTTTCTATTTCCTTCATCTTACCCATTAATTATCCTTGTTGGATTTCTAACATTTTCCCTGTCACTAAGGTGACAGGGGGAATTTATATTTACATGGACTTCCATGACCTCAACCTACCATGTCCAAAAGATGACTTTCCCTTACCTGGTATTGACCAGTTGGTTGACTTAACCATTGGCCATGAGATGATATCACTCATGGATGGATTCTTGAGTTATAACAAAATCCTACTTGCCCCAGAGGATCAACACAAAACCTCTTTCATCACCCCTTGGGAGATATTCTGCTATCGAGTCATGCCTTTTTGCCTTAAAAATGCTGGTGCCACATATCAACAAGCTATGACTTACATCTTCCATGACATCATGCATCGCATATTGGAAGATTACGTGGATGATGTCTTGGCCAAATATAAATGCCGCTCCAAGCACCTTACCATCCTCAAAACCATTTTTGACTGTCTTATTAAATATTGTGTCCACCTTTAGCCTAAGAAATGCATCTTCGTGGTTCTCTCAAGAAAGCTCCTGGGATTTATTGTTTCCCTCCATGGTATAGAGGTGGACCTTGCTAAATTCAAGGCCATTCTGGAAATGCCTTCATCCACCAACCTTAGAAAACTTCGTAGCCTATAAGGTAAGTTACAGTCTATTTGTCGTTTCATTTCACAATTATCTGATCGATGTTAACCATTTCATCATCTGCTCAAGAAGGATGTCTCCTTTAAATGGGATAATGATTGTCACAAATATTTTGAGGCCTTAAAATAATACCTTATCCAACCACCCATACTCATTCAACCTAAATACAATCAAACTTCTGACCTATACATATCTGCTACCAATCATCCTTGGGAGCCATGCTCGCTCATCGTGATGAACAACATAGGGAGCAGGTGGTTTAATACATAAGTTGTACTCTTTTGGACTATGAAACCCAATACAACCACCCCAAAAAAATTTCTTAGCCTTAGTTTTCATTGCCACCAAACTCCATCATTACCTACTCAACCACAAAACCTATGTTGTGACCAACATTGACCCCTTACACTTAATGTATGCCAAACCTTATCAAAATCAGTGTGTCGCACAATGGATTATGATTTTATATGATCTTGACATCAAATTCATTCATCAAAAGTCCATCAATGGCCAAGCTATCGCTGACCAATTCTCTGATGCACCTATCTCCGAGGATCAACCCTCTAATTTTGAATTTCAGATGAGTCAATTACCACCCTTTTCCTAGATGAACCCCCTTACCAAATGACACTCTTCTTTGACGGTTCCAATTTTTAGCATGTGGGTGGGGTTGGCATCATCCTCATTTCCCTTGAGGTTGAACCCATGCCATTTTCTTTCAAATTAGATTTTGAATGTACTAATAATATTACCGAATACTAAGCACTCATACTAGGTCTCCATGCCACCTACGCCCTAGATGTCAAATCAATCAACATTTTTGGTGATTCTCAATTGGTCGTAAACCAATTCAATGGTATGTACCAATGTTATAATGAGATATTTCAAAAGTATAAACATCATGTAGACATACTTTTGACCACCTTTGATCATTACACCCTTCAAACCATGCCATGTTCAACTAACAAGTTTACAGATACCATGGCCTGCTTAGCTTCCCAAATACCTGCTTCACCCACCAATTCTACAATCTTTGTCACCATACAATGACTCCAATCACCTTCTTATTTACCTCACGATGTTTACTCGATTGGAACCACTACCCCTGACCTGAGTGACCTGTGGTATAAACAATACTTCGACTACCTTTCTCTCTCCATCTTACCTCTTGATCTCACCTGTAATGGACAATACACCTTCGTTAAAAGGGTCTCTCGTTATGTCATTCTAGGGGGCCTCCTCTATAAGCATGGATTTGACGATATTCTCTTACATGCCTCACAAGTTCTAAAATTCCTTATACCATTAAAAAAATTTATGATGGCATATGTGGAGGTCACTTCAGTGGCCTTGTTGTTGCTAAGTGTATACTTTTCCTGGGATGTTACTGGTCGACCCTTAACCATGATTGTTTTGACTATGTCAAATGTTGTGTAAACTGCCAACAACATTCCAATCTTCATCACACACCCATTCATGCCTTACAGGTCACTCGAGACCTTTGGCCCTTCTCTCAATGGGGTCTAGATCTTGTCAGAGAAATTAATCCTCATTCTTCCCAATGCCATCAATGGATCATCACTGCTACCGAATACTATACAAAATGGGTGGAAGCCATACCACTCATCTCCACGAAAGTTGAGAAAATATGTGAGTTCATTAATCACCATATCATTTGTCTCTTTGGTGTTCCTCATTGCCTCATCACTGATAATGGAAAACAATTCAAAAACTTTGTGACACCTTCAACATTCAGCGTAGTTTCTCATTCCACTAAAAAAACCCTCAAAAAATGGCCAAGCCAAGTCCACTACAAAAACCTCAACAAAATTCTTATGAAATTGGTTGACGATACTAGGAAGGATTGGCATACATAGATTCTTTTTGCCCTGTGGGAATACCACACTAGTATTCACATTTCCACTGTGGCCACACCATTTTCTCTGGTCTACCATACAAAGGAAGTCCTAACTCTCAAAGTCTAGATCCCCTCGCTCTGCATTTCTCTCCATGACATGCTCAGCGATGATGACAGTCATCAAGACCGTTTAGCACAGCTAGAGTTATTAGATGAATGTCATCTTAATGCTCTAGATCACCTTCAAGTTTACCAAAAATGTATAAAATGTGCCTACGAAAAATGTGTCCATGAATGAACCTTCCAAGTTGGTGAACTTGTTTTGGAAGAAAATCAACACGTAACTAAAGCAGAAAAAAGTAAACAGGGAAAGTTTTCTCCTAATTATCCTAGACCATACATTATGACTCATACCTATGGATCAGGTGCTTACCATTTATCATCACTCAATGGTAAACCCGAACCTTAGCCCCTTAACACCTTGCATCTTTGACCATTCTATTGTTGACTTGTAGTCCTCCCTCTCCTTTTGTCTCTTTCCATGCTCGTCCCTTAAGCACAATTCACTTCATACACCTCACCAATGATTAAACATGAGTCATGTGAGTACCTGTCACATTTTATCTTCTCTTAAATATGTGTACCATGGCACTGCACATAGCATGATTCTCATAGATACTTTTCATCTACATTTAGATGAGATCCCATGGTCGTTTCACCTTGCCTTTTGAACAAGAGTCCTATTCTCCACCTTGGTCTTGTCCATGACTTCAAGGACCTCACATGGGACCAAACTCCTTGAGTCAAACTTATAATAAAAAGATGACTCCCTGAAAATGACATTTTCCTCTCAACAACTATTGTTATAAATAGACTGCTCCCTTGAAGGATAGCTATGCAAAAGATCTTAAAAATAAGAAAAAAAAACAAAAACGAGAGCAATCGAATCTTCCTGCATCAATCAGCTTCACGAAGACCTCAAGGAGTTCAATTTTTCCCACATCAATCAGTCTATCTCAACTATAAGAAAAAACACTTAACCTTTTTGTCATGGACTTTCCCATTGTGAGCTAGGTTGTCTTGCTCGAAACGCATGCTACCTATACCATATATAAAAATTACCCACTTTTCACCCTCTAAACCATGCACACTGTCATTTCCTACTAACTCAAGGGACTTCTTGGAACTTATAAATTAGTGATCATGTGACTAATCTTCATCATAGAATAGTCCATCATGCAACGTATTTAGGATCTTACGTTCATCACCTCCACCAAGGTATGATCTACTCGGTATGATCCTACCCAATCAGGTGGCTTTATTGCCCCATCTTATCTCTTAACCATATTTGGTTATGTTTTCATTACCTTATATAAGACATGGTCCTTAATGCTTACTTTTGGGGTAATCTCCTTCTTTCGCCACAATCACCATCACCTACATCATTTTACCTATAATCTACCCACACCTAATAGATCTAAAACCCACACCCTGCCTAAAACCTACTAACTCATTTTCATACCTCCTCATATTCTTCCCTAGCTTATGGGTGAACTACATCGACCTGAGGTCCCTTTTCGTTGGGACTATGTACGTAGAACTTATAGGGCATGGGGCCCTTGAAGGTTAGCTCGGCCATCCTATACCCTCAACAGTTCATCTTCCATGTGCCCCACATTAAATCACACCTAACTTCGTTTCCCTTTTATACCCAAAATCAGAAATTAAACCACATAAATAACAAGTTGTTTCATATTTTAAACATTATCACAACATACATTTATTACGCCTACCATTTCTCTATCATCACTATGCATATATTATACCACATCTCACATATGACCCTTAGTATCATTTATTGCATAAAATAATGAATCAACACTTCACCTACTTTTGACTCAACCATGTCTAAACCAACCTGACTCAACCATGCCTATAACCTGACTTGATCCATGCCTAAACCAACCTGACTCGATCCATTCCTACAACCTGACTCAACCATGCCTAACAAACCTAACTCAATCCATGCCTAAATCAACCTGACTCGATCCATGCCTATACCAACTTGGCTCCATAATGAATAACTCACCTAATTTCCATCCATATCAACACAAAAAATTTATATCTCATAAACACATCAAAAAATCAAATCATAACATGTATCTCATCATATAAATCAATGTGTATCTCAAATATACATGGCTATCTTGACATGTCCATCATCTCAAAAATCATCGGCATTGAGGCTGATATACAATACAAAATGTCATCGGCATGCAGGATGGTCTCATATATACAATAAAATAATGAATCAATACAAAATCTCTTCGGCACGTAGGCTAATATATGCTCAAAATATAAAAAATCTCTCATACATCCTCACTATCATCAGCATGCAGGCTGGTATGTGATCAAAACTATAAATATCTCTTGGTATGCACGCCGGTATATAATCATAAAATAAATATCATACATCAAAAACTAGGTGACCACATATCAGGCATCTCAGTGGATGTCCTCCATCTCTATGTCACATGTACCCTTGGCCTCCTAGGTCCCTACTGGAACCTCAATTGGAGTCAGTCTCCATGTGCTGGTAGCCTCTACATGATCTAGCCTCAGAGCTCATTGACCCCCTATGCTCTTCACACTATGAGTGTGGGATATTGTCCTCTCACTGGACACCTATTGTGCCTAGTACTCAGCATAGGATATGAAGTCTATCCCACCTGCCATCAACTAGTCCTAATAATATCTAACCTCACATAGGGCATCCCGTAACCTAGATATAGGCATGGTCTGTGGTGGTCCCATAGGTCTCAACCCCTGTACCTACCCTACAGGACCATGTCCCGCTCCTGCCTATGAACTGGGACCCGGTCCCGGTGCATGTGATGGTGGTGCCTGTGGTGCTGCCCCTTGCCTTTGTGCCTGTATCTAGGCCTGTAAGACCCCAATCTATGCTTGGGTTGTGGCCAACTGGCCCTGTAAACCTACCACCTATGCGTATAAGGCTGCCACAAGACCATCCCCCTCCTCTCCATCTCCATCTCCTCCACTAGCCATTTGGGCCTATAGACTGGCCACCTGTACATGTAGCTCTACTACCTCCACCTTCGAGCCCTCCAGCTATGTCTGTAGTATACCCAACTGGGTAATGAGAGTAGCTACCTGCCCTTGTAGGGCATCTCTCTGCACTGTAATGGTAGTTAGATCTAGCTACCCCAGTCTAGGTGGTATGACTCGTAACTGAGCTGCCCACCACTATTTATACCTGTCTGTACACATGACATCATCAATCCACTGGTCCACTGGCTACTCCTCTTGTCCTGTGAGCACTTTAGGCTATGGTAGAGGTAAGGGCCTCTCCACATCATCTCTCTAGTACTATAGGAAGGGAGGAGGTATGTCCTGTACTATCCCAAATTGTTGATAATGACTAATATTGATGAAAATCCCTATTCTCCTCGGCACGACAACCTTGTTTATACCCCTCTCATCTGAGATACTAATAAGTTTAAATTATGAACCATAACTGTATATGTCTATTATGAGGGGAAGCCCATTTCCTATGACTTTCCATATATTGTCCACTCTAGAAGAAGTGTGATCTAGTGAAATTTTATAGATGGGCCATCATCCACCTGTGTCATCCTATCTGTTCTTATACTCTCCTGTCACCTACATTCCCATATACTGTCTTCCTCTTGCAAGAAAATCATTCACATGGGAATGCATCTCCATCATGGCATCACTATAGGATGCACATTATTACTATATGCACATACATCCAGCAGTGAAGTATAAACAGGATAGCTTGATTTCTTGAACTTTTTCCTCTCTTCCCATAGATGCAAACAACTACTTGAATAGCTGCACCAGGGATATGGTGGTTGCTACTAGGTAAAATGCATGGTTTTATGCATGATCATAATTACTAAGAGAGAGATCCCATCTTTGACTATTTCTTGGGAAAATTTTCCACCCTCTATGATTCTGGGAGTCCATAGTCAGCACACTTCCTCCATCAACAGAACCACTAGCCTCTTGCATTCTATGGATTATTTAGGTACATATGATCCATAAGAATCTAACTGGTGCTAAGTAATCTAACCTTTGCCATAGGCTCTCCAAAACCCATATGACACATGTACAAGTATTCTTTGAGAAATGAAGTGAGGAAAAACAATGATTATCCTTATCTTCTTATATGGCTAATCGAAGAGTCTAGAACATGTGCTCTTGGGTAGAAACAAATATTTCACCCATTAGACAGGTGGAACGTGTTGGTCCCGGAGTCTTATACTATCTATTTAGAAGCGAACATCAAACTAGGCTGCTAGAATGTATGTCTATAATGAAGAACCCCACTTATGGCCACCTTTTTCCATATCTTTTAGCTCCTTCATATTTCCTGCACTATTTCACTGATCACCTAGTCATCCCATTTCACAACCTTATCCTAACATTCTCGTTTGAAATGCAAGGTGCTCCAGCTTGTATTGGGGCGCCCTGGTCTATGTACAACCATGCTTCTACTTATTTTTTGGGTCATTTCTAACTCCATTAGTCATCCATTATCTTCTTCTCAATCAGATTATTTTGGGACCCTACCCATCTACAAATTAATCTTGCCCAGACCTAGTAAATATAAACCTTATTTTCCCCATAATACGGGTCCTAGGTCATTGCATATTATCACTACTATCACTCCATCCTAGGGCTACATCCATTAACTGGCACTTGTCATCCAAATAGTTTAATGCATTCATAGCTAAGAGATTTGGATCACACACACTTCACTAAGGGGAGGGATTACCATTCTATTTCTGGCACACACACTACTTACATTTTTGGTGAGCTATTATTGGCTCGCTACTTCAACAACCGCTGGCCAAGCTTGACCGACGCTAGTCACTGTCATAGAAAAACCTAGACATGTTCCAAAACACACACTTTCTAAAACTACATTAGTCCCTACCCCTATAATGTAGTGCAACTACTAATGACCTAAGTCCACTATCCTGGGTGGTTGACCCACAGTCCAACCCCATTCATTGCCCTCTTTCATCCCTCCTTTCTATGGTTTTATACTTCTCCATTACATTACAGGTTCATTTGTGCCCACCCACATCCAATGAAAAATCAACAGTAGCCTACAAACACAACTGGGAAGCACTCAGATAAATTTAGTGAAATCCATTACATAGATTAGAGGTTTTGAGAATCGCTATGTTGCTTCCATCTTGAGTGGCACATATATTAACTAGACCAGTGGTGCCACCAGTACACTCCTAGGTGCATGTATCATCTCAGACAGTCCAAATCTATCCTTCGCAGGGTCTACTCACAGGGTTCGTCTACACTTCCAAATTTTATTCCCTCGCATATGTGATTCTGTATAACAATCTTCTATTACCAATCTAAGTCACTTGTCCTTCACTCTTCTAGCTTGCACATTAGGGTTTTATTTCATCCTAGAATAGTTTACCTTTACATTTATTCCATATTTCTTTAGTTCATTTACAATGATCCTAAGTCCTCCTAACCTAGATTACCATTAATACTCTAGATATCCCTTTAGACCATCTAGGAAACGCATTATTTTTTTAATCATTTTGGTGAACCCGATGTCTCTTTCCACCTCCTGTTGTTGCAAATCAGCAACACCCCCTGGATGTTGATCAGATTTCTAGTTTGATCATACTAGCATCCAGTGTGATTGCACAACATTGAATCCTCTTCCCGAACTGTGGGACTTGTAAAATGAGAAAAGAATCTCTAGTTTAGAGGTTGGTTCCTCAATTCCTTTGGTCAGATTTATCACTTACAAGTTGTAGAGGTCTATATTCCTAACCCTACCCTAAATTCCAAAGGAGATAGAGATAGAGAATGCAAAAAAGTTAAAACTAATGCTAATAGGTGATGCACCAAAGGAGTGGTGAGAATTTCTCACTTCTATAGATTGACACAATTCATAAAATGCAACAAAACAACATGCATAAACTGATAACTGTAATGAAGAATCAGAAATCAGTCAAACAACACCAGCATAGGATGAAAAATTAATCACAGGGACTGTATTGTTATTTTAATCATCAAAATCACTTGCATTACAAAACCTGGGAGGTAAAAATGAGTTGCAATTCTTAGAAAAGGTCTGATATTCCACCAAAATCACTTCCAAGGTGAGAAAGGGGACCTGCAATACACAAAAAAATGTTCCACACTTTGAAAATGAGCTCAAATCTGGCTTTTATAGTGCAAGGGACGAGCCCAGGAGAGAGAAACACGAGAAAACGTGGGAGAGGTTCAATAATTGACCAAAATGCATTCAAAAAAGCATGGGTATCCTTACAAACCCATTCCCTGACATTTTTAACCATGCTGGGAGAGAATGTGAGCCATTCTTCATTAAAAAACGGTGGTTGAAACGTCATTTCTGTCCATGACCACATGCTAGAGGCGTTTTTCAATTTTAGCTCTCCAAACTCCATAAAAATGAAAAATTGACCCCAGAATATTATAGATAATTTCACCATCTTTCCATTGATATAAAGAACGTGAAAAACTGAGCTCTGGATCGAAAGATATGGCCATTTGAAGTTTTAGGGAAAAACAGGGCCAAATCGGGTTGGCGGGCAAAAATTCGAATTTTTGCACCTTTTTGGTCATTTGGAAAATTTTCCAAAATTTCCCCACGCTCCACCACTCTAGGTGCCACATGGCAGAATCGCATTGGCTGCGGGCCTTTCAGGGGAAAAGTTTCCCAAAAAAACTCCGCTGAGACATAACTTCAAAAATACATGGAGTTAGGAGGAAAACTTTACCTTTCTGGAAAGCTGAGAAAGAGATCTATCCAATGGTGTCATTTCCAGAAGGTTTTGAGTGCCTAAAAAGAAAAATATTATGTCTGAGGCATAAGAGAAGGAAATATGAAAGGGAGTTAGCCAAAAAATGAGCAGGGGGCACATTTTGGATAACAGTTCCTTAGTTCTTAATCCCGACCGTAGATATCTGACTTCAAATGAAACTCCCTGACCCCCTGAATCTAAAAATGTTCCATAACTTTTGACATGTTGCTAAAAATTTCATAAAATTGGTACCGTTGAGACACTCAGTCTTATCATCTACATTAGAAAACAAAAATATTCATTTAATTGAGCCTTAAGTGGGTCAAAAATTTGTAAACATCTCATTCAACAAGCCTTAAATGACGATTGGTGCCTTGTTCCCGACTTAATATCAATAGTGAATGGGGAATTCTCTTTTTGAAGGGAAATACCATGTAGTTCTTCATGAAAGAATCACCTTGTTGGACTCTTTAAAGGGGAAATCTGATGATCTTCCCCAAAAATCTTATCATATTTTGGTGATTCTGAATTTTGTACAAAAAAGAGTATGTAGCCTTTATTTTTAAAATTTTTGAGAAAATGGCAGATTGTTTCCTAACTGATATTTCTCTTTTTACTCACTTTGTATGACTGGAAAATGGTTTTTGTAGATCATCTATTCACATGTGATTTGTGAATTTTCAAAAGCAATTAAATCTTGTTCCTTATCTCAGTTATCTCAATTTACACTTGTGATTATGTATGCATATCCTAAGGTTACAACATATAAGTTCACTTCAGTAGTGAAACTTAGAAATTCTAGGGATGAACTAAATAAGCATTGATCGACTGTGTAAACAACATTGTTCCTGAATTGGACAATCCATGAGATTTTTTTATATGTATCTTTTATTTTTAATTTAGATGGTAACTTACTAGAAATGAAACATTCAATAGAGTTAGTATCAAATAAGATAGTCATAGGTAATCTAAACAACTTACCTGGTACTTCAATAGGCGTAGCTTCCATTTTTATGTATGCTTATCAGCTACTTGGTCCATATGGATTTCTAGAGTAGGGATTGTTGTCCTTTTTCCTTTGGGGATTAGGTAGTTTAGGAACCAAATGGTCTGTAGGTTTTTCTCAAATATAATAGCCCCCATAACTTGGATCATTTTCTTTTTGTTTTACCTTCATCACTTGTTGTGTTATCCTGTCCATTCATTTTATTATTTGCAGCACTTTTAAATGTAGTGAATTTATTTCCATTTCCATTTAGGTTACTTATTAAAAACATTTTCCAACCCACCTTACTTTGGGTGCTAAGGATGAAGAGGTTTCAAAAATTCTTGACACTTTTTCATTCTTTTGGAGGAGATATTACGCTGATATTTCTGTTACAGTCTTATTTCCTTTTTGAATACAACCTCCATGCTTAATTTACCATGAACATCAACATCACTACCAATTGAAGGGTTCAATCCCATGATGAACTTTTGGATACAAAATTTCTCATCAATTTGATATTGGGGAACACACATAATATTTTTAGTGAACTTCTCCCAATATTCTGTGGCTGTCTTCCTTGTGTTAATGCCTAAAACTCAAACATCTTCTAATAATAATATAGTTACAGCAACCATTGCTACCTGAAATATACCTTAAACTGATCCCATGTCAAGTTTTTCTCATTGATGTTTAGTTCCACCTTATGGATGTCCCACCAAGAGGATGCTTCCTGTGATAATTGATAAGCTCCCCAACTAGATTTTGTTTCTTTTGATAAGTTTCAAATAGAGAATTACTTCTCCATTTTGTTGAGTGAGTTCTCAGCTCCATTCCCCAAGGTGGTTCCATCATATTTGGGTGGGCTGATCCCATTTATGTCATTTGTCAGTTTAACTGGAAAACATGCCCTTTTATTTTTAGGTGGATTTTAAGCATTTGGGTTTGCTGCAATATTGTTATTCTGAGCATTGGGATCCATAGAATTTCTATTTTCAGCAGTCGATTACTCCTTAGATGACTCGCTTCTATCACTATCACTACCATTGTTATTTCCCATAACCTATTATTCTAAAAAAACAACCAATTTTGTGTATCTTGGATGACACTAGGTATCTCATCTAGTTTATGCATTGTGGTTGCATTGCCACCTGCAGATCGGTTATTCACAATGTTTCCCCTTATTCTAACCATTTTCTATCAGATAGGAAGATAATTATTTTTTAGTGTAGGGACTTAATAGGTCTAAGAGTTGTAACCTTCAAATCTGATACCAAAATGTATTAACCTCATTTATTACTTCAAGTCAAGTATTTTTTTTATAATGCCTTCAATGATTTTAATGTATAATCTAACATTTAAATCTAGTAACATATAATTACAATTCTTTACATAACAGATCAATTAAAAATGTGCATAAGAATGGGATACTAGATCCTACTCAATCCCCCATTAATTACTCTTTCGATTCATTATACTTAATATACTTGTTACTTCCCTTCTTGAAATTGAATTTAAATTTTTTGTTGAAAGCGCCTACATGGGGTTTAGTCAATCAAATCCCATCCAACATCACACACTTAGTTAGAACTAGGTGATCCTGACAATCTACATCAATACACTACTTTGTCCAAAATTTTATGAGTCATGCATTGCATGCTCTATTTCTTGACTACAAATGGTATTTGAAATATGTCCTATCACCATGTCACTTCTTCCCATTATCAAAATCGATTCAGTTATTTACTTTAATTCCAAGTTATGCAAAGGTAAAAAATTGTTCACCTTCAACGTTGTACACATCTTTGCTAACTTAGGTTTCCTATAGGAGAGAAAGATTTCATGTAACGACTTGCGTTGTTACATAATATATTTCTTCCCCGTATCCAATGTAAGTTGGTACCGAGGTATAAATTCACCAAAATAACAAATTTCACAACTTAACATAACTTTAGTTCCTTTTGATGGGTTACAAAAGATGTAATGAATGGATTCTGAGTGAAAACTTTGGATTCTTGATGTATGGCTACATTAAATTAATGACATGTGTCATTCGATGAGTGTCACTCTATAGAAGACATCTGAAGTTGGCCTGTTGTGCCCCATGCATTATATGTGTCGTACATAATCTATTATAAGTGATAGAATAGGTCAACACCTAGTTTTAATGATTCTTTCTTATCATTTGCTTTTAAGCATAAATTCTAACAAGAGTTTCACAGTTGTCATTCACTTAGTTGAGTTAGCTTATATTGACTTAATTAATTGTAGGTTGCATATTCAAATCTTCATTATGTATTTTCCCATAGTCAAAACATGAACCTTAATTAAGTAATGCAATTCAGATAGTAATACTCTTTTTAAGGCATATTTATAGTAGAGCAAACAATCTCTACTTAACATATATCCACATGTGTTCATTACTTAATAATGAGGATTTCCTTATATAGATATATATATATATATATATATATATATATATATATCATTCTTATTTACTTTTATAAGAAGTTCATTAAAAGGCAAAAACTACTATTTTGTATTGCTTCACAAGATAACATGCATATCTCTTAATATAACATCAATACTACATCCTTTTAATGTATTATTTTAAGAAAGTCCTACAGATTTACACTTCTACATTATAATTTGGTATTTAAATTTAAGTCATACCTACACATATTACATCATTTCAAGAGTGTTAAAAGGACTTCATCGGAGCTCTTCATCAATGCATCATAGTGGAGGGTACATCATGGATCAATTGTTATCTTCAACCTCTTTGAAATCTAGATCTTCATCGATTACCCAGAGGCACTGTAGACACCAAAATCATGTTGTCACACTCACCTTGGTCCCCTGACACAAACCTATAATACACTTCCTCATCCTCAACACCTTATCACCTGGCCTCCTACACTCCACACTATAATATTAATTTAATTATTTAAATTAAATTAATTCATTATCTTCACAATATTTATTATTTAAATATCCTAATTGAGATAATGCCCACATATCCACCTCATCTAGCCACCTCACCCTAAGATCTATTCTTAGTAAGTTGAAATAACTAACTAAGACTTACCAAAACCCTAAAAATAAATTCCTACATTCCCTCTAATCACATTCTTGTATGTTAGAAGGAAGCTTCCAGTCTAATCCGTAAGAAAAATGAAATGAGATCCCAGAAAATCAAGGGGATCTGCCACAGTTTAGTAAACTTAGGAAATCCCACCCTAACTGACGTAAGTTACCCTTAACCACCACCGGTTAAGCCGAAACCGCCGTTGATTACCATTTTCTTCCCAAACCGAACCTTATTTTTGAGGTTGGTAGATTCCTGAGAGATATCACATCTTTTGAGAACAAGTTTCAGGGAGAACATGCATGCAAAGAAGGAGATCAAGTATTTTCTCTTGACACAGACATCTTTAGACATGCACCCAACAACCATCCAACACTCACCCCTAGACAGATTTGATCCAATCAGGAAAGAAGGAGAGAACATGCAGCCCATGCAAGAGCTCCCCATCATTTGGTGATCCTCTACAGCATTCAACCTCTTATCAACACCTTCATTCCTCACCTAGAGACATCCAGAACCATATTCCAAGTATATAGAACATTTTACTCCTCTGGTTCACTCATTTCATCATTGTATTTTCATCCTTTGTTCCCCTAGCCACCTTCCTGACCTCCATTAATACTCACCCCTCCATATCCCTATTAAAACTTCAAATTTCATCTAAACAAATTAAAACCTCTTTTTCTAACCAGCCTAGTCCTTTGTGTAATCATATGGGAGATCTAAAGCTCATTCTGTGACATTCCTAATACCCCACAGTAACCGAAACAAGTTCTCCTAAACGGGCATCAGTCACCCTTAACTAGCATCGGTCTGTATATCTACCAATACAGCCCAGAACATTAACCTACCTACCTATTCCCACATCACCCTTATTCACCTGTGACCTACCTAAGACCTTGGTCAAACCTGCAGAGACCTAGAACCAGTTACTTGACCTTTAGATCTTATTTTAACCTAGCCTGTTAGATTAGATCTTTCTTATTGTGTTTTAAATGAGATACCTAAATCATTTTAACTACAATAGGATTTAATTTATTACTAGCATTAAATTGTTTTAAACAGTGGATTGACAGCCTTCTAGGAAGTATCACACTTCTCGGATCTAGCATACGCTAGGCAGTCCACTGCATATATTGTTTAGCTCTTTTTGGTGGTCTTGATTTTTATTTCAGGTATTTCCTCCCAGCCAAACGGAAGCTCTCACGATCAGTTGTGGATCAAGGAGTCAACACGTGTGCAACAACCTATCAACCAGAATTTCGATAGGTATTCCTCCTATGCCCGTTACCCTATCTGTTTTGTCATTTTTGAAGAAATGTCTAAGAAGTAGGTGAAACATTTTGGCACACTTTGTGGGACCCATTCGGGGTTCCTTCCATTTTCTTCATTCCTAGGTGAAAAATTGTATGTTTTTTTTTCCTTTCTAAAAGGTTCATCACATTAAAATTTCTTCCTTGGAATCTTCTCTTCTTTCTATTGTCTCCAAAAGCAATCATGTATTTTGGTGCTTAAAAAGAACCTCTTCTTCTTTGTCATTTGCATTGCATTAGTGAAAGATCATACTTTCTCCTATTCCTCTCATTGTGCCATCAAATTCCATATTTCGATTTGGGCTTAAATATCATTACATTTCATTCTAAATTTCTACATTAGCTCACATTAATTGAGGGAAACCTATATGCTGGAAGTCATTCCCAGCTGATGGTTGACAAATGAATCGTAGAAAGCACTTTCTTTCTCTTTCTCTCTCTCTGAGTCTTACCAAACCTCAACAAAATTTAAAATACACACATTCTTAAACAACATCTTACCTGGAAGAAGCTATAGGTGATCACACAATCACGGCATAGTGGGCACCCAACTCGCTGCTCTATCGAGTCATACTTTAGAGTGAGGCCCACCCCCACCATAACATACCTGAAACCTCTCCTTATAGATCTCCTTCTTCATAGGAAGCCATCCTCACCAAAAAAAAATATTCTACAGTTCATGAGTCGGTCATTAAATAACATGAGCTAAACAAACATAATAGAAAAGCACTCTTAGGATCGTATTTTTCTTTGTGTTTTTGCTTGCCTTACATTTTGAGGTGAGAGGTTATGCTCTTAATTTTTTGCTTTTTCACCTTTTACACTCCTGATCACAGTTGGTGTATTCTAGCTTCATTTGAGTGTCCCTGGCCCATATTCTCACCATTCTCATAATCCTGAGTCTGATTCCACATCAAATTTTAATTCACAACCACATTTTCTTCATCAATGTTTCAATTTCACAATAACCGGTGTCGATCCAGTAACCATCGTCAGTTACCCTCTGACCTTCGTCAGTTATACCCAACCGACATCATCTCACTATCATTTTGGTAAACCTACCCAAAAGGACACCTATTCACCTTATTTGACTATTCAGAGTCCCTGTCACTCTCCATCATATACACCTTACCTATGTAAATCTCATTAGTATTTGGCATATTCTGTCAGATTTGGTCCTTATAAACTTGTTTTTGACACAACTGTCCACTTTACACAGTAACTGACAACGTGGTTACCTTCATGACCGGTGTCGATTTACCCTAACCGACATCAGTTAGCTATATTTCATTTTCAGCTGCCATTTTACCCTCAATTCACCCACCCACCATCTATTTATTCTTACTTCCTGTTATATTTCTGTGTCACTTATAGAAAGCAGTCCTTACCACTAGTACCTGTTCACATGGTACTGACGCATCGAACAATACTAAGCACTATCATATTCCACGTCATTGTCAAACACTTCCACCTAGCCCTTCACCACCTTCCATTTTATCACCTGACATGGATCCTATCCAACCTATCACTATTGCTACCAGAGATGAGGACTTCACATGAATTCTTAACCAAAACCCTACCACCTTGCAGTTTTATCTTTCCCACTCATCCACTCAAGATGCCTCAGGTCAGTTGATATATGACATGCCCGTATCTATCCCTCTGACACTCGCTCCTACTCTCTACATCAACCCCATCTAGCTCCGCATGTTACCTTGCATCTACCTTACCCCAATTCATTTCACAGCTAGGCCCTATACCCGCTATGACTATCACTTCTGTTACATCCATTGTACCTGTCACATCCATTATACCTTCGCCAACCATTCAGAACACCACCTCATCCACCCCTATTATCTCGCATATACCAATGTAGCTACACAACCACCCCCCATGTGTCGAGTGACCCCTACCCCTTTTCAAAATGTATCCTTTCTATTCCATAATCTTTAGCCCCCATTCACCACTAGAGTTACCATGACCCTTCCACCTCCATATATGTACTATCAACAACCTCCTGTTTCATCTATCATTCATTCTGGGTATGTACCCCCTATCTCACTCCCTCATTTTTAGTCTACCTATACAGCCATACCATATACCGAAATTCCACCCCCATCATATTCCCAACACCAACCCTCTTACACTATAGGAGGCACCCATCCATCGCAACCTACCAACGACCTAATCAAATTAATGATGGACAAGATGCAGACATTGGAGGCATCATTCTCTGGCTCACACAATACTCTCACCTATGATGAGATTTGTAATGAAGCCTATCCACCCATCCATTCCTATTCATCCATACCCCGTGCATTGGGAAATGCCTAAATTCAATCGCATTTTAATAGCAAGGAAGACCCGCAACAACATTTTCACTCATTCAAACATGGGTGCTACCAAATCACACACGATGATGCTTTTCTCTTGAGGACCTTTCCCATGTCTCTGACTAGACTTGCATTAGATTGGTATAGTGGGTTACTTATACACTCTAGATTTTCATTTAATCAGGTAGCCCAAGCCTTCTTGGATCACTTCTCCATTAACATCATTAAGAAGGTTACCATGACTGACCTATACTCCACGTGCGTCAGTATGACGATGAATCTATCATAGATTTCGTTGCTCACTGGCGTAGCCTGATCAATCAACTCACATTCCAACTACCACAAATATAACTCATCAAGCTCTTCATGTGGGCTTGTGCTAGAAATATCTCACTGACCCTGCAGGTCCAAAATTTCCAAACACTTGACGAAGCATTCACCATGGCACGAAAGCTAGAGATTTGGGCCATCGAAGAGAAGAAAATCCAATTATGCAATAAGAATTCAACATTCAAGTCAAATGATACCTCTTCTTCTTCGAAACCATAGAACAATTATTCAAAGGCCAAGGGCACCGCTAATGCAGTGGTACTCAAAGTTGGCCCGACTCATCTGTCAAATCAGGCTAGCCCCTTCATCTAATCTCTCACCTGTCCATTTAACTTTTCAATTCAGACATGGAACAATGAAAATATACCCCAATTGGGGAACCTTATTATTCCATCTTAGAAAATCTTCTTCAAGGCTAGTGTTGTTACTCTTCCACCTGTGAAACCACACACTGGATTCAACCCTGCACACCCCATACCCACGTGGTATAAAGAGCACAAATTATGTAACTATCATCGAGTAAAGGGTCATAGTGATGGTAATTACATCACTTTCAAAAATATTATCCAAGAAATTATCAAGAAAGGCGAGTTAACTGTGGATAATCCTGACACACCATGCAATCAAAACCTAAACATATTCAAGAAACCCTTTCCAAATCATACCCCTTCATCTAATCAAACCGGTGAGACATCAACTCATGGTAGCCATACCTATGAGGTCCACGCTATTTTCAGTGACTCACCCGTTGCTTCCCAATTACCTCATATTACTTCCATAGAGGAAATTCTAGCCCAAAATCCTCCACCTACACTTGAACCCACCTCACCTATTCCTCCACCCACAGAGGAACACATTTCACCTCCTTCATCACCCGTGGAGGAGCCTTCTACTAATATCGAGACTATTTCACCTTTGGCTTCTCCACCTAGGGAACCGCCACCCACAGTACTTCTTCAGTCCATAGAGGATAATTGTTTATCTCCTCCACCCACAGAGGAGCACCCATCATCTCATCCACCTACAAAGGAGCACTCATTTTCTCCTCCACCTAACAAAGATCCAATAGAGATACCTTTACCTCTAGGTGAGCATTCTCTATCAGCTACCCAAGATCATGTGGACCTACTTTCGGCTATCTTACCCACTAAAGCTAAAGCTATCAAATTCCCCATTTCTAAGACACTCTTTATAGGAATAGCCATTAGGTCCTTATCAACCTCACCTATAGACGTGTCATTCTCATGTTTAGCCAATCACCTAGATTATGTGGATAGAGTCTTACATTGGTGGCGTCTCCTACTTCATGTCTCAATGTAAATACAACTATCACTTGCTGACACTTCCACTATCTATCCAAAGATATTTCAACCAATCAAACCAAACACAACCACCTCTATCACAACTTCTTTTGCAACACCTATCATAGCTCAACATACATCCTCACCCATAACCCAACATACATCTAAATCAAAACTTGCACCTACGTCATCTTCCTCAACTAAACCTATTACTACCTTAGAGGTCACCCTAACCACTAGCCTTACTCATCCACTTATAAAACTAGATTTATCTACATCCTCCATAGTCAACACCCAACCTACACCGACACCCAAACAGAAGAACCAAGCCCATAGAACTCACACCCTAGATGCGCCAATCACACCTGCATCACCTTCACCCTTTTTATCCGTCTGAGGACCTCAACCTCCTAACATGGTTAAGAAACCTCCACCCGTCAATAAACCAAAAACACAACAGCCCACTCCTTCCACGCAAACATCTAACATACCCAAGTTCTTGACATGACTTACACCTGCACCTACAACATTTTTACCATGCATACCTCCACTACCCTTAGTAACTTCTTCACGACCCCTTACACTTTAGTCTTTGTCTCTCACACCCCCTACATGACCTACATTATCTACCTTTACAACACCTCTGGTATCCCTCTGGGTAACTTGCCCTCTTCCCCCATCTGCTTTTCCCTCTAGATCTTGTACACATGTATCACCTTTACCTAAGACAATGCAACCCATAGACAAAAAATGCTACCCTCCAATAAGGTAGTCAAAACAACCATGCACCCTCCTACCCATTCATCTACCATACCCCAACCCAAGAAAACATGACCAACACCTAAGACCACTCCAACACCCAAAACCATAGCTCAACACATTCCCCCTCCTGTAAGGACCACTTCTCAACAATTAGCCACACCTACGCCTAAACCCACTTTCACTTCCCATTGCGACCCACTAGCCGGGTCCTATGCCAAAATATTAACCAACCTCCCTGAGACTTCTTTCATCACATTACTACTACTTAGACCTTATGACCCCCTTAAACCCAAGCCAAAAGGGTTTGATAATAGTAAAATTTGTGCCTACCATCATGTGCCAGGGCATGATGTGGAGAACTACAAGGCTTTGAAAATTGTCCTTATTTAGTTATGTCCTCCTAAGGAAAACTTTGATGATGATGACCTTCTTGATGAGGATCCCATTTCACCAATGCCCATTCCCATAGTCCTTCCCTCACTACCTACTCAAAAACCATGACCTCCACCCCCACAACTCCTATAACCACCCCTAAGATTTGAAATTAACATTGTTCACATCAGAGAACTTGCCACACCATTACCTAAATGTCATTACACCTAGCTCACTTCATAAGGATTTTTCCCCCCCGGTAGGTTTTTGCCCATCATGTCGTTATACCACTCATCCTACACATTCTCCATTTTCCAACTCCCCTCATATTGACATGATACACATCACTACTCATGCTTAGAGATATAAAGGAAAGGAAAAGGCAACTAACTTGCCAAACAATCCTATACTCAACATACCATCTACACCCACACCTAAAATTACTATCTGCGGCCCCACATACCCTATTTCTAATGGAGTCACAAATCACACCATGCTCAAAAAATTTCACCAATATCCCCTCAAAATGTCCCTATATGACCTCATCCAAACCTCAGAATCCCATTATCAAGCTCTCATAGAGGTTCTTCAATCTATTGAGATTTTACCCAATGACCCTACACTCGTAGCCTCCATTATCACACCCCATAATGTAGCCTCTCTCACAAAATTTCCACCTTTATCCACACCTCACCCTACTCACCAAATAGCCTCCCTTAGCTTCTCAAAGGAAGAGATCACACTACACCAAATTGATGACCCAAACCCATCTCTCTTCATCTCTATTCACATCGATGATATACTTGTACAATGTGTAATGATCGATGGGGCACAAGAATTAATATCATTTAATCCCATGAATTCACTCAAATGGACATACCTGATAATTACATGCATAAAAATCATGTCATGTTGCGTTCATTCAACGACGCTATAACCTCTACACTAGGCACCGTCATCCTCCACATTCATGTGGGCCCCCACATATTTCTAGAGTTATTTTACATCTTGGAGGGGGAATTTCGATATAACATGTTGCTTGGTAGACCCTGGATTCATGTCATGGGTTACATTCCTTCCACTTTGCATCATTATGTAAAGTTTGACCATGAAGGGCACACCTATACTATTCCAGCTGATTCATCACCTTTTAAAACATACAACATGCTTTACCGACCTAATGACGTGCTTATTCCCATTAAGGCATCTACATCCACGACCATTAGCACTTCACCTACACCTTCATTTACCAATACAGTTGCTACCTCAACTACACATTCCTCCTCCCTTCCTACCGCAACCACAACCTCCATGACTAAACCATCAGCCTCACCATCCATTAGCTCCACCTCTGCATCAACCTCTGAAACATCATCTATTCCAGTTACCCACATACCAACCATTGATCCCTTGGAAGGCATTTTTCAACACCTCACTCAAGGGGAGTATCACCTATATAGTGTTAACACATTCCTTACTCCATAAGAGTATGGAATTCTTAACCAACACCCTCACTATGATCATTGCATAGGAGAACACCTCCTTTATGGTCCTCCTCATCTTCGTACTAGTCTCACCTATGGGGAACTTGATACTACCACATACACACCAAAACCACTGTCACAAACCCACCCATTTTCTGTTGACTTCTAGTCTCTCACCAATCGCCATTTCACCCACACCTTCCTGCACCGATGTGCATGGAAGGGTTTTTTTGGCTTCAATGAGCAAGGACACCATACTATTATTCCATGTACTACCCGTAAACATAACGACCATAGTGGTATTATCTTTGCTAAACCAATTACTAAGAAATCCCACATTGAACCCATCGAGAAGATCTGTAATTCTCCACCTTCTTCACCTACTCCGCCTTCATCACCACCTTCGCTGACAGAATCAATGGATCCTAAATCTATCCCTCCTAACTTTTTTTTTCATAAACACTATCTCCTTGGGGCCTTTGACTTATCAATGCGAGGGTGAGGTCCCTTCCTCTCTTCGCTTCCTATATCCTAAAATGATCGATGATGATACACCTTACATTAACGTCGTGCAATGTTAGGATTATGAATCTATACTCAACTACCTTGGTGCAAAAGACTAATATATTCATCGGTCGTTACCCTATGAGATGCAAACAATGTTGAATGAATTAACTATCGAGATCAACATTCATACTTAGGATGACCCACACATCCTAAAGATCGGTCAATCATTAGATGCTAGTGAATAGGAAATCATCACTTCTTTTCTCAAAGATCATAACCATGCTTTCTCTTGGTCTTATGCAGTCATGCTTGGTATTGACCCCACCATAGTGGTCGATAATATCATAGCCATTCCTGATGCCAAACCCGTCAAACAAAAACTGAGGAAAATGCACCCTCACATTGCCCTTCTTGTCAAAGAATAACTTCAGCACCTTCTTTCTGTTTCCTTCATCTTACCCATTGATTATCCTTGTTGGATTCTAACATTGTCCTTGTCACTAAGGCAATAGGGGGACTCCACATTTGCACAAATTTTTGTGACCTCAACCTAGCCTACCCAAAAGACAAATTCCACCTGCCTGGTATTGATCAGTTGGTTGACCTTAACACTGGTCATGAGATGATATCACTCATGAATGGATTCTTGGGCTATAATTTTTTTTTACTTGCCCCATAGGATCAACAAAATGAATCCAAAACATCCATCTATCTGTACTCTCAAGGACCTTCAACTATTCCAGTCATGCCTTATTGGCCATTAAAAACACTGGTGTCATCGTATCAGTTCGTGCTTTCCAAGAAGTATGTCTTCTAACACATCATCCATCGTATATTGGTAGATTATGTGGATGATATCCTGGCCAAATCTCAATGCTGACTCCGAGTTCCTTTCCGTACTCATAACCATTATTTGACCACCTCATGGAATATTACAAGTATACGAACTTCATACTGCAAGAAGTGTGTCTTCACGGTCCTCTGAAGAAATCTCCTGGGATTTATCATTTCCCTATGTGGTATAGAAGTTGACACTGCTAAAGTCAAGGCTATTCTAGAAATGCCTCCACCCACTAACCTTAGACAACTCCATAGCCTGCAAGGTAAGTTGTAGTCTATTTGTTGTTTCATTTCACAATTATCTGATCGGTCTCAACCATTTCATCATCTACTCAAGAAGTATGTCTCCTTTAAATTGGATGATGACTATCACAAATATTTTGAAGCCTTAAAATAGTACCTTCTCCAACCACCCGTACTTATCCCACCTAAAGACGATCAACCGTTCTATATATACATCTTTTCTACCAATCACTCCATGGGGTCCATGCTCACTCATCATGATGAACAACACAGGGAGTAGGTGGTTTATTACATAATTCATACTCTTTTAAACTATGAAACCCGATACACCCATCCTGAAAAACCTTGCTTATCCTTAACTTTCATTGCCACAAAACTCTACCATTACCTACTCAACCACAAAACCTATGTTGTGACCAACACTGTGTTGGTTGGATATTTTTTCAACCCAAAATATGAGGTTCAACCACAGTATATGGGATTAAATCCCTCCTCAAAGACAGGTGAGGCTTCCTGCTTGCTACTAATCTAAAACACAGCGAAAACAATATATACAGTATTCACACTAATCTAACCATTGGGGGTTGGGATAGAATCCCAAAATCCACATTCACACGATTCAAAGGTATTGCTTTCGTAAATGAACGGGGTTAGAAACTATTACAATGAAAGAAGCACAATGGAAAGGAAATGAGAGAAACGTATTTTCTTTCGAGTAAACGCAGAGCACGAAATAATCATACGAGCTTTAGATCATAAATATAATGTCTGAGATGATTAGAAACAATAAGATGCTATGCAAAGAATAGCTTAAGATCATGAACGTAAGAACAATGTCTTAAGAAAGATATATCCCACAACACAAAGTTTGCAAAATAATATCAACTCCTATTCTTCGAAATGATTGAACGAAAACACAAAGTTTTTCTTCTTTCCAATAGCTCCGAATATTACAAAAATCTCGACCTACTGGAGTTGCCGGAAGAACGGAAGAGTCTGACACACTGAGGAGTATGTCAGAGAATCTAGAAAACTCGATGTGTTGAGGATGTCGGAAACTTTTGAAAGCCCGACACTTTTTAAAGATGTCGGAAACTTGAGAAAGCCCGACACTTTTGCAGATGTCGGAATCTTGAGAAAACTCGACACTTTTGCAGATGTCAGAATCTTGAGAAAACCTGACACTTTTGTAGATGTCGAAATCTTGAGAAAACCCGACACTTTTGCAGATGTCAGAATCTTGAGAAAACCTGACACTTCGAATCTTCTGATATACTTCGGGTCTTTAATACTGCACAACACCCTTCAAAACCCGAGAAGAGGAACAGGGTTTTTGTTGAATTTAAAACATGTAAATTCTTTTTACCATTCATATACCAAACATATCTTAATTCCAACAACAAAATTCTGGGGAAAAATCACAAAGTGGTAATTCCAAAGAAATAAACCCTAAAACATAAACCCTGTTTGGAAAACAACCCCAAAAGGAAAAAGAATAAAAACCCCACAAACCTGGTAAGGGAATGGGAAGAAGTCCATACATAATCAATCCATAAAAACCAAGAACAAAGAATGGAGAGAGAAATACCTTCAACCAGAGTGAGAAAAGATCGAAAACAGGTGATTCAATCGGGCACAGGTGAGTTTCGGGTTTCGAGGTTGGAGAAGCATGCGAAAATCCACGAGTTAAAAATACGTCTGGTAAAAATGACGTGGAAATCCACATATTTATAAGAAAATTTGCAATTAATATACTTCGGCTGGCACGTGCCAACTCACCCGACAACTCGGCATTAACGCCATGTCAGCATGCTCGGGAGGTCCGAAAACCTGACACAAAGGTGTTTACAGCAAATCAGGTTTCGGGTTGCGGGAAACAATCAACACAAAGCATGAGATGTTTAGGTGCTTCAAAGTTCTGAAAACCCGACATGAAGGACTAAATCAGACTTCGGGTATCGGAAGACAGGAGACACAAAACATGTTCCAGATAAGGCATGTCCCGATGCGCCGAAGGTCCGAAAACCCGACTCGACTCACTTGAAGCGGGTTTCGGGTTTCGGGAAACACAAGACATAAAGCATTCAAAACACATGTTGACCTGTTGGTGAAACCCGAAAACCTGATTTTCTCTAATAAAGGCAATTTTGCAAAACCAGCTTAAAAATTTCTTAGGGTTATCTGATAGTTTTGTCGTAAACTCAAAACTGAGATAACAGCTGGCTCTAGCTGGGGACTTTCTTTGTGATACCAAAGGAAGAGAACTCAAAATCTCTGGTCTTATCCATTGGGCTACGGAGTCGGAAAAGAAGAAAACAAAAACAAAACAAAACGAAGAAAGAAAGAAAACCAAAAGCAAACACACAACAAAAATTAAAGTATGTACAATGCAAGAGAACATCTTGCATTAGTGATGGAACAGCTTTAGATGTTGTCCGCTAAAAGGTAAAGGGAGTAACCCTCCATCTAGATATGATAGAAGGAAACTATTTTCACCATTCAGCTCATGAATCTTGAAAGGCCCTTTCCACAAAGAATCAAACTTCCCGTGCATTCCTTTTTGTTCCCTCCTCTTATCCCAAAGCAACACCAGGTCTCCAATCTGGAAATTACACTGCTTTGATTTCTTGTCAAAAATTGTCTTCACTCTACTCTGATGATCTGTGATGTGATCAACCACCTTGCTTCATTCCTCTTCTAGCCTGGCTAGGTACATAACCCTCTTCTCAATAGAATTTTGAAAGGCTGTATCTTCAACTGCTTTTGCCAACTGTAAGGCTGGCAATTCTACTGAAATAGGGATCTCAGCATCAACCCAATAGAGTACTTGGAAAGGGGACATTCCTATAGCTCGCTTTGGGGTAATCCGATCAGCCCACAATGCATCATACAATGCTTTGTGCCATGTCCTCTGGTTTTCATCTACTAGTTTTCTAATTATGGTAACCAGGTTCTTGTTGCTGGACTCAGCTTGCCCATTACCTTGGGGATAATAATCAGATGAGTGAGCCAAAGTGATGCCGAATCCATAGAAAAATTCTATCATCTCATGCGATGAGAAATTAGAGGCATTATCAGCTACAATCTTGTGAGGCACACCAAATCTGACAATTATATTTTCTTTGAGGAACTTGCAAACAGCTTCAGAGGTTGCTTGCTTGATTGGTGCGGCTTCCACCCACTTGGTACAATAGTCTGTAGCAGTCAGCACGTAATTATGTCCAGCACTAGAGGCAGGATTCAATGTTCCAATGAAATCAATCCCCCACTGGCGAAAAGGTTCTTCGATCACAACGGGCTTCAGGGGAAGAGCTGCTAACTTGGGACGACCAATGAAATGTTGACAAGCCTCACACTTGGACACCCACTCTGCTGAATCTCGAAAGAGAGTAGGCCAATAGTACCTAGCCCGTAGGATCTTATAAGCTGTTACAGAAGATGAAAAATGTCCTCCGCATGCTAGGCTATGGAAGGACTCTAACAACTTTACCTGTTGTGATTTATCAACACAACGCAGGAAAACACCATCAATACCTTTCTTGTATATTCCGTTATCCCACAAAAGGTATTTTACAGATCTCAACTTGACTGTCCTCTTCTCCTTATGGCTTAAATGCGGGGGGCATTCACCATAAGTTAGAAAGAAAGCAATATCCGTGTACCATTCATCAGTTGTACTCACGAAAAGCACCATGGGCAGCTCTGAAGAAGTATCTTGAGTCTTTTCACATTCTGCTTCAGCATGATTTTCTGCAATCAATTGGCACAGGCCCCTTCCTCGTACCAACTTGGTAGGTCTGATGTCCAAGTCATACTCCTGAACTTTAGCTATCCAGGTACCTCGTTGACTCCCCAGCTCTTGTTGAGTCAAAATGGATTTAACGGCAGTGTCGAGAATGAGAACGAGAGTATGGGAATTCAGCACATAGTACCTGAAATGTTTCACCGCTCGCACCACCGCATAAGCATGATTTTCAATTTGAGACATATTTAATTCATGTTCCTTCAATGGGCAGCTCATAAATGCGATGGAAGCTTCAATGCCTTCCCCGTTCTCCTGCATCAGGATGGCTGACACTGTGTGAGTAGAGGCGTAGTTGTACATGATGAAATCTTTCTTGAAGTCTGGACATACTAGGATAGGAGCACAAGCAACTGCCCTTTTGATTTCTTCAAATGCAAGCTTCCCTTCTGTACTCCATCGAAATGGAACTTTGCCTTTCATCATCCCAAGGATATCCTTGGTTTTGTCAGTGAAATCAGGTACAAACCTTCTTAGGAAATTAACCTTTCCGAAGAAAGAATGAACTCCAGTTTTACTTGTGGGTAGGGTAAGGCTCTGAATGGCCTTTACCCTTTCTGGGTCAATTTTGGTTCCTTCTCTAGTCACGATATGACCCAGCAATTTTCCTTTGGTCACCCCAAACATGGACTTCTTGGGATTCAATGAAATCCCACGATGCCTGCATCTCAAAAGTTCTTGCTCTAAATGATCATAATGATCACTCCATTTTTTAGAGAAAATGGTCAAGTCATCTAAATACACAACTATGACCTTGCCCATCAGGTCTCTGAATGCCAAGTCCATAGCTCTCTGAAAAGTGGCTCCAGTATTGATCAAGCCGAAAGGCATCCTCCTGTAAGCAAAGGTACCCCATGGGGTTGTGAAGGCCATCTTGTGTTGATCCTCCGTAGTTACCTCAACTTGATTATATCCTGAAAATCCATCGAGCATGGATAGCATTTCTGATCTAGTAACAGTTTGTAATACCTGATCCATGATAGGCAAGGGATAGTTATCCTTCAATGAAGACTGATTCAGGTTCTGGAAGTCAACACAGATTCTGATTTCGCCATTCTTTTTCCTGATAGGGACGATGTTAGCCACCCAAGTGGAGTGATGGATTGGAAAAATAATCCTGGCATCCAACATCTTCTAAATTTCTGCAAGGATAGTTCCTGGGATCTTGGGATTATAATGTCTTTGCTTTTTCCTATACGGCTTCACATCAGGCTTCAAAGGAATACTATACTGTACTTCTTTCGGCTTGAAGGATTTTAAATCTGTATAAGACTAGGCTAACACATCCATGTATCTCTTCAGAAGTGAAGTGAATCTTGCTTTTTCTTCAGGGGAACAAACATTTCCCAATATTCACCATTCGAGGTTGATCAGACGAACCTAGATTGATTTGATCTACTTCAGAGGAAGAAGCTCCTTCAACTTGCCTTTTGTTTTGAATAAAACGATCATGCTTGTCAAACAAACCCTCCAAAGAAACCAAACCTTTTGGTATCTTGTTGCCTTTAAGCTGAATAAACTCACCATCAACCTCTTGATATGGATCTGAGATAGTTTCACGGAAGGCTGATTCCGAACCTTCAAAGTATAACTCACTGAAATTGTCAGCCTTTTCTAGAAAAGCCAACACTTGTTGATCATCATTGAACACTTGCCAGTGAGTTGCATTATCTAGGATACTGGGATGGTACACAATCTCGATGGAATACGTATCTTGTTTGAAATGAGGATGAGGAAGAAGGAGGGAGGTAGACACATGGCTAAAGAATCAGCCTTGTCATTATAATCTCTCAAGACTGCCTTAATAGAAAATGCATCAAAGCATTCTATACTATCCCAAACTTTATTCCTGTAATGTCTCAAGTGATCATTTTTCACCTGATAGATTCCCCGGACCTAGTTGACAATCAGCTCCGCATCCCCTTGGACTTTGAGATTTCGGATTCCCTTATGTCTGGCTATTTCTAATCCTAATAACAGGGCTTCATATTCAGCCGTGTTGTTAGTATTATCAAATTACAACTTGTAAGCTGATGGGAAAATTTTTGAATTAGGAGATATGAGAACAACACCAGCACCTGATCCGGTGGTTGAGTAGCTACCATCAAATTCGAGGGTCCAAATAGCATTAGGATCTTCTTCCTCGACATCTACAGTGGGTATCTCTGAAGTCATGAAATAATTTCCAAAGCTAGCATCTTCGAAAAGAATTTGAGCTTTAGGATCATCTGATTTAGTTACCAAATACCTCGCCTGCGGTTCAGGATGGAGAACCTGATGAACCCCATTGACTGGGATCTTGGCTTTGGTCTAATCCATGTTAATCTCTCCTCCGACATCTTTACAAAAACCCCTACCCAAGAGGATACCGTAAGCTGCAGGGATGTCAGCAACTAGAATGGTCATTTTCACTCTCTTTTCTGGGAAAGCAACAAATGCGAACTGTGCATCTTTGATTTGACCAATCAAAGGAACTTGTTTGGTTTCCATAGAGTAACACCGTCCATATGACTTAGTTAAAGTAAGCCCAAGAGCATGGGCTACTTTTGTGGGCATAACATTGTCAGAGGCCCCTGAGTCGATGATGCAATTGCTGAGTTTAAACCCATTTATAAGTAAAGACAAATAAAATGGTTCAATCTTTCCCGAAGAAGAAGTAGAGGTCAGATTGTTCTGAGGTGGGGATTGAGTAGGATTTGGAAGGATACCTTTTGAAGGTGATGGAACAGCCGCTTTACTTCTGATAAATTTGGTAATTTTTTCGAACTGTTCAGGATTTGACTGAAGGTATTCTGCTTCTGACATTTGGATTTTGGTTCTCTTTGCATGATCAACAATGTCAAAAGCAGTATAAGAAGGGGTGATGGTAGGCTCAGTTCTAATCACATGAGCTTGTGTTGAGGCACTGATCTTAGGAGAAGGAGAATAAGGAGAAGTTGTCTTTTTGGTGACCTCTCTTTCAGTTTGTGCTGAAATAGGAGTACCTCTTTTAACTATGGCTATGGGAGGTTCCTTATTCTTCTCCTTAGTGTTTTCAAGAGGTTTTCTAGGATTCTGAGATTGGGATCGAGTGAAGACAGCAAATGACTGACCATCTGGCGCACATTCATCTTCATCGTATTCCAAATACCCAATGCTGGAGTCGCCAGCCGAATCATCATAAGACTCATCGGCATATCCTGAAGCTTCAAAAGCTTCCGCAGAATCTTGTTCTTTTGGTTCTTCATCTTCTTCAACTATTTCTGCTGCTCCATTGACATGAGGAGCTTCAATTGCTAGCCTTGGTTGAGCAGGAGTTAATCGCGGCCTATCCCTTGCAAGCACACCATTATTGTTATTGAAATTCCGTCGAGGGATATCTCGATACGGAACATTGTTCACCTGCTGAGACATTTGCTTTTTTAAAGAAATCAAATCATTAGCCATTTTCTGAAACATAGGATCAGTATTACCTTGAGAAGAACCTTGATTTTTGGGTTTGGGTATGTCCTTCTTGATCCTTCTGGCCAAAATGAGATCATCCTCTATTTCAATAGCTGTTGATTGAGCAATATCCAAATTTGGGATAACCGACCTTCTTAATAAAAAGCTCACATCAGGAGGCTGAGCATTAATGAAGAAGCATTTCTGATTTTCTGGAGTTGGAACAGCTATCTCCGGAATCTTTCGAATCAGTTTATTAAACTTTGCCATGAAGTCCCGCATGGGTTCATGAGATTCCTTCTTCATATGAGTAAGTTGAGCTAACAAGGCATGAGAATCTTCAGCTAGTTTGAAACGTGCTTCGAACTTGGTCCGCATGGTAACCCAGTTTGTGATGCACGCATTCAGAAGATGATAAAACCATTCAGCTGCTGCACCATGCAACGTTTCAACAAAGAGTCAAACAGAAACATCTTCGTGAGCTACTCCAAGGATGCAGCACGCTACAAAGAAAGATGCAACATGTTCATCAGGATGCTGCTTCCCATCCCCATTGAATTTGGGAATGTTTTTACGTGATCCATGTGGTAACTCATGCAATGGTGGAGTTAAAGAAAGAGGACCAATAACTGCACCCCAAGGCACAGGTTGCACTGCCATCCTTCTGAAAAGAGTGCGTATAGGGATCTGAGTATCAGACAAGAGTAGTGCACGACAAGTTGTAGATGCTTCCCGTTCCACGGGGATCTGGTTTCTCCGAACAGGTGAAGAACTTCTTGTTCAGTTAGAAACAATGCTATTGGGAGAAAGGCTGAAATTGTGCTATTATAGCAACTCAAAGAGTGGGTCAATTTCACCTCGGGCTCAGTGGGACTAAGTGAAGATATTCCTAGCCAGCTTGAACTGGGAAAGAGACCTTTAAAAATAAGGCAAATACGGAGTCACCAGACACCAAGAGGATAAGCTTTTTACTATTAATCCGTATTCCCCAGCGGAGTCGCCAAAAACTGTTGGTTGGATATTTTGTCAACCCAAAATATGAGGTTCAACCACAAAATATGGGATTAAATCCCTCCTCAAAGACAGGTGAGGCTGCCTGCTTGCTACTAATCTAAAACACAGCGAAAACAATATATACAGTATTCACACTAATCTAACCATTGGGGATTGGGATAGAATCCTGAAATCCGCATTCACACGATTCAAAGGTATTGCTTTCGTAAATGAACGGGGTTAGAAACTATTACAATGAAATAAGCACAATGGAAAGGAAATGAGAGAAACGTATTTTCTTTCGAGTAAACACAGAGCATGAAATAATCATACGAGCTTTAGATCATAAATATAATGTCTGAGATGATTAGAAACAATAATATGCTATGCGAAGAATAGCTTAAGATCATGAATGTAAAAACAATGTCCTAAGAAAGATATATCCCACAACACAAAGTTTACAAAATAATATCAACTTCTATTCATCGAAATGATTGAATGAAAACACAAAGTTTTTCTTCTTTCCAATAGCTCCGAATATTAAAAAAATCTCGACCTACTGGAGATGCCGGAAGAATGGAAGAGTCTGACACACTGAGGAGTATGTCGGGGAATCCAGAAAACCCGATGTGCTGAGGATGTCGGAAACTTTAGAAAGCCTGACACTTTTGTAGATGTCGGAATCTTGAGAAAACCCGACACTTTTACAGATTTCAGAATCTTGAGAAAACTTGACACTTTGAATCTTCTGATATACTTCAGGTCTTTAATACTACACAACACCCTTCAAAACCCGAGAAGAGGAATAGGGTTTTTGTTGAATTTAAAACATGTAAATTCTTTTTACCATTCATATACCAAACATATATTAATTCCAACAACAAAATTCTAGGGAAAAATCACAAAGTGGTAATTCCAAAGAAATAAACCCTAAAACATAAACCCTGTTTGGAAAACAACCCCAAAAGGAAAAAGAATAAAAAACCCACAAACCTGGTAAGGGAATGGGAAGAAGTCCATACATAATCAATCCATAAAAACCAAGAACAAAGAATGGAGAGAGAAATACCTTCAACCAGAGTGAGAAAAGATCAAAAACGGGTGATTCAATCGGGCACAGGTGAGTTTCGGGTTTCGAGGTTGGAGAAGCATGCACGAAAATCCATGAGTTAAAAATACGTCCGGTAAAAATGACGTGGAAATCCACATATTTATAACAAAATTTACAATTAATATACTTCAGCTAGCACATGCCAACTCACCCGACAACTCGGCATTAACACCATGTCAACATGCTCGGGAGGTCTGAAAACCCGACATAAAGGTGTTTACAGCAAATCGTGTTTCGGGTTGCGAGAAACAATCAACATAAAGAATGAGATGTTTAGGTGCTTCAAAGTTCTGAAAACCCAACATGAAGGACTAAATTGGACTTCGGGTATCAGAAGACAGCCGGCACAAAACATGTTCCGGATAAGGCATGTCCCGATGCGCCAAAGGTCCAAAAACCTGACTCGACTCACTTGAAGCAGGTTTTGGGTTTCGGGAAACACAAGACATAAAGCATTCAAAACACATGTTGACCTGTTGGTGAAACCTGAAAACCTGATTTTCTCTAAAAAAGGAAATTTTGCAAAATCAGCTTAAAAATTTTGTAGGGTTATCTGATAGTTTTGTCATAAACTCAAAACTGAGATAACACACTAGCCACTTACACTTCATGTGTGCTAAACCTTACCAAAATCAATGTGCCACATGTTGGCTTATGATTTTAGCTAACCTAGATGTCGAATTCATTCATCAAAAGTCCATCAAGGACCAAGCTATTGCCAACCAATTGGCTGACAGACCTATTTCCGGGGATCAACCCTCTAATTTTTACTTTCTAGATGAGTCAATTGCTACGCTTTCCTTTGATGAATCTGCTTATCAAATGACGCTCTTCTTCGATGGTTCCAAGTGTCAGCATGGGGGTGGGGCTAGTGTTATCCTCATTTTTCTTGATGGTGAACCCATGCCTTTGTCTTTCAAACTAGATTTTGATTGTACAAACAATATTGCTGAATACGAAGCGCTCGTATTAGGTCTCCAAGCCACCTACACCCTAGATGTCAAATCAATCAACATCTTTGGTGATTCCCAATTGGTCATAAACCAAGTCAATGGTATATACCAATGTCGTAATGAGATACTTCAAAAGTATAAACATCATGTAGACATACTTTTGACCACCTTTGACTGTTACGCCCTTCAAACCATCCCCTGTTCAACCAACAAATTTGCAGATACCATGGCTTGCTTGGCCTCTCAAATACCTGCTTTCGCCTGTCTGATTCTAAAATATTTATCACCATACAAAGACTCCAATCACCCTCTTATTTACCTTGCGAAGTTTACTCCATTGGAACTGCTATCCCCAATCTTGAGTGACCTTTGGTATAAATAATGCTCCGACTACCTTTCTCTCTCCATCTTACCTCCTGATCTCACCTGTAATGGACAATGTGACTTCCTTAAAAAGGTCTCTCGTTACGTCATCATGGGGGGCCTTCTCTATAAGTGCATGGATTTGATGGTATTCTCTTACGATGCCTCACGAGTTCTGAAATTCCTTATACCATTAAGGAAGTTCATGATGGAATATGTGGAGGTCACTTTGGTGCCCTTATTAGTGCTAAGCATATTCTTCACCTAGGATATTACTAGCCGACCCTTAATCATGATTGTTGTGACTATGTCAAACATTGTGTAAAATTCCAACAACACGCCAACCTTCATCATACACCCAGTCATGCCTTATGAAAAAACCTTTTACCGTGACCTTTGGCCCTTCTCTCAATGGGGTTTGGATCTTGTCAGAGAGATCAAATCCCCATTCTTCCCAATGCCATCAATGGATCATCACCACTACCAAATACTACACAAAATGGGTTGAAGCCATACCACTCATCTCCACAAAAGCTCGTCAGAAAATATGTGATTTCATCAATCATCACATCATTTGTCGCTTTGGTGTTCCTCATCCAGCCTCTGATCATTGATAATGGAAAACAATTCCCAAAACAAAACATTGCAAAAAATTTGTGACGCCTTTGGCATTCAGCTAAGTTTCTCATCACCTTATTACCCACAGACCAACGGCTTAAGTTGAATCCACTAATAAAACCTTAAACAAAATTCTCATGAAAGTGGTTAACATATATGGGAAGGACTCTTTTCATACACACATTCCTTTTTCCCTGATGGGCATACCACACTAGTATCTGTACTTCCACTGTGGCTACACCTGTTTCTCTGGTCTATGGTACAGAGGTTGTTCTACCTCTCGAAGTCTAGATTCCCTCACTCAGCATTTCTCTCCATGACATGACTCAATGATGATGAATTTTGGCTCTAGACCATTTAGCACAACTTGAGTTATTAGATGAACATCATCTTAACTGCTCTTGAAGCACCTTCAAGTTTACTAAAAACGTATCAAACGTGCCTATGACAAAGATGTCCATGGCATGAACCTTCCAAGTCGGTGACCTGGTCCTAAAAGAAAATCAACATGTAACCAAAGCATGAAAAAAGTAAACGGGGAAAATTTGCTCCTAATTGCCGCTTGGACCATACATCATCAACCATACTTATGGATCAGGTGCTTATCGTTTATCTTCACTCGATGGTAAACCCTCTTGAGCCCCTTAACACCTTACATCTTCGACCATTCTACTGTTGACTTTTAGTCCTACATCAACTTTTTCCTCCTTCCATGCTTCTCCCTTGAGTAGGTATCCACTTCATTACACCTCACCAATGATTAAACAAGAATCACAGAGTACCCGTCACTTGTTATCTTCTCTTGAATATGTGTACCACGGTGCTGCACATGGCATGATTCTCATGGATACTTTTTTTCTACCTTTAGATGAGATCCCATGGTCATTTCACCTTGCTTTCTGAACAAGAATTCTAGGTTCTTCACCTTGGTCTTTTCCATGACTTCAAATCCCTCACATGGGACTTAACTCCTTGAGTCAAACTTCTAATAAAAAGATGACTCCCTCAAAAGGACATCTTCCTCTCGGCAATGTTACTATAAGGAGACTGCTCCCTCGAAGGACAGCTATGTAAACATTCCTTCAAAAATCTCAAACAAGAGACAAGAATGGTTTAAGCTTCCCGCATCGATCAGCTTCACGAAGACCTCAAGGAGTTCCATTTCTTCATCCCATATAGACTTATTGCATCAATCAGTCTATCTCAAATACAAGTCAAACCATAGTGACTTTTTAGTCATGGACTTGCCCATTGTGACCTTGGATCTCTTGCCCAAAGAGCATGCTACCACATATGGTATAAAAAGTTGTTTCACCCCTCTCACCATTTGCACTCCCATTTCCTACCGCATCAAGGGACCTATTGGGAACCATGACATTTGGTGATCATGTGACTAATTTTCACCCTTAGGAACAATCAATCATGTAATGTCTTTAAGGTCTTAAAGTTGTATCACCTCCTCCAAGGTATGACCTACTCAGTATGATCCTAACCAATCAGGTGGCTTTCTTGCCCCCTCTTATCTTTTAACCATATTTATTATGTATTGATTACCTTATATATTGAATTGGTCCTCGACGCTTACCTTTTGGGGTAATCTTTGTTCTTATTGATAGTCAATTGACATCACCTATACCAATTTGCCTATAACCCACCCACACCTAACAGACCTAAACCCAAATCATGCCTAAAACCTACCAACTCATTTTCATACCTCCTCATATTCTTCCCTAGCTTATGGGAGAACTACATCGGCCTAAGGTCCCTTTTCACTAGGACTATGTAGGCCAGCACTCTAAGGGCATGGGGCCCTTGGAGGTTAGCTCAAACTTCTACCCTAACCAATTCATCTTTCATCTTCCTAAATCACATTCTGTGTACATAGTTTCCTTTTTATATCAAAGAATTGGAAATTAAATCAAACAAACAAAAAGTTGCTTAACATTTTTTATCATCATCACAACATACATTTATTACAACTACCATTTCTCTACCCTTGCTCGTGACTATTATGCATTCTCTTATAAACATGACCCATATTTGACCATTCATTATAAGCAAATTAATGAATTACAACTTCAACCAATTAACAACTCAATCCATGCCTAGACCAATAGTGACTCAATCCATGCCTAAACTAACCTGACTCAATCCATGCCTAAACCATCCTGACTCAATCCATTCCTAGACCAAACCTGACTCAATCCATGCCTATAATGCTAACTTGATCCATGCCTAAACCAACCTGACTGTGATCCATGCCTAAACCAACCTGACTTGATCCATGCCTAAACCAAACCTGTACCATGCCTACAACCTGACTTGTATCCATATCTACAACAAAAAATTGTATCTTGTATCCAATCATAAAACACTGAGCCAATCAAGGAATCTCATGGGAAGAGCTATAAACAAATATCCTGTCTCACTACACTTACAGTTTCCATCCATATGTCCAACTAAGAATCTTTCACATTTGCTCATACATCAATTAAAAATCAGAAAGTGTTGAAGACTGTACACTAAGAGTACTGTACACTTTCCAAAGTTGTCTTGCTAGGGTTCAGGGGCGCAGCCTTGAGCAGGGGTGTGAAATTTATTTTTTGGCCTTAAAATTGGCCTCGTGCCTGATATACTAGGAAACATGCTTTTCTCATATGGGCAGGATTTTTGACCTATAGGTTTATGGGATGTTTTGGCCCATGGTTTTAATACCCACTGTTTTGTAAAACTACTTAAGTAGTTGTCTACTTATATGGTTTTATGCATATGGTAGGTATAATGTATAATTATTGCAGATGTGTTTTGAATTCAGGTGTGAATTCTGTAGAGTTTGTTGAGCATAGCTCCAAACAGATCTGGGTATTGTATTGAGAGAGCGGTGGCTTGTAATAAAATATGAGCAAGTGATTCTTGGTGGACGTAGCCCAAATTGGGTGAACCACGTTAAATATTGTCTCTTTGTGTTGTGTTATTTTATTCTGCACTTTTATTTGAGATCTGTAATATTTTCTGCATATTAGTTTCTACTTTGCGTGATTCTGTGAGGGATTATTCCGCATATTTTATCCCTTATTTCCTAACACATCCTCAAATTCTGACATATTGAAGTTTCCCTATTTGCCAAGATCTAAACTATCTAAAGTTGGTCTCTAAGATATATTCAACTTGATCAAACATCTTATCCTTCCCAAATCTTGGTGAGTCTAAATGATCCTCTCAATGGATCATCCTCCATATTGATCTCATGTTTATCAGGATTCTTCTGTCTTCTATATTTTTTCATCTCCAAATTAGGGATAAATCTACATTCTCATTATCCCCTCCTTCTCCTCCTGAACTAATGCTGAAATCCTTATTCTTATTCCAATAATCTGGCCTCTGGTCAATTTATCCTTCAAAAAATACTCATGTCTTGGGGATCTCCTTATCTCCACATGTGATCTTTATTTTGGGTTATCCATATTCATTTCTTATTCTGAGAGATCTCATACATGAAGAAAGCCTTATTCTGGGATGTCACCTGTCCTTCTCCATATTTACCTCCACATTCTCCTTCTCCTAATCTCCTCCTTATGATCTTTAAGATTATTCTCTCATAGGCTCCTTCATCTTCTCCTGTAATATTATCAATTCATTCTTAGGTGCAATTCATGACATTAAAATAACAATTTCACCCTATGAAAACTTGTATTTCCTTTCAAGACCAATCCTGATTCCCTAGGAGATCCAATTGGAGACCACAACCTTGTCCTTGTAAATGGATGTAGGATTGGAAATAAAATGAACCATCATCCATCAACCATGTCCATCCCCAGAAGAAAATTAAATTTCTTCTTGAATTTGCCCCCATGTACATGTAACATCATGTACCTATTTCCATGAAACATGTTCTGCATGATGCATATGGGACATGTTTAGACCCAATTGGAATCAGGGTCACTACCTTTAAACCAAGGAAGTGTCCATTTTACCTGAAGTTATTTAGGCAACTTCCTAAATGACCATAAAGGTGAATAGCTTCATTGATATTAATTTACATCTTTATGGGCCACTGTAAATAATTTGACTAATTAAATTCAAAAATCAAGTTTACACTATAGAGATCTTTATTGTAGGGTACTATACAAATCCTGGAATTTCTTTGAACTTTTGCTAAAATAAACTTTTGGCTTAGGTGAAAATTTTAAGAACCTTACTTGAACAGTCAAAACTCATATACCATAATTGATAGATAATATGATATGGATGTCCATTTTTTTAGATAAGTCAAATATTCAAAATTACTCCCCTTCGCACATGAATAATCTTCTCACCAAATCAAAGCTCTAATACTCCTTTGCATCTGACTAATATGATTATCCCACATATCTCCAAATAATATAACACTTTGGAAAGAATAAACTCCAAAATCTACATTTTGATGTGGGCCCTTCTGATAATGACTTAGGTCCACATGTACATTTCCTCGATACCATACAATAACACTTCAATGCTCATGGTGGAAATGCATCTAGTTACTTCAGGGCTTCCACATAGATCAAATAAACTGGGATATGCTCATACAACTATGTAGTAACAAGGTAAACATACTATGCTGAACCTGTATAACTTTAAATACCCATAGGAGATAATGTCTCTGGTATTTGCTACACATAATGCTAATATGATTCTTGGAAAAGTGGGTTTAGAATATCATCATTCATGACATAATACCCATCAATGAGTGGGGAAATGTCTCAAGCTCTACATCTCCCAATGTCTAAACAGCAACTCCCTCCACAATAGAACAACAAGCCTCATCTCCTCTATTTAACAAGCTTGTGTACATCCCTCCATAGCTCATATATCACTATGGAATTCATGTCTTTATCCCCTCTCTGTTATATTCATACATTCAAAATTCATTTTAGAATTGAATGTATTTAAACAGGATAACAATATTAATTGAATCTGCACATTTTCCTAAAGGAAAACTCCTCTAGGGTGAAGTTCTCAATTCAAGGTGGAACGTGTTGGTCACTAAATCCATCTATGAATGAGATGAAAAAATGTTTGTTTTTAGATCATGTCTCAATGAGATGCACCAAAGACAACTCAAATTCCTCCTCCAACTGAGATATACTCCTCAACATGTCCAAGTGCCCTATCTACCCTAGAATTTAGTTCAAGTGAGATCAATAACCCTAAATCATTTAAAACTTATCTCTCCCAGCTGCATCCAATTTAAATAAATTTCAATTTAATTCATAAGACTTATTTAATAGTCACCAACTAACATAGCCAATTATACCAAGAAAACATACAACATGTAGGTTTCTAATATCATCCTCTAGGCCAATACGAAGTACCTTCCCATACCCATTAAAATACACTTTTGGCCCCTCATTCTCCAAAACCGTGTGATTGGTCACACAATAAAACACAAGAAAATTGTATTAGGATATTTTGCTTCAAACATTTTTTGATCTTGAGAACCTCAGACATGACCATTACTGACATCCCTTTTTGGCTGCATACCCTGAAATTTTCAAGCATTTCAAAGGCCATAACTCGTGACATGTTGTCAAATGTCATGTAGACTTCCAATTTTCTCCACATGTCTCTAGACCACGCATTCTCAATCTAAAAATCAGATCCTTATCTTCCTACCCCCTGGGTGACCTATTTTTACTTAATTTCCCCAACCTATATTTTTTTCCCATTTTCCTCCTCACCATTTTAGCCATTTGGAAATTTTTTCCTCCCAAAATCATCAATGTCATGTGAACCTCCATATCTATTAAAAATAATAATTTAACTAATTCCCCCTACCAAAGCACATCAGTATATTTTGATGCACTTACCTCATCATACTTCATCTCTATGGTGTGCACGTCAGGCTTTGTAAAATCCAAACATCTTGATTCTACAGCCTCTGTCATCACCAATACTAGGTTTAAACCAATCAAATCTCACATATTATTTGATCCAATGTATTTCATGATACCAATGCATATCGGTTTTCCATCGACCAACTAACTGGTATGTATTACCTTCAAATTGTATTTTAAAATCTTTTCTACAACTCTTCATTTTTCAATTCTGAACAAAGACAAATGAAAACAAAAAACATATTTTTTGTTATTTATATAAAATAACTTGTTGACATCAGCTCCTATTTGACCGTGGAGTCATTGGTCATGTGCCCTACCATGATGGTGTGTTATCCTATGCCGGCATCGGTTACCATATTGGCATTGTAGTCACCCTCTTTGATACATGACCTCACAATTTTACCCTATTAATCCGTGTCATTCACCCTAATATTGACCCTCACAACATTACCCTGAGTAGTTATTTATTTTATTTTGGAGGACTCATTATTTTACCTTTGTGAAATGGAATGAGCAAATTTTTTGACATTTGACCTTTAAATATGTGACCTATAATACCTAATGAGTCCATTACCTTAGTCTCTTATGTTTTGACCATTTAATTTCCCTATGCCTTTGGTGTACCATCTTATACCTAAATATTCATTGCATCACAAAATGGATGTTTCCTAACCATATCCTATACCTTGGATACCGGAATCACTTCAAGTTGTTTGGATAATGCCTATCAACCTTAGACAATGTAGAGTTGCTTCCTAATCTTTAACCTAGTATTCAATGCTGAAGTTTCCATATGTGTGTGTGCATTTGACTGATTACTACCTTTGACCCTGGATATTACCTAGATTAGCCTTTTGCATTTTTTCTTTTATCTCATTGAACCCACACATTTCATTTTGTTTTAAATTTTCCTTAATATCAAACCACTCACCGCTTTGTTCTAACCTCATCATTTAAATTTGAGGGGGATTACCTTCACCCATTTTACATGGTTGTATTTAAGATCAATAAATTTGATTTCCTAACATGTCAGTATCATTGCCTATTTACCAATTCACAAGAAGGATAAGACAACAAAATTGGCAAAATGTAGACACCAAAATTAGGTCACACTCCCCTTGGTCCCTTGATCAAATAAATACCTTGAACACATTCACCTAACCATGGCCCCCTTCACCCTACTATAATATTAATTTAATTATTTAAATTAAATTAATTCATTATCCTCACAATATTTATTATTTAAATATCCTAATTGAGATAATGCCCACATATCCACCTCATCTAGCCACCTCACCCTAAGACCTATTCTTAGTAAGTTGCCATAACTAACTAAGACCTACCCAAACCCTAAAAATCAATGCCTACATTCCCTCTAACCACATTCCCACATGTTAGAAGGAAGCTTCCAATCTAATCCACATGGAGCAAAATGGGCAACGAGATCCCAAGAAAATCAAGGGGATCTACCCAGTTTAGTAAACCTAGGAAATCCCACCCTAACCGACACTCGGTTACCCTTAACCATGCCAGTTAAGCCGGAACCATGCCGTTGGTTACCATTTAATTCCCTAAAATAAACCTTATTTTTGAGGTTGGAAGATTTCCTGAGAGATATCACATCTTTTGAGAACAAGTTTCAGGGAGAACACACATGTAAAGAAGGAGATCAAGTATTTTCTCTTACACAGACATCCAGGATTCACCCAGCAACCATCCAACACTCACCCCTAACACAAATTTGATCCAATCAGGAAAGAAGGAGAGCGTCATGCAGCCCATGCAAGAGCTCCCTTGTCAATGTTTGGTGATCCTCTTCAAGCATTCAAACTCTTATCAACACCATCATTCCTCACTCATAGACGTCCTGAACCAGATTCCAAGTAGAACATTTTACTCCTTTGGTACATTCATTTCATCATTGTATTTTAATCCTTTGTTTCCCTAGCCACCCACTGACCTCCATTAATACTCACTCCTCCATATCCCTATTAAAACTTCACCAAATCCCATCCAAACAACTTAATACCTAGTTCTAACCAGCCTAGTCCTTTGTGTAATCATAAGGGAGATCTAAAGCTCATTTTGTGACATTCCCAGTACCCCATAGTAACCGGTACTGGTTATCCCAAATTGGCGTCGGTCACCCTTAACCACTATTGGTCTCTGTATCTACCAATACAACCTAGAATAGTAACCTACCTACCTATTCCCACATCACCCTTACTCACCTGTGACCTGCCTAAGACCTCTGTCAGACCTGTAGAGACCCAGAACCAGTTACTTGACCTTCGGATCTTATTTTAACCTAGCCTGTTAGATTAGATCTTTCTTATTGTGTTTTAAATGAGATACCTAAATCATTTTAACTACAATAGGATTTACTTTATTACCAGCATTAACTTGTTTTAAACAGTGGGTTGATAGCCATCTAGGATGTATCACACTTCCCAGATCTAGCACATGCTAGGCAGTCCACTGTATATATTGTTTAACTCTTATTTAGTGGTCTTGTTTTCCATTTTAGGTAGTTCCTCTAAGCCAAAAGGAAGCTCTCACAGTCAGGTTTGGATCAAGGATTCAACACACGCGTAACAACCTATCAACCAACATTTTGATAGGTATTCTTCCTACACTCGTTACCCTATCTATTTCATCATTTTCAAAGAAACGTTATAGAATCAGGTGAAACACTTAAGAAAAACTAAGGTCATTATAAATGGTAGGATTCATTAGAATTTTAATTGATCCATGATCTATAGGTTGGGATGACAATTTTTAATGATCATTTACTATGGCAGGATTGACTTCAAAAATTAAATTTTCCGCATCTATTTTTAAGAGGAAATTTTAATGGTCATGTCAATAAACAAATTGATTAAATGAATGACTTTAAATTTCATTGATCTTTTCTCATCTTCAACCAAGTTCCATTATTTAGAGATTGTTGAGAAAGGAAGTTAAAGTTCATGTGAACTAGAGAAATACATAAGATACAAATCCATTTAACAGTTTATGCCATTTAATATATGTTGTGTGAGTGTGTGTATATTCCATGTGATGTGTTAGCTCTCTTGTAACCAATTTGTGTCATTCAAATATATATAAGAGATAAAATAAAATATATAATATTTAATAAGGAAATACAGTAGATTAAATCTTAGTAATTCCAAATTAGCTACAAAGTATTTCCACATATTTTGTATAGTTTTCTAGGTTAAATGCTTACATTACAGAGGATCTATCCAGGTTTTTTCCTAATTCATACTTATTTTTTGTTTAGAATTATAAAGAAAAAAATCATATTAGCATATTGTTACCTAATAAAATCAATACTATAAGATCTCAACAGACTAATTCCTGTATCTGATAATGATTAATCATTGGTCAAATTAAAGTATCGCATACTATTTAATCACTAAATTTAATTATGAAAATCGAATAATCTTCAGTCATTTATTTGAATCCATGCTTAACTATTAAAACAAACAAATACTTAAACTCAAATTGTTTCATTCATAATGATATTTAACAAATAATTATCCCCTATGTGCATGTTCTTGAAACTGAGTTTTGTGTTTATCTGTACATACAAAGGATATTGTTGTAATACATTTATTAGTACTTGCCCTCTATTGGAAAATTATTTTTCTCCAAAAAGTGCCCTATTTAAAAGAAAACTTACCTTGGAAAGGTTCCTATGCTCAAGATTTCAAATCACCCTAATCTTTGTATCCAATAAAGCAAGATTTTCGCTTCATATAAGATCAGTCTCTTCTTTGGTTCTATAATGTGTAAAATAGTTAACAACCTTATTTCAATACGCACTAGACATAGTTCTCATTGTTGCAAATGTAGCTGGAAGACATGGAGATGGACAAAACATAAATTCTTATGATTGATAAGTGGACGGATTCTATCTGGATTTCTACTTATGATCATGAGAAATACAACTTAATTATTTTTAATGGACACAAAATCCAGGGGTACATGCTTTAGATTTATTCTTTTAACTAAAGAAATGGTAACATGCTAAAAGTGGAGAATGATACTATACATGATGATATCACATATCTTGAGAAATCATTCTTTCCCTGTTTTAATATAAGTTATATTAATACCTTAAGGTTAGCTCATTCAAATAAGATTACTTTCGATGGGGAATACACTGTTAAATCAGGATATAATTCTTTCTTTGTATCCATGGAAAGTGAAATTAAGTGGCACAAGTTGTGGATACTAGAGTTAACCCCTAGAGTGAACTTCTTTTGGTGGCTAATTATTAATAGCAAGATCCTAACTAATGAAAATATCATCAAGAGGGGATTCACCATGCTGAATAGATGTTGCATGTGTCAGAAAGAGGCTGAAGATCTAAAACATTTATTCTTCCATTGTGAGATTGCTTCCAAAATTTGGCAGCTTGTTTTTGCATAAATTTAATCTGAGATGGACTTTTCCCCTTACATGTCTTCAGGCTTGGGAGCAATGGGGCTCTCCATTTAAACATTGCATGGTGAAAAGACTGTGGCAACTTATTCTTCCCCACACTATGTGGAGAATCTAGAAGGCTCGTAATGATAGTATTTTCAGAAACAATAGACAGGATTGTAACAAATTCTATAAGGAAATTATCATTACTGTGCAAGATAATATTGCTAAATTTAAACCCCCTAAAAATGGACTTTACCCGGAGAATGAAGCAATGCATCCTGACTGAATGGAATATTACCACTGTCAATAGAAATAACAATGGTACTGACAGAACCACAATCAGATGGATTAAACCTCCCATTGATTGGCACAAGTTAAATTTTGATGGGGCCTCAAAAGGAAATCCGGGTGACTCTGGAGGAGGGGGAATCATCAGGGATCAAAGAGGCTATTTTGTTGCTGCTTTTTCTAGGAAAATGGGTAGGCATAGACTAATCATTATTCTGAAGCCATGGCAGCTCTTTGGGGTATAAGACTTGCCAGGGATTGCAATATTCCAAATATTATAATTGAAGGTGATTCTGTAAATATTATCAATCTTTTGAATAAAAAGCAACACCCCAACTGGTCTTTCAGGGATTATATTGAGGAAGCTATTGATATATGCAAAAGCTTTCAAAATATCCAAATCACCCACACCTATCGGGAAGGTAATAGGGTAGCTGACAGCTTGGCTAACTTCAGTGTTAATAATTACTTTCAAACTTGGTTTAGGGGGATGTTCTGCCCAGTCATGTCAATAAAGCCATTATCATTGATCTACATGGTAGTGAAAATCATTACTAATTGCTGTAATTTGGACACTAATTTGTGGATCCTCAAGTACATGATGATGACATCACAAAAGATATGGATGGCTGATGCGATCTGTGTGGGATGGACTGTCATCATTTCTTGGCATAGGAGGAAAGCCGAGGAGCGGGGAAATAATAACAAGTGTACATAATAATTAAACCTGCTTTCATGGTAAGGAATTATTCAAATATCAAAATCAAAGCTTGGCCTGTCCCACACATTGGTAGCTTTTTTACCATTAAGAACAGAAAAAGAAGCAGAGGAAACATGGGGGGTCCACCTTGCAAAACTGAACTGACCCACAATCCTAAGTGGAAAGAGAATGTGGAGCTTTGGGATTACTTGCAAATCGGGGGCCTGTCTAATTTCATTGAAAGGATCCAAGGCTTCGACCAAGACATTTCTATCAAATTTTCCCAGGGTTGGAAGAATAGGATTGTCAAGTATAGTAACATGGAGATGGAAATCATGGAAGAGCTCATTGCTCAGATCATGGGCCCTCAGCCTGGAAGGCACCAAATTCTTCAATAAGAAGGTGGACAGGGAGGTGGAGACCAAGAAATTTTTGGAAGAGGGGGAAAATATTGAGTTCGTGGCCGCTAGCATCAAGGTGGTGTCGATTCTTGAACCTTTTGCTGAGTTAGCCAAAATGGTGGTTAGGTATGTTACCCTTGAAGGAAGATTTGTGACTATACCTCAAAAGCATCTGATTTTTCTGAATCACTTTCGTAGAAATAACATTATCAGCTTTCCTCACTATTTGATTAACTCTCTGGAGAAATCTATAAGGGAAGTTCAGAGCCACTCTAGGGCTGTCCCTTTGCACCAGGGACTTATCCTCTTGATCCACCAACACTGCTCCAGTTACCCTCCCGTGAATCCTACCCCAGCTCCCTCCTCCATACCTCCACCTGCCCTACACTGCTTCCACTCTGCCCCTGCTTAAAATAAAGAATGAAGATATTGTTTCCAGCAAGAAAAGGAAGAGCCTTAAAGCTAAAATCCCTACTTCCCAACGGGTCCTAAGGAGCCAAAAAGACTTGGAACTTGCTGAAAACCTCCTGTATATTAGCAAGATGGTGGAGGATCCCAAGGAGGAGGAATTGCTAAACAGAGTGGAAAGATTAGAAAAGGAGATACAAGAGCTCAAAGGGGCTATAAAAAACATGGAAAGAGCTAAGGGTAAAAGAATCCTTCAAACTGAGGAGGAAGAGGGGGTTATTGCTGAAGTCTACAAGAAGCTACAGTCCTTAGATGGCAGATTGGGGAATGCTAAAAGCCGCAATGACTGCATATTGTCTTCCCTCAAAAGCATTTATAATTTCATTGAACAACATGTCCATAGTGTCTACAGTTTAAGTGGGGTTAATGAGGACATTTGCGGGTCCTAAAGAGAAAAGGGATATTGCAATTTCCCAAGCAGATATGCAAGAATCCTCTCAAGCCACTTCCATTGCCTTCTTCATGTTGTTGCAGGCTATCAAGACCAAGATTGATAGAGCCATCAAGTAACGGGTTGTTGTGATGTTGTTTTTTGGCTGCGATGTGGCTATCATTTGGTGGTTCTGGAGCTGTTTTTTGGTGGAGCCCTATATGTTGTTTCTCTTTTGGTTTCTTTTTGATCTTTCCTTCTTATCTTTTGGATCTTTGTACATTTAGATCCTTTTTTCACTTGTATTGTAATATTTGGCTGTTGAGCCCTTCTTGGTTGACTGTTTTTCCCTTCTCTATGTTGTTTCTCTCATCTTCACTATCTAGCTTTTGAGCCCTTTTGTATACAGGGTATAGTCCCTTCAAAACTATTTTCCCTTGATAAAAAAAAACAAATAATTATCCCAATAACAGCATAAATATGCCATAAAAAGGAAGTCCAAATTTTTATAACATAAGTTAGAATTCAATTTATCATAACAATATAACATAGTCTCTTAGCCAAGGCAAGGTTATATTCAAGACCAAAAATAACTTATGATACCTTTTCCTGAGGAGAATTCCACTCAACCAGTTTGACAAGATTAAGGTAAGGCCTATTTACCTTAAACATTACAAACTATCCTATTTACCTTAATCATTATGGACTCAACCCAACCAGTCAAGATGGATTACTAAGTAGTCAAGTGCTTATATCCTTGAACTCTCTAAAGTTCATCACAAATTAAATTAATCATTAACCCAAAGAAAGTAATCATAGAAGAATGAGAACTATTATAAGCTCAACGCCTTAAGGTAAGTTTTCCCTTACCTGGAACTACTCAAAAGAGCATGGTTAACCATCGAATACCCCCAACCCACAAAAAGGGAAAAAATACGATCATTCAGTGATCTCTAAAATGTCATAGCATCCTCTAAGGGAACAAAGACTCTTCATCATCAAGCTTAGTACCAAAATTTGAGACAAAATGAAAAATCTATGGATAAGACCTTGTCTGATAAAATTGACTCTAGTTAAAGAGATTCGTTCAGATCAATGGATATATGGAGCAAAAAATATATAGCATGTTTAATATACTACTGAAACCTCAATAAGTATCATTATCCCTATATAGGTTTGTTTCCTAACTTAACACTTTAGAACGATACTGAAGATAGAAAAGGAGGGTATAAATTATTAGGCTCTAACCTAGAATCATACCAATGACAACCCAATTTTTGGGTATTCCTTATTTTATAATAAACCTGAGATTTATATAACATATATATTAAGTGTGTATCTGAATTTTTTTATGAGGTTTCCCTTGAATACCTAAGGTTACAGGTATCACTATAACATTGTCCTTAAAGAAATAAAAATGAGTAACCAAACAAACATTCATGTTTTTATCAAATCATAAACAAGAGTCACTCTATTCACTAAAGTTATACAAGCTTATTCATCCCATAAACACTTAATGATTAAAAAAATGATAATAACCAGAAAAGGAAAACTCTTAAAAACCCAATTCCACAAAAACAGATAAAATAAATTGCAGAGATTCAATTTATACACATAATAAATGAAATAATCAATTAAAGGGGGAATAAATATCATTATACCTAGTAAAGAGACACTTCTCTTTTTTCCTTATTTTCCAAGATCTTGTTCACAAACACAGCTCTAAAAACCATTCCCACAGAGAAATCCTGACCTCCCAGATTTTCAATATTTATTTATTGAATAAAAAATTTATGATACACTGAGAATATTTCAATTGCAGTTTTGAATACTGCATGCAATCATAAAAAAAACCTCCCCCCTCCAAAAATCTCAACTTGAACAACAAGATGCATGAAAAAGTTCCAAAAAAAGACAGAAAGCACAAAAATATTGAATCCAATACCCATACAAAGCATCACAAAGTGTTAAGTGAAAAAAAATCAATGCAAGCCAAACCTCCTATTCCCCCTCAAAAAAACAACCACTCATTCATTTCCTGAGATGGTGGAAGGGATTTTGAGGCCATTCAATGCTTGTGAGGATGGTTACTCTTTCTAATTTTTACCACCATTTATTCTATTTGTCGAAACTTAGTGGAGTTCAATTTTCTCAACCACCACTTGCCAATTTGATTTATTCAATACGGAATTCAAGGCCACTAAGTTTAGTGGTGTATTCCATTTCATCCATGGTGGTTTGAACAATAATTATGATCTCATTATTATGGCTGAGTACAAGTAGATAACGATCCCCCATACGAATGTAATGCCACATTAATTTAACATTGGCCCCTAACATTACATTCCCTAAGGTTAAGATTTAGGGATACAAAGGATCCCCCACTTAGGTTTGGAATTTAAATAATACAAATTCAAACATAGTAATATCTTATTAGGTTCCCATTAAATATATTTTTAAGCCAAGGCTTATAAGCCTTCATTATTGTGAATGAATGTAACCCATAATATAAATTAATTTTAGGTCTCATATTACCTTAGGACCATTTATAAACTTATAGCTATGTGCCACATAAGGAAATACCATCAAAATTGCAGAACCATAGTGCTTCATTGATGAATCAAAATAGTCATATAGGCCATAATAGACTGAACCATGCCCTTATTGTTAAGTTCACATTTTGTTTAAGAAACAGTATTAGTAATCATATTATAACTTACCTTGAGCTACATCAAACTATTCCACTCCTAAAACTGGCTCATAAAGACCAAGTACCAGGAGTCCCTCACTTAACAAAATGATTATCTAACCAAAGTTAAGTAGCAACAATAGTTTAATCATAGTTATCTAACAACATATCATTAAATACAAATTATAATAACCAAGATATGCAAGTACATGTCATATAAGTAGAGTTTAATAGTAATGTAACAACATGATACAACAACATACACTTAACATTCCCATCACATAACACCAAACTTAATGTAACTTACTAAAAAAGCATGCCAAAGAACCACATAAATTAAGGCACAAGTAATAGCACAAAAAAAATTCAAAATATAAATATTTTTACGTATGAGAACCTTTGTCCATGAATTATAAGGTAATTTTATGATGATCTTCTTTATTTAAGCATCCTACCAAATTAAATGTAATCACCAAGTGAAGGATTACAGTCATAAAAATCAAAACTTTCTAGGACTGTGTGCAGTGTTCCTTAAGGCATCGAAGAGCAGTCATGATTTTGAGTCTTCTCGTTAACATAAATTCATACATATGACCAATAAACTCCACCAATATCTCAAATTAGATCACTATACCATCTCCAAATTTTTGAAAGCATGAGTTATGAAGTGGAAACCAAAAATATAACTCAGATTTTAGTTCTTCTTGACTAGACCTATGTGACAGTTGAAGACCAATGAGAATAAGGACTTCACACCACTTCACTAAAGAAATTATGAGCTCAAAAAATTCATCTTAGACATGTAGTATGTGTTTAAATTCATTTTTCACCTTAGAATTAGGTTTATACACAAAATTCTTTTAAACACCATGACAATATACACAAAACTTACAAAAATAGAGTTAGACCTGTATGGTACAGTTATGCTTGAATGGAAAAATTGACATAATTTTTATGTAGAAGGATTATTATTCAACCCTGAGTAGTTGTAACAACTTGTAAAATTGATTTTGAGACTAAAAACCTCATTTTTTGTTCATCACTCCAAAATGAGAGTTTGAATAGTGATAGAAAAATGAAGAGAACTTTCTTGTTCTTACACCTTTCGACCTCAAGTTTTTTGCAAAACTTATAGTTTTTAGAAATACTGGGGTAGCACTTGAAAATTTTTATGTTCTCAGGACTTGTTATGATTTGCGTTCATGTTGTTTGTAGCTTTAGACTATTTTTTAATATGTTTAGGTTGTTACTTTAACTCATTTATGTTATAGGAGTGCATGATGATTTTTAGAGAGGTTACAAGAAGTTTCTTGGAGGTGATATATGAAATACCCATGAGCTTAAAATTCCTTGAAAATACTTAGAAAGCTAAATACTTGCTATCCTAAGCTATCAGGTTTCTCAAAATTCTTTACTTAAAAGTAACAAGTTGTCCATATTCAAAAACTTGATTTGTATAGTGCTCCTTCTTTGTGTGTTTTGAAGTGTTTATGCTTTCTTGATATCAATACGTAAAGTAGTTTCAAAATACCGTAGAAATGACTTAGTTTCTTTAATTTAGCACTAATGCACCTTTACTTGCCTTATTATTAAGAAGAGTAAAGTAATTCATAAACACCACTAAAATAAGGTCATTCATTATGTTAAACTCCTACCCCATTTCTTAGCCTATTAATTACGTTGGATTTGTGATGCCCATTAAAACAACCCACTTGAGACCCAAGAAACAACCTAGGATTAGTTAGGAAAATTATAGAATAATTTCTTTTAATTAAAAGTGTCCACAACCAGGTTGCAAGACAACAGTTGACACTAACAGGTTCCAGAACAAGTTTAGATTACTAGAACATACTTTTCATTTATTATGATTATCAGAGGTCACAAGGTCCAAATTTTAGGGTTAGAAGTTTCAAGGGGTAAATTAACACCATACCCACTCTCTAACAGGCTCAGAGTTTCAACTTTATTTTTCTCACACTTAACACATTCAAAATTTCCCTAAATCATTCCCATTGGATAGGAAATTTTCTCACCTTTCCAATGATATAAAGAAGTCCTCCTAACTCCTTGTACAACTTTAGTTATAGGCCAGTGGACCTTAGAGTGAATTTTTTCCCAAAAAGGACACGTGTCGAGTGGGGAAGGAAGTCCATTTTCTAGGTTGATGGGTCACGGGGAGGTATTTGGAATTTTTTCCCCATGTGGGTGTAATGTTCACAATTTTCCTGCACCTCCACAGGTCCTCCAAGGACACGTGTCGGGCTCTAAGACAAGGTAGGGAGAGGATGAGGGAAGTGTGGGGTGGTGGTGGCATTTAAGAAAGTTCACCAAAGGGAGAGAAAAGACCATTTAGTGCCCACGCACCCACGAGTCTTCCAGGGACATGTGGCACTCAACAAGCCAAAGCAGGGAAAGAGAGAGAGATGGGCGGAGTGGCGGGGAAAGTTGGTGAATTTTTTGCAAGGGGAGGGAAAGGGGTAAATGGTGCATGCGGGTATACATGCCTATAGAAGGGTCTCACCATGATGAGGGCGGGTGTGCGAGGCTACGAGAGTCCCTTTAAAAATTTTCCAAACAAAAATTTAAAAAATAGAAAGGTCACGAGGGTTTCCCCACCCCGTTGTCACCTCATGCTGCCACATGGCACCCTCTAGTTGGCTATGGGCTAGCGAGGGTAATTTCAAAAAAATTCCCAAAAAAATTTCTAAGGATTTTTCAATGAGAAAAATTTCGGGCCATGGGCTCGCCAGGGAAAATTTTCCCAAATTTTCCCCCCAAGGAAGGAAAACTTCAAAGAGCCATAAATTTTGACTAGAAAGCTCAGTTTTGGGCAAATGAGGACTTTCTGGAAAGATCTCAATGCCCTCTTTGCACAGGAATCATAAATTTTACATTTTGATAAAGTTTAAGGGGTCAATTTTACAAAATCAGCTTGTAGGATTTTAAACAGCCAATTGGTAAATTTTAACTTATAAAATTTATTCAATTTGGTCTCCTCCTTCACTCAACATGACAAACAGACATGGAGGATTGTTCTAGGAAGGATTTAGGATGATTTAGGAAGGTAATTCCACTTGATTGATTTCCAATTTGCATTTTCCCAACAACTGACAGAAGATGGCTGTGAAAAGGTTTAGGCCCAATTTTGCAATGTTTTGAATTATTTCCATTAAGTGTTTCTGTCAATTTGAGTTCCTTGATAATATAGCATGCTAAATTTTAATCTTTCCAAGTTGATTATTATGTGCAGGCCCGAAATGTACATTTTAATTAAAACAATTGTGAGTTTTAAATTTACAATAGAGATCCATTTCTAGGAAAATTTGTCTATCAATTTCATCATTCAAATGTGGAATGTAATTTCTATTCTAGTCCAAGGAATTGAGTTGTTTATAAACAAATCATTTAAAAGCTAAATTGTAAAGTCTGGTTTCCAATTTAATATATTTCCAAAAGAGACAAAGTGATATAATTCCTTCATACGTATTTCTTATTTTTCCATTTTTTCTAAATGGGAATTTCAATCACAAACTGATATTCCAATTCAACACAACAATGCATATGAAGAAATGTATAACAATCCTTTATTGACTTCAATTTTACAACTTTACATCTTTCAATGTTTGAATGTAAATAATATAATTCTATTTCTTTCTTTCCAATAAATAGAACAAAGTATAAACATCCTTCATACTTCTAATATACAACTTTCATAACCAATTACAACATATTTTCTTCACAAATATATTACAATTTCATTCACTTCAAATTGTGAAAGGTTACAAATGAATTTGTTTCAAAAGGGGCTGTCAAAACTGTCTTCTTTTACTCCAGAACAACAACATGCAAGTTTTTTTCTTCCAATTTGATCACAACAAAAGTGGGGGAAAGGACAACTGCTCTCCACCCAACCAAGACATCCAATGAAAAGGAGAAGTCATCCTTCTTCATTGGCCCCCGAGCCCCAACCACAATGCAATGAAAGGTGTGATTCAACTCATGGAAACAATTGGCTTCCACAAAACACAACATTCTTTCAACATGCTTAATTTAATATAAAAACACAGTCCAAACAAAAAAAATAGTTTACAACTGCATTTGAAAACATTCAAACAAAACTCAGGCTTGATCATGCAAGCCAAAGGAGCAAGGACTATGGGGGAAGCTACTTATGCCTCCCAATGGGAATTGGGCATCCACCTATAACAAACCACCAATAAAATTCACCACACATATCCTTATGCCCCCCAAAATCCCTCCTTATGCCCCCCATAATTTTCCTTATGCCCCCCACAAAGTAAGAAATGCAAGCTATTTCTTTTCCATGGTGGATCCCAAACCCAAACTCCCTCCACAAGAATATGATGCCACTGAAATTCCCTTATGCCCCCCCACATGGATTCCCCATAGCCTTATCCTACACCATCCCTATGGAATTCTACCCAAACAACCAAAAATAACAAAACATACACCATTCACACATATACAAAAAATAAATAACGGTATAAGAGAAGAACTCAACTCCTACCTCTCCATGGTAGATTTTTTTTCCAAACAACAAGATTCAATTCCAAAACACAGTCCCAAAATAACAATTCCAAGTAAGAAATTATCTCCAATCTCCTCCAAAATCCACAAGAGCTCCAAACAAAAAAAATGCTTTTCCCAAAGAAGCATGCAAAATGTTTCAACAACCCAAAACAAGCAAAGAGTTTGAATTTTATAGAAGAGGGAAGAGAAGAGGATGATGTGGATCCATGTAGGATGCCACATCACACATCCTCAACTCCAATCACAAAATTCAAAATTTCATTCTCCAAAGCACAATAAAGAGGTGGGTGAAAATATGACAATTTACTTGCACACTCCAAAAAGCCCACACCCCAAAGGACTGCAAATTTAAAACATGAAGAAAGTGCAATTAAAACATGCAACATGATTAATAAAAATGCATTAAAAGGGTCTAAAATCAACCCTTCAACCATAGGTATGGTTGGTAAATAAACTTTAAGAGGCATGGGACAAGTTTTACTCATCCCAAAAGCCTCAAAAAATAGCCCCCAAGGACAAATTCGAATTTCCAAGGAGGTGGAGTGTTTCATACTCCAAAATCTGACTTACTCAACTCTTACACAAACTTACACATCCCTTACATATTTAATACAAAATCCAACAACTTCTATAATTACTTTCTCATATCCCAATTTGATTTATTTAACTTTTAACCATATGCTTTCTCCCATTAATCCACCACAATTTAATTAAATAAATAAAGGGACACATCACTAATAAAATACATACAAACAATAATAAAAAGGAACCACATGAATAAATACACAAAACCCATGGTCACATATAAAGGTGACCCTCCCATGGGAATCCCTAACAATAATCAAACATAAACACAATAAAACAAGTTGCCATGGTGACCTTGTTGAATTCATCTAGAATTCCAATGTGGTTTGTCTCCAATCCCCCAATGTTTGTTGTGATATTTTAACCTGCAAAACACAAATACCTCCTTCTGGCCTCATGGCCATATCAGAACATCCAACATGATATAAACTATAATCACAAAATCATCTATACATATGAATCACAACAACATCAAGGAAATTTTAACAATATCATTTGCAATTTATATCAACAACTATATCATCATCATATAATTTCTATTTTCTAGGCCTACTCACAACATCCAAAATCACATGTCTGAACAACATTCAAAATATATCCATATCAAATAGTATATCATCATCCACATATGAAGTGGTCTCTAATAATCATCATGCATCATAACCAAATCAAGATCAACAATAATCCATGGTCCAACATGTCTAACATCATACTAAATTGAAACCATAATAATGTCCATAATGAAATCAACAGTATCAAGATCAGTATCAAAAGGTGTCAAAGGGAAGTGGGCACTATAGAAAACATAAGAAATGGCTAGTAAGGATTCCCTTAAAAAAACATCACATCCTATTGAAGAAGAGGTGCTTGAGAAAAATTAATATGAGAAAGGAGAAAAATAAGAATATGAAATTCAAGAGAGTGAAGAAGAGAATAAAGTTGAGATAATATAACTAGACTCTGGTAAAAAAATGTTTCAAGATGTATGTTGGATATCAGGAGGCCTATCTCTTCTTCAGTCATGACTTCCACTATTGAGGCTCTTATTTCTCATCCTCTAAGTTCCCATATATCCCTTTTATTGCCTCTTTCAACCACTTCTTATAGATATTCATTCACATTGGTCCAACCCATGATTGATAACAAGAAAATTAAATCACAATCTCATATTGAGGTTCCTAAATTTGATGTAGTAGATACTCTTATTAGCACATCTATTCATCCCCAAAATAAAGTCAAGAAAACTTTTCACCTAGATTCTAATTCAAAAGGGAAGCAATTATTGGATATTTATAGGCCAAAATAGGATAAGAGTGAAAATATATATCCTTTATTATCTTGAGCTTGCCAGGATCTCACTAGAGGAATCCATTCTTGAGGGTGAGGCTCATAATCTTATAGAAACTATATATGAGATCATTGAAAGAGTTAAAAAGGGGAAGCAAACTAAGGAGCAACTAGAGGAGAAAGTCTAGGTACTTGATAAATTCATCAAATATTTCTTCACATTAGATAAAGCTCCTCTTGATCCAACACCACTCTCTATTCTTCCACCCACAGTTGTCACTATTAGGATTGACCTGTAAACCATTATAGAGATTCATAAGCATGTTTATTTTAGTAAGGCTTCCAAGGCTTGGGTTGAAGGAATTTTGGTTTCAAGTTTGAAATTCATCGTTGAAGCATGAAGACATATGATAATATCACCTCAACCTTAGAACAAATCAATTTAGGAAATGTTACCATTGACAGTTGACTTAAAATTTGGGTATATTGCATACAGTATCTTTGGATCATGAGCTTAACGGATGAGAAATCCTTCTCTTTGAGAATAGATTTCTTATGATTTGAAGAACAACTTATCACGAACTTGGACCTTTAGTGTGGAGTGTAGGATAGAAGTTATGGAAGAGGATGAAAGTGTATTTAAGAATGTGGTCTAAAAGAATGAATCATTGAAAGCTGGGATATTTGCATATTTGCAATCTCTTCATTGTCAACTCTTTAAGGAAAATTCAGCAGAAAAGAATCCATTTGATCAAGTCAAAGAATAATTCAAATCACTCATTAAGGAGGATTTATTCAAATAAGAATTGGTTAATAAAGAAAAGATGGAATACGTTTTTGAACTCAATAATGTTGTTATAGAGGAAATAAAAGGACTTGTGCAAAATGGCAGAATTTCTACAAAAATGGAGTATGCCCTTGGCAGTAGGGTAACTTCTTTTATAAACAATTGTTCCCAAAAGCATAGAAATTTCAACTACGATAACAAAATTTCAGATGTGCATGATCAAGCTCAAGGTACAGCCTCATATGTTCATATTGTTCCTTCCTCTTCCTATTCATAAGACTTCTAATTTTTCTATTTAAATTCAGATTTATTATAAAAAGGAAAACTTGTAAAATAAATCCAATTTATGTAATCAATTAAGTGTTTTAACACTTAATTAATAATAATTAGTTAGAAAAGGTAGTTGTATTCCTTCTAGCCTATATTAAACTTCATTTCATTTATAAAAGGGGTTGGATATTGGTGCATTTAAATGAAAATATACATATTTTGAGAAACATAGAAGAAAATTGTCTTTTCCTCCATTAAATTTCCTTCCATTTATCTTCTTTAATATGTTAATGTGTTTTTTGTTGTATCTGAAATCTAAAACTTTGTGTTCTGGTTCATGGAGTAAAATGTATTGAACTTTGATTCGGTATGCATTTTATATGTTGTGAATTTTTCATTTATGAAAACACACATGTTCTTTAGTTCCATTTGCATGCATGAGTAGGATAAAGATATGTACATCTTATTATTTTAAAGTGTTGCTTCTTCCTTCCTTCATTTATATAGTCAGTAGATAATCTTGGACAAAACCATGGAGGATTTACTTATCCTTGATCAGTCAGTTAATTGTAACTGTGTTTCTCTGATCAAATTTTCTTACCCTAGTCTTGCAACTTTAATTCCTCTATCCCTTTTTATTCATTCATATTTTGTATTGAGAATTATGAATTCATTCATGATAAATATCATCAACAATAATTAAGATAGTTTCCATATTTGTAAATACTTTATGAAGGTTTTATATACTTTTCTTAAATTACGAAACATCCCTTATCTTAAAGAGTAAGGATTTGTATCCAAAAATTTTAAACTGACTCCACGTCAAGGAATTTAAAACCAATAAGTACTTGTTATAATTATTCCTTGTTTCCGCAAAATTCATGGACTAAACTTTATGTGTTATCACATCCGGAATTTCATTCAATATGATATGTAAGAAATCCTCTAGTAACCACATTCCCCATAATATTTTCATAAAATGGGCACAACATTTTCAATGAAAATTGGTCATTAACAGTCCAAAATGCATTTGATGTAATCATAAGCACTTAACATGTAGCATTTAAACATGTCACATCAATTTATTTCTATATTGAAAAATCCAAACCTTTGAACAATTATAAATATCCTTATGTTGTATCATTTCCACTGATACATACATCTGCATTGGGGGCATCTCTGTCCCCCTTAGTGGAATCTCTACACCATATTTCCTACTAGGTAACATCACCTTGGCTCGTACCCCCCACTTTGTAATGGGAAATATCTAACGCCCATGAGATTTTTCCAATCTTATACATTTTATCTCATTTGCATCATACTTTTAGTCATAATAATCACTTAATCAAGATCCCCAACTTGGAATGGTAATAACACAGGTCAAGGTTGGCCATGTAAAAAAACCATCTCATATGAGGCCACATAAGTTAACCTTTTGGCTATGGATATGTACTAGACTTCTTGAGGAACCTCTTTCATAATATTCAAATTGTCGAGACATTGTCAATCAACTGAAATTAATTCCCCTTGTATGGAGAAAAGTGATCCTCTAACCACATCATACACCATATCCGCTACATCTCCACAACATCTTATGACCACCCTAGGAGCATAAGAATTCTTCAGTATAGACTTTCATGATCTCATACCCTCAGTACCATTATCTTTGAAATGAAACTTTATACACGGTCAAACTTCAATACCTATGGAAGACCCATCTCACCACAAAAATCTCAGGAAGGTTCCCAATCAATATGTGATCAAATATTTCATAATTGCCATAAGTGCTCATAGGCCCAAAATGTAAGGAATTTAATAGAGGGAACCTTAAATCACCACCCTAATTCTCTAAAAAAACATGTAATAATTCCCTATAAAAGTGTTCTAATATTATGACCATTTTTACCATGTCATTGTTCCTTTATGAATTGACCATATCTAAAGATCTTTTCATGATAATATCTGCCAATCAACCCCACCAAATCAACTACCACAAACGATGTCAATAATACAAAATATAATTCTACAACTATGGAAAAATAACGTCACAATGGAACTCAATCTAATATATGACTCTTTCTAATCCACGAAATTCTAGTAATAATCTATGTTCCTACACACAGTGAAATTGGACAAATCTAGTGGCAAGCTTGCATCCTCTCTCCTATAATATGTAACCTAGAATCCAATACAATGACCCACCAATTTCACAAACTAGAAATGGATCATAGACCCAACAATTCTAAATGTATTTGAATCCACTACATCGAGTACTCCAAATCTGACTAACGAAATTCATTAAGTCCTTGTACATGGGACCAACATAGTTATGACCCCATATATAAATGTACCTTGTTCCTCAATAGACTAACATATGTGTCACATCCTGTTGGGCCCCTGAAATATTGGCTAAGTACAAAAGGGCGTAGGCACACAAGGCCTAGTTGAAGAAAGGCGTACAAGGAGAAGGTGTGTAATCGAAGGGTTTAGGGAAGGGTTTAAGGAAACCCATGGACACATGTAGACAAAGCCAAGGTTCTAGGACTTAGCCATATTGGGAATTTTGGGTAGGATACAAGGAAAACGTGACCCAACTGCTGCATGCGGAGTGGATAAGGTGCCATCCTGGTGACAGGTTGGCCCAAGAAGGAATATGCCCTTGTGTAGAGGCTTCTAGAAGGACATCATGGCACAGAGTGGTGAGCTCAGGCCTGGAGGAGCATGCGATGTCCTGGAGGACCACATTCAGACACTTGGCACATGGATCTGAGGCCATAGGAGAATGAGTTGGTAGATCAAAGAGGCTATATATACAAGTGCCTGCAGAAGTAAAAGAGAGACCTGAACACATAGAGAAAGGTGTGGAGCTCTACATGTAAATACTGCAAGGACTCTGCTAGTTTGGGAAAATAAGGGTAGGAAAGAATGTATCAAGGGTTGGGAATTATAAATTTTCTTTTGAGGCCTAGTTATATGAGTCCAGTTATAATGCATGATTACAGTTTGCCTTTCTGTGACATTCTGTAGTGGCCTAATGAATGTAATAAGTTTACCAATTGATATGAATATGAGCATTAATGGTTTTGATACATACATCCTTCTTCATAGTTCTTTTTCATTTATTCTTATGAACTAAGTATGAATGCTTGTATGAATTCCTTTCTGTATTGGTGTAAGTTCTTTAATCTGTTAAAGCACTTTATGTCTAGAATAACTGCAAGGATCTAGAAGCCGTTATGAGCTCTATGGTGCTTGTATGTCTTATTTCCTTTCAAAATCATCTTAAACTCAAATCATAGATGATGTTTCCCATTAAACTCACATAAAAGAGAGACTCAATGCCCATGCGTGCCTCAGGTGAGTGCCCAGCCCACTGGGTGATAGGCCGACATGCTTGGGATTTCTTTCCTTTGTGATGGGGGTAAAAATGACTACATCTTGGTTCCATTGCTGGGACCTCTTTTCAAAGTTGTAGTGGGAAATGACATACATCATGATCTGGGTAATGAGTAATGATAGAACATTTAACTCTGGAAAGTGTTGAATCATGGTTCAAGAGCACGGAGGATGAATTTTCTCAAAGATTCAACACTGGACCTGAATTTAATGCACGTAGGTGGGTAGAAGAGAACCTCTACCATGATTTATATGAAACATTTTTCTGTTGCTTCCCAGTAGAACTCTATGAATGGCTCTCAGCATATGCATCTAGATCAAGCTGGTATTATAGATCACATGCATGGACCCAAGAAGAATACCAGAGGCTGTAGGATGCAGATTTGACGTGGACTCATGCTGTGGATCATTGGTGGAAGGGTGTGTTGGCTAGCTACACTCTGGAGTACGCTATTTCCACATATTCTTGTCTAGAAGTTGCTGAGTTTGAATTTCTATGGGAGCCCAGAGGATCATTTCTACGTGTTATCCCTCTGGCAATGAAGATCTTGATTGTTACTTTGAGTTTAGAGGCATTTCCAATGGCCAGCTAAACCATTCTAAGTGCTAGGGTGAGGAAGCTAGGGTGGAGAAAGATGGCAGATATTATGATGGAGAAAGAAAGGGAGGAGAGATGGCTCAAGTATAGTGAAGCACATGAAAGGGAGATTGTTAGATGATGTGAGGCTGCAAGTGTGATGGATCTATGGAGGCAGACATTGTGGGAAGGAGTTGAGGTTCATGCAGAGGACATGGAACCTGAGTAGTCTATGCTACCCCATCTTGGCAAGCGCATAAGAGAGACCCCTTCAGCTTCTAATGAGAGTTTGTCACGCGGAGAGAGAATATTCATTGGCATGTATCTGAACCCACCCAGTGACCAAACCCTGGCACTTGGTTTTCCAGATCAAGGAAGGAGTATCATTGACCTAGTTGGTATCAGTGGAAGTGACAGATCTACACCTAGGAGATACAATTTTTTAGTTCCCACTTCTATGGCTACACATATTCTAGTATTCAGAGGAGTCTTTAGACAAGGAGAAAGTATACAAGCCTTTGGTCTTGCATCTGGGAGTGGCGCGGGGTACAATAGTGGTAGTGGGGCATTATCACAGACCATCAGCGCACAGTTCAGTGGAACCTTGGGGACACTTGGCATGACTACTACAAGACCTGGTGGTTCTGGTGGATCTGGTGGGTCAGGAGGAATAGGACCTGGTGGACCTAGTGGTTTTGGTGGATCTGGTGCTCAGGAGGCACAGGACCTGGTGGACCTAGTGGATCTAGTGGTGGAGGAAACACTAGAGGGAACCAAGGCTCTGGCTCAGGAGGACAAGGGCCCCAACCACCCCCTCAAGTCTTCTTTGAGATGTCTTTACATTTTCCAGATTACAAAGGTATTGAAGATGCTATAGAACATGTTCACAAGTGTGAGCTGCTATGGCGTGCAAAGGGGATCACAACCTCGGAGCGGAAGGCTAGTCAATTTGCAATGACATTGTAGGGGCGCGCACACATATCTGGTATAGGAAATATGACCCTTATCAAACAGTGGTGGATTATACTAATTTAAAGAATGCCTTCTTGGCAGAATTCCACATCCTTGAGTTTGAACAAAAGAGCATCAACGCCCTAAAGGAGATTCAACAGGGAATGGCAGAGAGTGTGCAGGAGTATGATGCATGCTTTAAAACTCTCTTGTCTAAATTATCATATGATATTCACCCTTCACAACATGCTTAGTGGTTTTTTGGGGGGTTGATCACACCTTTTAGAAGGGCCTTATCTCATAAAACTTTCACAGACCCGCGTGAGGCGTTAGAAGTTTCTCTGTGTGCCGAGGTTGTTAGAAGTGTTGACATTGGTATTAGCCCATTTTTGGAGGCTCAGATTACTGTTATGGCTAAGCAGCTAGAAAATTTGTATCTGTGAACTCAGCCCATGAGACTCGTAGTGGTTTATGGTGTACAGATTGTGAAGTAGAGGGGCATGTCAAGGATAGTTTCCCCTGGAGGATAAGTACGTGTCCATGATAGTAGACTGTGAAATTTGTCATGGGGACCATGATGCAAGTATATGCCTCTTGTTATAGTGCATAATTTAGAAGAATGTGTCTTGCTACTGTAAGATCTACACCTCTACAACCCATGATACTAAGGATTGTAGGCTTATTGATCAGATCCATGAGGCCATTGATCATGGGGTGCGCCAAACCAGCATTGCCAGTAGTTCTAAAGGTGATGATCACCATTATGAGGAGCGCACAGATGGAGGCACGCATGGAAGGGGATTTTGTGGAGGATTCCATGGTCATGGTAACCATGGAGGAAGAAGTGAGTTCCCACATGGAACCTATTTTAATTGTGGGTCTATAGAGCATTACAAATGAGAGTGCCCAGACCTATTGCAGTGCTCATGGTGCAGGAAGAAACACAAGTATGAGGAGTGCCCTGAGTTATTTGAGCACATGAATCAACAGCAACCGAAAGACAAGGGCACTACAATGGTAAGCATTAATAAGACAGATGACACATAATGGATGCCACAGGTGACACGTGATGTAGGCTTGGAACCTATTTTAGTAACAACAAGAGCAGAGGCCACGCATGTGCAAAGGAAATACCAAGGCAGAGGACTTGGTTTCAAGAGAAGAAGTGGTGCATGGAAAGTACCCAGATCCTGCTCATCAGAAGGAGGTATATCAAGATACCATGGATGTCATTCAAGATTTTATAAGGAGAAATCTAGTGTCTAAAGGAGTGGTCCAGGAGGGAGGAGAAAAGGAGGAAGGTCGAGGCACCAAGAGATGACCTGGATGAGGTCAGGGAAGTATGTAAAATGCTAAGGCAAGAGAATGTTATTCCCTTGCTAGGAGCATGGTTGAGGGAGAAGGTACCACGTGCCAAAGAAGAGCATGAGAGGTAGGTCCTACATGCAAACCTTCCCCCTCATAGCCTTGACTATGATAGAGAGATCACATTGAATGTAGTAGTGGATGGATGGATGATGAGTAATATCCTCATTGACATAGGCATGGAGGTCAATGTTCTCACACTTGGATGTTTGGCATCAGATGGGAAGGCCTACATTACAGCCATCTTTGAATGTGATCTATATGGAAAACAAAACAAAGTAAATTCCCATCGGTGTCTTAAAGGATGCAGCTATCACCATTCAGGGAGCTAAGTTTACTAGGGACTTTGAAGTATTGGCACTTCACCGAGGCAAAAAATTTCCTAGCACTACTTGGGTACCCATGGTGTTACAAGAACAATGTAGACCTTCGATTCAACAAGGGGTACATCAAATTTGAAAATAAGGAGGAAATGGTCATTATACCCCTTGGGTGATGGGAATTCAATACCATATACTCAACCCTTGGGAGAAGAGGTCCTAGAGAGGATATATGTGTACTTAATCAGGGATCCAGAGATAATCCATCCTACCAACAGAGTCATCCAGTTTGAGGATGCTCAGTCGGTAAGTGACACCACCATTCCTAGCATATGATAATTGGGCACATGGGACTTATGAATTGATCGGACGGTAGTTGAAGAAGATCAATAACAAAAGTAACGAAGGCATGTACAGTCTGGCACCTAGGAGGAAAAGAGCTACCTAAGCACTCAGGAGGAGCCTCCCCTGAGATATTTTTGTAGAGAATGGAAGCCCAGTGGAAGGAAGAAAATGAAAGAAGAGGGATGCTAACTTACATCCTACTAGGTACTATTGCATGCTAGTGGGCGACACATCAGGATAATCTATCAAAATGGCACAAAGTGAGAATTGCCTTCTATGTTCGTTTCTCTAAAAGAAATGCACCCACCGCCATCAAGGACTACAATGGTAAGGATCCCACCTCTTTCCACGTCCAAGCCTATAAAAGAACCTGGAGGGAAGGCACGGAATATTTTCCACCATCCCTTTAGGTGCACAAATTGTATTATACATTACAGGGTTTCACGCACGCATGGTACATACATTCTTAGACACGCCAACAAATAGGAAATTGGCAAGAGCTAGTGGTTGACCTCATTCAAACGTTTGAGTATCAAAATACCAAGCCATCAATTGATAGGGAATTTTAGGTTTTCAAGCACCTTATCATGGGGGATAGTTCCATGGCAGAGGATAGGCTGTTGGAGTTGCTATGTGGACTAGGTTTGGAGGCGCGCTTTGAAGAAGAGGTAGAAGAAACAGAAGAGATATAGCTTAAGCACATGTGCTTGGAAAAGGAGAAAGGGAAGTTGGTATATGTTATTGACGGGGAGGAAGTAGAGATCTTGGATGTTAACCATTATGTAGGGATGCGCAAGGTAGTGGACAGTGATTATAGTCACGTGCGCACCTACCACGAGCCCTTAAAGACAAATAAGATTAACATCAGCTCAAGAGAAGAACCTAAGGAAGCCATCATTGGAGATTACTAGTCAGAGAAGGAAGTCTCTAAGATCATTTATCTTTTGTGTGAATTTTAGGATTTATTCCCGCGCAGGTACCATGAGCTCAAAGGTGTCCACCATTCCTTGGGGGAGATGAGGATAAAGCTAAAGGAAGAGGAAGAGACCCCTACCAGATGAATCCTAATTTGTGCATGAAGGTAAAGGAAGAGATAGAAAAAATGATAGCTTCTGGGCTCATTAAAGTTGTGGAAGAATCGGAATGGATAAGTTCGATGGTAATCAGCATCAAGAAGGATGGGCAGATTAGGATCTATGTGGATTATAGGGATTTGAACACATTTTGTGTCATCGATCCTTTTCGAACCCCCTTCACTAAAGAAATTTTAGAGGGAGTCGTTGGGCGCAAAATCTATTCCTTTACGGATGGATTTTTGGGGTACCACCAAGTCCGGATTGCAAAGGAAGACCAGGAGAAGACAACTTTCACCACTAAATGGGGAAGTTTTGCATACATGGGCATGCCCTTTGGGTTGAATAATGGACCTGTTGTTTTCTCATGCATAGTGATGCAAGCATTCCAGGACTTCATCCATAAATTTCTTCAGGTCTATTTAGATGATTGGATGGTGTATGGGCTAGTAAAAGACCATTGTGATAATTTAATCCTTTCATTCCTTTTAGAAACAGATAAGGGTTAGGGCTAGGAGGAATACCTGTTGAATGTCGAGATGGTGTGCGCGTACCGTAGAGAGAGATCAGGTTGATTGCGAAGAACTCCTTTTTATCTTGGAAGGACTACCTGCAAATAAGAATACAAGACCACAAGATTTTGATTAGACAATAAATGAGGGAACTGCCTCGGGCCCAGGAAATACAAAACTTCCTTTCGAAGGTGGTCAGTTCCCCTGCTAGTATGAATTAACACAAAAGATTGTAAAATAACAATTAAATAACCTCGTTGAAACAAGTAGAGGGAAAGGCTGGTTTTTGGTTTTGAGTCACGATAACCGATACCGGTTTCTGCTAACCGATATCGGTAGGGGCTATGTTTTAGGGACTTTTGGTGAGGGTCGGTTGTAGGGTGGTTGTGTTGTTTGTAAGGCTAATAAATGAGTGGGATTAGGTAACGGGGTGATGAGAGGATAGAGGAATGATAGTTAGATGTAATGTGTTGCTGGGTAGTAGATCTGGGAATAGATTTATGATGGCTGTGATTCAAAAGTCTAAGAAATGTTATCAAAGACAACATACAAGATACTACTTACTGGTTATTGACGAGAATGCAGGTCCAAGAACTGTGATGACAAAGGCAGAACTTAGATAGGATGTCCTGACGATCAGAAGATGAGATATCTTCCCTCACGATGATCAGCTGAGTATCACAGGGCTCTGGTTGTGCAGTTGCAGTCTTGGGCTTGATGTCCTTCTCTGCAAACTCTTCTTGTTTCTTCACTTGTCTCTGCTCGGCCAAGCAAATCCCGATCCTTTCAATGATTTCTCCTCCTTTTTGATCAAATGAAAATCCGATCCTTTGTTTTTGGTTGGAGGTGGTCATTTACAGGGAACCGATGGCGGTTACACAACCGACGGCGGTCGAGTAGGAACCGATGTCGGTCACGTCAAAGTGGGCTATTTTTGGTAAAATAGCCAGCTTTCCCTCCTTTTCTCCCGAGGGATTAGTTGCGGGCTTGGTCAAGTCATTATGAGGTTGGTTTTAGGTGCGGGTGAGGAGTAATTAGTCATGGGTGTGGATGTGGACCAAGTTATAGGTCTTAATTAGGTTAGTTTAGGGTTAAGACTAGGTTATGATGAGGTGGCAGGTATGGCGATGTGGATTTATTAATTATAAGGTAATTAATAAATAATTATGTAAGGTTTAGGTGATGAGGTTAGGTTGCGAAATGAGATGCGGGGCACAGGGGGTCGTAAGACACAAATTTGGTGTCTACATTAGCCCCTTGTTGTCGTGTAGCTTGTCTTTGTTAAAGCTGCACGGACAATAATAAGAAGTGGTTACCCCTGTTAAGGGTATAGGTAATCCCCCTCAAATCTATCACAGATTGAGGCAGCGTGAAATCAGGGATAGGGTTGATAAAGGGTAACTGGTGTTTATATGATGGTAAGATGGTGGGGTAGGTCCAAGGAAGCAGACGCACGTTGAAATGCAGTAGTGTGACCAGGGTACATGATTTGAAGAGCAAACAAGCAATTCATAGGCAAAGGTCGATAGTTTATCCAAACAAGGGTGATATAATCCTGGTATCCAAGGCATAGGAAGTAGCTCCAGGGGATATAACGGGTAAGGTACAGGAACGTTTAGGCATGTTCGGCAGTACCAAATGGTTGGTTTGGTTGAGATAAACGTCACGGTCTTGGTCTAGGCAAAGTTGGTCGACTGATCAAGTCAAGGACCCTAATCATGCTAAAACACGAACAGGTGAGCTCGATTGAACAAAAAGTGACATGATGGGTGGATAAAAGTGTATTGTGTTGATGTTGGGTGAGGTATTTAATTGGTGCGGCCTTAGGTCGGGCCAAATGGTTGGGGGTGCCAAATGGTCCTTGGGTCGGGCCAAATGGTTGGTTGCGGCCTTGGGTCGGGCCAAATGGTGGGTTACGGCCTTGGGTCGGGCCAAATGGTGGGTTACGGCCTTGGGTCGGGCCAAATGGTTGGTTCGGTTACGGCCTTGGGTCGGGCCAAATGGTAGGTGACGGCCTTGGGTCGGGCCAAATGGTTGGGCCTTACGGCCTTGGGTCGGGCCAAATGGTGGGTTACGGTCCTTGGGTCAAACCAAATGGTGGGTTACGGCCTTGGATCGTGCCAAGGAAGTTAACAAAGGGTTTTCAGCCAAGGTGGATATAGGCGATGTTGTGAGAAAGGACGATTAGTAAATAAGGGCAGAAATTGGGGAAGAGGTGGGATAAAACCGATATCGATTGTCCATGACCGATATCGGTTAGGTGACCGATACCGGTTCCTTAGGGCACAATATAACCGGTATCGGTTATAGTCAAAAACCTATAAAAAGAAAAAATACGGCCGGTCATTGTCATATTGTCAATTTGAAACCCAATTTGAGTTGTCTGAGGTGTATTGTTGAGATTGGAGCATTTTTTGGTTGAGGTGGCGCTATTGGAGTGGAGAAGTGAGTGGTTAGTGGGCCCGAGTGAGTAGGAGGCAGCAGTTGATTGGTGGAGGACCCAGCAGAGGAGAGGTGGAGCTATGGCACAGCCAGGAGGAGCAGGAGGTGCTGGACCAGCTGGACCACCACCACCCATTCCACCACGACGACGTGTCGTCGTACCGGTAGGTTCGAAACCCTTCATTATGTGAATTTGATTGTGTTAAGCTGGATTTGGGTTTTGGGTAGGAATGTAAGGTTTTTAGAAAATAGTTAATAAATGGAAATTATTTGAAAAAAGGAGAGGGTAGATAGGTGAAATAGGCCAAGGCGGCAGGGTGGGTAGGTTTTTAGGGTGTTTGGGTGGGTATATAGGGAGAAATAGGAAAAAAATTGAATGGGGTAGCCGCGTCGGGTTCGGCTCGGGTATTTTTCAGTGACCGATGCCGGTCACTAAGCGACCGGCATCGGTCAAGAAATTTTCGGCCCAGGGTGAGTTAGTAGGTGACCGGTGTCGGTCGTACGTTGACCGGCGTTGGTGGAGAGGGGACCGTGGCGGTCATGGGTGACCGGTACCGGTCCCTACTTAATAATATTTATTTTGTTGGTTGGTTTTGCTATGGTTTGGGGTGTTTGGTGGTTGTTGGGGCTGTGGTTTTGGGTGTTTAGGTATTAGTGGTTTGGGTGTTGTGTTTGTGGGGGTGAAGAGGGAAGGGGTAGAGGTTAATAGGAAGGGTGATTGGTGAGTGGGGGGGAAAAATGGGGTGATTGTGTGGTTGGTGCGGTTCGGATAGATTAGGTGTTGGGCATGAATGGGGAGGTGTTAAATTGGTAGGGGCATAGGTAAATGGCGAGAATAGAGCTGAGTGATTGGTAGGGTGGAGATAAGGCAAGGGGATATCGTAAAGTTTTTAGGGTAAAATAGGTGAGTGTAGGTGTGTGTTATAGAGTCGGGTTGTGGTCGGGTGGGTAAAAGGGGGTATAGAAGGTTAAAGTAGTTGTTGTTTGAAAGGGTAGGGCTAATGTAGTGAGTTGGTTTTGCAGGCACGTCAGCAGCTGACGATGCGGGATAGGATGCCCCCGCTGTTGAGACGGATGCGGCCACACGTGTTTGCAGCGCAGTGGGGTATTATGCACGAGGTGGGACTCGGCGGAGTCCAGCGGTACAGGGTGATCGATAGGGATCACAGTTTGATGGTCGCCCTCATCGAGAGATGGGATCCGGCGACCAATGTGTTCCATCTCCCGACTGGAGAGATGACCATTACATTGGAGGATGTGTATCGCATCCTTAGATTACCGATTGATGGAGAGGCAGTCTTTCAGGTGGACGCAGAGACAGCCATGGACAGCATCCTACACGTATTCGGGGATGCAGCCGCGCTACTGACGTATCACAGCGCGAGCATCGCGTATGGGGATATGTACCGTGCCCACCGCCATGAGACACGGCTGGCCGTGTTGATGATGATCGGGATCACCTGCTTCGCCCTCCCGGACTCAGAGGGAGGCCGCTTTCCACGGGCGTTGATGGGGGTCTTACATGAGATGGTCGAGGAGCATACATGTTATGCTTGGGCACCAGTATACCTGGTGCAGTTATACCGAGAGCTGTGGGGCTATCGCCGGATGAGGTGATTCGGGATTTGCTCTACGTTTTTGCTACACTGTTGGGCATATGAGCATATCATATGCATTAGACCAGTAGGGCTGCCCCAGCAGCCAGGGCCACAGGTGATCTACAGATATGGCTTTCAGAGGTGGTTGGGGGTCGTGGGCCAGCCACGAGCAGTTCTCGCCGGACGAGATATAGCATATTACCGGCATGTATTAGAGGGCTTGACAGCGTTAGACATTGTATGGAGACCTTATAGAGGTCATCACCCCCGCGGAGGAGCCCGATCACAGTTGCAGTGGGTCCAGTATACATTCTGGATAGCGGGACGGAGGCCAGGGGAGCATGAGCGGATTCCCCTGGAGAGGGTACGCCGGCAGATGGGGCTACGACAGGATGAGCCACCTCCCTTCCCTCAGTACCGGAGGGATGATGTAGAGGCCCCACTGCCTGCACCATAGCCCATGGACCCAGATTGGGTAGCTGAGAGGCCTATAGATGATACCGTGGATGACGCCGGCTGTACGGGAGCATTTTTGGTATGGTGGGCAGGAGAGAGAGCCGTGAGGAGAGCACAGCCCGCACAGCCAGACTTGGCGGCGGTGATAGCAGAGAGGGATCAGCTCAGGGGCCAGGTACAGCTATTACAGGGGCAGCTTGCTGCTGCACAGGCACAGATAGGTGTCTTACAGGGGCAGCTAGCCCAGGCTCAGGTACAGGTACAGGCTCAGGCACCACCAGCGGCACCACCAGCGGTACCGGCACAGCCACAGGTACAGGTACCGCCACAGCCACAGGCACCACCAGCGGCACCAGCACAGGCACAGGGGGCACTGGTATTAGGAGTCAGGGGACCAGCCCCAGTAGCTATGGTGGCACGGGACCGTTATATGGAGGCGAGAGCGGAGGCCCGGTACTATCAGGATGTTCTTGATGGTACCGGGGCTGACTATCAGCCATATGCGGCACATAGAGCAGAGACCTCTCGGAGTCAGAGATCTCAGGGAGGTGCAGCCACAGCCGGTGGGTCTGTTACAGGCAGGAGGCGAGAGGCGGCACAGGGACCAGCAGGGAGAGGTGCTGAGGGCGGTGGGGAGAGCTGAGGGATCCCTGCATATTTTTGTGTTTGTACATTGGATATGGGCACCGGTCTGCGAACCGGTTATGTTTATAGAGGCCTGCGTGCCCACATATGATTTATTCATTCATTTATTGATTCATTTATTGTATATACCGGCCTGCGAGCTGAGTACAGGTTGTACAGTTGATACCGGCCTGCGAGCCGAGTATTTATTTTTTGATATGAGAGACCGGCCTGCGAGCCGAGTCGAGATTATGACAGTTATTGCGGCCTGCGTGCCGGCTTTGTTGTATTATGAGATCACAGAGGCCCCTATGCAGGGCACATTGTATATTTGAAACTTTGGATATATGGATATGATGATTTGACCCACATGCTGTGTTTAAAATGTTTTTAAGTGTTTTGTCGATGGTTTGTGATATAGAATGTATGATGAGTTTGATCCACATGGTTTATATATTGATGGTGTTGATGTCTTTTGTTGATGGGATGTATGTATATATATAGATGATGAGTTTAATTGACATGTTGTGTTATGAAATGTTGTATGTTTTGTCGCTGGTTTGTGAAATTGAATGTATGTAGCTTGTTGAGTTGGATCCAAATGGTGTATAGATTGATGGTTTTGGATATCATTTGTTGATGGCTTGTTTATTTTGGTAATATAGATAGATGATGTTGATGAAATTGTAATGAGATGTGGATTTGATGAAAAATTATAGATAATGGTGTTGTTATGCAGGAAAAAGGGATGGCGCCACAAAAATTAGGTAGAAAATAAAGAAAAGAACTATGTTTAAAAAGGTAGGTATATGACCGATATCGGTTAGGTAACCGATGTCGGTAGACAATAGACCGATATCGGTTAGCTAACCGGTAGCGGTTATTCAAATATGGGCTTTTCTAAAAATAGAAAAGCTTGGGTGGCAACTTAAGTTCTTATTTTGAGAGCCATGCAAGAAGTTAAATACGCGATTGCGACGCTTTTTGACTACTGAGACAGGTAATTGCATGAGAGAATTGAGTGATAAGGAGAAAAGAGACAGGGAAAATCAATGTGGGCTGAGATTCAGAAGGCAAAACGGCAAGTTAGATTTGAAGAGGGTGGTGAACATGGCAGAACGAGGAGAAGCATCCAGCAGGCAGGGACGAGAAGGAAGACAAGTGCCATCTCAAGCTGCTGCAGCCCAAGAGGTAAACGTCTTGGTTGTAATTTGATTCTTGCATGTTGTGTGAATAGTATGATGGAGATTAAGTAGATAGAGATGAGAAAGAAAAGGTGATAGGCAATGATTCGGGATAGGGTGAATGTGATGGGGAAGGTAGTCAGGAGTGTCGGGTATGTTTGTATGTACAGAGAGGGATAAACGATCAAATTATTGTCATAGGTGGTGTTTTTAGGCAGGGTGTGTAAAGTTGATATTGACCGATATCGGCTTAAGATAACCGGTATCGGTTATGGAACCGATACCGGTTATCTAAAACCGATGCCGGTTACTGTAGGAATTTCCAGAATGTGAGAAAGAACCCTTGGGAATTTGATTTATTGAATGGTTGTGTGTCGTTTTGATGTGTGCAGGCGGAGGCAGGGTTCAGGATGAACGATACTGTGCCAGCGCTGTTGTCACGAATCCGAGCGGATGTAACACCAGCTGAATGGACATTGATAAATCGTTTGGGGTTAAGTGGAATCCGCTATTATTCACGAATCGTACGTAACCATGCTATGTTACAGGCGTTGATTGAGAGATGGAATCCAGAAAGGAATACCTTTTATCTGCCAACAGGGGAGATGACAGTGACATTGGAAGATGTGTTCCGTATTTTGAGACTCCCAATTACAGGAAGACCAGTATATCAGGCATTGCCTAGCGCAGCACGGGGAGCGATAACAGCAGTATTTGGTCCATACGCACGAGATTTGACACAGCGAGGTTTGACATTCACATATGGTATAATGTATGCAGCACACCCTGAGGAGACAAGGTTAGCAGTGATATTAATGATAGCGGTAGGGTATTATGCGTTGCCGAGGGCGGATGGGGGAAGATTTCCAAAAGCATTGATGTGTGTTATTTGGGAGATGATAGAAAGGAACGTGACTTTTGCATGGGCACCTGCATATTTGGCGGAGCTATACAGGGGTTTATGGGCTTGTAGACGAAATCACAGGACAACACTGGATTGTTCATTTTTATTACATTGTTGGGCCTATGAGCACATTGTTTGTGTGCGACCAATAGGCCGACCCATCCAGTCCGGAGAGACCGGAGTGCAGAGGTTGGGATTCAGACGATGGGTCCAGACAGAACAAGAGGCAAGAGCCCAGGCTGTGATGGGTGACACTGAGTATTATAGGCAGGTATGGGAGATGGTGACGATTGCGGACATCTGTTGGAGGCCTTACGGGAACTATATGGTAACAGAGAATATAGCTGAGGAGTTGAGGGGTGTAGAGCGATTGAGGTGGATCGCGGGGCACAGGCCAGGTGAATATGAGAGGATTCCTATAGATCGTGTGCGGCGACAATTTGGATTTGTGCAGGATATACCCCTGGCTTATAGACCATATATGAGGATCGACGCCGAGGCAGCATTCTCACCTCCCCGGCCAACACCTCCAGAAGGGCCAGAGGAGATAGCAGCCGATCGCAGGGTAATGGATGCAGGAACGACAGAGGCCTATAGATTATGGTGGGTAACAGAGCTGCGAGGGGTACGTGATCGTCCTGACATAGCTATGATTACAGCAGAGAGAGATCGTCTGCAGAGATTAGTTCATCAGCTCCAAACGCAGGTGAATGAGACAAGAGGATTGTTAGCGGTTGCGGAGTCACGAGTGGAGGGACTAGAGGCGAGATACCTCCATGCGAGGGACGTATTCACATGTTACAGGAGAGATTGGCAGATCAGTGGGCGGTACCAATAGCCGTGGTACCTTTGAGGACAGAGAGGCCCGGCGAGAGGCGTCGACGATCACGATCATCACCTGGTTCGGGATGAGGCGTGAGGGTCTAAGTAAATGTTATCGAGGTATAAGAATAAATAAGGATGCCGACCTGCGTGTCGATGATAGAGAAGATGTATTTGTTTAACATCTAAATAAAACTGAATATGTATGTTGATTTGAGTTATGATAATAATAAGAATGTTTGTGTTTTGACTTTTGTGTTTTGAAAAAAGGATAAAGAGGAATACAAAAAATATTTATATTTACAACACATGATAGGTTATGGTAGGGGATGGTCGAGCTAACCTTGGGAGACCCCATGTCTCCGAAGTGCTGCCTACATAGCCCATTGCACAAAGCAAGGAGGGGCCTCAGACCGATGTAGTTCTCCCTTAGGACCAGGGAGAGATGAATTCAGGCAATTTAGGTATGGTTAGGCAATTTGTTGGTTGGTAAAAATATTGATATTGATATTGGTAGGGTAATGTTGTTGGTGTTGGTAATGAATTGGTGATGTTGGAATAGGTATAAGTGAAGCGAAAGTTAGCCTACCCAAGTGGTAGGGAATCATGTCCTGATTAAGATCAACACATAATCCTAGATTCGAGTCAAAGAGGAAAAAGTGATCCCATGGTTGAGAAGAGCTAAACAAACCACATATTAATGTAGAATGAGCTTGAATCCCCTAGGCACCGTGCATAGACGAGCAGTCAATAGGTGAAAAGAGTTGTATAATCACAATATATCGGGTGTACGTCACGTCCCTTGAGTTGTGTTGTTTTAACAAATGGTGAGGTGAGGTGGATGGTATAGCTGAGGCACGGAGAACTTGTTATAAAGTGAGTGTCCTGACGAAAGAGATCCTAACCTAAATAGACAAGTCCATGACTTCAAAGTTCTTTTGAATGCGGATTTTATTTTACTGAATATAGACTGATCGATGCGGGAAGTCTACAAGGGATATTGATTGTATTATTCTTGAGGTCTTCACGAAGCTGATCAATGCGAGAAGCTTCTGATAAAGGCTGACTGTGTATAGCTGTCCTTCAAGGGAGCAGGCTATTTATAGTAGCAGATGCATTTTTAGTGCATAGCTGTCCTTCGGGGGAGCAGTCTATATATAATAGCAGCAATAGTGTGGCATATAGCTGTCCTTCGAGGGAGCAGTCTATATATAATTTAGAGAGCCAGATGTCCTTTTGGCGTAAAGCATCTAGTTTGGTAGGAAGTTTGACTCAAGAAAATCCCATAAGAATGTGTTATTTTAAAACTTTGAAGTCATGGACTAGACTAAAAAGGGGAAGGCATCGTTAAAGGGGAGGTGAGAAGCAAACTATGTGAGCTTGATTTTATTTTGAGATGTAGGAAACAAAGTGTATGTGGTGGTAAGTGAGCTCAAGGGACGAGCGGTAGGTAGATAAGAAGTGATATAACACTAAATTCAACAGTAGAAAGGTCGAAGATGCAAGGCATTAAGGGGTTCAGGCTCAGGTTTACCATTAAGCGAAGCTAAACGATAAGTGCCTGATCCATAAGTATGAGTGATTATGTAAGGCCCAATCCAATTGGGAGCAAATTTTCCACGTTTGCTCTTTTCTAGTTTGGTTACATGTTGATTCTCTTTGAGGACAAGATCACCAACCTTAAAGGTACACTCATGAAGTCGCTTATCATAAGCACGCTTGATGCGTTTTTGATAGATTTGAAGGTGATCAAGAGCTGTAAGACGACGCTCGTCAAGAAGCTCCAATTGGGCTAACCGCTCTTGGCGGAAATCATCGTTGGTAAGAATATCCTGAAGAGATATTCTGAGGGAGGGTATTTGTATTTCGAGAGGCAAGACAGCCTCGGTACCATATACCAAAGAAAAAGGTGTGGCATTAGTGGAGGTACGAATGCTAGTACGATAAGCCCAAAGGGCAAAGGGGATGTGATCATGCCAATTTCTTCCGGACTCATTGACAACTTTCATAAGGATTTTGGTTAGGGTTTTATTAGAAGATTCGGCTTGTCCATTCGCTTGTGGATAGTAGGGTGATGAGAAGCTAAGTTTGATACCAAAGTTGTCACAAAGGTCTTGCAACAACTTATTTTTGAAAGATTTTCCATTATCTGTTATCAGGCGATGAGGAACACCAAAACGACAGATAATGTGGTGGTTAATGAACTCTACAATTTTTTCTTTTTTAGTTGAAATGAGTGGAATAGCCTCCACCCATTTTGTGTAGTATTCGGTTGCTGTGATTATCCATCGGTGACGTTGCGAAGAGGATGGATGAATCTCACCAATAAGGTCTAAACCCCATTGTGAGAAGGGCCAAAGATCTCGTGCGACCTGTAGCGGATGGCTAGGAGTATGTTGAAGGTTGGCATGTTGTTGACACATAACACAACGCTTAACATATTCGTAGCAGTCGTTATTGAGAGTAGGCCAATAATAACCTAGGCGAAGGATTCGTTTGGCCACGGCGAGGCCGCTAAAATGTCCACCACAAATACCGTCATGAACCTGTTGGATGGTATAGGTGACCTCCGGGCCGGTTAGACATCGAAGGAGGATGCCATCAAAGCCACGTTTATAAAGGAGTCCCCCCATAACGACATAACGAGAAACACGTTTAAGAAAAGCATGTTTTCCGGTACTTGTAAGGTCAGATGGGAGAACGGAGGTTGTAAGGTAGTCGTGAAATTGGTGATACCAGGTATCCTGCGAATTAGCAGACACATTGTTTATCATACAAACAACCGGGGCTGAGTAAGATGGGGCAAAGAGTTGTTGGACCAAGACAAAAATGTCAGAGTCAGTTGATGAAGCTGGAATTTGCGAGGCTAAGCAAGCCATAGTATCCGCAAATTTGTTAGTGGAGCGGGGAATGGTTTGGATAGAATAGTGAGTAAATAAGGTTAGAAGTGAATCCACGTAATGTTTGTACTTTTGAAGTTCCTCATTTTTACACTGGTAGATGCCCATAACTTGATTGACTACCAATTGAGAGTCACCAAAAATATTGATAGATTTGACACCTAAGTGTAACGCAACCTGGAGACCCAAAACAAGGGCCTCGTATTCCGCTATGTTATTAGTGCAGGGGAAATCGAGTCGGAATGAAAGAGGCATAGGCTCAGCGTCGAGAGGAATGAGAACAACGCCGGCTCCTCCGCCGCGCTGGCATTTGGATCCATCGAAGAAAAGGGTCATTAGATACGACTCCTCCCTGAGGGAAAGAGTGGCGATGAGTTCGTCGGGGAAATTAAAATTGCTAAATTGTTCCCCAGATAAAGGGGCTTCCGCAAGTTGGTCTGCGATGGTTTGTCCTTTGATTGATTTCTGGTGGACAAACTCAAGGTCGAGGTCGGCGAGGAGCATGAGCCATCGGGCGATGCGTTGGTTTAGATGAGGTTTGGCATACATATAATGGATGGGGTCCGTGTTGGTGATGACGAAAGTTTTGTGATTCAGGAGGTAGTGTCGGAGTTTGGTGGCCACGAATGATAAGGCTAGGCACAACTTTTCTACATGTGTATACCTAGTCTCATAGTCCACCAAAGTACGACTTATATAATAAACAGCTTGTTCTCGATTCTCGGAGTCACGATGTGTAAGCATGGCCCCTACAGCGTGGTCGGTGGTGGAAATATAAAGGTAGAAGGGGCGATTGTCCTGAGGTGGGATAAGCACGGGTGGCTGCAAGAGATAAGATTTGAGAGCTTCAAAGGCTTGGTGGCACTCTTCGCTCCATTGAAAGTCAATGCCCTTTTTAAGGAGGTGATGAAAAGGTTGACATCGATCCGAGAGTTGAGAGATGAAACGCCGGATAGATTGGAGCTTACCTTGTAAACTACGCAATTGTTTAAGGTTAGTAGGTGGGGGCATTTCTAGGATAGCTTTGACTTTAGATGGGTCGACCTCAATGCCACGCAAAGAGATGATAAAACCAAGAAGTTTTCCCGAAAGGACACCAAAGACACATTTCTTTGGTTGAAGACGGACAGAATATTGTAACAGGCGATCAAAAATAATGGTTAAAACATCGAGATGTTCACTGCGATGTTTAGATTTGCCAAGAAGATCATCGACGTAATCCTCAAGGATAGTGTGCATAATGTCATGAAAAATGTAGGTCATAGCCCGCTGATAGGTTGCACCAGCATTCTTAAGGCCAAATGGCATTACACGATAACAGAAGGTTCCCCAAGGATTTATGAAGGCAGTTTTATGTTGATCGGCAGGGGCAACCAAAATTTGGTTATATCCTGAAAAGCCATCCATGAGAGAGAGCATCTCATGGCCTGCATTGAGATCAACAAGTTGATCAATACTAGGTAGGGGGAAGTCATCCTTAGGGCAAGCGAGGTTAAGATCTCGGAAATCCGTGTATATCCGAAGTCCCCCCGTCGCTTTAGTGACAGGTACGATGTTAGAAATCCATTGAGGATAGTCAATAGGCAGGATGAAGGAAACAGAAAGGAGTCGTTGAAGCTCTTCTTTGACCAAGAGGGCAATGCGTGGATGCATTTTTCTCAGTTTCTGTTTAATTGGCTTGGAATCGGGTTTCAGGGTAATGTTATGGACAGCAATGTCAGGATCAATTCCTGGCATGTCAGCGTAGGACCAAGCGAAAGCTTGGTTGCGAGCACGGAGAAAGGTAGTAAAGGCGACTTGTTCTGATGCGTTAAGGGATTGTCTGATCTTCACAATGTGAGGATCCTCCTCTGTGTGGATGTTGATTTCTATAGTAGACTCGTTCAACATGGTTTGAGTTTCAGATGGTAAGGCGCGTTGAATATAAGAGTCATCCGCGCCAAGGTAAGTGAGGATGGAGTCATCATCCTGACACTCAACAACATTAATTGAAGGTGAGTCCTCTTCAATCATGTCTGGATATAGAAGGGGGATAGAAGAGGGGTCCTCATTATCGTGTTGATAAGTGAGAGGACCTAGGAAGATAACATTTATGAAAAAAAAAAGTTAGGAGGGATAGATTCAGGATCTATCGACTCTGTGGGTGATGATGGCAAAATGGGTGATGATGGTTCGGTAGGGGTGATGTCGTCATCTTCCAGGAGATAACTGACACGAGGTTCCTTCGGTGTAAGTGTTCCTGGAAATCCGAGACCACTACGATCATTGTGCTTGCGTGTAGTTACGGGGATGATTGTATGTCGGCCTTGTTCATAAAGACCAAAACCAAAGCCTTTCCAAGCACAGCGAGTCAAGAAGGTAAGGGCGAAACGACGATTTGTCAGGTATTGAAAATCGGATTGGAAAGGAAATACACCAAGAGGAGGTTCAGGGGTAACGGAAGATGCGTCGACACCCCCATATGTTAGGTTGGTGCGGCAATGAGGTGGTCCGTAGGGGATTACTTCCCCAACACGACGGTCATAGGTAGGATGTGCATGTACCTGTCCGTACTCCTATGGGGTATGGAAAGAAATAACGTTATATAGGCGATACTCCCCCAGCGTAAGGCATTGAAAAACATCTACTAAGGGGTCTGAGGTTGGGATGTTAGCTGCGGGAAAGGAAGTGGTTTGTGCGACGGTTTCATTGGTTGAAGGTGTAGGTGCGTTGGAAGTGGATGGCTGGGTTGGATGAATGGGTGTCTTGACTGGTACAAGCACATCATTAGGGCGATACAACATATTGCAAGTTTTGAAGGGGGGAGGATCAGCTTTTACGGTGTAGGACTTCCCCTCGTACTCAAATTTTATGCATCTATGTAAGGTGGAGGGAACGCATCCCATAGCCCGGATCCAAGGGCGGCCTAACAACATATTGTATTGGAACTCTCCCTCAAGGACATAGAAGAGTTCAGGTAAAGTGCGTGGTCCTACACGAATGTTAAGGATCACGGTGCCTAAGGTAGAAGTAATAGCATCATTGAATGACCGCAACATGATGGGGTTGGCACACATGCAACTAGAAGGGATATTCATTTGTTGGAAGGCTTTTGAAGAGATGATGTTTAGGCTAGCGCCCCCGTCAATCATAACACGACGTACCCGAATGTCCCCAACGTAAGCTGAGATGAAAAGAGCAGGGTCAGGATCTTCAGCACCAAAGTCGATAATTTCATCTTCGGAGAAACTGACAGCAGCGGCTTGCTGTTCAGAGACAGAAGTGGTTGGGGAGATAGATTGTTTGGTGAGCAAAGCAACGTGATTGGGTGTTAGAATAGAGGTAACAGGAAAGGTTTCATTAGGTAAGACCTCTATCCCTTGAAGGATTTCAACGAGAGCTTGTCGATGAGATTCAGAAGTCTGAATGAGATCATACAGTGTCATTTTTACAGGTGATTGGTGAAGCTGTTTGATCATGGTTCGGTGGGCAATTCCATTAGAGACGGGGTAGGCAGGTCCACGAATAACCACTTTAGGTGGTGGTGCAATCGGGATGGTGGACGGAGAAAGAGATGCCGCAGGTGTGTTTTCTTTCGCTTTCCCATTGTTTTTCTGCCCTCGAGTAGCAACACTAATCATATTGATCTCGTGAATACGAGAGGAGGAAGACAGTAGGGATAGGTCATGGTCTTCGAGAGTTGGGGCTGTAATAATGATAGATCTTGGTGAGGCGTGGATAGGTGGTATAGGAGAGGGAATTGAAGCTAAAGGTCTCTCTCTTCGTAAGTTGTCTTTCTTAACTTTTCTATCAGAGAGAGGTGACTGACAAAGTATGGCTTTTAAAGCTTTGCATCCCTCCACATCATGTCCTGGTGTGCGGTGGTAAGCGTAGATTTTAGACTCATCATAACCTATAGGTCAAGGTTTAGACAGGTCATAAGGTCTAAGTGGGGGTAGAGAAATGGTCGCATTCTCCACCAACATAGCAAGGATTTTGGCGTAAGATCCTTTGAGTGGGTCAAAATCGGAGGAAGATGAGGGCATTGATTGGGTGGGTTTTGGTAATGTTTGGGTATGGTTGGTTCGTACGGGTGGTGGTTTAGCCAAGGGGTATTGATACGTGGTTTTAACTAAATGAGGTCTCTTTGGTGCAGGAGCTACGTTTAGCTGGTTAGATGATGAGGCTCCAGATAACGTGGTATCCAGAAACAATGGCGGAAAAAGAGGAGTGACGGAAAACAAGTCCTTTGATGATGAAATTTGTTTAGGTTTGATGGGTGGACAGGATACGTGGGGTGACAGTGTTGATATACCCTTAGATCTCTGTATGGGTGCAGAAGGCATAGGTTGTTTTAAATAAAACGCAGGAGGTATGATATATTGATGTAAGGTAGAGGGATGAGGTCCCAATATGGAAGGTAGGTGTGATGATGATGGTTTTAGTTGTGATAGAGGCATAGATTGAGGAGATTGAGTCTGTCTCCTAATGGGATGGACGGCTTTATTTTTAGATAAATCAAGCCGCTTAGGTGGGTGTGTTAGACTAGGTATTGGTGCGGTCACAAGCATAGGGGAAGATTTGGTTAGTTTAATAGAAGTGGATGAGGTATTTGGTAGAGATGAGGGGGGTGAAGATGAGGACATAGGCATTTTAAGCTTCTGTAAACACTTCGGGTATATGGTAGAGGTGTCTGGATCGGTCATCTGCATTTGAGTAGAATAGGGGGTACTCAAACGTTCCCATAGGACTTGTCTATCTTCTGGAGGATGACAGTCTTCAGGTGTGAATTGGAACTCTTGTATGGAAGAAAGGTGGGTTGTGATTCCGGTCCACTGTGGGTGTGATACAGGGGGTAGATGAGGCACTGTATCAATAGGTGTTAAGAGGTCAACCGGTTGTTGAAAAGATTTAGGTGATGAAGGACTAATAGGTAGGAGGGCGTGTTTGAGAGGATCCGTCATGTTTAAAGAATGTGGTGATGTCGGTTCAAGAGGTTTCTCGTCTAAGGATGACAAAAGAAGTGGCGAGCCTTCCTCTTGTACAGCAAGAATGGTAGAAGGAGACGTTTGGGAAATAGATAAATTAGATAACATCCGTTCGCAGTCTTATAGGGATGTGGTGTAAGAAGACTCATCTATGAGAAGAGAACTCTAGGTGGTTAACTCCTGTATGGGTAAAGGAATGGCAAGGATTTCGTTTTGTCTTGATGGTGAGGAAAGGAGGTTCGGTTTCCTGTGTTAGTGAAGAGGCTTGATTCAAAATTTGTCTCGATAGAGGTCTTTTGGCTGGGAATCGAAGACTGCATGGATCTCATGAACACTCTCCTCGGCTAAGATATCCTGGTTTATGTTACTGTTAGAAGAGTGATTCGGGAATGGTTTGTTGAATATTTTCAAATTTCGGTTGGCAGGGGCATTAGGATTATCGAGGGTTATATCCCCTACACATCAACCATTTCCTGCACTATGTTTTTCAACATCTTGCAGTTTTCATGACTATGTCCCTTTACGCGGTGAAAGTTACAGAAGTCATTTTCTTTGTACCAGGAAGGTATAGCGCGAGTGGAGTCAAACCCGGAGTGAGGTTTAACAGGAGGCAAGGTGATAGCTCCGGCTTTGAGCAATTTTTCCAATATCACACCATATGTTTCTCCCAAGGGAGTGTAGTTGATGGGTTATGCTTTATACTTATAAGTGGTTTTTGGCGGGGTATTAGACGGTGGTTGGGATTTGACCATCACCGCGTGGACAGCCCCTTTTGATTTCGAAGCAGTGGATGGGTGAGGAGTGGTGGTGTTTGGTTTATTGGTGGAATCTTGGAGTCCAAAAATTGGGGTTTTTGTTGCGCAACCGCAATTTCTCTTCTTCTAAGGCTCGAATTTCTAGTTTCCGAGCCATGGTAAAGGCCTCGTCAAATGTGTGGAAAGTTTGAATTTGAAGGGTAGGAGAGATGTGCTTAGCGCAGGCCAGCGTAAAAAGTTCGATAAGTTCAGTCTGAGGTAAGGCATATGTAAGTTGGTTGATAAGGCCCCGCCATCGTCCGACGAAATCTGCGATAGATTCGTCTTCAAATTGTCGGATGGCATAGAGGTCGGTGATAGATACTTTCTTGGCAATGTTAATGGAGAAATGATCCAAGAAAGATTGGGCTAGTTGGTTAAAAGAGAAGATTGAGTGCTGGGTTAAAGCACTGTACCACTCCAAGGCGGGTCCTGATAAGGACATGGGAAAGGTGTGGAGTAGTAAAGGCATCATCATGAGCAATCAAATAACAAGCATGTCTAAATGATCGCAAGTGTTGTTGAGGATCCTCTTTACTATTAAAATGAGTAAATTTTGGTAATTCCCATTGAGGAGGATATGAATGAAGGGGGACAGAAGGGTGAATAGGCTCCCGACAAACTTGCTCGTATGTCAAGGCGCTACGACTTCCTGAAACAGAAGCCTCCAGATTTTGCATTTTTTCCATCATTTGTTTAATTAAATTAGTAGTTGGATGAGATGATGGTGTGGTTGTGGTAAACGGAGGAAAATTGGGCCAAGGGCCACCGCTAGACAATGGTGGGGTTAAATGTTGATAAGGTATGGAGGACGAATATGTTGAGGCAACCGAATAGGGATGTCCTATATAAGTTGTTGAGGTTACCGGATACGTGTATGGGAATGAAAAGGTAGGCGGAGCTTGAAGAAGGAAAGCTCGTGTGGATAGGTGGCAGAGAGCAAGTCATGAACGGAGCAGTCTGCAAGAGAGACGAGGTAGGAGCAGTCGGTGGTAATGATATGTTGGGCCCAAGATTAACCAAAGGAAAGCCAATCTGTGTCGTATGAACCCCTGAAGCCGCTGAGGTAGGAGACGGGACTAAGGATGCGGAAGGCAAAGCGGTAGTTATCAGGCGGAGAAGGAGCTAAATGAGCAGCTATACTGATAGGCATGCCAACAAGGAGTTGACCGTCGGGTGTACGGTCAGGGGCATGAGACAAATAGTATTGTACAGCGCTAGGATTAGCATCCAGAAATTTGGCAAATTCTTTATCTCCTACAGGAATTTTAGGAACCTCGCTGGTGTCCGTAGGATTCCCCACAGAATGTGAAGGGGGTGATTCAGGAAAAGGCACAGAGCAAGCATGTGAAACCATGGCGGCGGCTTGCTTTCGAGTGATAACAACCATGGACAGGAGTACACAGTAGGGTTTCAATCTATCAGGAGCAGAAACAGACAACAAGATGTTTGAAATTGGTAGGTTGCTAGTTTGTTAGGAACTGTAAAAGACAGTAACCGATATCGGTAGGATAACCGATGTCGGTTAGACTATAGCCGACGTCGGTAAGCTAACTGATGTCGGTATAATAGAACTTGTGTAAGAAGCACTAAATAAGTTGTTGATTTGGTGTTAACAGTGATTAGTATGCCTACCAAACTGTTCTGTAGTGATCACAGAAAACAGTGTATGACAGAGAAACAGAATTGGAAACAAGCAAGAACGCACAAACAAATTAACAGACTAACCCTAGGGTTAATTTTAATCAATTTAGGCTTATGCCTTTAGACATGGAATGATGTCAATCCTAAACAAAAGACTTAGGGGAAATGTCAAGTTTGTTTTGGCTTATAAGGTTACCTCAATCGGTCGGAGGAATACTACGGAAAAGGGGGGATGTTTTGAGCTGTTGTGTTAATTATGAAGTGATTCGGTATGTGTTGTGCAGTGAAAGTAAGATTAATTTCCTGTCAATACCGTGGAAATCACCCCCACGTGTATGACCTGTTACTTAGTCTACGTTCACTAGAATTGAAAACAACAAGCAAGAATGTAATGCACGTGTTTTAAACCCAAATCGAAAATGATATTCGATGAAGCAAATAAGATGACTTTCACTAATGCAAAACTAGGAAAGCAAGAAAAAATCTTTTACAAAATATAACAAAAACAGCAACAAAAAGTATGCTCCCTAAATGAAAGCAAACAAGAGAAACAGAAACCCGAAATGGGTCCCACCGGGCGTGCCAAAATGTTTCACGCGGAATGTCTCTGCTCTGCGGAATAGACTTGCTTCTTATCCTTTCATTCCTTTGAGAAACAGATAAGGGTTAGGGCTAGGAGGAATACCTGTTGAATGTTGAGATGGTGTCCGTGTACCATAGAGAAAGATCAGGTTGATTGTGAAGAACTCCTTTTTATCTTGGAAGGACTACCTGCAAATAAGAATACAAGACCACAAGATTTTGATTAGAAAATAAATGAGGGAACTACCTTGGGCCCAGGAAATACAAAACTTCCTTTCGAATGTGGTCAGTTCCCCTGCTAGTATGAATTAACACAAAAGATTGTAAAATAACAATTAAATAACCTCATTGAAACAAGTAGAGGGAAAGGCTGGTTTTTGGTTTTGAGTCACGATAACCGATACCGGTTTCTACTAACTGATATCAGTAGGGGCTATGTTTTAGGGACTTTTGGTGAGGGTCAGTTGTAGGGTGGTTGTGTTGTTTGTAAGGCTAATAAATGAGTGGGATTAGGTAATGGGGTGATGAGAGGATAGAGGAATGATAGTTAGATGTAATGTGTTGCTGGGTAGTAGATCTGGGAATAGATTTATGACGGCTGTGATTCAAAAGTCTAAGAAATGTTATCAAAGACAACATACAAGATAATACTTACTGGTTATTGACGAGAATGTAGGTCCAAGAACTGTGATGACAAAGGCAGAACTTAGATAGGACATCTTGATGATCAGAAGATGAGATATCTTCCCTCATGATGATCAGCTGAGTATCACAGGGCTCTGGTTGTGCAGTTGCAGTCTTGGGCTTGATGTCCTTCTCTGTAAACTCTTCTTGTTTCTTCACTTGTCTCTTCTCGGCCAAGCAAATCCCGATCCTTTCAATGATTTCTCCTCCTTTTTGATCAAATGAAAATCCGATCTTTTGTTTTTGGTTGGAGGTGGTCATTTACAGGGAACTGATGGTGGTTACACAACCGACAGTGGTCGAGTAGGAACCGATGTCGGTCACGCCAAAGAGGGCTATTTTTGGTAAAATAGCTAGCTTTCCCTCCTTTTCTCCTGAGGGATTAGTTGCAGGCTTGGTCAAGTCATTATGAGGTTGGTTTTGGGTGCAGGTGAGGAGTAATTAGTCATGGGTGTGGATGTGGACCAAGTTATAGGTCTTAATTAGGTTAGTTTAGGGTTAAGACTAGGTCATGATGAGGTGGCAAAATGAGGTGGCAGGTTTGTAGATGTGGATTTATTAATTATAAGGTAATTAATAAATAATTATGTAAGGTTTAGGTGATGAGGTTAGGTTGCAAAATGAGATGCGGGGCACAGGGGGTCGTAAGACACAAATTTGGTGTCTACACCAATATCACCACACCTTAAGAATAATTTCTTAGACATAAAAGTGCCTTCCATTAGGGACAGGCACAACAAAAGGTGTTTGATACATTGAGAGATAGGCTTGTCACCAAACCAATATTACATTTTCCCTCTTGGGATAAGCCCTTCCATGTTCATGTAGATGCCTCTGAAATGACCATTGGGGTAGTACATGCACAACCTAGTGAGGGAATTGTTGATCATCCCCTATGCTTTGCAAGTAGGAAGTTGACACCAGCATAACAAAACTATACTATGACCTGAGTGGGAAGCATTGTCAATGATCTATGCACTTCACAAGTTTAGATAGTATCTGTTGGCAAGTCCCTTTGTGTTTTACATTGACCACATGGCATTAAAGTACTTGGTGAACAAGCCTATTCTACAAGGGCACATATGCCACTGGATGCTATTATTCCAAGAATTTGAATTCATGGTTGTTGTGAAGTCGAGAAAGAGTAACTATGGACCCGATCATTTGTCAAGGATTGATTTAGGGGAGGATGCACAGAGCATTGAAGAGACAATGCTAGATGCACAATGGTTCAGGTTACAGCATACACCCTCATATTTCAAGGAGATTATAGTATTTCTAAAAGAAGGGGTGGCACCAGAAGGGATGAAGACATTAGAGAAGAAGCAACTAGCCATATGCACCACACCCTACATGTTGATCAGTGGGGACTTATAAAAATTAGGGTATGATGAATTTTTGCGTAGGTGTGTACTAGAGCATGAGCACCTCGCCATCATAGAGGAAGCACATGGAGGAAGTGCATGTGGACATCATACAGGGGATGTCACCACATATAAAATATTAATGGCAGGCTCTTGGTGGGAAACACTAAGCCACAATGATCACTTTTTTGAGGTATTTAAAGCCATGCTTGGGCCTGTTATTTCAAATAAGACTATGGCAAACCATTGGATAAGAGAGAGAAATGACCCTAGTGTCCTTTCATAGTGTTGAAACTTGTGAGGACATGAGAGCTTAATTTAGATTTTTGATCTCAGGATCCTTCATTTTCAAAGCAACATGTCAAGGTTGATCACGCTGCTTCACTTCTCATGGTACCTATTTTACTGGGTCCATGCCTCCTTCTAAATACTATCATCAACAGCTATGGAGAAATTTTTCTGTAAGGAATGTGTTATGAGGAGGTTATCTATGTCATTTAGCTATGATATTACCACTTCATAGGGGTACACTATTGCTTGGAATGAGACCCATGAGGATCCTGTTAGCTATTCCTTTTCTGAGGTAGCTATTCATACAAGACTCACCTTCCACCCACCTAAGAATCATTATGCAACATTCTATAGCGTTTAACACGACAATGTTGAAGTGATACCAATTACCAAATTATTTTTCAAAGGCTCATGGAATACAAGAGTGTGATGTATGACAGTCAAGTATTGCATCTTATTGATGATAGATTTACTGTGGGAGTTGGTATCTTTTCCTGAACAGGAAGCCACACCATTTGAATTAGGTGTAAGTGGTATACCAAACCAAATATGTCAGCTAGTTCATGGGTACCTTTCTACAAATAGTTGTCTTGTTAGCCAGGAGGGTTATTGATGATGCAAAGATGGTATTACATTACTCTGAGGAATTTTTTCACATATGTTGCCAAGATGGATCACTTACCAGCATGGATACAACTTGATTGCTACATCATAAACCATGTTAATCGTATACTACATTGAAAACATGAAATTTGAGGTTGGGTTGGTCTTACATGGATATTCTACAAGTATTTTGGAAATATTTTGAAGTAAAATTCCATTGGATTTGGTCCCTACATATATCTCTTATATCTTTAATTGTAGTGCATGCTAGTTACCCTCTACTGGATGGATCTCACTAAATTCCCTGAACATTCTTGGTACTAGAAGATGGAACCCCTATTATACTATCACTTCATTTTGTTCATGTCACTCCAATAAAATATTGTATCTTCAGCATAATTGGTGAGCCCTCATTGCTATGTATACTCCTTTCTTGTATTTTAATAGGTTATGTTACTTTAGTCAGCATCTTCTTCCAAATTCAGACTATTCAGAGGGATCTTGTCTACTATTTTGACAGGACATATCTTGAATTGCATTATTCACCTTAGATTATAGTTTTGCAGAGAAATGTGAAGGACATCATTCATGAGTCAATAGTTACCATGCCCATGATTCTTTTCAGACAATCCTGGTTGAATGATGGCTGATTGATAAGCCAAGTCCATGAATACAATTCAGTACTAAAAGGTTATCATTACTGTCCACATGATACCATGGCTCCACTTTGTGATCCCACAATGTATAGAGCAATTGGTTAGAAGTCACATATAACAACATGACCCAGTAGGTCACCTTGAAATTTCATATTGATAGAAGAAGTGCTTCGTATCTCAGTTCTGCACAAATCGACGACATATCATCATGTAGACACCTAAAATATGATTACACTTAGCATTTCATCTAATCCAATCAATTAACAACACTTTGTTAAATCCCCATACTTCACTCCACTCTCGGATGCCCATTCACGACACTCTTTCTTGGTCATATTCCTCCTATAATCAGCTTATTTGGCTAATATCTCTCTTATTAGCTAAACATTCCTCCTTTCAACCATTCAAAACCTCCCTAGTTCTCTCTAGACCACTTCTATTGGCTTTGTAGGCTATCTATCAGTCACAATTGGTTATCCAGACCCCTCCCAACTCTCAATGAGTCTCTAATCACTTGCTAATCAAGTTTAACTAGCCTAAGCATGTTTATCCTAATCTAATCTAAAAGTGCTTTTTGAGCTTTAGTCCCACATGCACCCAAATTCCAAATTCTCCCAAGTGGAAAACTATAAATACAAGGCTAAGCCTACCCATTCAAACTACAACTTTACATAAGCTAAAGCCAAAACAAGCCTAAGAAAGCTTAAGAGCTCATTTGCATTAGCCAAGCTAATAACCATTTGATCTTGGGTCATCCACCATTAAAATAGCTTCATCTTGCACCCATGTTAGGTTAGTAATGAAATAGCTAAACTTGGCCATGTAGCCATTTAGTGAGATTCATTCACCCTCATGGAGTAAACAACACACAATTTGATTGCTTAGAATCTAACTAGGTTCACTTTCATTAAGCTTTCATAGAGTAGAGAGTAGTATACATGTTAGTTTTTGATGTTTTTGTCAAATTTATAATGCTTGCATGTTAGTTTCTCTTGTTTAGCTCTAATCCTATGGTGCATGGATGAGTTAGCAAAGCTTTGAGGTTCTTTAGCCTCATTCCATAGCTTTTGCAACTTTCCATTGCACACATTTGGCATGCCCGGTGGGACACTTTGTCCATCCTCCATTAATGGAGTCACTTTGAAGATTTTTTTTTTAGTTTCTATTTTTTTTTTTAGTTTCAATCTTTCTAGATTAGTTTCAAGCTTTCTAGATTTTTTTCAGGTTTTAGATTAGTTTCAAGTTTTTATTTTCACTAACATTTCATGTATTAATGGCTAAAATCAAGGTTTCCTAACTAGTTTAGCTAGGTTTGTCTTGTTTTTGTGCTCTTTGTAGGATCAAAGGAGGTGAAGTGCTGCCAAAAATTGAACCAAATCGAAAAATTTGATATTTTGATATTTTTGAAAAATCACGTGTTTTTTAGCCACCTATAGGAAAGGGGGCACACACCCATTCTGTGCATACAGGTGCAACTCTCACTATGTTTTTTTTACACAGAGGCATGCAGGCACCAAAAAAGGGCACAGGAACAACAAAAGGTACACAAACAGTGGTGCATGCATCATTAGTAATCTTCCGGAGGCCATAACTTTTGCTCCCGAACTCAAAACGACTCCATTTTTGTTGCGTTGGAAAGGTATTGAAGTGAAATAAACAATGGAAACATAAATTTGGGGTTTTAAGTTACCAAAAATTTAAGGTTTTCATTTTTATTAAACTACTCATTTCTAACATGTCTAAATGCTTTGGAAAATTTGGTCTTTGATGTTCTAACACCTTGCAAGTTTTATTTTGAATCTAACTTCTGTTTTGTAGGGTGTTTTTACATGTTTGATGGTGATTTGACTTGTTTAAAAGGTTAATAAACATTACATGTTTAATCATGAGATTAAAGTCATGTATGCTCTTCCCTCGCACCTTTTAGGTGATCTTGGGAATCAGAAATGATTCTTAAGTCCTTTTGATGCTTTGAGGTTGTTAGGAATATTTGAGTGGAAATTGGCTAAACTTGGCATAGTTGAATTAAAAGTGTTTTTCCATTTTGATATCTTTTTGGATTTTTGAAGACAATCACGTATGCTCTTCTCTTGCGTCCTTGGATGAGCTGGAGAATCAGAAATGATGCCTTCTCTTTTGATGGAAAACTACTAAAAATCATCATACAGGACCAAAACACCATTGCTTGCCAAAGAACAGAGGAATCAAAACAAAAGTCAGAAAACTACTAATACAGTTGTTATACAGGTTGCCAAACGGTGTTCAAGCAAACCACATCTAATTAAAAAAGATAAAACGAACAACATATTCAAAACACTGTATTGCAGGTTTTGGAAAAGGGTACGTCCCTCTCCGCTCAACTGGAACATAACCCCTTTGGCATAACGCCTTAAGCTACAACAATGGGGGTGGTTCCAGGAACCCCAAAGTAGTCCACGCAAGAGGGAACCTTGTGGATGAAACGGGAAGTGCTCCACACTACCTATCTGACTAGTAATTCCTTTGTGAGATAGAGTTACAAGTTGTCCCTACGTGACCCTTTTAAGTACACAATTGGATGCATCTGATGCCCACTGTGCTTGAAGGGGGAAAAGTCGAGATACTCCCAAACTAGTCAGTGTGACTTTTTGGGTAAATCATCCCACTCGTGGATAATCTTTGTAGCACCTAGGATGAGAGAACCACCTAGGAAAATATACTTTGGCCAGGAGCCCACTTTGACCATTCTAAAAATTGTGTTGAGTTATGAGCCATCATTTTCATCACGAAACGTGTGACGCGTTACTCTGGCCTAGTTCTTCACTTACCTTAAGGTAAGGTGAAACTCTGCCAAAGTAAAGCCAACATTTTTCACCCCCATTTTGATCTACCTCCTTCACCTTCTTTTGACACTTTGTTGATCAAAGGAAGGGTGACTACCTTTGTGTTACCAATCGATTTCTTCTGCCACTTTTTTGTTTGTTTACACCCATCCATGTTTGTGGCTGGGTAAGTTAAACATCTAAAGTGTGTGGAGGCATATTTATATCATTGGTAGCCTTTGTGATCTTGATACCCACGTCAGGATCATCATCATAGTTAGGATTGATTCATCATTTTATCTCCCTTTGACATGTTACCTCGTTTGCATTGTCTCGACATAATTAAGATACTTATGTCATGTTTCTCATAAACATGATCTAAGTTTCCACATTGTGGCATTACGCTGCCCACATTTTAACACATCCTTAGTATACTTTGACTTAGTTTGATTTCAAACATTGTCCTAAATCTTGAAAGGTGTCACTTACTTTGTTTGTGTCATTTCGATACCACTTTGACACTAATATCTCACTTCTCCGTGAAGCTTGATAGACGTGTCCAATTGGTGTGGTTACCTGGCTTACATTTGTAAACCCCACCCTTTAACATTTAGGTCTTGTTGGTTGTTGAACTTGTCATGTGGTATCCTTTGATTGGGAGTCACATCTACCCTTTGTTAATATTTACACCTTGTTCATTTCGAGCTTGACGTAAATATTGACATTGTGTTGATCATTTTTGCATCGAACTATCACTTTGCACACACATTTTCATAGGGTGTATTTCCTTGTTGATTGGCTTTGTGTTTCACACTTGCATGATTGTTCCTTATGATTATTCATTCATAAAAATTATTTTCTAGGACAATCCCTTTTTATCTCATCGATATTGCATCATCACGATGTCTATTTTCCTTAGACCTTCTTCAGAAAATCATGCACGCATATCAATACTTACAAAATGTCTAGTTGGTTGTCCTTATGCTACCAAAATTGACATGTCACTTCCTTCCCTTTGAAGGAGTTCCATCACACTATCTAGATCTAGACATTTTTGCTTAAAACAACACCAAAATGACTGACTATCGTGTGGTTCCCCATACTTACAAAAATACAGAACCTAGGTTTAGCAATTCAAATCAAAATATTCCCATTACAACTAAACCTCGTTTGGTTCTTCATGCTAGAGAGCCCATATGGGTAACTCGTTCCCCACCTTCATCTCATAGTCGGTGGTATGGTTTGGACACTTCTGATCCAAATTATTATTCGAGTTCCCCCCACTCTTCTTCTAATTCTAATCCAAACATTTCCTCTTCTTCTGAGGATTCCAATCCAAATATTTCCTCTGACTCTTCTGAGGATTCAGATCCAAACTACTATTCGGATTCATCTAATTCAACTCCTAAGTCATCTAATGTGACTCCTATGTCATGGTCCTCCCTATCTTCACAGGAACCTCTTCATCATACATTTAATGTGACTCCTACGTCGCGGTCCTCCCTTTCTTCACAGGACCCCTTTTATCAGTCACCTCAACGACATCTTCTTCCTTTGAAGATACGTGCGACTCCAAATCCCTCCAATCAAACATCTAATACAATTCTTGAATCACGGTCCTCTCTTTCTTTGTAGGACCCTTGTTATTATTCATCCAATGCGATTCTTGAATCACGGTCCTCCCCTTCTTCGCAGGACCTTCTTCATCAATCACCCCCAATAAATCTTCCTTCTTTGAAGATTCATGTGACTCAAAGTCCTTCGAGTCAAACATCTGAATCGACCCATGCATCGCAATCTATAGACTTTGGACTTAATCCTACTAGTTTACAGATGATATACCATCATATAGGTAGGTCCACACCACCTTCTTATACTCCTGAGACATCTAGCTACACATCTTCTTCATCTCTCACATCATCTTCTTCTATTAATCATCATCAAACATCTTCTAAGTCTTCCACACCAAGTGAACCTCTTTCTTCCAATCAACCCCTGGTGGTCGATCAACAACTCATACTGATTGACCTCTTTCAGAATGAAGAAACAATCAGGGCATTTATAGGGGCACATGAAGATATTCCTTTAGAAGATTACGAGAAAGGATTCTCTTTAGACTTCGATGCACCCGCATATTCTGAGAAAAATGTTGATTCCTTTTATCAAGAAATAGAGGAAGAGCCTCAAATCATGCAACTTGATCCTCCTCTTATTCTTCCATCTTCACATTCTTCATTAAGTGAGGAAACTCCTAGGTCTTACATTGATCCATGGCCTATCTTCTCATCACCCAATCACTCCTTGTCTATCATAATTCCTCAATCACAATCTCTTATGGGGTCAACACCAAGTAGCCCTTCATCTTCATCTAGGTGTGGGTCACCTTCTAGTAGCCCTTCCTCTGCTATTTGTGGGACATTTTTGAGTAGCCCACTATCTTCTATTCTTGGGGCATGCCAACTAGCCCCTTGTCTTCTAGGTATGGATCACCCCCGAGTAGTCCATCATCTTCTATTCTTGGGCCACATCCTAGTAGCCCATTATCTTACATCTATGGGTCACGTCCTAGTAGCCCTTCTTCTTCTTCTATTCTTGGGCCACATCCTAGTAGCCCTTCATCTTCTATCTATGGGTCACGTCCTAGTAGCCCTTCTTCTTCTATTCTTGGGCCACATCCTGGAAGCCCTTCATCATCTTCTATCAGTAGCTCACCTCCCGGTAGCCCCTCCTCTTCAATTCTTGGACCATATCCTTTTCATCCATCACATATTTCTTCTATCAATGGTTGTGGCAAGCCCATGGTCATTTATCACATCAGTTCTAAACATCCACGTTCACTTTCTTCTCCTTCTTGGGATCAGACAAGTCACACATTAGCTTATAAGAAACCCAAACAGTTTCTTAATCAAGCTCAGATCAAAACTGTAAAGAGCTCTATAGCTCCCAACAAATCAAACAATCTCAAAATTCTAAATCAAGCGCGATTCAAGAACGCACATCAACGTAACCATCAAGTATGGCACAAAGTGCATAAACCTCTGGATGGGGAATTAAATCTCCCACATATGAAATCCATGTTTCAGAACAAATCACAGTCATTTATTGAGTGTGAACTCACCTCAATCATCGAGATCGGGGATAATATCACTCTCGATAAACAAACATGCCTAGTCTCCCTTATCAAGGAAGTCACAAACATTGTTGTTGGATCTTACCACACAGAGTGACTTTGTTAGTCCCAACCTCTTAAAACTATCAAAAATCTAAAAATAAAAAACAATTCAAAAATACAAAAAACATTGAGAAAACACAACAAAAATCAAAGGTACAAAGATCAAACATTGCAATCAGGTATTGCGTACACATGGATGTTTCTTTCTTCCCTTGTTATTTTGCAAGTCTTCCTACCATTTTCATCCCTTCGGTGATATTTTGGTTAGCTTATTCACATGCATTTTGTGACATTTATCTCTATGGTATCCGTTTGACCCTGGTCTTTTATCACCTTGGTAAATTAAAGAACGACTGACCTCTTAGAGATCCTATCACATTCAACATCTAATAAACTTGTTGCGAAAACTTTTGGACATAGTTGTTGACACTAGCCAATGTCTTCATCATAATCACTTCAATTTCCTTCCATTAAGCCATCAATGGTTCTTAACCCCTTGTCAAACAAGAGAGCTGAAATAAGTTTTCAGAAAGAAAAAGAATCAAAATCAATCAAAAATCAAAAGCTAAAAGCTACAAAGCAAAAGCAAATTGATATATTACTCTCTCTTGGGGTATTTCCAATAATCTCTATCGGGGCTATGGACACCTGACTGGTAGTAGAGAAATGTTGTGATTAGAATCAAATACATCTCCATCGGGGCTATGGATGCTGGCTGGCAGCGGAGCAATGTACAACTATCCTTCCACCATCCATTCACAAAATCACCTTTCAAAATCAATCATCCCTACACATTGGCTAGGGTGTCTTCACTTGTTGTCTATTAAATCTTCCCTTCAAGAGGTAATAAATTCCACGTACACACATTGGATCTCTATGAGTAAGCAGGATTAGTATGTTACCAAGTGTCTTTTTTTGGACCTTGTTCAGACTCTTACTCTAGTCCATATCTCATCTCATGATTTGTGCCTTTGGCTAATCACTTCTTCATCGTGAGGCTTCTAAGCTACATTCATATCATTCACATCATTCTTCTACTTCATTCAGAACATCCATGTGTATAAGATTACTTTTTTCCATGTTTTCAGACACCTTTGTCCCCTTTCACAAAAACAATCTTCTCCTTCCTTTCTATCATGTGCTTTTAGGCCAACTTACGCTGGGGGCATCCTTGCTTCTTCCCAGCACTTCATTGGTTTACATTCACCATCATGTTGAACCTATCCATAATGGCCTTGGGTCCCACTTCTACCTGTGAAGAGTTTTCCTTTGAATACTCCCACCTAATCGTTGGGGCATTTTTGCATCTTCACCTTTCTCATACACACGTGGCCTTATGCCCTTGTACATCCCATCTATCACTAGGGGCATCCACGCTTCCTCATCTTCCTGTAAATAGTTTCAGAAAATTTTCAAAAAAATCAAAAACATTCAAATATGTTAGAATCATCAAAACATTCAAATATGTTAGAAAAATAACAAAAACATTCAAATATGTTTCAAATATGTTTAAGAAAACTTCTAAAAATTGAAAATCATCCTACAAAACATCACTCTTTGGTTCTCACCTATTCATGTGTGTGACTCGCAGATCATCTTGATCTACCTCCATCAACAAAAGTTAGGCTTGCTTACTTCGTCTGTACTCTGGGGCACAACGAGTTACCTGGTACTGTTTCGTAGTGCACATTGCTTTTTCATCAGACCGAAGTGTCCTCCATTTTCCCTTTGCATGTATCCTTGCTTGGGGCACCATCATTAACCCTTGTCATTAATTCGAATAGGTTGGAACTGAAGCTTGATAACAAAAACATTACCTTGTTTCTCTGTTAGGTTTAGCTTGTTTACTTTCTCGTATTGCATTGCATTATGTATGTTGCATGGAGTTACGCATATTTTACTTTCTCGTATTGCATTGCATTTTGTATGTTGCATGGAGTTGGTGTTTTTAGCAATGGACATTTGTTCGTATATGGCTTTTCATGTCATACTACACTTTTGTTCATTCTTTTTAATAAGGACCGATGATGAAGATCTTTAGCAATATGATGAAAAATAAAGTTGTTTAAAAGGCACTGGATGGATGTTAGCTCATTCCCCCTTTCTCATACTCCTTTTCTTCTATATCCCCTTTCTTTTCTTCTTCTTCACATTATCATTTCTTCTATTATCTTTCTGTCATCTTTTCGATCGTCGATCGAGTTCTTCTATCACCCCATCACCAATCGAGGGGGCATCCTTCATTATTCTCATTTTTCTTCTATCCCTTCAAGATTTTCTACTTGTTTATGCTTGTCTACTTTCTTTGAAGTGACGTCACTTACGTCACCCCAAAGAGGGGAAAATGTAGACACCTAAAATATGCTTACACTTAGCATTTCATCCAATCCAATCAATTAACGAACACTTCGTTAAATCCCCATACTTCACTCCATTCTCGAATGCCCATTCACGACACTCTTTCGGTCGTATTCCTCCTATAATCAGCTTATTTGGCTAATATCTCTCTTATTAGCTAAACATTCCTCCTTTTGACCATTCAAAACCTCCCTAGTTCTCTCTAGACCACTTCTATTGGCTTTGTAGGCTATCTATCAGTCACAATTGGTTATCCAGACCCCTCCCAACTCTCAATGAGTCTCTAATCACTTGCTAATCAAGTTTAACTAGCCTAATCCTAGCTTAACTAAGCCTAAAGCATGTTTATCCTAATCTAATCTTAAAGTGATTTTTGAGCTTTAGTCCCACATGCACCCAAATTCCAAATTCTCCCAAGTGGAAAACTATAAATACAAGGCTAAGCCTACCCGTTCAATCACACAACTTTACATAAGCTAAAAAGCCAAAACAAGCCTAAAAAGCTTAAGAGCTCATTTGCATTAGCCAAGCTAATAAGGCATTTGATCTTGGGTCATCCACCATTAAAATAGCTTCATCTTGCACCCATGTTAGGTTAGTAATGAAATAGCTAAACTTGGCCATGTAGCCATTTAGTGAGATTCATTCACCCTCATGGAGTAAACAACACACAATTTGATTGCTTAGAATCTAACTAGGTTCACTTTCATTAAGCTTTCATAGAGTAGAGAGTAGTATACATGTTAGTTTTTGATGTTTTTGTCAAAGTTATAATGCTTGCATGTTAGTTTCTCTTGTTTAGCTCTAATCTATGGTGCATGGATGAGTTAGCAAAGCTTTGAGGTTCTTTAGCCTCATTCCATAGCTTTTGCAAAGTAGATTGAAGTAGATAAGAGATGACCCAAAATATGCCTTCTCCAGGAAAAGCTTATTGCACACCTAATTAAGTTCTAGACCAGGTGTCCACGTGTACATGAAAGCTGGTTTGGCCCATGAAGAAAATGGTATGCATAGGCAATGAAATAAGATGGAGTCTTTCACTTGTTTCAAATGGTGTTGTTGGAGTCCCATTAGAATCCTTGTCCTTTAAATGATTACTCTTCCAAGAAAAATGTAATAAGGAGATGATCCAATTGGAGTTAGTGCACCCAAAATCATGTTAAATGACCCAGAGGGTCTACACCATCTATAACAATGATGGAATGGTCACTTCCACCTAGAAGACTGGTTACATTGCTGGATCAACCAACAAACCTTCCTTGCAGATTATAGCCTAAGTGCCTTTACAAAAGGTGCAACAAATGTACAATTTTTGATGTTCATAAGATACTCAATTGTCCACTGTTCAAACATTAAGCAAAATTCTCATTACCCCACAGCTCATTTCACATTTCAAAGGCCGTCATACTGTGAAGGAGATAATGAAGTAGATGATGATTTAAGCAATAGAGAGGAATTCCTGGACAACTATCATATGCAGTAATACAAGAGGTTGAGGTACTATTTCATTCCATAAGACATCAAGGACCTGGTCATGAAGAAAGCTTCACCATTCTGGTAACAAATTGTTTTTCCCTCCCAGGAGAATGATCCTAACCTTGAACCCGAAGGCATGGTTGCATATTTGAAGGAATATATTTTAGAGGGCACCATCTACTACTTGTCTTCACAGTATTTCCTTGTGGATGAGATTGTCAGCAGCGCAAAGGAAGGTGAAAAAATCATTTTCGGTAATGTCCTACTAACCATTCTAATCAACATAAATTTGATTCTCCATGCTTCTAGATAAAATTCCATTGGACTAACCCATACTGACTCATTCACCCGCGAAGGATTGAAAAGTATCCATGGGACACTTGACAGTTGTATCAAGGTCTTATTTTGGAGAAATTGTATCTCACAAATTGAGGAACATGTCTGTAAGGTAATGGAGGATTCTCAAACAAGTGTCACTAGCCATCAAGTGAGAGGCATAGTTTCCCCATGTGATACATGCAGCCTTTAAGTTCATGGGCAGATTCAAATGTAATAGTCTGAGAATGGAAGGTCTTAGTGCAAGCTCCCTTATTTCCTTCACATTTCCAATACTCTCCAATTATGAACTCCTTCATAAATCCAAGAAGTATATTGGACCTTGGCTTTAGATAGGGACTTCATGGGAAATGCGTGAAAGGCACGTTGTATCCTTACCACTAACTAAGACGTCACATACCCCTTGTGAGAGGTTCAATGTCCATGAGGTCCAACCTTCCTGAGGCATTCACGATGAAACCTATTTCATTTCCTGAGGAAGCTATGGCAATGTATGGACCATTTCTTATAAGACCTTTTTCAAAGATGAGAAGATACTTACCAGAATGAATATCCTATCTCTTTTTCCAAATGGTAGGACTAGGCTTGTCTTAGGTAAGTCTCTTGAAAATTAACCAAAGCTTCTTCTACTAAGTTTGGTCGAGAACAGTCAAAGTTCTAGAGCATCCCTTGGGTCAAATTCTACTAGAACTAGCCATGTCTCAATGTAGTGGCAATACATACCATGTATGCAAAGATCCTAATCTAGAGCTGGAAATACATTTATGCTCAAGGAGTCAAAGAGGAAGGTGGTAATGCTTCCAGTCCCACACCAGAATCTCTCACACTTAGGAAGAATGTGGGTTGAAGAATAATCACCATGCTCGTGTAGATTTACGTAGTTGCATTGAGAGGTACAAACATGGTGAAATAGGGTGATGATTATCTCCTTCCACTGGAATGAAGAAAATCTCTATGAAAACCCAAGTAAGCACCCATCTACGACGTGCATCCTCATAAGAAGAAGGATACTAACATACAAGGGTTTTGTTTCATGCGGCATAATTTAGCCAAGATGTTTCCATGGAACCCAAGGACATAATGCAAGGAGATCTTCAGCCCATAGACCATTACTAGCCACCAAGCCTGTACACAGGACAAGATAATTCTTAGGTAGCACAAGAAGTCAAACTGCATGCCATACATGGAGACCCTACCATGATCCCAAGAGGAGTTACATTGCAGTGTACTCCAGCTAGTATTGAATGAGGATAAGGAAGATTGTAGAGAAAGGGACCTTAGTAGCACTGGATGGCCCCATGAACTATAGGTATTCCTAAGGGCACGTACATAAAAGCAAGGAACATGAAGTCCTCCTCACTTAGAGGCTCAGGAATGGGTGTAGATTCCCATGACCCCAAAAAACTATTATGCACGTGGTTCTTTCCTCCTTGTTCTCAAAGCTCATGATGATGTCATATTTTGATAAGGAGGCTACTTATCTATGGATAAGGAAGATTCTCTCAAAGCTAGGAACTTGTCTGCCCATATTGATGCTAATACCTCAGAATTCAAAGAAATAAATTGTATGGCAATCAGGTAACTTTAACAGAATCTCCTAGGAAGACAACTTTAGGTCCAATGTTTGCAAGCTCTCAGACAACACATTAGATGATGGAACTACAACAAGGCCTCCCCATGTTGATTCAAAGATAGCATTTGGGTAAATGTAATAACATGAAACATTTGGATCAATGAATATGAAGCTAAGAGGAACCAGCTAGCCACAAGAACAAAAGAGCTAATTCCTTTGAGAAGTTTGATCAACGCCCAGTGGCAGCAAGAGTTCACATGTAGGATGAAAAGGATAGAGTGTGTCAATACTTAAAAGGTGGAGTCCCTTTTAACAAATGCCTATAGTGGAATGATGTTACCTAGCAACATTTTACCCCACGGAAGTATACATCAATATCCCTTTGAGTTTCTCTGATGACTTAACAAGAGCCCTCACCATGGAGAGGTGGCCTCTAGCCTTGGATATCTCATTAGAAGAGGTGGTATCCTAGGTAGGAGGAATTCCTTTTGATGAGTCATGATCTGGGTACCCTGCCACTAGCAAAACCTCCTCCTTGGTGATGTTCCGGTGCAATGCCTCCCTTAACCACTTTAGGCCGTGTATTAATCTATGCACTATCAGATGCCTCAAGTTGGTGCTATCTTGGTCATCTATTGATCTTCAAGCGTTGGAGCTTAACCAGAGTTCTAGTGAAAGAAAATAAGGTGAAAGAAGAGCATAAGGATAAGATCCTCAGCCACGGTCCTTTGTTTTCTTGAAAAGAAGAATAATTCTGATCTTCAAGGTGGTTTTGAAACCATAGAAAGAATCATGCAATATTTAAAGGAAATTTGCACCATAGTGGTTAGGAGATGGCATGCACTAACATGTTCCAAGGGAGTTCACCCTCTTCTCCACCACGGCCTTGTTAACTCCATGAAGCCACCAGGATATCCACATCCTTTCCACATGGGGTCCACCTTCAGTGGCCCTCATTCCTGAGATCATAGCATGAATGTTGATGCATGATCCTGATCCTGAGTGCTCATTCTTACCTTTAAATATTTTCCTAGTTACTGCATATAGTGATGTCATCACTCCTCCCAATTCTTTAGCATCATGGCTTTGACCAATCTTCATCCCCTTATCCTTAGTATCCATGCGTCGTGGACCTACAATTCTCTTAAAAGAAGGGTACATTCTTCCTTATTGCGCGTTATAACAAAGGATAGTGGCTAGCGTCATGATTCAAATGCCAGATTTCAAGTACGTAAAATGGTGTTTGGGCTCCATAAGAAACTAAAACTTGAGGGAAACTCCGCACAAGGATGAACATATAGATCTGGAGGGAAACTATCCTTGGTGTGACCTTCCACTTCAATCTATACACTAGATCCCTGAGCGGGTTACATGAGCTGAATTTTCTAATAAATTTTCCATAGTTGGTCGATTTTGCAATGGCTGCAATATATGCCTCTAAGAATGGAATAACACTGGTTTCAATGCCAACTCCCAACTACCTGGCAACATGTAGGGATATAGTTCCTCTAATGCTTCACACGTATCATTTTATGTCTTATGGTAGCAATGCCCTTCTAAGCATGGTGTAATAAATCCTCCAAAAAACCATTGTGCATGCTGGCTAGGCCATGTGAATATCATAAGACAACTTAGATAGAAGTGTCTTGAAAACGGGCATCATACTCATGTACACTCTCAATAGTGCCTTGCTTGATATATTTGAGTGCAATGATACTTTTTTGCTTAAACTCTAGGATATACTCTTTTAAGAAAGCATCCTTCAATGCTACATAATCCATGCAAGGTTTGATCAGGTTATGTACTCATTTTTACTCCCATCACAAAAGGAAGGAACCCCATGTACACGTTGGCCTATCACCCAATCAAAGATGAGTGCTCACCCGAGGCATGTGCAAGTACCGATTCTCTATTTTATGTGAGTTTAGTGGGAAACATCATCTATGATTAGTTGTAAGAGTTTCAAATGGGAAGTTCAGGACATACAAGAACCATATGGCTCAGAACGGCCTCTAGATCCTTGTAGTCACTTCAAACCGAGTGCTTTAACAGAATCCAGAACATGTATTATGACAAAAAGAAATATACAAGCATTCATACTTAGCATGAAAGGAAAGAAAACTCATAAGAGAGAAATATGCATTAGAACCATTGATATTCATGTATAAATATATATCAGGTAACCTCATTACATTCATTTCAGCTATTACAGAGTGTCACAGAGAAGCAGACCACACTCATGCATTTCATTGGACTTATGTAACTAAGCTATCAAAAGAAAATTCACAACCTCTCATGCCTAGTAAATTCTCTCCTTAATACAACTATCCACTAACAGATTCCTCATAGTAATTATATGCAGAGCTCCGCCCATGCTACCTCTCAAAATCACATTCTCTCTCACCCGCTATATCTCAAAACTCATATATCTTTTTCTCCATAGTGAACTTGTATTTATCACTTTCCTATACTGAAAACTCACCCTCCAATGCCCTCAGATCTAGTGCCAAGTGTTGAATGTGTCCTTAATGTGAGCATGCTTCTCCAGGCCTGAGCTTTCCACTTTATCTCATGATTTTCTTCTAGAATATTCCATCCAAGGCATGCCCCTATCAAGGCCAACCTGTCGTTAGGCTGACACCTTATCCACACACAACCGGTCATTCTTTTCATGTCTTCTTCCCTAGGTGATCAAATTGAATAAGTCACAAACCTCCTTTCACATGTCACGCATGTTATGTGATTCCTTAAACCTTTCTCTTGCACATTTTTGCGTTGCGTTCCTTTCCATAACTAGGAACCTACGTGCCTATACGCCTTCATACTTGGCCAATATTCTAGGGGTCCAAAATCACCCCACACTACACCTGTTCTCCATCCCATAAACACTTTACTCAACCAAGATGTATGTTGCCTTAGGGAACCAATGTATAATCTTACACTTTACAAAAGAATAAGGGAATGAAAGAATTGGGGGAAAGAATGAAAAATGGGGGGGAGCATTAATTCAACAAGCTAGGAATATCCTTCTGTAAGTCTACCTCTAGCTTATTCCACACTTCAACCTCACCCTTTGCCTTCTGACAAAGGTCACCCACCAGGGTGCTCACTTCATCAAAACTCAGGCCAATTCCCTGGGTGCCCAAAGTGTCAATGATCTTCTCCATCTCCTTGCCCAGGTCTTCGATCATGTCTATTCTCCTGGTAATATGAGGGTATAGTTCTTTCAGCCAGGCCTTGATTGAACCCCTTAATGTTTCAATTGCCTCAAATTTTCTTTCTACTTTGGTAAGAACCTTGTCCCTCTTTTCCCTATTTCCTTTATTCTTTTCTTGGAAATCCTTTAGCTCCACTTCATGTGTGGTGACCAAGGTACTTGCTACCTTATCCCTATCTGTGCAAGTATGATATGTGGCCTCAGAAGATTGGGCAATTAATTTAACCTCTACGAGCACCTTGCTATACTGAGCAATGAGTGCTACCACCCTCAACTTGTCCTCTTTCTTTAAGCATGCGGCCACTTCCTCTGTAGACTCCAGGGCCAAAGGTCATCTCTCCATGGTGAGGATGTGTGTTAGATATTCTAAGCATTCCAGAGTGGATGCATACTTCTATGTGGGTGGCGCTAGGTCTGGGTGCTTTAAAATGATGGCGCTCTTGATAGACTTCACCTTCTTGTATAGTTCTTACACCTTTGTCTTCTCATCCTTTATCTTGTGCCTCAGCTATGCACTAATTAGTTCTTCTTGCTTCAATCTCTTGGCCTTCTCAGCCAGCTCCTCTTCTTTCTTCCCTAACTTTCCCACTAGCACTCTTATTATGTCATTACATGCAAAGAGCCTAGTCTTTGTCTTGACCATGACATTTTTGAGCGTGTTATAGACCTGCTCATCCGAGAGTTCCTAGGAATTTACCAAGGGATTGAATCCCTTATATTCTGGTATTATTATGATTTCTCCTTGGTAGACTTCAAATTCTGGCTCATCAATGTGGGATTTAAATGCCTGAGAGAGCATCTTCTTTGTCCTGGGGTATGCACCCTCCTTTTTAAATGACCCCATGGCTAAAAGTCTTTCTAGGGTACAGTGCTCTGGAACCACGTGCATAACACCTTTTAAAAATAATGCAATCTCTTCCAAATCTGAGGGTGCATACCACAACCTAAATAGTTGTGCGTCTGGAATTTTCTCCTCAATACTTTGTGCATCCTCCCCTGAATCAATTCTCAACATATGATCAGGTCTACAATTGCTTTCCCCAGGCTTCACTACAATGGTGAATTCAAAATATTAAAATAACAACACCCACCAACATATGTGTTCCTGTATAATATGCTTAGTCACCAAATACTTTAACACCATGTGGTCGGTGTCAAACACAAAGGGTGTTTCCAGCATATATTGTCTAAACTTGAAGAGCACGTAGATCATTGACAATGCTTCAAGCTCAGTCGTAGTGTAATAATTCTTTGCTGGTGTCAACTTCCTACTTTAAAAACACATAGGATGATCAACAATTCCTTCACCCAGCTGTGTAAGCAATGCTCCAATAATAGTTCCTGAGGCATCCACATGGACATGGCAGGGGCCTGTCCTAAGAGGGAAAATGTAATATAGGCGCGGTGACAAGCCTATCCTTTAATGTGTCAAATGCCTTCTGCTGTGCCTCTCCCCAATGGAAGGCAATTTTATGTCTAAGTAGTTCCTCTAAAGGTGTAAAAATATTGGCATACCCTTTGATGAATTTCCTGTGATAACCCATATGCCCAAGGAATCCACACACTACGCTTTGGCTAGTAGGCTCCCCTAACCCCACAATAACTGCAACCTTGGTAGGATCTACTAACAAGCCCTCCTTACATATGATATGTCCCAATAACGTCCCAAAGGGTGTAGCAAATACACACTTCTTAATGTTGAGGGATATCCTCAACTACCTACACCTCTCAAACAATAACCTCAAATTGTCACAATGGTCTTTTACTAGTCCATACACTGTCCAATCATCCAAATAGACCTGAATAAACTTATGGATGAAGTCATGGAACACTTGCACCACTATGCACGAAGAAAATAGTAGGTGCATTTTTCAAACCAAAGGGCATGACTGTGTATGCAAAAATTCCCCACTTAGTGGTGAAAGTTGTTTTCTTCTGGTCTTCCTTTGCAATTTGGACTTAGTGGTACCCTGAAAATCCATCCATAAAGGAATAGATTTCACACCCAGCGACTCCCTCAAAAATTTCTTCAGTGAAGGGGGTTGGAAAAGGATCGATGACACAAAACTACATTTAGCTCCCTATAATCCATGCGTAGATCCTAATCCACCTATCCTTCTTGATGCTGATTACCATTGGACTTATCCATTCTGATTCTTCCACTTGCTTCAATTATCCTAGAAGTTATCATTTTTATCTATCTCCTCCTTAACCCTTCACATGTGCAAATTGGGATTCATTCGGTAGGGCCTATCTTCCTGACTGGGTACACACCATTCCTTCAACTTTATCCTCATCTCCCCCAAGGAATGGTCGATGCCTTTGAGCTCATGGTACCCGCGCATGAATAAATCCTCAAATTCACATGCAATAGATCTATTAACTTAGAGACTTCCTTCTTCAACCAGTAATATCCAATTATATCCTCCTTAGGTTCCTTATTCTAAGCTGATGTTAACCTTATTTATCCAATAAGGGCTAATGGTAGGCACACGCACATGAGTATCAACATTGTTCCACTACCTCACACTTCCCTATAAAATGGCTAACATCCTGAGCTTTATGCTTCCTTCCCATCAATCACATATACCAACTTTCCCTTTCTCCTTTTCTAAACACGCGTGCTCAAACTGTAACTGTTCTATTTCTTTTGCTTCTTCTTCAAAGTGCACTTCCAAACCTGGTCCACCTAGTAGTTCTAACAACCTATCATTCCATGCCATGCACACTATCCCCTATGGTAAGGCACTTGACCAACTTACAATGCCTTATTAAATGATGGTTTGGTACTCCGATACTCAAATGTTTGAATAAGGTCAGCTGTGAGCTCTTACCAATTCCTTGTTTGGCAGCATGTCTCCAAATGAATATACCATGTGTGCACGCAACCCTGCAGTGTAGAATATAGTTTGTGCACCTAGAGGGATGGTGGTAAAGCTTCCTCACCTTCTCTCTAGACCCCTTCACACTCCTTGATATGGAAAGAGGTAGGCTCCTTCCCATGGTAGTCCTTGATGATGGTGGGAACATTTCTCCTAGAAAATCTAATAGAGAGAGCAATTCTTAACTCGCGCCACTCTAAAAGGCTCTCCTGATGTGTAGCCCACCACCGAGCCACTGTGCTAAGCAAGACTTAACTTAACATCCCTCTCCATTCCTTCCCATCTCCTCCACCGAGCTTCCACCTCCTGTAGAAAGATGTCAGGGAAGGCTCCTCTTGAATACTTGGGTAGTTATTTTCCTCCAAGGTGTTGAACCATGCGCGCCTTTGTTACCTTGGTCACCGACCCTCTCAACTACCATCCCATCAATTCATAAGTCCCATGTGCCCCAATTGTCACATGCTAGACTGGTGGTATCACTCACTGATTGAGCATCTTCAAACTGGATAACCCTATTAGTAGGGTGTATCATCTCTGGGTCTCTGATTGAGTGCACATATATCCTATCCAGAACTTCTTCCCCTAACGGTTCATTATAGGGTGTCGAATTTCCATCAACTAGAGATATAATGACCCATTCCACCTTGTTATTGAAGTTGATGTACCCTTTGTTGAACTGGAGGTCCGCATTATTATTGTAATAGCTACAACCTTTAAGATGTCGATGGGCATCACCTTAGTTTTGTTTGCCATATATAACACATTTGAATATGGCTGTTACACAAGTCTTCCCATCTGATGCCACACATCCAAAGTTAGAACGTTAACCTCCATGCCTATGTCAATGAGGATGTTACTAAGGATCCATCCATCTACAACTACATTCAATGTGATCTCCTTATCATAGTCAAGGCTATGAGGGGGAAGGTTTGCGTGCAAGACCTACCTCTCACACTCTCCTCCAGCGCATGGTACCTTCTCTCTCAACCATGATCCTAGCAAGGGAATGATATTCTCCTGCCTTAGCATTTTACACACCTCCTTGACCTCATCCAGGTCATCCTTTGGCTCTCTCCTTCCTTGTTCCTTCCTCCTATATTACTCCTTTAGACACTGGATTTCCCCTTGTAAGCTTCGAATGACATCCATGGTGTCTTGATATACCTCCTTTTGATGCGCAAGGTCTGGATACTTTCCATGAATGACCTCCTCCCTTGAAACTAGGTTCTTATTTCTTGGTATCTCTCTTATGTGTGTGGCTTATGCCCTTATTGTTACCAAGAATGGATCCAAACCTGCATCCCATGTTACCCAAGGCATCCACTATATGTCTACTTCTTAATACTGACCATTGCAGCTCCCTTGTCTTTATGGTGCTGTTGATTCATATGCTCAAACAATTCCAGGTACTCCTCATACTTATTCTTCTTTCTGCACCATGAGCACTGCAATAGGTCTGGGAATTCACATTTGTAATGATATGTAGATCCACAGTTGAAACAGGTTCCATGTAGGAACTCATTCCTTCCTCATCTGTAGTTTCCATGACCATGGAACCCTCCTCGAAACCCTCTTCCGCGAGTGCCTCCATCTGTGCAATCCTCATAACAAAAATCATCACCCTTAGAAATACTGACAACACTATTTTGGCGCACCCCATGATCAATGGCCTTATGGATCTGATCAATGAGCCTATAATCCTTAGTATCATAGGTTGTAGAAGTGAAAATTTTATAGTAACAAGATACATTCTTCTGGATTGTGCACTGCAGCAAGGGGCACCTACTTGCATCATGGTCCCCATGAAAAATTTCACAATCTACTGCCACGACACGTACTATCCTCTGGGGGAAATTATCCTTAACGTGCCCCTCTACTTCACAATTTTTGCACCACAAACCATTGCGAGTCTCATGGGATGAGTTCACAGACAATTTTTCTAACTACTTGGTCATAGCAGCAATCTGAGCCTCCAAGAACAGGCTAACGTCAGTATCAACACTACTGATAGCTTCAATGTGTAGGGCAGCTTCCAATGCCTCGCGTGGGTCTGTAAAAGTTTTATGAGATAAGGCCCTTCTAAAAGGAGTGATCAACCCCCCAAAAAACCACTGAGCATGTTGTGAAGGGTGAATATCATATGATAATTTAAACAAGAGAGTTTTAAAGCATGCATCATACTCTCGCACACTCCTATTCCTTACTGAATCTCCTTCAAAGTGTTGATTCTCTTTTGCTCAAATTTAGGAATGTGGAATTCTGCCAAGAATGCATTCTTTAAAGCAGTATAGTCCACCACTGTTTTATGAGGGTCATACTTCCTATACCAGTTATGCGTGCACCCTTGCAACGTGGTTGCAAATTGACTAGCCTTCCATTCTGGGGTTGTGACAGCCTTCGCACACCATAGCAGTTCAAACTTGTGAACATGTTCCGTAACATCCTCAATACCTCTATAATTGAGCAAATGTAGAGACATTTCAAAGAAAACTTGTGAGGGTGGTTAGGGCCTGAATCCTTCTGAGCCAGAGCCTTGGTTTCAGCCTGTGTTTCCTCCACCTTCTAATCCACCAGGTCCACCAGGTTCTGAACCATCAGATCCACCAGGCCCACTAGGTCTTAAACCACCAGATCCACTAGACCCACCAGCTCCTACTTCTCCTAAACCACCAGATCCACTAGGCCCACCAAGTCCTGAAGTGGTCATGCCAAGGGTCCCCACAGTTCCACTGAGCTGCATGCCTACGGTCTATGACAACATCCCCACTACCAATAGTATACCCCACACCACTCCCAGACGTGAGACCAAACACTTGTGTGCCTATACCTTTCCTGAAAATTCCTAACACTAGGCTGGTGTTTGCAGCCATAGAAGTCCCAAATGAGAAATTATACCTCCTAGGCATAGACTGATCACCTCCAATGTAACAAACTAGACTAGCAATATTATCCTCCTCATCTAGAAAACCAAGTGCCAGGGTCTGGTCACTAGGTGGGCTCAGATGCGCACCAACGGTTCTTCTTTCTCCATGTGACAAACTCTCATCAGAAGCTGAAGGGGTTTCTCTCATGCACTTACCAAGATGGGGTTGCACAGACTGCTTAGGTTCCACATCCTCTGTGTGAACCTCAAATCCTTCCCACAATCGCTGCCACCATACATCCATCACACCTACAACCTCGTGTTGTCTAGCAATCTCCCTTTTATGCACTTCACCATACTTGAGTCATCTCTCATCCCTTTATTTCTCTGTCGTAACATCTGCCATCTTCCTCCACCCTAGCTTCCTTGCCCAACACTCAGAATGGTTTAGCTGGCCATTGGGAATGCCTCTAAACTCATGGTAATAATCAAGATCTTCATAGCCAGAGGGAAAACACGTAGAAATGATCCTTTGGGCTCTTGCAGAAACTCAAACTCAGTAACTTCCAGACAACAATATGTGGAAATGGTGTACTCTAGAGTGTAGCTAGCCAATACTCCTTTCCACCAATGATCCACAGCACGGGTCCATGTCAGACCTGCATCCTGTAGCCTTTGGTATTATTCTTGGGTCCATACATGTGATCCATAACGCAAATCTGATCTAGATGCATAGGTTGTGAGCCATTCATACAACTCCACAGGGAAGCAACAGAAAAAAGTTTCATACAGATCATGATGTATGCTAAATCCCACTACAACTTCAAAAAGAGGTCCCGGAAATGGAACCAAGATTCATCCTCCGTGCTCTTATCCCTGATTACACTTTCCAAAGTTAACCCTATTACATTAGAACATAGAACCCCATGTAGGCTGACCTATCACCCAACGAAATTTGGGCGCTCACCCGAGGCACGTGCGGGTGCCGAGTCTCTCTTTTATGTGAGTTTTAGTGGGACACATCATTTATGATCTATGTTTAAAAATACCTTCAAATGGGTTCAAGACATACAAGAACCATAGGGCTCAGAACAGGCTCTAGATCCTTGCAGTCATTTTAGGTAGAGTACTTTACATAATCTATAATGTGCATCTTTTCAAAAATAAACATACAAGCATCCATACTTAGCATGAAAGGAAAGAGAACTCATGAGAGAGAAGTATGCATTAGAATCATTGATATTCATGTATATATATAATAGGTAACCTCATTACATCCATTGAGCCATTACAAAGTGTCACAAAGAAGCAGACTGTAGTCATGCAATGCACTGGACTTATGTAACTAAGCTACCAAAAAGAAAATTACAATCCCTAAGCCTAATGAATTCTCTCCCAAATACAACTATCCACTAACAGAGTCCTCGCAGTATTTTTGCAGAGCTCCACCCATACTCTCTGTCTCTCCTCTTTTACTCTGTAGGCCCTTGTATTTATAGCTCTCCTGGACTGCCAACTCACCCTCCAGCACCCTCAGATCCGGTGCCAAGTGTCTGAATGTGGTCCTCCATGTGAGCATGCCTCTCTAGGCCTGAGCTTTCCACTTTATCCCATGATGTGCTTCTAGAAGCTTCTAGCATGCTCCTTCCTGGGCCAACCTGTCACCAAGCTGGCACCTTATCCACATGTAACCAGGTCATGCTTTTCATGTGTTCTTCTCCAGATGTCCAAATTGACTAAGTCCCTAACCCTTGGCTCTATCCTCACACATCACATGTGCTACGGGCTTCCTTAAACCCTTCTCTTAAACCCTCCTTTACGTGATTTTTCCTTGCACACCATTCCATAACTGGGACCTTGCGTGCCTACACGCCTTTATACATGGTCAATATTCTAGGAGTCCAATAGTTGGGAATTATAATTTTTTTTGTAGGCCTAATTATATGAGTCCAGTTATAATGCATGACTATGGTCTACCTTTCTATGACATTCTCTAATGGCCTTATGAATGTAATATGGTTACCAGTTGATATGAACATGAGCATTAATGGTTTTGATACATACATGCTTCTTCATATTTTTTTCTTCTTTATGTTTATGAACTAGTATGAATGTTTGTCTAATTTCCTTTCTGTATTGGTGTAATTTCTTTTATCTATTAAAAGTAATTTATGTATGGAATAACTGCAAGGATCTAGAAGTTGTTCTGAGCTCTATGGTGCTTATATGTCTTATTTTCTTTCAAAATATATCACACTCAGATCATAGATGATGTTTCCCATTAAAATCACATAAAAGAAAGACTCAGTGCCCACACGTGCCTCAGGTGAGTGCCTAGTGCCCGCTGGGTGATATATTGACGTGCTTGGGATTTCTTTCCTTTGTGATGGGGGTAAAAATGACTACAAACCATAACATAATTCCACAAAAACCCATCTATATATATATATATATATATATATATATATATATATAAGCTAACTTGTATTACCCTCTAGGAAAGGGTATCAACAACTAAGTTTCATAGATTCGAAAAAGTAAAAAATCAATACTCATTTACACTATTCAAGTTTCCAAAAATGACTCTACACTATAGTGCTTGAATCCATCAATCACAGTTAAGAATACACAATTATAAAATATTAGAATAACAATATGAACATATCCAATACAATGATAGAATATACAAACCAGATAATAAACAATGATTAAAAAACACAAGCTCAACACTAGAGAACATAATTTCATTGCAAGAGCAGAGTGCTGCATGGGTTGGTGTCATTTTCTAACCTAACACTAACCTTCCATCACCATGTCACCCATGGTTAGGTCCTTTATGTTAGGTATTAGGTTTAGAACTTAGGATCTTTAGATATATTTAGATCCCCATTAATGTATCAACCTTAGCTTAGGTTTATATTTGTTTAATCAAATACAATAGGATATAGGTAGGTCGTTTAGAGTATAGTTCCCAATTTATTATAGGTTATATTAGGCCCTCCAACAATTGAAATACTCCAATGCATTAATCAAACCTGATTAACGTTAAGCAACACTATGACTACAATAAAAAAAAATCGTTATAAAATAATTTACAAAAGATGATATTCACCAAGTCTTAATATAATGGTTCGTTAGAGGACATTAAGATGCCAATTAGACTTAACCATCATGATCGAAATAATATCAATCAAGGAGAATGCCTTGTATCACTAAAATTGATCCAAGGAATTCTCCTTCATCTAGTATAGATGAAATAATCTTAGGAACATAATTTATAACAAAACTTAGATAGATTACCAGGTTACCAATTTATCTATCTATCCCAAGAATCTATTTTCACTTTCCACAAGCTGAAATCACTTAGTTTATTTCAAAATCTGTCAAGTAAGTATTCTATGATAAATCAATGTAAGTGCAATAATTCCATAAAATGATTAACAATTATATTTAACAGAAAATTGATATCTTTCCAGCAAACATGATGAACTAGTTCATAAGAGAACAAAAATTAGATGTCAACATTTGTAAAATACAATCAAAGAAGCATGTATAGATATCAACACAACAAAGGCATTACTTATCTCCCCTCTAAAAACCATCATCATCTCGATGATTGACTTAATATAATCACATTTTAATAACATAGGTAAATATATTGCTTATTTAACCACATATTTCCCAAACAATAAACATAATTGTAGAAATTTATGTTTTCAAAGGTTTATTACAACATTCAAATGGATGTACCAAAACTTATTTAAAGTGATTTGCACAAAAATTAGAGATGGTTTTCAAACTCACTATCAAAATATCACATAAAATTGTATTATTTCAAATAGAAATAAATGAGGAATGGTATTTTTTTATGACCTCAAGGTTCTCGCAAGTTACACTTTCTTCAGTAAGATAGTTCCACTGGACCTTGCATTGACTTAATTCATGGTTACACAAGTGTAACTTCTGAGTTTCCAGCACCCTTATGGGTTCAGCCATGATTATTTCTAAGTCTCAGACCTATAAAGAATTCCAATTCAATACATGTGACAAATCTTAAATGTATTTCTTAAGAAAGAAAATATGAAAAACATCATGCATCTATGCCAATGTGGGAATGATACTAAATGATAGGCTACATGACTGATCACTTCCACAATTTTGAAATGTCCCACAAATCGAGGTGATAAATTGATTTCTTTGCCAAAATTAATTGAGCTCCTTTTAGGCTTGACTCGTAAAAAGACTTTTTCACCAAGGTCAAATTTTCTATCAAGCCTTTTGAGGTCTTCATAGTTTTTCTACCTATCAACTTCTTCCTTTAATTTCTCATGGATTAATTTTACTTTTTGTTCCATTTCAATAAGCATTTCAAGTCCAATTACCTCTCTATCCTCTATGTTATCCCAGCTAGCAAGGGTTATGTACTTTTGTCCATATAATGCTTTGAAAGGTGTTATTTTTAGAGAGGAATAGTAAGTGTCATTGTTTGTAAATTCAACTAAAAGAAGATATTCTTCCCATTTTTACTGTTGATCCATTCAGTACATTCTCAGCATGCCTTCCATTACCTGATTAACTCTTTAATTTTTCCCATCCATTTCTGGATGGTACGTAGAAATACAGTTTAGCTTCATTCCTAAGGTTGCATTTAGAGTTTTTTAAAAATGTGAAGTCATTATTGGGTCTTTATCAGATATAATTAGTTCAAGTACACCATGTAATCTGAAATTTTCATGAACAAATATTTTTACAAGAACAGGTGAATCATCTTATAGATTTCTAGCAATGAATTGAGTTACTTTTGTTAATTTTTCTACCATAACCAAAATAACATCATGATTATTTTTAGACATAGGAAACCCTAAAAAAAAATCCATACTTATTACCTACCATTTATACAATATGTTATGTGGGTATAGTAGACCAGTTGGGTGTATATGTTCAGCCTTAATAGACTGACATTCCAGGAAATTTGATACAAAAAAATAATATCTTTCATCATCCATTTCTAAAAATATTCTTGTTTTACATCAGCAACAATTTTTGTCACTTCAACATGTCCAGAGTAAGGTGAGTTGTGAAATTCAGTCATTAATTTCCTCCTTAAATCATTTTCTAAGGGTGCATGCACCCGATTTTGATACCTTAAAATTCATTCATTATCAATTCATAAACCTTTGTATCTTGCATCATTAGAATATGTAGTAAGTGTTGTTTTTACTTGCTGGTAATATGGATTAGACATCATTGCTTTCTATACCTCATCTTTAAACTAAGCTCTCAAAGTTACAAGTGTGGAAATATGTTTCCTATGACTTAGTGCATCTACCACTCTATTCTCTTTACCCTTGATACAACTTGTATTAAAATCATACTAACACAAAAAATCACACCATATTCATCACCTTACATTAATATTAGGTTGAGTGAAGATGTATTTCAGCCCAAGGTTGTTTGTTTTTAATTCAAAGGACTTATCTAAGAGGTAATGTATCCAAACTTATAGTGCATAAATTATGGAAACAAGCCCTAGGTCAAGGGGATCACAATGCATCTTGTGTAACTTGAGATTTCTTCTTTCATATGCTATAAAATGATCATTTTGTAGTAACATACCCACGTATCCTTCTAAGAAAGCATATGTGACCACTGTAAATCTTCCGTTAGGATCTAAAATAGTCAAAATAGGTTGTTTTAGTTAGCTATTCCTTTAATTCTATAAATATTGCCTCACATTTTTCATTCCAAACAAACTTTTTATCTTTCTTTTGCAATGAAGTAATTGGAGCAGTAACCTTTAAAAGGTCCTTTACAAATTTTCTATAATATCCAACAAGCCCCATGAACCTTCTGACTTCATGAACGTTCTTAAGTGTTGTCCAATCAATTATGGCTGAAATTTTGGATGTATTAACTGATATTCCATATTTACTTATTACATGCCCTAAGTAATGTACTTCTATTTTGTAAAATGAACATTTTGATAACTTTCCAAACAATTTTATTTTTCTCAAAATATTAAGTACAATCCTTAAGTGTTCATTTTTTGCTCCATTCTTTTTGAATAGATCAAAATATCATCCAGGAATACAAGCACAAATGTATTCATTTATTTATCGTTAATACATTTACTAACCCCAAACGTGTCGGCCTATCACCCATTGGGTGGTAGGTGCTCACTTAAGGAATGTGTGGGATCCAAGCCCCTCCTTTATGTGAGCTTTGTGAGATGGTTCCACCATTAATGGAGGATGATTTGTAGAAGCATAAGTACATTCACTTATTTAAATGGGTAGAAGATGCAACTAATAGATCCACACCTTAATGCATTAAAGAAACTAAGGAACATTGTAATAAGCATAATAAACCAAATCTGAGCCATGATAAGTCATATAACACCATGGTTTACAACCATAAACAAGATATACCAAACGAGCCCATATATATATATATATATATATATATTGATTTAAAATAGTTCTAGTAGTCACATTAAATTCAAAAGGGTCATCTCAAACCATACATATTAAATGACATAGAATCAATTCCTATTAACATCTCTGATATGATATCCTAACTATACTTTTCCAATTTTAACTCTTGTTACAAATCCCATTACCCATACATATGCTTGTGGCATCCTTTATAACCCTCTAGCACTAAGTGCTCTAAACCATATAATAACTGCAACACTTATTTACTTTGCCTCTTATTCTCTATACATTCTCTCTGTTTACCACCATCTCTTGTATTATTTCTTTTTATATCTCTTCATCCCTCCTCTCTTGTATATTTGTCTCTATCCTGAGCATATATGTTTATAGGATCAATAACCACCTCCATGACTTCTCTCCTGAACATATCATTTTCAAGTGTCAATGTGGTCCTCCATTGGCGAATGTTTATCCATTTTCAGACCCTCCATTCTCTGTAATGATGTCCTCTATGAATATTCGCTTCATGGAATATCCTTTTCTTAACTCCAAGGTTCCAGGCTGGCACCTTATCCAATCATCATGCTTAGTCTAGTCCTCACATTTTTCCTCAAGTTCCTCTAGAATTCCAAATATGGCTAAGTCATTTAAACTCTTGTTCTGCCTGCTATGTGCACACTGGTTTAACTTAAACCCTTCTTAAACCCCTTTGTGCTATGTGCTTTCCCCTGAGTACTCTTCTTCTCACTGGTACTACACATGCATGCCCTTTAGTACTTAACTAATATTTCAGGGCCCAAAATAACCCCACACTAAGCATTTTCTCTATCCTTGGAAACATCTTGGTTCTTGAAAGAATAAAGAATAGTGGAACAAGGATAATTTGAATACAGAATGAAAGAATAGAAGAATCTTCTACTACTGTAGGAGTAGGAATTATTTCTTCACTATTTCCTCAATATTTTCCCAAGAATCTACCTCACCCTGAGCCTACTAAAGTAGGTCACCTACTAGAGCACCACCTAATCAAACCTTACTTTATCACTCTTAGAATTTAGCGTATCCATAATTCCTTCTAGCTACTTGCTAGGATTGTCCAGCATGTCCATTCTGTGGGTGACTAGGGGATATAGTTCCTTAATTTGATTCTTAACCAAACCCCATAAGGTTTTGATTGCTTCCAACTTTTTCTCAACCTCAGCTAGGATATTATCCCACTCTTCCCTATTTCCCTTGTTTTTATCTTAGAACTACTTCAGATCCACCTCATGCATAGCAACTAGTATGCTTTCTATCCTATCTCTATCAGCGTAATTGTCATAAACAGTGTCAGCCATTTGCGTGGCATTGTTCATAGTAGTAAAGAGCTTGGAATAATAGGTAACTGTCTCTCCAATATTCAATTTTTCTTCCTCCGTTGGGGGCTCTAACGCCTCTTCAATGGATTACAATGTGAGTGGTTACCTCTACATGGTGAGGATGTGTGTCAATTATTCCAAACATTACATGGTAGACTCATATTTTTTCTCAGGTGGGGCTATATCTGGGTGCTTTAAGATTATGGCTTCTGAAATAGTCTCTATCTTCTTATGGATATCATGCACCTTTGCCTTCTCCTCCCTTAATTCATGCCTTAATTGTGCATTGATCATCACCTCCTGCTTTAACTCCTTGTCCTCTTCAATGATCTCTTCATTTTTATTTTAAATCTATTCTTCCAGGACCCTTACTCTGTCATTTCTCCCAAAGAGCCTTGGCTCAACCTCCACTGACAATTTTTTGAGTGCATTACAAAATTTCTCATTTGATAGTTGTTGAGCATTTACTAGAGGGTTTAATCCTTTGGTATTTGGTATCTTCAACAATTCCCCACGGTTGACCTCGAATACAGGCTCATCAACATGGGACTCAAAATACCAAGACAACATATTCCTTGTGTTTGGGTATGCACTATATTCATCAAAAGAAGACCATGCAAGGAGTTGGTTTGAAGGCATGATACTTTCTAAATGTACACGTAGTACCTTATTTAGATCATTGATGTAATTCATTCCTTGTTCCTATGTCATTACTATACCCTTTCCACCTTTATGCATTACCTTTGGGAAGCTTACCGCCAGGATAGGATATCCTCCCATGCTTCCATACTCCTTTTTTATACTTTTTCTTCCCTCCATCTCCTTGAGTACTTCTTTGGCATTACACTCCACCTCTTGATCCACAAATTCTTTTATGATTCTTAATACCTCCTTTTCTATGGTATCCTCTATCTTATCCTTGGTCAAGCTTAGATTCCTTTGATCCTTTATGTTGACCTCCTCACTTCCCCTCTTTTCATGAGTTCCTCCTTCATTCTCATCCTTCTCTTCATTTACCTCTTCTTCTGACTCATGTACATCATACATAGGATGGTTCTGAGCCTCACTATGCTCTTCATCATCTTCATCACCTTTTTCAGCCTCCCTACCCTCTATTTCCTCTGAGCCTACCTTTTCAGTCACTCTTTTCTTCTTCCTAACTGGTGATTCTAATATAGGAGACTCTTCTTTTTATTTTTCCCTAGATGACTCCTTTCTTACCAGCGAATCTTCTTTTTTAGGGGGTTTCTCTTCTTATGGAACCTCTTCCTCATGTTTCTTCTATTTATATTCTATGGGGGATTTATTCCTCCATTCATAAGTTCTTGTCCTTGCACCTGACACTTACAGATTGTGTTATTTATATACTTTGTGCATTTTTCTCAGGGCCCTCATATCTCTCCCTTTTCATTGGCATGGCCTTTTATATTATGGTTGGGTCTTCTAGCATCGAGATATTATTCTCAACGTAGGCACCATTCTCATACTCTAGCCTTATGCACATGTATACCCTTGATGCATCCTCCAACCAATAGGCAATGTTACCGGCTTCAACATATATACATCATAGGAGACATACTTCTCCACATAGGTGAACTTCTTTAGATATATAAATGTCCTACATAGCTCATGGTAATCTTGGTCTAATGTGCTAAGGTAAAACCTTAGTTTCTTTGCCTCTTTGAATTTATTGACTCCAGCCTATAAGTATTGTGATGTGAAGGAGAATGGAAATTTGCACCAGGGATCCTTAATGCCATCTGCTAGAGTAAACCTTCCAATACATAAATGTTGGTACATGGAGAATTCGGCCTCACCTTGCAGTAAAATAGGTAAAAACTAAGGTATTATCCACTTAGTGTTGAATGCATCACACATCCACTTATACCATTTTTCTAGGTGTGCCTTGTGGGTGGCTGTTATGGTGTCACAAGTGTACTTCTCATATCTCCCAGACAATTTTTATGTCCCATCATGCACTTTAATCTCTGAAAAGATGATGGTAAGGAGGACATTACCAAATATGATCTTTTCTCCATCATGCATGGTACTGCCGATTTCTTTTTCTATGAACACCGAGAGGTTATACATGGTCCCCTGTGAGATATTATAGAAAAAATTCAACCAAGATTTGTTTATCTATGTCCATTTCTCCTACCCACTTAGTTTTGTGACCAAATGTGTAGTTATCCTCATTACAGGGTCATAAATCATAGAGATGTCAAAGTATCAAGACCTCTTCATGTATTCATAGGCTTCAACAGTATTCTTGATGGCCTCCTTATCATCCAAGTCATCATCAAAATATTCTCCCTCACAGGTAAGACCAGTAAATTTAGAAATCGGTTACCGAGTTATCTGCATCCTACTTCCTACAAAGTATAAAAGATCTTCATGTACGCATGATATTAACTACTGGTACAGTCTCTTAGGTTTTCCAAAATAAGGAAACTCATAGAGTTACAATAACCTGACCTTTTCCATCTTCACCTTTATGTCATCATCGTAGATAGGCATTCTATCATGTGTCCTTTCTCCTGTAGGGTGAACCAGTTCCAATGCCATCTTGTTTTATGTAGTGCTTGTTTGATGGTTGTAGTCACTTATGGTCACTGTTCTAACATGAGACACCCATTATTTTCCAAGCAATACATCATTTGGGTATTGCATCTTCGCATACCATTCCTCATTGAAAATGATAGAAACAACTTGTTTCCCTTTATCCTTTCCCTTCTTTAGTGAAACAGTCGTTTCTTTCCTTAGTGCCATTTCTTTTTTGGGTCACTAAAATTTATTTCTTTCTCCTAATCTTGGCTCTACTTGTTTGAGAAAATCCCTTCAATCATGTACCCTTGCTGCAGAAACCTTACCTAGAAAACCCTTTATAGACACATATAATTACGCCTAAGCAATTTAAATACTTAAATTGCACTAATATCTCCTTTCTCGCAAATTGACGACATATTGTCGATGGTGCTTGTCTTCTCTTCCATTTTCGTTAATTGATTACATTAAGCTAATTAATTAAGTCACCTATTCAACATATACCCTAATTAACAACCTTTCGTTAATCGACACCTTCTTTCTAGTATAATTAATTATTATTAATTAATTAGCCTCCCTTCTCATTAAATCAATAAATCTCTATTTAATTGGTTTAATACCCTCCTAATGGTCTAAATCATACTAAAATCCCTCTAAAAGCTTATAAAAGCTTGCACATGTATTAATTAAACATCTTGATTAATTAATACACCCCCTTTATCCACATGAGCCACTTGAGGACAAACTAAACCCTCCTAAAGCTAACTCAACCCCATCTAAACCCCCCTTATCCATAACTAACTCTACATCTCCATTTATCCCACATTCATGAGGATGTGTTGAATCCTTTATCCTTTGGGCTATATAAAGAACCCTCCTCCTACCTTTACACTTACACCTAAATCTCTCAAGAGACAAAAGTAAGCACATAGTTTCATACTAATAGCCTTTTGTCATTCTTGAGCCCTCCATCCTCCATTCTTGAAGAGCTAAGCCTCACACCCAAGCATCCATTGAAGGATCAAAACAAGCAATATAATTTGATTGCCATTTGGACTATTTAGGTCCATTTTAAATGTTTAAATTAGGCAATTAAGGGGAATAGAGTTCATGAATTTACAATGTGTTTTGATTATATTCAAATTTATTAATGTTAAGGGTAGGAATTGCTCATTTCTTCATCATGATGGTGTAATTTATCATTTTTTGCTAGCTTAGGAAGCTATTTTTAGGTGGTAGTTTCCTTGCTCTAAATTTGGTTAAATTTGTAGAAACACTTGCACACATTTGGCACGCCTGGTGGGACCCTTAGTCCCATGGAATTTTAGTTTAAGTTTCATTGTTTTGGCTAACTTCCTATATGCACGTGTAGTAATTAATGCCCATTTTCTTGGAATTTTTTCTCATTTTATATGTGTAACTTCATGTTCACAGCCATAATTTTAATGGGTTATTGCCATCCTTAAAATAACTTGTCAGAATTTGAGATATTGTGAGTTTTCTTGTGTTTGATAGAATATTTTGGTTACAGGTTTGGTGCAGGCATGATTTTAGGGGTACGTGTGTGATTTCCATGGCACAAGCACTATTTTCAAGGTGCACACATCTCTCTAGTGGTGCATGCATGCTATTAAGACCTGTCACTCTATCTGTCAACCCTTGGCACATGCACACTAACCCTGGTGCACATACCCTAACCAGAGTACAGGTACACTAACCCAAGCATAGATGTCATTTCATACAGTACATTCACTACATTCAGAAACCTGTTAAATCAGCACACATGCCCTAGCCAGGGCGCACATACTATTTTAGTGGTGCAGACATATTTTTCTAGTAATGCGGTTATTCTGTCTATTTTTCTCAGAGTAGAAAATATGTTGTTTTTGTGGTGCCCACACCTCTCTAGTGGTGCAGGTGCTTGATAAATCTAAAAATTCCATAGAGTGGCACATGCACTATTTTCATGATGCACACATCTCTCGGGTGGCACAGGTAAACTGTGAGCCAAAAACAACCTTTGGTGGTGCATACGCCCTAACCCATGTGTAGGCACTGAAAAAGGGGTGCATGCATCCTTTTGCATTTTTTTGAAATTAAAGTGTTGATGTGCTAACATTCTTGTAGGTTTATCTAATCATATATTTGTCTTTGCAGGCTGTTTTTACATGTTTGTATTTGATTAGGTAATATTTTGCATTGTTTACTTATAGGATTAAGATCACATATGCTCTTCCCTCGCATCCCTTGGGGCGATCTTGGGAATCAGAAATGATTCTTAAGTCCTTTTGATGCTTTGAGATTGTTAAGGGTATTTGATTTGGAATTGGTTAATTTGGCATAGTTGAATTAAAGTGTTTTTCCATTTGATATCTTTTTGGATTTTGGAAAACAATCACATATGCTTTTCTCTTGTGTCCTTGGATGAGCCGAAGAATCAGAAATGATGCCTTCTCTTTTGATGGAAAACTACTAAACATCATCACACAGGACCAAAACGCTTGTCAAATAATGGAGCAATTAAAACAAAATTTAGAAAACTACTAATATAATTGTTATATAGGTTGTCAAATGGTGTTCGAGTAAACCACATCTAATTAAATAAGATACTAAGAACAACATATTCAAAAAAGGGTACGTCCCTCTCCGCTCAACTAGAACATAACCCCTTTGGCATAATGCCTTAAGCTACAACAATGGGGGTGGTTCCAGGAACCCCAAAGTAGTCCACACAAGAGGGAACCTTGTGGACAAAATGGGAAGTGCTCCGCACTACCTATCTGACTAGTAAATCCTTTGTGAGATAGAGCTACAAGTTGTCCCTACCTGACCCTTTTAAGTACACATTTGGATGCATTTATTGCCCATTGTGCTTGAAGGGGGAAAAGTCGAGATACTCCCAAACTAGTCATTGCGACTTTTTGGGTAAATCGTCTAGCTCGTGGATAATCTTTGTAGCACCTAGGATGAGAGAACCACCTAGGAAGATATACTTTGGCCAGGAGCCCACTTTGACCATTCTAAAATAGTGTTGAGTTGTGAACCATATTTTCATTGAGAAACATGTGACGCCTTACTATTTCCCAGTTTTTACTTGCCATAGGGCAAGGCGAAGGTCTACCGAAGTGAAGCCAACATTTTTCATCATTTTTTTTATTTTCTTCCTTCACATTCTTTTGAAAATTTGTTGATCAGAAGAGGGTGACTACCTTTGTGTTACCAATTGACTACTTCTGTCACTTTTATGTCTGTTTACACCCATCCATGTTTGCGGTTGGGTAAGTTAAACATCTAAAGTGTGTAGAGGTGTATTCATGTCATTGGTAGCCATTGTGATCTTGATACCCATGTCAAGATCATCATTGTAGTTAGGTGTGGTTCATCACCATGGACTTCCTTAGAAGAGTTAGCTTGTTTGTATCATATCACTACAATTTTGATATTTACGTCTTGTTTCTTGTAAACTCGACATAAATATCTATATTGTAAGGTTACGCTGCACACATTTTAAACTATTCCTAGCTATACTTTGAGATTTTTAGTTCGGTTCTATTATTACCTCGATTTCAAAGAGTGTTAGGTGTTACCATTTGTGCGTGTTATATCAATAACACCTTGATATCAATACTTCACTTTCTCATAAAGTGGGTTAACATATCTTGGTGATATTGTTGTGTCATTCGCAAATTGTAATTGGCACTTTTTGAGATATAGGTCTTAATTGAGTTTGAGCTCACTCATCGTATATCTTGATTGGGAGGTCGCATTGACTTCTTGTATTTACTTACATTTTTTTCATCTCCTTGAACTTGGCATAAGTGAAGACATCTTGTTAATCATCTTGCGATGTGAAACTACTCTTTGAAACATAGTCTAGGAGGTACTTCATTTAAACAGGTTTCAATACCAAACACTTGTATCACTAGTGATTTATCACCCTATCACATTGGTATTCTCACATTGTTGATTTATTCATACTCTTAACAAATACATTTTACATTTCACTTAGGGGTGATCACTAAGCTTTGAACACATTTACAACTTACCCTAGTGAAACTATCACGAAAACATGGCTCCTAAAACACGTCTAGGGTTAAAGAAATAGACATATGAGGAACAACAAGTGCAAGCTTGGGAAACCTCTAACAGACAAGGGTCAAACCCCTTCATTGGACATGACCTAGGACCACTGTTTTCTATAGAAAAGGAAACAGAAGAGATGGTCGATCATAGTGGAAATGAATTAGAATCACCACATGCAGACTTTGATTTCGACCCCACTCTACTAGACAAATTTCTTCTTAGAAACAAAGATAGAGTGTTGGCACAGGTCATAGAATTAGGGGCCAAATTACCCACCGAGAATGAAACAATACTACCTACAAATGACGCTACTGAGGAAGAACGTCCCCTTATCAATATGGAAGATATTTTAACAGGTGGACATGCTTCCACTTCTTACACAGGGAATGATAAAGTGGTAGGGCATAGAATACCCTTTATCAAAGTGCCACGAAGAAACAAGATAGAACATGAGATAGGTGAAGAACCTCCACAATACGAAGAGGAGGAACCTTTAGAAGAAGAAGCCACAAACCAAGCCACAATCCAACAACAAATCAGTAACCTAAGCCGAAACTAGCTTTGCTTACTTCCCATGTACAAAAGGACGCAAACAAGAACATTCAAAAGTTGAGGCCTAAGGTTAAGATCAATGAACTCCATCAAGAAAACCAAGGAGAAGAAGACACAGGGTATCATCGCGTATACATCCCTGCTTCTCCCACTAGAGAACAATTTCTCACACAAGAAGTGCAGTCTATGAAAGTGACACTTGCGAGCTTACAAGAGAGCAATATAGGGAGCATTAGGAAATATCAATATGAAGAATTATGCCCCTATCCTTTTGACAAGACAATGACCCTTCAACCCTTTCCAAAGAAATTTGATATGCCAAAGTTTGACAAATATAAAGGAAAAGGAGACCCAAGGGATCATGTTAAATATTTCTACATGGCATGTCAAGAGGTTTCTTATAGTGATAATTACCTCATTAGACTTTTTCCCAAGAGTCTACGAGGTCAAGCATTGGAGTGGTTTACACGCTTACCATTAGGATCAATTTTCACCTAGCCAAAATTTGTAGAAATATTTATGCATCACTTCTCGTATAACATAGAGAGTGATGTCACCATGGCAAAATTGTGTGGTGCCAAGCAATGCCCAAATGAGACCTTCACCAGCTTCCTCCAATGGTGGAGAGGGATAGCTATTTCCTTCCCTTGTGCTTTCCCTAAAAAGCAGCTGGTTAGTATTTTCGTTCCCAATCTCAACCCAGATATAGCTTTCCACCTCCAAATGCATTGTGTTCATACTTTTGAGGAGGTTATCGAGAAAGGGATTCAGATAGAAAAGGCTCTCATTGCCAAAGGCACCCTCAAAAACCAATCTAAAGATAACCAAAGTGTCAAACCCATGGAAAAGCTGAAGATCTTTAACAAAAACAAAAATGTGGTGGGAGACGGAATCACTGATTCCAAACGTGTTCAAACGGTCCAAACTGGTCAACCTTTTAAACTGACCAAGGGCCCAATTCAACCACCACCAAAGTGAAGAACATTCACCTCTCTCAATGAACCATTGTCAGTCATACTAAAACAATTGGATGCGGCCCACATGATGACCTATCCTACAACGCAACCATTTGATGACAATGCTCCTAAACCTTCATGGTATAAGGAGCATGAATATTGTGAAATGCATCACGTTAAAGGACATAAGACAGAAAAATGTTTGTGGCTTCACCATTATATTCAAGACCTCATTGACAATGGGGAGATAGAGGTGGATAACCCTGGAAAAACACAAACACCTAACGAGAAAATGGGGATTTATAAAGAACCATTCCCCAAGCATGATAAGTCAGAAAAGTCAAAGCCGGATCGGGGAGAGTCATCCCAAACTTATAAAGCTGTGAATTACTTGTACACCAAAAGAGATAACAATCATTATGATTCACTTATTGGGTGTATTCGCTCTCCTGCTGACCATGTCAATACCATCCAGATTAAGGGAAAGGACTGTGCTGTGGTAACAAGGCATGCCCACCTCCTGATTCCAGAACCTTCTCTGTCGACCCCACATACTGGTAAATATAACCTTTTAGAACAACTTGAGAAGACATCTGCTAAGATTTCAATCTTAGATCTTCTCAAGATATCCAATGTGCATAAAGACATTCTGTACCAAACTCTTCAGGGGTCAGGAGTGCCTTTAGAAGTCGATCCTGCACACCTTCAAGCCACGGTGGCAAACATCGCACCAAGTGAACATCTCACTTTCAACCATAGGGAAATCCCTACCGAGAATCCTACACATAATCTTCCCTTATACATTGAGGTAGTTGTCACCCGTAGGAAAATCAAACGGGTGCTTGTGGATAACAGATCTGGGTTGAACATCTGCACGCTTAAGTTGGTCAAACAATTGGGACATACGAAGGAAGATCTTGAGTCCCATATCATCACTATCACCACATACGACAACACGGAAAGGGAATCAGTAGGTACCATCACGCTGCCTATGGAGGTAGGTCCCACTTGTCATCAGACAAAGTTTCACATCCTAGACTTGGAACTTCCAAATAACATGGTTCTAGGCCAACCATGGATTCATGCCATGCAGGCTGTGCCAACAACGTTTCATCAATGCATTAAGTTGAAGCATGAGGGACATACAGTTACAATACTAGGGGATTCAGAGCCCATTTCTCATTGTAGATCTCTCAATAGCTTTTCACTAAAGGGTACATATGCATGTCCTTCTGTAGATATAGTTGTCCTTCTCAAGTCTTAGGCCATGGAATCCTGGGTAGATTCGAATTCTCTTAGTTCTTGCACTCATGGGGCGTCTACTTCAACATCTCCATTTGATTCATGGGAGATGAAAATCCTTCAATATGGTTACAGAGAGTATAATGTACAACAAGCGCTCTTGGTGTCAGAACTCTCTTTGTCACCCAAGACTAGAGGTCGACCCAACTACAGCTTCAGGAGACCTAAAGGGGAACACACTATTGGGTTGTTCCTACCTAGAGGCTTGTTAGCTGAGGAGAAATTACTTGATCCACCTACTACTTGGGTCCCTGAGGATACTCAGCCATCCTGTTATTGGACCCTAGAATATGAAAAATCTAGTAAAATGATGTACTCCATGGGCTACAAAGGCCTAGGATGTGGGAGGAACGAACAAGGACAAAGAGAACCAGTCCCTCTTCCACATTTCAAAACAGAAAGATACGGCATTGGGATTCACCCTTATGGAGCACACCCCAATGATCAAGATGTGACTTTTTCTGAGTGTGAGGATAGCTCTGACTATCTAGACAACGATACAAATTCCCATTATAGCCAATATGAGGATCTGGTCTCCATGAACCTTTTCATGAACAACGTTGTCCTAACCTTAACCCCCATAGAACCAACCCTTGACCTTGTATACCCTTCCCTTGTTGAATGGGACCAACAACATCATATGCCACTAGATTTGTTTGAGAATGATGAGGCTATTGCAGAATTCATGGGCATAAGGGATACAATTCCCATTGGAGATCACAAGAAAGGTTTCTTTATCGACTTAGATACATGTGCTTTCTTTGGCGAGGAAACTGAACTTCATGGTCAAAAAAATTTAAAGAAAAGTGAGGGAAAATTTTCTAAAGAAAATCCTTGGCAAAAATTGAATTCCAAGTCGTACAGTGAAAACCTCTTTGAGGCACTGGCTGACAAACAAATAAGAAAATCAAAGGAAAAACAAAGTGACCATGCCAAGGATGAAAATCTCATGGAGACATCCTTGGATGAAGATCTCAACCTACCTCCTGATCCTACATGTATGGAGGACTTATCAAAATTTCTATTTGAAGAAACCATTAATGTCAACATTGGTACAAAAGAATATCCCAAGACAGTGAAATTGGGAGCATCACTCTCGGCTAGAGAACAAAAGACATTCACTATGCTGCTATGAGAGTTTATTGATGTGTTCGCATGGTCTTATAAAGACATGCCTGGCTTAGATCCAACTTTAGTCATGCACAACCTAGTCGTGCACGTAGACACCAATCCTATCAAACAGAAGCTTTAAAAGATGCACCCAAGAGTGGCCCTGTTGGTTAAAGAAGAGTTGGAAAGATTGCTTGTAGCAAGATTCATCAAAAAAATTTATTATTCTGAATGGATATCGAACATTGTTCCTGTCTAGAAAAAACCTATAGGTATCTGAATCGGCATGGATTTTAGGGACATCAATAAATCTTTCCCTAAAGATGATTTTCTGCTGCCCAACATTGACATGATTGTTGACTCAACAATAGGGTACAAAATGTTATCACTCATGGATGGATTTTTGGGTTATAATCAAATTAAGATTGCTGAAGAGGACCAACACAAAATAACTTTTACGACTCCTTGGGGCACCTTCTGCTATCAAGTGATGCCATTTGGCCTTAAGAATGTAGGAGAAACCTATCAGAGGGCCATGACAGTGATTTTTCATGATATGATTCATGATATCATGGAAGACTACATAGATGACATCCTGGGAAAGTCCAAAACAAGAGCAGATCATCCAATCATTTTTTAGTGTATCTCTGAATTCCTACGTGAATACAAAGTGAGGATGAATCGCAAGAAGTGTGTCTTCGGTGTGCTATCCAGGAAATTATTGGGCTTTATTGTGTCAAGATGAGGTATTGAGGTAGACCCTGCTAAAGTGGTTGCTATTATCACTGAAATGCCTCCACCTAAGAATATCAAGCAACTGTGTAGCTTACAGGGGAAAATTCAAGCCATTCGCCCCTTCATCTCCTAGCTTACAGATAAATGTCACTCATTCACCCATTTTCTTAAAAAGGATTTCACTTTCATCTGGGGACCCGAGCAATAACAAGCCTTTTCTTTGCTAAAACAATACTTGGCTAATCCACCTATCCTCATGCCTCCCACTCCTGGGGAACCACTATTGCTCTATATTTCTGCTACACAATTTGCTATTGGTGCACTGCTCACCCAATACAACCTTTTCCATAAGGAAAAAGTGGTGTACTATCTAATTCACACCCTCATTTCCTATGAAATCAATTATCCTCAAATTAAAAAGGCTTGTTTGGTCATTATTTTTACCTTTCAAAAACTTTGCCATTACCTGCTGAATACTAAGACCAAGTTCATATCCAAGATTGAACCACTTAAGTATTTATTGTCCAAACCCGCCCTCATGGGAAGAATGGCTAATTGGATCATTCTACTCAGTGAGTTTGACATAGAATTTTTCCATAAAAAATTAGTTAAATGACAAGTACTTGTAGACCAGCTAGCGAAAGCACGTTTGCAAAGCACATAACCTTTGAGTCTGGATCTGCCAGATGCCTCCTTGCTCTACATTGAATAATTTTTCATATGGCAGATACATTTTGATGGATCTTTTACGTTTCATGGTTTAGGTGCAGGAGTGGTCCTTATTACTCCTTTTGGTGATCCTATACCAGAAGCTTTTTTACCTGGGCTTCCCTTGCACAAACAACATTGCAGAATATGAGACACTCATTGCAAGTATGAGACTAGCCATCAAGTGGAATTTTCATCATGTTAAGGTTATAGGTGATTTGTAGTTAATCATCAAACATGTTAATGATGAATATAAGGTTAAGGATGAAAAGCTCATACCTTACAAAAATTTAGTGGAAACTCTAAAGGAGTATTTTGTGCACATTACTTTTGAACAAATCCCAAGAGTACAGAATAGATCAGTAGATGCCATGGCAAGGGTAGGGTCTATGCTTCGTATTCCACTAGGGAATAATGATATGCCATTCTTTGTCAAAAATCTACGCCAGCCCATGTATGACATGCTAGAATTTTTCCTGGCTTGTGAGGTTGTTGGTCCCCATTCCCTGTGGTATGAACCCATCTTCACCTATCTTAAGGAAAACACATTCCCTCCCAATATCTCCCATTCTGAAAAGCAAAGCATGATTCACTAGATAACCCATTACACCCTTTTAGGAGGTAAAATTTATCATCGTGGCTATGATGGGAATCTATTACATTTTCTGGATGTGACGGAGTCGATCCAAGAAATCAAAGAAGTACACGAAGGGGTATGCAGATCACATATAAACAGAATTGTCTTAGCTAAGAAATTGTTGAGAGTAGGTTACTATTGGCCTACTATGGAAACTAATTGTTGTGATTATGTTAGAAAATGTGTACTTTTCCAAAAAGGAAATTTCATTCATGCTCAGTCGCAACCATTGCAACCTATCACTACCCCATGGCCATTCTCCAAGTGGGGACTTGATTTAATAGGGAAGCTTACTCCTACCTCATCTAATGGTCATACACATATCATCACAGTTACAGAATATTTTATAAAATGGGTGGAGGCTGTCCCTTTAACCTATGTCACAAGAGCATATATTTCTAAATTCATCATGAATCACATTATTTACTGATATGGTATTCTCGCAGCCATTGTTATAGATAATGGGAAGTCATTTAAGAACAAAATTGTGAAAGGTATTTGCCAATGGTTCCAGATTAGATTAAAATGGTCCATGCCATATTACCCTCAGGGTAATGGAAAAGCCAAGGTGACAAACAAGACTTTGGTAAGGATAATGGAGAAGATGGTTAGCAAAACAGGTCAAAATTGGCACCTACAAATCCATCCAGCCCTTTGGGCTTACCGAATGTCCATTCACACTCCTACAGGTGGGACACCCTATTCCCTAGTGTTCGGGATAGAATCTATCATCCCTTTAGAGATTGAACTTCCATCCCTGAGAATTTCTCTTTAGGATTATCTGGATAAGGATGAAGATTATCGAGTGGCAAGACTGGCTGAGTTAGAACTTCTGGATGAGAGGTGCATTCACACTCTTAATCACCTAAAAGTGTATCAACATAGAGTCTCCAGAAACTACAATAGGAGAATCATCCCTCGTCTGTTTGAGTTTGGTGATTTAGTTATGAAGGAGAACCAGTTCAACACCAGAGTAGAATGAGAAAAGAAAGGGAAGTTCGAACCACATTGGTTGGGACCCTATGTCATAGTCGCCAAGTATGTACAGGGGCATACAAACTGGCTCACCCTAATGGTGATGAGCTTTAGGAGCCCATGAATGCCATGCATCTTAAGTGGTTCTATGCTTGAACATGGGGCTAAAAAAAATCAAAAAATCAAAAAAATAAAAAGAGAGAACAGGTCATCCACTAGTGAAAACCTCACAATTGTGGCACTTTGGATAGGTCCTTGGGTGAAAACTAGTTTTTAACACCTCAGGAGGATTCATTGTTCATAAGTATCATATGTTAGGAGGGTAGTGTTATTTGGCCTAGACTTAGTTCTGCCTTTGGGATTCCCTGTGCACCACATCCTGTCAGGCCTTGATCCGACTTTACCTTCTTTTGTTTGTCTATGAGGGGTGTGGTATTTTTCTATTCCCATCTTACGTTGGGGGAAACTCAACAACTTCACCTTCTTGTTCATAAACGAATGGCTTCTACCCTTGTATATTCCCCATCTAACGTTGGGGGAATCCACACTTTCTTGGTTACCTACACATAGCTTTTGAAAACTATTGCAAAACACCAAAGACAATAGAAAATTGTTTCAAAAACACCAAAAACAATAGAAATTTTTTTCAAAAACACCAAAAACAATAGAAAATTGGTTCACAAAACATCAACAACAATAGAAAATTGTTTCACAAAAACCTAAACAATAGAAAATTGGTGCATGAAAACATATCCTACTAAAATACATTTACTTACATTGTCTTGTTCCTTGCTTTGCTTATTGCTTGTATAGTTGTTTTGTATTCTTTCTTTTGGTTTGTTTGATGCTTGGGCATACTTTTTTAGGATTTGTCTTTTCTTACTTAGATTAGATTTCTTCTTTCTTGAGCATATTGCAATATGTTTTTGCATGCTAGTGAACCTTGGGAGATCATGATGTAATGTGTTAGTTCATTATGTTCTTTCTTAAGCATTTGGTTGTGTTTGTTACTTGTTAATAAATCATGGTGAATCATGGTGTATTGCATTAATTCCTGATGTTATTTGTTAGCATTTGAAGGTGTTTATTACATGTGCTCTTTTTTGTTATCATTCATGTCACATTACCATCATTATCATCACATCTAACATCATATATAAACAAAATGCTAAGTTTTACATCATGCATGTATGCTAAGCTAATTATCACATATCGTATCATCAATGGGGGCAAGAGGGGTTGCGCATGATAAAAAATCTATCCCCCCCCCCCGCACCAATATCATCATATCATCCCATCCATATACATTAGAATAACACATAAGAAATGCATTTGATATCATCTACAAATCTAACATCTAACATCCATAACACATGTATACATAAAACATCAAAATTAGATACATACAAAGTATAAAATCAGATATCACATCCATAAGTGCTGAATCAAAACATGCAGCATGCAATGAGAATCAATGTATGCCCATTCATGTCACAACGCATTCATAAGTGCTGAATCAAACAAACACAACATGCAATGAGATTCAACATAGAGTAATTTCTGAAAAGGGATATTTCACATCATATAATTATGCCCACTCGTGTCACATGCATCAGAGTACAAAAATAAAATACATCATCTCATAACCATGTGTATCTAAGCCAAAACAAAGTAATCCTCATATATATACATGTGTGTCAAATATACATCTATATCAAAAATGGATACAAATCAGTGCTCTATATCAAAAATGCCTTCAGCTGAGGCATACAAAGATGATACATCAAAAATGTCTATCCACATACATACAATGTCTATATAGGTACTCAATACAATACATCATCGATACACAATGCCATCAAAAAGGGGCATGTATATGAAAGAATCAAGCCTTCATCATGAGGCATCATCATAATACATATACAAGACTGTACATCAAAATCAGCCTTCATAAGAGGCATACATATAAAAGAATTTGTACAACAAAAATGTGGCTCTCAACCACAGCTCTCGCCCTCACTATGGCTCCCAGATCTATCCTCTAGATGATAGAACACTGGAGGCTGGGATGGTGCTGGTCTAGCTGGCTACTCTGGTAGAGGCTGTCTCACTGATCTGGTTGAATGGCCTAATCTCCTTGATCCAGAGCCTAATGCACTCGACCCTGACAACTATGGTAGTGCCACTCGCTACTCTGGCGGAACCACTCTGTAATATGCAGTCCTGTAAAATAGGGCCTCACCACCAAGTCTAGTGGCATCATGTATCAGGTCGGCATCTCCGGAGGCGAGCGCTACCTGAAGGGTAGTATCTCACTCACCTATCACTTGGCCCAAGTCTGCCTCAGCCTGTCTAGAAGCAGTAGCCTCTCGATCTCTCTCTGTAGTCATCACCTGTAGCTCGGTGTGGGCCTGGTCCCTCTATGCTAATAATGCCTATGATCATGCATACACATGGTCTCTCTATGCAACGACCATGTGCACCTGTGACTGGGACTGATGAAGGAGGCTCAATATCTGAGCCCCCTATGCCATTGTCTCTCAGATCTGGCTCTACCATGCTACTCTATCATCTCTAGGGCTATCTTGGGCCCAAGCCTAATCTTTCTCTGAAAGTAAAGTCACAATGTGATCTCGGGCCTCTTCGCGCTCTGCTACAGCCATCACGCACCAGCCTCGAGCCTCATCTCTCTCCGCTCTAGCTATGTCTCTTTTAGCTATGAGCTGTTGTACCTACACCTATACTGTGGTTGTCTACGCCACTAGCCAGGAGGTTGTGAGTGCCTCGGGGACTGGTCCCTGAGGTGCTCTAGAAGACTGTCCCTACTCAAAGACCCTGCCTCTGGGTGGCTGAGCAATACCTGTACTGGGCCCTATGGCCTAGGTCCCTGTGCCTGTGAGGCACCCTATCCATCATGTGGGATACCATCAAAGGGATCCTCTGGGTCTGGCCCTAGTGCCACTACTCTAGCCCTATGCTCTGCACCATGCCATACCTCTACAGGTGGGTGAATGCCTGCTACCCAGGCCTCCTCTAGAATAGTGAGACATTGGGGTAATACTGTCACATACCATGCTGCATAATCAGTTGTGGTCCCTGGGTCTCTCACCTGTCGTAATGGGTCCCATACCTGGGGGACTACCTGTGTGAAACTAGCCCTAGCTCGGGCCACCAGTATACGAGGCCCCATGGTCTACCTCTCTAGAGTCCCTGTGAGCATGCCAGATATCTGGCTAGGGGACCCCCTGTACCCTACCAAGCTGCCACTAGCACCTTTCCACTTGATACAGATCCATGATATAGTTGTGCCTGCCAATAAGAAAGTGCTCCACTAAGCACATGCTGAGCTCTGTGGCATCCTCTGGCCACTGGAAGTGCCTATATGGATGCCAAATGACATCTATCGCTACCAGCTCATCAAACTCCCACCTATATTTGAATAGGCTACCAAGATGGCCACATACATCTCCACCAGCTACTACCCAAGCCATATATGAGGGCTCCTCAGGATCTCAGACATGGAAAGGGCCCACAGGATGTCCAATCGCAATATGATCCCACGACCATATCTATAATAATGATGTTGGACCCACGGTCTTCTGACCATGGTATGTAATCAGTTGCAAATCCCAATATAAATGGGCTAGTATACACTGCCCCAAAAAATATCTCTCGCCACTGTAAATGCCATGGACTAATGGTAGTAGTCCTCTCAAAAAAGAAGTCCTTATCTTATCAGTGAGTAGGAACCCACTGATAAGAGCCATAATGTAGAGAGATCCCCGATGCAATGTGGGGTTAGAGATGCACTCATGTAATGCTATAGTCATCCCATCGTGCGGGATGTTGTCAACACCAAATAGAGCACTGCAAACTACTCTAATCAGCCATGCATCAGAGCTATACTCAATCAACATGCCCATCATGGGCACATGAAAAATCTACCAAATGTCCTTAATAGTCACAGTTAGCTTTCCTGTGGGTAGTTTGAAACACTAACTTTCGCTATGCCATCACTCAGCTAGTGCAGTCAAAAAACCATGGTACAGTACAATAAAGGGAATCCGAGCCACAGGGCCTAGCCCCACCACCTCAAGTAGTATCACTATGGCTTGCCAGTCATGTTGCCATATACTACCCTCTATGTCTACAATCTAGGTATGCTACTCCCGCATTTGCAAAACTAGTAGTCATCTTTGTAAAATAACACGCCGCTCATCAGTTCCTAGCATTTCCTCTAAAAATCTATCTCATCTTTTATGGTTAACCCAAAAATCCTAAAAATTCTTCTAAGTGTCATGTTTTTGACACTTTCCTTTCTTTTTTCCACGTATCTAGGGTGCCTGCGTGCCCGTTTGGGTAGGTGCACTACATTTTTGGAGCTTGCACTTGCACCGATGTGTTTTCTGACATGTGCACCCTTTTTGGCATGTGTGCCACACATTGGGTGCTTGCTCTTGTGTGCATATGCCCCCATGTGTGTGTTTTCCCTCTTCATGCCTGTGTCATTATTTTTGTGTATGCACCCCATTTCCCATGTGTGCACGTGTGTTCGCACATGTGCTTGTGTGTGCGCGTGCGCGTGAGTGTGTGCGGTTTGTGTCAACGCATGTGTGTGCATCTACATCTTGGCACATGCGCCCTCAAAAAGGATGCATGCACCCCCAAAAAGGTGCCTACGTGCCCTATCCCATGCCTGTACCTGTGTGCAGGCGCGCTAATGTGTTTTCCTATGGCTTAAAGATAAAATTAAGGAATTAATGAAAAATTAACGAGCAAAGTTTCGATACTCACAAAAGGGTCATCGTCCGCGTGCCGCTGGTACCCTCAGATTGCATCTCCACGCCTCAAACAGTCTTGTGTGATCACCATGGTTCTTCTCCATGTTAGAGGCTCATAGTAAAATTTTTAAATTGATCAGTTAAAATGAATTTTTCATGATGTTTTTACCCCCCATGGTGGGGTATATTAACCTATTTTTTACCGTTAGGAGGGCTGGGAGGCCCATTTCGATCGTCGTTTTCTCCTCTGTTCGTTGTGGAATAATTATTTTTATTAAATAATTATTTCTCTCTTATTTTTCACCGTATTGGGTCATTTTTTGCTGTCTGATATCCCTTTCTTCTCCCTAGGGAAATTTTATTGCTCCCTAGCAATTTTTATTCTTCTTCCCACTCTCGTCAATAATTATTTTTCAAATAATTATTTTTTCTTAATTTTTCCACTAAACAAGGACATTATTTGTCGTTTGTTTCTCCTCTCTCCCACCTAGGGCACTTTCTGTTACCCCTAGGCCCTTCGCTTTCTTCTTCTACTTTCTTCTATTGTTCACCATGGTTTTGAAAGCAATAACAATAAAAACAATATATATATCCAAAATCCAAAAACAAGGCAAAATTTTTCAAAAATCCTGAAAAGTAAAAAACCCTACAAAAATGGTAACTTGCTTATTTTGGTTGAAACTTGTGTCTTGCGCATCGTATTTTCTCCATATCCTATTGGTTTGTCTCACATCTTCCCCAATTAATATGGCTCACAGATCACCAGATTCACAACCATTCAGAAAGCTAGTTGCTTGCTTTGTCTGTACTCTAGGGCACTTTCGTTGCCTGGTGTTGTTTCATTGCACAAAAATGCTCTTCGTGGACCCCATTTCCATTTTCATTTCCCCTTACATGTATCCTTGCTCAGGGCATCATTTTAACTCTTTTCGTTAATCACAAACTTGTGGATCTCTTTAGCATTGATACCAAAACATTTGTACAACTATCTTGACCGTTGTTGGGTTGGATATGTGCGTTCGTACTTGTTTTCCTTGTTAAATGAGCTTGTTTCCTTCTCGTATTGCATTGCATTATTGTATGTTGCATGGAGTTGGTATTTTTAGCAATGGAAAATTGTTCGTAGTATGGATTTTCATGTCATTCTACCTTTGTCATATGCTTATATTTTTCATAAGGACCGATGATGTAGTTCCTATGGCAATATGATGACATCAAAATTGTTCCAATAAACAATGGCTAGAGGCTAAGATCTTCTCTTCCCTCCTTATTTCTTCTATGTCACTTCCCTTCCCCCCTCTAATTTTCTCTCTCATTGGGGCATCTTGCCTCTTCCCCATTCTTCCACCTATCTCTCACCTTTTTTTTATCGTCGATCGACTTCTTCCATCACCCCATCGACACTCGAGGGGGCATCTCTCCCTCCTACTATTTTTGTTCTATCCCTTCAAAAATTTATTTTGTATACTATCTTTGAAGTGGCGTCACTTACACCACCCCAAAGAGGGTCAAATGTAGACACTTATAATTACTCCTAAGCAATTTAAATACTTAAATTGCGCTAATTACCTTTTTTCCTGCAAATTGACGACATATTGTCAATGGCACTCATCTTCTCTTCCATTTTCGTTAATTGATTACATTAAGCTAATTAAATAAGCTTCCTATCCAACACATACCCTAATTAACAACATTTCATTAATCGACAACTTCTATCTAATCTAATTAATTATTATTAATTAATTAGCCTTCCTTCTCATCAAATCAATAAATCTCTATTTAATTGGTTTAATTCCCTCCTAATGGTCTAAATCATACTAAAATCCCTCTAAAAGCTTATAAAAGCTTACACATGTATTAATTAAACATCTTTATTAATTAATACACCCTCTTTATCCACATGAGCTAGTTGAGGACAAACTAAACCCTCCTAAAGCTAACTCAACCCCATCTAAACCCCCCTTATCCATAACTAACTCTACATCTCCATTTATCCCACATTCATGAGGATGTGTTGAATCCTTTATCCTTTGGGCTATATAAAGAACCCTCCAACTACCTTCACACTTACATCTAAATCTCTCATGAGACAAAAGTAAGCACATAGTTTCATACTAATAGCCTTTTGTCATTCTTGATCCCTCCATCCTCCATTTTTGAAGAGCTAAGCCTCACACACAAGCATCCATTGAAGGATCAAAACAAGCAATATAATCAATTTAGTACATTAGAACAAGAAATTTTTTATTTTTATTTTTTGATAGATGCATCCTAGTTCTAAATACATAATTTAGAACTCTCAGATCATAACAATCATTCTTATAACAGATAACCATATGCAGCTGTGATGACTCGGAGTACCTCCGATCTATTCATTCCATGACTCGGTAATCTACCGATCTATTCATGAGTATCAAAGAGTTGGCGTTTTTATTTTAACACATCACTCTTGCGGTTCTCTTCCCTAATCTGGGATTCAGAATGCTCTGTCCAAGGAACCTATCTGAATAATTGTTACCATTATTCATCGGCATCTCGTCCCTTAGACTAGGTGACATAGGACAACGCAATCAGCAGCTTGCGATACTTTGGCCAAAGATTTGAAACATACTGCTTATGTCTCGTATTCCTTGACGGCATACTCATCAATCTGGAATACGTCCTTCACCCCATTCCTATGTTATGTAGAATGTCATTTATTGACTTCTATCAGCCTCTCCTGCCCCAAGTTATTCACTCAGGAACGGATTAATAATATGACAATGATATAAGGATGTTCTCAAGGACTAGGGATACGCTGACATACTGGGTCAACCCTTGTTAACCCCGTGTGTCAAGGTACCCCGAGTCTCCAGGGCAGCCTCATATCATGACCACATTCCTAACCAGTCCCAGAGTAAAAACTTGTTCGAGTTTAAGGTGTAAATCTTAACGATCAATGCAAAGGGTGTCGCCATAAGTCACCTGCATTGTTGTATCTTCGAGAAGATCCTAATCTTCTCGAAGGTACAACCCTGCAGTTGACTTGTGCCATCAACCTTCAAATCCACCTCGAAAAGATCTACTTAACTTTAAGGTGTTACTTACGTTGAGTTAAAGTTATACTTTAAGACGCTCCTTTTAGGGTAGTCTTTTCCCAACCCCTGGGTTCCTCACCTTAGAATTGCCTTTCTTATTAAGACCCATTTCACAAAGAGAAGTTAATAAGATTTGGGGTTTCATTAAGGAGTTCTTTGATACACAATAATCTAAATCAATGAAATTGGGCAGTAGCCCTAAATCTTCTTATAAGGTTGCTAACTTATACCCTTTTAGGTTTATATCAATTCTCAAAACTGAAATATATCTTACTTATTAGTATTAAGATATAGTGTTTCAAAATCAAATTAAACGTTGTCTTGACTTAGATCATGATTAGGGAGCAATAATTTATTCAGCCCGTTCAGCTTCCTGTTGAGGTTTATTTTAACCTTAGCTTCTCGAAAGACAGTGATCTAAATTTCAATTTAGCTTTAGATAGAACATAACAGAACTACTAAACATTCACAAGTATTCAGTCATATAATCTTTGCAAAGCATACTTAGAGAATCCCAAATGTCTCCAAGGTATACAATAATAACAATGCTCTTAAAATCATTCGAACTGAAGAAGTTCAATCCATCAAGATACGAATGCAAACACATAAGTAACAAATACCTCATTTCATTCATTTCTAAGCTAATCAAATACATTTTATGCATTCAGCATATTTGATACAATACTCAACAGCAAAAGAACATCTTTCTTCAAGTAGTACATTTAGAGAATCAAATTGGAATTCATCATAAAACCAAATTAAACAATCTGAACATCATATCAGATCTGCGTGCCTTTACCACTTACGGCAACCATCTGCAAAAATTGTCAACACGGGTCAGTTCGGTGAACTGAGCATGATAAGCACTAATTCTTAAAACAATTGCAATCCACCAATTGTTCTCATTAAACAACCTGTTTATATGAAATCATTTCTTCAAATTCCAAACTTAAATCAGGCTATTCATCCTATATGTTAGAGACTAAGAACATATGAATACAACCTTTCTAAGACAACAATACTCCTACAAGAATGTTTCTAACAATTTCTCAAAGGCAGTTAAAACATTCAACAAGCTCACTGTCTTAATTCTTTTATCATCATAACACATTTCAATGGTATTGACAAGTATACCTATTTATACAGCAACACACATTTTATACCAGTCTCTCCATACAATACCACAGTTTATTCTTGTTATGCCCTTACCGTAGAGATCGCAAAAGGATGCAAGAAGAAAGCACACAAGGTTTCCTGACTAGGAGAGAGAGAATTTTCCTATTCAACTTATTATACATCAACATATAAATTACAGTCTAGAAGAAAGAAACAGAGTCAATCAGATTCCTAAATCAATAATGTTCTGGACTGTACCGACTCCTTTAGAATAATGCAAATACATTTACGCATGCGACTAAACAGTCGAGATTACAAGAAGAACTACAGTTCCATCTAAATCCAATTATAAAAATCACCTGTAGCTATTAAGCAATACAAGAGCTCTCGCGACAAGCAATAGTAAGTAATCCAACCATAACAGACTCAACAATTCTTTTTCATATCATTCATCAACATGAATATACCCATCGCCATCGTTTAACAGAGCACAACTAGGAGCTTTTTATTTCACAGTCAGCCACGAGACAAGATAACACTAAAAACAAATGACGTTTCCACATGCAAATACAGTGATATTCACACTAAGTCTAAACACAAACATGCACAGCTTCATTCAACTGAATCTAATCTCTATGAATGTACAGTAAGGACTTTACAAAAGTCACCTCCATTACATAAGCTCATCCAAGTTTTAACCTAAGTAGAGCTAATTCAAAAATTACAACAGGGACTCAAATAGAGTCGTGCTTGTAATGTAAACCCAACACGCATTCAACAGAATTGAACTGAATAAAAACACAACAACCTAAAGAAAGAGTCGAGTTAAAAAGTATGCATAGCATGGACTTAGATCAGAAGTTGAGCCATCATGCAAACACATCAGGGCTTCAACAAGAGTCGTGTTCACATGGAAATACTGCTAGGACTCCAACGGAGTCGTATCCAACAAGAACTCACAGCCCGGGTTAAGATTGAAGTCAAATTCATACGAAAACATTCAAGGACTCCAACTGAATCAATATCAACAGTCTTCACAACTAAACTTCTACAGAAGTCGATTACAAGATACATATTAAGGATTCCAACAGAATCAATATCAATAAGTATTCACAACTAAGCTTATACAGAAGTCGAAACACTAGTTACATTTCAAGGACTCCAACTGAGTCAATACCAACCGTATTCACAACTAAGCAACAATATTCACAACTGAGCAATAGTATTCACAACTAAGAAATAGTATTCACAACTGAGCAACAGTATTCGCAACTAAGCAACAGTATTCACAACTGAGCAACAGTATTCACAACTAAGCAACAATATTCATAACTAAGCTTAGACAGAAGTTGAAATACAAGATACATTTCAAAGACTCTCACTGAGTCGATACCATCAGTATTCTCAACTAAACAACAGCATTCAAAACTAAGCTTAAGCAGAAGACGAAAACATACGAAACATTAAAAGGACTCCCACTGAGTCATTTTCGTATATAATCCCTGAAAACTTTCAACGGAAACTAACCCAAAATTGCTAACACAGTAAGGATTTCTACAATAGTCGCATTCAAGTAGTATAATCACAGCAAGCATTCCAACCAGAAGGAACTTAAAGTATTCTAGCAAGATTCAACAGGATTCAACAACAATAAAAGCACAGCCGGTCTCAAACGAAATGAAACCAAAAGGAAGAATAAATACAGTAACCATTCCAACAAGGTCTTCTAAAACCCCGAGATTCCTAATTCCACAGGAAAAGAAGAACCAATACATTGCTTCAAACCCACTGAACTGAAATCACCTGAACAGAGTTGTTTTAATGAAAGCATTTAGAGTAAAGCAAGATTTTTAAAAGTCAGGGCCTATCATGCCTGGTAATGTCGCTTAAAAATCCGAAGAAGACCTCTGAATGTGCTCGAGCCTTCTCCTCTTCTTCCATGATAGATTCAGCAACAATAATTTGTTACCCTCATGTCTTATAAACTTTCCCCGACAGAGAAAAGAGCTAGTTATTCTCATAGTTGCCATGCAACACCAAGTAGACTGGTTCGAAGAACCAGTGATCAAACAGAGAGAAAAATGGAGCGTATGGAAAACCAAACAACCAAATAATTTTCCATTTACATGCCTTCCCGAGCAATCTGTGCTCGGGAACCGAATTTCATCAATGACATTAACTCCAAGATTCCTGCCCAATCTCCATTGCCACCGACCGCCATAGTTGGCAATTGACAAATGCAAACAAAAGACCATTCCCAGATTTGGCGACTCTGCCACGTCGGTCTCAATAGATATTTACAACCTCCACCAAATCCCAAGTCCTTCATCCTTATCCACCTCATAAATGCCATAGAAACTACCGCCCATGGCTCGCACCCCTTCATAGGTCCCCCTTCATCCACTATCATTAGTTAGGTTAGAAACATAGGTTAGATCATAAGGTAATACTTTAGTCTTACTTCCATAGTGCTAGGTGGCTAACCTTAGGAACATTTAGCTTATAGTTTAGGGCTAGGTTAGATTAGCACTAATTCAACCCATAGGTTATAGTTTAGGTTAAGGTTATTAACCTTAATAAATCCAGTCTAGGTCCCACAAGTAGGTTCGATCAGTATTAGAACCAAACAGGGTAAAACATCCCTGTACAGGATCCTATCAGGTATTGCTAAATAAGCTTACTGAATACCCAGGAACATCTTACCTGGCTTAAGGTCTAGGCCTTCCCGATGTTACGGTATTTGGAGCCAATTTTCATTTAACAAGATCAACCTGAGTTAGACTCTAGAATTGCTTATTCAACACATTCAGACCTTGCAAATTACGTAAGGTCTATAATTTTTTGTTCATCTAGAATAAACTTAAAACATCTCTTGGATCAATGCCACTGATCCAAGGCTGAGTCATAAAGATGGGTAAATCCACAATTCATCCCGAAATCAGATTGAACTCAGGTGCTAAAAATGAAAGAAATAAAAGAGTCCAAGCATATCCTGACTCAGTCAAAGATCTTCAAGAGCAAAGAAGATACAATCCATATCAAGCATGACTTCACAATCAAAGGAACACATCCTTATACAGAAGAAATCATATATCAACACTTGAATGCTCAGGAGGAAGTAACAATAGTTCAGAGTGTTATAACACAACTTTTCTTCAAGGATCCCCTAGTTCGCAAGAGATATTCAATATCACAAATGAAAGGTACCCTAATCTTCTACTTATAGATTTTTCTTTGATCCATTATAAATTCCATGCCACCTACTGGTTAACCTTTGAAATAAAGGTGGATTTTTCTTCTAAGGCCAACCTTAAGTGCTTTTAACCACCATGCCTAATCCTGCATGAAAACTTCTACAACCTTTTGGTGTTGGAAAAACCTTACTGACCAAAAACCATACACGTGATCTTGCAGCACCAAAGGCACTTCTTCTATCTTTACCTTGATTTTTACATCACTTACCTCATGTTGTTCCTATGCTTCTCACCCTTGTACGTGGTTTTTACAAATCCTTCCTGAAACCAAACTCCTAATGTTCACTTTTTCTATGTGCACTCTTCCAAACTACACACTTTTAATCCTTTGATTGAGGCCATCGAAATACATCTTCTAGTACCAACTTATAGTGCTTATTGCATCACTCGACCCTACACAAAAATAGGTGTGTGGTCCTCTACGTATAGAAAAATTTTTAAATTGTAGGTAGCTACCAACACTCAAATGCACACAAAAAAATGAAGAAAGGGAAACTCAAAGAAAGGAAAATTCATTAAAGGAAATCCTAGGATAAATGGAAATATTTCCTTATTTATAAACATAAGGAAGAATTATTTATAGTATGGATTCAACCTACTCCCATTGAAATGGCCTAGTAACTATGTTCCATCTAGTGTTTGTAACTAGAAAGCGTCTGAATGAAGTATATAAGATATAATGTATGGGCCCATCCAATGGAATTTTAGTTTCTAAGATGTCGTAGAAACTTGGAGTCATATAATAGAATCATCTTCCCAACCTAAAACTTTTTGTTCTTGATGTGTCTATCATGCCATACCTTCTACCTAAATTTTTATATTTTTTCACTAATAACCTGCCTCTCATCTAACTGTATTAACTTATCAATCCTCTCCTCTAGCGATTGTTCATCATCTAACCCTCTTGCGTGTGTTATACATAGTGATGGTAACATAAATTCAATAGGTAACACCACTTCCACGCCAAAAACCAATTGAAAAGGTGTGGCCTTGTTCAGTCTTTTATAAGTAGTATGGTATGACCATAACACAACAAAAACTTTATCATCCCAATCCTTTCTTCCCACATCACAAATTTTGGTCAGCATGTGACTCAATATCTTGTTAAATTCCTTAGAGGCTTCCATTATCTTAGGGGTGATAAGGAATGGTCTTGTGATGGGATACCATGAATTCTGCTAATAATATTCTAATTGTCTCATTCAAGAAATGAGTACCCCTATCACTTGTTAAAATCATGGAACATCCATATCTACTGATTATATTTACCCACAATAACTTATTTGTTGTTGTTGCCATGCATTCCCTTATAGGAACTACTTTTGTCCACCTTGTAGAATAATATGTGCATGTAATGATATAGAAAAAACTATTACTTCGCATGGCAAGTGAAATCGGTCCTAAAAAATCAATCGCCCACTTCTCAAATGGTTCTTCACTAGCTATCGGTCTCAAGGGCATCTCATCTCTTCTTCCTAGTTTTCCAAGGTGCTGGAAATGGTCACATGCCTTGCAAAACTCAATACAATCCTGGTAGATGCTTTCCCACCAAATTCCTACTATAAGTATCTTTTACACAGTGGCATTCCCTTCATAGTATCCTCTTACAATCCCACCATGTGCTTCCTCCATGAATGCAACATGCTCATGTTCTAACACACACCGGCACAAAACCTCATCATGTCTTAGCTTGTATATGTCTCTACCAATTAACATGTAAGATGTGGTGTGTATGGCTAACTGTTTTTTTTGCAAAGTATTCATTCCTTTTGGTGCCACACCGCTTTTTAGAAACATAGCTATATATTCCAAGTTTAGAGGGTGCATAATGCAATCTAAAAAGTTGTGCATATGGCATTGTATCATCAATACTTTGTGCATCCTCCCCTGAGTCAATCCTCGATAAGTGGTCAAGTCCCAAATTACTCTTACCTGGTTTCATAACTACCATAAACTTGAATTCTTGAAACAACAAGATCCACTGAAATATGTGCCCCTGTAAACTAGGATTATTTACTAGGTACTTCAATGTCATATTGTATGTGTAGAAGATAAAGGGTGTTTCCAGAAGATACTATGTGAATTTTTTTAGCACGTAGATCATGAAAAATGTTTTGCACTCAGTAGTATAGTTCTTCTCTACTAGTGTTAACTTACTACTAGAAAAACACAAGGGGTGGTCAATAATTCCTTCTCCAGGTTGTGCTAAGATTTCCCCAATCATCATCCCCAAAGCATCAACATGTACATGGAATGGCTTTCCTAAGAAGGAAAGCATAATATGGGTGCAATGATAAGATTATTCTTCATTGTGTCAAATGCCATTTGCTGCGATTCTCCCCAGTGAAATTCACTTTTTTGTTTTAGTAACTCTTCCAATGACGTAGCAATATTGGCATACCACTTAATAAATTTATGGTAATACCCAATATTCCCAAGGAATCCACACATTGCGCTCTAGCTGGTAAGTTCCCCTAATCCCACAATAATGACAACTTTGGCAGGATCCACCAACAAACCTTCCTTAGATATGATATGCCCCAACAAGGTTCCAAATAGAGTAGCGAAGAGACATTTCTCAATGTTGAGGGATATCCTCAACTACCAGCATCTCTCAAACATCAACCGCAAATTGTCACAATGATCCCTTACTAATCCATATACCATCCAATCATCAAGGTAGACTTGAAGAAACTTATGGATGAAGTCTTGAAATTCCTGCACCACAATGTGTGAAAACACAACAGGCATGTTCTTCAGTCCAAAAGGCATGAATGTGTAGGAAAATATTCCCCATTCAGTGGAAATTTTTTTCTTTTCTTGGTCTTCCTTTGCAATTTGAATATGATGATATCTTCAAAATCCATCTGTGAAATAATAGATCTCATGCCTATCTACTCCTTCCAGGATTTCCTTAGTGAAGGGTGTTGGAAAAGGGTCAATAGCACATACCACATTCAAATCTCTATAATTAGCATAGATCCTTATCCTTCCATCCTTCTTAATGTTGATGACCATTGGGCCTATCCATTCTGATTCTTCAATAACCTTAATGATACTTGATGTGACCATCTTTTCAATCTCCTCCTTGACTTTGACACAAAGATTTAGATTCATTTTATAAGGTCTATTCCGAATTTGACACACACCTTCCTTTAAGTTGATTTTCATTTCCCCCAAGGAGTGGTGATTTTAAGCTCATAGTACCCACGTGGAAATAAGTCCTGAAAATCTCACGCAACATATCAATGATCTTCAAAACCTCCTTTTCTGACCAATAATCCCCAATAGTAGCCTCCTTAGGTTTAGCCTCCAAACTAATGTTAAGCTTCTTTAATTCTAGGGGTTCATGGTAGGCACGTACTTTCTCATCAGCACTATCCATAACTTCACATGTACCTACAGTATGGTTAACATCCAAATTTTCCACTTCTTCACCATCGATCACATAGACCAATTTTCCTTTTTCTTTCTCCATGCATGCACTCTCAAGTTGTATCTCCTAATGATTCTTCCTCATCAAAGACATTTCTAAACTAGGTTCACCCAATAATTCCAATATTCTATCCTCCACCATGGCACTATCTCCCATCATTAGGTTCTTAACAACCTACAATGCCTCATCCACGATGGCTTGGTGCTCCAATATTAAAAATCTTAAAGGAGGACAACCATTAACTTCTGCCATTTTCCTATCTAACAGGACATCTCTGAGTGAATGTACCATGCGGGCATAGCCTTGTAAGGTGGAGTACAACTTATGCACCCATAAAGAAGGTGGTAAGGATTCTTGTTCCTTCCATCCAGGCCTTCTCACATGCTTGGACATGAAATGAGGTGGGTTCCTTCCCATGATAATCTTGTATGATAGTAGGTGCATTGCTCTAGGAAAACCTAATAGAGAACGTGATTCTCACTTCACACCACTCTAGAAGGCTATTACAATGGGTTTCCCACCAATGTGATGTGGTCCCGAGCAAGGTATAACTGAGCATCCTTCTCCTTTCAATCTCACTTCTCCACTGGGTCTCCATTTCTCATAGGAAAACATCAGGGTTGGCTCCTCCAGAATAACTTGGCAACTTCTTTCCTCCTAGGTGCTTGACTGAGCATGCCTTTTTTACTCTCATCATAGAGCCTCTTAGCTACCTCTAGACCAAATCATATGTCCCATGCACCCAATTTTCACATGTTACACTAGTTATATCACTTATATATTGATCATATTCCCACTGAATAATGCCCTCCTTTATTGGTTGCATAACTTTAGGATCCCAGATAGTGCACACGTAAGTTCTCTTTAGGTCTTCTTCTTCTAAAGGCTCAATATATGGTGTTGACTTCCCATTTGTCAAAGGAATGATAACTTGTTCCTTCTTGTTCTTAAAACTTATATACCCCTTATTGAAATGTAAGTCAAAATTGTTCTTATAGCACCAGGGGTGCCCAAGTAATGTTGGAAATTTATTCACCTCAGCAAGTTCTAATACTTCGAAGTCTCGAGTGAATTTCTCCCCTTGGATAGTGATAACAACATCCTTTAAAACACCAATGGGCATTGCCTTTGTCTTATTAGCCATATACAACACATTTGAAGATGGCTGTAATGGGGGCCTTCCCATTTGATTCCAGGCATCCAGGGTGAGAACATTGACTTTTGCACCTGTGTCAATCAGAATATTGCTTAGGAGCCATCCATCAACAACTGCATTCAAGGTAATATCCTTATCATAGTCAATGCTATGGGGAGGAAGTTAGCATGCAAAACCTACCTCTCACACTCTACTCCAATGCTTGGTATCTTATTCCTCAACCATTCTCCTAATAAGGAATGATATTCTTCTTAGCGCAACATTATACATACCTCTCTGACATCATCTATATTTGACTGAGGAACCTCAATGCTTTTCTTTTGTCCCAACTTCTTGGATTCTTCCTTCAGACATTGAATTTCCCCTTGAAGACTCTTGATTACATCCATGGTCTCTTGATAGAATTCCTTCTGATGGGTAGGGTATGGATACTTCCCATACACCACCTCTTCTCTTGTAATCAATGGTTTTGCTTTTGTATTTCCCTAGTGTGCACAACCTCAACTCACATCGTTACCAGTAGAAGTTCTAATTCTAACTCACATGCTACCATTGGCATCCATTATGAGTCTATTTTCTTAATGCTTACCATCCTGATGCTCTTTTCTTTCTAGTGTTGTTTCCTCATATGTTCAAATAGCTCTGGGAACTCCTCATACTTGTGCTTCTTTCCACACCAAGAGCATTGTAGTAGGTCAAGACATTCACACTTATAGTGCTCTGTAGACCCACAATTGTAACAAGTTCCACATGGGAACTCACTTCTTCCACCTCCATAGTTGCCATGACCTCTAAATCCTCCATGAAATCCTCTTCCATGAGCTCCTCCATCTGCATGTCCTTCATAGTGATGACCATCATCCTTGGAATTGTTTGCAATGCTTATCTAGTGCACACCAATATCAATGGCATCATGTATCTGGTCAATCAATCTACAATCCTTGGTGTCATGAGTAGTAGAGGTGAAAATATTGTAATAGAAAGACACATTCTTATGGATCACACATTGCAGTAGTGCACCTACTTGCATCATGATCTCTCATGGAAAATCTCACAGTCTACTATCATGGTGCATATCGATCTCTGAGGAAAATTTCCTTTGTATGCCCCTCTACCTCACAATCCATGCACCATAGGCCACTACAAGTCTCATGGGTCAAGTTCATAGATAGCTTCTCTAGCTTCTTTTCCATTGTAGAAATCTGAGCTTCAAGAAAAGGGCTAACACTGGTATCTATGCTTCCTATAGCCTCAGCATGCAGGGAAGCCTCCAAGGCCTCGCGTGGGTCTGTGAAAGTCTTATGTGACAATGCTCTCCTAAAAGGCATTATTAGTCCTCCAAAAAACCACTGAGAATGCTGAGAAGGATGAATATAATAAGATAGTTTTGATTAGAGAGTCTTAAAATGTGTATCACATTCTCACACACTTTCTTCCATACCTTGTTGAATTTCCTTCAGCATGCTAATGTTTTTTTTGTTCAAACTCAAGAATATGAAATTCAACTAAGAAGGCATTACACAACGTGGTATAATCTACTACTTTTTGGTGGGGGTCATACTTCTGGTACCAACTATGCATGCATCCTTGCAATGTTACAAACTGACTTGTTTTCCATTCTAGGGTAGTGATCCCCTTTGTGGGCCATAGCAGCTCACATTTCTGTACATGCTGTACAACATCCTCAACACCTTTGTAATCTGGTAGATGCAAAGAAATTTCAAAAAATACTTGCTGAGGTAGTTGAGGCCCTTGTCTGACTGATCCGAAACCTTGATTTCCTCTAGTGTTTCCTCTACCACCAGATCCACTAGATCCACCAGTGCCTGTCCCTCTTGATCCACCAAATCCTCTAGATCCAGGTCCACTAGGTCTGCTAGTTCCTATTCCACCAGATCCACCTCCCATAGCTAGTAAGGGTTCAGAAGTGGTCACACCTTATGTCCCCACTATCACGCTAAACTACACGCCAACAGTCTGTGATATTATACCACTACCAGATGTGTGTCCTGCACACTTCCAAACATGATACCCAAGCTTTGTGTACCTAAAATTTTCCAAAATTCCACTCCAGACAATATATCTCCAAACATAGGAAATGATTGTGTAGCCATAGATGTGCCAAATGAAAAGTTATACCTCCTTGGTGTTGATCAGTCACTTCCACCAATACCAACTAGGTTAGTAATACTTATCTCTAGATTTGGAAAACTAAGCACCAATGGTTGGTCACTAGGTGGATTCAGATGTGTGTTGATGACTCTCCTTTCTCCAAGTGATGAGATCTCATCAGAAGCTGAAGGGGTCTCTCTCCCATGCTTGCCAAGATGGGGTAGCATAGACTACTTAGGCTCCACATCCTCCACATGAACCTCAATTCCTTCCCACAATGTCTACCTCCATAAATCCATCACTCCTACAACTTCACATTGTCTATCTAACTCCCTCTCATGAGATTCATTATACTTGAGTTGTCTCTCTTCCCTCTCCTTTTCAGCCACAAGGTCCTCCATCTTCCTCCACCCTAGCTTCCTCACCCAGCGCTCAGAAGAAGCTTAGCCATCATAGGAAATGCTTCCAAACTCAGTGTAATGATCAGGATCTTTATAGCTAAAGGGATAACATGCAAGAATGATCCTCTTCGTTCCCTCAAAAACTCAAACTCAAAATCTATGGACAGGAATACATAGAAATCACATACTCCAAGGTGTAACTCATCAACACTCTACTCCACCAATGATCAACAACACGTGTCCAAGTCAGATCAACATCATGCAGCCTCTAATACTCATCTTGGGTCCATACATGAGGTCTATAGTACCATCTTGATCTAGATGCATATGCCAAAATCCATTCATACAACTCCACTAGAAAGCAACAAAAGAAGGTCTCATACAACTCATGATACAGATGTTCTTCTACCCATTTACATGCATCAAACTCAGGTCTAGTACTAAATCTCTGAGAAAACTCATCCTCCATGCTTTTAAGCCATGCTTCAACACTGTCCAAGGTCAAGTGCTCTGTCATCACACACCATTCTCACAACAACTTCAAAAAGAGGTCCCGACAATAGAACCAAGATGTAGTCATTTATTTACCCTTAATACCTTTACTAACCCCAAGCACACCGGCCTATCACCCAAAGGGTGTTGGGCACTCACCCAAGGCACGCATGGGCACTGACCCCCTCCTTTATGTGAGATTTGTGAGAAGGTTCCACCATTAATGGAGGATGATTTACAGAAGTAGAAGTACATTCACTTATTTAAAGAGGTAGAAGATGCAACTAACAGATCCAACATTAATGCATCACAAAAGCTAAATAACATTGTAAGAAGCATAATAAACTGGATATGAGCCATGATAAGTCATATAACACAAGGGTTTACACCCATAAATAAGATATACAGAATGAACCCATATATATATATATGATTTAACATAGTTCAGGTAGCCACATTACAGTCAAAAGGGTCATCTCAAACCATACATATTAAATGACAAGGGACTTAACTCCTATCAATCCTCTCTGATATGAGACCCTAACTATACTTTTCCCATTTTAACCCTTGTTACAGATCCTAGTGCCATACAGAGGCTTATGGCATCCCTTACAACCCTTAGCACTAAGTGCTCTAAACCCTAGCATTACTGCAACACTTCGTTACTATGCTTCTTATTCTCTATGTAATCTCTTTGCCTCCCACCATCTCTTGTATTATGTATTTTTCTATCTCTTCATCCCTCCTCTCTTGTATATTTGTCTGTATCCTAAGCATCTCTTTTTATAGGATCAACACCCACTGCCATGCCTTCTCTCCTGAACAGATCATGTGCCAAGTGTCGATGTGGTCCTCCATTGGTGAATTCTTATCCCTTTACAAACCCTCCACTCTCTATAATGATGTCTTCTAGGAATATTCCCTGTGTGGAATATCCTTTTCTTGACCTCCAAGGTTCTAGGCTGGCACCTTATCCACTCATCATGCCTAGTTGGGTCCTCACATTTTTCCTCAAGTGCCTCTAGAATGCCAAATATGGCTAAGTCCTTTAAACCCATGTTCTACCTCCCACGTGCACCCTGGTTTCACTTAAACCAATCTTAAACCCCTTTTTCTGATGTGCTTTCCCTTGAGCACCCTTCTTCTCGCTGGTCTTGCACGTGCACCCTTTGGTACTTAGCCAATATTTTAAAGGTTTTTTTGTGTATGTATTCATTTTTAATTCTCAAGTGATGATATCCAGATCACATATATATTTTTGAATAAACTAATGCACCATGCATCTAATCAAATAAATCATTAATCATGGGAAGAGGATATTAATTTTTTATTGTTTCTTTGTTTAACATTTTATAATCAATGCAAAGTCTAAGTGTTCCATCTATCTTCTTAACAAATATCACTGGTGCTCCCCAAGGTGAGAAACTGAGTCTTATTTATCCTTTAGATAAAAGTTCTTATTATTTTTCCTTTAGTTTAACTATCTTGGTTGTAGTCATGTGGTATAGTACTTTGGAAATAGGTAAAGTTCCTTGTTTGATTTCAATTGTGAATTCAGACTCTCGTTTCGGTGGAAGATCAAGTAATTCTTCCGGAAGCCTTTTTATTGGAATTTTTAAGTTGCATGGATGATAGTTTTATAATTGAAATGTCTCTTGTTACGCCTTGTATGTATGTTTTTTTACAGATCATGAAGACATTTAATGTTTTTTTTAGAACAATAAACCTTTTCCTTATGATAAGCAAGCCAGTTCACACCAATTATGACATCATAGGACCCTAAAGGTACAACATACAAGTCTAATTCTGCAGTAAAACTTTGCAATTCTAAGGTTGCACCAAAAAGACATTTATAAACTATGTGGACAACATTTTTCCCATCATGGATAGTCCATGGTTTTTCCATAATTCCATCTTTTGTTTTTAATTTAGAAGTTAATTTACTAGAAATAAAACACTTTATAGCACTAATATCAAAATGTATAGTTACAAGTATATCAAACAACTTACCTGGTAATTCTATATGCGTAGCTTACTTTTCAGATTGCTTGTTAGCTACTGTAGCATGTGTCTTCAAATACTTTTAGATGTCATTTTTCTTTAGAGGGTATTGATTTTTGTAATGCTCTTTTCTGTAGTTATAACAACCCCCAACATGTCCCTTCCTAGGCTCAAACTTATTATCATCCCTAGAATTATTGTTCTACCCATTATTGTTATTTTGTACATTGTTTCTGTTATTTGCAATAGGTTTGTTTGTTGTTATTTTCTTACTATTTTCAGCCCTAAATTTATTTTTGTTACCAAAAATTTTCCATGCCACATTTTTAAGTGCTAAAGGTGAAGGAGAGTTAGAAAACTTCTTACGTTTCTCTTCTTTATGCATAGAAGTTTCCTTCAATTTTTTTTATTGCCTTATGGATTTTTCTACCACTTCTTCCATATTGGTTGGACTGTGTACATCCACCTCTCTACCTATAACAAGATTCAGCCCCATTATAAAATTTCGTATTCTGAACTTTTCATCAGTTTGGTACTGTAGTACATATTTGAGGAGTTTGGTAAACTTCTCCCAATATTCAGTTACAGTTAGTTTTCCTTGAACTAAATTATGAAATTTCATCATTTTCTGATCATAATAGAGCTGTGAAAACCAATGCTACCTAAAATATACCTTAAACTGATCTAAAGTGATGCTAGCTTCATCAATATTCAGTTCATCCTTACAGTTGTCGCACTAGGAAGATGCTTCATGGGAAAGCTAGTAAGCTCCCCATACTACTTTGGTGTCTTTAGAGAAGTTTCTTATGGAAAAGTACTTACCCATTTCACTGAGCCAATTCTCAGCCCCATCTCCCAATGTAGTACCATCAAAATTTGGTGGAATTACTATTTTTTATATCATTTATAAGTTCAGATACCAACCTTTTCTTCTTATTTTCAGGTTGGTTAGGTGCATTTGCAACAAAATTTTTGGAATTCACAACATTATTATTCAGTGCATTATTGTTTTTATCTCCACGAGGATTTCCAGTATTAACATAATTTTCTATTTTTTATCAGTAACATCTTCCTCCTCTTCATTTCCCATTACATTGTTTTCAAGTACAATGGGACGATCTCTTATCTCTAGTAGGGAAGCAAGGATCTCATCAAGTTTTTGTGTTGTAGCTTGCCTCACCAAGAAGAGGCTGGTTATTTGCAGCATGTCCCCTTGTTCTAATCATTTTCTATTAATAATAAATTAAGTTTTTATCAGAGATGGACTCGAATAGGTCCAAAATCTAAAACCTTCATCTATGAAACCAAAATGTGACATCCTCATGTTAAAAACTCAATAATAGGGGATTTTTTAAAAAACATAATGTTCACTGTTCTAATTTCACATAATTTAGAAAAAACATTCCTTTGGTATTCCATTACATAATAATAAACTATATGCAGTTGTAATGACTCGGTATAAAACCAATCTCTCTTTTCATGACTCAGTATTAAACTGATCTCTCATATTTCAATATATAAATGTGTATACTAAGTATATTGTTGGTTTCCTTACCCATTAAGGGTCATTCAAGTGTTAACGTCTAAAGATCCTATCTGAGTATCTATTACTGATACTCATGTGATATCATGCAACTTTAGTCCAGGTGACACAAGACAACACAACGAGTAGTTTGTGATACTTTGGCCAAAGTTTAAAGACATGTTTACCATGATTTTATCCCTAGATGACATACTGTTTGAAAGGAATACATATTTCACCCCACTCAAAAACTCTTATCTAGATTAGAATTCCTTGAATTCTTTCAACCACTTCCAAGTCCTTGTTATATGCTAAAAAGGTACAACTCACATGGACTAGCGTTGAATACGGTCTAATTGTGGTGACTAAGGGTAATCAATCATATTCAATCAAATCACGTCGATTCAAATCTAATTCATCACCATTAGTCAAATCAAGTTGACATCGGCCATAGGTCATATGCCTGTCATTGTTTAATGTAGAATAGTGACTTGAAATCCAAACTTATGACAACTGTGTTTAGAGGAGCTGAGTGGATTATCATACCATAGTGGCTATGCCACAGTATCCACCTAATGACCTATGTCATGAAGTGGGTACTATGCAAGACCAACTATGTTGTGACAACCCATTGAGTTCTACGAAGCGAAACTATATAACTTAACAAGTTCATTAATTCTTTAATTCCCAGCTTGTTAATTCTACCCAAGTTTATCTTATTTGTTAGGTGTCATACCTAAGGATAAACTAGAGTTTGATATGATTAATCCTTTAATAAAGGATTGTAATTTTATTCTTAATGAAGTGTGGAATTTACATATTAAGTCTAAAGTTTATTGAGTTACTAGTTCATTATCCGTTAGTCCATTTAAGTTTCATGTCCCATTCTAGTTATAAGAAGTCATAGGAATCAACATTAAGACATTGTCTTATTATTTTGTACATTAGTAGGATTAAGGTCAGATTTACATAAGCTTACGATGTTTAGGTGTGTATATTATTCTTATAACATAAATAACACAACTTATCACAGATATTTTTGACACCTTCAATTACACTACATACATCTTTATTTATGTTTAGGTATGATTAATACAAATCACTAGTACATATTCCTTAGTCATGTTCCTTTACTTACTCAAACAATAATAGTTTATAAATGGCTAGCAATTGTGTATTAAAGAATCAATACTATAAGATTTTATTTCAAATCCTATAAGTTTGATCCCATAATCTTCAGGTTTTAAGGGACATATTTTCATATTTATATGATCATAATAATACTTGCAGAAAATTCAAGACAAAGAATGAATTATCATTTTAATATGATCATAATAGTTGTTTCAACTATCAGACTTTATCTAAGTCCTTTATTTCAAATATTTTCAAGCTACATATTATTCCATAAGCCCCATTTATATCTAACTTAGAACCCTGTAAGAATACATCTTTATTATTTATAATGAAGGAATCAAAATAACTTCATACTCATAAAAAACAATCATTTCATTTGACCAATATGAATCAAGAATTATTCTTTATCCCTTGCAACTATAAATATCATCAAACATATTTCACTCTTCAATAATCAACATGTTTCTGAATCTTTGCAATAAATGGGCCATAGGATTTTCTTACTTTCAAACATAACCTTCATAAGAAATTTATACAATAATCATTAAACTGGCTCAATAGGCATCAATAGATAAAATAAATGTAACTTCTTATAAGTATTCCTTCCTTCATATTTAATTAAATCCATCTGTAAGATTGTTAGCATGTGTCAGTTCATTCGAACTGAGCATGACAAGTACTAAATCTTCATAACATTGTGCTCTACTTAATAAGATCATAAAATCAACACTGATCTTGTAAATTAAATTATCCTAATGTTCAAAATAAGGTACACAACTCTTTTGATCATGTCACAAGAACTTGACAAATGAAATCATCTAAGATGTTAAGTAAATACAAACAATTTATTTAAGTAATTCAAAATAGTTATACCTTTAAGTCATACAAGGTGATCTGAAACAAGTATAATAGATCCTTAGTCAATCATATAAGAAGAAGTGAAAGACTGATATGATTGCACTTTTATAAGCCCATAATTATACGAAAATAATAATATATATTGTTTTATAAAGTTTATACAACTATATTCATTTAGTTGCTAAATTTCCGTCAAATCAAAACAATTAAGATAATGAACTTAATGATAATAATAAGTTCAAGATTTGTTAAGATTTCAGTCATATAAGCCCATACTTATGTGACTGTAATCTTATATCATTTTTAATAAGGTTTGGACAACTTATTTATTTAATCCCTGTTAAACTACTACAAGCTATAACAAGCCAATCAAATAACATTAAAACCCATTATATTAGTCAAGTAATTCTACTTACTTTTACTGCATACAAATTATCATTATTTAAGTTATTAAAGAATACAACAACTATCATGTAAGAATTGGTTTAGAATGAAGATGTTTATTTCAAACTCATCAAGGAGCCATTGAATTCAAGCAACAAAGCTTATAAATGAGTCAAACTTATAACTACCAATCAAATCAAGCGTTCCAAACATGAATACATCCAGTCAAGGAATCATATAAAATTACATTGAATTCACAATTCCACAAGTGGAAAAGGTAATGGAATGATGAATTTGAGTGAGAGGTTGAGTTAAACTTGAGCTTCCCCATTACCTAAAGCCCCAAACTTAATCATTCATTTAATTTGTTAGAGTTCTATTCCTTAACGTGCTAGTTAAAGAAGGTTAGATCATACTGAATCTTTCCACAATGAGAAGAATCATGGAGGTATTCCAAATAACAATTAGGATTTGACAAGATCACCCAAATCAAATTAAGCCATCGAGTTATGTTCCCATTTTTAAGTTACATATGTGTCCATGAAAGGGAAACAAAGTAGCAGACTTCATTCAAAACTAAAAAATGCACAAGATCCTTAAAGGATATGTTACAACCTACTTAGTAACCTAGTTAACAATTTGAGAGTGTCCATTAAGGACCCAAATGTAAAAAAACTGACACATTTATGGTCTCCAACAAGGAATTCCATTGAATATTCAAAACACGAAAACCTAGACGGGTTAACGATTCAATTTTTTAGTCTTAAGAAAAGCAAGACTAGTTCATGTATACAACTGATAGTAACAAATTGACAAGCTTGCACAAATTGAATAGCCCAGAAAAATAAAAAACCTATTTACATAACAAGACCGAATGGCATATAAAAACTAGAATCCAAATGATTGGAAACCATTTGCAGTGGATATAAAAAATCGATAAGTTATTCATTGTCGTGAATGGATAGGCTGCTTCCAAGTTATACACCGACATAGAAGCTTGCAAAATGAAAACTCAGAAAAGAAAGGTAAACCAGAACATAATTCAACAAACACACACACACACAGACACACACACACACACACACACACACACACACACACACACACACACACACACACACACACACACACACACACACACACACACACACACACACACACACACACATATTTATTTATTTATATAAACTAACTAACATATACCCTGTAGGAAAGGGTATCAACAACCAAGTTTCATAGCTTTGAAAAAAAACACAAAATCACAACTCGTTTACACTATTCAAGCTTCAAAAAATGAATCTGCACTACAATGCTTAACGCCATGATTCACAGTCAAGAATACACAACTATAAACTATTATAATCACAATATTACCATATCTAATACAATAATTGAATATACAAACATGATACTCACCAATGATTCAAAAACACAAACCCAGAACCAGAGAACACAATTTCATTGTAAGAGCAGAGTTCTTTTTTATGAAATAATTAAATAGGGAAAATTATTAAAAAGAGTTAGAGCCTATCATGCCTCATAGAGCTCCTAAATTTATTTTCCAAGCTCCCAAATTTTCTTTCCAGGATTTCACAAATGTTCCCACAAGATCTCAAAATAGATTCCATAGAAAAACCCATCCTTCTTCTTCTCTTCATTTTAATAGCCCAAGAAATAAATTTCTCTTTGCTAAATCCTCGATGTAATGGAGATATCATAAATGAAATAGAAATGACCTCATAGTTAAAACATAAAAATATCAACTTGTAGAACCATAGAACTTGAAAAAATGAATAAAAAATGAAAACCAACCAGAATGCCTTTTCCCAAAACCATCACGCCCTTTCCAAGATAGTTTTCACTTCCACCAATATCATGAATTTCCATGGCCAACTTCCTGTTAATTCCTATAGTTATGCCAACCACCATTTCAAAATTAGCAATAGCTATAGTTAACCAATACATCACCAAAACTTTTATTAACCTGGGTCATCGTATATGCCAAGTTTAGACTTGGTCGCTGCTAAAGGAGGTGGTAGTTCTAATTGAACTCATTAAATTCCCAAGTATTGCATGGGTTGGCATCAATTTATAGCCAAACACTAACCTTCCATCACCATGTCACCCACAGTTAGGTCCTTTAGGTTAGGTCTTAGGTTTAGAACTTAGGGTCTTTAGATATGTTTGGATCCCCATTAATGTATCAACCTTAACTTAGGTTAATATTTAATTAATAAAATACAATAGGATATAGTTAGTTTGCTTTAGAGTATAGTTCCCAATTTCGTATAATTTAGATCAGACCCTCTAGCAATTGAAATAATCCAATGCATTAATCAAATCCGATTAAGGTTAAACAACACTATGACTAAAATATAAAAAGAAATCATTATAAAATAATTTACATAAGTGTAATGCCCCATTTTCTTAGACCATGTCTCAGTGATGTTTTAGCACCTTCCCTCTCCTTCTTGCTTTCTCGAGTCGTTAGCGACACCTCTGTATGTGGACTGTGTAATGTCCTGTGCGTTATCCCATTTACAGGAGGATCTTGTTGTCGCATTGTTAAACTCAATCGTTGGTCATTATTAATGTGGGTAGAAATTATATATAATTATAATATATAATGGTAATAATGTTTTATTTAATTTAATTTTTGATCGGCCCTTATTTTATAAGTATTATTATTTTACCTTATTTTCGATTATCATCGATATTTTATATTAATTGTCTCTATAGCATTTTTTCTAGTTGTTTCGTCTGATCGTGTTGTAGGACGAACCCCGTCCCGCGCTGAAGAAGGGGTTGCCCGTCTTGGCGCCATGGTAGTCTTTTCTCCGTGTTCGTCTTTGAGCGTAACCTCTAATTTGTTCCCCCCCCCTTCGTGTCATTGCCGATGCTTCCCGTGCTGGCCCCGTGGCGACTGTTACTTTTTCCCTATTTAATGAAAAATTGCGTGTTCGAAGCCTGGTAGACGGCTTGTATGGCAAGTTGGTATTTTAGGGCATGTCCCTTTTAAAAAAATATTCTTATATTTGTTTTTTAAAAAAATGATTGTTATGAATAGTCGATCATTGTCTTCTATTATTAGTGTCGATCTGGACTGTCGACATTATTAATATTGCAATAGTTATTCCTAAGTTGTTCCTTTAAAAAAAACGTGATAATGATAATGAAAATAATATTTAGTTATTGTCGTTCGGTGACTTTTTCGTTTCTTAATTGTCGATTGTTAGCAATAGCTAACTAACTGCATTAAGCTATTCTACTTAATTGTTTGATCCTTCCTGTCAGGCGAGCATCGATTTTTGCATAAGAGGAGGTTACCCTTTGTGACGTTTTGGGTTACGCATGTTCGTTCGTACTCCTAGGTTGTTGGTATTCATTTCGGTTTGCATTTTTAAACCAAGCTAACTGGTTTATTATACTTTAAATATATATATATATATATTATATATATATATAAGATAAATAAAATAAAGATGAAATAAAATAAAATAAAATAAAAATAAAGAAATTTCAGTGGTTTGCGTGGGAAAGAAGGGAGGTAGGTGGTGGTCGCAGGTTTGAGGAGACATTGAATTAAAATCAAAATTTAGTTTCTTGCGCCTACTGTCCTACCGTCCCTCACCCCTTTTTTGCTGCTATCTGGTCCTAGTGCGTGGCCATCTCCCAATGGCTTTACCTCTGCCTAGCCGCCTTCCCTTCATTTATTTCTGTTGATTTGCAAATCTTTTATGTCCTTTGTTGTCTGCCTTCTTATTCTGTTCTGGCCGCGTGAGCAGTGGAGGAGAGTCTGTTTGTTTGGATTTGGCGATGAAGGGTGTGAAAACCCCAATCTAATGGAGTCGCAGGTTTTGGGAGCTCCTCCTTTGTTGTTTTCTCCCCTTGCCATGGCCGCAAAACTCACTGCATGTGCCAAACATGGCCACTAGACGAATATGGTCATCCAACAAGCTAAAGCAAATGGATTTCACCTATGTGTGTTGTTCCTGAGTTTAGGTTGACGTGGTTGACAGATTTGAGGTGTTTAAAACAGGCATGTTAAACCTACCCTTGCAATCTTCTGCTGTCATTTTATTTTTCATGAAATGAATGTTCTTTCCTCTTCTGTTATGGCATCTTGAAGGGGTTTTCTGGTAGTTGCTTTAAGTTGCCGCCCTGTTTCAAACTTGGTGAATCAATAGTCTATGCTGTTGTATTAGTTGGAATGATAAAACTTTTTTTTGGGTTCCAATGTTTTCCTTTAAATCGATTTCCCCTATTTACATCTGTGACGAGCATAGTGTGCTACAGAACTTCTGGATCATTTTTTGAGTTTGAGGTGATTGGTAGGAAAGTATATTGTTTTGACAATGCTGTGGCATGCATGTGGATCTCGTGGAAGTGTGCTTTGAAAATGTTGAATGGCTGAATGGAGTTTGCATTTTGGAATTGAAAACCGAAAATGTGTTCATAATAAGTTTGAGTTTGTAATTTGGTTGGTATATTTTAAACCCTTATGCAAGGTTTGGGTAAATTCTATTATGAAAAATATGAAAAATATGAGGTAAATCAGATTTCTGAAATATTACTTCCTATGGAAATAACGTTAAAGGGTATGTGCTAAACTTGTATTATAGAGTATTCTGCTTGAGCATGGGTGAATGTCTCATGGGCAGGAAATTTAGTATATTCTACCGGTTATATTTTATCACTCCCTTATAGGAAATAAGGATATGAATACGTTTTTTCGGTTGTTGTTGGTATACTGATTTTAGTATGAATACAGTTGAAAATACAAACTGGGTCTCCTCTTTCTAATCCTGATTCTAAATGCGGGTTGAAGTTCACTTTTTTTGGTGTTACATAAACAAGTCACAACAGAGTTTTTTGATTGAGATTTTGGTTTGTAGCCAAGTTCCTTGGTTGAGGAAATGATTATTATTAGCATGAATTTTAGGACAGCCCATACTATTTTTTTATACCCCAATAAATAATGGGATGAATACTCATTTAACAAGTTTTTGTATTCAACATAATTGGGAAGGGTCGATCTTCCTCTCCTCTTTTAACCGTTCAAGAGAGGAGAGGTCACATGTGTGTGCCAGGAATTTTGCAACAGATTTTCTGGTAGTTGTTTTATTGGCATGAAAGTTTCCCTTGGCTGGTCAAATGAATAATTTATTATTCAGTATGATAACCCAGTTTGGGTAAGGTATAATACGTATGGGTATATTTATGCGTATCAAATTTATAAAAAAAATAAAACAAATTAAGATAAAGGTGTAAGGATTCCACTATTGTTTTCTGTTGGAGCCCTTGGGGTTTTAAAATATCAACACTTGATGATTTTGAGTAAATCATTAATTTGTTCTCTACTTGTAATCACTTGAATTTCTATAATGGAATTTTCTTGTTGGGCTGGATGAAATAATCTATTATTTATCCGTCCATTGTGGATAATGATCAGATTGTTAAAAGACAATTTAAGTCTATGATTGGTTTCCTTGTGAGCAGCCATACCGGTTACAAAGTATGAAAAGTGGCCTATTAAACATGATTATGATTGTATATATATATATATGTATATATATATATATATATATATATATATATATGAATGTTTCCTAAACAAGTTAAAACGGTTAAAAATAAAACTATAGAAAACTAAATCGCTATGGAACCTCACTCTTGGAAGGATGGAAAAATCTTGTGTTGTTGTGCGCCATGGATTGTTACTAGCATGTTTTCACTTATCAAGTTTATTTTGAAGGGATTGGGTATTAGATTTCAATCATGTAATCCATTGGATTACATGACTGAAATCTCAATACTCTCGGCCTTGTATTTCACCAGTCTGGTCTTACCTTGAATAATTCTGGAATATCTGTCTTACTTGATTAATGGGATTCCTCCTTGTTGGCTGGTATAAGGCTCTCTATCGTGTGAAACATATTGTTTTAGTGGTTTGTGAATTGACTCATTCTTGAATTCAGAATTTTTCCTTTCATGATATTATAAAATGTTAGCTCACTGTTGCAATGGGTAGTCTTAACATGCTCAGTTCTAGCGAACTGACTCTAGCTAATATTTGTGCAGATGGATTAAGCGAGTAGACTAAAGGAAAAGAGTGTAAAAGTTGCAACAGTTCAAATTATGAAGTTCCTTGTAAAAATGTTCAATGTGTTGTAAATTTTGTAACATTGCTTGCAAAGAGTTTATAAGATCTCTTGCCTAGGATTTTTCGGAGATTACGTGATGAAGTTGTTTTGTCCTTTTTGTAAGTTGGCTGGTAACTCATCTTAGTGAGAAATGATATTCAATCTTTGCACTGGCATAAGTATTGTAAAACTTTGATCTTGAGAATTAAGTGTTAAGTTAAACCTTTCTAAGACTTTGTATTGATGTGTTATTTGTAAGATAAAATGGGGTGGTTAATCCTTACAGAAGTTACCTAAAAGTTTTATTCAAATAAATTTATTGTAGAGGTGATCCACTTGAGAACAAACAATGCCTTAAGTAATCAAAGGCGAGACTATCCTTGCAAAGTGAAATTATATAACGTGATATCCCTAGCTAAACTAGTGAACACTACTCCTTTTTGGTGAACGCTTAAAACAAGCTTAAAGGAAAACAATGGTTAGTTTCTAATAAGATTTAACAAGTAAGAGAAGAAAATTTAGAAACCACTCAATTTATCTCTCAGCCTATTTGAAAGTAAATAGTTTCCTTTTGTTAAGCTCTTTCGGTGAAGCCTAAGTAAAATCGTTAATAATTACGTATAAAACCTCAAGCACCAATTTAACCTTAGTAATAACTGATGACGACTTAAGGAGGAAATTCAACTTGACCTTATTCTCTTAACTCTTTCCCAAGGTGCTCTGTAATTCTCCTCTTAATTATGTTGAACACGAATTCTTGCTGTAGCAAGGTAATGAGCGAATTTTAGTAACGTAAGTAGGGATGGATGGCCTTGTGGAATTAAATTATCTCCTTTATTAAATAATGGAAAAAAATAATAATAATAAAAATTAATTGTCGTAGAGGAGAAGACTTTAAGTGAACTACTCTGCAATGTATAATAAAATGATTCAGTTTGGTAAGATGAATTATGCGAATCATATCTTGAATCTCTCTGAAAACATAAGTTAAGAGTAAAAGAGTGTTTTACCGAAATATAACCTTTAATAATTTCTTACTGTGGCTTGCCCTAGCTGTAAGAGTATCATGTGGTTGGACTGTTATGTTGTCCTGTCAAAAGAAAAGTATATTGTCCTTGTTGGGTGTGAATGTTTCCGTGCTACCTTTGTGGTCATCCTTGTATCTAGTGGTTCTCAGAGTTAGAGGTAACCTTGGTGATGACATGTTGTGTCGTGTCATGTTTCAAGCAAGTCAAAAAAAAAAAAAATTATCCTGTATTTTTCCTATGTAGTCTTGTGTGCTTGATATGAGGGTGTTACATTTGGTATCAGAGCGAGGTTCATGCTCTCGAACCTATGGGAAAAATTGGAGTCATGTGGTGATGGCATGATATGATAATGTTACATTGCATGATGGAAGATGGTATTGCATGATGGTGGTTGATATTGGAAGAGTAATGTGGTATAAGCGTGATGTGATTGTGTTGTAATTGTGATATTGTGAACGCACATGATGTGTATGTCACTTAGTGCATATTTGTTATCATGTTGATGTGCTGAGGATGGGAGTGTTCTCTCTCCTTCTTGTGGATTCTATGAAGAGTTCATGTGTGAATTATTGCTTGTGATGTGTGAAAAGTATTCTAATGTGGATGACGGGAGTGTTGGAGTAGTGTGGCATATTGTGATATGTGGGTGTGTCGATATGTGTATGACTGGATTGATGTAAAGTGAATTAAGTTGTATCATGATGTTTTACCATGTTTTGAAGAAATGTGTGTATCACCTTGTATGCAGCAAATGAATGTTATGTTGTGATGTTACTATGTCCATCATATGTATGATTTGTGTGATATGTAATGATTCATGTCGTGATTTAGGGTCATACGGTGAGTGTATGAACCCTATCGTATAGTGATTGCACTTTGGGTGCAGAATGTGGTAAAGTGATGTAATGCACCCAGTGAATGTATGATTGTGATCTACCCTGTATACATACCATACGTAAGACGTTATGGTAATTATGTGTGTACCACCATTGTATTAGTGATGTGGTTGCATGTTATGTTGTGAACCTTACACCAACCGAACCTGAGGGAAATCGGTAAACTGTGTATGTTTGGAGTGAGAAAATGTGTACCATTGACCAATCACTCGAGCCGAGTACGAGATAGGAAGTGGAGCCTTACATAGGCTGAAAACCCACTTTTGTTTGTTTGGTATGTGAGACACTTGCTCAACGGGTGTCATGCATATTGTGTTTCGCGGACACCTTAGGCTCAGTAGATGGTGACTTGTACTCTTTTCTCTCTCCCGATATGGTTGTCGTATGGATTTAACCTATGTGATTTTGACTATGTTGAGCCTTGTTGAAGTTGTGGCGAGATGATTCAGTTTGAGATGATGACAGTTGCATTATGGTTATGTATTTTTACGAGCTGAGGCTCGATGTTCCGAGTGCTAGCAACTCGTTGAGTACCCCTTTAGTGGCCAGATAAGGCCACACAGTTATCGTAATGTCACATTATTATAAGTGTATTTTATTCGTAAATTGTGCTTTTTACTTTATTTTGCAAGGACCAGCAATTTTCCTGATTGTCATGCTTTACACTTTGGGCATTTCCTTGGTTTGTGGTACTAACACTCAGATTTTTGCACTAACTATGGCCATTTGGTCAGTTGTTTTGCTTGGTTTTGAATCCTTCTTTCTAAATTTTAAGATTTTACCACCTTGCCCAAGGCTTGTACCTTTCCACTTGGCATTTTGGATCGGAATGTTATGTTGGTCCTATTGTCGTGATGTGTGGAATAGAGTCATGGGATGCACCATGGAATGGTTGGACCTATGGACCCGCTTCGTTGTATGGGGGTACGCCCCAAGGAGTTACAGATAACTAGCGGGTTGTTGGACCACGAGTTATTATGTCACTTGGGTTGGGGGTGACGGGGCTCTATGTGCCCAGGGCCATAGGGTGACCCGACCTCATTAAAAGGAGAAAGGAGACAAGCCTCTATGGTTGAGTGACCTGATATTCTTTATGGCACTCTATGGTTGAGTGACCTGATATTCTCGATGGGGCTCTATGGTTGAGTGACCCGACTTGGTTTTGGCACTATGTTTCTTTCTCTGTGGGAGTTATATGGAGTTGCTTTGTAATACTTGGGAATAAGTGGTTATTTTCCGATGCTTCAGGAGGTATGCTGATGTGTTATGATGTTTGGTTATGGTGTTATGATATATGTGTTACTCATATCAGTTGCATATATTTTGTGATGTCGTGGATATGGCATTGATGCCCTTGTGGACACTATGTACCTGCAGCTTTTGTTCAAGAGTTATGTGAATTTTTTTTTATCTATGGAATTAAGGAAATGTCTGGATGTCGTAGTACACCTTGTTCAAGTATTATATTTGTCAGTCATGGTTGTGTGACAAGTACTATGTTATGTGAGTGCACTGTTCCCTTCCATATTTGAGTAATCTTTTTTTGTGGTGTAATACAGTCATGAAGAATATACTTGTGTGGTTGTGAAACTGTAGTGACTTGTCTGACCCGGTAGAATGTTGTGTTAGCAGTTCATGTTGGGCACCTACAATAAGGAATAAACCAAAACTCTTCAACAATGAAATTTTAAAGAAATTAAACTAAGAATAATGTTAATGGAAAGAGACTAATGAAATAACGAATAAGAGGGAACTGTCAATCTTCACAGAACCTTGAAAGTTAAAATTTCTGCCAAATGTTCCTAAGGCTACCCTGTGGCCATGCTTCAATCAGCTAAAATTTAAAACCATAGGGTGTACTTTCTCCTTTATCTGTTCTTGGTTGCGTACCATTTCTTTTCCTTTGTGTTATGTCGCATCGAGGACGATGCTTTCTTAAGGGGAGGAGAATGTAATGCCCCGTTTGGCGGTTACCCTGGTTCTTGTCGCAGTGACCCTTTTTGCTGAGCGTCGAATGGTTGTGTGTAATTCTGTTGTCTTAGACCATGTCTCAGTGATGTTTTAGCACCTTCCCTCTCCTTCTTGCTTTCTCGAGTCGTTAGCGACACCTCTGTTTGTGGACTGTGTAATGTCCTGTGCGTTATCCCATTTACAGGAGGATCTTGCTGTCGCATTGTTAAGCTCAATCGTTGGTCATTATTAATGTGGGTAGAAATTATATATAATTATAATATATAATGGTAATAATGTTTTATTTAATTTAATTGTCGATCGGCCCTTATTTTATAAGTATTATTATTTTACCTTATTTTCGATTATCATCGATATTTTATATTAATTGTCTCTATAGCATTTTTTTCTAGTTGTTTCATCTGATCGTGTTGTAGGACGAACCCCCCATCCCGCGCTGAAGAAGGGGTTGCCCGTCTTGGCGCCATGGTAGTCCTTGCTCCGTGTTCGTCTTTGAGCGTAACCTCTAATTTGTTTCCCCCCCTTCGTGTCGTTGCCGATGCTTCCTGTGCTGGCCCCGCGGCGACCGTTACTTTTTCCCTATTTAATGGAAATTTGCGTGTTCGAAGCCTGGTAGACGGCTTGTATGGCAAGTTGGTATTTTAGGGCATGTCCCTTTTAAAAAGAGATTCTTATATTTGTTTTTTACAAAAAAAAATATGATTGTTATGAATAGTCGATCTTTGTCTTCTATTATTAGTGTCTATCTGGACTGCCGACATTATTAATATTGCAATAGTTATTCCTAAGTTGTTCCTTTAAAAAAAAAAAAAAAAAAAAAAAATGTGATAATGATAATAGAAATAATATTTAGTTGTTGTCGTTCAGTGAATTTTTTGTTTCTTAATTGCCGATTTTTAGCAATAGCTAACTAACTGCATTAAGTTATTCTACTTAATTGATTGATCCTTCCTGTCAAGCGAGCATCGATTTTTGCATAAGAGGAGGATACCCTTTGTGACGTTTTGGGTTACGCATGTTCGTCTGTATTCCTAGGTTGCTGGTATTCATTTTCGGTTTGCATTTTTAAACCAAGCTAACTGGTTTATTATGCTTTAAATATATATATATATATATATATATAGATATAATATAAGATGAAATAAAATAAAATAAAATAAAAATAAAAAAAAAATAAAGAAATGCAGTGGTTTGCGTGGGAAAGAAGGGAGGTAGGTGGTGGCGCAGGTTGGAGGAGACATTGAATTAAAATCAAAATTTAGTTTCTTGCGCCTACTGTCCTACCGTCCCTCACCCCCCTTTTTGCTGATCTGGTCCTGGTGCGTGGCCATCTCCCACTGGCTTTACCTCTGCTCCGCCTTCCCTTCATTTATTTTGTTGATTTGCAAATCTTTTGTGTCCTTTGCTGTCTGCCTTCTATATTCTGTTCTGGCCGCGTGAGCAGGGAGGAGAGTTGTTGTTTGGATTTGGTGATGAAGGGTGTGAAAACCCCAATCTAATGGAGTCGCAGGTTATGGGAGCTCCTCCTTTGCTGTTTTCTCCCCTTGCCATGGCCGCAAAACTCCCTGCATGTGCCAAACGTGGCCACTAGATGTATATGGTCATCCAACAAGCTAAAGCAAATGGATTTCACCTGTGTGTGTTGTTCCTGAGTTCGGGTTGACGTGGTTACAGATTTGAGGCATGTTTAAAATAGGCATGTTAAACCTGCCCCTTGCAATCTTCTGCTGTCATTTTATTTTGTCATGAAATGAATGTTCTTTCCTCTTCTGTTATGGCATCTTGAAGGGGTTTTCTGGTAGTTGCTTTAAGTTATGCCGCCCTGTTTCAAACTTGGTGAATCAATAGTCTATGCTGTTGTATTAGTTGGAATGATAAAACTTTTTTTTTGGGTTCCAAGGTTTCCTTTAAATCGATTTCCCATATCAATCTTGACAGCATAGTGTGCTACAGAACTTCTGGATCATTTTTTTTGAAGTGAAATATTTGTATTTGGAACCCTGAAACAGTTCTTTCTTTTTCGGAGTTGAAATGCAAATGGATTTATTTTTTTTTGAGTTTGAAGTTTGGTAGGAAAGTTAAAATGTGTGGCATGTGTGGATCTCGTAATCAATGGAGGTTGTTTTTGGAATGAAAACCGAGTACCAATATGTGTTCATAATAAGTTTGAGTTTTGTAATTTGGTTGGTATATTTTAAACCCTTATGCAAGGTTTGGGTAAATTCTATTATGAGGAAAATATGATAAAATATGAGGTTATAATCAGATTTTGTTGAAATATTACTTCCTATGGAAATAACGTTAAAGGGTATGTGCTACAACTTGTATTATGAGTAACCTGCTTGAGCATGGGTGAATGTCTCATGGGGGAAATTTAGTATATTCTATCCGGTTATATTTTATCACTCTCCTTAAGGAAATAAGGATACACGAACGTTTTTTGGGCATATTGTTGGTATTTGATTTATTGTATGAATACAGTTCTGAAAATGACGAAATGAATAATTATTATTCATCTTTTAAGACAACCCAAATTTGGGTATAATGGAATACGGGGTGATGTCTTATGGGCCGGAAATTTAGTATGGGTATAAATGTATAAGTTCACAATTTTTGTGGATTCACATAAACAAGTCACTGTAGAGTCTTTTGAATGAGATTTTGGTTTGTAGCCAAGTTTTGGGCTCTGGAAATGATTATATGCCAGCATGAATTTTAGGACAGTGCATACTATTTATTTTACCCCAATAAATTAATGGGATGAATACTCATTTCAAGTTTCTGTACTAACGAGGATTGGGAACTTGGGTCGATCTTCCTTCCTCTTTTAACCGTTCAAAGGAGGTCATGTCACATGTGTGTGCCATTGTTTTGCAACAGATTTTCTGGTAGTTGTTTTATTGGCATGATCATGTTTCCCGTGGCTGAGTCCGAAATGAATAATTTATTATTCAGGTATTAAGATAACCCAGTTTGGGTAAAGGTATAATACGTATGGGTATATTTTTCCTTTATGAGTATAAAATTATTTATACGGTTAAAAGTGTGCAAAGTGGCTATTAATTAAGATATGGGTGTAAGGATTTCGCTGTGTTTTCTGTTGGAACCCTTGGGGTTTGTAAATTATCAACGCTTGATGATTTTGAGTTAGTCATTAATTTGTTCTCGGTTGTAATCACCTGAATTTTTATAATGGAATGTTCTTGTTGGGCTGGATGGAATAATCTGTTATTTATCCGTCCATTGTGGATAATGATCAGATTGTTAGAAGACAATTTAAGTCTATGATTGGTTTCCTCGTGAGCATACCATACAAAGTTTGGCCTATTAAACATGATTATGATAATATGGCCTATATATGATTATATTATATATATATATATATATATGAATGTTTTCCTAAACAAGTTAGAACAGTTAAAAATAAAACTATAGGAAAATAAATCGCTATGGAACCTCACTCTTGGAGGGATGGAATAATCTTGTGTTGTTGTGCGTCATGGATTGTTACTAGCATGTTTTGGCTTATCAGGTTTCTTTTGGAGGGATTGGGTATTAGATTTCAATCACGTAATCCATCGGATTACATGACTGAAATCTGAATACTCTCGACCTTGTTGTATTTCACCAATCTGGTCTTACCTTGAATAAGTTTGGAATATCTATCTTACTTGATTAATGGGATTCCTCCTTGTTGGCTGGTATAAGGCTCTCTATCGTGTGAAACATATTGTTTTAGTGGTTTGTGAATTGACTCATTCTTGAATTCAGAATTTTTCCTTTCATGATATTATAAAATGTTAGCTCACTGTTGCAATGGGTAGTCTTAACATGCTCAGTTCTAGCGAACTGACTCTAGCTAATATTTGTGCAAATGGATTAAGCGAGTAGACTAAAGGAAAAGAGTGTAAAAGTTGCAACAGTTCAAATTATGAAGTTCCTTGTAAAAATGTTCAATGTGTTGTAAATTTTGTAACATTGCTTGCAAAAGAGTTTATAAGATCTCTTGCCTGGGATTGATCGGAGATTACGTGATGAAGTTGTTTTGTCCTTTTTGTAATTTGGCTGGTAACTCATCTTAGTGAGAAATAATATTCAATCTTTACATTGGCATAAGTATTGTAAAACTTTGATCTTGAGAATTAAGTGTTAAGTTAAACCTTTCTAAGACTTTGTATTGATGTGTTATTTGTAAGATAAAATGGGGTGGTTAATCCTTACAGAAGTTACCTAAAAGTTTTATTCAAATAAATTTATTGTAGAGGTGATCCACTTGAGAACAAACAATGCCTTAAGTAATCAAAGGCGAGACTATCCTTGCAAAGTGAAATTATATAACGTGATATCCCTAGCTAAACTAGTGAACACTACTCCTTTTTGGTGAACGCTTAAAACAAGCTTAAAGGAAAACAATGGTTAGTTTCTAATAAGATTTAACAAGTAAGAGAAGAAAATTTAGAAACCACTCAATTTATCTCTCAGCCTATTTGAAAGTAAATAGTTTCCTTTTGTTAAGCTCTTTCGGTGAAGCCTAAGTAAAATCGTTAATAATTACGTATAAAACCTCAAGCTCCAATTAAACCTTGGTAATAACTAATGACGTCTTAAGGAGGAATTCAACTTGACCTTATTCTCTTAACTCTTTCCCAGGGTGCTTTGTAATTTCCTCTTAATTATGTTGAACACGAATTCTTGTTGTAGCAAGGTAATGAGCGAATTTTAGTAACGTAAGTAGGGATAGATGGCCTTGTGGAATTAAATTATCTCCTTTATTAAATAATGGAAAAAAATAATAATAATAAAAATTAATTGTCGTAGAGGAGAAGACTTTAAGTGAACTACTCTGCAATGTATAATAAAATGAATTCAGTTTGGTAAGACGAATTATGCGAATCATATCTTGAATCTCTCTGAAAACATAAGTTAAGAGTAAAAGAGTGTTTTACCAAAATATAACCTTTAATAATTTCTTACTGTGGCTTGCCCTAGCTGTAAGAGTATCATGTGGTTGGACTGTTATGTTGTCCTGTAAAAAGAAAAGTATATTGTCCTTGTTGGGTGTGAATGTTTCCGTGCTACCTTTGTGGTCATCCATGTACCTAGTTGTTCACAGAGTTAGTTGTAACCTTGGTGATGACGTGTTGTGTCATGTTAATTGTCAAGCAAGTCAAAAAAAAAAAGTTATCCTGTATTTCCATGATAAATCAATGTAAGTGCAACAATTCCATAAAGTGATTAACAATTAGATTTAAGAGGTAGTTGATATCTCTCCAGAAAACATGATTAACCAGTTCATAAGAGAAAAAAAATCTCAGAACAAAAACCACATGTCAACGTTTGCAAACCTCAATCAAAGAAGCAAGTATAAATATCAACATAGCAAAGGCATTATAATGCAACTAAATTTTTACCATTTTAAGCCCAAGTTTTGACCTAGGTCTGTGCCTTCTTCTTTTCGTGGTTTTTCTTCTTAATTTTTTGGTGTTTAGGGTTACTTTTTCTTCTCCTACATTTAGTAGAAGTAAAGTAGTATGAAAAAACACAATGCTTCATAACTTCCCATTCATTGCACATTTTGGCATTACATTTACTTATCTAGTCTTCTACTCGCTCTACTGTGATTGAAAATTATTTTACTCACTTTGTATTGGCAATAAAGTAAGTATGAAAAAGTTGCAAAACACACTCCCTATATTCTGCATTGTTTGGTATAGATTTTAATTATGCTAATTTGAATACTGATAACTTCTAGTTTTGCATCGATTTGGATATACCTTACTTACCTTTGTAACAAAATTAAATTAGTTTGCGATCACTGCAAAACATGTTTCCCTTGTAATGTGTTGATAATATTTTTTTTACTTCCCCCATTCATTATGGAAAACCAACCACCTATTACTTCCTTGTATATTGTGGTGAATATAGTTTCTTTTTACTTAACCACTTCATTTTTGCTAGACCAAGAACACATTAGATGCTTAGTGATGTGCTGATTTACATTGTTTTTTCTTCCATTGTATTGTGGTAAAATGAATTATTTCTACTTCTTCAATGTTTTGTGGTGAAATGATAAGTCATTACTTCTTATTCATTATGTTAAACCAATAGTTCATTACTTTCTATATATATTGAATTGTTTTAAAGAGCTACTAATCCCCATTCATTGCGCATAATTGAATTGCTTCTTGTTATTAATTGTAAATCTCAAGTAGTTATACCCTGAAAAAAGGAAATGAACTATGTAATGACCTATTTCATTTAATCACTTCTAGCCAACCAATAACGTGACTTCTAGGATGATTCTAATGCTTTTTCATGAAGAAATTGATTCTATATGTTTTCATACAATTCACATAAACATATCTTAACTTTATGTTTTATATTTAAAAGTAGAAGCAATTGTTAATCTTTAATAGTTGGAGCACACTTGTTTAAGATCAAGTTTATGTAGCTAGTGAAAATTCTATTGAAGTAAGTGATCAATCAACATGGGAAAAAGAAGAGGTTGCTATGATAAGAGAATATCTAGATCTAAATATTGAAGAAACTTCTAGAGATATAAAAGGAAAAAAGAAAAGATGAATCTAAGGGAGACAAGATGAAATATGAATATAAATGATACCTATTGGTATCCTGCATCATATCCAAATTAGCTACAATTGGAGATACAAACATGGGTCATGTCTCACTATTTGAATTAATATAAAGGTACAAGGCTTAGAATCAAACACCCTTAATGAAGTAATTGACTTGAAGTGGACTAATTTAGGCAACTACCTTTCCAAGTACTTTTCAATTGTCATAATTTGTGTTAAAGTGTGTAAATCATTGTGATCATTGAACTAGAACAATAAAAATGATGTAGGTGATCTAATGGTTAGGATAGATGTTAATTTCTTCAAATTCTACTAAAAAATCCCTACTACACTAAGTACATTGAGTACTAGCATGGAGAAAGGTAATGGGTATTAGAAAAATAAAACAAAATATGCCATGAAAATGATTAATTTACAATATTTAAAGGAGATAAAATACGCTTCTAGGTTCCCTAAATACATTGTAAGGTTTGATTTAGTTCAGGAGGATGATGACATTACTTAGTTGCTTTACAGAATAAATGGTGAGAAGAATACCAAATAATTTTATACATGGATGTATTATTTCCCCATAGTGATTAAAAATAGAAAACCTTATATGTTGATGAATTGGGCTAAAATCATTAGTAACAATATTTATTTCTAGTTAACAAATGTCATCCAGACTTTGGATTTCAAGATGACTTATTATCTCGTATATGTTGTAGTAGCACAAGGTGATTTTCCAAAGCTGAGTGTTGGCACAGTGGCTTAAAATCCATTGTTCTATGAATATTATCCAAAGTTGTCCTTACTAGGATATTCCAAGGAATACAAAAAAGTTAATGAATTCTTCTTCTATGAGTTCTTTTGTAAGTTTAATCCCAATTTGAGAGCCAATAGAGTGACTAATGAGGCATGGAATGTAGTCCAAGCATATGAATATATTTTTATTCATTTTTCTCATTTCACATACGTGAGAGTTTGTGGTTTCATGTGTACCCCAATCAAGTTTCCTAGATATCCTAGTGACAGATGCATTTTTCTTGAGTTTTGTAAATAGTTGGTGCAACTCCATGACTTGTAGAAAGGTATTCATAGATCAATTTTTTTTTCTCTTATTTTAATTGAGTAGTATTATTGTGAAAATATCCATAAGGATAGAAATTTTGAGAAGGAAATATTTCTTCATTATACCGAGAGCTCCAAAAAGGCAAGGAAGAATATTGATTATATAAATATTTCTAAAAACTTAGTCTCATTCAATTATGCACATCTTCCGACACTAGTAGAATTATGGGTTGATTGCAAAGATGAGTTGGAGATAAGAAGGGATTACAACCAGTTGACAGTACAACAAATTGTGAAATCTGGGTTGGTTAATATTCCAAAAGAGCTTCTAGATGATAGACAAGTAATTTATGACACCTATTATGATGAAGGATGTGATAATTCCCCTTACTTCCAATCACTCACATCTCTAATTCAATCATGGAAAGGACATCAAAGGTGTTGCTTTATACTTTTTAATTGTTTCACGGTCAAGCTTATTGATTTGAAGAGTCAATAATTAATGATATCAATCAGATATGCACCAAGAAGAAGGAAGGCCCTAGTGAAAGAAAGAAGAGAAAAGAAGTTCCAAGAAAAAGTAGTGGACTGGCTACAAAGTTAAAGCCAATTAAGAAGGAAAGAAAAAATCATCTATTAATTTCAGGAGTCACTTTAGAAGATACTTCTAGTTTATTGACATCTTCATCATTTGCTACTCCTACTATTCAAGATCTTTCTATAAAAGGAGAAATTTTGTTTCCATCACTCAAGCCAACTTCATTCATATTTCCTTCAGTTGATATATAATATAAATCTCTTAGACATCCTCCATGCTCTCCAACATTCATTCCCCCTTCTACATCCTTAAAATAACTACCAGCTACACAAAAATAAGGGACACATGATGTTTCTTATCTTCAAGATGTGTCTCAAGCATTGGATAAAATTAAATCCCTGAGATAAAATGTAGAGGTTAAAGATGGAGATATTGGGAAGGAAGGAGGAGGTAATGTGCATGATCAGATTGTTGGAGTTCCTCAAGTTCCATATTCTATAATGAAGGAGGATGTTGAAGTTAATTATATAGGGAATGAAGAAGAAAAAGAAGAGGAGTTGATAAACAAAAATATGGTTGAGTTGGGAGGGGTCTTGCAACAAGAATTTTCTACTGAGGAACTTGGAAAGGAACTGGAAACAACGACTCTTCCCTCTAAAAAATTAAGTGGTAAAGAAATGATTTTTCATTCTGAAACTCAAGCTCTTTCAGGAAAAGATTTCACAAATCGGTTAGCCAAGAAAACTCTTCCTAGTTGCAAGGAAGTAATCAATTTGGAATAAATGGATCTTCAATTACCAAAAAGTATTGAAAAGAAAATGAGAAGATCCAAGGTTTCCAAGGTAACCTCAAAGTTTGTTGAAGTTTCCACCCCCCAAAAAGGAAAGAACTATGAGGAATTCACTCAAGGGGATTTGGTTGTCAAAAAGGTACCACTAGGATAATTCACAACTGAAGGCTTGAAACATGACACAAAAACATTAATCAATATCCTTTTATATAAGTTGGATGAAGATAAAGAAAATAATTATAAGTTGAAGGAGAAAACATATAAGATTTTTGATATTATCATGAAGGTTGCAGGGACTTCAACATAGCTAGTACTCACAGGATAACAAGTGAACCCTAAGGTAAGCACAATTATCAAGGAAAAATGGGATAAGTCAAAGGTTGTGGGGTGATGAGTACTTCTTTTGACATACATAATTCCAAAGTAGATTGAAATATATTCACCAAGTGTGGATAATGTGTTAAGATTTTGAAAAAAATATTGCACCTAAAGGATCTATTAGGAATGGAAGACAACATAAACTTATTCTGTCATTCAGGTAGAGAATCATAAAGCATATAATTTAAAATATGGAAATTATCGAAGAACAAGTTGAACTACTCTTGGAGGAACTTGATAATGTGATCTATGATTTGAAAAAGTATAATTCTTCCATATCTATACAAAGTATTCCTGAGTTTATTCAATTTTTTCAACAGTTAATGAATAAGGATATCATTCCTTTCATTCGAAAATCTATGGATAATTTGGTAGAACTTCTGGATAATGTTAGTCATTAGGGATCTTAGCTTGGGAAGGTAATTGGAGGTTGTAAATTATGGAAAGAGAATTTCCCATGTTGGAGACAAAAATAGAAGATACAATAAAGGTGGAGGATGATGTGATTAAATACATGAGGGACTAGTATGCCATCTATAGAGAGAAGCATAAAGATGAAGAAGAGGATGCAGGTGTAGATAAAACTCAAGATAAGAGATAATAGGAAGATCAAGTGGAAACTAAAGTTGTTGTTCTCGAATAATTATTATACTTCTTCTTATAATTTTATTCTTTACTCCTAAGGTATATCCATTATGATAATTAAGTAATCTTGTGAACAATCAATGTTACTTTAAGTTTTTTTATAAATTCAAATACTTGAGGGTAGTTATAGATCAGTTATTATGGTTTTAAATGACTGAATATTATAAAATATTATGTGGCATGAAATGAAGCTTTTGAGGAGGAAAGTTTTCAAATCCTCATTTTTTATTTATTGGGGTATAATGGATATTGATTCCTTGTTCTTTATTTATGGTAACTATAAATAGAATAAGAGACCTATGAGGTCTTGTAAAAATACAACAATGATTTGGCATGGAACAGCTATTTGTGAAAGGAATGATAACCAGATCGTACCAAGCCAAGAACACAGATGCTAATCAAACACCACGATCAATAAGATGAAAGCAATTCCCTAGAATAACTTTACATAAAACCTTTGCAAACAAATGAGAAACAATATCATATATTATTATGGAACTCAATGCAATACATTGAGAATGGGCCTTGCTTAAATAGGCAAGGAATAACAATCTAAGAACCAGTCAAGGTCGTAGATCAAGCCATAAATCAAGGAAATAACTAGTCATCAAAGAACTAGTCAAGACCATAGATTTAGGAGAGAACTAGACATCAAGGATCTAGTCAATACCATAGATCAAGGAAAGAACTAGTCAACCATAGATCAAGGAAAGAACTATACCTAACAACTAGATAATATCTCCTAATATCTAAATAAGATAAAAGAAATATCCACACACATAAGTGGGTGAGGATAAATACAATAAAGGTAAATAAAGTACCTAGGTGAACATGAGCTAAGGTAAATACCTACTCTAACACCCCCCTCAAGTGAAGCTAGGGGCCAAAATAGAAGTGGCATGTCCACAGTATGAGTCCCACAACTAGGCCTGATGAGGTACTCATGTACAATAACTGGGAAAAAAGGGACACCGCAAGGTACCCAAAACCAGTAACAACAAAGTAAAGAGAGTAAAGACCCGCTCCAAGGCATCCCAAGAAGCTCGGCTCAAAAAACTCATACAATGTTGAAGAAGTTTTGGTGTGCACTGTGGTCTGAATCCACTGCTCGATCACAAAACTCAAAAACAACTGACACTGGGCTCCACCAGAATAGCTCCATACAAGGAGACTGTCAACGGAGTGATGTCAAAAGTGCAAAAAAAAAACACCAAACATAATTCGATCAACTACTGCAAATAGGTGTGCCACGATCCAAGAACAATAACCAAAGCAACAAGGCAAGGACACAAACTCCAGAGTGTCACGATCCAAGAAAAGCCAAGGTAACAAGGCAAGGACACAAAACCTGAAGAAGCAGGATCAACACCACACCCTCCCATACTACTGAATGGGTGGAGTGACACAACAAATCTGTATGAGTTGTCAAAATAACTACTCGAACACTGACAAACTAACACTAGGCTCCACTAGAATAGATCCCCCACAAGAGATATTGTCAACATGCCAAAAGTGTCAAAAATACAGATACAAAATCTCTCAACAAACAAGAGAGATACACTACACCTGCTAAAGAAAAATGCTCAAAACAAGAAGCATCACAATGCAGAAGGTATAGAAAGTGGAGCAAGAGGCTGAATGGTGGAGGAGCCATGCCTGTAGAGTCCTCTCAATGAATGCCTATGTCGCCACCACGAGTGATCAGATATCCACCCCAAATCAACACAGATGGATGAAGAAGATGTTTGCATATGACTTGGTGCAAAATGCACAATGGGTGCATGCAAAAGAACATCAAAATGTGTGTCAGGTTGATCATGTCTGACAACTGAAATCTCAGGTTTCTCAAGCCTGAGTGAAGGTGCAGAACTCATGTGTTGCTCATGATCCTCAGAAAGAGTCGAGCGAACAAAAAAAGGAGCTCTGTCAATGTGTGATCCCAATGAAGTATCTACTCGAAAACCAATGTCATGACGAGAATTCCACTTAACATGTGGAATAGAGGAAACAATACCCTGTGAATGTCTGTCAATGACTCCGCTAGTGAGACCCATAGAACGGAGCATGCGAGAATTGAATGCAGTGGTATGCTTCTTAAAAAATCCATGCAGCTGAGTAGAAGTAGGATACACAACATGTGGTACTGTAATAGGCACAGATGTGGAAGAGCATGCAGTAACAAGCTTCATAGGTGTATGAGCATCAAGAGTAGGAAAAGACTCAAAGAATGACACATCAATGTCAGTGGGTACAAGAGCAATACAACTATAAGTGGACTAGGAGCATGGATATGGTTATCCACAATATGATGGTGATGTTGTAGGCTAGCAAGTGGCATGTCCATAGTATAAGTCTCGGCAACTAGGCCTGATGAGTGTACTTGTACAATAGACTTTCACTGGAAAAGGGACTTCCACAAATTTTCCAAAATCCTGTTGACAACCACATACTTGAGTAAAAACCCACTCTAAGGCAAAATGCCAAGAATTTAGCTTGGGCTCAAAAAAATTTCATACAATGCGACACAACAGTTTCCATATGTGCACTTTCTAATCCATTCTCGCATCACAAAAATAAATAAACCAACTGGACACTAGAGCTCCACTGGATACTTGAAAAAATAACACTCAAAACCGAGTGATGTCGAAAGTGTAAAAAAAATTTCCAAACATAATTAGCGACCAAGTGCTACAAATAGGTGTGCCACAATCCAAAAACAATAACCAAAGCAACAAGGTAAGGACACAAAATCCAGAGTGTCATGATCCAAGAAAAGCCAAGGTAACAAGGTAAGGACATGAAACCCGAAGAAGCAGGATCAACACCACACCCTCCCATACTGCTAAATGGGTGGAGTGGTGCTATAAATCTATATGATTTTCCCTAAATCAACTACTCAAACAATGAAAAATAACACTGGGCTCCACCAGAATAGCTCCCCCATAAGAGAGACTATCAATATGCCAAAAGTGTCAAAAATACAGATACAAAATCTCTCAACAAACAAGAGAGATACACTACACCTGCTAAAGAAAAATGCTCAAAACAAGAAGCATCACAATGCATAAGGTATAGAAAGTGGAGCAAGAGGCCTAATGGTGGAGGAGCCATGCCTATAGAGTCCTCTCAATGAATTCCTATGTTTCTGCCATGAGTGATCAGATATCCACCCCAAATCAACATGGATGGATGAAGAAGATGCCTGCATATGACTTGGTGTAAAATGCACAATGGGTGCATGTAAAAGAACATCAGAATGTGTGTCAAGTTGATCATGTCTGACAGCTGAAATCTCAAGTTTCTCAAGCCTGAGTGAAGGTGCAGAACTCATGTGTTGCTCATGATCCTCAGAAAGAGTCAAGCGAAAAAAAAAAGCTCTATCAATGTGTGATCCTAATGAATTATTTTCTTAAAAACCAATGTCATGATAAGAATTCCACTTAACATGTGGAATAGAGGAAACAATACCCTGTGAATGTCTGTCAATGACTCCGCTAGTGAGACCCATAGAATGGAGCATGCGAGAACTTAATGCAGTGGTATGCTTCTTAAAAAAGCCATGCAACTGAGTAGAAGTAGGATACACAACATGTGGTACTGTAATAGGCACAGATGTGGAAGAGCATGCAGTAACAAGCCTCACAGGTTTAGAAGCATCAAAAGTAGGTTCAAGCTCAAAGACTGGTAGATCAATGTCAGTGGGTACAAGAGCAATAGCTGCAAGTGGACTAGGAGCATGGATATGGTTGTCCACAATATGATGGTGATGCTGTAGGCTAGCAAGTTTGTTCTATAGGGAGTGTATTATTGTATCCTTATCGTGAATGAGTGATTGTAGAAGAGAATTTTTCTTCTTGAGCGATCTATTTTCTTCCACAAATTTTACAATATCCTCTTGAAGTCCACATACTTCAGAGAAAAGCATATCATTCTCAGAATCCATGATAGGTACAAACTGTAACTCCCAAAAATTTAGGACGTCGGGCTCAGCCGAAATTGCATCCACAATTGATTACAACACTCCTCCATATTTGGCACTTTATAATTATAGTGCAAGTCTCAAAATAAATAACTCCAATGGAAAGAGCACGAAAAAACAAGCACTTTTGCAAAAAATGACACTCAAAACCGAGTTACCGATCAAAAGTTACAAGCTCTGTTATTTATTTTAGTTGCCACTAAAACAAAATAAATTGTTGTTTCCTTCACCACACAATTAAAATTAAAGGGGGCTGAAGTTAAGCACCTACTAGTAGGAATCACAAGCTTTAAGCCCTCATATGACCATACCATATGACCAAGGGCTAAGGATTTTAATGGGTGCCTGCCTCCAAAATTGACCGAGTTTATAGTGAATCTTAGGGTTTTCATGCCTTCTGGATCCAATGGAAGCCTCTGTTTTACATAAAAATACACGCAGCAACAAAATATGACCAAATCCCAAATATATGAATACACAAATAATTTATTTGTAAAATAAAACTTACAAACAGATGCCAACAAAAGTCTCCTGCTCTGATACCATGAATGGAACAATAACCAGATCGTACCAATCCAAGAACACAGATGCTAATCAAACACCATGATCAATAAGATGAAAGCAATTCCCTAGAATAAATTTACATAAAAATTTTGCAAACAAATGAGAAACAATATCATATATTATTATGGAACTCAATGCAATACATTGAGAATGGGCCTTGCTTAAATAGGTAAGGAATAACAATCTAAGAACCAGTCAAGGTCGTAGATCAAGCCATAAATCAAGGAAATAACTAGTCATCAAAGAACTAGTCAAGACCATAGATTTAGGAGAGAACTAGACATCAAGGATCTAAGATCTCAATACCATAGATAAAGGAAAGAACTTTACCTAACAACTAGATAATATCTCCTAGTATCTAAATAAGATAAAATAAATATCCACACACATAAGTGGGTGAGGATAAATACAATAAAGGTAAATAAAGTACCTAGGTGAACATGAGCTAAGGTAAATACCTACTCTAACAATAAGTTGTACATGGTTGTTTTAGACTTTATGTTTGAAATAACTAGATGTATGCATTGTAAAAAGTTGATGGTTGAATAAGAAGTAAGATTTTTTTTGGTTAAACTTTGTGTCCACTAAAGTTTGACTATGTAATTTGTGAATTTTAATGATAGAATTTTTGTTGTCTTAGCTTTAGTAAGAGAAAGCTTCTTTTTAATTTTCTTTAAAGCTATGAGAATCAACCAGTGTTTGTTTATTCTGTGTGTAAGTAACTCACTCTGAAATCTACCTGTTACAAAGTACATTTCCTACCTTACATGAATTCTTTCTCATTTCCATTCTATACTTCTCTTACCTTTAAGTTACCATAGAGATGCTTACTTGCTTCCAAATTGTTTAATTGTGGTGAATGAATTATTCAATAAAAGTAATACCCAAAAATATATAGATAGGTTGTAGAATAAAAAATAAAATACCCTAGAGATTCACCTCGTTAAATGAAAGGGATTTATCTCATGATTTCCTAGGTTATATGTTTAGCCAAGCATAATATCTAGCAAACAATTTTTGGAAACTTTGTTTGGGAACAAACATAATTTAAAAGACTTATGTTTATCCTGTGGGTGTCTAGGAGGTAACTATGTAGTATCTTTAGTTTGCCTTAGGTGCATTATTTGTTTATTGAACTTGAAGTTCACTGGTGGTTTGCATGCATACATTCTCTTGTAAATCCTTGTCACTCATAAGTATGCACATTATTAAAGGCTTTGTTGGAAACTTCCACATATTATTTTTTAAAAAAATCCTTCACTCTGGCAAGCCATCCATTTACACGTGAAAGTAGGGCTTAGGGAAGGACTTACTATTTCTTTTGTCTATAAGAGTATTTTAATTTCAATTACCCACCGTAATCCCAAACCCAAAGAACAAGTACTTCACCTATAGGAAGAGTTCATACTTCACCAAATCAGTTGTAGCATAGTCCAGTAGCTAGTATTATTCATCAAGTTAATCCTCCTCCATTGATTTCTTTTCAAAAGGATCAAGAAATTTCTATTCCTTGGGGAAGGACCTTTGGTCCTTTGAACTTAACTCCTCGTCTTCATGAATAACCCAAAGGCTCAAAGAAAAATTTCAATAAATTATATGGAGATGGAAAGTAGAATCTGGATGATCATTTATCATCTTTCTACATATGTTGTGGAGTACATGCTATGGAGTACAAGAACGTGTCCATAAGGTTGTTTGTTAAAATGTTTCACACTTTAGTTAGAGAAGGGTTCTACCAGTTGGTTCCTGGAACCATAACGAACTAGAAAAATATGTGTGAGAATTTCCCCAAGATATTTAAACCTGCAGAGGATACAAGAACACTCATTAATTAGTTGACGTAGTTAAAGAAGGAACCTCACAAGAATATGAGGGACTTTATTTCTAAGTTCTATTGAATTTTATATAAAATTCCTACTTCTGATCCTCTCAATGATGAGAATCAGAAATATTTTTTCATAAATGCATTGTTACCTGAGGTTGGATACCAATTGCAAAGAGCATGACTAGAGATCATGTTGGTAACACAAAATGCTACTATTGAGGATGAAGATGATTTAATCATGGCTATAATTATTAAATACTCGACCCCTAAATCTAAAGGTGCATATTTAACTAGTACATCGTATCCAATGCTTCAAATTTTAGCAAATGATATGTTGTAAATTAAGAAGCAAATGGGAGGAAAATTTTCCCCCTCAAGAACAACCACTGACCATAATTTTAACAATAAAAATTAGAACCGGGACAAAATTACTATTGAACCACAAAGGCTACAAATTGAAGTTGCTCTAAGGAAAAAATTTGAGATGAATGAAGAAGATCATACTACTAATGATAAAGAATTACTCATAGATGAAAATTTTGTACATCCAGCTGACGAAACCAATATCAACTACTTGGATTATGAATCTGACGAAGGCTATTAAATTTTTTTTGAAGATAGTGATGGTTATAAATTTATGATATTTACAATATCTCAAGCACAGCAAGGTGGTGAATCTTCTTCAAGTATTCAGAGGAGAGAAAGAGAAGATCCTAGACTAAATGTTACCATCTTAAAGAGAGGTAGCCCACTTACTTCTTCCTTGGATCAAAAGGATAAGTGGGTAAATTCTTGTCCTAATCAACCACAATGGATTGTGGGATAAGTATATAAAGTAAGCAAACCTTCTGTTATCCCTTATTTTGACATCATTGATCACATTAAGAAGACAGAGATTCATATGTCAAAATTTGAGTAGTTGAATAGGTTGGTGAAGTATGTGTAGGGTAATGGAACTAATAATTCATTTAATAATGCTTGATATAGTATATTTCCAAATCCAAAGAATACTCCATTAAATACTGCTACAACTTATACAGTTACATCTTCCGAGAGGATTAAGCCATTTTATGTTTCATAAATTATTAATGGCTATAATTTAAGCAACTATATCTTAGATTCAGGATCTTTTGACAATTTTATGTGAACAAAGGTTGTAGATGTTTTGGGGCTCACACTAACAAAAATAATAGGAAGATGTTATTCAATGGAGATACAAGTTCCTCTCATTGGGTAGACCAAATATGCATAATTTGTTCTCACCACCTTCCTGGATAAGAGATTGAAGATGAAAATTCTCGTAGTGGACATTCCATTTTCTTATGGTACGTTGTTAAGCAGGAACATTTGTAAGGATTTGGGAGGTGAAGTCAAGATGGATTGGTCATGTGTCCACATTCCAATCAAATAATTCAATTAAATATTGGAACTTGAAAAGAAGTCCAAATACATTGTATAAAAATATGAAGACCCTGGGTCTCAGATTATTTTTCAAGAACTAGATCATGGATTTTACTACTTAGAGTTGGAAAATGAATAAACTCATCCTCTAGCTAGTGAATTGCATGTGAAAGATGACAAGATTTGGATTCTCAAGTTGGATGGTAGTTTCCACTCCCTTAGATCTAGTGTAGGTATAGTGCCGATTTCTCCTGAAGGAAAGGTATACTCACATTTCTTTAAATTAACATTTGATAATACTAACAACATAGTTGAGTATGAAGCACTTCTATTGGGAATAGAAAAATCTAAAAGGATGGGAGTTAAGTTCTTGCAAGAAAGAGGAGATGATGAGCTTATTGTAAAGAAGATATGTGGTCTCTATTAAGTGAAGAAAGATAAGTTGAGGCACTATAGCAACTGATTTTTTTCTGCCACTATAGATTTCGTAGCTTTCTCCATCTATCACATTCCCAAGGATAATAATTCTAGTGTAGATTCCCTAGAAATCAATGCGGAAATGCTAAATCTAGATCAGCCACCTATAATATTTGGACAAGGTAATTACAAAGTGGAGAATGCTTTTTGTCCAAATATACATGATAATTTTGATCAGTGGAAAGTATTCAATGATTATAAGCATATTTTTTCTTTCCTTAATCAACAAGACAACTTTGAGGAGTTGTAATTTTAAAGAAGTAATTCACTTCCAAGGAAGACTACAATTGGTGTTACTGATCTAGAGCTTGAGGGAAGTTAAAGGATTATCCAGCTGAAAGGGAACAAAATTCCTAAGGGATTCGTATCTCTTGAGGAGATGTTTGATAAGCATGATCAATTTCTTAAAAAGAACAAGGAATATGGGGAAAATTCATCATCCAAAGTGCATTCGTTGAATCTGGGGGCTGAAGATGAACCAAAGCTAGTGAATTTAGGTAAGTGTTGTTCGGATGCAGAGTAAGAAGATTTCACGAGGCTTCCTAAGAAATATATGGATGTATTTGCTTGGTCTCATTAAGATTTAAAGACATATCATCCTGCTAAATTACAACATTACATTCCACTAAAGAAAGGGAAAAAAATAAAGAAGAAGCTTCAGAGGCATAATCCAACTATTTTAGGAACAATATTTGTAGAAATTTAGGAGTTTCTAGATGCAATGATAATCGATCACATCTAAATGGTTAGCATATATATCCATTTTAAGATAGAATAATGCTGATATTAGAGTGTGTGTGGAATTTTGAAATCTGAATCAATCCTTGTTGAGAGATAACTATCATATTCCTATCATAGATCACACTTTATAAGTTGTTACCATATCTAAGATGGTGTCTATGCTTGATGGCTTCTCAAGTTATAATCAGATGCAAGTAGATGAAGAAGAACAATATAATATAGCATTCATCACACCATGGGGGACATTCACTTATCAAAAAATGCATTTTGGATTAATCAATGTTAGATTGACCTTTCAAAGGTCCATGGATTTAGCATTTTCTTATCTCAAGGACAGGAGCATATTTTTTTACCTCGATGACTTGACAATATTTTCTAAGGAAAGAGGTAATCACATTTTTTATTTGGAAAATTTTTTTATTCAGTGTCAAAAGAATGAGATTTCTTTGAATCCCAAGAATTCTATCTTTGTTGTAATAAAAGGAAAGTTGCTCAGACATATTATTTCAAAAGAAGGGACTAATAATGATCTAGATAGGGTAAAGGATATTAAGAATCTATTGTTACCAACTTCTAAGAAAGGAGTTCATTATTTCTTTGGAAAGGTTAATTTTTTGAGAAGGTTTATCCCTTGTTTTACTAAATTAAACCATCATATCTCAAACATGATGAAGGAAATTCAAAACTTAAAATGGATTATAGAAGGAAGGAAAACATTTGAGAGAATCAAAGTAGATTTTTCTAAGGCACCAGATTTGGTATCACCAGATTTTAATAAAGAGTTCATCCTCTATTATTACTCCTTAGAACACATGATGTCAACAATCTTGATGTAGAAGAATGAGGAGGATATTGAGGATCCTATTTCTTTCATGATTACGCCTTTAAAGTCTTATGAGTTGAAGTATACCCCTATGGAAAATCATTTGTTTGCATATGTGAAGGCATGCAAGTCAAACAGGTACTACATACTTTCTTCACATATTTTTGTTTATGTGGCTAATATTAGAGTTAAATCTATTCTTATGCAACAAGAATAGGGGCTGCTAAGAGGCACCTAGGTCACAAAGGTTCAAGAATATGATTTGGATACTAAGCCTACAAATCTGGTGCATGGAAGAGGGCTGTGAGAATTAATGACTGAGATAAAGTCAAGGGATGTAAAGAATGACAAAGATTTTCCCATGGTTCTATTTGTTAAATAGATGGATGAATGGTACAGTAAGATTGCATATTTTCTCACGTATGGAGAATGTCTAGATAACATTACATGAAAAGAGAAATGAACTATCAAGATAAAGTATAAGGAATTTTTTCTTTGGAATAATGGCTTGTACAAAAAGGGGATTGATGTTGTTTTTCTCCCCTTTTTCCTTGAGTAATGCCTTCAAAGTCCTCACTCTGAGTTGATCTATTTTAAAATGTGTATATGTTGAAGGGAAAATTCATGACTCAGACTATGTGGGACCCAATCTCTATTTTGTGAAAATCCCCTCTTATGGTTGAAGATCCTAAAGGCTACAAAAAATTCCCATAAACTTGGTGGAGGGTCAGAGACAAAATTCAAAAGCTACTAAAAGAACATTCCCCATGGAAGATAAGAAGGGTGTCCACGTGTTTACTCAATGCACATTTGAAAAGGCATAGAATTTTGGATACCCCCAAAGTGTGAGCATTCACCAAGTGGCTTATGCATTGCAGGGTAGTCCCGGTAAGCTGAAAAGTAAAAGAAAGGGGGAGGATGTGGATGTTGCCACATGTCACCCAGGCATAATTTGGAAAAAGGAAGGGCCCGCAGAGGGAAGGAAATCCCCACGAGATGAGAAAGAGATCCCAAGAAGTGATGTTTGGAGCCATGCAACTCAAGGGTAGTGTTGCAAACTAAGAAGACAGTACTACGAGGATTGTGAAATCACCATGGATAGGTTTTTCTCCAGATGAGTCACAGGTTTGAAATAATGTGATACAATAAGAGGATGAGGAAAAGAACATGATTGTAAACCATTGAGATCACAGTAATGGTTTCTTTTCATTACTGGTGTCAGTATTAAGCTAAAGAGTCCATAATGCAGGAACATAAAAGAATTGCATGTCAAAAGGTGAAAATTTAGATGTGACATCATTTGAAAGTAGTCTGATATATAATTCAAAATGGGGATTCTATAGGGGCCCCATCCCATGGTAAAAGGGTTCATTTACATAATTAAAAACAAAGGCATAAAAGACAAACATAATGCTCAGAGACCCTTCACTCCTTCATAAGTCCCCCCTCCCAGTAGAGGCAGTTTGTTCAGTAGCTTATTCTTCCTCAGCGTGAATTCATCAGAGCCCTGTGTTGTCTGGATAAACATGATGGACCCTGCTAAATCCCATGACATCCCCATATCCATTAATGAACTCAAGAGTCATTCTTGGTTCATGCATGATCTTCTCCAGCTCAATCTTCTTCTGGTAGGAAGACACCCAGTCTAGAAGATCCAGGCCACCTATGAGAAATGTCATCTTCCCCTTCCCCTTGTGAAGGGTATAATTATTTAGAATAGACTGAGAAGGAATGACTGGAGTGGTTGAAAGAACAAGGACTACATCATGGGGGCTAGGAGGAATGAGAGACTTTGAGCTAGATTTAAATTTCCATCTCCTTATAAAGGGAAGATGCTCTCTTGGGGAAGGGATTGGTTGAGGACCTGAGAAGCCATGCCCTGATGAAGGAACATAATGCCCTGAGTGAGTGGATGACCAAACTACAAACCTACCCCTATTGTCCTGAGCAGAGGAGATTGTTGCTCTTGAATGACGAGAAGATATGGACAACTCCTCTTCTCCATCTGAGATAATGATTGGGGGCTGAGAGCTTGATTCACCCTTTCTCTTGTCCTAGGATGGTGGTGTTAGAATTGAACTTGGTTCTGAGGGTATATAGGTCATGTCTGCCCCTTCTCTAGAGAGGTAATCCTCCACTCTAATTCATCCACCTTGTGAGAGATGGAAGGCACAATGTCAATGGAATATTTTTCGTATAACACATAAGATTCCTTGGGAATATCCTTTAATACAAATTCTTCATCACATAAGAATGGACACTGAAAGTTAATTTTTCCTAGACACTTGGGGCCTCCTTTCAATCCATAATTTCTTCAGGTCTTCGGGAGCCTTCAAATGTTCCCATCAAAAGAGATGAAAATACATGAATTGAAAGGATGCAAAGACATGATTGATCCTAATTAGCCTTATGAGAAGTGCAAGCCAGACCTACTAATAAGTCAAGGGTCCTTGGTATCTCCTGCACATTCTATGTCAAACAAGGCCCTAAAAAATCCTCATCAGGACACACAAAGGTTGAATATTTGATTCAAATCTTCTGATGAAATTTCCTTCAAACTATTTTCCACAGGTACTTCACCATGTCACTGGTAGAAATTTGTGAAAAATTTCCTCACTTACAGGATAAGAAGAGAAATGCATCCTGGTAATGGGATAAAATTGGGTTTTATAGTAGAAGTGGCATAGATTGATTGAATTGAAAGAAATCATTTGTACATGATAAAGGAAGATCTTTCTTATCTTGCATTAGGAAAATTTAAAGGTTGAAGCGAATCAAGAATAAGCATGATTGATTAATTAAATGGATTTGACAAAAACCACATGGGATAGTTAAACTAAGAAGATGTGATAAGGAAAGCACAAAATCCAAGATGTATCTTCGGATAGTAGATGAAAAATGTCTGTCACTTCAGGTCACCTCAGAGTGCTTAAAGGATATCAGAAGCAACCATCCAATCACCAGGTGGAAGGAATCATGAAAACATTAGTCACAAATAATGACATGATATTCTAATTATATATGATAAGAGTAAAATGAAGAAGGCCCTACTCTTACACACCTGGCAAGGCCAAATAAAGTCTTTTCATAAAGGTATCATTGATACACCTGAATTTTGTAAAATAGAATATACTTGTGAAATATCCATGTTTTTGGGGGGGAATTGAAAGGAAAATGGGGATGGAATTGTATAAAGGTGATGAGAATACTCTCGCAAAAGGGGGGTTAAGATTTCTGAGAAATTAAAAGAGAAAAGAGAGAAGAGACTGAGAAAATCCATTTTTCCAAAAGACTTGTCTGAGAAACCTGTTAATTTCCTGAGCCTTCAAAATAAATCATGTCAAGATGGTTGCAAGTGTACAACCATTGACAAGCATTGAGACTATAAATGAAACTTTCCCTTGCTGATAAATTTGACGAGCCCTGAGTTAATTGTGTTAATCATGAGCATTGTTGTGTCTGATTTCAATTTGAAGATGTTTCAAATAGTTATTCATGTTCCTGTCACAATCTTATGTTAGGAATTCCTCTGAATCACACAAGATCTTGTCTTTGTGGTAGTATTGTGGCATTTGTAATTTTTTTGTGAGAAGAGATTTCATTTCACTACACAATAAACAATTTAAATTCACTTTACTTCCATTTTGTTGATACAGATTGTTTGTTAGCTTATGAGTGTATCTTAGGCATGATGGACCAGGGATTTCTGATGTTTAGTTGAGTCTTTGACATGAGATTTTATGTTAAATTCTCAAAGAATGTGTGAAACCATGCATCTTTGGGCTTCCATGGGTGCACACCTTCTGGTTGAAGGTTCATTGTTAATTATTTGAAGTGTTGTTATCATCTTGCTTGGCAGATTTTCCAACATTTGTTAAAAGTTCCCAAGAATCTGGTATAATCAACTTTATCCTACTTAATTCCCCAACAAAATCCATCTATAAATGATAAATCCTACAAGAACTTACCCCTTCTTGCACTGTTTATCCATAAATGCTAGGGAGATTTGTTGAATTTACCCATCCCTTACTCAAAACATGCATGAGCAATCAGGTTTTATTGTTGTCTTTAGTAACCTAAACCTTGTTTAGGAGACATCTTCATTCTCTAGCATGACAACTCATGAGAGTTAGATTATGTTGCATTGACCATGTCTTCTCAAGGTTTTCCTTTGATATCATAGAAGGAGAGTCAAATAATTATTGATCCATTACAAATGCAGGTTACAAAATGGGTCCTCTCACCCTGGTTAAAGGCACAACCTAAAGTAGGAGGGTAGGTCATACCCTCAACACAATGTTATCCAACTTCTCCAAGCTTGAGTGACAAAGAGTTAGTTAAATCCATCCCTAGCTACAAAATGACTCAAATTCTGATCTATTTGTCTCTAAGCATCCTACCCTACCTGTTGATGTTGCTCAGCTTCAAAGGGAGAACTAATTTGGGTACCAACACTGATCTGGTGTCATTGTTAGGGACTATTTGTGAAAATACATATGCATACTAATCTCGTGTAATGTTTCCTACATGTTTAGATGAAAATACATTGTTTAAACATCATCCTTTGTTAAGTATTGTAAATATTGAGCAAGATCAGAGGTTCATTGTGTAATATTTTCTGGTTTAAGTGAATGTTGCACTAGATTTGTATTGCTAGTGATAAATATTGATGAAGGATGATCAGATCTATCAAGATTTATAAAAATTGAGTATTGATAGGCACTTGATAAGTTACTTACAGTGCTTTGGCACATCTAAGGTGAAAATCCTTTGTGGCAACTCCATTTTGGTTTGAATTTTTTTGTAAATACCAGTGTCTTAACCTTCATCAATTAAGATATATGTTGTTAATATATGTAAAGTTTGGAAGGAAGAAGGTCTTTATTTAACAAGGACCCTACTAGAAAATTGTTTCCAGAGCTTGGGAAAACAAATCCAAAAAGGAGACAAGTTTGGAAAGCATTGGGGGATCAATAATCAAGAGAGAAGGCAGTACCAGTCATAGAGAGTGATCTACCTATAGTTGAGGATTATCTTACATCTTCAAATATTTTAGAATCAAAATAGTCCTTGGGTGGATCTAAATAGTCCTAATGGTGAGGGGTCATCATTTGTATCTAGAATAGGTGTCCCTAATTTCTTTCCTTTATCAGTCAAGACTGATAGGATTTTTTGTGAAACAAGTCACTAGAGGTTATTTACTTTGAAAATCATACGCATGTATCCCAAATACCCTTGGTCCCACACTATCTTAATCCTCCTATAGGATCACCTCCTCAAAATAACATGGCTCAGCCTCCACCTAGACCTCCTTTTGTTGTCAACACGTTTGGACCAATAAATTTTAGAGGCATGGTTGGGTATCCTAATGTTGTACCGCAAGATGTAAGAAATAGGTTGCCTAAATTCTAGGGAAATAATGCCATCACTTGTGATCAACATTTGAGATTTTTTGTTAATATTATGGAGGATTTCGAAATACAACATACATTACATACAAATGTAATATGATATGATGTATGTATATATATAAATATATATATATATATATATATATATATAATATATATATATAAGCTATTCATCCATACTCTCGAAGAAGATGCGCGTGATTGGTACAAATATTTTCTAGATAACTCAATAGATTCATGGACTGAGATGAAGAATGCTTTCAGATTACAATATGGGGATAAGACAGACCCAAGGTTCCTCCTGTCTGAGTTTGAGAATATAAAGAAGAACCCCAATGAGTCTATCTAGGACTTCAATACCAGATTCAATAAGACTTTAAATAGATTACCCATAATTTTGAGGCCTAGTAATGAGTCTTTCTTGATTAAGTACTTTGATGATTTTGAAAAAAAGGCCACTTATCATTTGAGAGATAATAAACCTGGAAATTTAAGGAAGGCCTTTACAATGGCCTTGCAGATCGAAAATAATATTAAGGTAGCTGTAAAACCACCTAAGAGGGAGGGTGTCAAACTTATTAATCCTGATAGACCTTAGTCAAACATGGCACTGGATATGGAGGAGGTTGTGTAGACTTTGTCCGAAGCAGTTAAAGAAATATCTTATAAGATTTCCATAGTAGAAAAGGGAATATGACAGATTTCTCAAGGTCAACACAAACCACAAGGCCAAGATATATTTGGAAATCATCTTAAGAGTGATCACATAATAGATGAAAAAGGAAAGGGACCCATAGGATCAGGAAATAAACAACAACAACCTAGAGAAAATAAACAGATCCCTGATCCTTTGACTGTTAGGGTTTCCATGGTGGAAGAAAATCATGTTATTGAATGGTGTGATAAGTTTTTTTTCCACATTCCCCTTGTGGATCTATTGAGGAAGTTGAAGAGAAAAATGGTGACGAGAATTATGGTGATGTATGTATGATGGAAATCCATAGAAACGATCCACTTCAACTGAGTTTATAAGTGTGATGAATATAGAAAGTTTCTAGGATTGCATTCACCATGTATTACCTCTTCCTCTTGATGATGATATCGAAGTTGATATGGTGCAAGATTTGATTTACCTAATCATGATTTTGAATATTTGAGGGCTTTAATGATTAAGAAATATGATGGGGGAATTCCTTCTAAGGAAGATAGGAAACTTTTGATGAATTCAGTAGTAACTCAAGAAAAGGAATACAATCTCATAAGTCAAGTTATTAAAGGAGGAGGACTACAGCCCAAACCCAAGACTCTACTTCTTACCAATATCCCAAATGAGTCTCCTAAGAAGGATACACCAACTAAGGGTTTGATTATCCCAAATAGAACTTGTACCCTGGTTCATGCCCAAAATGTAAAGAGTCTTATACCACTAGAAGGAACCATTACTCTTCCTCCTAACACGACCTTACCCAAATATTTCCCATGTGATATTGCCCATATTTTGAGTCAGATAAAGGTCACAATTCCTATTATTTAATTACTTTGAATCCTTGAATAGAGAAAAAGAGAATTTGAGTACTTGGGATTCAAAGAGGATGCACCACCCTCATCTAAAAATGTGAATCATATGGACAATCCCCCTGTCATTATAGAAATGAAAGTGCCTCAAGTATTAGAGGATTTGGGAGAACCACCTGAGGTATATTTGGGCACTTCTCTTGTTGAATCCTAACTATATGTTGACCCTTTTTACAATACTTTGATCATAAAAGATAGGTTAGTGCACAACTACATGTTTGAATCAGGGGCATCTTACAATATGATGCCCCGTGAGGTGATGAATGAATTGAATATCAAAGTAATAACAATTTTTGGAAAGTGCACCACTATGGATTCAATAGAAGTACCGGTGATCAATTATGTTAAAGGATTGGTAGTTCAATTAGAAACATATTTGGGAAAATGTTTAACCAAGAATGTATTTATTGTGGATTGTCCTGTTAAATGGGGAATTTTGTTGTAAAGGAAATGGGCTGCATATGTTGGAGGAAGTGTGCAAATGGATTTTTCATATACAACTATACCAATAAATAGAATCCTTGTTAAGCTGTGTGTAGAAAAAATAATGTTGTATTTGATTGAGGACCCTAAGAACGTATCTTATGAGGTGTTGTATACTGACGTGGATGTTGATAATTTTATGGGTTATGTAGAATTTAAAGAGCATTGCATTGAAAAATGTAAGTGTTCTGAGAAACTGGGAACCCCTTGGATTTTGATGTTTGATGGAGTGATGCAGCCTAAAATTTCCTAGATAACACCCTAGTTGCATTAGCACATCACTCAGCCTAGACTAAGCACTCACCTGAAGCACACAAAGGTATCGGGTCCCTCTTTAGGGTTGTTGTAGCAGGATGTTAGCATAATGAAGGAAGAAACATGTATATCCATAACTAATCCACCATTCTACCATGCATGCTACATTCAAATATATGAAAGAAAAAGCTTAAATGTAATCATGATTGAATCAATAACATACACTACTCAATTACACATAGTAATGACACTTAGATTCAGCCAATAACTTTCATCTATTAATAAAAATAAAAGCTCCTTACAATAATTTCAATTTATACCATTATGCATATGGATCTGATATAGTAATCCCATCGTATATCTCTCTACCTTCATACATACATCTCTCCCTATGTGTATGTGTGTCTCTCTTTGTTCATGCCCCGCTACTATGTAATTATCATCATATATATAGGGTGGGGAATTTCCCTTCACCGCTCATCTATTCCATAAATATTCTACATGCTATTAATAGACATGCACCATTTATAAGCATAGCCACACATGCAAGTGTGCTATCTATAGAATTCTTATAATTAACTGAAGTAACAATCCTATTCCTAGCTCATCTCCATGCAAAACACTTGATCTGATCCTCTAAAGATAGATAATGTGTGGCATGCACATCTCTCCATCATTAGTGTGTTTGGCATGCCATCTTCTAAAAATAGGTCGTCATGCTCAAAATCAGCTAGGTCCCAAAATCTGAACTTGCTCTCCATGTGCGAGTTCTTCCCATCCCTCTGTGCCCTTGATCCTAGATTTCTCTCCTATGAGGACTTCTTGTGTGATCTTTAACAAGTATTCCTTGATCAACATTATCCCACACTAATCTCATTTTTTGTCTTGATAATGGGTATCTCCAAAAAATTGAAGTAAAGAATATTAATGGAAATAATAAGAAAGGATGTAGATGAATAAAGAATGTTTCAAGAGGTAGCACCCTCTATATATTGCATCTCTGAAAAAAAACTTTTGGGTACCATCTCTTCTTCCTCGACGTCCACCTTCTTCTTTCCTTTTAGTACTTCTCCAACTACCTTCTTAGGTGTCATTTTTCCTTGCAAACATCTCCTCTTTAACTCGGTAACTTACGAATCAAACCCTAGCTTGATTCAATCATGCCCTAGGTGGAAAATTTGTGCCCTAACTCCTCTCTGTCTCCCTACTTCACTCAAACCCTTCACCACCAGGGACACAAGATTCTTTTCACATAGATCTGTTTTTCACGCTTGGTTTCACACCCTTTGTAACTTTACCCAATCACTCGACTCTTCACACTTATCTCTTTCCTCAAATTCTCTTAGTCGCAATAGTAAAAATGAATCTGCATCCCATCCTTATATAATTTTTCAAATTTTGATGCATTTATTACTCCTTCACCTACTAAATATCTCCTCATTCATTGACCAAATTCATTTGTTCCATGTGGTACATCTTTGCACCCCAGTTATAACCTTCTAGCACACCTCCCTACCCTCTAGTCACAGACTTCTCTTCAGTGTGTGCCCTTGTGCTCGAGTACCTCATCAATGTACCTTCTCCTGGTAGTTATCATGGCCTCCACTTACCTTTCATTATACTATCCTTTATTTCATCCCCATCCTTGGTCACTTGTGAGAAGCAATCTTCTTTTGAATTCAAGCACACTCGTAGTAGCTCATTCCTTTCACCTTTCAATTCCCACAGTCTTTTACTTGAATAATTACAACCACCCCACACTAATAGTATGTGCAGTCCTCTACGCATAAATATGTGTCATATAATAATTTGCTTCATGTGCGTAAGAACACTTATTACACAAGAACAACAACTAAATTGACAAAACATAATGAAAATGAAGGAAATACATTAAGGAAATACATAATGGAAACCTATTCTAAATGGAAATATTAGCTTATTACAAACACCAAGAAGACTTATTTATAGTAGGGATTCAGCCTACTCCCATTAAATTAATAGAGTAGCCGTGTTCCATCAAGTGCTTCTAACTGGAAAGCATATGATTCAAGTATATAAGTGATGACATATGGCCCCAATCAATGTACTTTGAGCTTTCCTAGATGGCACAAGAACTTAGAGTCATAAAGAAGTACCATTTTTCCAGTCTCAAACTTCTTATCCCTTATGTTTCTGTCATGCCATGCCTTCTTCCTAGATTTTTCCTACTTCTAACTCTATCATGCTATGGCTCATTGCTCATCTAGTTAAATCATCTTCTCAATATGCTCTTCTAAAGACTTCGTATCAGCTAGACCTCTAGCACGTGCAATGCACAAAGAAGGTGACATAAATTCTATAGGGAGAATTGATTCCATGCTAAACACCAACTGAAACATTTTTGCTTTGTTCAATCTCTTATAAGTTGCTCTATATGCCTAAAGAACAACTGACACTTTTTCATCCCAATCCTTTCTTCCAACATCACAAATTTTTTTCAAATTCTGGCTCAAAATCTTGTTGAAAGCCTCAGTAGTTCCATTTTCCTGAGGATGATAGGGTGTAGTTTTATGGTGTGCAACCATAAACTCATCTAATAGGATCTTGATTGTCTCATTCAAAAAGTGTGTGACCCTATCACTTGTCAAGATTAAAGGATATCCATATCTTGTAAGAACATTCTCCTATAGAAACCTAACTATTGTAGCTATTATACAGTACTTCGTAGGTGCAACTTCTGCCCACCATGTTAGATAATTTGTGCAAGTAATCATATAGCACGATCCAGTCCTACACGTGGCTGGAAAAATAGGTCCTACAAAGTCAATGGCCCATTTCTCAAATGGTTCAGCACTAGTAATTGGTCTCAAAGGCATCTCATCTCTTTTCCCTAGTTTTCCTAGGCACTGACAATGATCACACACCTTACAATATTCTTTAAAGTCTTTATATAATGTCTCCCACCATAATCCAACAAGTAGGATATTTTGGGAAGTCACATCCCTTGCATAATAACCTCCTGAAATACCACCATGGGCCTCTTCCATAATATCCTTGTGCTCATGCTCTAATACACAACATCGTAATACTTCATCTCCACCTAACTTGTAGAGGTCACCATTGATTAACATAAATGGTGCAGTGCAAATAACAAGATATTTCTTTTCTAATGCCTTCATTCCTTCAAGTTTCATACCAGTTCGTAAAAAGATAATAATGTCTTCTAATTCCATGGGTAGGCATTATAACCTATATAACTATGCATCTAGCATGGTTTCTTCAATTATTTGTGCTTCCTCTCCTGAGTTGATTCTAGATAAATGGTTTGGTCTAGAATTTCTTTTCGCTGGATTCATCACAAAAGTGAAGTCAAACTCTTGAAATAGGAGTACCCATTTGCATATGTGCCCCTATAAGATGGGCTTGTTTACCAAGTACTTCAATGCCATGTGATCTGTATAAAACAAAAATGGTGTTGCTAACAAGTACTGTCGAAACTTGTGCAATGCATAGATCATTGATAAAGCTTCACGCTCTGTAGTTGTATAATTATGTTCAACAGGAGTCAGCTTCCTACTAGAAAAACAAATTGGATGATCTATAATACCTTTACTAGGTTGAGATAACACAATGCCGATGGCCATGCCAGAGGTGTCTAAATACATATGAAATTGTTTATCCCATGAGGGAAAACACAGAATGGGCGTGGTAGTAAGTTTCTCTTTTAATAAATCAAATGTGCACTGCTATGGTTCTCCCCAATAAAATGTACCTTTCCCCTTTAGTAACTCTTCCAAGGGTGCAGAAAATTTGGCATACCCTTTGATGAATTTTCTATAATATCCTATATGACCTAAAAATCCATGCACCTCACTTTGACTGGTAGGCACCTCCAGGCCTAGAATGACTGCAACCTTAGCTGGATCAACCAACAAACCTTCCTTGTAGATTATATGTCCTAATAGTATTCCAAATGGTGTAGCAAATATGCACTTCTTGATGTTCAAAGAGATACTCAATCATCTACACCATTCAAACATTAAGCACAGATTGTCATAATGATCTTTCACAAGCCCATATACTATCCAATCCTCTAGGTAGACCTGTAAGAAGTTGTGAATAAAATATTTGAATACCTGAAAAACTATAAGTGAGAATACAGTAGGCACATTTTTCAATCCAAAAGGCATCACAGTATAGGAAAATTTGCCCCATTCAGTAGTAAATGTAGTCTTTTCTTGATCCTCTTGAGAAATCCTAACCTGATGATACTCAGAAAACCCATATGTGAAAGAGTATATTTCATGCCCTACAACACCTTCTAGTATTTCCTCAGTAAATGGTGTAGGGAATGGGTCTATGAGATAGGTAGCATTTAGATACCTATAGTTCACACATATTCTAGTTCATCCATCCTTCTTGATATTAATCACCATTGGAATAACCCATTTTGACTCATCAGGGGGCTTGTTAATTCCACATTTTAACATTTTATCAATTTCTTCTGTTACCTTTTAGCATAAATTGGGGTTCATTCTATAAGGTCACTTCATAACTAGTCGTGCACCATCCTTAAGTTTTATCTTCATTTCCCTAAGTGATTTATGCATTCCTTTAAGTTCATTATACCCTCGAGGGAATAATTCATGATAATCCCTGAGTAACTCAATGATCTTTTCTACCTCCAATTCTGACCAATAGTCTCTAATGATGGCCTCCTTAGGCTCAACCTCTAATCCTATATTCACCTTATTTGTTTTCATGGGTTCGTGATAGGTGCACATATCCTTTTCTGCACTGCCCAAGACCTCACGCACCCCTTGTGAATGTTCAATATCCAGGTTCTCAACTTCCTCATCATCCACGATGTAAACCATCTTTCCTTTCTCTTTCTCAAGGAAAGTGCGTTCAAGTAGTATGGTGTCCATTTATTCTTCCTTTTCAAAATGTGCTCTACACTCTGTCTCATAAAATAACTCGTGAATATAGTTTTTTTCTTTTGCACTATCTCCCATAGTTAAGAACTTGACAAAGTTTAATGCCTCTTTAATTGGAGGTTGGGAAGAAAAGTAGTCAAAGGCCTTGATCATTCTTGTAGTCAAATTTTTCCAATTCCCAGTCTCTCTATGTATTTTTTCATATACATACCATGCACGTGTGCATCCTCGTAGTGTAGAATACAATCTATCCACCTAGAGTGAAGGTGGTAATACTTCCTATCCTGTTGTCTAGAGTCTTTCACACTACTAAATGTGATGCTAAATTGGTTGATCACCATGATAAGTGCAGATCTACATAGGTGCATTATTCCTTTCAAACCTAATTGATAGGGTGATCCCAATCTCTTCCCATTCTATAAGATTATCCATGTGGACTACCCATCAGCGCACTATTGTCCCATGCAAGGTATATACTAACACATCTCTTCTCTTAATTTGATCTAGCCACCATGTTTCCATGGCTTTTAAAATTACAAGAAGATCATCTACCCTTGTGTACCAAGGTACTATGCTAATTATCTGTCGAGCTAAATGAAGTTCATTCTTACATGCAAGTGTGCTTTTCACCTCGTGCCCTACTAGTTCATATGTACCATGAGCCCAATTGTCACAAGCAATAATCATAGTATCACTAGTAGAATGAGAATCCTCCCACTGTAGGATGCCTTCTTTTGATGGATCATTGACCTCTGGGTCCTAAATAACGCATACATAAATTTTGTTTAAGTCCTCCTCACTTAGAGGCTCAACATATGGTGTAGACTTCCCATTTTTTAAAGGTATCACAACCCTTTCCTCCTTGTTCTCAAAGCTTATACACCCCTTATTGAATCTCAAGTTAGCATTATTTTCATAACACCAAGGGCATATAATCAAGGCTAGAATTTTTTTTTCTTCTACAAGTGCTAATACCTCAAAATTCCTAGTGAACTTGGTCCTTTGTATGGTTATAGATGCATCCTTCAAAACTCCTATAGGAGTGGCCTTATTCTGGTTTTCCATAAACAACACATTAGATGATGGTTGCAATGGAGGCCTCCCCATTTGTCACCCATGCAAATAATGTAAGAACATTTACTTCCGCACCTGTATCAATCAATATGTTGCTCAACAACCATCCATCCACAACAACATTTAGAGTAATTTCTGTTGTCATACTCAATGCTATCAAGGGGAATATTAACATGTAGAATCTGTCATCCTATCTCAATACTTATGCGTGGAGTGTTCCCTTTTAACCAACTTCCTAATAGTGGAATGATGTTCTCTTGGCGCAACATTTTTCACACTTCTCTTAGATCATCAACATCAGTTTGGATTGTCTCTGATGCTTTCTTCTGCTCTTTTAAGTATTGTATCTCACCCTGAATATTCCTTAGCACTTCCATAGTATCCTGGTAAAATTCCTTCTGATGAGCAGGATCTAGGTACCTTGCATGCAAACCTCCTCCTTGGTGATCATAGGCTTCTAGTGCAATGCCTCTCTTGTGCATGCTGCTTGATCTCGTGTAGTAATCTTCATAGTTAATACCTCAGGTCCTAGTACTATATTGAGCATCCACTGATCTTCTACCACATGCTGGATTCTAACCATCCCAACGCCTTTGTTTTCTTACTTATGCTACTTACTCAGATGCTCATATAAGTCCAGGAATTCTTCATAGCTATGGTTATTTCCACAAAAAGAACATGCAATATTCTAAGGAAATTCACACCTATAGTGGTCAGGTGATCGGCATGTATAACATGTTCCATGAGGGAACTCACCTCTTCCTCCACCATGGCCTCATCCTCCATATCCACCATGATATCCATGTCCTCTTCCACGACCTCCTTCAAAACACCCCTCATTCATATCATAACATGTTTGATTATGATCCCAAACCTGGTGCTCATTCTTACCCTTAGGATTATCTGTTATACTTGTATGTCATACTCCAATGGCTATCACATCCTAGATCTGACCAATCAACCAACAATCCTTGGTATCATGGGTCATGGAGTGGAAAATTTTGTAAAATCTCGATACATTCTTTCTTATCACACACTATAACAAAGGAAAATGACTAGCATCATGATTCAAATGATATATCTCATAGTCCAATAGTAATGAGTGTATAGATCAGTGAGGAAAAATATCCTTTATGTGACCTTCCACTTCAAAATTTGTACACCAAGTTCTTGAGCGTGTTTCATATGATAAATTTGCTGATAGCTTCTCTAATTGTTTGGCCATAGCTACAATTTGTGCCTCTAAGAATGGAATAATGCTAGTGTCAATGCTCCTAATTTCCTCAGCACGTAAAGCTACTTCTAGTGCTTTGCATGGATCAGTGTATGTATTATGTGGCAGTGCCCTTGTAAATGGTTTAATCAATCCTCCAACAAACAATTGTGCATGTTGGCTTGCATGAATATCATAAGATAGCTTAGATAGAAGTATCTTAAAATGGACATCATACTCATGTAAACTCTCATTAGTGCCCTGCTTGATGTCTTTGAGCACGCTGATACTTTTATGCTCAAAGTAAGGGATATGGAACTATTTCAATAAAGCATCCTTCAATGCTACATAATCCACACAAGTTTGATCAGGGTAAAACTTCCTATACTAGTTGTGTGCACGTCCCTGTAATGTAGTGGCGAATTGATTTGCCGTGTACTCAGTAGTAATGATCCCTTTAGCGCACCATAATATTTCACATATATGCACATGTTTAGAAACATCCTCTATGACTCTATACTCCGAAAGAAAAAGAGACATCTCCATATAAATTTTTTGTGGTTGCTGCGGGCCTTAACCACCTAATCCAAAACCTCATGTGTTCCATCTACCTCTGAAACCACTAGATCCACTGGAAATAGAACCACCTATACCTCCTGATCCTCCACATGTAGCTAGAATAGGACCTTTAGATGTAATCCCATGTGCTCCGATAGTAGTACTATATTGAACCCCTATAGTCTATGAGGTAGTTCAAATTTCAGAGGTGAATCCAAAATTTTGCATGCTCACGTTCTATGCAGATGATGTGCCTAAGAATGTTCCTCCAAATATAATTGAAGACATCTTTCCTTCCATTGATGTACTTTATCCCTGACTTACTCATGCTCTCCTACTTCCCAAGTTATCTTATTGGTTAGTTTTCATACTAGATCCTAGAAAACCATGCACAAGGGCTAGGTCACTAGGTGGATTAAGATGCATGCCCATGGCCTAGGTAGTCTCTACTGGCACACTTCTGTGTGAGGCCAAGGGGGGATCTCTATCATGTTTTCTAAGATGGGGGAGTTCTTGATGCTCTGGTTCCCTGTCTTCTACGTGATCTTTAAATCCTTCATGAGTCATCTCTCTCCTCAATGTCATACTTTCTACAATGGAAGTTTCTTCTCTATCTCCCTCTCACGCACCTCATTATACTTAAGATGTCTCTCCTCTCTCTACCTCTCTACTGCTAGGTCTGTCATATTTCACCAAACTTGTTCTTGCCCTCACACATGGTGAAGTTTAGTTAGCCATCAGTTTACTCTCTAAATTCAAATTTACCATAAAAATATTGATCGCCAGTGGAATGCCTTGCAGATATGTTCCTCTTGGATACTACAAAAATTGGAATTCAGCTACCTCTGGGAAAGAATACATCAAAATTGAATATTCCAAAATATAACTATTTAGAAGAACTTGAAACCATGTATCCACTGCATGAGTCCAGATCAAATCAACATCATAAAAGGCCTAAAATTCTTCCTATGTCTAGACAAGTGTGTGATACCTCCAACTCTAATGAGATACATAAGCAATAAGCCACCCGTATAGCTCTACTAGAAAGATAGTAAAAAGTATCCCATATAGGTTGTCATACAAATTTTGTTCTACCCAAGTGTGTGCATTAAACTTAGATCCATTTTTGAACCACCATGCATATTCTTCCTCCTGATCATGTATCCCTTCCTTAATACTTTCTAGAGTTAACTAGTACATCTTCATCATGAACCATCCTAAAAAACAACTAAAAAAGAGGTCCCAGCAACAGAATAAATGATGCAGCCTAGAATTTACCAGATAACACCCTAGTCGTGCTAGCACATCACTCATCCTAGACTGAGAACTCACTCGAATCATGCAAAGGTACCAGGTTCCTCTTTAGGGTTGTTGTAGTAGGATGTTAGTATGATGAAGGAAAAAACATATATCTCCATAACTAATCCGCCATTCTACCATGCATGCTACATTTAGATCTATGAAAGAACAAGCTTAAACAGTAATCATGATTGAATCAATAACATGCACTACTCAATTACACACAGTAATGAAACTTATATACAACCAATAACTTCCATCTATTAATAAACATAGAAGCTCCTTATAATAATGTCAATTTATACCAATGCACATATGGATCTGATACAGTAATCTCGTCATATATATCTTTACCTTCATGCATACATCTCTCCCTATGTGTATGTGTTGCTCTCTATTCATGCCCCACTACTATGTAATTCTCATCATATATATATAGGGTAGGGACTTTCCTTTCACCGTGCATATATTCAAAAAATAGGCCACATGTTATTAATAGCCATGTGTTGTTTACAGGCATAGCCACACATGTAAGTGTGTTATTTATAGACTTCTTATAGTTAACTAAAGTGAAAATCCTATTCCTATCTCATCTCCATGAAAAATTCTTGATTTGATCCTCTAAAGATAGACAATGCGTGGCACACACATCTCTGTATCATTGTTGTGTTCTACATAACATCTTCTAAAATGTTCTAAATTTGGGAATGAGTGTTGGTGTTGCCCTAATATCTCCAAATCAGGAGGTTTTTAGTTTCTCTTTTAAACTCATATTTGAATGTACTAAAAATATTGAAGAATATGAAGCACTACTCTTGGGTTTGAGGATTGTTTGGAGGTTTGGTATTAGGGACTATTTTTTTAAGTGAGATTTAGAGTTGGTGGTTAAACAAGTTAGGAAGCTCTGTGTAACTAGGAATCTAAGAATGAAATAGTATAAGCATGTAGTTTTGGATTTTTTTGAAAGTTTTGATTCTTTAAACATAATTTACAACGACAGAAAGTAGAATAATACTACAGACAGGTTGGAAGTATTGGGATAAAGATTTTAAAATTTTACAATGTCTCCTTACTGTGAGTATGATATAGAAGTGTTGACAAGACCATCTTTCCCTGACAATGTCAAACATTGGCAGGTTTTTGAAGATGATGCCTAGGTTCAGAGATTTCTATAAAATAAGGGAGAATTTACAAATCAGAATATGGACTGGGAACTGAATGATTTTTGTGTGTGATGGTAAGGAGACTCTTTTTGGCCAAGAGGTTAATCAACTAAAAACAAATACAATTCCAAGAGGGTTAGTTGCTTTGGAATCAAATTTTGACAATGTTGATAGGGTTGTTCACAGACACGTCTATGTTTCAAGAGATGTAGAAGAACACAACTTGGGGAATAATGATAAACCTAGGAAAATATGGTTTGGGCAGTAACTTGAGTAAAGAAGAAAATTAGTCATATGTCTAGTTGTTAAAAAGGTACTAGATTGTTTGGCATGGTCATATTCAAAATTGAAGGAATATAGGGAGGAACTCTTTTCCAACATAAAATACCTTTAGAACCCAATTCCAAGTCATTCAGGAAAAAATAGAGGCCAATTAATCCACTCTTTTATTTTAAAATGCAATAAGATCTCTAGAAAATCAAGGATGGAGGTATTATAAAACCTACAAGATATTCTTCTTGGGTGGAAAATTTAGTACCAGTTAGAAAGAAAAATGTGGATATAAGACTGTGTGTAGATTTTAGAAATCTGAATAAGGCCTCAATAAAAGATAATTATCCATTTCCCAACATGGAAAACATGTTGCAATTAATCACTGGGTTAGATATATTTTCTATGTTAAACGGATTCTCAGGATATAACCAAGTGGTCATAAAGAAATCAGAATGAATCAAAACTACCTTCACCACTCCCTGGGTACTTATGTGTACATAAGAATGCCATTTGGTTTGATGAATGATGGTGCCTCTTTTCAAAGAGCTATAGATGTGGCATTCCCTAGATATATAGGTGATCTTATAGCTATATACCATGATGATGTGATGGTATTTTCAAGAAAAATGGATGATCATTTGTAGCATTTGGAAAATATGTTACGGAGGTGCAAGGAATACAGTATCTTGTTGAATCCTAAAAAATGTCATTTTGGGGTTAAGAAAGCCAAGTTGTTGGGGCATATCATGTCAAAGGAAGGGGTCATGATTGACCCTAAGAGAGTGGAAGCCATTGGGAAAGTTCCTATCCCAAAGAACAAGAAAGGTATTCAATCTTTTTTTGGAAAAATCAATTTCATAAGAAGATTCATTTAAAATTTTGTAGAAATGACTATTCCTATCATGAAGATGTTGAGGAAGGATAAAATTATTAAATGGGAGGATGAAGCTATCCAAGATTTCACAAAGATAAAAGAGGCATTACAAAATTCCCCTATTTTAGTGGCCCCTGATTATTAGAATATTTTTCAAATTTTCTCTTTTGCACTTAAAAATACCATCGCACTTGTGTTATTGCAAAAGAATGAGGAGGGGAATGAAAGGCCAATTACTTTTTTCAGTAAAACATTGCAGGGATTTGAGTTGAAGTACACCATTATGGAAAAATAGGATTTTGTCTTGGTTAGAGAAAAAAAATCTTCCAGGCCATTTATTCTAAACTTAAAGATCATAGCTTATGTTCCTCATACAATGGTCAAAGACATTTTATCAGAGGTGGAGGTTTCCAGAAAAGATGTTATGGGTGAACAAACTACAAGAGTATGACATGGATATTCAAACTACTAAATTGGTTAGAGGTCTTGGGCTTGGACAAAGCTAATGGCTGAAAGAAACTTACAAGTGATGGAAGTAAATGAGGTAGAAGGAGGAGATGTAGAGATACATGATAAGTTGATCAATTTCATATGGTACAAAGACATCATATTCTACCTAAGAAACTTGGAATGTCTAGGGTATCTAGATAAAAATAAAAGAAGGACACTCAAGTTGGCTTCCCAAAAATATATCATCACTGATTATGGGTTGGCCAGGAAAAATCCTGAAGGGGTTCTTCTCAGATGTGTAATAGAGGATGAAGCCCCTGGGTTAATTCCAGACTTTCATGGTGGAGTGTGTCGGGGAAATTTTTCCAGAAGAGTAACTTCCCATAAGATACTAAGGGGGCTATTGGTGGCCCACACTCTTGAAGGATACACTTTGTTGGTAAGAAAATGTGAAAGTTATCAGATATTTTTAGGGAAAATGAAGGCATCTAGTACTCTCCCTCTACAACTAGTATCAATTGACACTCCTTTCAAATAGTGGGGCATTGATTTTATAGGGGAACTGTCATAACCTTCCAGTGTAGGCCACGGATGGATATTGGTGGCTACTGATTATTTCACCAAATGGGTTGAAGCTATCCCCACCAAGAAGGTGACTCATCAGGTTGTTGTTGATTTCATCATGAATCATATAATTTGTAGGTTTGGTGTACCTACAAAGATAGTTGCTGATAACACCATGAGTTTTTGAGCTAAATCATTAGTTTCCATGTGAATAATATGGTATAAACTTAACATATGCATCTAATCATAACCCATGAGGAAATGGACAAGATGAATCAAGAATTTTTTTTTACTGAAGATAATTAAAAGGAAATTAATCATCAACAAAAGAAAGTGGGGGGAGTAGTTGAAGTTTGTTGTTTAGGTAAATAGAATTACTGCTAAGAGAGCCACTGGGAAAATTCCATTCAAGCTAGTTTATGGAGTCCAAGCTCTCCTTCCTTTACACCTGAAATTGTCTTCTTATCAGTTCATTCAAAAACTTGAATATGAGGAAGTTAGCCCTTATAATGAGAGAATAAACCAAATCATTAAGTTGGATGAGGAAAGACGAGAATCCCACCAAAGGCATTTAAAGTTTTAGGGAAAATCTCAAAAATTATTTGACAAAAAGGTGACTCGCATAATCTTCAACATCTTGTATTGTCATGGGATAGTAGACATGAGGATAAGGGAAACACAGAAATTTTGATGCATCATGGATGGGCCCTTATTCCATCGATATCAGGGTTGGTGAACATACTTTCTTCTTGAAAGACCTGGATGGAGAGGTTTTCGAGTTTCCTATGTCAATGGTAGGCACCTAAAGCATTTTCTTGATTAGATTTTGGAGCAAGGTATGAACCAATGTATAATGTATAGTTTTCCTACTTTGTTTTTGTGTTCTTGTGTGTGTTTTTGTTTCCCTTTTCTTTCCCTGGTATCCTCTAACTAGTTGCTTCGGTTTATCAGCTTTTTTCTGGGAAGATGGATTATTATCACTGAAACTAGTACATATGATATTTGACTCCATAGCCCAATGGATTTTTGGCACATGTTCTACATTGAATAGTTCTTATGGTACCTACAAGGGGTACCCATCCCTGAGTTGGAGCCAATGTTGGAGTTTGAATGATTTCGCCACTTTTTCCTTGAATAATGCCTTCAAATTCCTCGTGCCCAGTAGATATTTTTAAAATGTGTATATGTTGAAGGGAAAATTCATGACTCAGATTATGTGGGACTCAGTCTCTATTTTGTGAAAATACCCTCTTATGGTTGAAGATCCTAAAGGCTACAAAAATTCCCATAAAATTGGCGGAGGGTCAGAGAAAAATTTAGAAACTGCTAAAAGAAAAACCCCCGTGGAGGAAAAAGAAGGGTGTCCATGTGTTTCCCCGATGCACCTTTGAAGAGGCATAGCAGGTTGGACCACCCCCAAGTGCGAGCATTCACCACTTGGCTTATGTGTGGCAGGGTAGTCCCAGTAAGCTGAAAATTCAAAGAAAGGGGGAGGATTCAGATGTCACCGTGTGTCACCCAGGTGTAATTTGGAAGAAGGAAGGGCCTGTGAAGGGAAGGAAATCCCTGAAAGATGAGAAAGAGATCCTGAGAAGTGATGTTCATAGCTGTGCAACTCAAGGGTAGTGTTGTACAAACTGAGAAGATAATGCGAGGAGGATTGTGAAATCACCATGGGATAGGTTGTCTCTTATAGATGAGTTGCGGGAGGTTTGAAATAATGTGATACACAAAGAGGATAAGGAAAAGTGCATGATTATGAACCATTGAGAGCACAATAATTTTTCTTTTCATTACTGGTGTTAGTATTAAGCTAAAGAGTCTGTAATGCAGGAACAAAAAAGAGTTACATATCAAAAGGTGAAAAATTAGATGTGACATCATTTGAAAGCAGTCTAATATATGATTCAAAATGGGGATTCTATAGGGGTTCCATCCTGTGGTAAAAGGGTCTATTTACATAATTAAAAATAAAGGCATAAAAGACAAACATAATTCTCAGAGACCCTTCACTCCTTCATAAGTCCCCCCTCCCAGTAGAGGCAGTTTGTTCAATAGCTTATTCTTCCTCAGCATGAATTCATCAAAGCCCTGTGTTGTCTGGATAAACACGATGGACCCTGCTAAATCCTGTGACATCCCCATATCCATTAACAACTCAAGAGTCATTATTGGTTCATGCATGATCTTCTCCAACTCAATCTTCTTTTGGTAGGAAGACACCCATTCTAGAATATCCAAGCCACCTATGAGGAATGTCAACTTCCACTTCCATTTGTGAAGGGTATATATTTTTATAATAAATTGAGAAGGAATGACTGGAGTGTTTGAAAGACTAAGGAATACATCACAAAGGCCAGGAGGAACAAGAGACTTTCAGCAAGATTCAACTTTCCATCTTCTTATAAAGGGTGGATGCTCTCTTGGGGAAGGGATTGGCTGAGGACCTGAGAAGGCATACCCTAATGAAGGATCATAACACCCTAAGTGAGTGGATGACCAAATTGCAAACCTACCCCTGTTATCCCAAGTAGAGGAGATTCCTCCTCTTGAACAATGAGCAGATATGGACAACTCCTCTTCTCCATATGAGATAATGATTGGGGGCTGAGAGCTTGATTCACCCTTTCTCTTACCTAAGCATGGTGTTGCTATTGAAATTGGTTATGAGGGTACATTTCATATCTTCCCCTTCTCTAGAGAGGAAATCCTCTCACTCTAATTCATCTACCTTGTGAGAAATGGCAGACACAATGTCAATGGAAGATTTTTCATATAGCACATAAGATTCCCTGGGAATCTCCTTTTATACAAATTCTTCATCACATAATAATAGACATTAAAATTCATTTTTCTCAGACACTTGGGGCCTCCTTTCAATCCATAATTTCTTCAGTTCTTTGAGGAGCTTTCAGATGTTCCCATCGAAAGAGATGAAATTACATGAATTGAAAGGCTACAAAGACAAGATTGATCCTAATTAGCCTTATGAGGAGTGTGAGCTAGACCTACTGATAGGTCAAGGGTCCTCGGGTATCTCATGCACATTCTATGTTAAATAAGGACCTAATAAAAGCCTTATCAAGACCACACATGTCAAATATTTAATTTATATCCTCTAAAAAAATTTCCTCCAAACTATTTACCACAAGTACTTTCACCATGTCGCTACTAGAAAGTTGTTAAATCTTTCCTCACTTACAGGATAAGAAGAGAAATGCATCTTGGTAATGAGATAAAACTGGGTTTTATAATAGAAGTGGCACAAATTGATTGAATTAAAAGAAATCATTTACACCCAATAAAGGAAGATGTTTTTCAGCTCGCATGAGGAAAATTTAAAGTTTGAAGTGATTCCGGAACAAGCATGATTGATGAATTAACTGGATTTGACAAAAACCATGTGGGATAGTTAAACCAAGAATTTGTGAGAAGGAATGCACAACATCCAAGATGTATCTTCTGATAGTAGATGAAAATAATTTTTCACTTTAGGTCACCTCGGAGTCCTCAAACGATATCAGAAGCAACCATCTAATCACTAGGTGGAAGGAATTATGAAATAATTAGTCACAAGCAATGACATGATATTCTAATAATATATGATAAGAGCAAAATGAAGAAGTGCCCATACTCTCTACACCTAGCAAGGCCAAATAAAGTATTTTTATAAAGGTATCATTAATACACCTATAATTTTTTAAGACAAGAATATACTTGTGAAATATCCAAATTTGGGGGGGGGGGGAATTGAGAGGAAAATGGGGATGGAATTATATAAAGGAGATGAGAATAATATCACAAAAGGGAGGTTAAGATTTCTGAGAAATTAAAAGAGAAAAGAGAGATGATACTAAGAAAATACCTTTTCCAAAAGACTTATCTAAGAAACTTGTTAATTTCATGAGCCTTCAAAATAAATCATGTTAAGATGGTTGTGAGTGTATTGCCATTGACAAGAATTGAGACTATAAATGAAAGTTTCCTTTACTTGTTTGATGAGCCCTTCAAGTTAATTGTGTTAATCATGAGCATTGTTGTGTCTACTTTCAATTTGAAGATGTTTCAAATAGTTATTCATGTTCCTGACACAATCTTATGTTAGGAATTCATTTGAATCACATAAGATCTTATCCTTATGGTAGTATTGTGGAATTTTCAATTTTTCTGTGAGAAGAGCTTTCATTTCACTGAGCAGTAAACAATTTAAATTCACTTTACTTCCATTTTGTTGATACAGATTGTTTGTTAGCTTATGAGTGTATCTTAGGAGTGATGGAAGAGGGATTTTTGATGTTTAATTAAGTCTTTAACATGATATTTTATGTTAAATTCTCAAATAATGTGTGAAACCATGCATCTTTGGGCTTCCATGGGTACACACCTTTTGATTGAAGGTTCATTGTTAACTATTTTGTAACATTCCCATTTTAAGACTTTAGAAACAAGAAAAAAAATCTTAGAAAATGTTCTTTGTTCTAAATAAAAAATTATTTAGAACACACATTCCATGCCAATCAATCTCATAAAAGATAACCATATGTAGTTGTAAATGACTCGGTAAACTATTGATATCTCATTTCATTACTCGGTTTCTAACCAATCTCTCATGTTTGTCTTTAAGTATGGAATACTTTATGTATACTATGTATTCTTGGTTTACTTACCCTATTCGGGGTACTGAGTGATCTTTCTAAAGAACCTATCTGAATATTTGTTACCAATATTCATCTGACATCACGTTCCTTTAAAGTAGGTGTCATAGGACAACACAACCAGCAACTTTTGATACTTTTGCCACAAATTTCCAACATACTATTCATGTTACTATTCCTAGATGACATACTCGTCAAATCGGAATACGTCCTTCACCTCACTCTTCTATTATCTAGAATGGTCTTTACTGACTACCGTCAGTCCACTTGTTCCAAGGTTTTACCCTAACCCTAGATCAGAAACATAACCTATTATAGGAAGATGCTCACACTGAGGCTTAGGGTAGATGGGCATACTCATTTGACCTAAGTCGATCCAAATGTGTAAATGTACCCTGAGTCTTAGGAATCTACTTCCTATCTTAAAGCATGCTACTAACTTGACCTAGAGAGAAACTAAGTTCAAGTCAGTTCCAGATGTGTGTAGATCTAGATGAACAAATGCAGAAGGGTGATGCCACATGTCAACTGCAACATTATATCTCAAGAAGACCTATAAGCCTTCTCAAAGGTACAATCCTACAGTTGGCGTGTGCCAACATCCGTACAGAAACTACAATTCATCATGATGTACATACCCCTTAGGAGATCATTAATACATAATTAATTTGGATTAAGATTCAGATTACAGATCAACCCTGCCTAAACCCTAATTCCAACACTCATTAAGTTCTTCATCCATATTTAGATTCATTAGATATAAAGGAACTTCATTAGTTCATGATTTTCTTTATCACTTCATTAATAGTGGCATCACATAGTTAGTTATTCCAAAAACTAGGACAACAAACATCAAATGTTTTATTTAAAGTAGTAATCCTAACTTCCAAAGAAGGTGTAGTCAATGCCACAATATATTCAATATAGAGTGGAATTCAAATAAAATGAAGTCTAAATGATTAAAGATCATAAAACACCCTTTTTCATCTTTACATTCTTTTAAGAGAGGAAGAGTCTTCCTCTACATGGTTAAGTGTTAAGGTTTTATCATACCCTTTTTATTCTTTCACAATTTCATATAGTTTAATTGTATGTCCATCACACATTACATTATTATACTATAGTTGTTTAGATAGATGAATGACATCTTCTGCAACTTAGAGAAGTTGTCATCACATAGTAAGGGAGATTGAACTATCTCCCCTCCTATCCAACTTATTAAATGATAACAAAGATAGGTATACAAATAATATAAAGAATATCAACAAGATAGTATTCCAATTTCATTCATACAAGTACAAAGAGAATTTACACAACCAATTGCAGTAAACTCTCAAACTTTTCAATTCATGATGATAAATTATACATTTACAAGACTATGCATTTCAGACATACTGCATGCTCAATCAACCCTTAAGATCATAAAAGAATACAAATTTTATTTTTTCAATACAACTCAAGAATGAATCTGAATTCTTTACATAAGAATCAAATTTAAATCAGCCAATACATCATAAAATTTAATTTCCTTCTTTTATCACTTACGAAGTCCATCTGCAAAAATTGCTAGCACAGGTCGGTTCAATGAACTGAGCATGATAAACACTAAGCATTAAAATGAAGTGCATTCTACTAATTGTTCCATTAAAACAACTCTACTTTAATGAAACAATTATTATATCATACAAATAAGCATAAGTAATAACAACCATGGAAAAGAAGTACAATTAATAGAATTGAATTCACTTGTAAGAAAAGAACGTCATAATATAATCTGCAACTATGTCTACATTATAAGATAAGTTTTAATTGATTCTATCAATTACTTATGTAACAAACAACAAGGTCTTGTCATCTAATTGTTTCAAAGTTCTATCATGAATAGAAATATAACAATTATTCTTTACTAACCTAAAAAAAGGAGTTACTATCAGAATCATAGACTCTCATTAGGATGATTCATCCTACCAACTTAAGCAAATAAGAAAATCAAGCATCCATTTTCAACACTATGCTACATATGACAAGACAGAAACATCCAAACAACTTAAATAAAGTTCAAAGAATCATAATATAAGATTGCAACATTTCTAGGAACAACATTAACAAGAATCCCAAATCTAGGTCCTTAGGGGTAGAGCTTCAAAACAATTCTGGAACAAGTCATCAGAACTAACATCCACATGTTAGAACAATATTCAAATAATCTGAAACTAGACGTATCAAACCCTTAATCTAGACTCACACAAGAATCTAAATCTAATCCTATTCCATCCAATAGAGGATTACATAATAAACATTTATGCAAAAGAGTAAACCTTCAATACCAAACCAATAACAAGTTTTTACTATAAAGGAAGGCATTTGAGACTCAATGGTACATAGTTTACATTTTCTATTCAACAGAATTGACTCAACTACTCTGAGTTCTACACCAATTACAACAAGGATGATCTTTAAAAAAGTAGAGTGCAACAGATCAACAACTTAAATTACCATCACAGAAGAAGAATCAATAGCAAGGCCTAGTCAATCAACTGAACATTCTACCAAACAACAGTAAATAATGGATTCAATTAGAAAAGTTCCAATCAATAACCGACATAACATCTATCTATCAAATGAATTCCAATTTCTACAAATGATTCTTTAACTAGTTCCCAAGGAAGACAAAAACCATTAACAGTTAGAAGATCACACTCCTATTCCCTTTCAAGGGAGAGAAACAAAATGGTTTATCAATTCCCATTCATTAAACCAATGAACTTATGTCAAGAGTGGGATCAGAGATGTGACTCAGTGATCTGAAACCATGGAGATATGCATAGAAACAAAGTAATGGCATGAAATTAAGGATTCATTTGTGGGTGGATTCGAAGTAACAGTCCAAGTGAAGCTAGATCATGGTTTACTATTCAGAAAGTGCATAGAAGTGGGATTCCATAAGCTCACAGGTTTGACCAAATGATGACTATAGAGGAGAGGGGTAAGGTCGACTCAAGTAAGAGTCAGAAAGGGTAATGACCATTTTTTTCCTTTCCTACAAAACAAATTTCAATTCCATTCTATTGACTAGCACATAATCAGTACTAAGGACAAATTGATTCCATCAAAAGGAATCACATGAGATCAAGTAGATACTTTAAACAAATAGCAGTAGATAGGTTTATTCTACTATATCCAACAATGACGGTCCTGAAATTTTTGGTTGGAACCGTATCAGACTTTTCCCATGGGACATGTTTAGACAAGTATGAACGAACAAGAAAATTTGAAACAACCTAGTATTAATGAATTTTCAACAGTTCTTATGAAAGATTTCTAAGTACCTCATCCAATATCATTGAAGGTACGAAACGATACCAAAATCAAAGAATCTAAACATAGAGCACTCTAGAAGTAAAGCACCACGAAAAATTAGGCTCCTAGATGATAGAGATAAAAGTGGGCAATCATAAGGGTATTCTTCTAAATAAACCCAGAGCTTATCTTAAGGCCCCATTCCATGAACAAACGGAGTTATCTAAAATCTTAGAGGAAACTTCAATTACCCCAAGTACAACGACCATTGCCATCTCACGAGAAGCTATTAAAACTACACTTCTACTTAAAAAAAACTGAATTCCAAATCCCTATTGTTTGATCAAACACAGAATTCCATTCAAAAGGACTCTTGGCAATAGAGAATACCCAAGCAACCCTGCAAGGAATTTAAATTCAAACATTTTTCTATATTTCTCAAATAGTTCAACATTGTAGCAGTGATAGAGTTTTCACCAACTTAGACAATAAAGTAAACAAGTTGACCAACTCAAAAACCCCGATAAAGTTAATAGGCAACATGATTTCAGTAAATATTCACAAATAGTCATTCGTGTGAGCTATCCAAGTATTTGAACACAAGTTTTTGTATTGTTTAAAATGCAACCTTCCATTAATTTTTCAAAATGTGCCAGGAAAAATGAGTTAGAATAGTCACAAGTTCAAATGTGAAGAACAAAGTATACACATGACATTCCTAATGAAAAATGATGTTATATTTCAGAAATTACAAGAGGTTAGCACATAACTAAGGATATGTCCCACCTATAGTTTCAAAACATGTATGCCAAATATGACGACGCTTCAGTGTTTGAGATATCATAATGTTCACCTCAAATATGCTAGGGAAATACAAGATGTGGTGTATGTCACATTGTACTTTCAGATACAAGTTCATGAGGTTTTTAAGCAATAAAATAAAGTAGGCTAGACTCCATACAGACTGAACTTTGAACAACAGTCCAAGCTACCCAGGAAAATGTTCAAACACCGGTTTATGTCACTAAGAATTAGAAATATCCCACTATCCCTTTTCAAGGTTGATCATAACATGAAGACGTCCAATGATACAAGCTTGAAAACTCAAATTGAAAAACACAGGTTTGGGGACTCAAATCTGTGGTGAAGGGTTTTTTGATCAGACAGTCCAGAACTGTTGATGGTTGTTCATATAATTGCAATAAAGTCTCCATAAGTGCATATGAATTCACCATGTAAAATTACCAATGACAAAACATCCAAAGTACAAAATGATTTTTTTGACCCATAGGTTTATGGGATGTTTTTGCCCATGGTTTTGATACCCACAGTTTTGTAAAACTGCTTAAGCAGTTGTCTATTTATATGGTCTTATGCATATGATAGATATACATGCAAATGTATTGCATAGATGTGTTTTGAATTCGGGTGTGAATTCTGTAGAGTTTGTTGAGCATAGCTCCAAATAGATCTGGGTATTGTATTGAGAGAGTGGAGGCTTGTAATAAAATCTGAGCAAGTGATTCTTGGTGGACGTAGCCCAAATTGGGTGAACCACATTAAATACTTGTCTCTTTGTGTTGTGTTATTTTATTCTGCACTTTTATTTGAGATCTGTAATATTTTTCTGCATATTAGTTTCTACTGTTGCGATTCTGTGAGGGATTATTCCGCATATTTTATCCCTTATTTCCTAACAATTGGTATCAGAGCCTGGTTTGGTTTGCTGAAGTGTTGAATCACAGGGAAAGTTTTTATCTTGAGTGGGAGCTATGGCAGATGATGGAAGATCTAGGGTTGATAAATTCAACGGGTAGAATTTCAGTCTTTGGAAGATGCAGATGGAAGATTACCTTTATCAGAAGGATCTTTATATTCCGTTGTCTGAGAAGGTGAACAAACCCTCGAGCATGACAGATGCGGAATGGGATTTGCTGGATAGGAAGGCACTTGGAAATCTGGCTGTGTCTTGCATCTTCGGTATTATTTAATGTTTCAAAGGAAAAGACTACAAAAGATCTGATGGATGCATTAGGGAAGTTGTATGAAAAACCCTCTGCCTCTAATAAGATATTTTTAATGAAAAAGTTGTTTAATATGAAGAAGTCTGAGAATGGTTCAGTAGCAGATCATTTAAATGATTTTAATATGGTTGTAAATATGCTAGCTTCGGTTACAATAGAATTTGATGAAGAAGTTAGGGCTTTATTAGTTATGTGCTCTTTACCTGAGAGTTGGAATAGCCTAGTAATGGCGGTAAGCAACTCGGTTCCAGCTAACTCAAAGTTGAAGTTTGAGGATGTTGTAGGGGTGATTCTAAGTGAGGAAATGTGAAGAAAAAGCTCTGGGAATCTTCTACTTCAGGGAATGCTTTGACAGTGGAAACTAGAGGGAGACAAAAGAATAGAGGAAACGCCATGGAAAATCAAAGGATCGAACAAGGTCAAAATCCAAAAGCAAGATAGTATGCTGGTACTGTGGAAAGTCTGGGCATGCAAAGAAGGACTGTTGGGAGCTTCAGGATAAGAAGAAACAACAGGAAGAAAACAAGGAGGCAAATGTGGCAATGGGTAATGTATGTCAGGATGCTTTGATTCTTTCTTTGCACAATATTACTGAATCTTGGGTTTTAGATTCGGGGGCTTCTTTCCATGCTACTCCACATAGGCATTATTTTGTTGATTATGTTCAAGGAGATTTTGGGCATGTTTTTCTTGGTGATGATGAGCCTTGCAATATAGTTGGAAAAGGTTCTGTTCAGGTTAAGATGCAGAATGGGAATACTTGGCTATTGAAGGATGTCAGACATGTGCCTACATTAAGACAAAATTTGATATCAGTAGGGCAGTTGGGAAGTGATGGTTGTACTGTGATATTTACAGTGGACTCTTGGAAGGTTACCAAGGGTGCTCTTGTGGTGGCAAGAGGTAAGAAGGTTGGAACCTTGTATTTAACCACTTATAGCACTAATGATTGTAATCTTGTGGCTTCAGAAGTAGATACAACATTGTGGCACTATAGGCTCGATCATATGAGCCATAAGGGCATGGAGATCATAAAGAAGGATTTACCTGGATATACAGAAACAGGTTTGGATTTCTGTGAGGACTGCATATATGGGAAACAGAAGTGAGTAAGGTTTCTCAAGGTTGGACCTACGAAGAAAGAGAGTAAGTTAGAGTTGGTACATTCTGATGTGTGGGGGCCAGCTCAAGTATCATCTCTTGGGGGTTCAAGTTATTATGTTACTTTTATTGATGATGCAACAAGGAAAGTTTGGGTTTATTGTATTAGAAACAAATCTGATGTATTTGACACTTTTGTTAAATGGAAAGCCTTGGTAGAGAATGAAACATGTCTTAAGCTAAAATGTCTCAGGTCAGATAATGGAGGGGAGTATTGTAGCAATGAATTTGATGATTACTGTTCTAAGAATGGAATCCGCAGGCAAAAGATGGTTCCAGGAACTCCACAGCAGAATGGGGTGTCAGAAAGGATGAACAAAACAATAATGGAACATGCTAGGAGCATGAGGTTACATGTAGGACTGCCTCTTTCTTTTTGGGCAGAAGCGGTGAGCACAATGTGTACTTGATAAACAGAGGACCCTCAAATGCCTTGGATGGAGGCATACCTGAGGAGGTGTGGTATGGTAAGAAAGTTGATTATTCATTTCTTATAGTCTTTGGATGTGATGTGTTTTTCCATATAGACAAGGATGATAAGACCAAGCTAGAGGCTAAATCATAAAAATGTACTTTCATTGGTTATGGTGGTGATGACTTTGGATATAAATGTTGGAGTATTAAGGACAAGAAAATCATTCATCTAGGGATGTGGTCTTTAATGAGAAAGTCATGTATAAGCAGCAGTTGCAGGAAAACAGGGAAGAATCCAAGAAAGAATATGCAGTAGCAGAGGATCTTCCGGATGGGAAAGTGACACATGAATCAGTTCAGGAACCTCCTAAACAGGAACCCCAAACTCCTATATTGAGGAGGTCTTCTAGGGTAAGAAGAGAACCTGAACGTTTTTCTCCTTCTCTTTATTATTTATTACTCACTGATAGTGGAGAGCTAGAGAGCTTTGATGAAGCAATGCAGGTAGATGCCAGGAAGAAGTGGGAGCAAGCCATGGATGAGGAGCATCAGGCTCTCATGGAGAACCAGACATGGGATTTGGTGAAGCTACCCAAAGGTAAAAGAGCATTACAGAACAAGTGGGTGTTCAGAAGTCAAAGAGGAAGAAGGAGGAAAGAAAAGATACAAGGCCCGGTTGGTGGTCAAGGGGTTTGCACAGAAAAAAGGTATAGATTTTGATGAGATTTTTTCTCCTGTAGTAAAAATGACTTCTATTAGAACTGTTCTTGGAATAGTTGCAGCAGAAGACTTGCACTTAGAACAACTTGATGTAAAGACTGCATTTCTCCATGGTGATTTGGAGGAGGAACTATATATGCAGCAACTAGAGGGCTATGAGGTCAAAGGTAAAGAGGAGATGGTGTGCAAACTGAAGAAGAGCTTGTATGGCCTGAAACAAGCTCCACGTCAATGGTATAAAAAATTTGATAGCTTCATGATGGAGCAAGGTTATATTAGATGTCATTCTGACCATTGCGTATATACAAAGAAATTTTTAGGATGGAAGTTATATTATCCTGTGTTTGTATGTGGATGACATGTTGGTTGCAGGTAAAAACATGCAGGAAATAAAAGTACTCAAGAAGCAGCTAAGTGAATCCTTTGCTATGAAGGATTTGGGGGCAGCCAAACAAATCCTTGGTATGAGGATATCTCGGGATAGGAAGGAATGGAAGTTGACTTTATCTTCAGGAAGAGTACATTAAGAAAGGTCTTGGAGAGGTTTAATATGCAGGATGCTAAACCGGTTGGGACTCCTTTGGCAGGCCATTTCAAGTTATCAAAGGAGTAGTGTCCCAAGACAGAGCAGGAGAGAAACCAGATGTCCAAGGTACCTTACTCATCAGCGGTTGGAAGTTTGATGTATGCCATGGTGTGCACTAGGCCTGATATTGCCCATGCAGTGGGAGTAGTGAGTAGATTTATGAGTGATCCACGTAAAGATCACTGACAGGCAGTAAAGTGGAACCTTCAGTATTTGAGAGGGACCATGGGGACAGTTTTGTGCTACAGTGGATCAGACACCACTTTGTGTGGTTATGTAGATTCAAATATGACTGGAGATGTAGACAACAACAGGAGCACGACATGTTATGTTTACATTGTAGGTGGGACAACAATGAGCTGGATTTCACTACTACAGAAGCTTGGTGGCTTTGTCAACCATAGAGGCTGAGTATGTTGCTGCCACAGAGGAAAGCAAAGAAATGATTTGGTTACAAAAATTGCTTGAGGAGTTGGGGCATAAGCAGGAGGAAGGAAAGCTGCATAGTGATAGTCAGAGTGTTATACACCTAGCTAAGAACTCTGTTTTCCACTCTAGGACAAAGCATATACAGTTAAGGTACCATTTCATCATGACAACTTTGGAGGAAGAGAAGTTGAAGTTGGAGAAGATTCATACCATTCATAATCCTATAGACATGATGACCAAGGTGGTCACAAGGGAAAAACTAAGTTATGTTCAACTTTGGTTGGTCTTCACAGAAACTAGTGAAGGGTTGAGAAGCTTGCTTAGAGGAAAACTAGTCTCCAAGTGGGAGATTGTTAGGTTGTGGAGCCTGTTTTCATGTGAGGAAGTGTTGAAGACTGTACACTAAGAGTGTTGTACACTTTCATGTATTTTTCGTCGGGCCAATAGGGTGCAGAGGTTGGGGGTGCAACACAATGAAAAACGTGTTTTTTGGCCTTAAAGAATGTGCCTTATGGGGTGGTTTTGGGAATGTGCTTTTCTCATATGGGCAGGATTTTTGACCCATAGGTTTATGGGACACATTTTGTAAAGGTGTGAGAGTTTTGATACCCATGGTTTTGTAAAACTTCTTAAGTAGTTGTCTATTATATGGTTTTATGCATATGAGGTAGATATAATGTGAAAATTTTGCAGATGTGTTTTGAATTCGGGTGTGAATTTTGTAGATTGGGTGAACCACGTTGAGCATAGCTCCAAATTGTGATCTGGGTATTTTATTGAGAGAGTCTGGCTTGTAATAAAAATTTAGTTTGATTCTTGGTGGACAATTCCCAAATTGGGTGAACCACATTCCCAAATATCATGATGAAATCTTTGTGTTGTGTTATTTTATTCTCAATTTTATTTGAGATCTGTAATATTTTCTGATATTAGTTTCTACTGTTGCCTTCTGGATGAGGGATTATTTTGAATATTTTATCCCTTATTTCCTAATTCAGGATCTTGCGTAGTAAAAGTATTCACTATGTGACCAATTTTGGTCTTGTTTTGGATTAGTTTCATGATTTTCCGATACCAGAAATTGTATGGTTCAAGCAGCTGATTAACATTTGGCATCACTTGCTTAGGATATGGCAGTATTTTTGGCATCTTTTAGAATTTCTCTGAAGTGAATTTAATTATAACCAATTTCATATTCATCAATCTCTAGTTTATACTAAATAAGTGGGTGCCCAGTCTGTGATTTTAGGTAGGATACCTTTAAAACTTTGTGGTCCAAATTTAATTGTTTAAATCAAAGGTGAACGGATGAATCTTTGATACCCCATAAATTAAATGTAGGGGTCAATAAAGTTTTGAGTAACCCTAGTCTTTCTAATGTCAAAATTTAAATTCCTCTAAAGATGGATCCTATATAAACATAACATACATATATCATTATGTGGTATCTTACTACTAAGGGAAGCTATCTACTATGACAAAGAACTATATTTGGGAATCTTCTACATTGCATCACACAAACATAGGATAGGAATTCTATACACCAGTTGTATTATTCACCTATTCATATGCACCATTCAAGTGAGAAATGGAAGCATCCAGTTAACTATCTCTGGATCAATTCTTCTAATGTCATTGACGCTTCCTTGTAACGATTACCTAGGATAAAATTCCGCAAGTAAATGCACATGTATACCAATGTGCTTTAGCCCTTTTACTTGGGGTTGAAATGTAGTGAAACTCTTGTCTCCAGTCCACCATTGTGGCAGATGAAGGTGAGGCCAAACCTATTCATATGCATTTTCAATGCAAAGTTCAAGGAATTGATGCTATTGAATAGGGATTTGTAGGTGGATCATCAAACAAGCATTTATAGAGACAAAATGAAATATATGCACACCCATGTTGCAAATACTTATTATGCAGAGATATTGTGACTACTAGTAGGCCCAGGTCCATAGCTTTTCTACATATTACAAGACATGCTAGACCATAGACCTAGAAGGCTCCCCGTTGATGCTCTAGTATACTCCTAGGAAGCTTCAAACGAGAAGGCTACCACCCGTTTCTGCAAGATTGCACAACTTCATCCATTCCCAGGCTACCCCATCAGCCAATGCTCCAATTTACACAACAATCTGACTTCAGCATCCCTGTAGCATATAACAAGAGTAAGGGAAGGATCTTTAGTAGCTATATCATCTCTGAGTACCTTTTCATTTAATATATTTAAGAGTAAAATCAAGATTTTAATTCTTATAATTTTGATATCACTTTTATTTCTATTTAGATTAACTCATTGTTCTGTTGCAATACCTCCTTTTTTAGTTAATCAAAGGATTGAGTTAAGAGGTCATATTAGTGATCTGATACCAAGAGACAAATTTTTTAGAGAATAGTCATTGTTAGTATGATGGATCATGTGTCAAAATGTTGATGCTTAAATGTTACTTACTCTTCCACCATTGTCCTCTAAGATTAAGACAATGAGCCTAGCATGTTAGAATGTTTACAGGGGTGTACACTAGACATTCCACATGGTATCTAAACCGGTATGCTTCCAAAAAACATTTTTGGCCTTAAAATGTGCCCAATATAACCGTTATGGAAACATGTTTTTCTCATATGGGTGGTTTTTGACCCATAGGTTTATGGGACGGTTTTGGCCCATGGTTTTGATACCCACGGTTTTGTAAAACTGCTTAAGCAGTTGTCTACTTTATATGGTCTTATGCATATGATAGATATAAATGTATTGTAGATGTGTTTTGAATTCGGGTGTGAATTCTGTAGAGTTTGTTGAGCATAGCTCCAAATAGATCTGGGTATTGTATTGAGAGAGTGGTGGCTTGTAATAAAATCTGAGCAAGTGATTCTTGGTGGACGTAGCCCAAATTGGGTGAACCACATTAAATATTGTCTCTTTGTGTTGTGTTATTTTATTCTGCACTTTTATTTGAGATCTGTAATATTTTCTGCATATTAGTTTCTACTGTTGCGATTCTGTGAGGGATTATTCCACATATTTTATCCCTTATTTCCTAACAATTGGTATCAGAGCTTGGTTTGGTTTGCTGAAGTGTTGAATCACAGGGAAAGTTTTATCTTGAGTGGGAGCTATGGTAGATGATGGAAGATCTAGGGTTGATAAATTCAACGGGCAGAATTTCAGTCTTTGGAAGATGCAGATGGAAGATTACCTTTATCAGAAGGATCTTTATATTCCATTGTCTGAGAAGGTGAACAAACCCTCGAGCATGACAGATGCAGAATGGGATTTGCTGGATAGGAAGGCACTTGGGACAATCCGGTTGTGTCTTGCATCTTCGGTATTATTTAATGTTTCAAAGGAAAAGACTACAAAAGAATTGATGGATGCATTAGGGAAGTTGTATGAAAAACCCTCTACCTCTAATAAGATATTTTTAATGAAAAATTTGTTTAATATGAAGATGTCTGAGAATGGTTCAGTAGCAGATCATTTAAATGATTTTAATATGGTTGTAAATATGCTAGCTTCGTTACAATAGAATTTGATGAAGAAGTTAGGGCTTTATTAGTTATGTGCTCTTTACCTGAGAGTTAGAATAGCCTGGTAATGGCGGTAAGAAACTCGGTTCTAGATAACTCAAAGTTGAAGTTTGAGGATGTTGTAGGGGTGATTCTAAGCAAGGAAATGTGAAGAAAAAGCTCTGGGGAATCTTCTACTTCAGGGAATGCTTTGACAGTGGAAACTAGAGGGAGACAGAAGAATAGAGGAAACCGTGGAAAATCAAAGGATCGGGCAAGGTCAAAATCCAAAAGCAAGATAGTATGTTGGAACTGTGGAAAGTCTGGGCATGCAAAGAAGGACTGTTGGGAGCTTCTGGACAAGAAGAAACAATAGGAAGAAAACAAGGAGGCAAATGTGGCAATCGGGTAATGTATGTCAGGATGCTTTGATTCTTTCTTTGCACAATATTACTGAATCTTGGGTTTTAGATTCAGGGGCTTCTTTCCATGCTACTCCACATAGGCATTATTTTGTTGATTATGTTCAAGGAGATTTTGGGCATGTTTTTCTTGGTGATGATGAGCCTTGCAGTATAGTTGGAAAAGGTTCTGTTCAGGTTAAGATGCAGAATGGGAATACTTGGCTATTGAAGGATGTCAGACATGTGCCTACATTAAGACAGAAATTTGATATCGGCAGGGCAATTGGGAAGTGATGGTTGTACTGTGATATTTACAGCTGGACTCTTGGAAGGTTACCAAGGGTGCTCTTGTGGTGGCAAGAGGTAAGAAGGTTGGAACCTTGTATTTAACCACTTATAGCACTAATGTTTGTAATCTTGTGGCTTCAGAAGTAGATACAACATTGTGGCACTATAGGCTCGGTCATATGAGCCATAAGGGCATGGAGATCATAAAGAAGGATTTTCCTGGATATACAGAAACAGGTTTGGAGTTCTGTGAGGACTGCATATATGGGAAACAGAAGCGAGTAAGGTTTCTCAAGGTTGGACCTACAAAGAAAGAGAGTAAGTTAGAGTTGGTGCATTCTGATGTGTGGGGGCTAGCTCAAGTATCATCTCTTGGGGGTTCAAGTTATTATGTTACTTTTATTGATGATGTAACAAGGAAAGTTTGGGTTTATTGTATTAGAAACAAATTTGATGTATTTGACACTTTTTTTAAATGGAAAGCCTTGGTAGAGAATGAAACAGTCTTAAGCTAAAATGTCTCAGGTCAGATAATGGAGGGGAGTATTGCAGCAATGAATTTGATGATTACTGTTCTAAGAATGGAATCCACAGGAAAAAGATGGTTCCAGGAACTCCACAGTAGAATGGGGTGTCAGAAAGGATGAACAGAACAATAATGGAACATGCTAGGAGCATGAGGTTACATGCAGGACTGCCTCTTTCTTTTTGGGCAGAAGTGGTGAGCACAACTGTGTACTTGATAAACAAAGGACCCTCAAGTGCCTTGGATGGAGGCATACCTGAGGAGGCTTGGTATGGTAAGAAAGTTGATTATTCATTTCTTAGAGTCTTTGGATGTGAGGTGTTTGTTCATATAGACAAGGATGATAGGACCAAGCTAGAGGCTAAATCAGAAAAATGTACTTTCATTGGTTATGGTGGTGATGACTTTGGATATAAATGTTGGAGTATTAAGGACAAGAAAATCATTCGATCTAGGGATGTGGTCTTTAATGAGAAAGTCATGTATAAGCAACAGTTGCAGGAAAACAGGGAAGAATCCAAGAAAGAATATGCAGCAGTAGAGGATCTTCCAGATGGGAAAGTGACACATGAATCAGTTCAGGAACCTCCTCAACAGGAACCCCAAACTCCTATATTGAGGAGGTCTTCTAGGGTAAGAAGAGAACCTGAACATTTTTCTCCTTCTCTTTATTATTTATTACTCACTGATAGTGGAGAACTAGAGAGCTTTGATGAAGCAATGCAGGTAGATGCCAGGAAGAAGTGGGAGCAAGCCATGGATGAGGAGCATCAGGCTCTCATGGAGAACCAGACATGGGATTTGGTGAAGCTACCTAAAGGAAAAGAGCATTACAGAACAAGTGGGTGTTCAGAGTCAAAGAGCAAGAAGGAGGAAAGAAAAGATACAAGGCCCGGTTGGTGGTCAAGGGGTTTGCACAGAAAAAAGGTATAGATTTTGATGATATTTTTTCTCCTATAGTAAAAATGACTTCTATTAGAACTGTTCTAGGAATAGTTGCAGCAGAAGACTTGCACTTAGAACAGCTTGATGTAAAGACTGCATTTCTCCATGGTGATTTGGAGGAGGAACTATATATGCAGCAACCAGAGGGCTATGAGGTCAAAGGTAAAGAGGAGATGGTGTGCAAATTGAAGAAGAGCTTGTATGGCTTGAAACAAGCTCCACGTCAATGGTATAAGAAATTTTGGAGCAAGGTTATATTAGATGTCATTCTGACCATTGCGTGTATACAAAGAAATTTGAGGATGGAAGTTATATTATCATGTGTTTGTATGTGGATGACATGTTGGTTGCAGGTAAAAACATGCAGGAAATAAAAGTACTCAAGAAGCAGCTAAGTGAATCCTTTGCTATGAAGGATTTGGGGGCAGCCAAACAAATCCTTGGTATGAGGATATCTCGGGATAGGAAGGAACGGAAGCTGACTTTATCTCAGGAAGAGTACATTAAGAAGGTCTTGGAGAGGTTTAATATGCAGGATGCTAAACCAGTTGGGACTCCTTTGGCAGGCCATTTCAAGTTATCAAAGGAGCAGTGTCCCAAGACAGAGTAGGAGAGAAACCAGATGTCCAAGGTACCTTACTCATCAGCAATTGGTAGTTTGATGTATGCTATGGTGTGCACTAGGCCTGATATTGCCCATGCAGTGGGAGCTGTGAGTAGATTTATGAGTGATCCAGGTAAAGAGCATTGGCAAGCAGTAAAGTGGATCCTTCGGTATTTGAGAGGGACCATGGGGACAGTTTTGTGCTACAGTGGATCAGACACCACTTTACATGGTTATGTAGATTCAGACATGGCTGGAGATGTAGACAGCAGGAGGAGCACAACAGGTTATATTTACACTGTAGGTGGGACAACAGTGAGCTGGATTTCACAACTACAGAAGCTGGTGGCTTTGTCAACCACAGAGGCTGAGTATGTTGCTACCACAGAGGCAAGCAAAGAGATGATTTGGTTACAACAATTTCTTGAGGAGTTGGGGCATAAGCAGGAGGAATGTAAGCTACATAGTGATAGTCAGAGTGCTATACACCTAGCTAAGAACTCTGCTTTCCACTCTAGGACAAAGCATATACAGTTAAGGTACCATTTCATCAGGACAACTTTGGAGGAAGAGAAGTTGAAGTTGGAGAAGATTCATACTAGTCAGAATCCTGTAGACATGATGACCAAGGTGGTCACAAGGGAAAAACTAAAGCTATGTTCAGCTTTGGTTGGTCTTCACAGATGACTAGTGAAGGGTTGAGAAGCTTGCTCAGTGGAAAACTAGTCTCCAAGTTGGAGATTGTTAGGTTGTGGAGCCTGTTTTGATGTGAAAGTGTTGAAGACTGTAGAATAAGAGTACTATACACTTTTCATGTATCCTCGTTGGGGTTTGAGGCCGGGCCGGGCGCCGAGCAGAGGTTCGGGGGTGCAGCCCCCGAAAAAAAAAAATTCATGGGTAAATTTATTAACCCTTAAAATGGGTACCTGACATATTTGGGAAACATGGTTTTTTCTCATATGGGTGAGGTTTTTTGACCCATAGGTTTATGGGACAGGTTTTGCCCATGGTTTTGATACCCATGGTTTTGTAAAACTGCTTAAGCAGTTGTCTATTTATATGGTCTTATGCATATGATAGATGTACAAGAAAATGTATTGCAGATGTGTTTTGAATTCGGGTGTGAATTCTGTAGAGTTTGTTGAGCATAGCTCCAAACAGATCTAGGTATTGTATTGAGAGAGTGGTGGCTTGTAATAAAATCTGAGCAAGTGATTCTTGGTGGACGTAGCCCAAATTGGGTGAACCACGTTAAATACTTGTCTCTTGTGTTGTGTTATTTTATTCTATAATTTTATTTGAGATCTGTAATAATTTCTGCATATTAGTTTCTACCGTTGCGATTCTGTGAGGGATTATTCCGCATATTTTATCCCTTATTTCCTAACATATCATGCTTGATAGTGCCTCTTCCAATTTGAAGAAGACTTTTAGCCAAGATTTCAACACTTCTTCTTCTCCAAGAAAAATCCCTTTCCCCAATGTCTCATATACTTCCCTTGAATGAAAAATAGACAAGGGAAAAAATAGAGCCATAAAGTGAAGATAAAACTGTTGGTTTGAAGAACTAGATAGCTCCATGTAGAGAAAAACTTTCAAAGCATGCAAGACTAAAAAATGCCCAACGAATCCACCTGCATGGTTTCCAAGATGGTTTTCTTGCAAAAATCGAGAATCATTAATGCCATTTAATCTCAAATTCCTTCCTATCTCTCATTGCCACCACCATCCAAAATTGGTGAAGCCTATTTGAACTTCTGCATGCATCACTAAACCTTAGTGATGAATCCACGCCAGCTTCCTTCAAATTCCATGCCCTTGCCTAATCTGGCAGTACATTGCCCCATTAATTTCCAAAAATCAAATCACATTAATATCTTAAGAACTATCGCCTAGCTTCCCACTCGCCTTATGACCCTTAGGTCCCCTTTCCATATTTCAACAGTTTGGGGATTGTATTGCATAAGACCTTAAGCTAGTTTTAAAGTATTAACCTTAAGTTATAAACATGACAATAGGTAAATCACCATCTTAGGTTAGATCATAATTCATAACCAAATAGTATTAGGTATTAGGTTAGAAATAACCTAGCATCACCTTAGGTTATTTCCCCCTTATATCAACTTAGTACAAAAAACTTAGGTTAGGATGCCATCCCAACAAAATAGACATAGGTAGTAGATACGTATAATTACCTTAGTTTAGAATCCTGCTAGGATAGATCTCATAGGTCTAGGACTTAGTTTTTATTTTTATTTTATTTTTTGACAATAGTCATGACATAGACCTCTTTTCACTTAACACCCTTATGCATCCTACAGAGATCAATCAACAAGACCCGAGCACAAAACATACAATAGAATGCATGCATGATCTTACAAGATAATAAAGAATTTGTAAACATACAATAGTTCAGTCCGTTATGTATTGTAACCTTTGAATGTTAGTTTACCATTCAGAATAGGTAAGGATATTTAAAACATACCTTGGATCAATGGAAATGATCTAAGGATGAGTTAGTTAATTGAGATAAGTTTGCAACCATCATTACTAGATGTGAAAATGGATTCTTTGCAAACAACAACATTTCAGTCTAATGAATCCAAGAGTAGAAAAGACTTAACCATGGCAAGCATGATCTTTAAAAATAAAAGGAACACACCTCATCAAGAAAATCACATGTTAATGCTTGCAATGTAAAAGAGGAATATAACAGTTTATCAAAGGTGTTACATATTTGAATTTATGTTATCATCTTGCTTAGTAGACATTCCAACATTTGTTAAAATTTCCCAAGAATCTGGTATAATCAACATTATCCTACTTAATTCCCAAAAAAAATCCATCTATAAATGATATATCCTACAAAAGTTACACCTTCTTACATTGTTCATCCATAAATGCTAGGGAGATTTGTTGAATTCACCTATCCCTCACTCAAAACATGCAGGAGAAATCAAGTTTTATTATTTTCTTTAGTAACCTGAGCCTTGTTGAGAAGACATCTTCATTCTCTAGGGTGACAACTTGTGAGAGTTATATTATATTAAATTAACCATGTCTTCTCAAGGTTTTCTTTCAATATCATAGAGGGAGAGTCAAAAGAAATTGATCCATTACAAATGCAAGTTACAAAATGGGTCCTTTCACCCTAGTTGAAGGCACAATCTAAAGTAGGAGGGTAGGTCATACCCTAAGCATGGTGCTATCCAAATTCTCTAAGCTCCAGTGATAAAGAGTTAGATAAATTTATCCTCATCTTTAAAATCAGTCAAATTCTGATATTTTTGTCTCTAAGCATCATTCCCTACCTATTGATGTTTCTCGGGTTCAAAGGGAGAACTGATTTGAGTATCAACATAGATCACTCTTAGCAAGAGATATTTCTTAAAAAATTTCATGATAAGGCATTTGGATGACACTTTTTAAATATTGTTGCTACACACAAGATTCTTTGAGACAATTATTACAAGCCTACTCTCTTCTAGGATACAACTGATTTGGTTTCAAGATGTCGAGTGTGTCAATAGTTTGTTGGGTGTATTAAGCTTCCAATTTTTCCTTTAAATCTAGTTATGTTTTAAGAACCATTTCATTAATGGGGCATTGATTTCATTGGCACATGGAATCCACCTTCCAATATTGTTCATCATTAAATTCTTACTGCTATGAATTATTTCAGTGAGTGGGTGGAGATAATGCTAGTCAAGAATGCTACTTCTGAGGAAGTGTGTAACTTCATTAAGGAGAATATTATCATAAGGTTTGGTATGCCTAATAAGATAATTGTAGATAATGCTCCAAATGTATCTTCTGAGGAGATGATTGAATTTTGTTACACATATAGGATTCAGCTTATGCATTCTTAAAATTATTATCCTTAAACGAATGTTGAGGCATAATCAATTAATAATAATTTGATGACAATCATGTGGAAGTTAACAATAGAAAAGGAAGGACTTAGCATAAGAAGTCATTTGATGCATTGTGAGCAGATATAATTACTCTGAAGAAATCTCTAGGCATTTACCCTTTCAAATTATTGTATGATAGGGATGTAAAATTTCCTATTACTATCAAACTTCTTACATTACAACTCACAAAAGCTTTGGAGGACACTACTTATGCAGATTTTATTGATAAAATAAATTTTTTTTGTTGAGTTACGAGAAGTACAAGTTAAGGTAGCAGATAGGTTATTTGAGCACCAGAAAAAATTCAAGATGATATTGACAAGAAATCCCGAGTGAGAAAGTTTGAAGTTAGAGACCGGGTTCTCTTGTGGGATAAGAAAAATTATCCCAAAGGAATTCATTTAAAATTTGATTAATTATGAAAAATTCCATTCATGATTATAAGAGTTACTGGATCTGATAGTTTCATCCTTGCTTACTCGGATATAGTTAAATTGTCAGTGCCATATAATTGGAAACATCTAAAGCTTTACAAAATTTGATGGATCATGGAAAAACCTGTATGTATATAAATATATTCTTAGGTTAGTTTTGTGTTTGTTTGTGTTTCCCTTTCTGTGACTCTGAACCAATGAACAAGGCCTGAAACCAGAGATGTTGGGATCTCATCTTCATTTCTTCCCTTTTGGTAGAAATAAAGATGTCCATAAACAGAGCCATCTCATGTCCTCAAGATTTCATTTAGAAATATTTGGGTACCCCTTTGAAAATTTTAAGTTTTTACTAGATGTGATGAGTTGTGTTCATGTTGTTTATAGCTTTAGGTTTTTTTAGTATGTTTAGGTTGTTAATTTAACCCATATGGGTTATAGGAGTCCATGATGATTATTTGAGAAGTTGCAAGAAGTTTCTTGGAGGTGATTTATGAAATACCCATGTGCTTAAAATTCCCTGAAAACTCTTAGAAATCAAAATACTTACTCTCCTAAGCTATCGGGTTTCTCATAGTGCTTTACTTCGAGGTAATAAGGTGTCTATATTCAAAAACCTGATTTGTATAGCGATCCTTCTTTGCTCTATTTTGAAGTGCTTCTGCTTGCTAAGTAAAGTGGTTTCAAAACACCATAAAACTGGCTTAGTTTCCTTAGTTTAGCACTAAATTCAAAATTATTTACTTATCCTATTCATTGCGCTAAACTTATATGCTTTTACTTGCTTATTATTAAGACAAGTAAAGTAATTCCTAAACATCGCTAAACTAATCCCATTCATTGTGTCAAAATCCAACCCCATTGCTTAGCATATTCATTGCGCTGAATTTGAATAGATTTACTTAGATAAAGTTAAAGCAAGTAAAGTAATCTCAAATAGTCACATAACTAAGTACATAAGATATCATTGAATTAGGACTGCTTTATTTCTCTTAAAATAATGAAGTAAAGTTGTTTTAAAAAGCCACATAGAATAGAGGGATGAAATGGCATTTATATGGCTGGAATTTAATGATGTGGAAAATGTAAAATATAAAAGTCATTCCACCTAGGATCCATGCCTTTTCTTATGAGAGAGAGAATTTTTGACCTTCCAGACCCCGAGCGACTTCCAATGATCAATTGAAGAATAATTTGCATAAATTGACTCTGACCCATTTGCAAGAAAGGTTAAAAGATTGTTTTTCTCCTTTCTTTCCTCTTAATTGGGTTTTAGGTTTATATTTTGTTTCTTCCTTTTGTGTTCATTTTCTTCTATTTTCTAGGGTAAATGGTTCAAAATTTAAGGTGTTTTAGTTAATTGGGATTAGGGTTTAGATGTAATTTTGAATCTGTTGTTACCTCTGAAGGAATGCCACTAAATTTTTACCATTTTAAGCCCTAGTTTTTCCCTAGGTTTGTTCCTTCATCTTTATGTGGTTTTTCTTCTTCATTTTTTGGTGTTTAGGGTTACTTTTACTTCTCCTACATTTAGCAAAAGTAAAGTAGTATGAAAAACTACAATACTTCATAACTTCTATTTTTTGTCATTTTGGATGTTACCTTTACTTCTTTGTTTTGAAGTCGATCCAAACACCTTCATTTGTTGGCAAGTTTTGGAATTACCTTTAATTCTATAGTATTTTACTCAAATGGAAAGTCTTCTACTCACTTTGTATTGACAGTAAAGTAGTATGAAAAAGCCACAAAATGCATTCCCTATATTCTGTATTATTTGGGCTTGATTTTTCTTGCGATAAGTCAGAGACTCATAACTTCTAGTTGTGTGTCAATTTGGATATGCTTTACTTACCTTTTTAACAAAAGTAAAGTAGTTTATAATCACTGAAAAACATGTTTTCCTTGCAATGCATTGATTTGAATTGCTTTTACTTCCCCCATTCATTGCGGAAAACCAACCACCTATTACTTCCTTGTATATTACGGTGAATAGAACTACTTTTACTTAACCGCTTGATTTTTCATGAAATCGAGCACCCATTATTTGTTTAGTCTTGTGTTGATTTGAATTGTTGTTTCTTCCCATGTATTTTGGTAAAATGGATTACTTATACTTCTTTAATTTTTTGCGGTAAATTGATAAGCCCTTACTTCCTATTCATTATGGTAAACCGATAGTCCATTAATTTCTATATATATTGCACTTTTTTAAAGAGAAAATAATTCATTATATGTAATTGAATTACTTATGCTTATTAACTTTAAATATCAATTAGTTATACCCTAAAAAACCACAATGAATTGTAAAATGAATTGTTTCATTCAATCACTTCCATCCAACCAAGAACTTGACTTCTAGGATGATTCCAACACGTTTTCATGAGTAAATTGAGTCTGGATGTTTTCATGCATTTGACATAAATGTATCTTAATTTGATGTTCTATATTTAAAGATAGAAGCAATTGTTAATCTTTAATAGTTAGAGCACACTTTTTGAAGAGCAAATTTCTGCATCTAGTGAAAAGTCTATTGAAGTAAGTGATCAGTCAGCAGGGGAAGAAGAAGAGGTTGCTGTGATAAGAGAATATCCAAATCTGAATATTGAAGAAACTTCAAAACTAGAAAAGGTAAAAGAAAAGTTGAAGTTAAGGGAAACATGATGAAATATGAATATAAAGGATACCTAGTGGAATCCTACATCACATCCAAGCTAGTTGGAATTGGAGATAAAGACATAGGTCATGTATTAATATTTAAATTAATAGAAAGGTCCAAGGCTAAGAATTTAACACCCTTGATGAAGGAATTGACTCAAAGTGGGATAATTCAGGAAGTTTCCTTTCCAAGTACTTGTTCAATTGCTAGAATTTGTGTTAGAGTGTGCAAAGCATTATGATCATCGAACTAGAACAATCAAGAATGATGTAGGTGATCTAGTGGCTAGGCTAGATGTTCATTTCTTCAACTTCTTCTTAAAAATCCCTACTACACCAAATACACTAAGTATTAGCATGGATAAAGCTAGTGGGTATTGGAAAAATAGGACAAAATATGCCATGTGGATTATGAATTTATAGTATTTAAAGGAGACAAAGTAGGCTTCTAGGTTCCCTAGATCAATTGTGAGGTCTGATTTAGTTCAGGAGGATGATGACATTACTCAGTTGCTCTATAGAATAAATGGTGAGAAGAATGCCAAATACTTTTATACATGGATGTATTATTTCCTCAGGGTGATTGAAAATGGAAAACCTGATATGTTGATCAACTGGGCTGAAATCATTAGTAACAATATTGATTTCCAGTTAAGAAATGTCATCCAAACTTTGGATTTCAAGATGAATTCTTATCTCGTATATGTTGTAGCAGCACAAGGTAATTTTCCCAAGCTAAGGAGTGTTGGCATAGTGGTTCAAAATCCTATCCATGAATATTATCCATAGTTGGCCTTACCAGGATATTTCAAGGAATACAAACAAGTTAATTACTTCTTCTTCTATGAGGTCATTTGTAAGCTAAATCTTTATTTGAGAGCCAAGAGAGTAACTGATGAGGCACAAAATGTAGTCCAAGTGTATGGGTGTATTTTTTATTAAATTTTATCATTTAAGATACTTGATATTTTATGGTTTCATGGGTAACCCACTCAATTTTCCTAAATATCCCAGTGACAGATGGATTCTACTTGAGTTGTGTAGACAGTTGGTGCAGCTCCATGACTTGTAGCAAGGTCTTCATAGATCAGTTGTTCATTTTCCTATTGTAATTGGGTAGTATCATTGTACAAATATCCATAAGGCTAGAAATGTTGAGAAGGAAATATTTCTTCATTATACTCAGAGCTCCTTCAAGGCAAGGGAGAATTTTTATTATAGAAATATTGCTAAAAATTCAGTCTCATTGAGTTATGCACATATGCCAGCACTAGAGGATTTCTGGGATGATTGCAGAGATGAGTTTGAGATAAGAAGAAGGGATTACAGTCGGTTGACAGTACAACAAATTTTTGAATTTGGGTTAGCCAATATTCTAAAAGATCTTCTAGATGATGGACAAGTAATTTATGGCACCTATTATGATGAAGGAGGGTATAATTCCCCCTTACTTCCAGTCACTCACATATCTAATCCAATCATGGAAATGAAATCAAAGGTGTTTCTTTATACTTCTAAATGGTTTCTCAGTCATGGTTATTTACTTGAAGAGTTAATAACAAATGATATCAATCAAATAGGCACCAATAAGAAGGAAGGCCCTAGTGAAAGAAAGAAGAGAAAAGAATTTCCAAGAGAGAGTACTGCAGTGACTACAAATTTAAAGCCAATTAAAAAGGAAAGAACAAATAATCCCTTAATTTCAAGAGTCACTTCAGAAGATATTTCTATTTTATTGGTATCTTCATCAATTTCTAATCCTACTATTCAAGATCTTCCTACAAAAGGAGAAATTTTGTTACCATCACTCAAGCCAACTTCATTCATATTTCCTTCAGCTGCTACAGAAGCTACATCTCCTAGACCTCCTCCCTTATCTCCACCATTTATTCCTCCTCCTCCATCCTTAGAAGAGATACCAGCTACACAACAACAAGAGACACATTATGTTGCTTCTCTTCAAGATGTGTATCAAAAATTGGATAAATAGTTAATCCTTGAGAGAAAATGTAGAGGTTGAAGAGGGAGATATTGAGAAAGAAGGAGGAGGAAATGTGCATGATTAGACATTTGAAGTTCCTTCAGTTCAAGATTCTACAATGCAAGAGGATGTTGAAGATATTGATACAGGGACTTAAGAAGAAATAGAAGAGGAGTTTGATAAAGAAAAATATGGTTGAGTTGGGAGGGGTCTGGCAACAAGATTATACTACTAAGGAACCTGGGAAGTAGCTTGAAAAAATGGCACTTCCCTCTATTGAAGTAAGTGGTAAAGAAATGATTGTTCATCATGACTCTCAAGCTCTTTCAGGAAAAGATTTCACAAATTGGTTAGCCAAGAAAACTCTTTCTAGTTCAAAGGAAGTAATTTATTTGGAAGAAATGGATCTTCAATTACTGAAAAGTATTAAAAAGAAAAGGATAAAATCCAAGGTTTCCAAGGTAACCTCAAAGTTTCTTATTGAACCTTCGGGAAAGAATTTTTCTAAAGTGTGTACCCCGAAAACAATAAATAGAAAGGAGGAATTGACTTAAGTGGATTTAGTGATCACAAAGGTACCACTAGGAGAATTCACAACTGAAGGATTGAAGCATGATACATAAACATTAATCAATAGCCTTTTCCAGAAGCTATATGAAGAGAAAGAAAAGAATACTAGGTTGAAGGAGAAAAAATATAAGCTTTGTGATATTATCATGAAGGTTGCAAGGACTTCAACATAGCTAGTACTCACAGGGGAATAGGTGAACCCTCAGGTAATCACAATTATGGAGGAAACATGGGATAAGTCAAAGGTTGTGGATGAATGGGTGGCTGAAATTACCAAAATAACCACAAATTATTACAAAGAAATACTGGTAAAGACTGTTGAATATAATGAGAATCTTGACAAGTTGAGAAACTTGAAGCATGAAGCAGACAATGAATGTGGGATTGTTGAGTTATAGTTGCAGAGTTTGAAGAAAATAAATTCAATTCTAGATAACATTTTAGTTGAAGAGAAGGTTGCACCTGAAGGATCTGTTAGGAAGGGAAGACAACAAAAGCTTCTTCTCTCATTCAGGAAGAGAATCATAAAGCATATAATGCAAAAGATGGAAATTATGGAAGAACAAGTTGAACCAGTTTTTGAGGAACTTGATGATGTGATCTATGATTTGAAAAAGTATAATTCTTCCAGATCTCCACAAAGTATTGATGAATTTATTCAATTGTTTCAACAGGTAATTAATAAGGCTATCATTCCTTCTAGTCAAAAATCTCTGGATAAATTGGTAGAACTTCAGGATAATGTTGGTCATTTGGGATCCTATCTTGGGAAGGTAAGGGGAGGTTGCAAAATTATGGAAAGATAATTTCTCATGTTGGAGATAGAAATGGAGGCTGCAGTAAAGGCAGATAATGATGTGATTAAATACATGAGAGATCAATAAATTGTCTATAGAGATAAGCACAAAGATAAAGAAGAAGATGCAAGTGAAGATAAAACTAAAGAGAAGAGTGAAGAGGAAGATCAAGCGGAAACTGAAACTGTTGATCTAGAATAATTCTTCTACTTCTTCTTTTACTTTTCTTCTTTACTCCTCAAGTATATCCATTGTAAGACTTAAGTAATCTGGTGGAGAATCACTGCTACTTTAAGTTGTTTGATAAATTCAAATACTTGAGGGTAGTTATAGATCAGTTATTATGGATTTTAAATGTTTGAACATTCTAAACTATTAGGTGGCATGAAACAAAGCTTTTTTAAGGAGGAAAGTTCTCAACTCCTAACTGTTTATTAGTTATTCATTTATTAAAGTATAATGGATATTGCTTCCTTGTGCTTTACTGGTGATGAATATAAATAGAAGAAGATGCCTAAGGGTCAAGGATCTCAGAATTTTGGGAAACTACTGTTATAAGTTGTACATGGTTGTTTTAGAATTTGTGTTGAAATAACTAGATGTACACATTGTAAACAATTGATAGTTGAATAAGAAGGAAGATGGATTTTGGTTGAAATTTGTGTCCACTAAAGTCTGACTGTGTAATTTGTGGATGTTAATGATAGACTTTGTGTTATCTTAGCTTTCATAAGAGCAAGACTCTTTTCAATTTTTTTAAAAGTTGTGAGAATCAACCAATGTTTGTTTATTCTGTGTGTAAGTAACTCACTCTAAAATCTACTTGTTACAAAACACATTTCCTTCCTTACATGCATCCTTTCTCATTTCCATTCTATACTTCTACTTCTTTCAGTTAGAATACAAATCTTACTTGCTTCCAAATTGTTTAACTGTGGTGCACGAGTTATTCAATTAAATTAATACCCAAAAATATATAGATAGGTTGTATAATAAACAACTAAAACACGCGAGAGCTTCACCGTTAAATGAAGGTGATTTATCCCATGAATGCATCGATTGTATGTTTAGCTGAGCATAAAATCTAGCCTTTTAAGCCTAAAAACCTCATTAGGTTCTAGAACTAATCCTAAATGGGATAACTCCAACTATGACTTTTAACAAATGACCTGTAAATTACCACAAAAAATATTGCACATATTGAAAAAACCATTTCAAACCTATGGGATACTTGAGATAAGTACACCAATAATCTCCATACCTCTAGTGTGCACCAACCTCACTAACCAAGGATGTTACACCCTAAACCCAGCCTAAATGTTCAAGAAAACACCGTGAGACCACTTTGTGAACACCAAATACCACTAGGAAGGCACCAACCTTTAAGACATTTCAATCCTCCTTTTCCATCAATGCCATGTGAAATTAATGAAAATACCAACCAATTTAACATGGTTCAACATCATCATCTAATTATACACTAATAGTTGATTCAACCAACATAACATTTCTTTCTTGAAAATGATATGGAGTATCAAGAAATTTGGCCACTTCATCCTGAAAAGGATCAATAATGGGGACATAATCATCAAAATGTAGGGGTATTTTGGGGAAAATCCCAAGTTTTTTATGGTTTCAAATAATCCTATAATCATATATGCATATAAGATTTATAGGATATCTTCATAATTATCTAGTGTAGGGAGAGGACCATGATATTAAATATCAATTTCCAAGCCTAATTATAGTTTTCCATCTCAATTTTTATCAAACAAGTTTGTCATACATCTAACACCCTAGCATCTAATGCAACCTCTTTGGGTACAAGACCCACAATTTCCATGCTAGTAGCATGGGGACCATAATTAAGTGTTGAGGTTGCATCAAAAGCTAGTGTTGGACGTAGAGTTATTGTAGGGGTCAAATTTGATTCAAAAGTATGACAAGATGAATAATCAGGGAGCTTATCTAATACCCTAGGGGTGTGTAGTATTTTTTTATCCACTCAAATGCTATATGCGTTGGCACCTTATCTAACCTAGTTGAATTCTCACTTGAAGTGTGTATAGCTACTAGGTCCCTCCTTTGTATTTGTTTGTCAAGATGTTAGCATATATACTCATAGTGATATTTAATGAAACATCCACTCAACCGTACTAAACCATTGCATGAAATCACTTTGGAAACACATATAATACGGAAAAAATTATTATAGATAAAACATAACTTAGATCAGTTTCATAAACAAATATCCATACTCATTTACTTCAATGATCATAATCCAACTATAATTATCCATTAATCCTTAGAAATAACTACATAGTAAAAGGATGATACATAACATCTAGTACATGTGAACACAGAGTCATAGATTCATGTGCATAACTATAACAGAGTATCATAACACTAAAACAATTATGATATTAGAACAAGTCATAATCCTAGTAGTTATAGGGGTGCAGACTTGCTCTTCACCACCCATGCACTTCCTAATAATATGCATGCTCAAAATAGCCATGTGTACTTACTTGCATGATTTATAAAAAAAATCTAATAATAGATTACCTTATAGTATTCTTATTTAATATTATTAATAGATAAACTCATACATGTGCTTTCCCCTGAAACATTCTCCAAAAATACCAATGCTTGTTTGCCAATTATCCTTTGCATGATGATAACTCTAAGTCTATATTTATCATGTTCTCAAAAAATGGCTAAGTCCTTAATCTCCCTGTATGTGCAATCTTGTGCACCACCTTTCTCAACCTTTATGTGCATACTCCCACGAACTACCTTTACTTCTATGTGTGCATGCATGCTCCTACATGTTCTAATACTTAGTCATTTTATCATCCCAACATTACCCCACATTAGGTATTTTGTCTATCCTCGGCAACACTAAAGACCATCACAAAAAATAATAGTAGAACATCCTCTTTGGATGAAACAATGAATAATAAATAATACGCCTTATGCCAAAGAATCAAAGAATCAATTTTCCTTAGGGGGATGGAGTATAGGAAATTCCTTGATTAATATTTTCTCTATCTCCTTCCACCCCTCTATTTCCTTTCTCACCTATACTAGAGCATTATCGACAATGTTTGGGACCTCTATAGGAGTTAAGTAATCAATCTTCCCCTTCATCTATTCAATCAAAACTTCCATTTGCTTGCGCACTTCATCCAATGCATCCATCTTGTGTGTGATCTATTCAAAGATTTCCTTTAGTTTTTCCTTGAGAAAGGTCTTCAACATGTTTATTATTCCCCTCTTCTGTTCCACCTTGGCCAATACCTTTTCTCATTCCATTGTATTATTCCTATTCTTGTACTATAAATCCTTCAATTCCACTTCATCTCTAACAAAAATTAAATCCACAACATGATTAAATTCCTAGAAGATATCATACAAAAATTATTCCACTCGCACAACCTCTTTATCCTCCACTATGACGCACCATCCTAGACGAGGTGTTCCTCAATCTGTTCCCTATCAATATTCATCTGTCATGCCTTTACTTCTTCTAATGACTCTTTGGAAAGAACCCTCTTCTCATACATAATCATGTGCACCAAGTCCTCTGGACAATCTAATGTGGTATCATATTTAGGTTGGACTAGATCAAGAATATCTAGGTGTACAAGCATAATAACACCTATAATACATTCTGAATTCTTGTATGTTGTGTCTCTCTTCCCATTCTCTTCCCTTACTTCCTGATTTATTTGCATGATGATATTATATTTTTCCTTGATATATTTATCCATCTCTCTTATTTACTTATCCTTATCTTCTATTTCCTTACATATATTCCTTATGCGGTAGTATTTATAAAAAAACTCACCCCTACATCTACTGATAGTTTGTTAAGTGCATTACACATTTATTCATCCATTAGAATCTGTGCATCTACTATTAGATAATCCTCTCCTGGTGTATAATTAATTCAGATCTCAGTTATCAATTATGAGCTAACCTCGAACTCTAGCTCTTCTATGTGTAACTGAAATACCTAGGAGAGCATATTTCTAGTGCACAGAAAGACTTCTTTCTTCCTAAAGAACTACCAACAAAAGAGATCTTATGTGGCCACTGTACTAGAGCATCTTGCACATAACACTTTACTAGGAAATAATGCATTGTAAACACAAATGGAAGTTTACACGAAGGACTCTTAAACCCATCCTTCAAATAAAATTGGCCAATGCAGAAATGATGATAAACTACAAATTATGCCTTTTCTTCTAATTGTGTCGGTATTTCACTTAGAATACACCTTTTTGGACCAAATTTATCATGCATTCTTCTATACCATTTATCTCTTTTATCCTTATACACAGGAGTGATGGTTTCATAAGTGTATTCTGTAAATATTTTTGCAGGGAATGTGTTTTATTTAGGGAACTACCATATTTTATCATTTGGCCCATTTGATACCCCAAGTTTAGAAAACAAAATCAATAGCAAGACATTACAAAACATGATCTTATCCCCTGACATGCTTCTTCAATGATCTCCTCTGCTATGAACCTAACAAGGTTATACACAGTGCCTTCATAAATTTTTGTTATGATATGGAGTCATTGCTTGTTCTCTTGGCCCCACCTTTCCTTTCCATTCAACATTTTTAACAACTGTGTGTTGATTCTTATAACAGGATTATCGAGCTTAAAAATATCCATTGTGCACCCTCCTCATTGATAGTTCATTCATGTCTTGAAATCTTTTTCACTTCATCATCATCTTCCAAATCTACTTGGAAGTTCTTGTCCCTGTGCTTGAAGGCCAGTAAATTTTCCAATCAGTGGCATGGTAAGGTGCATCCTCCTCCAGAAAAATAGAAGAAGACTTTTGGACATGTCATCAGCCATTGATATAACCACTCAGGTTTACCAAAGTAGGGGAGTTCATATAACTAAATAACTCACACATTACTGTAGAATTTGATGCCCCTTGTCATCATAGATTGGATTATCATCCACAATCATTTCCTCTATCATTGTGAAAAGCTCCACCTCTATATCTTACATGAATTTGCATCATAAGAATGGTTATAATTGTTAACTGACATTTTCCTCATGTGAAACCCAATTCTTTCCCCATAAGAACTCCATCAGGATACTACATTTCTGAGTACCATTCTTCTTGTACATCTTTGACCATGGGATTTTCCTTGCCCTTGCCTTTCCTTTCCCCTTGGTGATGTGGTTGTTTTCCTAGGTGCCATGTCACATGTAAATAAAATTTTACAACTACTTACATTTTTGTGCCTTAAGTCCCTAAATTTCTTTAAATTATCTCCCATGAAAGTATGCTTCCACCTCTATTTCACTTTCAATCCAATTATGTGCCCTAATTTTGCAAACCCTAACCAGAAAACACTACAAACCTTCTGACTAAAAAAACTCTCCACACCAGCTTAGAAGCCTCAAAATTCCTTCCAAAGGATCTCTTCTACTCGGTCGTGTCCTTATCTTTGATCTGGTTACTTAATTTTCTAGATTTGCACTCAATTTCACAAGAATTCACATGAATTCAATCTCTTGAAAACAACAATTTCTTCACAAGGTAAGGTGAAAATAAATTTACCCCAATGGCCCTTTTATAAGTTTTCAAATTTTTACTTGCATTAAATTCTTGCCACCTACCACCATACAACAACTTTAAATATATGTTTTTCGTACTTTTTCATGTTGTTTTTCTTCCATGCACTACAGTCATAACCTTCTGGCATGCCCCACTACTTTCCAAGCCACATACCTCCTCATGTGTGCCTTCTTGTACCATGGTACATAATCCTCTGTGACATATACCAAGTAGTTTCATGTCTGCTATTTCCTACCTCACGTTACACTACACGATCCCTTTCCATGCATGTTCTTCATCCTGAGAAATTTCCTTATTATCACCATCCTTCTCATTTCTTGTAACACCTTTTTCCTCTTTTCCTACACGTACACCCTGCAACCAACACACCATTCTTCTACATTGCACACATATCTTCATCCACTTCAACTTTCCTTCAAGCACCCATAAGGTTCCTCTTTGTCACACTTATACTTGGTTCACCCCACACGAAAAATATGTGTGGTCCTCTGCGCATGAATTCAATATATAGTAATCAACTTCTTATGCGGAAGCACGCTTATTACAACAAAACAAGGAAATAAATAAAAAATGAAAAACTGGAAAGAAACACATGAAAGAAAAACCTAATCTAAGTGGAAATACTTACCTTATTACAAACACCAAGAAGTTTTATTTATAGTAAGACTTCAACATACTCACATTGAAGTAACCGAGAAACATGGTGCCATCCAACACCTCTAATTGACATGTGCCTGATTCAAGTATCTTGGTTACTACAAAAGGTCCCAACCAATGCACCTTCAATTTTTCTGGGTGGCACTCAAACTTGGAGTCATAGAGAAGGACCATCTTGCCAATTGTAAATGTCTTGTTCTTAATGTGCCTATCATGTCAGACCTTCTGTCTCACCTTCTCATTCTTCTGGATCTAATGCACAATGTCATGCACACTCATCTAATTGCATTAGTTTATCAATGTGACTCTTCAACAGCCTATTCATCATCTAGTCCACCTGCATGTGTGCAATACATATGGATGGTAACATGAATTCAACTGGGTAGTACTAATTCTATGCCAAACACCAATTGGAAAAGGTGTGGCCTTGTTCAACCTTTTATAAGTAGTCCTGTAAGCCCAAAGTACAAATGATACTTTATCATCCCAATATTTTCTTCCAACATCACAAATTTTTGTCAATATTTGTCCCAAGATCTTGTTGAAAGCTTCTGCAGTGCCATTAGCTTGAGGGTGATAAGGAGTTGTCTTATGGTGTGCCACCATAAAATTTTCTAATAGGATTCTTATTGTCTCATTTAAAAAATGAGTTCCTCTATCACTTGTCAAGCTTAATGATTAGCCATACCTGCTAATAATGTTTTCCCATAAAAACCTTGCTACATGCTTCAGTACAATCCTTTGTAGGTGTTGCCTCTACCACCTTGTCAGATAGTCTATGTACAAGTAATAATATAGTGCATGCTAGTCCTACGTGTGGGTGGTGTAATAGGTCCTACAAAGTCAATAGCCCATTTTTCAAAAGGCTCTGCACTTGCATACGTTGCAAGTGACAATCTCATCTTTATGTCTAGGATTTCCAAGGTGATGAAAATGATCACATGCCTTCACATATTCCTTGGTATCCTTATACAACGTCTCCCACCAGGTCCAACCATAAGAATCTGTGCACTATAGCATCACTACATAATGTCCTCCTTCTATTCCACCATGAGCGCCTTCCATAATACTTCACACTCATGTCCAAGAACACAATGACAAAGACTTCATCATGTCCCATTGTATAAATCTCCCCCAATCAACTGATAAGGCTGCACATATAATAAGCTGATTTTTCTCTAATGTCTTCATTCCTTCATGTGCTAATCCAGTGTGCAAAAAAAATGATATATCCTCCAAATATATGGGCACACAGTTCAACTTGTTGTGCATCTGATCATAGTGTCTTCAATTATCTATGCATCCTAGCTAGAATTAATCCTTAATAAATGGCACAACCTAAATTTCTCTTCTAGGATTGACAACAACTGTGAAGTAAACTCCTCAAAATAGAAGTATCCACCTATAAATGTTACCTTGCAAAATAGGATTGTTGACCAAATATTTCAATGCCATATGATATGTATAGAAGATAAATGAATTAACCAACAAGTATTATCTAAAATTTTGAAGCTCCTATATCATAGACAATGCTTCACTGCTCCATGGTTGTGTAATTCCTATGCGGGTGTCAACTTCCTTATTACAAAGAAATAGGATTATCCATAATTCCTTCCCCTGGTTGTGAAAACATGTGCTAATCTCCCTATCAGAGGCATCAACATGAACATGAAAGAGCTTGTCCCATGAAGGAAAGATAAAATGGTGTAGTTGTAAGCCTCTCCTCAATATTTTAAAATTTCTGTTGTACATCACCCCAATAAAATTTCCATTAACTTTGAGAAAATCTTCTAAGGGGTGTGACAATATTTACATATCCCTTGATAAAATTCCTGTAGTAACCAATATGTCCCATAGAAATACATGCACTTCACTCTGATTGGTAGGTTCTTCTAAACCCAAGATCACAACTACCTTGGTTGGGTTTACCAAAAACTCTTCTTTACAGATGATGTGCCTAAGTAAAGTTCCAAAAGGTGTAATAAAGATACACTTTTTAATGTTGAGAGAGATTCTCAACTTCCTGTACCTCTCAAACATGAGCCTAAAATTATCACAGTGATCCTTGACTAAACCATACACTGTCCAATCATCCAAATATACTTGCAAGAATTTGTGAATAAAATCTTGAAAATCCTGCAAAACAATGCACAAGAACACTATTGGTTCATTTTTCAATCCAAAAGGCATAACCGTATATGAAAAACTTCCCCATTTAGTGGTGAAATTTGTCTTCTCCTGATCTTATTTTGGGATGTGCACCTAGTGATAACCTGAAAATCCATCTGTAAAAGAATATATCTCACGCCCACAACTCCTTATAAGATTTATTTTGTGAAAGGGGTGGGAAAAGGATCTATAACACATAATCATTGAGTTCCCTGTAATCTCACAAATCCTTATCCCCTCATCCTTCTTAATGCTTATGACCATAGGGATGAACCTTTCAGATTCTTTAATAGGCTCAATAATACCAGACTTGAGCATTTTATCAATTTCTTCCTTCACCTTGATGCGTAGATTAGGATTCATCCTATAAGGCATCTTCCTAACCAAGTGAAATCCTTCTTTCAGCTTGATCTTCATCTCACCTAAAGAAGGGTATACCCTTTTAACTCATGATATCCCCATGGGAATAAGTCCTAGAAAGTCACAAAATAGTTCAATAATATTTTATACTTCTTCCTTTGACCAATAATCACTAATAATGGCCTCCTTAGGTTCAGCCTATGTACCAATGTTAACCTTCTTTGTCTTCATAGGTGCATGGTACATGCACATGCCTTTTCATCTTCAGTATCCATCGGCTCACATGCACCTTCAGTGTGGCTAACATCTAAGTTTTCAACTTCCTCATCATCAATCATGTATACCAATTTACCTTTTTCATTTTTCCTTCTAGGCATGACCCATCTGTATTCATCTGTTATCTTCAAGATCAAAGTGTGCCTCAGAATTCATTTTCACCAAAAATTCTAGCATGATCTCTTCAACCTTTATGTTATCCCCCAAAGATGTGCTTCATGATCTGCAATGATTCATGGAATGGAGGCTTTGTAGAAAAATAATCAAAATTTTGAATCATACCTATAGTCATCTCATGCCAATTTGATTTTCCCTTTTTAGCTCTTCATGGACATACCATGCATGCACACATCCATAAAGTGTTGACTAGAACTTATGTACCCAAGAGTGATGGAACTAAGGCCTCCTAGCCCTGTGCCCATAGTCTCTCACAATTATGGATGTGAATAAGGCAAGTCTTCCCATGATATTCACATATATGTGGGTACATTGCTCTTAAAACCTGGTGAAAAAGGTGATTCTCACTTCTCACCATTCCAAAGGTTATATCTATGTGTTTCCCACTAGTTCTCTTTTATCCCATGCAAAGTATATACCAACATGTTTCTTCTATCCCATTCATTCTGCCACTGAGTCTCCATGGCATGCAAGAATGTATCAGGATTTCCTTCACCAATATACCTTATACCTAAGTTGAGACTGAACCACCTCACCATGTGTGACCAAATCATCCTAGTGACTCATCCTTTAACTTCACACATGACCATTTTGTATGTTCCATGACCTAGTTATCATAAGAAAAACTAGTAGTGTCACTTACAGACTACGAATCATCCCACTGAAGGATGCCTTCCTTTGATGTTTCCACATGTTATTCAGGATCACACACTATCTGAGCATATATTATATTGAATTCCTCTTCACTCAAAGGGCTCAACGTAAGGCTCTCCCTTCTTAGTGATGTAGAGGTATTAATGATGAGCACTCATATTTCCTTCTCAAAACTTTGTATCTCTGTGTTAAAGGAAATCAACATGTTTGCATAACACTAGGGTTGTCCCAAGTAGGATTAAAATTTGGGTAAGAGGGTCTTCTTCAGACTGAAGCTCCAATACTTCAAATTCTCACCAGTAAACTTGTCTCCCTGAATTTCATAATGGATCGCAGCCCTTCAAGTGTAAATCCTAATAGGCATAGCCCTAGTTTTTTTCTACCATTTACAACACATTATACAGATGACAAGATTCATATTTGCTTGTATAATGTGAAACGGAGACTCTAGACCCCAGAATTGATTCCTTGTATCTGAGAGTTCAGCAATTCCTACTTTGGCTGAACTTGTATCTATCCTGAATATGTTAAAAATGGTAGCCACTCAATTGGTAAATGGGAATCAATTGTGATCTCCTTGTTTTCAGACACTTCCCTCCTGGATGGCGACTAATTTGCTCAGAATTGATATCCTTCACGGGTCTCAGGATCCAACATGCAGTGTACACCTTTGGTCTATGAAGCCTTCATGTTGGACTTGTAGTGGGATGATATTAGTCCTAGCCCAACATCTCCACACATCAGGGTCAAGTTAGGAAAACTACACACTTCTTGTGATTATCTCAAGGAATTATGGGTTACTTTGTTCATATAACCTTGCTTGTATTGGTGATCCTTTAAGTGGGGGTTAATTTGTCACCCCATAAATCACCTGTTAAATGGGTTCCATTATCTCTTGGTCTTCCCTTTCTTGATAGGAAGATAGTTTGATTGTCTTCTACTTGTATCCATCTGCTCTCTTAATGAGCCAAATGCTTTGTACCCATTAAGAGGTTCCATAAAATGCGATATTAGAGATTGTTTGTGTTAGGATCTGCACCTACTTTGTCATCCAGTATCAGAGCGATATGGTTATGAATACTTGCTTGTGGTCTAAGGTAGAATCATTAATTTATTGCATCCCCTATTGAATCTTATCTCCCAAGTGTGGGTTGCAAGATGTATTCATCTATATCTTCTAGCATATAAAAGTGTGCCTTGGATTCCTATTCCTACAACTAGCTGGCTAACACGAGCTACTCCAGTCTTTTCAGGAAATTGTTTACTATCTGAAACCAAAGTAATGCACTAATCTACCAAATCTTGGAATGAGGTTTACGCTATTGGTATATACTTGAATCAAAGAGCCTTTGACCACATGCAAAGCATGTGATACATTTATCAAAGTTGGTAGTTTTTGATAAGTATAGATCAGAAAGAAATGTAGATTGAGGGAGGTAGCACTCTACTGATCCTAGCCTTGGTCTCCATATCTTGAAAAAACTTAAGCACATTAGAGATTGTGGTAATTTTGACATTCCAGGGACTTAAATGGAGATAATACTATCACAAAAACATTGGCATTTACAAGGTACATAATATGGCATATACTTTCACATTTGAAACATCAAAAATGATGCATGGAAAATTATTTTCATGTGAACCTATTTCACAAAGGTAATAAACATTCTTATTCCCTACTCTAGTAAAATCTGCGAAACAAGTTATTACTTTGGAATATGGCACAAATACATGTTGTTTGTGCATTCCACGCAATGTAGGAAATCAAACTATTTCCCACTGAAAGTCACCTGGCATTTACTTTAGTGCCTCTCCATTTGACATAAAAATAAATTGTCGTCATGACGGAATTCTCTTCTCGGATAACAAATAGGTGTTAATCAATACATCCGAGTTGTAAGTTGAGCTAGCAAGAGGGATTATACATCCAGATGCTCCAATGACCAGAGCGGTGAAAACCTCTTGAACCTTTGGATTTCGTTCAACGCACCTTTCATATGTCACATCATGTGCATAGTTGGCCGCATATCATTATGGTGGCACTTTGGTTGCCCAGTGTGATAATTGACTTGTCCCATTTTTGTGGTTTCCAGAATTCAATTTCAGTATCCTTTAAAGGGTTCAAAGACATTTTCTCCAGATCATGCAGTGGACCAATGCACACATGAAAACATGATTCAATGTTCCATCTTCCAATTATAGGACATTGAGTTTGTAATGGTGTCAGAGAAGATTTTCCCATTTTGATTCCCTGAGTCAAGTGAGATATGATGAGGATTGATAATAGTTTGTTCAGGTCCAATACATGATCCTTTATTGCAGGAAAACCAGCTTGATTCAAAACCTTCATTTGGGGCATCCCTTTTAAAGTAATGTTGGAAATGTGGTAGCCTTTTCAGTTGTTGGGGAATATTTCAAAGTCTCACCTTTATGCCTTTTGGTAATCCAAATTGTAAATCGACTATTCACCATTTTCCTCCGAACCCCACTTTGGCTTGACATCCTTGAGCTGACTTTTTCATCCTGTGGGAATCACCAGATTGAAGTAGGTGCCATACAAAGTCAACTTTTACCCCATGATTTGGAATGCACTAAGGGGGGGAATGTTAGGAAAACATAGTTTACCTCCCCAATGGCCCTATATTGACTAGACACATGGAGATGTAGGGCTTGTAAATAGCCTTCCTAGGTTGTATGTATTACATCCAAGTGGTTAATTCTGTTACATCTATAAATGTGACTCATGGGTTATTTGTTATGCTGGCTCTTCCTATACATTAGATCGGAAGATACTCTGGATTCACTTTCCTAAATCGCCATTCCAATAGCCATGATGTTCCTTTGTCACGTGGCCAATTCTCATAGAGAATAGAGATTGAAGATTGCTCCTAGCGTAGTTAAGATCTATAACCTGATGCTCCTTCATTTCATCCACATCCTTTTATGAGAGTTCAATTGCTTTAGGCACGAGTTCCCTCTCACAAATGTTGTTTCCTTCAAAGCACTATATTTTACCAGGGTCATTGTAAAATATCTCTGCATGACTCCCATGATTTCTTGATAAACTTCCTTTATGATGTTTGTAGCATCTGGATATACTTGACATGTATCACATCTTCTTCTTTATGATGAGTGGCTTGTCCTTAAGAAGTTTCAATATTTTTCACATGCTGCCTTCAGTGTGTGATAACAGTAACCAACATCAGGTTGTAATTCAAGATCAGGACATCTTCTTAGGCATCCACTAATCAACTTTCGTGTGCATTTTACCTTAATCATCCCTGCACCCTTTATCTTTCCTTCTTGTTATTTACATCATGTGCTCATATAAGTCTAGGAAATCCTCAAACTTATGTTCCTTTCAACACCATGAGCATACTATGTTATGAGGGAATTCACGCTGATAATGATCAGGGGATCCACATGTGTAACAAGTTCCTCTAGCGATCTTTCCTCTATCACCACTACGACCATGGCCTTGATATCCTCCTCGGAAGCCTCCATTTATGTTATCCCCATTGTTGTAACCTTCATTATGTTTTCCTTCCTGATCCTTGGATCCATTTGCCACCACACTAGTTTGGCATACTCTTGTCTCAATAGCTTCATGGATATGATCAATCAGTCTACAATCAGTGGTGTCATGGGTATGAGCATGGAAAATATTATAATACATGGACATATTCTTCTAAATCATGCGTTGTAAGAGAGGGAAATTATGGACATCATGGTCCTTGTGAAAAATTTCACAATCTAGTAACAACACACGAATAGAATTACATGGGAAACTATCCTTAGTATGTCCCTCAACTTCACAATCAGTGCACCATATACCACTGTGCATGTCTCATGTGCTGAGTTGGTCAAAAGTGATTCTCTAATTGTTTCGTCCATGGCTGCAATTTGTGCCTCCAAGAATGGGATCACTCCAGTTATCAACACTTCTAATTTCCTTAGTGTGTAAGGATCAACTTCCAAGGCCTCACCCATAATCCACATATGTCTTATGAGATAATGACCTTTTGGAACATAGTCAAAATCCTCCAAAAAACCAATGTGTATGTTAACATTAGATGTATATCATAAGATAATTTGGACAATAGAGTATTAAAATGCAGTGCATCATACTCCCTCACACTTTCAAATAATCCCTGCTTAATATCCTTGAGCATGCTGATGCTTTACTACTCAAACTCTAGGAATGTGAAAATATAGCCAAAAATGTAGTGCACAAAGCATTATAATCCACTACATATTCTGATGTGGATCATACTTCCTATACTAACTATGTGCGTGCCCTTGAAGCAGTAGTGGAAAATTATACTTGCTTTCCTATCTGAAGTTATAATTCCCTTAGCATGTCATAGTAGTTCACACTTATTCACATGCTCTGTTGGATCTTCAATACCTCTAATACTCTGGTAAGTGGAGATACATATCATAATAAACTTTTGGTGTCTTTCATGGTTGTAAGAGGTTGGTTTGGTGGCATAGTTTGAGGTTAATGTGGGCCTTATCCCTGCCACTAGATCCAGAACTTGAAACTCCACTACAGTTACTTTCATGCTAGGTGGTTGTACCTAATCCTCCTGAAACCTCCTATACCCCCTGATTATTGTAGGCTACATGGCCTAGTTGATGAACTCCCTTGTGTCCCAGTTGTAGTACCAAATTGGAAACCTATGGTCTACGCATTCACAATACCCATAGAAGTGATCCCAATGATATGTGCTCTAATACTCTATCTCAATGATGCTCTAGGAAATAATCATCCAAGTGTTCTCCCAAACATTGGCATTTATTGTGATTCCATAGGCATATTTATAGTCTTATGAACTTCTTTATTCATAACAAAATGATATATACGCATCTCATCTTTCCTACCTACATTATCTTGTTCTCAATAAATACCTCTAGGTCTGGAACACCATGTGTAAGGGCTAGGTTGGATCCTTATTCTTTCCTATGATGTGATCTCATTTGAATACGAAGGGGATTATCTATTGTGATTTACCAAAGTTAAGAGGACCTGATGTTGCGGCTCCTCATCTTCTAGGAGATCCTAAAAACCATTACGAGCCATCATTCCCCTCAACTTGAGTGACTCCTTAATGTCATATGCATGTTCCATGTCCCTCTCTTGTTCTTTGTTAGTCCTAGTGTAGACCTCAAAAATTCCTCCTATAGATGAAGTATGACCTATAGCTGATCATAAGTGATCTAGAAAATGTTTTTAGGCTCCTCCTATTATTTCATAGGATTTTCATGTCCTTTTTTTATCTCATACAACTCATTAGGTTCTAGAACTACTCCTAAATGGGATAATTCTAACTATGAATTTTAACACATGACGTGAAAATCACCCTAGAATCTCTTGCACATCCTTAAAACAAAATTTCAAACCTTTTGGATACTGTATAAAATTATAACAAGCATCTCCATTCCTCCAGTGGCCACTAACCACACTGACCAAGCATGTTGCACCCTGAACCCATCCTGAATGTTCAAGAAAACATTGTGAGACCACTTTGTGAACACCAAACACCATTCGGAAAGCTCCAAAATTTAAGACATTTCAATCCTCCTTTTCCATCAATGTCATGTGACATCAATGATAACATCAACCAATTTAATAGGGTTGAACATCATCATCTAATTATAAACTAATAGTTGATTAAGCCAATATAACATTTCTTTCTTGAAAATAATATGGAGTCTTGTGAAATTTGGCCACTTCATCCTGACAAGGATCGATAGTAGCGACATAATCATAAAATTGCATGGGTATTTTGAGTAAATTCCCAAGTTTGTGAGGGTGTCAAATAATCCTATCATCACATGAATATAAGATTTCTAGGATAGCTTCATCATTATCTAATGTAAATAGATAACCATGATATTAAACATCAATTTCCAAGCCTATGTATCATGTTCCATCTCGATGTTTTCTAGAACTAGTTTTTCATAAATCAAACATTCTAACATCCATGATATACTCTTTGGGTGTAGTATCCCCAATGTCAAATCTATTAGCATGGGGACCATCATCGAGTGTTGAGGTTGGCTAAGAAGCTAGTGCCAGAGGCAAAGTTATTATAGGGGTTGAATTTGATTCAAAAGTATGATGGGATAAAAAATCATGAAGATACTCTAATACCTAAGGGGTGTGTATTATTTTTTTATCCACTCAAATTATATACACACTCATAGTGATATTTAACCAAACATCCATTCAACCATACTAAACCATTCCATGAAATCACTTTGAAAACACACGTAATAAGGAAAAAGTGATTATAGATAAACCATAACAAAGATCAATTTCATAAAAAAATATCCATACTCAATTACATCACTGATGATAAGCCAACCATAACTATCCATTAATCCTTCGAAAGAACTACATAGTAAAAATATGATACATAACATCCAGTACATGTGAACGCAAAGTCATAGAGTCATGTGTGTAAATATAATAGAGAAGCATAACACTAACACAATGGTGATATTATAACTAGTCCGTAGCCTAGTATTTATAAGGGTGGGTACTTCCACTTCACCTCCCATGCACTTCCTAATAATAGACATGCGCAAAATAGCGATGCGTACTTGTATGATTTACAAAACATTTGATAATAATAGATTGCCTAATAATATTTTGGTTTAATACTATTAATAGATAAACTCATGTATGTGCTTTAATATTCAGTTTGCATGTGCTTTCTAAAGAAATGGCCAACACTTTCTTACTGAGATAACCTTTACATGATGAGCACTCCATGTCTATTTTTAGCCTATTCCCAGAAAATGGCCAAGTCCTTAATCTACTTATATGTGTCATCCCATGTGTCAGCTTTCTCAATATTTGTGTACATCCTATAGAACACTACCTCTACTTCCGTGTGCGCACTTGCATTCTTACCTATTTTGATAATTAGTCATTTTCCCATCCCAACAAGGTTTCAAAAAGTGGAGGATTAGTAGGAGGCACATAGGAAAGTATTTTCTCTGTAAACTCACTATCACTAGTGTAATAAATGGGAATTTCATAGGAGGTATAAATTATATTAGCTTGGGTTTGTAAGGATTGAATTTAGGAAAAGAAAATTTGTTATTTTAGTAATTCTAAGTGTTTGAACTCAACTTGTGAGATGATGTAGTTTTCATCGTTAGGAGAAGAAAATATAATATTTTCATCTTGAGGGACCTATTATTTCACTGTGAAACTGATATTACTAAAATATTGGTGTGAAAGAGGAGGAGGATCAATAAATATTTTTGCAATTCCTAGATAATTTAATTATAAATGTTTGGAGAGTGAGGCGTGACATACATGCTCTTCTGGATCAGATTGTGGTGAAACCAATCTTACAGTAGGAGGACTGAAAGTAACTATTGCACAATGTCATCAAGTAATCGACTCTTGTTGACTTTGATTTTGACCTCATCAAGATCATCATTATTCAAGTCTACTAATGTAATCTGAATTTTAAACTTTAGACCAAATAATTCCAGATAATGAGTACCTTGGATCTCAAGAGAAGTGGACATGACAAAAGGCTCATTATGAAATGGTACTGGAACATCCCAAGGATTGGGATCAACATCCTTCCTAAAGAATTAGTTGTTGTGAATGAATTTTATACACTAATATATGAATGATTTGATTGTGCACATGTGATGCATCCAAGGGCGACCCAATAATTGGTTTTAAGAAAGAGGATGGTCTAGAACCATTAAATTTGTAAGAATTGTCTTAGGTCCAAATATAATATCCAACTAAATACATCATATGGGATTTTTATTAGTTTTGTCGAAGCCACGACAAATAAAATGAGTAGGTTTGAGATTCTTGATAGAGAATCTAAGTTTTTTTACTATGGAGTAAGAGGCTAGTTTAATGTTAGACCCTTCATCCACAATGACTCGACACACTTGAGCATATTGCGTAATGATGCTAATGAGTAGTGTTGGGTCATCAACATTAAATAATACCTCATATGTAATCATTTCATCTTCCAAAAATTCCAAGGATGAGTCAAAGTCTATAAAGCAAGGAGGTTACCCCATAGTATTTATGTGATGGACTTCTGGGTTTTTTGTTATGGAAGGATCTTTGGGAGCTATGCAAGAAGGATCCTAAAATATTTTCAACTATTTAAGGAGGAACCTTCGATATAAAGCTAATGTACACATGAGCTCCATGAAAATAATATTGCATGTGAGGGAGTTTAAATCATTTAAATAGTTCCATGGTGACTTCAAATAATTTCCATAATGATATTGCAGTAATGGCGTGATAGAAGATCTATCCAAGCTTGACAGTGATTTCACGTTATATTGAACCATTTTTTAGAAGAGAGGGGAATGGATTCTTTTCTTAGTGACACTTTCTATACTATTGGTGGTGGCTCAACTGTGAAAGCAAGATCCACTATTGGAAGATCTTGGGAAGTGTCAAGCAAAGTGGGTTATCAGATGCTTTTTTTTTATAACCTTGTCTTTATGGGTTAGCTTACACTTATAGTTAGTCTTATCAGTATTGACATAATGGGAATATAAGAAAATTTGATCATGTGAAGAATATACCATACCTTTTGATGGGTGTCATTATTCCCTTAATTTAATCAACTTCTTGTTGATGTCATATCAAACCAGGGGTGTGTCTAAAGATATATGCAACAAGAGTAATTTAACCGATCTAGTAGTTTACTATAGCTATTTTTATATTTCCTGGGGGATCTCTTTAATGTCTTAAGGACTTCTTAGTAAAACCTTACTCAAATAAAACCATGAAAACTTGCTAAAAGTAAAACACACTAAAATCTTGCTTAAAGGAAACACACCGTGCAGAATGGAAACACGCTTGCTGTTAGAAAATAAACACACTTGCTTCTAAAAGTAAACACTCTTGCTTTTGGAAATAAACACACTCAAATTAAAATGCTTGAAAACAATTGTAATAAATATAAAGATTTATCTAAACACCTACAGGAAATAGTATACAACAGAGTTTAACTGAAAGAACTAAAGCAATCCAAAATTAACATATCTAAGCTATTTGATAAAGAAATATAAATACGAAATAAACAAATATCCTGGTCCTTGGGGGAGTGACCCCTTGCTCCTCTTTGAATCATGATTTTAACAACTCAGAATTCTCTCAAATCAAAATGCTTATTTTATTGATAAAAACATTCAGTATTACAAAACATACAGGATCTGCCTATGGGTACTTAATCTATTTCTTTTCTTTGTTCTATATCTCTATCTTTTATTATCTATCTATTGTAGGTCTACCTTTATATACATTTTACAATCACAACTTTCTCAATGATTCTGATGAAATCTAATCATGCCCAGAATAGATGCTGAGTCAAATGGTGTTTGATCAGATAGTTTTAGGATACCTCTCCCTAGATCTACATTCAGAAATCTTCTCATCCTTTGTGATTGAAGGGGTCATAGATGCAAAATATATGGATGTGGTTTAAAACAGATAACTCCCATCGGTTCTAGAACTTTGGAGAAGTTCCAGAACCATAGGAAATCATTAAGAACCAAAACCTGTGAGAGTTCTGGACCTATCCCAAAGAGTTCTAGAACTAAGTCTGAAAATTCTGGAACTAAATATTGGAGTTCCGGAACTAAGTCCAAAAGTTCCAGAACTAATGATGACTATGTGATGGAGTTATAGAACTACCTTGGATGTTCTGGAACTAAGCTCTATAGGAATAGATGCTATAAATAAAACTAAACACCACCTACTTAATTTCCTTGATTGATTAGACCTACTTTATTAAAAAACTAAATTTAAACACACACTATGTCAATAATTCGATTAACATACATCTAACCATGACCCCTCCTCACATCATTATTAATTTAATTACCTAAATTAAATTAATTTCCACCTCACCTAGCCACCTCATCTCTCCACCTCATCCTAGACCTATTCCAAGCCTATTAATTAACCTAGACTAAGTCCCCACTCCCTTAACTAACTAGGACTCATTCTAACCCTATCCTTGATTTCCTATCATTCCTACAACCAACTTCCCACTCCATTTAGCATCATTCCACACTCTTGACCCAGAAGTAATTTTGAATCATGCCAAAATTGGGAAGAAAAGGCTATTTTTGGAAAAGTATGACCTTTTCTCCCTAACCGATGCCGGTTATTCCTTGGCCATGCAGTCACCTAACCACCATCGGTTCCCTTAAATAAGGATTTCCAATCCTTTACCTGGGTTCCTAAATCTTGGTTTCTTGGCATTTTTTTGCATTCTACATCCTTATTCTCAAGCATTCAAGTGATCTTGTGACATACGAGATGACCACAAGCATTCCAGACACTTCACCAGCAGCATCAACCTCTTGTCTCCTCAGCTTCAGATCACTCACAGGGAAGCACACGTGCCTTTGTTTCCGTGCATTCAATCAGGACTCATTTCTCCTTCAACCATCACCACCATATCATCTATTCAACCTACATTTCACAATAAGTATTTAATCTTTTGTTATTTTCTTTTAGTAGATTAGTATTTATTTCTTATTCTACATCCTTCTTTTACCATACCCAGATCTTCTCCACAACACCTACCCAACCATCTACCCAAAGAACCTTCATACCTCTCCAAATACCTATTTTACCATCTCTGAGTCTTCACAAAAATCCCACTGACCTTACCTAAGCCTCCATCAACTCTCTGTGTAATCACAGAGAGTCCCAAACAACTCCCATTTTAATCATTTTACCTAATTTCCCCTACCAACACTGGTCACCCAACCACGTCGGTCATTACCAGGTACCGGTCAGTCACCTAACCGATACCAGTCTCTGTGACTGGTAATTTATCCCAGACCAGCAAGCCCATAATTTACCTACCCAAAACCTCTCAAAACTTTCCCAAATCTCACCCAGACCTCCCTAACATCCTCTGCATACCCTGCAGACCTAAAAAACCAACCACCCTCTTTAGATTAAGTCTTAATGCATTTATTAGACTAGATTTAATTATTATGCTTGTGTAGATACCTAAATATACAACTACAGTAGGTTCTCTATTTTTATGTTATTTCTTAACATTGATTTGTCTTAAAACGTGGATTGACAACCTTCTAGGAAGCAACCCGCTTACCAGATCTAGCCTCCACTAGGCAATCCACCAACCAATTTCTTTAATGTTATCTTGTGGTTTTGTGTTCTATTGCAGGTAGTCGTTCCTAGCCAGAAAAGAGCTCTTCACAATCGACTTGATCTTCTACAATGCACACAACCTTCTTGGACGACTTCACAGGTATTCCTCCTCACCTTTACCCTTATTTGTTTTATACACAACATTGGGACCCCATCTTGTGGGTTCTTTTTATTTTCATATAGGGTGCATTTTTGTGTTTGTTTCTTTCCTAAAATATTCACTAAAAATATCTCTCTGGTAAATCTTCTTTTCTTTCTATTTGTCTAAAGGAAATATGTCTTTTGGTGCTTAAAAAGAACACTTCTTATTTCTTCTGTACTGCATTAGTGAAAACCATTCCTCTACCTATTCTCCTATTGTCTACATCAAATATCATTTTCAATTTGGGTTTTAAAATCTGTGCATTTCATCCTTTGAGTGTTGCATTAGATCACATAGATTTAATTAGCAATCACATGGTGGAGGTCATGACCACTTGGTGATTGGATTGGATTTTAGTTCACATTTCACACACAAGCCAAACCACTTACACAATTTACAAAATTATTAAAAATCTCCTTTCCACAAAGAAGTCGTCAAGGATTTAACAACCCATTGACGGTGGGCCCCACCCGGTGTTCTGGCTGGTTTATCATATCAGAGCTCAAACCTCATGTACCGAAAGGTATATCGAGGACTCTTTAGCCAAAACTAACCTGAAACCAGCCATAGCTTGCTTTTAGGGCACCTTCATTATCCAAACACTCTATTTCATTCACAGTCAGTCTAAAAGGCATAAGCCACTCAACACTAAAATATGATACCTAGGATTGACGTGTTTTTTGCTAGTTTTTTCTTGTGGGATTATTGATTTCTTTTTTTCTTCTGCATTTTGAGTTGTGAGGATGATTCATCACTTTTTCTTCTCTTTCACACTCCACCATCACAACCGGTGTATTCTAGTTTTTCTGAGTGTGATAGGACATATTTCTGCCATACACAACTTCTGTGTTGGCTTATTTTGACTTAATTCACTTCAAAATTTAATAATTTCTTCATCTTCTCAAAATCTCAGTAACCAGGCATCAGTCCAGTGACCATCATTCGGTTCCATCATCATACCAACACCGGTTAACTGACCACATTGTTTCTCTGTGTTTTTTATTATTCTGTCAAAAACAACATTCTCTTCTTACATACCAACTTTCTGTGTTCTAATTATTTCAATACACTTATTTCTAAGTCTCTGTCACCCTTAACAGGACCCAGTTATACCCACTTTATGCCTTTCTTATTCAGATTTCCAAATTTCTTGGTTATCCATAGTAACCGACATCGGTCTAGTGACTGACATCGGTCTTCCTACCTAACCAACACTAGTTAACTGACTGATATCAGTCTCTGTGTTTTTTATTTTTATCAGAAACAACAACCTATTTCTATTCTCCAGACTTCACCAAACATCTGTTTCTGAGTTCTGTCAGTTCTGTAGAGCCTAGAATACCTCTTTTCCACCTTTCATATGGTTTGGACTCACCAACAGGCATGAGCCCTCACTTTTCATGCTAGTTGTGTACCCTTTCCCACTAGCCCTTCACCACCCTCCATCTCATCTCTGATGGATCCTAATATCGTGATTGTACCTATAGGTGATGAGGATTTTTCTAAATTCCTCGATCACAACCTCTTGGCCTTGCAACATTACCTCACCCACTCTTCTACCCATGATTCATCAGGCCAACCACTATTTGGTATGCCTACCTCCATGCCCCCTACCATATCTATGAATGCTTCTTCAATGTTACCCACTCCCGTGTTAATCACCTACTGCACCCTCAACATCCCACACCTTCAACATCTATTGTCACACCTTCAACATCTGTCACTCCCCTGAACCTCTGTTCCAATCACCTCAACATCTACCATATCTTCATCTATGGCTCCTAGTATAGGTATTACCACATTATCAGTACATATAACTTTGTAACTACCATTGGCATCGACAACTTATACCCCCTTTCAGAATCTGGTCCTTTCTATACCCCAAACTCTTCCGCCCATCACCACAAGGGTCTTTACACAAGTTCCTCCCACCTGCACCCTACCTCAACAACCACCCATCACCTCCACTTCTTATTCAGGGTATATGCTTTAATCATGTATTCCCTCTTACATACCCCATCTCAGTTTGCTTATTCGGCACCACAATACACTGGTGTGCCGTCTATGAATTATTCATCTCATCCACCCCTTATACCACAGGGGGTCTCCTCAATCTAATCCTATGATGGATCTTATAAAGATGATGATGGATAAGATGCAGACCCTCAAAGCATCTATTTCTGGCTCTCACAATGCCTTGACTTACGATGAAATCTGTAATGATCCTATTCATCCATCCATACCCATTCACCCTTATCCTGCACATTGGGAGTTTCCTAAGTTTAATCAATTTAATAGCAAGGAAGACCCTCAAAAACATTTGTGATCATTCAAACATGTCTATTATTTGATCACCCATGATGATGCCTTGCTCCTTAGGACTTTCCCCATGTCCTTGACAAGACCTACTCTAGATTGGTATAGTGATTTTCCTAGGTACTCAATCTTCTCCTTTCAATCAGTTGGCCCAGAACCTTCATTGATCACTTCTCTATCAATATCTCTAAGAAGGTCTCCATGAGTGATTTATACTTTATTCATTAGTACGATTACGAGTCTATCATTGAATTTGTCACACACTGGTGGGGCCTCATTAATCATCTCACCTTTCAACTTCCACAACCTGAGCTGATAGAGTTGTTCACTAGGGCTTGTGCCAGGAACATTTCCCCAACTCTTCAGGTACAAACATTCTAAACATTTGACAAGGCATTCACCATGGTTCAGAAGATAGAGATTTGTGCCCTTGAAGAGGAAAATCTTAAGTTGTGCAACAAGAGAACTCTGTTTAAGTCAAATGACTCCTCTTCTTCTTCTAAACCACAAAACAATCATTCCAACAATCATTCTAAGGAAAAAGGATCCACCAACATGGTGGTCCTGAAATCTTCCCTCTCATCCATCAAACCAACCGAAACCCAAACTCCTCCTAATTTGTCCCCTATTCAGAATTTCTAGTACAAGTAGGAAAAAAAACATTATACCCCCATAGGAGAGCCTTACTCCTCTATGTGTTGGAAAATATTTTAAAAGTGGGAGCCATCACCCTTCCACCTATCAAACCACATACTGGTTTTGACCCTTCCCATCCTGTACCCACATGGTATAAGGAGAATGACTACTGTAACTATCACCGTGTTAGGGGACATAGTGACAGAAATTGTAAAACCTTCAAGAACATTGTCTAGGAAATGTTAGATAATGGAGATCTCATCCTGGAAAACCCTAATGCACTGGAAAATCAAAACCTTCATATCTTTAAGAAACCTTTTCCAAACCATACCCCTTCATCAAACCAGGCTGGTGAGACCTCTAGCAATGACACCAATGTTCACGAGGTTCATGTCATCTTCGACATAGTACCTATCCCTTCTGCTCAGTTGCCTCCCATCCCATCTATTGAGGAAATTCTTGCACGAGCTCCTCTACCCACGGAGGATCCTATTTCACCTACTCCTCTACCCATGGAGGATCCTACCTTTCCTACTCCTCTACCCACGGAGGAGCCTACCTCATCCACTCCTCTACACATGGAGGAGCTAACCCTACCCACTATTTTACCTACCAAGCATCCTACCTCACCTACTCCTTCATCTATAGAGGATCTTACCCCACTTATCCCTCCACCTATCAAGGAGCCCACACTACCCATGCTTCTACCCATGGAAGAGCCTATCTTATCCTCTTCTCTACCTAAGGAAGAGTCTACACCACCTACCTTGCTCCCTCCTTGACCCATAGAGGAGCCACTTTTATATCCTCTTCCTGTAAGTGATGCTTCTCCTAGGGTCTTCCAAGATCCTATCAACCTTCTTACATCACTTCTACCTACAGAGTCAGAAGCCAAAAAATTCCCTATCTCACAGACCTCAGAATTCTTCACAGGGATTACCACCAAGTCATCATCATCTTCCTCTACCTCTACACCATTCTCTCATTTGGTTGATCACTTAGAGTATGTTGATTACTCCACACTTTGGGGGTGCCTTCGACTCCCAGTATCCACCCAAATGTAGATGTTGTCCCTAGATACTTCAACTATCTAGCCTAAAGTATTCAAGCCAACCAAATCTATCACACTTGATCCGGTCATATCAACCTTTTCTTCATCAGCTTCGCCTTCACCCCAACCTTCACCTTCACCTACCCAAACCTCCATCCACCGCACCCAAACCTTCACCTACACCTAAACCTACCACTACATTGGGGGTCTTGCTGATGCCTAGTCTAGTCCATCCCCCTGTGAAGATAGATTTGACCACCTCTTCACAAACCACCACCAAGTCTATTCCCACACCTAAGAGGAAGACCCAACCTCTTAAGCCTCACACCCCAGTTTCTCCCATGCCTTCTTATTCACCTTCACCTCTTCCATCAATCTTAGGCCCACATCCATCGACCTTGGTCAAGCTACCTCTCCCCCAAGGAAAACTTAAAGTGAGGCAACCCACACCCTCACTTAGCATTCTACCCATCGATCTTCTATTCTACCCACACCTTCTTCATCACCCATGCCTTTACCTTCTCTTTTACCTACACCTTCTACATTACCCTCAACCACAATCTTACCCACACCTCCATTATCACCTTGGTTGACTCGCACACCTACACCTTCTGCATCCCCTTCTTCTTCACACACTACTCCAACACCTTTACCCAAGAAGGTGTAACCTAAACCAAAAACCACACTACCTACCAAAAAGGTAGTTAAACTGACTCAACCCCCAACTCCACCTCTTTCACAAAAATCATCCACACCTTCATCCAAACCCACTCTGACTTCTCATTGTGATCCATTGGTAGGATCCTATTCTAACATCCTCACTAGGTTGTTAGAAACCTCCACTATCACACTACCACCTATTAAGCCTTATGACCCACTCAAACCCAAACCAGTAGGGTTTGACGACTCCAAAATCTGTGCATATCATTGCTCATTAGGGCATGATGTCAAAGGGTGTAAGGCCCTCAAAAAAATTCTCCTTCAAATCTATACTTCAGATGGTCTCTTTGATGAAGATGACTTGTTGGAGGAGAATTCCATTCCCCCTTCACCCACTACCACATGGCCTAGCCCTATATCTATTCAGCAACCTTTACCTGCATCTCCACAACCCTCTTTTCCTCCTCCAATATTTGAAATAAATATGGTTCGAGTAGCCACTCGATCACAAAAAAGATAAAGGAAAAGAGAAAACTGGTAGCCCATCCAGTGCACCTTCACCCACCATTCCACCTACACCTACCCCCAAGGTAACCATCTGTGGGCTGGCTTATCCTATTTCTGACGGAGTCACACATCACTCTATGATTAAACAAATTCATCAATCTCCTCTGAAAATGTATTTGTACGACCTAATTCAAACCTCTGAGTCTCATTGTCAGGCCCTCATTGAGGTCCTACAATCTATCAAGGTTCCACCAAATGATCCTACACTTGTGGCCACCATCTTTACCCCTCATCATGTGGCTTCCCTCACCACTCCACCTCAAACTTCTACCCCCATTACCTCTCCTTAGGTTTCCACCATCAGTTTTGATGATTCAGAGATTTCCCCTCTACAATCAGATGATCCTGATCCTTCCCTCTTCATCACCACCTACATCAATGATACTCACATTTGACATATTATGATTGATGGAGGTGCTAGCATAAATATCATTTCTTCCCATGCATATGAACAATTATGCATACCCACCCATTACATGTATAAAAACCCATTTATGTTGTGTTCTTTCAATGATGCCATGACTTCTAAACTTGGCACCATCATCCTCCACATCCACATGGGTCCCCGCACCAGTCCCAAACTATTCTATGTTCTTGAGGGGGAATTTCAATATAACATGTTGCTTGGCCAACATTGGATTCACGCTATGGGGTGTGTCACTTCAACCCTTCACCATTGCCTAAAGTTTGAATATGAAGGGCACCCCTACACCATTAAGGTGGATCCTTCCCCTTTTAAAACCTGCAACATGCTTTACCAACCAAATGATGTCCTTGTTCCAGTCAAGGTATCTACCACCCCTACCACTTCATCTTCTTCTTGTACCTCATCTACCACTTCTACCACTACATCTATTCCACACTGTCTTCATCTACCACTTCTTCCACTACCTTCCACAACCAACCCATCTATCCCCACTACTGCCACAACTTCCATAGCTAGCCCATCTACCAACCCACCTATTTCACCAAACAACTAACTGATTCCCCACCTTCTTAGGCTTCAAGTAGCTCATCCATCCCTACTACCCAAGTACCGACCTGTGATCCCTTGGTAGGTGTTTTTCAACGCCTTTCCCTAGGGAGTACCACCTATACAACATAAACACTTTCCTTACTCCTCAGGAGTATGGAAGCCTTCACCAACACCCACATTATGACCATCATGTAGGAGAGGTTTTTCCATATGGTCCTCCCCACCTTCATACCAACCTGACATATGGGGGACTAGACACTTCTTCTTATTCTCCTGAACCACCTACCCAAACCTGAGAATTTCTCATCTGACTTCCAATACCTCACCAACCACCACTTCACCCACACTTTTCTTCATCAATGTGCCTGGAAGGGCTTTGGATTTGGTCTTTATGAGCAAGGTCATCACACAGTCATACCTTTCACTACCCTAAAACACAAAGACCATTGTGGACTTGGTTTTTCTTCATAGCCTCCTCCCAAGAAGGCTCACGTTACCCTCATCAAGGAAGAAAATTCTTCCCCACCATCCTCGCCTATCACACTGCCTTCACCCACGGAGTCCATGGATCCAGAATCCATCCCTCCTAAATTTTTTTTCATTGAAACCATTTCTTTGGGACCTCTGACCTATCATCATGATGGTGAGGTGCCCTCTTCCCTTCCTCTTCTTTATCCTGACATGTTAGATGATGACACACCTTCTATCAATTTCATTCAATTTCAGGATGATGATTCTATTCTCACCTATTTAGGTGCAAATGATTCTTACATTCACTAGTCATTACCTTCTGAGAAACAAACAATGCTGAATGAATCAACCATAGAGATCAACATTCACACTCAGGAAGACCCTCAAATTCTAAAGATAGGCCAATCTTTATATTCTCCCAACAAGAAGCCTTCACCTCTTTCCTTCGAGATCATAGCAATGACTTTTTTCTTGGTCTTATGCCGATATGCCCAATATTGACCCTAATATCATGGTCCAAAATATCATGACTATCCCCAATGCCAAACCTGTGAAACAGAAGCTATGAAAAATGCATCCACACATTTCCCTTCTTGTAAAAGAAGAACTCCAATGCCTCCTTTCTATTTCCTTCATTCTACCCATTGACTATCCACAATGGATTTCTAACATTGTTCCTGTCACCAAAGTGATAGGGGGACTCCACATCTACACAGACTTCCATGACCTTAACCTCACCTTCCCTAAGGATGAATTTCCTCTACCTAGCATCAACCAACTTGTTGATCTTACAGCTGGCCATGAGATGTTATCTCTTATGGATGGATTCTCAGGTTATAATCAAATATTACTCACTCCAGAAGATCAACACAAAACCACCTTCATCACCCCTTGGGGGACCTTCTGTTATCATGTCATGCCCTTTGGCTTGAAAAATGTTGGTGCCACCTATCAGCGTGTTATGACCTATATCTTCCATGATATCATGCATGACATATTGGAAGATTATGTCGATGACCTTTTCGAGAAGTCTAAAAGTCATGTCGAACACCTACTAGTCCTTAAATTCATCTTTGATCATCTCATCCAATATGTGTTCACCTTCAACCAAAGAAGTGTGTCTTTTCCATTCTCTCTAGAAAAATCCTTGGTTTCATCATCTCTTTGTGGGGCATCAAAGTCAATCCCACCAAAATCAAGGCTATTCTCGAGATGCCTCCACCTACTAACCTTTGACAACTTTGTAGTTTGCAAGGAAAATTGTAATCCATTCAACGCTTTATTTCCCAACTTTCTGACCAATGTCACCCTTTTCATCATCTTCTTAAAAAGGATGTCTCCTTCAATTGGAATGATGAGTGCCACAAATCCTTTGAAGCATTGAAGAAATACCTTCTTCAGCCACCTGTGCTCATCCCACCTAAAGATGACAAACTTTTTACCTCTACATTTCTGCCACTGACCATTCCTTGGGTGCCATGCTCACTCATCATGATGAGAAACATAGGGAGAAAGTGGTTTATTACATAAGTCATACTCTTTTAGACTATGAGACTAGGTATACTCACGCTGAAAAACTTTTCCTAGCCTTGGTCTTTGTGGCCACTAAACTTCACCACTACCTACTTAACCACAAAACCTTCATTATCACCAACACTAACCCTCTACATTACATGTATGCTAAACCTTACCAACACCAATGCACCTCATGTTGGCTCATGCTCCTTGCAGACCTAGACCTTGGAATTCATTCATCAAAAGTTTGTCAAGGGAAAAACCATTGCAGATCAGCTTGCAGACACTCCTCTTCCTGGAAATCAATCTTCTAACTTTGATTTTCCTGATGAATCCATTGCCACTCTTTCCCTTGATGACATTTTTATCAGATGACCTTATTCTTTGATGGTTCTAAATGTCAATGTGGGGGTGGTGTAGGGGTCATCCTCATTCCTCTTGATGGTGAGCCTATGCCACTATCCTTTAAACTTGACTTTGATTGCACCAACAACATCGTCGAGTATGAAGCACTTGTCTTGGGTCTTCAAACTGCCATAGCCTTAGATGTTAAATCCATTAATATCTTTGGTGACTCTCAACTAGTTGTGAACCAAGTCAATGGTTTGTACCAGTGTCATAACGAGGTCCTTCAAAAGTATAAACATCATGTCGACATACTTTTGACCACGTTTGACACCTACCTCATTCAAACCACTCCACGATCCACTAACAAATTTGTGGATACCATGGCTTGCCTCACCTCACAAATACCTTCCTCACCTTCAGACTCTAAAATATTTATCACAGTACAATGGTTGCAGTCACCCTCTTATCTTATTCATGGTGTCAATTTTGTGGGAAGAATCAAAACTGACCCACACGACATTTGGTATAAGTCATTCACTTGACTACCTCTCCCTTTCAATTCTGCCTCCAGATCTCACTAGCAATGGATGACGAGCCTTCCTAAAAAGTGTCTCTCATTATGTCATCATGGGGGGTCTTCTCTACAAATGTGGCTTTGATGGTATCCTCCTCAGGTGCCTCACTAGTTCTGAAATTCCATACACCATTAAATAAATCCATGATGGGATTTGTGGTGGACATTTCAGTGGCCTCATCATTGCTAAATGTATCCTTCACCTTGGCTATTACTAGCCAACCCTTAACCAAGACTGTTGTGAATATGTCAAACATTGTGTGAAGTGTCAGCAGCATGCTAACCTTCACCACACCCCAAGTCATGCCTTACAAGTCACCAGAGACTTTTGGCCTTTCTCTCAATGGGGTTTGGATCTCATCAGAGAGATTAACCCTCATTCTTCTCAACGTCATCAATGGATCATCACAACAACCAAATACTACAAAAAATGGGTGGAGGTCATTCCTCTAATTTCTACCAAAGCTGAAAAATATTGTGGAATTCATCAATCATCATATCATTTGTCATTTTGGTGTTCCTCATCACCTTATCGTTGAAAATGCAAAATAATTCAAAAAAAACCCTTCATAAACTGTGTGACAACTTTGGCATTCAACTCAGTTTCTCTTCACCCTATTACCCACAGGAAAATGGCCAAGCCAAATCTTCTAACAAAACCCTCAATAAAATTCTTATGAAATTCATCGATGACACTGGTAAGGATTGGCACACACACATTCCTTTCACCTTATGGGCTTATCGTACCAGTATTCATACCTCTACCAATGCCACACCTTTCTCTTTGGTCTATGGTACAGAGGTCATCCTACCTCTCAAAGTCCAAATTCCATCTCTTCATATATCACTCAAAGATATGCTCTCTGATGATGATTTCTGCCAAGAACATTTGGCACAACTTGAGCTACTAGATGAACGTCATCTAAATGCTCTCAACCATCTCCAAATCTACCAAAAATGCATCAAACGTGCCTATGAAAAATGTGTTCATGAATGAACCTTCAAAATTGGTGACCTTGTCCTCAAGGAAAACCAACATGTAACCAAAGTCTGAGAAAAGTAAATGAGGAAATTTTTCTCCTAATTGGCTTGGACCCTATATCATTACCCATACCTATGGATCAGGAGCTTATCATTTATCCTCTCTTGAGGGTAAACCCAAACCTGAGCCCCTTAATGCCTTGCATCTTTGACCATTCTATTGTTGAATAAAGTACTACATCACTTTATGTCACTTATATGCTCATCCCTTGAGTGAACCTTTCCTTTCACCTACCTCTTTTAAGGACCAATGACTCAAACAGAATTGTGTGATTATCCATCACCCTTTCAGCCTTGTCTTAAATATGAGTACCACGGCTCTACTCATGGCATGATTCTCATGGATACTTTTCATCCTTTTCAGGATGGAATCTCATGGTCATTAATCACTTAAAACCTCTCTTTCATAGCTAACCTTTTCATGTTATGGTTTTTTCCTTCATAAAAGAGGCCTATACTCCTTTATAGTCTTGTCCATGACTTCAAGTCCAAAAATAAAAGCAAAATATATGGGATAACAAAAACTCTACTCCTTGAGTCAAACTTCTTGCAAATAGATGATTCCCTCAAAAAGGACATCTCTCTCTCTCTCTCTCTCATGTTGCTATAAGTAGACTGCTCCCTCGAAGGACAACTATAAAAATCCAGCCACCTATTGCACTTAGTCTATTCCCAAAAGAAGACTAATTTGTATCTATCAAATAAAATAATTCTGGAGCTTCCCGCATCGATCAACTTCACGAAGACCTCAAGGAGAACTTATTTATCCCAATATAGACTTCCCACATCGATCAGTCTATACATGTAAAAAGAAAAAACAAAATAAAAATTCAAGAAAAATACAAACTTTTGGTCATGGACTTGCCTATTCTGGTTTTGGGTATCTTGCAGAAGGGGCATGTTGTCCCACAACAAGGTTACACTTAACAAATATTCCACCTTACCTTCAATTTATTATCTCCTATCCGCTCAAGGGATGTGGCATGTATTCTACACATTGTGATCACACAACTTCTTTCAACTCTAGACCCATCACTCATGCAGTGTATCTAGGGACTTATGTTTAATAAGTCTAGGGGTATGACAATTATGGTCCTTGCCAAATATGGGCATGCTACTTCTTTTCATTTCTTATTTGTTTACTTGTTGTTTCTTCAAACAGGACAAGACCATCAAAATTGAATCAACCATAACACCTTCATCTATGCCTATGCTTAATTCACCTTGCCTATTACCTATTCAACATTCGACCTTGCCTATTTTCAAACATACCTTACCCAACCAACTTATTCTAACCTACTTTCCTACCTACCTACCCAACCTACCCAACCTACCTACTCAACTTACCTAATCCAATCTCATTCTTCCCTAGTTTAAGGGAGAACTACATCGGCCTGAGGCCCCTTTCACAAGGGCTATGTAGGTAGCACTCTGAGGGCATGGGGCCCTCGAAGGTTAGCTCGGCCACTCTTTTCCCCCACCATTCTTCCCCCATAACCAAAAACCTAGTTAGTTAGTTTCCATAAAAACAATAACTTGGAAATTATCTCCAAAACAAACCATACATCACCCATACACAATATCATTTACTTTCATAATACCAATAACGTAGAAATTAAATCAAAACGAACAAAACCAAACCATGCCTAAACATCTAGTTTCCATAACATCAATAACTTGGAAATTAAATCCAACAATAAACATCTAGTTTCCATAACATCAATAACTTGGAAATCCAAACCAACATGCATAAATCATCAATAACATCAATAACCATGGAAATTTCATTAAACCAAAACCATGCCTATACATCAATAAACCATTGGAAATCAAAAATTTGGAAATAAACCAAACCATGCCTAAACATCTAGTTTCCATAACATCAATAACTTGGAAATTAAACCAAACCATGCCTAAACATCTAGTTTCCATAACATCAATAACTTGGAAATTAAACCAAACCATGCCTAAGCATCTACTTTCCATGACAACAATATAATGGAAATGCAAAACTCATCAACATTCACCAAACCATGCCTATAATTAATTTCCATAAAACCAATAACTTGGAAATTTCAACCAAACCATGCCTACAACTAGTTTCCATAATACCAATAAAATGGAAATTAAACCAAGTCATAAATTATACACCAAACCATGCCTAATCATCTAGTTTCCATGACAACAATATACTGGAAATGAAATCAAATCATACAACCATAACATCAACCATGCCTATAATATAGTTTCCATGATCAATACAATGGAAATACTATCAAACACATCATATGTAAATATCATCATCAACTATATAAAGAATGTTTATAATGTATACACAATATAAATACAAAAAATCTCTCATATACATCTCTCCTTTTCAGCACACAAGTCGGTCTATACATCAAAAATCAAAACACAAAATAATAACATCTCTATGATCTCCATATCATCTTTATGAGGGCCTCAACACCTCTACTACTCTCCCCTGTCTCCTCATCTAGGCCTCAGTCTCCATGAACTAGTCACCTCTCATGACCCTATCCATGAGACCGGTGGCTCCCTGAAACTACTGGTACTATGAGTCCATGAGCTGGTCCTCACACTGGCTTCCTATTGTGCTCTATACTCAACATATGAAAAAACCTGGAGACCACATCTATAATCTGATCCTGATAATACATGGTCTCAGACACAACATCTTTGTACTTGTCCATGGATATCACCTAGGGAGGTGTCAACGCTCTAACCCCAACCTATGGCCCATGTCCCTATACTAGGCCCCTTGTCCCTATACATGGGACCCTGTGTCCTGGTGCCTGTGCCTATACAACGGGACCCTATCCCTGCTATGTGCCTATGTAGCTACTAGTTATGCCTGTAATGTGGCCACCTATGCCTGTAAAGTAGTCACCTGGCCTTACAATCCTACTACCTACCCCCCATCCCCTTTTGCTATGTGTTGGCTGTGCCTATGCCTACATTGCCTGTGCCTACTGCTAGTTGTCCTATAAGGTGGTCACCTATGCCTGTGCCTAAGCTAGCTGCCACTATAAATTCATCACCTACCCTATAATTATCCCTCTACTATAATAGTAGCCAAGTCTGGTTGTCCTGGCCTCAGTGGTGCTTCCTATAGTTGGGCTATCCACCAATGCCTATACCCATCAGAGTCATGCCCACATCATCAATCCACCTATCAAAAACCTACTCCTCCTACCCTATGGGATATGCTGGATGTGGTGGAGATAATGGTCTCTCCACATCATCCCTGTGGTACTGTGGAAAGGGTGGAGGCACATCCTGTTGCAGCCCAAACTGGCATCTGACTCAGTCAACCGGTATCATCTCATGCTCCCCAGGTCATCATCCCTGTATCCATCAAACCAGTTGTAAGCCTGTTAGCTCCTCCACCATGCCTCCATATGAAGGGAAATATACATAGGGTTGCCACAAAATATCAACTCATGATATGCCATCTAACAGTCACCTATAATATGTCACATCTTGTGACGCCTCATCCACCCTAGGATGTGCTCCTATCGGTACCCACCTCTTGAACCCTTCTCTATAAACACCTATGAACCAATCCTATCATGGAATTCCTGGTGGACACAGACACACTATGTGCTCATAGGCCCAACAATGAAGAAGATAGGTGCAACACACACCAAACCACTGAATCCTCCTATAGGCCCACAACTCCCTATAACATTGTACCAGGTACATTAGTGCCCATGCAAAACAAACTCTCTCCTCAATCATATCCTCCAAAACCCCCATCAATTCCCATGGAAATCTCCCACCCTCTGAGTCTGGGAGTGCATAACAACCAATCCCCACCATCATCAACACCATAAGTTGGGTCTCCTATGGATGTGCGGCATGCATATCTCCATAGCTAATGCTTGCACTATGATAAAACAACTCTCCCATGGCCTCTCCAAACACTGTAACCATAGGATCGAATGAATCATCTGAAGAAATCTGATATAAAGGCTCCCCAACAATAGGTAGCCTCAAGATCCTGTAGATGTCCTCTAGAGTGATCGTCATCTCTCCTGTCGGTAAGTGGAATGTGTTGGTCACTGGATCCCATCTGTCGATGAGAGTGACCATCATGTTGTGATCTCAGACTATCCTCCTATACCATCTAACGATGCCTAACCCAACATCCCTCATATGTGCCCACTCATCCTCTATGATGGCTAGGTCACATCTACACCAAAAGGGGTGACAATCTATCTCTCATCATCAACTACTGTCTCACCTACATCATCACCATTCAAACATGTTAATCAATTGGCCCTTTCAATCATTTATTTGACCCTACCTAGCCCAATACCTACCTACGCCTTTCCTAGCCTACCCACCTTTACCCAACCTACTTGCCTGAAGTAATTTCTACCTAGCCTAAACATCTACACTTTATTATTTCATTCTTTTCCCCCCTTCACCTATTTGACCTAACTTACCTCATCCATCCTTGCACCCATTCCTACCACTGTTGACCTATACCTTTGATTCTTCCCTACATCTTCCCATTTCTCCCCATTCACCTTACCTAACCTTTAACCCATTCATTACCTAATCTAACCTAAAACCACCCACCTTACCTACTGCAACCTACCCAACCTTTCCCTAACCCAAACTCCCTTATTTCCCTTCACCAATTTCATTTTTTTAAACTTGGTCACTTTTCACAGTGACCGGCATCAGTCACCCTGACCGATACCAGTCCCCTTTAACCTAATGCTGATGTCAGCTACCTACCAACACAGCCGATACCTGACCAACGTCGGTCACTAGTTCGGCCCTAGGGCCAAACCCCCACATCCCCATTTTCAAAAAATTAACTAAAACACCTAAACTACCCACCCAAATCACCCTCATTTTCCTTTTGATTCAATTTACCACCTAATTAAACTAAATTTCACCCTCCCCATACCCCATTTCACCCAATTTTAAACAAAATCTCAATTCCATTTCAAAATCCAACTTATTCCTTTTTCTACCTTAGTTTTAACCAAAACAACAATGGAGCTCAAATCCTACCTCTACTCGACTCCACTCCATGGTGGTGGGATGTCAGGTCTCTGATATGCCCTCCTCCTATGCCCTCTCCTACCTCTACCATGTCTCAATCCACCTCTTGTCTCTTACCTAATCAAATCACTTAGGTAGATATCATGGGGCCCACAAACTCCACTCCTCACCCACTAACCTCTCACCAACACACTCACTAACCCTCTTTGTCATTTTTCTCAAAAAGTCTCTCTCTCAGTCATTTTCAAATTAGGAAATGCACAAATGAATCTTTTAACATGGATTTTTACATTTTAACCCAAATTTTCCTAACCGACATCAGTCATGGATCATGCCCTAGGTGACTGACATCAGTCACCCTTACCGGCATCGGTTACCCTCAACGGTATCGGTCACCTTGCCTAAACCAATTATACCTAATTTACCCAAAATTTTGATGCAGTAGATGCCATTTTCTTGTTGCCTCAGGCTTACCGCAACCCTACAGACTCACCTAATCACCTTATCACCTACCCCCCTACCTATGTATACTTTGGGGCACATTTTTTCCTACACCTCGGCCTTACCCACACCTTACCTATACACCCACCCCGACCTCACCCATTTGACACTCAATTCACTTACTCATTGTACCTTGTGATGATGCTTACTCATGTTGTTTAGCCTACCACCTTTCCTTTCCTTATGTCATGATGTTTATCTTGACCAGACCAAACCTTTTGGTGCTTTGGAACACACCTAATTCCCATTCCTGCACCTAGCCTCATTGTGTTTCTAGGACCATATCCTATACCTTGGATACCTAGACCACATCAACCTTGTTTGGATAAACTATCGACCTTTGACGATGTAGAGTTTTGTGAGCTCTTCAACCTAGTGCCTTATCACATTCTACACATGTGTGTGCATTTGAATTCCCCCACCTATTACCCACACTGATATCACCATTACCTACACCCACACCTTACCACCTTTTTCATCACCTACCACTTTATCAAACCCATCACCGATTCTTCCTGCTACTTCATCAGTTCCTGGTTTGAGGGGGATCACCTCCACCCATACCTGGGGAAACCTAACCTTCACCCATACCTGGGGAAACCACCTCCTATTTTTTTCATCATCGCTTATCAATACAAGCTACGTGAAAAAAGGGGAAAATGTAGACACCCAAATTAGGTCACACCCTACCAAGTCCCCTTCGATTAACATACATCTAACCATGACCCCTCCTCACATCATTATTAATTTAATTACCTAAATTAAATTAATTTCCACCTCACCTAGCCACCTCATCTCTCCACCTCATCCTAGACCTATTCCAAGCCTATTAATTAACCTAGACTAAGTCCCCACTCCCCTTAACTAACTAGGACTCATTCTAACCCTAACCTTAATTACCTATCATTCCTCCAACCAACTTCCCACTCCATTTAGCGCCATTCCACACTCTTGACCCAGAATTAATTCTGAATCAAGCCAAAATTGGAAAGAAAAGGTTATTTTTGGAAAAGTATGACCTTTTCTCCCTAACCAATGCCAGTTATTCTCGGCTGGTGCCGTCACCTAACCATCCATTGGTTACCTTAAATAAGGATTTCTAATCCTTTACCTGGGTTCATAAATCTTGGCATCTTGAGTTCTATCTTTTACATCCTTGCATCCTTATTCTCAAGTTCTCCAGCAATCTTGTGACATACCAGAGACCATTACAACATCCAGACACCACACCATTCACCAACAGGTTAATCTAGAGCTCCAGTGCACTCACAGGGAAGCATCATGCCTCCTGCTACTACATTCAATCGGGACTAACCTCTCCTTCAACTACCACCACCATATGTTATTCACCTTCATTTCACAAGTAATATTATTCTTTGTCATTTACTTTCAGTAGATTAGTTTTTTATCAGTTATTTTCTTCCTTCTAACTTTTTCCATACCCAGATCTTCTCCACAACACATTCACCCAACCATCTACCCAAAGAACCTTCATACCTCATCCAAATACCTATTTTATTGTCTTTGAGTCTTCATTAAAATCCCACGACCTTCCCTAAGCCTCCATCATTATTTGTGAAATCACAGAGATTGCCAAAATTTCCATTTTACATATTTCTACCTCATTTCCCCTACCAACACCGGTTACCCAACTGACATCAGTCATTACCAGGTATCGACATCGGTCACCTAATTGTTACCAGTGTCTATGATTAGTAATTTATCCCATACCAACGAGCTAATTTACCTACCCAAAACCTCTCAAAACTTCCCAAAATCTCACCCAGACTTCCCTAACATCCTCTGTCATACCCACAGACCTCAAACAACCAACCACCCTCTTTATATTTAGTCTTGTATGCATTTATTTAGACTAGATTTAATTTATTATGCTTGTGTAGGATACCTAAACTATACAACTACAGTAGGTATCTCTATTTCATGTTCTTTGTTAGCATTGATTTGTCTTAAAACATGGATTGATAACCTTCTAGGAAGCACCCTGCTTCCCAGATCTAGCCTCCACTAGGAAATCCACCAACTGATGTTTTTAATGTTATCTTGTGGTCTTGTTTTGTATTTTAGGTAGTCCTTCTGAGAAAAAAAGGAGTTCTTCACATTCAACCTGGTCTTCTACAATGCATGCAACCCATCTCCAAATTCAAAGGTAAACCTCCTCACCTTTACCCTTATCATCTCCAATTCCTTTTTCTCTTGAAAGTTTTGAGGTAATCATGTCATGTTCCATGTTTGTAAGTTTGGGCAAAGAGATAGAAGTGCATCTGAACTCACAAAAAAGGTGATCCTAACTTTTAGTTTATTCAAGGGCCTCCTCTAGAATGTTAAGAAAAAATATCTAACCTTATATTGAATGGTTAGTGTGAGGTCCTTAAGGAATATTTGGGATAAGATTCTATTATCAAGGTAATGCTTGTTCTGTATAGACAAAGCCTTCCATATTTTAATAAATTCATGAAATGATTAATTTACTAATTAATTAAGATTCATGAATTTTTCCAAGGTGCTTTCAAGTAGCTCTTATTTTTAAAACTCAAAAATTAGGAATTTAACTTAACATTATAGGTAAACTATCGAATGAGGAGGAAGCTATTTATACCATTCTAGAGATTCTCTCATCAGGGCCTTTCCTACAAGTTTAGTTGTTACATAGGTGTTTTTTTGGATCCACTCCTTATAATGATTTTCAAAAAATTTAAGGAAAATTCTTGGGGTCCTTGGAACCATTGTAAGAGATATTAGTGATGGTCTCTCCTCAATCCATGACATTGATATAAGGAGCAAGAGGTTCATTTTTGACCATTTGTAACATTTTGTTTTGGATTAGTGGAGAGGGTATGGGATTTCCATGTGCATCCACCAATGGGTGAGGTGTGAAGCTAGGTACATTAGGTACCCCATTTTGAGAAGCTATTTATAACATTTGATTTTTCATTTGAATCATGCTGGCTTTAGTAACATACTCGGAAAAGGCTATTTGATCTAGGAGTTTAACTATCAACACATTATGATCTAGAGAATAATATTGGCCTTTATTCTATAGGTTCTTCTTGGTACTCATCATGCTCTATGTGTTCATCACATTCATTAGTAGGACTCTTAGGGGACTTCTCTTGATCATTATTGCAATGAGGTGTCTTATTATTGAGTATCCCTTTATAGTTGAGATGGGGCATGGTCATCTCCTTTGATATCTTACAGAGACTTCCATCTTTATCAGGTGTAAAATATTTATTTTTATTAAGATGTTTGATGATGTGTCAGTGATCTATATGATAATTTTTAACCACATTACACTCAACTAAGTGACCTTATTTTGAGTGATCATAATGACAAGGTGAGGACAACAGAGCTTCATTGGTGGAATTAGGAAAAATATAAAGATTATCACTTACAAGAAGAGAACTATAACATTTTGGAGTGTCAAGAGGGAATTTAGGCATAAATGAATAGCCCATAGATAATTTTATGGGATTTAGATGAGCCAAGAAGAACCTTAGAGGAGACATTTTCACAAACTAGAAGTTGAAAACATAACTCTTGAAAATTAAAAATTAGATGTGATTGATCATGCACAACTTTTGCAGAAAGGCCGATGATTTCTAGAAGAACAAATGAATAAAATAGGCACAATCCTCCTTACACAAATTTTTCATAGAGGATGATGGTGTTTGGAATGAAATTAAATTGAGATAGACTAGATCAAACCTATACAAAAATGACACAGGGGACGATGGCATACGTAAAGATTGATTTTTAGGTTTTTTAGAATTTTGAAGACTAGAACAAAAACAATAAAAAATGGGTTCTTTTGTTGATTTGTTCTTGATTAGAAGGGAAAAAATATGATTCACGTTGGTCTCACCAAGGATTTATGACAAGAATTTTCTTTTCTAGGCATTGTGCACTATTATCATCTGTTCAACTAGGGTATTCAAGGAAACGAGTGAGGGACACACCAAGAACAAAACACAAAAGGATATAATTAAAGGGGGTACATGGAATACTATGATCCTATACCATAATGGAAGTATCCATTCCACTAAAACAAACTAAGTTTTCCAAGGCCTTTGGTTGAAGAAGAGGAAGGAACCCTATGGAGGTTTTGATACTATGACAGGTAATGATAAATAATAGAAGAATACAATATATATGCTAACTAAAGGAAAGCATGTAACATGAAAGGAAATTAAATACAATATGTTAACCTAGCATGTCCTAAAATTACTAATCTAAAATATAGTATGTAATGAAGGTAAGGAACTACTCTATACAAAAAGATAAAGTGAGTTAGATAAGTTACCTATTGGGGGGAGGTCGTCGATGCATATATATCTCAAAGTTCCATACACAAAGAGAGAACAAACTTCCAGTGGAGAAGGAGAAAAAATTCAATCCTAACTCACTCTAGCTAACCCAAAAGTGTAAGAGAACTAATCTAAGAAAGAATAATCTCCAAGCCAAAAGTCAATATGTAAGAAATCTAGAATTTGAGTGATCAAGTGCAAGTTGCTGCAAGAAAAAAAAGCTAATGGTGAGTTCCTTTTGAGAAATTATCAAATATTATGATGTCAAAATGAGAGTTGGGGTATTTATACTGATGTCATCACCCATGGGTGAAGGTGTCGGTAGAAAATTTGAATTTTCACCAACACAATATCACACGGGTGACTGAATCAGGAAGAGAAGAAAATACAAGAGGGAGAGTGCAAAGGGTCATGGGAAGCAAGGATAATGAAAAATGAGATAAATGGGGTCATGAGAAAGCTACATGTGGGGATAATGTGAAGTAAAATAATAGGATAAGAGAAAAAAGAATAACATAAATGGGATGAAATTTTTTTCCATCTCCATGTATCATCCCTAATGCAATTTTTACGTGAATAAATATACCCCTATCTTGGAATGGGCCCCTTAAGACACCCATTCTAGAGATAGATGCATTAGTGACCTCTAACCTTAAAAGGGAATTATTAGTAACAAGTATCTAAATAGACAACGTACAAATCTAGGTGTATATAATATTGACTAAAAAAAGTCAGATGAGATGGAAATGATGTCATTTGTATCCATAGGATTATCATGTGAATATGGAGAAGATGGTTTTAGTTCAATTATTGATCCATATGAAATGCTTGTGGAGGATTCTGAAGAGGGCCTTTTGAAACCTAACTTGTATTTTTTGTGAGGATTTTGAGAATGATCAAGGATTAAATCATGATAATGAATTTCATAGTGTCTAAGGCCAAAGCCCTACCACACAGACTAATGGAGGTAAACTAGTGAAAAGATTTGATTATACAAGAAGGAAAAATATGATATGAATGGTTTTGTGTGATGTTTATTATTTTGATACAAGGAGGGACAATTAATCCCTCTATAAACAATATTAGTTTTGAGATGTGGTGGCCCAATGAGATAATTTCTCTGACTTTAGGTTCATACATGGGTTGTTTTTAGGGTCTTATTTATGTCTTTGGTGTAGGAAGATAATGAATGGTAAGGAGGAAATAATCCCCCAGTCAAATACGTTACATGACATCATTGAAGGAGGTGTCATCTGGTAATTTTGATTCAGTGACCGAAGAACTAGTAGAGGATTCATTAGAGGATCCTAATTTGTTTTTAGGAAAAATAACATAATTAGGTTGATACATCATATGCCGTGCTTTAAAAGCGTTCAGGTCAGCTGGAATAGTGAAGGCTTTACCTTTATGTTCATATTTTAGAAAACAGTAGAGGGTGAATGGGATATAATGCATAACATATATCCATGGTTTTCCTAACAACATGTTATATTAAAAATCTCCTTTTATGAAATATAATATTTAATTGAGGGTCTTAACTCCTACTTTGATGGGTAAGATGACCATGCCCAATGTGGGAGTGATGGTGTCATAAAAGGATCACAGTACTACTAGTGACTAGATGACGATAGTGTTGTGTAACTTGAGTTGATAAAATGTGTGTGATGATATAATATTGATGTTGGTGCCACTGTAGATAATAAATATCTTAATGAGAGTATCATTGATTTGGGTGGTGATAAATAATGGAAGTTCATGGTATTTAGGTTGAAAGGTTGAGATTTCAGAGTTGTCAAAAGAGATGACAATGGACATTTTAAGGGTACAAACTATATTCATGAGCGAGAATAGATCATATAAGGGTAGTGATATGGATTGAAGTAATTCAATCATGGATTTTCAATGTTGTGGTGAGGTTACACATGCTCATAAAGGGACGTCTTTACTAGATATTGATGAAGTTTTTAATGATGGTATTCTATACAAAAGCAATAGATTGGGTCTGTGGAGAGGAAATGATGGACATCGTATCATTAGAATGTTGGATTCAATAATTCAAGACTGGAGAGATTGAGAGATTAGAATTATTTTGATCTGAAGTCTTAGGTTCTTGTGCATGAGATATAGTAGTTATATGCACTATATTAATTTGATGAAGTGGGAATTTTCTGGAAGAATCCTTGCCTTTGTTAGATGTGGATGTAACAATAGGGGATATTTGGTTGTAGTGGTTTTCAATATATGACAAGTTGGTATGGCTAGATTTTATTGTTCTAGATATATGAGAAGAAGTCCTTTATTAGTGATACTTTGAATGGAAGTGTGAAGGACTTTGCAGTGCTCAGTGGAATTCCCTAGTGTTTGATGATAATCACAAAATGCTTTAAAGTTATACCAGGAGGGTTTCCATCCTCAAGATCCAGATGGCTTGAGAGGAAATGTTATGACATATTGTTGGATGATCCTTTTAATGATTTTTATGTAGTTTCCTATCGAGGCTAAGGTTAAGGGAATTGGTGTTTCATTAGATGATTTAGAAGTCAATGTTGAAGGGATATTTTTTTGCATGACATGCTTAGCTGTTGATTGAGGAATGATCTTAGATTCTATAATGGTGACTGAAATTTTGGATGAGGGGTAAGGCCCCATAATATATGGAAAGGACTTTGGATCTTGTATTAGAGTTGTCATATGATTTCGTGGTATGATTGTAGATGGAGAGATTGGAGGTCTCATATTGAATTTTCTAAGATTTCAGACATAGTGTTGGGTGACTTTATTTTCATAAGATATTTTCACAATTTATATAATGGATTATTTTTCTAAGGGCCTTAAAGAAGTACTAGGTGATATTTAAGTGGATGTAATGGATGTGGGGATATTTATGGACTTTTCAGGGGTAATACTAGGTAGGTTGTGTGATTTATTGGATGTTTCTAGAGTAGAAACACTAGGTATTGATGATGTGGATAATTCAGGTAATGTTTTTGTGATAGGGCTATTATATATTGAAGGTGTGGATGATTGAATCTCGATAGTTGTAATAGTGTGATGAGAGTGGATGACATTAGAATGTGATTGACTAGTGGATGGAGCATGGTTTCAAAAATATCTTTTTAAAAACATTTGAATTCTGATTTTGAGGTGCATTTGGGTTATCAAGTTGTAAATCACCTTTACCAATAAGTTCCTTAAGGACATTTCTAAATAAATGACACCTTTTAATGTCATGACCCTTGAGCTGATGGTTTTGACAATAGTCATTCTCTCGATAACAAGAGTTCTTTGAGATAGATTTGTCAATAGGACAAATACGAGGAAGAGTGATCATAAATATAGCTAAGATTTTCTTGAAAATTAGATTGTAAGATTTTCCAATAGGTGTATACTTACGTTCAAGATGGGTGCACTATGAATCCAAACATTCTTTGGAAGACTCTTTTATGACAACAATGTTTGTTGAATTTTTTATATTTTTCATGACTAGAAGATGGTTTGAACAAGGATTCTGATTTATGATTTTTTAATCTAATTCTAACCTTACCATCCTCAAGAGTGTGGAGTTCCTATTTTCAAGCCATAGTGAAGGCTTCGTCAAATGTCTAGAAAGATTGAATTTGGTATTTGGATGATATATGTTTGGCACAGGAGAGATAAAATATCTCCATTAAATTTGTTTGTGGGATGGAGAAGGATAACTTATTGATTACACCCCTCAATTGGGTGAAGAACTATGTAATATATTCATCTTCAAATTACTTGATGGTGGAAATTTCTGTAATGGTGAATTTACGAGTGATGTTGATCAAAAAATATTCTAGGAAAATTTGAGCAATCTACACAAAAAATAATATTGATTATTGTGGGATACTATTATACCAATCCAATATAGGGCCAACTAAGGAAAAAGGAAATGTTCTCAACATGAGGTCTAGGTCATGTGTGATAAGATAATAGGCATGAAGGAAGGCCCAAATGTGTTGTTGAGGGTCCTATTTGCTATAGAATTGAAGTAAATTAGAGATTTACCAGTGTGGAGGGTACACTTTATATGGTATGAAGCAATGGATTGGTTCATTGCAAATTTATTCACAAGATAATGTGTTTTTGGGACCCATGGAGGTATATTTAAGGCTAGATATCCTATTCATGAGTTCTTATAAGGGATTATTTTGTGATGGTTGTTATTCAGGATTGCATGATAAAGGGCCTAGTTGATTATATGTATGTCGGTTTTGTTTCTGATATGGTAGAGGATATTATTCTATAATGGATTACACATGGTAATGTTATATGTTGGATGTGAAACTAGAGATTCTGAGGGTTTGAGGTATTGATATTCGATGGGCATTGAATTTTTCAAAAGAGGTTATGTCTATTGGTGTATATCGTGGGATGGGTTGGAAGTATGGATAAAGGATTATGACTTATTTAGTATATGCTAAAAGGTGATGGAAATATAAATGAGGGGTTAAGAATTTTGTGACATGTATTGAGATGGGATGGAGGTGTTAATGAAAGGTTGGGATTATTGAGGTGTATACTGAGAGGGGATTTGTGAGATAGGGGAAAATGATGATTTCTGAAAAGAAGAGTGGACACTAGAGAAAGAGATTGTATTAATGAGGGATATCAATTTTGGAATAGACATGACTAGGTTTTGGATGGATGTCGTGAGTTGTTGTGGAGAAGTAGGTTGGGACACACTAAGTGGGATGGCTATCGAGCTTATAGGTGGTGTTTGGGGAGTAGTAGAGACTATAGGATTGGAATTGGAAGAATATGTGTTTATGTTTTTTATTAGGAGAAGTAGCCAGATGATAGATCTAGTGAGGATGATGATTGTTGATTGGTTGTATCTTGTGAAGATACAAAATTGAGATCAAAAGTGGTGATCATGGCTAGTAACGTGGGATTTGATGTTTATGAGATAATGGTAGTAAAATAAGGATAAATATATTGGATGATTGGCTTGTGGTTAGGATGAACAAGCCGATAAAATTCGTAAGTTACATTGGTGATAGGAGGTTGTTATTCAAGTGTATATTGTTGACTAAGGACACCTCGGGAATATATGTAGGAATTGAGAGCCTTGGGGTTTGAGTCCAAAATCTTAGTGAATATTAGATCACCAATGTTGAAAAAACATGGACTAGGAGGATTGGGGATTTATGATGTGGTAGATTGACTACTAGAAGTGTGTGGGAGTTCTTGATTGCCTACTGAAGGTGATTAGTATTGGTCCATCAAGAGTCGAATGTTATCAAGGTGAGACTAGACATTTTCTACGGACTGTTTGAAAAGTTTAATCATGTTGTCATGGTTTTTTATATGGGATTATTGTCTAGTTCAGACCATGAAATAAATAAATAATCACTAAAAAGAAAAAAATCTAGATGGTTTGATTACAATCAAGTAGACACGTCACACAAGAGAATTTTGATTATCTTGATTATTTTATAAAATTATGAAATGTGAAAAATGGTTAATAGGTACTATGAAATGGCAATCTAAGGCTAGTTTTAGGTGATGTTAAAGGATGGCATCCTCAATATAATCAAACGTATGTGAGGCCTGAATATATGGAACACTGAGTTAGCTTATCCTCTTGGTGATGAAATATAAGTAGGTACACCTGGGAAGGAATGTTTAAATGCAATTTTTGTTTCATATGGTTTTGTTGTGGGTTGGGGGAGTTAAGTGAATTCAACTCATTAACTCATAATTAAATTATGTGATCAAGTAAGATGAATGTTATTTTTAGATCCCAAAATATATGTTTTGATTCGATGAGGAAAAACAAAGAAATGCAATATGGATATCAAATTCAGGTACAACAATCCAACCATACAACAATGTGTCCAAGTCCAATCTTTACTTTCGGCAAAGTAAGAGCATTCAACATTACAAAAAAAGAAAGAGTATGTCGTAAATTTAAAGTACATTATGACTTCTGAACGATAAATGTTGTTATGCAATTGTACATACAACTACAAGTAAGTGTGCATATCCTTTTCAGGATATGCATACACATGTGTGGCTATATATACATCTCCACAAAAAATTTAATTCCTAGAATTCTAACTCACTCCACATCTACAACTTATCCCATTTGAAAGAAAAAAATAAAATGGTGGGGTTTGACATACTTCCCCCTTAAAGAATCATTGTATCGATAATTTCCACTCATTAATCGCAATTAGAATAATCAATCATAGAGTTATATATAATAACTAAGGAGAATAGTCATCATTTCATTCAATAACTTGCAATTTTTCATATCTAAATTCAATTTCATTGGTTGTGACATCCTTTCAACCAATAAAAATGATCACACAGTTAGAAGTATGACATAATTATTTTCATTACAACTAGTCATATCATGCAATATTTTATAATATACATAATAAATAGTCAAAAACAAGTTATATAAAGCTGAAAAAACAAGGAAAAGGTTGTTTTTAACTTTCCCCATGTCTTCCCAAATTGTTTTGTTTTGTTATTACACTTTTATTTACAAAATTTGTCTTATGTAATTCCCAAATTTTCTGAAATGCATCAAAGGTTTTCTATTTAAAGGCTGGTTTTAACCCAAAATACATCTATGGTTTACATCTTTTGGATATCTTCATCCTTGATTTATTTCCATTAACTACACAATCGTATCATTCATAGTATTTATATTATTTTATGTTATTAAATTATTAAATTCATATTTACATCTTAAGCAATCATGTACCTAATTAGTAAGTTCAACACCAAAGCTATAGTTATCATAACTCAACATCCAAGTAATGTGGCTCATGCCAGCACCACTTTGGGATCCCTACAAGAAAAGGTATGTTCACAAAATGACTGAATTCATTACACAACTACCCCTCTCCCTGTATCCATCCCAAAATTATGTGGGTATGACTCATACATGACATGAAATACGTGTCATGATTCATTTCCTCATGTTCATTGAATAACGTTATCTAAATCATGACAAAAGTATGCTTTGATCTCTCTGAGACACTACATAATTTTTGTACCTCCTATATCATGATAATCAATTATAACAGTTTATGATCATGAGTTAATTTTGGTCAAGTAAAAGACTTGAATTGAATTCATAGAATCAAATATAAATCATTAATGTTTGTTATGAGGTACTAAGCCTATTTATCTTACTAGGGGAAGATTTCTACATGTACCACCTCATGATTTTTCAATGTAATTTTGTACTTGTTTCATGATGTTGTAATTAAATTTCACTGGAATAATAAGATATTTAAATACATTTGTACTTAATACTAACCAAGAGGGTTACTATTATAAAAGGACAATGATATTCATCATATCATTTTTTACTTACAACTTAATGAATATCATCTTATTTCTTTTGAAGTGCAATTATAATTTAATATTCCTAATTATATTTACTTTGGATTTTATAAAGTCCTTTTTTATAACTTACTATCTCCATACCAATCCATTAATCAATCTTCTTTGTTTAAATAGTAATTCACAATAATAACATATTGTTCTACAATAGTTCAAAAGTATCACAAAACAAATTAATGACCAAATCATTAATAGATAACTTTACTTTCATACACAATACATAATTGAAAGTGTGACTATTAAAGATAGTCAAATAATCACTAGGCCTGAAGGCCTTTTATAAATCCTATAGGAAACTCTTCCCTTTTCAATCCATGAAAGTACATTAATAATAATAGGTTCAAATTAAGCATTGAAGTCAAGTCGTTCTTTTCTTCTTTCCTCAACTTAGAAAATTCCATCAAACCTACAAATAAAATAATTGTAGAACATGGTCAGCTCTAAGTGAACTATCATGGTTTAGATACATCTCTTTCTAGATATTTTAATGCAAAATAATTAATCATTAACCTCTCAGAATTGACAATTTCATAATTAAGAGTCGATCATAGCAAAGAATGTATGCTATAAAATATTAAATAACTTTCAATAACAAATAATTGTTTGTGTCCTTTAAAAAATGCTCAGTTTTTATCCAAACCTTCCTTCTTATAATTAAACTAAGTAACTACTTAAAATTTCTCCTTTTTATGATAAGCAAATAGAAACAATAGGTATGGAATAAGAAATCAAAAAACATATTAATCATTAATCAATACATAAACATTAATCCTCTAAGGCATCATAAAAAAGTGATGTGCTAACATTTCTACCTTCCTGATTAGATTGAAACATAATTAAGTATCAATTGACTATTGAGGTCATCTGTATATAAAATCATAATCATAATAAGAAACCTGTGACATGGATTTTACAGAAGCCTTAGGCACTCAAGATAGCCATCATAGTGGACAATCTCTCTTTATCGGGCACTCCCACTTACAATAGAAGTATATTATATTAATAAACTACTAACCAAGTGTCATGGATACATTCCATTTTTACACACAGACTATCCTCACAATTGTGAACTCATCACAAAAGGATGATTCATCGTCCTTTCCCTTAAGCAAAAACATCTCCCAAAACATAACAACTTATACCCTATTATAACTTGCACATGATTTTGCTTTGAGATTACCATTTCAATCATTTATGAACTTATTTACTCATAACCTTCAAGGATAAGGTACCATTGAAGGTCTGCAGGAGTTTATCATGTCAACCCTTAACCATGACTATATTCTCCTTTATTTATCTTACAAGGAATTCCGAGACTGGAAAAGTCTCAAACGAATAATATATATTTTGACGGATTACAACTGTTTATAAAAAACCATGAAAAAAACACCACCCCAACATGTAGAGATAATTGTGCAAGGATTTTTACTACGATAAATGAGGTTTATCCCCTTGTCCCAAATACCCAATCGAGCATCTATTTAAATCCAAAGAACTCCCCATTCTCTAGTCAATTTTACATATCAACATTACCTAGTTAATGTTTTGATCTAACACAACCTGACTTCAATCGATCTCGAAGAAGAGTAGGGAAAGTCCCTTAGTTCATGCCCAACCACAAGTTTAGGAGTGATTTCTATTATAGAAAACAAATCATTTTCTACATCAAATCATTTTTGAGGTAAAAGGATTATTATCCATACACACACAACCAGATTCATTATAGAAGAATTTTTTTTAACACAACAAGAATTTTTAACTGAAAGGTCAGGCACCCATAAAAAAAATTAAAAACACCCAGTTCTCCAAAATGACCATTTACAACTCAATCAATATTTTAATTAACACACAAATATTATTCCCTCATTTCAGACTAGAATATCAAATCAAGGAGACATATAACCCCTTTATAGATCAAAATATTATTGATCTATTTAAACAGATAATGTACCATTATTTTAGATTAGAATATCAAGACAAAGAGATATAAAAAACCCATGCATATAAATGAAGAGCCCAATTTTTTTTCACTTTTTCCTTTGAAAATTTCAAACAATTCAAACCATAAAATGTATCCCCTTCTTCTTTAGTTTAATACTATTCTTTATGAATAATGCGTTGCATTACCCAAAAAGAACAAATTATATCAACCATGCAACCCTCACAATGCAGGTTAAAACTTAACTCACAAATATTTACCCCTCTATTACTATCTTGTAAACTCTTTAAATTAACAAACTAAAAAAATTGCATGCACACAACCATTAGATCCATGCACAGATTTCACAAGAATAATCTATAAGGGGGAGAACATTTCTAAGGTAGTGGTCCCATGTAACCCCCAAGACAACAGATCCTAAGCAAGTGCTGCACAAATTTTATAGGAAAATGTAACAGCAATGTGGTCCCATGATTTGAAGAAAAAATTACAGAGCCAAAAGAGAGAAATTTGATGAACCATTATTCTGTTGACAGGTGGCCAAAGAAAAAGGAATGCAAGAAAAATAATTACAGCCCCCCACCCATTGCACCCACTCAAATTGACCCTCCTAAGCAGTCGTTGCTCTAGTTTTTCAAGTGAAGATTTTGAATTATGCAGTAGGAAAAAAAATTCATTTGTATAGGACCACCTACACCTACAAATTTTTAGCAATTTCTCCCCATATGGGGCCATTGCCTAAGATGAGAACAAGCCAAAAAAATAGAAAACCAACATGCATGATTGATAGCTTCTTGGATAATCTTCAAGTTTCCACATATCAGGTACATGCATTGAATTCATTCCAACCAACCCATTCCACATTTTCACCTAATTTAAATATACAAACTTGTTCCCTCCAACTTTCGCATTTAGGTTAATTAGATGGACCAAGATTTTAATAATAGCCAGAATAATATTTACTCAATGTGCACGGTAGGGTCTATTCGACCACTTTAATTAATACCCAAAAATTAATCCTTAATACCATCGACTAAACACTTTCCCATGTTAATGGCCTTTCTATACATTTACACCCACCATTCATATTAAGATTTAAAAAATTGACATGATGTTTTGGCCAAAGGAGCTACCAAAATCCTTATAACTTTATTAGTAATAAAAAATCCATCAATTGTGGTCTTAGACCATTATTAATATAACGGTTTTCAATAAAAAAATTATCATGTATGGTCAAAAGAAATCAAAGCCTTTAAGATATTCAAATTCCAAGGGATATAAACAATATCATGTGATTATAATTCCTAACCCAATAACATGTTGTCAATATAAAGTATCAGGAATGACCCCAACCAATGATTCATGATCGGTTAACAAGTTTCATCCACATTATAATGCAATTGTCAAATATATAAATAGAAATTTTTATAACTATGCTCAAGATTTTCAAAATATTCAGATACCTCACCATTTTCCATATTACTTACCAATGCACATGGTCAAAGACCATACTATTAATCTTTTGTTAAACTTCACATATTGCCTTATTGTTAAATAGATCATTCGCCATAATGGAGTATCCATCAGTCGAAGATGGTTTATCATACTAATGAATTCTGACCAATTTCTACATGATAAATGATCATCATGTTGTCAACGGAGTTAGTGACATTTATTATTCTACATTATCTCACATATCAAAGAAATGTATCACAACTTATGTATAAAATTCAATCATACTTTGCAAATATTTACTTTCAACAAGTAGGATAAATTAGGATATTTAATTTAGGTACAACAATCCAATCATACAAAAAAGAATTCAATATCTACTTTAACCCAAGTAACCACTTTCAAAATTACAGTAAAAACAAGAGTATGTCATAAATCCAAAATACATTATGAGTTCCAAGTGAAAAACATTATTGTGCAGTTATACATATAACTACAAGTAAGTGTGAATATCCTTTTTAGGATATGCATCTTTTCAGGATATACATATGCATGTGTGACTGCATATACATATTCACAACAAAAATTATTCCCATCTCTCATAACTCACTCCACATCTACAACTTATCTCTTTCGATGAAACAGACTAAAACTGCGGGGTGTGATATGTATCTTGTTAAGGATATTAACCTATTCTTTGATATTTTCAAAGGTTGGTTTGAATGTGATGGCACACAATATGAGCTCATGAAGGATGTTGAAATTCTCCCACATTAATAGTTGTTGGATGACTAAAAGGTATGAAATGCTTGTGATTAGATGATATTGTCCAGGAATAGTCCTCTATAGGAAACACATCTTTAAACTAGATAGATTAAGTCCATATTGATAGATAAAAGATGACAAAAATGCAATGATTAAGAGTAGTTATTTTGATAGTAATCATAGGTGATTCACAAAAATCACATGAAATCTGGAATACTCATCATTGATTGAAGGAATTGTGGGTAATTCTAGTGAGAAAGTTAGTGTTATGTCAAAATGTTAAAATCATTAAGAACAAAAACTGAGATGTTTTTTTGACTTTGTTTTGATGTGTAAATAGGAAAAAAATAAAAATAAACCGATAGGAACTTACCTTTAATGTGAAAAAAGGATGAAAATGCTTACTGAAGCTTTTTAAACTTGTGATGATATCCTGCTAAATGTTTGACGAGGTGAAAAGGATCTTGAAGATGTGTGGCTACAAAAAATAATGTGGTATGGCTTCTTTGAGTGACAGGGATTCGTTGCAAGGCTTCGAAATTTCTTGAAGTGATAGAGATTCGCTAGAAAATTTGAAGATCCCTAAAACAAGAGTTGTATACTTCTATTTATAATCATTTTCAATTAAATTAGAGTCATTGGAGATCCAGGAAACATGGAGAAACCCATTTGTAAGTGGTTTTAACCACATTCAAAATGGGAGTTTCAGGTATGGGGACAAGGGGAGAGGTTAGGCATGGTTAGGAAGTTATATGGTTACGGTTAAAAGGGTTAGGATGGGTTAAAAGTGGTTAAGAGATTTTATGGAGGTTAAGGTAATTCAATAGGATTTATGGGGCTAAAAAGTGATTTTACAGGGTGATAGTATTGAATTACTCTATGTTAGAATAATAGGTAAAATAATTTAATGTGCATGTATGAGGTGTAGGTGGGTCATGTATGGTGACACAAACCCAATGTCTACACCTCTATGTGAAATAGTAAAACCAATTAGTTTACTTGATGCGATTCCAAAGATAAAACCTTTGGGATTCAAATGAACATAATTCTCTTTCAAGAATTCAAATAGTTTTCTTAGGATCAGAAAATATTATGTATGAGTTAAAAATTTACTAAGAATTTTTTCCAAATAATATTCTAAAATTTCATAGATCATGTCATGAAATATGGATTCCGTAACTGACTGATATATAGCCCCTAAAATTTTCAAGCCAAAATACATGAATTGATAATAAAAGGATCCCAATAGAGTAGTAAAATTTATTTTATGTTGATCCTCTATTGTAATATTAATATGATCATATCCTAAATTTTTCTCCATAAGAGATAACATCTCATGTCCTCTCCTTAAGTCCATAATAACATAAATATTGGGGAGGGAGAAGTCACCTTTACAACAATCTCGTTTATATCCATGAAATATTTTCACACTTAGATCTTGTAGATTTATTGTAGAAGGGAATGATATTATATCCATTAAAATTAATCTATGGGTTGGATAAATGTTATAGCCAATAAATTCTAAAGTTCCTCCTTAACAATGAAATTGTGAATGGGTGTATTTTTAAGATGTTTTTCTTAACAAGTTTACACACTACATGAAGAACTAATTGATGAATGATTAAAGAAATATATAACCTATGCATGTATGCATATGAATTTAAAACTACATTTGGAAGCTCTCGTAAGAGGGCCAAAAAGGTTTTATGCTCTTATGGGCCAAGGGAAGCTCTAAGATTAATGATATAATGTTATTCCTTTATTTCAATATTGATGTCAATAATTTCCTCTATGACAATTTTTTATATGTCTTCCAACTATGTATGATTAGGTGAAACATTTAGTTCCTCATCTAATGGTTCGCTATGAAAATTTTTACCACTATATTGGTCACTTTTATTTTCTTCTTGTTTTTTATTTTATTTTTCAGATAGTACATAAAATGGGTTTTCATTCTAGGACATTGTTTTTAAATTTTTCATTTACTTTTAAGATGTGATTTTTTTGCTTTTGTTGACCAAAGAACAAAACCTCTTCCCCAAATAAATGACATGTATCTAGGTTGATTTTGAATCCTTTATTTTTATCCCCTAGTGTGATAGCATCTTATAATCCCTAGTAGTGTATATAATCCTCCTCCTTATTAAATGAATTTATTGGTATGTGAGTGTATTGATCCTATTTCATGAGGGTGGGGTATTATAAGTCTAGGTTAGGATAAAAGTGGTGAAGGGTGATGATGGAATTATCATAAAAAATGTTTTTGCAATATATATCCTAATAATGGCTATAAGGGGACTCTAGTTAAGTTCTTGTAGATTCATATTCACTATTTGAGGAGGTGTTATTGATTTTATCAGGAATAACACCATATAGTTTAATCAAAATATCATAGCACTCATGTTTTTTGGATCTTAGATTGGCTCTTGAATTCCTTATTCGTGTATCCCATGCACATGGCCATTATTGGTCATGTTGTCCATTATCTTGTTTGGTGTGGTATATTGCATTTTTGTAACAATATGAAAAAATATCATCATGTTACCAAGATCTATATGATTTTTTTATATCTCCATATTCAAGTAAGTCACATAACATAAATCTTCCAATAATATCAAATTACAACATCTTCTTGAATTATCTTAGGTTTTTTATGGCTTTATGACAAGAGAATGTTATTGACAAGGAGGGTGTGATAGAGGTCATACTTTCCAAATATGGTACTAATGATTTCATATTTTTAAACATATTTTATTAATATGGAAATGAATAAACATTATTAAGTTAATAGGGTAATGAATTTTGATGAATTTGAAAATAAGAATCTTTACATTCTACATCAAAATTACTTTCACTCCTATGGTAGATGTATGCTTTATGGAAATTCAGTTCTAATGTTTTATAGTATTGGAAGGGATGAGGATTGTTAGGGATTGTAAGTTATTATCCCATGAATGGGAGTTTTATTCATTGGTGATATGTGAATGGGATGGCCTATATGGTGTGAATCAATGGTAAGCCAAGGAGAATGTTATATATAAGGTCTAGATCAATAACATGAAATCAGATTTCATGTGTGAAAATCCCTACTTCAAGAGGAAGATTTATCATTCATGTAGACCACCAGTAAACATTATCATATGATTTTTTGGTGATGATATTAGTGTCCAAAGTTGTATCAAGGTTTTCTAAGTGTTTGATGAGCTTAAAATTGTAGGTATTTAATCTTGATATATTGTCTATAAGTAATGATTACATATTATAGTGAGTTATGATAGCTTTAAGGTTTAGTAGAGATTATGAATATCATTATCCAGAGGAGGATCACATTAGATAAATATTATTTTTTGAGTAGGGTTGATTTTACACAACCATGGTTTGGAAGTTTTAAAGGTAAATGTTGTTCCAAAATCTTGATTATTTGAATGTTTTATAGAGGATGTTCTTGTTAATAGTATATATTTTGAGAAGATTCAAGATGGATATTTGTGTAGGAGTATTATCAAGGTGTTCTTAAGGTATAATATTGACCTTCTACATTAGTCATAAGAGTTTATAGGATATTATTTTAGTAATGTCATATTCTAACAATACATTCTTGGTATTTGAATTTAATTTTTTTTATGTGTTGTTTATCTAGATGAATGAAGCCAAAGAGAGAGTTAAACATATATGAAGATTTCATGGCTACATGATATGTATTTTTTAAGAGGTTTAACCTCAAAGTAGTTTATAATTTATTTGATAATGTTTAGAGGAAGGGTATTTGTATATCCCAAGTTTGTGATTTTAATAATTGAGGGTGTCTTGTTTATCTGGTATAATATCCCCAAAGTAAATAAAGTCATTAATAAAGTTTTTAATTTTCATAAATTTGTATTTTGAGTGATTTTTTACAAAATTATAATCACAATATTCATTTTCCTTATAGAACATGGGTTTATGTTTACTCTCACTAAGAAAAAATATTTTTGGAAATGTTATCATATTGATTGTTTTGAGCTAACAGAAATAAACAAATAATGACTAACCCATGTGTGCTTACTCTGTATATTTAGTTTCCTATTTTGGTAGCCCCCAATTAATAGTTAAGTGAGGGGTTTTTTCAATATTAGAGTTTGTGAATTCATCATTTATGACATTATTATTCTTGTTAAAGGAATTGGTCTCTTTTGTTATCATAATCTCTTGTGAATGGTTTAAGTTTAACCTTATTAAGGAGGGGTTTTCATTTTGAGTTTAAATTTATATAACCTACTTAAATGTGTCAAAAAAATGCATTTGAATGTGAAAGGCTATATATAGATGTAAGTTAGGTACAAATATGCAAACCATCTATTTTTTAGGAATGGAGCAAGAAAAATGACTTGTAGGTCCTCTCCACTACTATGAGAATTCCAAGAAGTTATCATTATTTATTTGTTTGGTGGTGTACATGTATAAAATGGTGATTTATTTATCCTTGCTAATGTAATAAAAAAATATATAAGAAATCCTATAGCATGGCGAGAGATCCTCTAGGAAGGTTAAACAACTATTTAAAATCTTTCCACATAAATTACGAGTGAACACTCAAAGCATATAGTTATCACTGTATTTTACTTCTTGGTAGGCTATGAAGAATTCCTTGACATTATCCCTAGGATTTCCATCTTTTGATTTTTTTAAAAAATTGTATGGTTGAAATTTGGAGGGAAATGGATGCACTAAATCTCTATATCAAAGGGATAAGGACATAACTCCTTAAACATATATTATAATTATGACCAATGTTGTTATCTTGTAAGTCATGTAATACATCCTTCATTTATTTTAGTTATACAGGTCATGCCATACTTTGAGTTTGTTTTGATGGTTGTATCATATGATTTGGTAGGATCAAGGCCCTTATTGTTTAAATATTGAGTTTGATATGATTTTTTTTAAAAAATTTTCAAGATTATGTGATAAGCTAGATTGAGAAATTGGTGACTTAAGATTCATATTTTATCTTAGATGGTTTCATTTTTTTAGTATTATGTGGTTGATATTGGGTTTTTTTACTAAAGGTAAATGGTTTTGAAGGTACCATACCCTCAATTACAACCAAAAAGGCTAAAAAACCAAGATATAAATGAGATAACAAAGTGATTTTTTGATATGTGGGAGCCACACCCCAACCAAAATCCCAAAATCTAGAAAAAAACTATAAGAGTAATAAGGCAGGGGCCAACTTCCTACAAGAATCCTAACAACAGAATGACAACAACAAAACAACAACTCGAAAACAACACCACAATAGCTGCATAGAGAACATAAAGGAAGAAAAGGCACTAATTCACAATTTTTTTATGCACCTTAAGTGTTACCATAAGTGCCTTATAAATATTCATAGCTGCCCCGATATTAGGGTCACAATTAGACACTTTGAACTTATTAGTGATCCTCCCATTCTTCCAAGCTAATGCAAAAATCCCACTAACATCACAAATCTAGTTATTGTGAACTTGGAGGAGATCAAGGATTACTATGTGAATGGCTAATTGATTGTTATATTTTTCTTCAATAAATTTAACTTGACTAGAAAGTGTGTTTACTTCCTCTTGAAGGCTAGTAATGGAAGCAAGATTTGTGGTCTTACTACTAGTCTTGATGAGAAAATCTACATTGTATTTAATAGTCTTCAAAGCATCATCATGTTGTTTAAACTTTTCAAGAACAAAAGGGGTTATCTGAGCACTAGGACTATCATGGATGATCTCAGAAAGGTTTTCTTCACCAATTAAGTTCTTTTTTCTTGTTACTTCTGAGAATCTGCTTAGGAGGAGGTTCAGTGACAGGGTCATGGAAAAGAGGATTCTTAGATCTAATATAGTTTTTTTGGGGAGGTGGAGGAGCTAAAGAAGATCCTGGGTCATTTTATACTACATCAAAGATAAATTGGTGGATAAGAAAGATGAGTCTTTGATGGAGTGTAATAACTCTTTTATGGCCTTGAACCTCTAAAACATGTTTTTTTTAAGAGTGCAGAATGTAATATGGAAAAATGACCTTTTCTTCATGCTTGAGGTGATTGAAAAGAACCAAATTATGTAGAGGAAGAGTGGACAACATTCCTTCAAGTGTTATGTAGTGAACCATCATGCGAGCAACTTCATCAAAAGGTTATGGAAGAGAGGATAAGACGATGCCTTCATGTTTAATTTTAATTTTTCCCCATCATCCAAAAATAACCTTTCCTCTACCTCCTTATAAAACTTATTATGGAAGAACTTGTTTTCCTCCATACTCAAACCCGTGATGAAGGAGACAAATTTCTCATAAATTCCGAAGTCTCTTCCCTTAAAATTAAAATTTCTATCCTTTTAATTTGCCACAAATTGTAGGGAGATATACTTATCATGGCCTCTAATTTTTTGAACGAAGTTTGTGAAACCTCCAATGTTTAGGGTTTCCTAAAGTTCAACATTTTATTTCCATTGGGGTTTGAAAAATGGCTCAACTCCGCAAGGTGATCCTCCCATCGTGAATGAAACTAGTGGCAGAGAAATTTTGAACTGATAACGGCAACATGTAGGTCTTTTGACAGTAATTCGGCAGCCTAGACACTGAGTCATTTTCCTGATGAAACATGACACCTTTCTCCAAACCTATATATTTTGATAAAATAACTCAAAGTTCTGGGTGTTGATATTTTTATGTTTTATCCTTATTTTTATTAGTATTTATTTAGGTATTTTATAAGTGCAATTTTTTGGGATGTTGATGGTTCATTTGTTTTCAAAGGATCTTCAGATTTAACTAGTGGTTCAAAGGTTATATTTTATTACTCACTAATATATTTGTGAGGATTTTCAAATCAAAATTAGTAGGAAGCTAAAAACCTAGGTTGATTATTCAAAGGAGGATATTGTCACTATTTTGGAATAGAAATTGGTATTTTTTGACATGATTACCTTCCAAAAATTCATGGGCCTCCTTTTTTCAATCTAAAATGCTAAGTTATCCTCATCATCTAATGGGTTATAAAGTGTTAAAAAGGATTAGGCTTTAGATATTTAATATTTTCATCTTTTGTATGAGTTGTTATGTTTAAATTTGACCATAATTTTAGGTTTTTGCATTTAGAATTATTAGTTTCGATTTCAAAAAATGTTTCAGATTGTTTATTTTGAGAAACTAGTTGCTACTAAAAAAAAACCATTTTTTTCCAAATACAAGTATAAAGGGTGTTAATACACATAACAATAAAAACCTAAACTAGCTAATACATATTACAATTTCATAGTATCCCACTTATATACCTTTAAGGTATGTGTGGGTGTATTAGGTGATGTTGTTTTTTTGGCACTACTACATGATTATGGAGAAGATTCTAAGCAAACTATGCTTAAAAAGGTTGATAGGGGAATAATTTATATACAATTTCATTACATGTGATCCAAGTCCATGAAATTGAGAATTATTATCTAGTGGTGTGGTTTATAATTTCAAATCCCCCCTTTCCTTCAATTTAGATAATTTGGTGGAGCATCACCAAAATGATAGCCCATATCTTGATGCTTTTGTTTAGGTCTTATGTATTGGATATTGTAGTTTTCTACCATGTCATGAGAGTTGTAAGATATTACATTTTTGTTTATCCATCATATTTATATAACATCTCAATACAATAGATTTATTCAAATGGATTAGTAATGACCTCTAACTCATAAAACCCTATGAAAGAAAAATAAACATCCAAACTATTTTTGATTTATGTGATCACCTTACAAAACATGACAAGAGAATATGTAGTTTGAGATGATGTTTGAACAAACATGAAATAAAATTAATTGAATAAATAATACAATAAGTAAAGGAATTGAATAAAGAATACAATAATAAAATGAATTGAATAATTATTTAAAAATTCTTAAAATGAACACAAACCAATAAAATCCATGCACACCATTTATTATTTTCATTGAATTTTTTCTTTAACACACATTTGGAGTGCTATAAAAAAATTAGAAGTGTCTAAAAATAACAAACCACAAGTTAGGAAATATGCATTAGAAAGTTAATAAAATTGAGAAATCAAGTCATTATAAAAAATACACTATTGTTAAATAAAAAATGTGAGAACAAAAATTATACTATAAGTAGAAATTCAACACCTAAAAAGTGTGGAAACATCTCCACTATGTGCAGAAATGCATATCATGTACAACTAAATTATCAAAAGATAAAATGCCTCAACTATGAGCGGATGTGTAAAACCAAAATAGGAAACATTCCACTATACACATATGTGTGAATCCTACAAAATAAAACTCTGAAATAGAAACATTTCTACTAATAGAAAAAACATAAATTAGAAGAATAAACATCCCCATTATAAGCATAAACAAAAATAAGAATTATAAATGAATCTTCAAAATATAAACATTTGTATTGTAAGTAGAGAGACAAATTATAAGCATAAACATCTCTACTATAAGAAAAAAAATGTAAAACCTCCAAACATAAAATGTTTAAAAAATATGTCCTTACTATGAATAGAAGCATGGTTGTGGAGATAGAAACATCTGAACTATACACAGAAGTGATAAAACCTATAAAAATGATAGTAAAATTAGAAACACAGTTAGTGGATGTGCAAATGCGATGAAAAAAACACACTACATGGAGTGAATGAGGTGATCCACATAGAGGCAAAAATATGAGAGAAAATATTAAAACATATAATATTAAATATAAAAATAGAATTTTAATAAATTAATATTACTTATAAACCTACAAGAAGAATTTATCAATACTAAAGCCTACGAAAATTCAACACAAAATGCATAAAAGCTAAAGGGGTGTCCCACCAAGTGTGCCAAATTTATGTATTATTTTCAACTATAGATATTTATATAAGAATTAACAACACATATAAGTTATTCCATAATTCAAAAGAAATAAATCAAGATAAATCTAGAAGAAATGAAATCATTAATTGCACAAACGAAACATGAAAATATAACCTCCCTTGATTCATACACTTACTTTCGATATGTGGATGCTTGTAAACCTTTTTTTCAAGATATAAAAAATGTGGTTGCAAATGAGGTATAGATGATGTAAGGAGTCCTTCCAAATTATAGAAAATATCCATATTTAGTAATGGATCACATTAACAAGGGTTTTTCAATTAAGGTTACCTTTCTAAAAATAGAAATTATTCATAATAGTGGGTGTGTCATTGTTATTTTAGGGGTTTATTATATAGGATTTTGATTGGGGATGTTGGTGAATATGGAATGATGTAGATGTAAAGTAGTACCTTAATAATTAGTATTAGGAGAAATTAAGTAGGATTAATTGTCCATAGAATGTTATAAGAAGTTGATGTGAATAATGGGAATTTAATTAATTAAAAAAGAAATGGTGAACAAATTTTTATATGATTCTTAAGTTGATTTAAGAAAAATTTAGGAATTATTTTACCGTGGTATATTTGGGATTTCTACAAGGAATATATTTTCAATAGGAACATAACACTATATTGTGCACATTTATCCAAAATAATTTTTAAAAATTAACATTTTATGACCATAATCTCTACCTATTTTATTTGCATTTGCATATTTTTTCATCATTTCCTCCCTATTTTTATTAACTTTATGCATGTTGGAATGAATTCCTCTTATTCATTTTCCATTTATCCACTTTAAAACATCTTTATATCATCTTACTCATCTACATATTCATATTTTTACATATTTGACAGCTTATCAATCTTCTATGAGCTTCCCCTTAGCTTAGGGTTTATTGATTGTTTACTTTATCTATCCTCTAGTGTTTATTTCTAGTAGTGTATTGCCTAGGTTGCATAACATATTTTTCTAATTTATTTATGATTCAATATGTGGAATAACTTATGGGAAGGTAAGTAGGTAGGTATGTATTTTTTATGTGAGTTCATGTTTCTTATAGATACTAAAATTTGGGAACTTTTCTATGAGAAATGTAAAGTTTGACCATGTTCCCTTCCCATAAAAAATGCTCACAATTGGAACCAACCACTTGTTAGGAATAAATTTTACCTCTTAAACTTAACCTAATAAGAAAGAGAATAAAAATCACCTTGCCTTAGTATGGCAGGGTTTAGAGGTACCTGCAGATGTGGATTGATGATGTTCAATTTTTGTGCTCTGTATACGAAATAATACAAGCTCCTTTCCTACAAGAATACCTATAAATCATAAACACTAAACCGCATATGATGAATATATTATTAGGAGGATTTAATGACAAAGGCCGGTCCATGGAAATCAAATGACTTCTTGATATGGATGTCAATCCATTTGTTTCATCATTTTCTTTACTTTTTTAAATGACAAAACATATAAGGTTATGGGCTAGGGTGAATACTTGTTATTACGGGTCGGTTGATGGATATCACATGCATTATGACTTCTTCACCCAATTCTGATTATGAGAGATTACTTTTGGCTAGGAGGAACTACCTATAATAGAAAACAAGACCACAAAAGAGAAGTTAAATGATATATGATAGTGGATTACCTAGCGTATGCTAGTTCCAGGAAGCACGATACTTCCTTGATGGATGACAATCCATTGTTTAAAAATATTAATGTGATAAATAAGTAGATTCCTTGTAGTTGGTATGATTTAGGTATCTCATTCAAGTACAGTAAGAAAATCTAATATATCAGGCTAGGCTATAGTCAGATCTAAAGGGTTGGTAGGTGTCAGGGTACTGAAAACTGGTCAGGGTCAGGTTCTGGGTTGCTTAGGTTATTTGGTAAAAGTTTGTTTGGTTCTATTATTGGCATAGGGTGTGAAACAAATAGACATAGGTTGTTTTAGTAGAACTGATGATGGTTTAAGAGAGACCGATGACGGTTATGGGTAACCGACATTGGTACATTAGGGTGATAGTAATTCAATGAAAACCTTATTGTAAAGGCTAGGTGAGATTATATGGGACTAAATAAGGGGATTGTGAGGTCTATGGGAATGTTGAGAACACTCAGAGAGATGGAAGGTCGAAGATAGGTGATCTGATAAATAGGTGGGTGAGATTTTGGGTTTGTTAGAAAGAAGGCTATGGAGGAATGGGAATATTAATAGAAGAATGATGACAAAAATGATAACCACTCTATGAACAAAATAGGAATGGAAATGATTAATGATAAAACACTTACCAATGTTGCAGGTTCAATGGTTAGGTGGTGGTGATGATCGGTTGATGGAATGGAGCTTGGTGCAATAGTGCTGCTACCTAGAATGTTACCGTGAGTACCAAATGCTTCTGGATCTATCCTGGTGCTGGCTATGGATGTCTGAGTGCGTGAAAAGGCTCTGATTCTGCTTGCATGTAACTCTCTTCTCATCTTCTTGCTCTCAGAATGTGCCAACCCAAAAACAAGGTTGCTTAGGTGAATAAATGGTAACTGACAACACTTCCTCGTTGACCGACGTTGGTTTAGGGGTGACCGACATCGGTTAAGGCGGGATTCCCTAGGTTTACTAAAATTGGCAGATCTCACCTCTTTTAACTCTGGTTCATTCCTTGATCCATGGATTTGGAACAGACGCTACATTTTTATGAGCAGGAAGGTGGTTAGAGGGATAGGAGGCATTGATTTTTAGGGTTAAACTAAGTCTTAGCTCATTAAGGTAAGTGGGACTAAGTCTTAGTTGGTTATGGAAACATGCCAAGAATAGGTCTAGGGTGAGGCGGATAGGTGAGGTGTCTAAGTGAGGTGGAAATTAACTTAATTAGAATAACTAAGCGATGTATATTGTGAGGGTGGGGATTAATTTAATTAAGTTAGTTAAATTAATATTAATGTGGGGTGAAAGGGTCCATTGTTAGGTGAACATGTTTGATTTGGTTATTCGACGAGAGGCACAAGAGGAGTGTGACCCAATTTTGGTGTGTACATTTTACCCCTTTTTGTTGTGTAGCTTGTATTAGTAAGCGATGCTGACAAAAATAAGATGTGGTTACCCCAAGTGTGGGTGAAGGTAACCCCCCTCAAACTATTAACTGATGAGATGAGAGAAGGAAGTGGTGAGTGGTTTGATAAAAAGGTGGGTGTGATAAAGATGAAGATGGGTGAGTAGGTAGAGCATTCAGATGGACATACATTTTGTGAAATTCCATGAGATACTTGAGTTTCTCAACATAACAAATGAACATTAGCTAGGGTTGTAAATGTCATTCAAACAAGGGTAGTTGAGGTACGATATCGAAGGTAAAGGATACTGGTACGGGTACTTAATGAGGTAAGATGCAGGAATGCATAGGTCTGGTTCTCGGTACAATCAAAAAGGTCAAAAGGTCAAGGTTTGTTTGGATAAAGATCATGACCATATGGAAGGTAAGGCTATTAGGTTAAGAAAAACAGGTATCATCAGTCGCAAGATACAATGGGTGAGGACATGGGAATATCCACTTATTTGAGGGTTAGGTAGGTAGGTGTGGGTTGGGTAGGTGGAGGTAAAAATGGGTAAATGGGTTAAAGGTCAAATTAGGAAAATAGGGAAATGGGCCAGGGTCAAAGGTAGTGACAGTCGAATGCACACAAATGTATGAACTATGGCACTATACCAGATTGAAGAGATTGCAAACTCTACATCGTCCAAGGTCGGTAGGTCTATCCAAATAGGGTTGAAGTGAGTTTGGTATCCAAGGTATATGAATATGGTGCAGAAACACAACAAAGGTCAGGTGTAGGAACGTTTAGGTATGTTTCGGTACACCAAAGGTCAGGTTAGGATAAACAATATGACAACAGGCAAGGTAAGGTCGGTAGCCAAAACAACACGGGTACTAGCATCACAAGGTATAACAAACACATTGGTTCAAAGGTTACTAACAATGTTCCAGGTCTAGGTAGCTAGGTCATGAGCACGGGTAGGGCCGAGGTACATGTAGAATAACAAGTCCCTAAATGCAATTAAGGACACGATATGGGTAATGTAGGCTTAGAGGTAGGTGGTGATAAGGGTGGGTAAGTTCAAATGGTGGTGGAGGTAGGTTATGGCCCTTCAGGCCTAGAAACAGATAGGAGTGGGACAGGAGTCCCTCAGGATAGTCACAGGCACAAGGAAAGGATCCCTCTTTATATGTATCAGTAGGATAGGGTCTCACGAGATAGGCACAAGGGCTGAGGTTGATGGATCCACCACAGACAATATTAATAGGTAGGTTTATGGATGCCTTAGGGAAGTTCAGATATTATCAAGATATTTTGATGGCCACATGGATAGATTCTCTATCTTATGGGGAGTATAGGGCATAACAGGCCTTAAGTGAGAGGACTAGGTCACGGACCCACAATGTAGAGAGTACAGGGGGTCGAAGAGCCCCAGGACAGGGTTAGGGTGAGACTACTAGTGCACAGAGGCCAGCTCCAAGTGAGGGACCATCAAAGGACATATCAAGGTGAGGTGGAGAGAGGTTGGCAAGGCACCCCACTAAAGGGGAGATGAAGGAGACTGATGAGACATGGATGGATATTAGGTGGGGTGACGATTAGTCATCATTGATGATTAGTGTATCCATGTTTTTGACGTATTTTTGATATGTATAATGGCTTGCGTGCCGAAGATGATGAGGATGTAGATGAGATTTTTTGTTATTGTTTTATAATATATCGGTCTATGTGCCAAAGATGGTGAGGCTGTATATGAGAGTTTTGGAAAGATTGTGATTATTATTGGGATATATGTTGATATGTATTTTTACACATACTTTCAGATTTATAGATGATGGTATTTATAGTATGGATGGTAAACATGGTTTAATTTGCATTGCTATATATAGATAGGTGGAAATCAAGTGGATTAGGCATGATAAAGTCAAGGTCATGTAGGCATGGTGGATTTAGGTCTATTTAGGCATGGATGGAGTCAAGTCATAGGAATGGATTGAGTCAGGTTAGTTCAAGCATGATGGAGTCAAGTTTGTTTAGGCATGGATCGAGTCAGGTTGACTTAGGGAAGATTGAGTTACATTGATTTAGGCATGGTGGAGGCATGTTGGTTTAGGTATGATTAAGTTTCTAATTCGTTAATTTGTGTAATTAATGATGGTGTGGATCATGTTAACATGATTTGTAGGAAAATGTATGATTATGGTAAAGAAATTGTAGACAAGATCAAATGAATATATGAGTTATGATGGTAAAGATGTGTAAAAATTATTGCTTATTTGGTGTAATTTCTAGTTATTGAAATAGAAAGGAAACTCACTAGGATGGAACGTGAATAGGAAAGGGAAAGAGGGAATTGGTTAGGATAGAGAGTGGCCGCTAACCTCCAAGGTCCCCATTCCCTCAAAGTGCTTCCTACAGAGTCCTGGTGAAAAGGGACCTTAGGTTGGTGTAGTTCTCCCATAAGCTACGGAAGATTAGAATGAAGTAGAATAGTGGGTTAATAGATTTTAGGCATGGATGAATGTAGGTCGTGGGCATAATTGATTTTTTAGGTCTTAGGAATGGTTGAGTGGTTTTTAATTATAGGTGTATATGATCTAGCCTTGTATATGATAATAAATAAGTAATGAGGAAAGTAAATGGTAAGAGGTGGTAAAAGAGTGGATGAATTGATAAGAACCCTAATGAGACAACCATACCTAAGATGGGCTCATGAATAAAAGAATCTAAAGGTGTTGCATAATGGACCATTATAAAGGTGAAGAAAGTTGCATAATCACGAAAATTTCGCAGTTATGGAAAGTCCCTTGAGTAAAGAGGAAATTAGGCTAAAAAGGCAAGGAGGTGAGAATGGGTGGTTTAACATAACTTAGTGTACGGTAGTGTGTCTTTCGAAATAAGAAACCTAGGATCAAAAATAGGCAATTCCATGATGAAAATTTCATATTTTTGCTTCATTTTTTTGTTTATAATAGACTGATCGATGCGGGAAGTCTATATGGGATGAGTATATTATCTCCTTGAGGTCTTTGTGAAGTTGATCAATGTGGGAAGGTTCTGGATATTTATTATATTTTATAATGACCTTGTATAACTGTCCTTTAAGGGAGCAGTCTATTTACAGTGGTTGAATTAGAGTGAAGAGATGTCCTTGAATTAACACAAAAGACTGTAAAATATCAATTAAGTTGCTTCGTTGAACTGGGTAGGGGAAAGGCTGGTTTTCTGGTTTTGATCGGAGGAACCGATGCCGGTTACTGATAACCGATACCGGTGGGTTCTAGGATCTATAGGTTAGTTGCTTTGTGGGGTAGTTGTGTTGTTTGTAAGGCTGTATATAGGTGGTATTAGGAAATAAGGTGATGAGAGGTAGATGAATGATAGTTAGAGGTAATATGCATGCTGGGTAGTGGATTCAGGGATGGATTTATGAGGACTGTAATTCAAAAGGCATAAGAAATGTTATAACAGAGGACATGCAAGATGTGACTTACTGGTTTTGACGAAGATGCAAGCTGATCTCCTTTGTTGTAAACACTTCTGGTATTTCCACTCATCTCTGCTCGGTTCAAGTGAAGATCTGGACTCTCTTTTTCGCTCCCAATGATCTCTGTTGATTCAAAAATCATTCGACCTGATCCCGAAAAATGAAATTCTGATCCTTTTTTTTTGGTTTGGGGAGCCCATTTATAGCGAACCAATGGCGGTTGCGTAACCGATGGCGGTCGAGTAGGAACCGACATCGGTAAGGAAAAAGTAGGCTATTTTTAGTAAAATAACCCACCTTCCCTGCTTTTCCTCCCGAGAGATCAGTTGAGGGCTTGGTCAAGTGGCTAGAAGGTCGGTTTTAGGTGCGAGTAAGGAGGCATTAGTTATGGATGTGAGTCTAGACCAAGCCATAAGTCTTAATTAGGTTAGTTTAGGGTTAGGGCTAGGTCATGATGAGGTGGCAAAATGAGGTGGCAGGTAAGGTGATGTGGATTTATCAATTACAAGGTAATTAATAAATAATTGTGTAAGGTTTAGGTGATGAGGTTAAGTTGTGAGATGAGATGCGGGTCACAAGGGGTCGTAAGACACAAATTTGGTGTCTACATTAGCCCCTTATTGTCATGTAGCTTGTTTTGTAAAGCTGCATGGACAATACTATGAAGTAGTTTCCCTTGTTAAGGGTATAGGTAATCCCCCTCAAATCTATCACAGATTGAGTGAACGGGAAATCAGGGATAGGGTTGATAAAGGGTAAATGGGGTAGAGGGGATGGTAAGATGGTGGGGTAGGTCCAAGGAAGCAGACGCATGGTAAAATGCAATAGTACGACTAGGGTACATGATTTGACGAGCAAACCAGCAGTGCATAGGCAAAGGTCGATAGTTTATCCAAACAAGGGTGATATAATCCTAGTATCCAAGGCATAGGAAGTAGCTCCAGGGTATATAACAGGTAAGGTACAGGAACATTTAGGCGTGTTCGGCAGTACCAAATGGTTGGTTTGGTTGAGATAAACGTCATGGTCTAGGTCTAGGAAATGTTGGTTGACAGATCAAGTCAAGGACCCTAATCATGCTAAAACATGAACAGGTGAGCTCGATGGAACAAAAGTTACAGGATGGATGGATAAAATAAAACGTTGATTGTGGGTATGGTATTGAAGTGATACGATCGTGGGTCGGGCCAAGTTGCTAGGTTACAGCCTTGGGTCAGGCCGGATGGTTAGGGTGAGGCCTTGGGTCGGGCCGGATGGGTAGAGTGAGGCCTTGGGTCGGGCCAAATGGGTAGGTTGAGGCCTTGGGTCAGGCCGAATGGGTAGGTTGAGGCCTTAGGTCGGGCCGAATAGGTAGGTTGAGGCCTTGGGTCAGGCCGAATAGGTAGGTTGAGGCCTTGGGTCAGGCCGAATAGGTAGGGTGAGGCCTTGGGTCGGGCCAAATAGGTAGGTTGAGGCCTTGGGTCGGGCCGAATAGGTAGGTTGAGGCCTTGGGTCGGGCCGAATAGGTAAAAAAATGGTGTTCAGCAAAGGTGGATATAGGTGATATGTGATTAAAAAAGGGGCAAATGGTAAATAAGGGCAAAAAATTGGGGGAAAGTTGGTAGAAAAACCGATGTCGATTCTACATGACCGATATCGGTTAAGGACCGATACCGGTTCATTAGGGAAAAATGAAACCAATATCGGTTAAGGGTGAAAAACCTATAAAAAGAAAAATATGGCTTGTCATTGTCACTTTGTTATTTTGAAAACCAAATTGACTTGTCTGACGTGGAGAGTTGAGATTGGAGGTTTATTGAGTGAGGTGGAGCTATTTTGCTGGAGGAGTGAGTTGTTTGCGGGCCCGAGTGAGGAGGAGGCAACAGTTGATTGGCCGGGGACCCAGCAGAGTAGAATTGGAGCCATGGCACAGGCAGGAGGAGCAGGAGGGGCTGGACCAGCTGGACCACCACCACCCATCCCACCACGACGACGTGTCGTCGTACGAGTAGGCTCAGAACTTTTTATTTTGTGCATTTGAATGGTATTAAGCGAAATTGGGGGTTTGGGTAGGAATTTACATTTTTTAGGAAATAATGAGTAAATTGACGTAATTTGAAAAATGAAGAGGATAGAGGGCTAAAATAGGGCAAGTCGACTGGGTGGGTAGGTTTTTATGGTGTTTGGGTGGGGTGGGGTGTTGGGTGGGGTGGGGTTTGGTTGGGGTGGGTTGGGTTGGGTTTGGGTAGATTTTGGGCTTTAGGTGGGTTTGGATGTTGGGTGGGGTGGGGTGTTGGGTGGGGTGGGGTTTGGTTGGGGTGGAGTTTGGTTGGGGTGGGTTGGGTTGGGTTTGGGTAGATTTTGGGCTTTGGGTGGGTTTGGATGTTGGGTGGGGTGGGTTTGGATGTTGGGTGGGGTAGATTTTGGGCTTTGGGTGGGTTTAGATTTGGGTAGATTTTGGGCTTTGGGTCGGGTAGTGGTTTGGGTGGGTTGAGTTGTGGGTAGGTATGGGATTTGTATGGGTTGGGGTTAGGTGGGTTTTGGGTTGGGTGGTTGAAGGTAGGTTGTTAGAGGGGGGTGCTAGCCTAAACATCATCTCTTCAAAAGCTTTTCAACAAATGAATATCCCTTCTAGCTACATGTGTGCCAACCCCATCGTGTTGCGGTCATTCAATGACGGTATTACCTCTACCTTAGGCACCGTGATCCTCAACATTCGGGTAGGACCACGTACTTTACCCGAACTCTTCTATGTCCTTGAGGGAGATTTCTAATATAATATATTGCTGGGTCATCCTTGGATCCGAGCCATGGGATGCGTTCCCTCAACCTTACATAGATGCATAAAATTTGAGTACAAAGGGAAGTCCTACACCTTAAAAGTTGATCCTCCCCCCTTTAAAACCTGTAATATGTTATACCACCCAAATGATGTGTTGGTACCAATCAGGACACCCGTTCATTCAACCCAACCATCTTCTTCAACTATGCCTCAACCATGTACCTCAATCGCACCTACGCCTTCAACTAATGAAACCACCATCGCAAAAACCACTTCCCTTCCCGCAGCTAACATCCCAACCACAGACCCCTTAGTAGATGTTTTTTAACGCCTTATGCTGGGGGAGTATCGCCTATATAACGTTAGTTCTTTCCATACCCCACAGGAGTACGGACAGGTACATGCCCATCCTAACTATGACCATCGTGTGGGGGAAGTAGTCTCCTACGGACCACCTCACTACCGCACTAACCTAACGTATGGGGGTGTCGACGCATCTTCCGTTGCCCCTGAGCCTCCTCTTGGTGTGGTTCCTTTCCAGTCTGATTTTCAATACCTTACCAATCATCGCTTTGCCCTCACCTTCTTGACTCGCTGTGCTTGGAAAGGCTTTGGTTTTGGTCTTTATGAACAAGGCTGACATACGCTCATCCCCATCACCACACGCAAACATAATGATCGCAGTGGTCTCAGTTTTCCTGAAACACCTACACAGGAGACACCTTATGTCAGCTGTATTCTGGAAGAAGACGACGTCACCCCTACCAAACCATCATCACCCACAGAATCTATATACCCTGAATCTATCCCTCCTAACTTTTTTTTTTTATAAATGCTATCTTCATAGGTCCTCTCACTTATCAACGCGATAATGAGGACCCATCTTATCTTCCCCTTCTGTATCCAGACATGATCGAAGAGGATTTTCCTTTGATTAATGTTGTTGAGTGTCAGGATGACGACTCCATCCTCACTTACCTTGGCGCGGATGATTCTTATATTCAACAAGCCTTACCATCTGAAACCCAAACCATGCTGAACGAATCTACAATAGAAATCAACATCCACACGGAGGAGGATCCTCACATTGTGAAGATCGGACAATCCCTTAACGCATCAGAACAAGTCAGTTTCCCTGCTAATATGAATTAACACAAAAGACTATAAAATATCAATTAAGTTGCTTCGTTGAACTGGGTAGGGGAAAGGCTGGTTTTCTGGTTTTGATCGGAGGAACCGATGCCGGTTACTGATAACCGATGCTGGTTACTGATAACCGATACCGGTGGGTTCTAGGATCTGTATGTTAGTTGCTTTGTGGGGTAGTTGTGTTGTTTGTAAGGCTGTATATAGGTGGTATTAGGAAATAAGGTGATGAGAGGTAGATGAATGATAGTTAGAGGTAATATGCATGCTGGGTAGTGGATTCAGGGATGGATTTATGAGGACTGTAATTCAAAAGGCATAAGAAATGTTATAATAGAGGACATGCAAGATGTGACTTACTGGTTTTGACGAAGATGCAAGCTGATCTCCTTTGCTGTAAACACTTCTGGTATTTCCACTCGCCTCTGCTCGGTCAAGTGAAGATCTGGACTCTCTTTTTCGCTCCCAATGATCTCTGTTGATTCAAAAATCATTCGACCTGATCCCGAAAAATGAAATTTCGATCCTTTGTTTTTGGTTTGGGGAGCCCATTTACAGGGAACCGATGGCGGTTGCATAACCGATGGCGGTCGAGTAGGAACCGGCATCGGTAAGGAAAAAGTAGGCTATTTTTAGTAAAATAACCCACCTTCCCTGCTTTTCTCCCGAGAGATCAGTTGCGGGCTTGGTCAAGTGGCTAGAAGGTCGGTTTTGGGTGCGAGTAAGGAGGCATTAGTTATGGATGTGAGTCTAGACCAAGCCATAAGTCTTAATTAGGTTAGTTTAGGGTTAGGGCTAGGTCATGATGAGGTGGCAAAATGAGGTGGCAGGTAAGGTGATGTGGATTTATCAATTACAAGGTAATTAATAAATAATTGTGTAAGGTTTAGGTGATGAGGTTAAGTTGCGAGATGAGATGCGGGTCACAAGGGGTCGTAAGACACAAATTTGGTGTCTACAGTCCTCTTTTGGGGGATTCATATTTTACTAGAAGTTTCAGTCAAGGAGTTGTATTCCTTTTTGTTTTTGGATGTCTAAGTCATGGAAAAGAATATAGAGGAAGATTAGGTTCTTGTTTAGATGACAAGACCGAAGAACACAAAAATTAACTATGAAAGAGGTTGTTTCGAGTGATGAATGACCATGGGATTCCATCTTGAAGAAGATTAAAAGTATCCATGAGAATCATGCTATAAGTAGAGCCATGGTGCTCATATTGAAGATAGGGCTGAAATGTGGTGGGAATCACATGATTATTTTTGAGTCGCGGATCCTCAAAAATGGGTAATATAGAAGGTGAACAATGCTCAAGGGATGAGAAATCAACTGATTGGGAAGTGATATCAATAATAAAATTGTAGAAGATGTAAGGCATCAAGGAGATCAGGTTCAGTTTTACTTTTGAGTGAAGAAAAATGATAAGCACTTGATCCATAGGCATGGGTAACGATATAGGGTCTAAGAAAATTAGGGGAAAATTTTCCCCATTTACGTTTCTTTCTTTCTTTACATGTTGATTTTCGTTTAAGACAAGGTCACTGACCTGAAAGGTTCATTCATGAGTATGTTTTTCATTGGCACATTTGATACATTTTTGGTAGATTTGGAGATGGTCAAGAGCATTGAGATGACATTCATCTAATAACTCAAGTTGCATTAAATGATCTTGGTGAAAGGCATTGTCATTGAGTATGTCTTGTAATGAGATACGAAGAGATGGAATCTAGACTTTGAGAGGTAAGACAACCTTAGTACCATAGACCAAAGAAAAGGGGATGGAAGAAGCCAAAGTGTGAATGCTAGTACGATAAGCCCACAAGGTGAAAGGGATGTGTTTATGCCAATCTTTCCCAGTATCGTTGACTACCTTCATAAGAATTTTGTTAAAGGTTTTATTGTTGATTTGGCATGACCATTGGTTTGCAGGTAATAATGTGACAAAAAAGTGAGTTGGATGCCAAAAGTGTCACATATTTTACATAGGTTTTTTTTTTTGAATTATTTTTTGTTATCAGTGATAATACGATGAGGAACACCAAAACGAAAAATGATGTGATGGTTGATGAATTCACATATTTTCTCAGCTTTTGTAGAAATGAGAGGAATGAAATCTACCCATTTAGTGTAATATTTGGTAGTTGTTATGCTCTATTGGTGGCATTGTGAAGAATGGGGGTTGATCTCACTAACAAGATCCAAACCCCATTGAGAGGAAAGCCAAAGGTCTCGTGTGACCTGCAAGGCATGACTAGGTGTGTATGGAGACTAGCATGTTGTTGGCATTTCACACAACATTTGACATAATCACAACATTCGTGGTTTAGGTTTGGCCAATAATAGCTTAAGTGAAGGATGCATTTTGTGATGGCCAAACCAATAAAGTGACCTCCACAAATTCCATCATGAACTTCCATAATGGTGTATGGAATTTTAGAACTCGTAAGGCATCGTAATAGAATGTTGTCAAAGCCATGCTTGTAAAGAAGACCACCCATGATGACATAATGGGAGACACTTTTAAGAAAGAATCATTCTCCATTACGAGTGAAATCCATGGGTAAAATTGAAAGGGAAATATAGTCTACATATTGCTTATACCATACGTCACGTGGGTTAGGGGCAATGGTTCTAATAGATTATACCTCTCAAGGTAAATAAGAGGGTGATTGTAACCTTTGTATGGTGACAAATATTTTAGAGTCAGCAGGTGAAGCAGGTATCTTAGAAGCCAAACAAGCCATGGTATCTGAAAATTTATTGGTAGGATGTGGGGTGGTTTGAAGCGTATAACGGTCAAAGGTGGTCAAAAGTATGTCTACATGCTACTTATATTTTTGAATAATTTTATTACGACACTGGTATATACCATTGACTTAGTTTATGACCAACTGAGAATCACCAAAGATAATGATTGTCTTAACATCTAAGGCATATGCAGCCTGGAGACCTAATACAAGTGCTTCGTATTCTGCAATGTTTTTTGCAAAATCAAAATCGAGATTGAAAGACAAAGGCATAGGTTCACCCTAAAGGGGAATGAGGATAACCCCAACCCCACTAACACACTGACACTTAGAGCCTCTTGGTATCAAAATTTGTTCTACCTTTCATCTTGAGTAGCAACAGAGATAAGATGTGGAGCTTAGAGGTAGATATATCATAGTGTGTGTCATTTTGTAGCCGGGGATGAGATCTAACTGGCCCTTTGTTACTCAGATTTGTGGAGAGATGGATATCACCTTTAAGAGGATTTTACCTGTCCTCACTACTTTAGGTCATTCCTTTTCAACTAGGTTGAGAGGACCCTTAGTGTAACCTCTATTTGATGAAGGAGATGGAGATATCCTTCATTTGGACAAATTTTATGAAGAAAACCTTGGGAAAATATGGTCAATGCTCCATAATTTAACTATTAAGAGTTGTCACTTCTAAATGATGGAGATACTTTCAACACATGGCTAAGGTTACTGAAGACATTAAGAAATCCTGAGTGTTCTGCATATTTTAGTAAGTAGATTTTGTTCCTTTGTTGATATAAAGGGAAAAACAAGGGTAGTTCAGGATGTATCAATGGTTTTTGAATGATTTTGGTGAGAGATGAAGTAGAATAAAGTTGATTTTACTAGATCTTTAAAGGGACTTCACAGCAATGAATAACTCAACAATAGAATACTTAAGAACAATTAAGACGCTCCTTCAACTAGAAGTTGTGCTTTAGTGGAGGCCCAGATCAACACATTTTCACATAATATTTAAGAATCTAACACGAAGGATTGAATTGAAAGACTCAATTAAACACCAAATTCTCTAATCAATCATGCCTAAGGTACACCCAAAGACTTACAGACAATATTTATAAAAAAACAACAATGAATTGATTTTAATTTTTTTTATCTCATCCAATATGAAGGTTCTTCTTAAAATGAAATTGAAAATACAATTAAACTATCATAGGGACGAGATCCTATGTTATTTCATAAACATTTTAATGTAATATTGTAAGACGAATGAAAGAAACTATTTACAGACATTCTGAAACAAAGAAGACAAAAATTTCTAGAGATTGGACACAAATTAATTTTGAAATTGCTTAAACTCATGAGGAGGAGAAAGCTTCCAAAGCAATCCCAGTGCTCATCAATGACTATACATATGTATCCAACTTGACATGATAGAAAATATATCACAAAGGAAATCAACCAGCAATCTCAAACAGGTTTCTCAGAATACGACTTTCTCAAATTTTCTCTTAAGAATTCAAAATCCAACCTTTTGCAAGAGTATTCCCATTGCATTTATACATTTTTTGCACTCAATCACCCCAAAAGAGAATAATATTTGAGGGACCTTTTCTTGTTACTAATTTGTTTCAGACAGCGATGTTTAACAAATTTAGATCTAAAAGTTGCCAGGTGTTCCAATTGTGAACTGATCATGTTTCTTGGGCCCTTGACTAATGACTAGGATGCCATGCCACAACTTTTTAGAAATCCTTCTAATCATTCTGATTCTGTCATCCAAGAAATCCCCTTTTTAATCATTTTTCAGAGACTCTGCACAACTTGATATGACCGGTAATCTTTTTTGCTCTCAAGGCAACACCTTTTTTTTATCTTTTACACCTGTAACTTCATCATTTTATCCCTTTTCCCTCTCTTTCCTCTACAATTCTGCCCGCATCCATTTCCTCTGGTAATTCCCATTTTTGTGAGTTCCTAAACAATTCCCACTTCAAAATATTGACCATTAACAATCATTGGACTCATAATTTAAGTTTCAAATCCATTCAAATGGCACTTTACAGATAGAGACGACAAGGAATTTCAACAAAGAATCATGAAAAACAGTGTGTATTCACATCTCCAGGAGTCTTGGAGAAAAAATGGTGGTAAAATAGATGAAATGTATAGTAACTATTGATTCTTCCCCTTTTCTACTTTTTATCACAACCATCCACATGTTTCCTTGGCGCAACTATAAAGGAGAAGTATAGGGGCAAGTTTCCAAACAAGCATGGGCCTTCCACATGTCCTAGGCCCAAGAAAAATGCCTTTTGGCCTTTGAAAAGTCTCAGTCTAAAAAGGAGCTAGTGGGAGCCTCCACGTGTCTTCATGGCACTCTTTTGATATGGTTCCAAGAAATAGAGACCCCAAACGAGTGCGGGCTCACCACATGTCTCAGTCAGGAAGAGTTTTTGCAAAAGTTGAAAGTTCAGTGGAAGGCACCATATGTCTAGCGTCTGAGACAGTTTATTTTAGCCATTGAAAAGTCCAAGCAAAGGGAAGAGTGAGTGGAATCCTCCAAGTGTCCTCCTAGAAATTCTTCAAAATAAAACTTAGGGGCCAGTCCCCAAATAGGCATGGTCCCTCCATGTTTCCCAGGCCTCCAGAAAGTTTCTTGAAAAGTCTAAGTATGGGAAGACCCAGTGGAAGCCTGCACATGTCTTCATGGTGCAACTTTGAGATGGTGCCCAAGAGCAGAGACCCTAAACAAGCATGGGATAACCACATGTCCTAGGCCTTAGAATATTACTTTGAAAAGTTTAAGTACAAAGAGGAGCCGACCGAAGCCTCCACATGTCTCCCTGTCGCAATTGTTAAAGTGGGACCCTGAGATGGATCCTCAAATGAGCGCTAGCCCTCCACATGTCCATGGTCCACCAAAACTGTACCACCTACATGAAAAATTTGGCTAAGTCTAGGAAAAGTAGTGGAAACCTCCACGTGTCCCCCCGGCGCAACTCCAAGGCCAAACCAAAAGGTGAATTTTCAAATGAGTGTCGTTCCTCCACGTGGACAAGTGTTTAGTTTAAGTGAGCCTTATAGTATTTTAAGTTCCCTTTTGAGCTGCATCTAACCAAAAAGGGCCACGTTTCCACTGATTCTGAGATGTAAATTTGACTAGGAAAAATACACCTGTCAAACTACAAAATTCAAGAAAATCACCATTTGAGCCCGAAAATGTATCTTTCTTCAAGGACAGAGAATTTGGAAATGTTATAAGGATCAAATATGATCCTACAAGATACATCTAATAACACTTCCATAGGTATTTGGGACAAAAATGACAGGGACAACAAAACATGACTGTGGAAAATATAAGGAAAGGAAAAACCTGAGTTTTATGCCCAAGTTATAGACTCTTTCATATGGACAGAGGAACGAAAAAAAAATTATGGAATTTTAAGTGATCCTCGACCAAGGAAAGGACTGATCAGGGCAACCAAATGGAGGATAAAATCTTCAAGCATGAATACGGGGAGATAGAAAACATGATAGATCCCGCAAACTGGAGAACTTCAAGGACAAATGGGATGAGACTAATTTGAGCACCAACATCGGCTCTGACTCAGTGATGGGCACTCCCTATGAGTGCCACAAGAACAAATAGTAGACCAAGTGCCAAAAAAATATCATTGGGTAATGGAGTCAAAGAATAATCTTGGAGATCAGAACAACCATAACCATCCTCCAAAAATGAACCAAGAAACCAATAAAATCAGTTTACCAAGGACCAAAACAAACAAATACACAAAAGCAGACAAGAAAAAATAATTATACAGTATAAAAATGGAATATACTTTGATTATAAGAAATCAATCAAGGAAATGTTTCAAATTCCTTTCATTAACATGCAATTCAAGCAATCCCCCGTCTAAGTATTTTGGGAAGAAAATATTTTCACCAATTCAAATATCAATGGAATAAGGGCCCATCCACAATGCATCAAATTTTCCATGCTTCCCCTTATCTTCATGCCTGTTATCCCATAAAATCACAAGATCCCCAATGCTGAAAGCTCTGGGAGTCACCTTTTTGTCAAATAACTTCTTCAACTTTTCTCTAAACTTCACATGCCACTAATGGGATGCCCTTCTTTCTTCATCCAACTCAATAATCTGATTGATTTGAGCATCATATGGACTAACTTCTTGGTCTTCAATTTTTTGAACAAACTGAAATGAAGACAACTACAAATGGAGGGACAATAAATCTTGAGTTCCATATACCAATTCAAATGGGCTTTTACCAATATCTTTGCTGACAGTGATTCTGTCACCCCAAGCAACAAACTTTAATTGCTCACCCCACTTCCTTTTATTCAGATCCAAGGTTCTTCTAATGATCTTCAACAAGTTTTTATTACTGGACTCAGCTTGTACATTTCCTTAGGGATTTTAGTTAGAAGCATATGTCAGATTGATTCCATACTCTTTACACATTTCCACCAAAGGTTTGACTCTGAAACTTGTGGCATTATCAGCAACAATTTTAGCTGGTACTCTGAATCTGCATATGATTTGATTCAGCATGAAGTCCATGATAACTTTGTGTGTTTCCTTCTTGGTGGGGATTGCTTCCACCCACTTAGTGAAATAATCAGTGGCTACAAGAATCCATTTATGACCAACACTGGAAGGATAAAAAATTTCCCCAATGAAATCCATTCCCCATTATCTGAATGAGGATTCAACTGACACAAGATGTAAAGGAAGGGATCCTGAAGCTTTCATTATTCTAGAAAAATGCTGACAACTTTCACGTTTCCTAACCAATAGAGTTGTATCCTTGAAGAGAGTTGGCCACTAATAACCAGCCCTCAAGAATTTATGTGTTGTAACTCTTCTAGCAAAATGTCCCCCACAAAATCCTCCATGGAGATCAACAATTATTTTGGGGGCCTCATCTTCAGTAATGCATCTCAAGAGCACTTCCTCGGGGTTCTTCCAAGCTAATCCAAAATTAGTAATGACATACTTTTGAGAGGTTAACTTAAGATCCCTTTTCTAATTTTTACTCAAATGTTCAGGGCAGCATAGATGTCTAAGATAAAAGATTATATCTTTGTACCATTCATAACTTACCAACTTTTCAAGGACATCCACCCTTTCTCCTTCTACTTCATTCACCTCAATAGTTTGCAAGTTTCTCTTAGCGATAATCTTAGCTAGGCCCAAACCTATTGCCAATTTCATGGTTTGGATATCCATGTCATACTCCTAGAACTTGTTCACCCATCTATATATTTTGGTTGAGACCTCCATCTCTGATAAGATATCTTTCACCATGGTCTGGGGAACATAAGAAAAAAATTTAGAGCTCAATATGTAGGGTCTGAAAACCTTTGTTGCTTTCACTAAGGTAAATTCTTACTTCTCCATGATGGTGTACTTCAACTCAGCTCCCTAGAATGCCTTACTAAAAAGGAAATTGGTGTCTCACCCCCTTCATCATCCTTCTGTAAAAAAATAGATGCAATGGTGTTTTTTGAAGAAAAAGAAAACACTTGAAAAGGCTTATTGTAACTTGGGGCTGCCAAAAAAGGGGCATGCTTTAGTGCTTCTTTGATCCCATTGAAAGATTGAACGGAAACTTCTTCCCATTTGATAACCTAGTCCTTCTTTAACATGCTAGTAATGGGGATGGTCAACTCAACAAAGTTAGATACAAATCTTTTGATAAAGTTTATTTTTCCAAAGAAGGATTGAATTCCATTCTTAGTTATTGGAATTAGAACCTCGTTGATGGCTTCCACTCTCTCTGGATCAATCATGACCTCTTATTTTGATAAAAATTAACCAAGAAGATTTTCCTTTTGCACTCCAAAGTGGCACTTCTTGGGATTAAATGATATGCCATAATCTCGACACCTTATCAACATTCTCTCTAAGTGTTGCAAGTGATCATTTCTTTTTCTAGAAAACGTAGTTACATCATCTTGATAAACAACAATGAAGTCATTAATATAACCAGAAAATGCTACATCCATTACTCTTTGGAAAGTTTCTCTAGCATTCATTAAGCCAAAAGGCATCCTGACATAGACATAACTTCCCCAAGGAGTGTTAAAGGAAATCTTTATTCTTTTTGACTCCTCCACAACAACTTGATTATAGCCAGAGAAACCATCTAGAGTGGATAACAGTTCAAAACTAGTTACCAATTGTAGCATATTCTCCATGTTTGGAAGAGGGTAATTATCTTTCAAGGATGATTTTTTTAGGTTCCTAAAGTCTACACAAAACCTTATATCACCATTATTTTTTCTGATAGGCACTATATTTGTAATCCAAGATGAGTACCTTGTGGGCTGAATGATCCCTCCATCCCTCAACTTCTTCAATTCTTCTTGCATCTTTAAAGAAAGGAGTGGATTGATGGGCCTCTATTTTTTCCTGAAATGTTTGGCATTAGATTCAAGAGGAATCTCATGTTGGAACAAATCTTCCTTATACGCCTTCAAATTTGAGTAAGACAAAGCTAGACAATATTGATATTTCCTCAATAATTGAATATAGGACTACTTCTCTTCCTTGCTAAGATTGCTTCCTAACTAGATTTTACATAGCTTTTCCTTTGTGCCTAGGTTGTGCTCTTCCACATCTCTTGAAACTGACATACTCCTTTTAATAATGTAATAAGCATTATCAAAGGAATCAAGAGCCACCAAACCTCTGGGAATCATGTTTTTCTTCAGTTGGATGATGTATTTACTAAATAAAGTTTCCTTTCCTTCAACAACACACACCATTGGTTCCCAATCTATATTTTGGTTAGCAAACTCACCTTGGTTCTGTAGAAATTTCACCTGGGCATTATCATCAAACACTTTCCAATTTTTAACATTATCAAGGATAGATGGCCTTGTTAGTATTTTAACACCATACTCACAAAATGAAGACACTGTACAATTCCCAAATATGGATCCTAGAACTCCTAATGTGTCTGGAACAACATTAAACTTTCTATCATGGTGCACAATATTAAAAGAGTCAAACATTTCAATCAAATCCCAGACCACATGCTTGTATTGTTTCATTCTCTGATTTTTAGTAGCGTACAGTTTTCTAATTTTCTTGACAATCAATTTTGAATCCCCTTTGACAATGATAGCCTTTATACCATATTTTCATGTAATTCTCAAGCCTAATAACAATGCTTCATATTCAACAATGTTGTTAGTACATTCAAAGTGACATTTAACAAATTATGATCCAAAATATTCCAGGTGGACCAATTTTGAACTGATCACATTTATCGGGCCCTTGACTAATGACTAGGATGCCATGCCACAATTTTTTGGTAATCCTTCTAATCATTTTGATTTTTTCATGTGAGAAATCCCCTTTTTAATAATTTTCTTGAGACTCTGCACAAATGGATATGACCGGTAATCTTTTTCACTCTCGAGGAAACACTTTTTTCATCTTTTACACCTACACTTTCATTATTTCAACCCTTTTCCCTCTCTTTCCTCTACAATTCTACCCCGCATCCATTTCCTCTAGTAATTCCTATTTTTATGAGTTCCTGAGTGATTCCCACTTCAAAATACTAACCATTAACAATCCTCGGAATCATAATCTAAGTTTCAAATCCACTCAAATGGCACTTTACATACAGATATGACAAATAACTTCATCAAAAAATGATGAAAAATAATTTGTAGTCACATATTTAGGAGTCTTGGAGAAAAAATTACAAAAAATAGGTGAAATGTATAGTAACTATTGATTCTTCCCCTTTTCTGCTTTATATCATAGTCGTCCACGTGTTTCCTTGGCGTAACTACAAAGGAGAACTATAGGGGCAAGTTTCCAAACAAGTGCGGGCCTTCCATGTGCCCTGGGCCCAAGAAAAATGCCTTTTGGCCTTTGAAAGTCTCAGTGTAAAAAGGTGCCAGTGGAAGCCTCCACGTGTCTTCATGGAACTATTTTGATATGGTGCCCAAAAATAGAGACCCCCAACGAATGCAGACTCACCACATGTCTCAGATAGGTAGAGTTGTTGCAAAATTTGAAAGTTTAGCAGAAGGTGCTATATGTCTAGGGTCAGAGATAGTTTCTTTTAGCCGTTGAAAAGTCCAAGCAAAGGGCAGAGTGAGTGGAAGCCTCCAAGTGTCCTCCCGGCCCTTCTTCAAAATAAAACTTAGGGGATAGTTCCCAAACAGGCACGGTCCCTCCATGTGTCCCAAGCATCCAAAAAGTTTCTTGAAAAGTCTAAGTATGGGAAGACCTGGTAGAAGTCTCCACATGTCTTCATGGTGCAACTTCAAGATGGTGCCCAAGAGTGGAGACCGTGAACAAGCAAGGGCTAACCATGTGTCCCAGGCCTTAGAAAATTTCTTTGAAAATTTTAAGTATAAAGCGGAGCCAAAGGAAGCCTCCAAATCTCTCCCTGTCATAATTGTTAAGGTGTGACCCTGAGGTGGATCCTCAAATGAGTGTCAGCCCTCCACATGTCCATGGTCTGCCAAAACTGTACCAGCTGCATGAAATTTTTTTCTAAGTCTGTGAAAAGACGTAGAAACCTTCACGTGTCTCCCTGGCACATCTTTAAGGCTAAACCAAAAGGTGAATTTTCAAATGAGCGACGTTCCTCCACGTGGACATGTTTTGGATTAAAGCGAGCCTTAGAGTTTTTAAAGTGCCCCACTGAGCTGCATCCAACTAAAAAGGGCCACATTTACACTAATGCTAAGATGTAAATTTTACCAGGAAAAATACACTCGTCAAACTGTAAAATGCAGGAAAATCACCATTTGAGCTCGGAAATGAATCTTTCTTCAAGGAAAGAGAATTTGGAAATGTTATAAGGCTCAAATATGATCCTTTGAGATACATCCAATCACATTTCCATAGGTATTTGGGACAAAAATGATAGGGATGACAAAATGTGATTGTGGAAAGTGGAAGGAAAGGAAAAACCAAAGTTTTATGCCCAAGTTATAGACTCATCCATATGGAAAGAGGAAGGAAAAACAAATTCTAGAATTTTAAGTGATCCTTAACCAAGGAAGGGACTGATCATGGCAACCAAATGGAGGAAAGAATATTCAAGCATCTATATGGGGAGATAGAAAACATGACAGAGCCCATAAAATGGAGAACTTCAAGGAAAAATGGGGTGAGACTAATTTGAACACCAACAGAGCCATCGAAGAAGAGTGTCATTTTGTAGGTAGGTTTGTCTAAGGAAAGGGTAGCTATATATTTGTCTGGGAAGTTGGAGTTAGATGGTTAATCCCCGGAAATAGGTGCATCAGCTAGTTGGTCCGCAATGGCCTTTCCCTTGATGGAATTTTGAGGAATAAATTTGAGGTCAAGGTTGGCAAGAAGCATAAGCCATCATGTGACACATTGATGTTGATAAGGTTTGGCATATATATAGTGTAATGGGTCAGTATTATAATGGTGGAGTTTGGTGGAAAAAAAAAAAGGCCAAGAAGAGCTTTTTGGCTTGGGAATATCTAGTTTCATAGTCCATAAGGGTATGGATTATGTAATAAACCACATGGTCTCAGTGTTGGTCATCACGATGAGTGAGCATGGAACCTAGAGAATGGTCAGTGGTGGAAATATATAGGTAAAAGGGATGGTCATCCTTAGGAGGAATGAGCACTGGTGGTTGAAGGAAGTATTATTTCAAGGCTTTGAAGGCTTTATGACATTCATCATCCCATTTGAAGGACATGTCTTTCTTGAGAAGATGATAGAATGGTTAACAACGGTCGGAAAGCTGGGAGATAAAATGATGAAAGGATTGTAGTTTACCTTGTAGGCTTAAATTTTGATGGATATTAGTGGGTGGAGATATTTCATGAATAGCCTTGAATTTAGCAGGATCAACTTCTATGCCCTGTAAAGAAACAATGAAGCCTAGGAATTTTCCAAAAAGTACCACAAAGACGCACTTCTTTGATTGAAGACACTCACAATACTTTATGAGATGGTCAAAGATGACTTTAAGGATAGACACGTGTTTGGTTTGATGTTTAGATTTGGCCAGAATATCATCTACATAATCTTCTAGTATATGATGCATGATGTCATGGAAGATGTAAGTCATGGCTCACTGATATGTAGCACCAACGTGTTTAAGGCCAAAAGGCATGACTCGATAGTAGAAGGTCCCCCAAGGGGTGATGAAGGAAGTCTTGTGTTGATCCTCTGGAGCTAGTAATATTTTATTATATCTCCATGAGCAATAACATTTCATGGCTAGTGGTGAGATCAACCAGTTGGTCAATGCCTGGTAGGGGGAAATTGTCTTTCAGATAGACAAGGTTGAGGTCACAGAAGTTTGTGCAAATTCAGATTCCTCTTGTTGCCTTTGTGACAAGAATGATGTTAGAAATCCATTAGGGATAGTCATTGGGTAGAATTATGGAAACTGAGAGAAGGTGTTGAAGCTCTTGTTTGACCAGAAGAGCAACACAAGGATGCACTTTCTGCATCTTTTGTTTCATGGGTTTGGCATAAGGAATGGTTTCGATATAGTGAACCATGATTTTTGGGTCAATACTGAGCATATCAGCATAGGACCAGGAAAACACATTGCCATGGTCCTGAAGAAAAGAGGTGAAGGCTTCTTGTTCAGCAGTGTCTAAGGATTGGCCAATCTTTAGAATATGTGGGTCGTACTGAGTGTTAATGTTGATTTCGATGGTCGATTCATTCAACATGCTTTGTGTTTTAGAAGGTAATGACTGATGACTATAAAAATATTCCACACCAAGGTAAGTGAGGATGGATTCATCATCCTGACATTGAACAACATTAATAAAAGGTGTATTGTCATCGATCATGTTAGGATACAGGAATGGGAGAGAAGAGGGAGCCTTTCCATCACGTATATAGGTTAGGGGTCCCAAGGAAATGGTGTTTATGAAAAAAAAAAGTTAGGAGGAATAGATTCAAGATCTACGGACTCTGTGGGTGAAGATGATAATTTGGGTGAATGAGATGGGGAAGATTTCTCATCTTAGATAAGGTTTTTGCAAACCTTCTTAGAGGGTGGAGTGTCAAAAATAATGTCGTTACGGTCATTGTGTTTACAAGAGGTATAGGAAATGATAGTATGGAAGCCTTGTTCATAAAATTTGAAGCCAAATCCTTTCCATGTGCACCAATGGAGGAAAGTGTGAGCGAAGAGGTGGTTAGTGAGGGAGTGTAGGTTGGATGAAAATGGTTGGGCTTGGGATGGAGGTTCAGTTTTATAGGTGGCAATATCAAGTCCCCCATACATTAGATTGGTGCAAAGGTGAGGAGGTCCATAAGGAAAAATGTCATCGATGTGGATGTCGTATCCAGTATATTGACGCAGATTCCCATACTCTTGTGGGGTGAGGAAGGTTTTGATATTGTATAGGCGGTATTCCACTAGAGTGAAGTGTTGAAAAACACCTTCTAAGGGATTGGTAGTCAGTATATGGGTAGCAAGGATAGATGGCTCGCTACATGATAAGGAAATAAGTGCGTCAGTGGTAGAGGCTATAGCTGTAGTGGGGATAGTGAGGTTAGATGCAGCAGAGGTAGTGGTAGTTTTGGTGGATGAGCTTGTAGGTGAAGGTCAAGTAGTGATAGTGGTAGATGCCTTTACCGGTATAAGCACATCATTGGGGTGATATAGCATGTTACAGGTCTTGAAAGGTGATGGGTCGGTAGGGATGGTGTAATTATATCATTCGTATTCAAATTTGAGGCATCGATGTAAATTTGAAGGGACACAACCCATGATACAGACCAAAGGTCAGCCAAGTGGAAAGTTATACTGGAACTCCCTTTCTAGGACATAAAAAAGTTCTGGGACAGTGCGGGGACCCACGCGGACATGGAGAACAATGGTACCTAGGGTAGAGGTCATGGCGTCATTGAAGGAGAGTAGCATAACCAGGTTACCATGCATGTAATTAGAAGGTATCTACATTTGGTCATATGCATAGGAGGATATGATGTTAATGCTAACACCACCATCGATCATAAACACATCGTATAAGTATATTATCGATAAATATGGAGATGAAAAGAGCATGGTCGAGGTCATCAGACTGCTAGTGAGTGATCCCTTCATCTGAAAAGATGAGGGTGGCCACTTGGCGAGCAGGTGGAGGTGTAGAGAAAGGCAAAGATCTAGTGAGAGAGGCTATGTGGAAAGAGGTAATGATGGAGGCTATGGGTGTGGAGTCATTTGGTAAGACTTAAATAGATTGAAGGACCTCCATGAGGGCTTGACGATGTGACTCAGAGGTTTGGATGAGGTCATATAAAGACATTTTTGAGGGGGGATTGGTGTAGTTGTTTCAGCATTGTGTAATTGTGACCCCATCAAAAATAGGATATGCAAGACCTCGAATGGTGACTTTTGGTATGGGTGCAGCTGGTATGTTGGGTACAGGGTTGGTTAATGGGCCACTTTCATTTTCCTTGCCATTTTCTTTTTGAGCACGGGTGGAAATGTTGATCATGTTAATATGAGGGGAGGTGGATGAAGAGGGTGTGTCATGGAAGGTATAGTGGCATGAGGGACAAAACCCTAGTGGGGGATATGATCCTTGTGAAATGAGTAGGGCGCATTGGCATTTTGGTGGTGGTTTGGCCAACTCTCTTATACGAACCATGTTGATCTCGAATCTCGAGGGTGGATCAAAGAGTTGTGGGGGTGGAGATTTTGGTCGCTGAGTAGGTAATGGGAGAAGATCTGTGGAAATTGGTGAAGGTGAAATGGGGTCCTCATCAAGAAGATCATCGTCATCAAAATTTTCTTTGGGAGGACACAATTGGACAAGAGTAGTTTTTAAAGCCTTACAGTTCTCTACATCATGTCCAGGAACACGATGGTAGGCAAAAATTTTGGTTTTTTCAAACCCTTTTGGTTTGGGTTTGAGTGGGTCATAAGGCCTAAGAGGTGGTAATGTGATGACGGAGGTTTTGAGGAGATTGGTTAAAATTTTGGTGTAGGATCTTGAAAGTGGATCACAATGGGAGGTGAATGTGGGTTTACATATAGGTGTGGTTGATTGTGGGGGAAGAGGCTTTACAAGAGGGGGAGTATGTTGGTATACTAGTTTTGTTTGTGGTGTGGTCTTAGGTGTTCGTCACATTTACTTGAGTATGGGCATGGTAGAAGAGATAAAAGAGATGGAAATGGAAGGTTTGGTTAGTTTAACTACCTTATTAGAGGGTAGCATATTTTTATCTTTAGGTTGTGTCTTTTTAGGCAATGATGACATAGGTTTACAATATGTGGAAGGAAAATTTGATGGTGGAAGAGGACTAGTTACCCACAGGCATAATCGAGGTGTTGTGGAGGTAGGTGGTGTAGGTTGGGTAGGAGGCATGAGTGAAAGAGAAGAAAATGTCATGGGTAGTGAAGCAGTTATGGAAAGTAGTGGTGGTATGGGTGGTAAGAAGGTTACAGGTGAGTGCGGAGGTTGCATGGGTCACTTGGGTATATTAGAGACCTGTGATGAGGAAACAGGTTGTTGGGTTCTTGGTTTACCGGTGGACGGGGGTTTCTTGGCCAGGGTCAAGGGGTGAGGTCCTAGGATGGACATAAGGGGTGAAGGTGATAGTGGCATGGTAGGTGAGGTTGGTGTATGAGGCCTAGGAGATTGGATCCTCTTTTTAGGGTCCAGGGTAATTTTAGTGTTAGTTTTGGAAGATGTGGCTAAATCTAGTTTGATGGGTGGGTGAGTAAGGCTGGCTGTGGGTATGACCCCCAAGGTAGGGATAGGTTTAGGTAAGGGAGATGATATAGGTGAGGGTAGGTGTTTGGGTGTAGATGTATGTTGGGTTGTGGGAAGAGGCATGAGTTGGGCCATGGGTGATGATGTGGAAAGTGTTGCAATAGTCATAGTTGTGTTTGGTTTGGTCGCTCGAAACACTTTTGGATAGATAGTGGAGGTGTCAGCGAGTGACAACTGCATTTGTGTTGAAATAGGAAGTAGAAGGTGTCCCCATAATAAAGCTCTATCGACATAGTCCAGGTGATAAAAAGAGCATGAAAATGGTGTTGTTGTAGGCAGGGCCGATGTGGATCAAGTGGAAATCCCCATAAAATGTGTTTGAGATACAGGGAAATGGCTAGCCTCGAACTCTGTGGGTAAGAGAGCTGAAAGCATATCAGCGGGATCTTGAAGGTCTGATGGTGAATGGTCATCCAAAGGAAATGGTATTTCTATAGGATCCTCTATGGGTAGAGGAGAGGATGGGCTGGACAAGGTGGAATCTCCTTGTGATGGTGTAGGTGGTGGACATGCATCTCCTATGAGTAGGAGAGGTGCCACTGACAACTGCTCAGAAATTTGAGGGGTCAAAGGTGGCATGCTAATTATAGGCTCTTCCACGGGTGATGGAGAAAATGAAGGGGGATCCCCTGTGGGTGGAGGAGTAGATGAAATTGGTTCTTGTGTAGGTAGTGGAGCTCGGGCTAAGATTTCATCTATGGAAGGAACATGAGGCAATTGGGAAGCAACTGGTATGTCATCAAAAATAGCATGGACCTCACAGAAATTGCTATCATTGTTTGAAGTGTCACCATCCTGTTGGAAGATGGGGCATGATTAGGGAATGGCTTCTTGAATATGTGTAGGTTTTGGTTAGCAGGTGCATTCAGGCTATCCAAGACTAGATCTCCATTGTCTAACATTTCTTGGATGATATTCTTGAAGGTGATGCAGTTATTGTCGCTATGACCTTTGACATGATGATAGTTGCAAAATTCATGTTCCTTATACCATGCGGGCATGGGGTGCTCAGGGTCAAAACTAGTATGTGGTTTTATAGGTGGAAGGGTAATGGCACCAGCCTTAACAAGCTTTTCCAAAATAGAATAATAAGATTCTCCTATGGAAGTGTACTTTTGTTGTTCTCGTCTAAACTAGAAAGCTTGAATGGGAGAGAGATTAGCATGAGGTTTGGCTGGGTTTGATTGATGAGGGGGGCCAGCCTTGAGAATTACAGTGTTGGAAGATCCTTTGGGTTTTGAATAGTTGTTTTGGGGTTTCAAAGATGAAGAAGCATCATTTGATTTGAACGTGATGTTCTTGTTACGAAGTTGAATTTTCTTTTCTTCGATAGCATGAATTTCCAATTTTCGTGCCATGGTGAATGCCTCGTCAAAAGTGCAAAAGGTCTGCACCTGCAGAGTTGGTGAGATATGTCTTGTGCAATCCTGAGTAAACAATTCTATGAGTTCAGTTTGAGGTAATTGAAATGTGAGATGGTTAATTAGGCTACACCAGCGAGTGATAAAGTCAGCAATAGACTCATCGTCATACTATCATGTGGAATAAAGATCAGTCATGGTAACCTTCTTAACAATGTTGATGGAGAAGTGATCTAAGAAGGCTTGGGCTACTTGATTAAATGAGTAGATGGAGTGTCTTGGTAGCCCACTATACCAGTCCAATGCAGGTCCTGTCAGGGACATCGAGGAAGGTCCGTAGGAGTAAAGTGTCATCATGGGTGATCAGGTAACACCCATGTTTGAAAGACCACAAATGTTGTTGCGGGTCTTCTTTACTATTGAAACGGTTGAATTTTGGCATTTCCCAATGTACAGGGTATGGGAAAATAGGGATGGATGGACGAATGGATGAATGGTCTCATTACAGATTTCATCATAGGTGAGGGAATTGCATGTGAACCTGAAACCAATGCTTCTAGTGTCTGCATCTTTTCCATCATTAACTTGATGAGGTCATTGGTAGGTTGTGATGGAAGGGGGCCTCCCATAATGTAAGAGGGCTGGTGTTGAACATATGATGTGGATGGCATTCCAGTGTATGGTGATGCCAAATAGGAAGGTTGGGAATGAGGGACTGATATAGGGGGTATATACCTAGAATGAATGATGGATGAGATGGGGGGTTGTTGATAATATGTATATGGAGGTGGGATAGTCGTAGTTACTCTAGTAGCAATAGGGGTAAATTTTGCGGAATAGAGAGGACAATGTTTTGGAATGGGGTAGGGGTTACTAACACCATGGGTGGTTGTGTTGCAATGGGTATTTGTGAGACAATGGGTGCGGATGAGGTTATGGTCTGGGTGGTCGACGAGGGGACAACAAATACTACAGGTACAAGTGATACTGCAGACACAATGGTCATGGTGGGTATGGGTCATAGCTGTGAAACCACTGGGGGTGAAGCAGGTGAAGGTAACGCCACATTATTAGGGGCTAATGTAGAAGTATGAATAAGGGTAGGAGAGATGGATACAGGCATGCCATATATCAACTAACCTGAGGAGTCCTAGGTGGAAGAATGGGAAAGGTAGAACTATAAGGCCACAAGATTCTGATCAAGGAGTCGTGAAAATTCCTCAGCACCTGCAACAATGGTGGTAGGTAGGGTTGGATCCATGGGTGATAGGATAGAGGGTGGTGAAGGACTAGGTGGGAGTGGTTGACAACTTACGTGAAATATAAGAGTGTTAGCTTGGCTGTGAGTCAACACCATGTGAATGGATGTATATCAGGTGATGTTGTATCCTGCAGGTGACACAGAAAGTAGCAGGAATGAAGAAAATAGGTGTTTATAGGTAGATTTGGGTAATATATCAGTTGATGTTCAGTATAGGGTAACTGATGCTAGTTAAGGATGACCGATGCCAGTTCAGGGGTAACCGAGGTCGGTTACTGTGAGATAGGAACAATTTTATCAAATGAGAGAAAGATTGTTGATGGCTAGATGAACAAGTTGTATGATGACTGTTTATCAAAGAAGAAGAGAGAGTACAAAGAGTCACAAGAACTTTGACAAAAAAGAAAATGAAATAAGGGTTCTTTAGGAAATTTAACCCAAAAGAACATAAAACTGATGCCGGTCAGGGGTAACCAATGTCAGTTACTATGAAAATTGGAAAGATGTAGAAAATGGATCATTGTGAATTTTAGTAAGATAAATAATCAACCCAGAAGTCTGGAGATGATGCAATGAAGTCCTGACACACTCAGAAGAAGTCAGAATACTCCAACTGTGATTGTGGAGTGTGTAAGGCAACAGGATGGAAAAATGGAGAAGTGTATCCTCACACCTCAAAACGCACATCAATCAAACACTAAAAACATGTGCCTAACAAGTGATTTTTAATGTGTTGAGCTTATGCTATTTAGAATAATGACTCATGAATTTAGAATAGAGTTTTTGGTGAGGAAGGCTTCCTATGAAGAAGGATATCTAAAAGGAGAGGTTTCAGGTATGTTATGGTAGGGGGCCATCCTATGAGATAATGACTCGATAGAGGTAATGAGTTGGGGAGTACCTACCAATCGGATCATGTGATCACTGATAGGTGTTCCCAGGTAAGATGTTGTTTAAGAAAGATGTGTATATTTCAATTTTGTGCAAGTTTGGTAAGACACAAAGAGAGAGAGAATGTGCTTTCTACGATTCTTTGTGTCAACCATCAGTTGGGCATGACTTCCAGCATATAGGTTGCCCTCATTTTAATGTGAGCTAAATGCAGCAAATCAGAATGTAATGTAACCAATTTTAAGCCCAAATTGAAATGATTATGTTTGATGAAGTAAATGATGAATAGGAGAGGGTATGCTCTTTCACTAAATGCATAAATGAAGAAAGAAGAATGATTCCTTTTAAATGCACCAAGAGAAATGTTTCTTTTAGAGAAATTAGAAAGAAGAGAGGATTACTAGGGAAGAAAATTACTATGTAAGCCTTTTAAAGGGAAACAAACACATAAATTTCACCTAGAAATGAAGAAAATGCAATAGAACCCCTGATGGGTGCCAAAATGTTTCACCATTTTCTTTACTTTTTTGAATGACGAAACATATAAGGTTATGGGCTAGGAGGAATACCTGTTATTGCAGTTCAGTTAATGGTTTTCACGTGCATTTTAACTTCTTAACCTAGTTCTAATTGTGAGAGCTTCCTTTTGGCTAGGAGGAACTACCTGTAATAGAAAAAAGGACCACAAAAGAGATGTTAAATTATATATGACAGTGGACTACCTAGCCTATGCTAGTTTTTGGAAGTGTGATACTTCCTAGGTGGCTTTCAATCCACTGTTTAAAAAAATTAATGTGAGAAATAAGTAGATTCCTACTATAGTTGGTATGATTTAGGTATCTCATTCAAGTACAGTAAGAAAATCTAATATAACAGGCTAGGCTATAGTCAAATCTGAAGGGTTGGTAGGTGTCAGGGTACTGGAACTAGTCAGGGTCAGGTTCTGGGTTGCTTAGGTTATTTGGTAAAAGGTTGTTTGGTTTCTGTTATTGGCACAGGGTGTGAAACATAGAGACTAAGGTCAGTTGGGTAGAACCGATAATCGTTTAAGAGAGACCGACGACGGTTATGGGTAACCGATGTTGGTATAGTAGGGTGACAATAATTCAATGAAAACCTTATTATAGAGACTAGGTGAGGTTGGATGGGACTAAAGAAGGGGATGGCGAGGTCTATGGGAATGCTGAGAACACTCAAAGAGGTAGAAGGGCCAGGATAGGTGATCTGATAAACAAGTGGGTGAGATTTTGGGTTTGTCAAAAAGAAGGCTATGGAGGAATGGGAATATTAATAGAAGAATGATGACATAAATGATAACAACTCTATGAACAGAATAGGAATGGAAATTATTAATGATAAAACACTTACCAATGTTGCAGGTCCAATGGTTGGGTGGTGGTGATGATCAATTGATGGAATGGAGCTTGGTGCAATAGTGACACTTCCCAGAATGTTACCGTGAGTGCCAAATGCTTCTGGATCTATCCTGGTGCTAGCTATGGATGTCTATGTGTGTGAAAAGGATCTGGTTCTTCTTGCATGCAGCTCTCTTCTCATCTTCTTTCTCTTAGAATGTGCCAACCCAAAAACAAGGTTGCTTAGGTGAATAAATGGTAACTAATGATAGTTCCAAGTTGACAGAAGTCAGTTTAGGGGTGACCGGTGTCGGTTAAAGCAAGATTCCCTAGGTTTACTAAAATTGGTAGATCTCACCTCTTTTCACTCATGTTCATTCCTTGATCTATGGATTTGGAACTAACGTTACATTTTTATGAGCGGGAAGGTTGTTAGAGGGATAGTAGGCATAGATTTTTAGGGTTAAACTAAGTCCTAGCTCATTAAGGTAAGTGGGACTAAGTCTTAGTTGGTTATGGAAACATTCCAAGAATAGGTCTAGGGTTAGGTGGCTAGGTGAGGTGTCTAGGTGAGGTGGAAATTAGCTTGATTAGAATAATTAAGAAATGTATATTGTGAGGGTGGGTGTTAATTTAATTATGTTAATTAAATTAATATTAATTTGGGGTGAAAGGGACCATGATTAGGTGAATGTGTTTGAGTTGGTTATTCGATGGGAGGCCAAGGGGAATGTGACCCAATTTGGTGTCTACACTATTGTTTATATAATCAAGTAGTTCAAAAACAAGTTGTGATATATGATGGATGGTAAATGGTGAATGTTGTGATAATATTTAAGTTTATTAAAAGCATATAATTGATCAAATAGTGACATATATGAAATAAAAATAAAAATTAAAATCAAAATCTGAATTTTCTAATGAAGGGGAACTATCTTCTCTAGTGGATTCTGGTTCTTCTTCTTCATCAGACTCTAAGTTATCATCTTCAGTGTACTACTCCTTGAAGAAATTTGAGATGTATTATGATTCCTCCAATTTTGTGTCAGAATTAGTGTCAAGTGGACCATGTATAACACTTAGTAGAAGATGTAAAAAATATTCACATGGAAGAGCATAGTGCATTAAAAGGCGTGTGAGGACCAAGAAGGAATCTCGCATGGAGGACAGAGACAGATTCAGGACTTAGCCTTTTTCACGATTATGATCTATTTTTTGAAGATGGCATGTGGAGCACATAAACTAGGAAAATACTTGCATGACACACATGATCTATTTTAGGAAAAGTGACTTCAAAGCACTTTTCATGGGTGCAAGCTAATAATAGGGTTACTACATCCAGTTAACTGTGAGAGGTCTATTTTTAGAATTCTTACATGTGAGCCTATTATTGTAAAGTCACATGGTTATTCTTAGCATGCAACCTATTTTGGGATTAGATAAGTGGTGAAGGGAAATTCCCCACCCTTATAAATATGTAATGAATTACATAGTATAGGAGGGTATGTGAGAACTAATTTATTGTGAGGTTATGTTGCCAAGTATGATGCACATATAAACTATGGTAATATCTATTGTAATGATCTTCTTTGTATTTATCATGTTTAATGTAATGGAGTGTATTTTCTAAACAAAAGTATTAATCCTAACTATAAGTGGCTCTTACATGCATTTCATCATCATTATCATTTAGTCTATTATTCTCTAGAATTAGATTTGTACATGCACTATAGAATGATGTATTAATTATGGATATGAATGCATTAAGTCTTCATCATGCTAATATCTTGCAACAACAACCTGAAAGAGGGTCTTGGTACCTGTTCGCACTTTAGGTTAGCACTCAGTTAAAGCTGAGTGATGTGGCATCGTGCCAAGGTTTTTACTAGTAAATTCTATGCTACATAATTATTTCCATTGCATGTCAGAAGATAATTATTATTTGAATAATTTTTATGTGTAGAGGAATGCACATACCCAAGGAGTTACCTTTGGTGGTGGGTAAGGTAGTACAATTTGTATTCTACCAACATTTTTTCATCACATGATTTGTGATGATGAATGAAGCTTGGAGCCCTTAGTGTAAACTATCATATTCCTTCATAGCATGCTACTTACATGAATCAATTCACCAGTTCACAGATGCACACCACCTAAGATTCAATGTAGATAATGTAGATTGTGATTATCACACTCTAAGAGAAACATCTATATATCTAGGACAATCTGCCTACATTGAGAGGATTATCTTAGATGTAATAAGCATGAATTAGGTAATATTGGTATTAGAATATGTTAGAGCAGTGCTTATGTATCTTCAACTCAAGCCCAAGCTAGAAAAAAAATGTGGAAAATGAGTTCACACATTGAGGGCCACCTAAGGGTAAGTATATAGTAGAGAATATGCCAACTCCACATCTTGTAGAGACTATAGTGGTGGACAAGGAGGAAGATGAACAAGAAGATAGTGGTTTCATGGAGCATATAGGATGAAGGAAGCCTGTAGACAAGTTAGAAATTGAGTGCGTGACTACACCTCCTTAGGTGCAAGAAGGAGGTGATGAGGACATATATGTAATACAAGGAGAGTGCCATTTCAAAAGAGTATTCAAAAGAATCAGAACCCAAGGTGCTACACCAAATTCAGTGCATAGGTCATCAAGACTCTCTCTATAGAAGGAGACAACTGAGAAAATAAGGAGAAAGTTAAAGCTAGATGAGGAGGAGGAAGATTCTAAGGAGATCATGCCTGAATCTCCTACACCACTAAAGGATGTAGAAGATCCAAAGGATGAAGAAATGAAGGAGGGAGAAGGAGGAGTAAAGGAGGTAGATGGAACAACACAAGAGAATACTCAAGTCATACCAGAAAAAGCTCCAAATGTTGGTGCTTAAGCTCCTAAGGGGCTACGAATGAACATGACAAGTGGGGAATATAGCACATTAATCATCGGCTATGCTAAGGGCACCAATAGAATTATCTGTGCATGTTTCTAAAGCACGGTGGGCATTAAGGAATTATATGGATGGGAGCTGATGGATGAGGATATGACCATTGTGTTTGCAAGGAAACATTTTTCTTGGTAAATGCAGACACATATGGATGAACCAAACTTTGACGTATGAAAAGAGTCCTGTGTATCAAGAAGATTGAAGAAGACACCTCAAGCTAGACACATAACAATAAAGCCTACTATTATATCAGATGAATAAGTAAGTAATTCCTTGGTAAAGGTATCTATAGAGGTGGAAAAGAGGAATGTAGATAAAGTTGCAACTATTAGGGTGATGAAAGAAGAGATTAAGGCCAAGGATGTAGAGATCACATGCTTGAAACAAGAGGACTTAGAGTAGAAAAATAATGGGGTGCTTATTGGCATGTCAGAGGAGATCGGGGATCATGTCCTCTAAGAAAGATCTCACTTAGAGCCCAAGGTTCCCAAAAAGTTCCCTTTGACTATGCACTATGTGTAAACTTTGGTTGATATGGTGTAGTTCCAACTTCCCTTTGACACTTTTAGATACTGATTTTGATACTATTGATCATATTATGGACACTATTATGTTTTTTTTAGTCTGATGGTTAGATGTTAGATCATGGATTAGTATTGATCTGGATTCAGTTATTATGCTTGATGATTACTACAGACATTTTCTATATGTGGTTGATGATATACTTTTTGACATGGACATATTATAGATGTTGATTTGGACTTATGACATTAGATAGTTTGAGTAGATCTGGTATGGTAGATTTTGATGATGATATAGTTGATTTATTTAATTAAAAATGATAATGTTGAATTATTGATATTGTTGTGATCTATGTGTTTGGATGATTTTGAGATATTGTTTATATCATTTTGGATGTTCTGATATGGCCACAAGGCCAAAGGAGGTATTTGCATTTTGTAGGTTAAAAATCACAACAATGTCGGGGGACTGGAGACTAACCATATTAAAATTCTAGGTGAATTCAACAAGGTCACCATAGCAACTATGTTATGAGTTTGTGTTATGTTATGTTAGGAATTCCCATGGGGGGATTTCCATTATATGTGACCATGGGATAAGTGTTTTATTTATGTGTTCGTTTTTTAATTATTTTTGTATGTAATTTATTTGTAATGTGTTCCTTCTTTTAATTAATTCAAATGTGGTACATTAATGTGAGAGATCATATAGTTAAATTTTATTTAAATTAAATTGGGGTGTAAAATGAAATTAATAAAGTTGTTATAAATATTAATGTGGTAGGAGTGTGTAAGTGATGTTGTCAGAAATTTGTAAGAGTCTTGTAAGGCATATTTTGGAAGGTCAAGAACTCCATCTTTTATGAAATTCGAATTTGACCTTGGAGACCAAATTTGGAGGCTTGAACGACAAGTTAAACTTGTCCCACACCTCTTAAAATGATCCACCAACCATGCCTATGGTATGGAGGTTAAATGTAGTCATTTTAAATGCATTTTGAAGTGAAAATATGTAAGTTTTAATTGCACTTCCCTTACATGTTTTTAATTTGGTCCTTTTGGAGAATGGGCATTTTTGGAGTATGTAGGTGATTTTGTCATTTTTATTTGTTGTGATTTGGTAAAGTATGTTGAATTTACTCTTGGGGTTGAGGAATAATGATGTGGAATCCCACATGGACCCACATCATCCTCTTCTCTTCCCTCTCCTATAAAAGTGAAACTCCTTGCTTGTTTATGGTTGTTGAAACTTTGTTATTTCCTCTTGGGGGCACATTTTTTTGGTTGTTTTTTTGGAGCTTGTTGTGGAGGAAGCTTGGAGTATTTTTCCATGCTTATACTTTTTTGGTTTGGACTACACTTTGGCATCTTAGAAAGCTTGTGAGCTTGGAACAAACATTAGTATGGAGAGGTATGATCTTAACCTGTGTTTTAATTGTTTTTCCTTCTCTTGCATGCATGCTTGAATGGTGTTTGTGTTTGCATTCTTGGCTGGTTGGGTAGAATACTTAGGGCATGGTGTAGGAGAAGGATATGAGGATTTCATATGGGGGTGATAAGGAATTGGCAATGGCACATTTTTATTGTGGAGGGAGTTTTGGTTTGGGATCCACCTTGGAAAAGAAATTACTTTCATTTCTTACTATGGGGGGCATAAGGGATAAAATTGGGGATGGCATAAGGAGGGGTTAGGAGATATAAGGTTTATGGGGTTGATATGATTATTAGCGGTATGCATTTTGGTGGATGCCCAATTCTAAATTAGGAGGCATAAGGAGTTACCCATAGTTCTTACTCTTGTTGGCTTGCTTGATAAAGCTTATGTGTTGTATGAATTGTTTCAAATGTAGTTGGGAACTGTTGTCTTATTTTGAACTGTGGTTAGTGTTGATTGTATACAATGTGAATGTTGCTTGTAAATGATAGAAGCCTTTGTTTCCATGTGTTGATATTCATGCTACATTTCAATATGGTTGAGGCTCAGGGGCTAATGGGGAAGGATCGATTCCCCTTTCTCATTGGATGTCTTGGTTGGGTGGAGAGCGTTGCCTTTCCCCCTTCCTTGTTGTGATCAAAGTTTCATAGAAGAAGAAACAAGCATGCTACTGTTTGGAGAAAGAATTTCATAGTTTGACAGTCATTTCCCTTTGAGTAATTCAATACAAATTTTCCCACTTTGAGTGGATGAGTGTATAAATTTTGTAATGTGAAGTTATTGTGTTGAGGAGAGAAGATTGAATTTGAATAGAGAAATGTTAAGAAACATATTTGTTCTCTGTTGATTACAAGAGAAATGTAAATGATATTCTATACTTTGTATTTTGAAAGTTGAAACCAAATCAAATAGGAAACGAGATCAGTTGTAAAGTAATTTGAATTATCAATAAACAATGGCATTGGTTATTTTAAATTTGTATGGTAATGTATACTGGATATGTATTTCTGTATTGCTGTCCAAGAATGAGATTTTGTTTTGCAAAAGAATAAGAAATAGTGTTGTATGTTTTATGTAATTTATTTGGATATAAATGGAAAGTGATAAGTTGAAAAGAATGCATTGTTAATCATCAAAATATTTCATTCCTTTCTTATAAATGTTTTACCTTGTTCATATGTTATCTTCTCCATTGGAAATTTGAGTTTTACTTGCAATAAGAAACCTCTATTTGGAATGTTGAATGAAGAATGCATATGGAATGAAAGTTAATGTTATTTTCCCTACAAAATGTATATTAAAACTGAAATCAAAAATGTAGTTTCATTTAGAGTTTTATGGATGATTTAATAAGAAATGTATTTTACTAAGTTAGGAATCATATGCACATTTAAATGACAAAATGGATATTCTAATTTAAAGAGGCAATTCATTGTAATAAACTTCATCCTGGCAATTCACATTTTAATAAAAATGAACAGTTTATACTTGCACTAAAAAATAAGTTATGAACCATTGAAAATTAGACTTATTACTACCTAAGGAACTCAAACTCACTATAATAGTCAAGAATGAATCTCCAAAACTTAATGAATTTCAATTCGGAGCTTACACAGTCATTTTTCTGTCTATTGCCAGAAAAATGCAACCTTGAATAGATTGGATAAATTGAATTTCCTAAAACACTCTAAACCATCCCTAGACTTATCCTCCATTTTTTTTGACATATTGAGCAAAGGAGTTCTATTTTTATCAAAATTTTAAGTTGGAAATTGCAAGTTTGCAAAATAAAGGCCTGCAGATATTTTTTACTAAATTGACCCTTAAAACTTCATCAAAAAGCAAATTTTATGTTCTATGTGAAAAGAGGGCTTCAAGAGATTTCCGGTAAGTCCTTGTTTTCCCAAAATGGAGCTTTCTAGCTCAAGTTATGACACTTTGAAGTTTTTATGCCTTGGAATTTTTTTAAAACTTTTGGGCTTGGGAAAATTTTCACTTTTCCCTCTACCGGCCCACAGCCAATCAAAGGCTACCATGTGTCCTCCAGGGGCTAAGGCAGCGGCGCAGATAAATTTTACAACTTAAACTTTTTGAAATTTTTTGAAAAAATTTCACTTTTCCCTCCACTGGCCCGTATCCAATCAGAGGACACCACATGTCCCCTTGTGGCTATGATGGAGGTGGAAATTCTTTTAAACCCCTTAGCTTTGTAAAAAAAATTGGGAAAAGTTTCCATGTTGACCCTATCATCCCGCGGCCAATGAAAGTGTGCCACGTGGCACCTTGGGGTGGCGGCGAGGGTTTAGCAGAAAATTCATTTTTGGGCCTTTGGGATAAATTCCAAAATTCCTCCCATGGCCCGCAACTCTTCCTCTCCCTTGGTTTCCCTCCTTTAGTGGGCACGTGGACCTGTACGCCCTTTCGTTCCTTTTTTCCTCCTCGGGCGCAAACTGCCAATTCCTCCTGCCACTCCCACATTGTCTCTGCGGTTGCCACGTGTCCTTGGTAGACCAGCGGGAGCATAGAAGAAAATGTGTATTTTTTTCCATGCATTGGGAAAATTTCCCAATGCCATCCCACGACCGGCTAACCTACCCAAGGTGCACACCTCCTCCTCTTGTCACATGTCCCTCTGGGAAAATTTGACCCCAGAACTCCACCCACTCATAACTTGAGTTATGCTTAGAGTTAGGAGGACTTCTTTATATCATCATAAAGGTGAGAAAATTTCCTATCCATTGAGAATGGTTTAGAGAATTTTTTTAAGTGTTGAATATGATAAAAATCTATTTGAAGTTCTGAGCCTGTTAGAGAGTAGGTATGGGGTAAGATTACTCCCTGAATCTAACTAGAACATCTAACCCTAAAATTTAAACCTTGTAAACGTGTTATAAGTTCATAAAGGAAAAAAAAAATTGGTAAGAAAGTTTTGTTTTGGAACCTATTAGTGAAAACTAATGTCTTGCAACTTAATTGTAGACACTTCAAATCAAAAAAATAAATTATCCCATAATTTTTTAGCTGACCCTAGGTTGTTTTTTGGTCTCAAGTGGTTGTTTGAATGGGCACTACAGTTTGGTATCAAAGGAGTGGTTCAAAGGATTGGACCATTGGGCACACTTGAGAACATGAGACATGAAAACTTAAACCTAGCACACTGAAACTTAGAAAACAACTTAGCAAGAATTTGTATATTTTTAGTAAACATGGAAGTTGTATAACTTAGCAAATGAACCGACTCTCACTTTGGTCTATGCAGGAGGCTCAGACGGTGTGAGAGGGACCTTCATAGAGACTCATATTCACCACCGCCGCCACCGCCACCACTAGATCAAGGTGTAGTAGCCATTCTACCTCAGATTCTACAGACCCTTCAGGATGTTAATGTCGCTCTATGCAGAGGATCAGTAGGGGGGCATGCAACTAGTCATGATAGAGCTCCTTCTATCGAGGGTCAGGTACCCCCTCAACTTACCAAGGAGCATAGAGGATAGAAATCCCATACAAAGTCAGTACGAGTAGAGTCACCACCTAGGAGAAAGGGTGAATGAGTTCCAGAGCATAAAGACAGGTCTCGAAGCCCTAGGCTTAGGGATGAGCATGCAAAGTGGCCTAGAGGCCAACAGACCATAGCCACGAATCACATCAGAGAGATCTTGAAACTTATTCCCTCACACTACTCAGGTGATACAGGTGGATTTTAGGTAGAGGCCTGGCTAGTGAGCTTGAATGGTTACTTCAAGATTTTTCCTTGTTCTAGCAACACGAAAGCTCATGTTGCGATCCATCTACTGAGAGATGGAGCAAGAGTATGGTGGAGTAAAGAGGAGCATAAGCTCTATGTAGATTCAGAGACAGTGACTTGGGAGCTATTTGAGGAGAGATTCAAGATCAGGTACCTATCATGGAGGTTCATCCAGCAGAGGATTGATGAGTTTCATGACCTCAAACAGGCTACCCTTTCAGTAGCAAAGTATGAGAGTAGATTTATAGATCTACTTCATTATGTAGAGTATATGCAAGATGAGTAGGTACAGATTCATAGGTTCATTTGGGGCCTAAATTTGGACATTAGAGGTACAGTGTGGATTCACTATCCATAGACTTTAGTAGAGGCTGTTGAGAAGGCCTATATTACAGAGGAGACTTGGGGTAAAACCCAACAGGCTAGAGATCAAGTTAGGAGCTGCATTCAACAGATGCAGGATGGTAGATTGAGAGGTTTAGTACCTTTTCCTCATGGTGGTCAGCATTCAACACACTCATCCTTTTGGCAATATCAGTACCGGCAACAATAGTCCCATCCACCTTATAGTCCTCCACAGAGAGCTGATGCATAAAGAGGTCAGAGCATGGGGCCTCCTCTTAGGGGTCCCATCAAGACACAGGGTGGACCTAGAGCTCAGTCAACAGGAGCTTGCTAGTAGAAGCCATAGCAGACCATAGTTGGATCATCGAGATCCACACCATAGGCTTCTAGGACACCTACTGGAGGTGTTGTTCCGTGGAGAGGATCAAGTGGTTGCTTTGGATGTGGAGTAGCTAGAAATTTTTAGATAGATTGTCCTCATAACCCTAACAAGGGTTAGGCACCAATTTCTTAGCCAACCATTGGTGACATAGGACATAGCCACATGATTTATGCAGCAATTGAGAACCAATGGGTAGAGCACCAGAGTATAGTCATTGAGACCACATGTAGTATTGGTGGTATTCCTACATTTGTATTGTTTGATTCTGGTTCTTCTGATTCTTTCATTTCACCATCTTTAGTAGAGTGATATAGGTTGGTGGCAGTTAGGTAGGGTCTCAGTTGGGATGTTGAGATGGCTTCTGGAGCCAAGATCTCTGTAAAATCCTTAGTTAAGTAGTGTGTTGTAGATTTGGGACCTTTCACCACTACCTCAGATCTTTGTATTCTTCCTTTGGGCTCATATGGAGTCATTTTAGGTATGGATTGGCTATCTGCACATAGGGTGGGATGAATTGTTATCATAAGACTATAGCTTGTGCAGAGTATTTGGGAGTTGATTCAGTGATCTCGAGTGTTAGGAGAGTCATTTCTATTTACACCATTTCCGCTATGCAGCTTAAGCGATGTGTGTGACAATGTTGTCAGATGTATGTTGTTACGGTTAGTGATGGATCAGAGGATGGGTCTGGTGGACCATCACTAGATGATCATCCCATCTTAAGAGAGTTTTTCAATGTATTTCTAGGGGAGCTACCGGGGTTACCGCCCCCATGTGATATTTATTTCCATATAGACCTAGTTCCAGGAGTACAACCTATCTCACGAGAAACTTATTAGATGACCACCCTGGAGCTCTATGAGCTCAAGTTACAGCTTGAGCGTCTTTTCGAGAAGGGCCTTATCCATCCTATTGTATCCCATTGGGGTTCACTGGTGATTTTTATGAAGAATATGGATTGTTATGGTTGTGTATTGATTACCTCCAGTTGAACAAAGTGACGATCAAGAATCATTATCCTCTTCCTCTTATTGATGACTTATTTCATCAAATGAAGGGAGCCATGGTGTTCTCTAAGATTGATCTCAAGTTAGGCTACCATCAATTGAGGATTTCAGAGGTGGACATTCATAAGACCACCTTCCGCACGAGATATGGGCACTATGAGTTCACAGTGGTGCCTTTTGGTTTGACGAATGCCTCTGCAGTGTTTATGGGTTTTATGAATGGGGTATTTAGAACCTTTTAATATCGCTTCATGCTCATCTTCCTTGATGACATCTTGATATACTCATGTGCATGTGAGGAGCATGAGGGGTACCTTTGACAAGTTCTCCAGTGTCTTTGTGAGCACTGGCTTTATGGGAACTTGGAGAATTGTGCTTTCTTCTAGACAAAGGTGTAGTACTTGGGTCATATTATTTCTAGGGAACGTATTACATTTGATCCTTCCAAGATTATAGCCATTATGGATTGGCCAAAACCCACTATAGTGACCGAGGTGCATAGCTTCATGGGTTTAGCAGGGTACTACTGGATATTTGTTCAGGACTTCTCTCATATTGCACACCCTATCACTTCCCTTCAGAGGAAAGGGAAGAAGTTTTTTTGGTTAGATAGATGTGATCAGGCCTTAAGGACACTGAAGCAGTGCCTCACTACAACACCCTTTCTTACAGTTTCAGATCCACAGGGTGATTTATTTGTTTTCACAGATGCTTCTTTAGCAGGGCTTAGAGGTGTGTTGATGCAGGATGCTAGGGTTGTAGCTTTTGAGTCTCACAAAATCAAGGATCAAGAGCTTAATTATCCTACCCATGACCTTGAGCTTGTGGTAGTTATGCATGTTTTGGTTGGATGGAGGAATTTTCTTCTTGGATGGAGATTCACACTCAGGACATAACATTTGAGTCTTGACCACATCTTCACGCAACACAATCTAAACACTCGTCAACGGCGTTGGATGGAGTTTCTTTGTGAGTATGACATAGAGATAGAGCATGTGAAGGGGAAGGAGAATGTGGTAGTAGACACTCTCAGAAGACAGAGACATGTGGCTATGGATACCTTAGTGAGCACAGATTTGTGGAGCAAGATTCTTCAGCAGCTTCTACATGACACTACAAGTAGAGATCAAGTCATAAAGACCCCTTGAGGGGAATTTTGATGGCTTTTACTAAGAGGCAGATGGTTTTATCAGGCACAAAGGTAGGATATCTGTTCCCATAGATGGGGGATTGAGGAATGGCATCTTGGTAAAGGCACATCATGTACCCTATTCAGCCCATCCTGGGGTGAAGAAGATGCACACTACTTTGATATATTTATACCACTAGAGAAGACTTTGTCGAGACGTGGCTCAGTTTGTGTCACAGTGTTTAGAGTGCCAGAGGGTTAAGGTTGAACATCAATATCCAACAAGTCTTCTTTATCCTCATGCCATATTGAAATGGAATTGTGACACCATTTAAATGGATTTCATTGTTGGGCTACCTATGTCGAGATATCACCATGACTTCATTATGGTCACGGTTGATAAATTGATAAAAGTGGCTCACTTTTCTCCAGTGAAAACCACTTATATAGCTAGAGCAGTAGAAAGAGTTTATTTGGATGAGATTTTCAGGTTGTATGGGATTCCACAGAAGATCATTTGTGACTATAATCCTTTGTACACTTCACAATTCTAGACTACCATGCAGTATGTCCTTGGGATGAGGATTTATTTCAGCACAACATATCATCATGAGAAAAATAGGTAGACCAAGTGAGTGAATTAGATTTTGGAGGATATGCTCAGGATGTATGTGATGGATCAGTAGTCTAAGTGGGAGGAGTACCTGTACTTAGTGGAGTTTTCCTACAATAATATTTTTCATAGTTCTATAGGCATGGATCCTTTTCAGGCATTATATGGTAGAGAGTGCAGGACATCCCTTAGCTTAGACCGGTTAAAGGATAGAGTATCTCTTGGACCCACTCTTTTACAAGACATGAAACAACAGGTAGTGTTGATCAGGAAGAGATTGCAAGAGGCACAAGATAGGTAGAAGAAGTATGCAGATCAACATAGGATTGATCATAGATTTTATGTGGGTATGAAGGTGTTCCTTCATGTTAGACCACATAAGATCCCTATCCATTATGGAAAAGGTTCTAAGTTAGCTCCTAGATTTGTTGGTCCCTTTGAGATCTTGGATCACATGTGTTGGACTGGACATCATTACAGGTGTAGGATCAAGGGTAAGTGACGATGGAGCCCATCTATATCATAGATCATAGGACCCTAGCCCTTTGAGGTAAAGAGATTGATCAGGTATGGGTGCAGTGGGACAAATATGATGAGACTATAACAACTTAGGAGGATGCCACAGTATTACGAGTGTAATTTCCACATTTGTTCCAGTGATTTCTAGGAGGAAGTCGATTCTAAGGGGAGGGGGATGTAGTGCCCACTTCCCTTTGACACTTTTAGATACTTATTTTGATACTATTGATCATATTATGGACACTATTATGTTTTGTTTTAGCATGATGGTTAGATGCTAGATCATGGATTAGTATTAATCTGGATTCAGTTATTATGCTTGATGATTACTAGAGACATTTTCTATATGTGGTTGATGATATACTATTTGACATGGACATATTATAGATGTTGATTTGGACTTATGATATTGGATATTTTGAGTATATTTGGTATGGTAGATTTTGATGATGATATAGTTGATTTATTTAATTAAAAAATGATAATGTTGAATTATTGATATTATTGTGATCTATGTGTTTGGATGATTTTGAGATATTTTCTATATCATTTTGGATGTTCTAATATGGCCACGAGGCTAAAGGAGGTATTTACATTTTTTAGGTTAAAAATCACAACAATGTCAGGGGATTGGAGACTAACCATATTAAAATTCTGGGTGAATTCAACAAGGTCACCATGGCAACTGTGTTATGAGTTTGTGTGTTGTGTTATGTTAGGAATTCTCATGGGGGGGATTTCCATTACATGTGACAATGGGATAAATGTATTATTTATGTGTTCCTTTTTTATTATTGTTGTATGTAATTTATTTGTAATGTGTTCCTTCTTTTAATTAATTTAAATGTGGTAGATTAATGTGAAAGATCATATAGTTAAATTTTATTTAAATTAAATTGGGGTTTAGAATGAAATTAATAAAGTTGTTATAAATATTAATTTGGTAGGAGTGTGTAAGTGATGTTGTAAGAAATTTCTAAGAGTCTTGTAAGGTAGATTTTGGAAGGTCAAGAACTCCATCTTTTATGAAATTAGAATTTGACCTTGGAGGCCAACTTTGGAGGCTTGTGGGACAAGTTAAAACTTGTCCCACACCTCTTAAAATGATCAACCAACCTTGCCTATGGTTTGGAGGTTAAATTTAGGAATTTTTAATGAATTTTGAAGTGACAATAAGTAAGTTTTAATTGCACTTCCCTTACATGTTTTTAATTTGATCCTTTTGGAGTATGGGCATTTTTGGATTATGTAAGTGATTTTTCATTTTTATTCATTATGATTTGGTGAAGGATGTTGAATTTCCTCTTGGGGTTGAGGAAGAATGATGTGGAATCCCACATGGATCCACATCATCCTCTTCTCTTCCCTCTCCTATAAAAGTGAAACTCCTTGCTTGTTTATGGTTGTTGAAACTTTTTTATTTCCTCTTGGGGGCCTATTTTTTTTGTTGTTGTTTTAGAGCTTGGTGTGAGGAAGCTTGGAGTATTTTTGCATGATTATACTTTTTTGGTTTGGACTACACTTTGGCATCTTGGAAATCTTGTGAACTTGGAAAAAACTTTAGTATGGAGATGTAGGATCTTGACCTATGTTTTAATTGTTTTTCCTTCTCTTGCATGCATCCTTAAATGGTGTTTGTGTTTGCATTCTTGGCTAGTTGGGTAGAATTCTTAGGGCATGGTGTAGGAGAAGGTTATGAGGATTTTATATGGGGGGCATAAGGGATTGTCAATGGCATAGTTTTATTGTGGAGGGAGTTTTGGTTTGGGATCCACCTTGAAAACAAAACTACTTGTATTTCTTACTATGGGGGGCATAAGGGATAAACTTAGGGGGGCATAAGGAGGGGTTGGGAGATATACGGTTTATGGGGTTGATATGATTATTAGTGGTATGCATTTTGGTGGATGCCCAATTCTAAATTAAGAGGCATAAGGAGTTCCTCATAGTTCTTGCTCTTGTTAGATTGCTTGATCAAGCCTATGTGTTGTATGAATTGTTTCAAATATAGTTGGGAATTGTTGTCTTATTTTGAACTGTGCTTTTTGTTAAATGTATGCAATGTGAATGTTGCTTGTATGTGATAGAAGCCTTTGTTTCCATGTGTTGATATTCACGCTCCATTTAAATATAGTTAGGGCTCGGGGGCTAATGGGGAAGGATGGATTCTCCTTTCTCATTGGATGTATTGGTTGGGTGGAGAGAGTTGCCTTTCCCCTTTCCTTGTTGTGATCAAAGTTGCATAGAAGAAGAAACAAACATGTTGTTGTTTGGAGAAATAATTTCACAGTTTGACAATCATTTCCCTTTGAGTAATTCAATATAAATTTTCCCACTTTGAGTGGATGAGTGTATAAATTTTTTAATGTGAAGTTATTGTGTTGAGCATAGAATATTGAATTCGAATGTAGAAATGTAAAGAATCATATTTTTTCTCTGTTGATTGCAAGAGAACTATAAATGATATTCTATACTTTGTATTTTGAAATTTGAAACAAAATCAAATTGGAAAGGAGATCAGTTGTAAAGTTATTTTAATTATCAATAAAGGATGGCATTGGTTCTTTTAAATTTGTATGGTAATGTATATTGGATTTGTATTGCTGTCCAAGAATGAGATTTTGTTTTGAAAAAGAATAAGAAATAGTGTTTTATGTTTTATGTACTGTATTTGGATACAAATGGAAAGTGATAAGTTGAAAAGAATGCATTTTTAATCATCAAAATATTTCATTCCTTTCTTAAAAGTGTTTTACCTTGTTCATATGCTATCTTCTCCATTGGAAATTTCAGTTTTACTTGCAATAAGAAACCTTTATTTGGAATGTTGAAAGAAGAATGCATATGGAATGAAAGTCAATGTTATTTTCCCTACAAAATGTATATTAAAACTGAAATCTGAAATGTAGTTTCATTTAGAATTGGATGGATTATTTAATAAGCAATGTATTTGAATAATTTAGGAATCATATTCAGATTTAAATGACTAAATGGAGATTCCAATTTAAAGAAATAGTTCACTGTAATATACTTCATCCTAGCAATTCACATTTTAATAAAAATAAACATTTTATACTTACACTAAATAGTAACTAATGAAACATTGAAAATTAGACTTAGTAATACCTAAGGAACTCAAATTCATTATAACAGTCAAGAATGAATCTCCAAAACTTAATGAATTTCAATTTAGAGCTTACACAGTCATTTTTCTGTCTATTTCCGGAAAAATGCAACCTTGAACAGATTGGATAAATTGAATTCCCTAAAACACTCTAAACCCTCCCTAGACTGATACTCCATGTCCATTTGACATGTTGAGCAAAGGAGGAGTTCTAATGTTATCAAAATTTTAAGTTGGAAATTGCCAGTTTGCCAAATAAAGGCCTGCAGATCGTTTTTACAAATTTGACACTTAAAACTTCATCAAAAATTAAATTTTATGTTCTCTATGCAAAGATGGCTTTGATATATTTATGAAAAGTCCTTGTTTTCCCAATACTGAGCTTTTTAGCTCAAGTTATGACACTTTGAAGTGTTTGTACCTTAATAAGAAAATTTTGGAAAATTTTCCCTGGCAGGCCCGCAACCCAAAAATTTTCCATCAAAATTGCCTTAGAATTTTTTTAAAAATTTTGGGCTTGGGAAAATTTTCACTTTTCCCTCCACTGGCCCACAGCAAATCAGAGGCTACTACGTGTCCTTCAGGAGCTGAGTCGGAGGCGCGGATAAATTTTACAACTTAAACTTTTTGAAAATTTTTGGAAAATTTTCACTTTTCCCTCTGCTTGTCCACAGCTAATCAAAGGGAACCACATGTCCCCTTGTGGCTATGGTAGAGGTGCGGGTTCTTTTGAACCCCTTAGCTTTTAATTTTTTTTGGGAAAAAATTCCATATTGACCCCGCCAGCCCACGGCCAATGAAAGCATGCCATGTGGCACATTAGGGTGGTGGCAGGGGTTCGGTAGAAAATTCATTTTTGGGAGTTTGAGAAAAATTCCAAAATTCCTCCCATGGTCTGCTACTCTGCCTTCTCCCTCAGTTTCCATCCTTCGGCGGGTACGCGGACCCGCATGCCCTTTTGTTCCTTTTTTCCTCCTTGAGCACAGACCGCAAATTCCTCCCGCCACTTCGACGTTGTCTTTGTGATCACCATGTGTCCTTGGCGAACCCGTGGGGGCATGGAAGAAAATGTGACTTTTCACCTATACATTGGGAATATTTCCCAATGCCACCCTGAGACCCTCCAACCCACCCAAGGTGCACTCCTTCTCCTCTTGCCACATGTCCCTCTGGGAAATTTTGACCCCATAACTCCGCCCACTCATAACTTGAGTTCAGCTTGTAGTTAGGAGGACTTATTTAGATCACCAAAAAGGTGAGAAAATTTCCTATCCATTGGGAATGGTTTGGGGAAATTTTGAAACCATTGAATATGAGAAAAATCTAGTTGAAGTTTTGAGCCTGTTAGAGAGTAGGTATGGGGTAAGATTACTCCCTGAATCTAACTAGAACATCTAACCCTAAAATTTAAACCTTTTAAATGTGTTATAAGTTCATAAATGAAACTTGTGTTTTGGTAAGAAAGTTTTGTTTTGGAACCTATTAGTGAAAATTGATATCTTGTAACTTAGTTATAGACACTTAAAAAATAAATTAAAAAATCATCCCATAATTTTCTAGCTAACCCTAAGTTGTTTCTTGGGTCTCAAGTGGTTGTTTGAATGAGCTCTACATGTGGTGCTTGAAGAGGGACCATCTAGGGTGCTAGCACCAAAATACTATTAACAGGAGGTAGAGAGGGTAAAGGTTGCAGTGATTAAAAAAAATTCATCGTACAAGGCACTACTTCAAACCCTTTGTGAGGAGCTGAAGAAAGCGGATCAAGCATTAAATATCTACACAACTCCAAAAGCAGTCAACAGAATAAGAACAATGGTAGTGGAAAATGAATTCCTAAAATCTATGAAGGATGAAACATTGAGATGCACAGAGAGACTGGTAGTGGTGAAGCAAAAGTGCGAGGCCTTTGTAGTGTCCCAAGAGCCCCACAAGAATAAATTGGATTAACTAGGAAAGGTTATAGCTTAGAGGATGGATCTGTTGGAAAGGAGAATGTCTGCAATGGCTAACATTATGTTAGTATTAAAAAATTAGAAGGAATAAATTGTGCAGGATGAGATGGATTCTATTGTAGTGAATATCTCATAAAAGGTACAGGCCGTGCTAAGTGAATGGTAGACACTAGAGGTAGACATAAAAGAATATTATCTAGAATTGATTCTTCTGGTTGAATCAGAGGATACTGCTGAGTAAATCATTCTTTTATATAGAAAATTATTTACTATCTTCCCTTTATTTTCTTTCTATTCCTTGAACATTCAAGAGGTAACCATTTTCGGGGTGGCAATGTAGCTAGCGTGGGGTAATGTTGAGTATACCATGTATAACACTTAGTATAATTTATACAGAAGATTCTCATGGAAGAGACAAGTGAATTAAAAGGTGTAGGAGGATCCGGAAGGAATCATGTGTGGAGGATAGAGAATGATTCAGAAATTATCTATTTTCACAATTATGATCTATTTTTTTTAAGATGGTGTGTGGAGCACGTAAATCAGGAAATGACTCACGCGACCTACACGGGATATTTTTGGAAGAGTGGCTACAAAGCACTTCACATGGGTGTGAGGTAAGCATAGAATTATGACTTCCAGTTAAATGTGAGAGGTCTATTGTTAGCATTCTTACATGTGAGCCTATTATTGTAAAGGCACATGGCTATTCTTAGCATGTGACCTATTTTTGGATTAGATAAGCAATGAAGGGAAATTATGCACCCTTATAAATATGGCTATTCTTAGCATGTGACCTATTTTTGGATTAGATGAGTGTTTTTATTCGTTTTGATCTTAAAATTTAGTCTCAAAGCTTAATTCCTCTAATTCAGTTTCATATTGACACTCAAACTAGGTCAAATATGCTCAAATACGTAAGACTTCAAAATAAGCCTCCCAAAATTCATCTTTGGAGTCATGAATCCTCTAAGTGGATTCAAAAATGGTTTTCACTTGATCTAATGAGGTAGAATAAATAACACTCAACTCAAGATCATGTTGAACATCGTATTGTTCCCAATGTAGGGGATGACAAATGACAGGTAAAGAGTTGATGATAGGTATTTCATGGCCTTGACCACCTACTTCCATCTAAACAAACCATGTTGGACAACATGTTATCAAAAAATGAGATTAAGGAAAACATAAAAATTGTGCTTCAATAACATATATAAGGAAAAAATTAATTGATTGAATAAAAATGGGGGAGGTATGGGATATTAATATAATTATTGATTTATTATGAATATGGACAGGATAATTAAATGAAGATGGGGGAGTGTAAATTTTCGGTGCCTACACCAGTTCAGATCTCTAAATCTTCCACAATTTCTTATATTTACACTCTATTATGTCATCTATTTTAAGAATATTATTTGATCAAATTGGTATTAAACATTTGATAGTCATATCTCAAGTCCAAAAATGTATGTAAGGTTCAATATATAAGGTCCAATATTGGATAACCTCCCACCACCTTAACATGCTCCTAGTCTAATTTCAATTTAAAAATTTAATTTGGGGTTATATCATCTTCCTCATGTCAACGTTATGAGAATATTGTATCTACAAAAGACTATTAAAATAAATTAGCATCACTTTATAAAAAACTTGACCCTTTTACAAGTTACTATTGTCAATATCATTCCAAAACTACTCGATGGTTTCCTAAGTCTAACAAAATCATATGCACATATTATAGATCAGTCCCCAATACAAGTTTGAAGCACTCAAATGGACTAAAAAAGATATCTTCCCTCATTTCCAAGTATGCAAAGATAATAGAGCCATGTTTTAGAAATACCAAAGTCACTTTAACCATTACACAATGGTTTTAATCAATAAACACCTTTGGTCACATAGATTAGGTACACTACATCTCACTACTAATATGTTGATTAAACTATATACTATGGATTTATCAATATATCTTGGTCTCAAGATACAGGAGGGCACCCATTGTGTGTTGGTAATCTATTCAAACTTATATAAACACCTAGGTGATTTAATAAAATCTACAATAAATCTAATTACAGAGTAACATATATGATGAAATACAATAGATATAAAAATAATAAGCACTCAAACAATGAAATTTTATAAGAAAATGGAAGAGAGATGACTTAGATAGATTTTGTGCAACATGGGGCTGATCTATATGATGCAAGATGATGAATAGGGATGGAACTATATTGCAACTACTCTTTGAAAATTCAAGACTCTGAGAATAATGTCAGACACAGGTTCCTAGTGTTAGACAGGGGCACCCGGGAGTTGATGACTGGTCTTGGATGTACGTGACTACGTAGGTCAGAACCTATTTTTCCCTTGCTCGCTAGGGTTTCAATATCACTTCCTATTGATTAATTGTATGTCACAATATGATAGTCAAGGTATCTGTAACCTAAAAAAAAAACCATAGCTATCTACAAAAACTCACAGACACATAAAATTGTAATGAAAATGAAATATGTGAAGTTAGACTGACCCTGATGGTTACCCGATGAGTGAACTTATGACCGAGTGTTGCACTACATTCCAAAATACATGTAGTTTATTTTGTTTTTGTGTTTAATTGTGTCCTTAGTTTTCCCTCACACCAATGATGCCAAGATAGTAGGATATAGCTAGATAAAGTACAAGTGTGTGATGTAGAATCAAGCACTTCCCCTTCCTATGTAGTGTATGAATCCCAAAAATCAGTCCCTTGAAATTGTAGTGATAGTATGTAGATGATATTTCCCCTTAGAATTGCTAACCCATATAATGGTATGTATGTCGTGTATATATATGGATCTCTTGTTTGAATTTCAACATTAGTGACCCAAATTTTTGAATATGAGAGCATGATAAGGATAATAAAACTAAAAAGGCCAAACATAAATGTATAAACATGTGAAAAGAACAAATAATATAGGAGCACCCAGATTGGACATGGGAACATGGGTGCTAGTGTCTATAATGGGTGTTAGTGTCTTGAGATAAATGAAAAATATGTGAATAGTATGACAGAAAGGGATCCCTATGACCTGACCAGAACTGGGTGTAGCAATGAAAGATGTGAGAGAGAAAGACAATAGAAATAATCAAAACAAGTAGATGGACAAAGGGTTATGTCACCAGTGAATAATTTTCTTACTTAAGATTCATACATATAATAAAATATCTACCAACATAGTATTATGTGTGTGATTTTGGCTCTACATCCCCCCTTATGATATTTGAATGAAATTCAAGTGGTGTAAATAAAGTAAGGAACATACCTATATAAATTCCAGGGAATTCATGTTTACAAAGTATGTGTAGAGAATAGTAACTTGTAGCATCGTGAACCATCGATCAATGTTTTGACCCATGTGGTGTAAGTGGAGATAGCAAAATTTTGTAACGAGAACTTAGATATGTAATTGTGATTGTTTGTTGGATAATTTGGATATTGTAGATTGTTTGTTCCACGTGATAGGGAGGGGTAGGGAGTGATCAGTTGCCAACCCGATTTTGTGTTTAAATGGGAGGATTTGGGTGTCCTTCCTCTCTAGGAATAGTGTTGGGGAGAGAGGTATATTTTTAGTCTACATCCATGATTGCATCCCTAAAAGGTCCAACCAATGAAGACAAATAGAGACAAAATTTAGTTCTATGTTGTTATGTATTAGTTCCATTCATTCCATATTGCACATTATTAAGGAACCCATATAGGATCAATTTATGAAAGGAAATGACATCTCATTGTAACCACTCCTATGGGTGTTACGATTTTCATAATGCTAGGTTTCTTCCAACTTAGGTCATTTCAAAGCAATAGAAATGTAAAGTGACTCCAAAGTTAGGTCATCTAGGAGTGATATAAGCTATAATGTAGTTCCCAAGTTAGGTCAGATGGGAGAAACAATAAAGTATGCCATGTTGTGTTGATTGATCGATTTGATTTGAATAGTAGAAGATTTATTTAAGATTACATACTTGATAAATTACTCATGGAGATATTTTTGTGTTTTCCCTAGATTAGGTAATTTTAGGGGATATATTTGAAATAGTATAAAATATTGATTATAGTATAGAATGATTACACACTTGTTTGAATAACATCAGAGAAAATTATAACAATGATGTGCTGTGGGTGTCAATTGATGATGTAGCCTAGAATTTACCATAAATAACCCAAGCCCACTGGCACATCATTCATCCTAGATTGAGTTCTCTCCTGAAGCGCACAAAGTTACCAAGCCCATCTTTAGGGTTTCTTGTGTAGGATGTGAACATGATGAAGAGTTAATGCATTCGTATCCATAAATAGTATAAACATTCTACATAGCATATTCTAGATTTGGATCTAAGGAGTAATAGATTTAAGTAATAGCCATATGAATTCTACCATGCAAGATCTAGTTATATTCATGTTTAACACCTTGAATCGGTCAATACACTACATTATATTAAGCACAGTAGATATACAGAAGCTTCTTACAATATTCAATATCATAAACTCATGCACACTTCAAATCTGGTAGAATAACTTCACAATAACTCATATCCAGTTCTCCTATACTACGCAGATCACTACATATTTATAAAGGTGGGGACTTTCCCTTCACCACTTACATAATTCCAAAAATAGGTCACATAATGAAAATAACCATGCACCTTTACAATAATAGACACACATGCAAGTGCATTAATAATAGATCTCTTCTAGTTAACTGGAAATAATAATTATATTATTAACTCAAACCCATGCAAAGAACTTAGTAGATGCTCTTCCAAATATAGCCCTGATGTATCACGCAAGTCTTTATACATTTTTTGTGCTCTGCACACTATCTCTAAAAAAAAATCGTAATCCTAAAAATGGCTAAGTCCTGAATCTGTCCTTGTATTTTGCACATGTTTCCTTCCCTATCCTTATGCACATTTGAACATGCCCTATTCCCATGCGTGAACCTTCTACGTTCCTTCTGCTAAGTATCCTAATTTGTCTTCTCAACAATTAGTTGTATTGTAAGTTGAGAGGGATTATGGGATGATCAAGATTGTATGGCCCCCTTTCGGTGAAAGTGTTAAGGGTGGAAAACTAGCATTGAGCAGAAAGTAAGATGTATAAGATGATGTAATAGTAAATGAGAAATAGTATTGGATAGTATAGTCATAATTTTAAAATATATTTAATAGTATATGTGGCAAATGTGAATATGAGATGTTGAAATATGTATAGTACAGTGATAGAGGAAAATATGATCTGTATGGCATAAACAATGCGAAAAATAGAGTTACAACGCTTAAGATATGAGAGAAACGGTGTACCCTATATTATTTTAAAAAGTGTTCATAAATAATAACTATAATATAGGGAAAATTATAATTACTATCTATAATAATAGTGAAAAGTGAATAGTATCTCATTAGTACCGAGATTGATTGAGATTTAGAGATCTGAGCTATGATAATGCCACATATTAGAGAATATTAACTCATATCCAGTTCTTCTATACTACGTAGATCACTACATATTTATAAAGGTGGGGAATTTCCCTTCACCACTTACATAATTCCCAAAATAGGTCACATGATGAAAATAACCATGCACCTTTACAATAATAGACACACATGCAAGTTCATTAATAATAGATCTCTTTTAGTTAGATGGAAGTAATAATTATATTATTAACTCGAACCCATGCAATGCACTTTGTAGATGCTCTTTCGAATATAGCGCTGACGTGTCATGCAAGTATTTATATAGTTTGTGTGCTCTACACACTATCTCCAAAAAAAGTTTGTAATCCTAAAAATGGCTAAGTCTCGAATCTTTCCTTGTATTTTGCATGTGTTTCCTTCCCTATCCTTATGCACATTTTAACATGCCCTATTCCCATGCTCAAACCTTCTTTATGCCTTCTTCTAAGTATCCTAATTTTTCTTCTCAATAATTGGTTGTATTGTAAGTTGAGAGGGATTATGGGATGATCATGATTGTATGGCCCCCTTTTGGTGAAAGTGTTAGGGGTGGAAAAGTAGCATTGAGCCAAAAGTAAGATGTATAAGATGATGTAATAGTAAATGAGAAATAGTATTGGATATTATAGTCGTAATTTTAAAATATATTTAATAGTATATGTGCCAAATATGAATACGAGATGTTGAAATATATATAATACAGTGATAGAGGAAATTATGATCTGTATGGCATAAACAATGATAAAAATAGAGTTACAAGGCTCAATATATGAGAGAAATGGTGTAACCTATATTATTTACAAAAGTGGTCACAAATAATAACTATAATATAGGGAAAATTAGAATTACTCTCTATAATAATAGTGAAAAGTGAATAGTATCTCATTAGTACTGAGATTGATTGAGATTTAGAGATCTGAGCTATGAGAATGCAACATATTAGAGAAACAAGTTTGATGAGGTTTGAGTGAGTAGCGGTGGTCATGGCTTTGTAGACGACTGATGAGTTGGTAAGTGAGATTATTTTTAAAAAATTATGTCTATAGTGTCTATATTTTTTAGAAAAAATGTGTTTAAGTATTTTTCAGCATTCTTTATCTGGGAAGAAGATTCCATGGAATTTATATCCCTGGGGAAAACAACACCCAGTTCAAAGCATTTGTTACCTGATTTTGGGTTCCCATGACCTGATCCTCATTGTTAGTGTCCCAGAGTAGGGATGGGGCATTGTAATGTGTTTTACTTATGTCGTGACTAATTTGACACTATGATAAATGATTATTGTATTATGTATAATGTACTAATGGAATAATTGTGTTGTGTTTTATATTTTGCAGAGAGATATACACTCAAGGGATTTTTGGGTGGGCCTCCATTTGAGTACTTTTCTTACATTGGGGTTGTCAGATGCGGATTGGGAGATACTGGACCATTCTGATTTTTGGCATATTGCTAGATTAGGGATGTAGACACATATATCAAGTCACATTCCCCTTAGCCCCTTCTTAATTAATTAACTTACACACACTTACCTAGCCATGGACCCTTTCACCCCAAACTAATATTAATTTAATTAATTTAATTAAATTAATCTTTATCTTCATCATAGCTATTATTTAATTATCATAATTACCTAATAACCACTCCTCCACATCACCAAGACACCTCACCTAGCCACCTCACCCTAAACCTATTCTTAGTATGTTCCCATAACTAACTAAGACCTAACCAACACTCTAAAAATCAATGCCTACACCTCATTCCCACAGAAATAAATGGAAACTTGTGCTTTGTCCCAAGAAATAGAGAGATATGGCAGCAGTTACAACCATGATCTCTTATTTTTAGTTAACTTGGGGAATCCCACCTTAGCCAATGTCGGTTACCCCTAAAATGATGCCGGTCAGACCGTAACCACTGTCGGTCAGCCTTAATTTACTGGGGCAACCTCATTCTTGAGACCGGAAGTTCGAGAGAACACAACACATATGCAAGTAGAGAAAGGAAGAATTTTCTTTTACATAGACATCCAACACTCACTCAGCAACAAGTAAGCACTCATTCTGACATAGAGCTGATCCAGTCCAACAAGAAGGAGAGCACAAGCAACCCATGCAAGAGCTCCCAAATGATTGGTGATTCCTCCACAACATCCAACCATTCATCATCATCTCCATTCTTCATTCACAGGCATCCAGGACTAGATTCCAAGTAAGTAGAGCCTCTTCTCATCTCATTCACTTCAGTAGTTCCAGTATTTTCATCCTTCTCTATTGTTATTTACTCCCATAACTACTTATGTATCTCCTTTGGTAGTATTCCTTCCATACCCCCATCAAAACCCTCATAAAACCCCATCCAAACAACCTGATTCTTCATTCTAATCAACTAATCCCTTTGTGTAACCACAAAGTGAACCCAAAAACTCATTCTGTGATATTCCTAGAATCCCATAGTAACCGGCATCGGTTTTCCCTAGCTAGTGCCGGTTAACATACAGTATATTGGCTTCATACTACCATTTTCCAACCCAACCCATAGCTCATCCTAGCCCCATCCAAGCCCCATTAAATCTACCCACTAGCTTGTTACCTCACCTAGACCTCATAAATACCCCACTCAGCTCCCCGTCAGCTTGAAAAACCTCTTCTAGAACTCTGTTCTTGACCCTTTGTCATTTTAACAGTGACCGGCGTTAGTCACCTATAACCATCATTGGTCACCCCTAAGACCAACATTGGTCTCCTGTATCCACCAATATAGCCTGGAATAACAACCTACCTACTATGTTCTTGAGTTACCCATAATTGTTTGTGACCCTTTTCTAGACCTCTGCCAGACCTACAGAAGCCCATAACCATTTACTTGACCCTTGGATCTTGTTTTGACTTAGCCTATTGAATTATTTATTTCTTATTGTGTTTTATATGAGATGCCTAAATCATATAGATTACAGTAAGACAACATTTACTTTATCTCTCAATTAAATTGTTTAAAACAGTGGATTGACAGCCTTCTAGGAAGTACCACACTTCCAAGATCTAGCATACGCTAGGTAGTCCACTGCATATATTGTTTAACTCTTTCTGGTGGTCTTGCTTTCTATTTCATGTAGTTCCTCCCAGCCAAAAGGAAGATCTAATGATTAGTTGTGGGTTTAGAAGTCATACACATGCAACAACCTACAACCAACATCTTCAACAGGTATTCCTCCTACACCCGTTACCCTATCTGTTTTGTCATTTTCTAAGAAACGTCTAAGAATCAGGTGAAACATTTTGGCACGCCCGGTGGGACCCATTCAGGGTTCCTTGCATTCATTCATTTCTTGGTGAAAAGTTGCATGTTTGTTTCCTTTCTAAAAGGTTCTCACATTAAAATTTCTCCCTTGGAATCTTCTCTTCTTTCTATTGTCTCAAAGCAATCATGTTTTGGTGCTTAAAAAGAACTCTTCTTTGATTTCATTTGCATTGCATTAGTGAAAGATCATACTTTCTCCTATTCCTCTCATTGTGTCATCGAACTCCATATTTAGATTTGGGCTTAAAATTAACTTCATTTCATTCTACTTTTTTACATTAGCTCACATTAAATGAGGGCAACCTATACGATGGAAGTCATGACAGCTGATGGTTGACTAAACGAATCGTAGAAAGCACATCTCTCTCCATCTGAGTCTTACCAAACTACACAAATTCAAAACAAATACATATTCTTAAACAAAATCTTTCCTGGGAATGCCTGTCAATGATCACATTGATTAGAGGATTGGCAGGTACTCCCCAGCTCGTTACCTCTGTCGAGTCATACTTCAGAGAAAAGCCCGCCCCTGCCATAACATACCTGAAACCTCTCCTTGTAGATATCCTTCTTCGTAGGAAGCCATCCTCACCAAAAAACTCTATTCAATAGTTCATGAGTCAGTCCTTAAAATAGCATAAGCTAAACAAACATAATAGAAAAAGCACTCTTAGGATCATATTTTTCTTAGTGTTTCTGCTTGGCTTGTGTTTTGAGGTGAGAGGTCACGTTCTTCATTTTTCTTATTTCCCCTTGCATGCTCCTCATCACAGTTGGTGTATTCTAGCTTCATCTGAGTGTGCCTGGACCATATTCTCATCATTCCCAGAATTCTGGGTTTGATTCCACATCAAATTTTAATTCACAACCACATTTTCTTCATCACTATTTCAATTTCACAGTGACCGGTGTCGGTCTAGCGACCATCATTGGTTACCCTCTGACCATCATCGGTTATACCCAACTGGTGTCAATTCACTATTCTTTTGGTTGACCTATCCAAAAGGACACATATTGACCTTCTTCGACTATTTAGAGTCCCTGTAACTCTCATCATATTCACTTTACTAGTAAATCTCATCAGCATTTTGCATACCTAATAAATTTGGCCTTATACCTTGTTTTTGACCAACTGTCCACTTTCCATAGTGACCGGCAGCGGTTACCTATGACCGGTGTCAGTTTACCCTAACCAGCATCGGTTAGCCTATGTCATTTTCTAGCTGACATTTTGGCCCCAATTCACCCACCACCACCTATTTATCCTACCTGTGTTGTATTTTTGTGTCACTTACAGAAAGCAGTCTTACCACGTTAGTACCTGTTCACATGGTACTGACGTGTCGACAAGCAAGCACCCTTTTATTCCACACCAGTTTTCAACCACTCCCACCTAGCCCTTTACCACCTTCCATTTTATCACCCACCATGGAACCTATATCCAACCTATCTCTATCACTACCGAAGACGAGGAGTTCACATGACTCCTTGACCAAAACCCTATGTCGCCTTGTAGTTTTATATTTCCCACTCATCCACTCGAGATGCCTCAGGTCAGTTGATATATAGCATGCCTATATCTATCCCCCTGACTCTCGTCCCCACTTCATGTCAACCCCATCTAGACCTACATGTTCCCACATCTACCTTACCCCCAGTCATTTCATAGATAGGCCCTATACCTACTATGACTGCCACATCTGCTACATCCGTTGAACCCACCACATCTATTATACCTTTTTCCAACTATCCATAACACCACCTCATCCGCCCCTATTATCTAAAATATACTCATAGCTACACTACCACCCCTAGTGTTGGTGACCCCTACCCCTTTTTAAAGCATTTTCCTTTCTATTCCACAATCCTTAGCCCCCATAGCTACTAGGGTTACCATGACCCTTCCACCTCCATATACAAACTACCAACAGCCTCCTGTTTCATCTATCATTCATCCTAGGTACATACCCCCTATTTCACTGCCTTCTTCTCAATCCACCTATGTGGATGCACCATATACTGGAATGCCACCCCCATCATATGCCCAACACCAACCCTCTTATGCTATAGGAGGCACCCAGCCATCGCAACCTACCAATGACCTAATCAAATTAATGATGGACAAGATGCAGACATTGGAGGCATCGGTTTCTGGCTCCCGAAACACTCTCACCTATGATGATATTTGTAATGAACCTATCCACCCATCCATTCCTATCCGTCTGTATCCCATGCATTGGGAAATGCCCAAATTCAACCATTTCAATAGCAAAGAAGACCTACAGTAGTATTTGCGGTCTTTCAAACATGGGTGTTATCTGATCACCCATGATGATGCTTTGCTTCTGAGAACCTTTCCCATGTCTCTGACTGGGCCTACATTAGATTAGTATAGTGGGTTAACTAGACATTCTATATTTTCATTTAATCAGGTAGCCTAAGCTTTCTTGGATCACTTATCCATTAATATCGTTAAGAGGGTTACCATGATTGACCTATACTCCATGTGTCAGTATGATGATGAATCTATCACAGATTTCGTTGCTCGCTGGCGTAGCCTAATTAATCAACTCACATTCCAACTACCGCAAACCAAACTTATCGAGCTCTTCACGGAGGCTTGTGCTAGACATATCTCCCTAACCCTGCAGGTCAAAAATTTCTGAACCTTCGATGAAGCATTCACCATGGCACAAAAGCTAGAGATTTGGGCCATCGAAGAGAAGAAAATCCAATTACACAATAAGAACTTGGCATTCAAGTCAAATGATACCTCTTCTTCTTCAAAACCATAGAACAATTATTCAAAAGCTAAGGGAACTGCTAACGCGGTGGTACTCAAAGTTGTCCCAGCTCATCTGTCAAATCAGGCTAGCCCCTCATCTAATCTCTCACCCATCTAGACTTTTCAATTCAGATGAGAACAATGGAAATACACCCCAATTGGGGAGCCTTATTCTTCTATCTTAGAAAATCTCATTAAATTTGGGGCCATCACCCTTCCACCTATAAAACCACAGATTGGTTTTGACCCTTCTCGCCCCACACTCGCATGGTATAAATAACATGACTTCTGTAACTATCATCGAGTAAAGGGTCATAGTGACGGAAATTGCATCACTTTCAAAAATATTGTCCAAGAAATGCTTGAGAAAGGTGAGTTAAATGTGGATAATCCTAATGCACCTACCAATCAAAACCTACACATCTTCAAGAAACTTTTTCCTAATCATACCCCTTTGTCTGATCAAACCGTGAAACCTCAACTCATGATAGCCATACCCATGCGAGGTCCATGCGCTATTTTCAGTGACACACCCATTGCTTTCCCAATTACCTCATATTCCTTCCATAGAGGAAATTCTAGCCCGAATTCTTCCACCTACACTTGAACCCACTTCACTTATTCCTCCACCCACAGAGGAACACCTTTCACCTCCTTCCTCACTGATGGAGGAGCCTTCTGCTAATATCGAGGCTATTTCACCTTTGGCTTCTCCACTTAGAGAGCCATCACCCACAGTACTTCTTCAGTCCATGGAGGATACTTGTTTATCTCCTCCACCCACAGAGGAGCACCCATCATCTCCTCCACCTATAGAGGAGCACCCATTTTCTCCTCCACCTATCAAGGATCCAGTAGAGATACCTTTGCCTCTAGGCGAGCATTCTCCATCAGCTACCCAAGATCCTACAGACCTACTTTTGGCTCTCTTACCCATGGAAGCCGAAGCTAACAAATTTCCCATCTCTAAGACACATTTTATGGGAATTTCCATTAGGTCCTCATCAACCTCACCTACAGACATTTCATTCTCATGTTTAGCTGATCGCTTAGATTATGTGGACAGAGCCTTACTGTGGGGGTGTCTTCTGCTTCTGGTCTCAACACAGATGCAGATGTCACTTGCTCAGACTTCCACTATCTACCCAAATATATTTCGACTAATCGAACCAAACAAAACCACCTCTATCACAACTTCTTCCATGACACCTATCACAGCTCAACATACACCCTCACCCATAACCCAACATACATCTAAATCCAAACCTGCACCTACATCATCTTCCTCGACTAAACCTATTACTACCTTAGGGGTCACCCCAACCACCAACCTTACTCATCCACCTATCAAACTAGATTTAGCTACATCCTCCACAGTCAACACCCAACCTACTCCGGCACCCAAACAAAAGAACCAAACCCATAGAACTCACACCCCGGCTGTACCAATCATACCTTCATCACTTTCACCCGTTCCATCCATCTTAGGACCTCAACCTTCCAACATGGTTAAGAAACCTCCACCCATCAATAAACCAAAAACACAACATCCCATTCCTTCTTCGCAAACCTCTAACATACCCAAGCACCTGACATGACTTACACCTACACCTACAACATCTTTACCACCCATACCTCCAATACCCTCAGCAACTTCCTCACTACCCACTACACTTCAGCCTCTGTCCCTCACACCCCCTGCACGACCTGCATCATCTACCTTCACAACACCTCCATTATCCCTATGGGTAACTCGCCCTCTTCCCCCATCCACTTTTCCCTCTAGATCTCGTACACCCATATCACCTTTACCCAAGAAGGTGCAACCCAAAGACAAAAATCCACTACCCTCCAATAAGGTAGTCAAAACAACCATACACCCTCCTGCCATTTCATCTACCATACCCCTACCCAAGCAAACACGACCAACACCCAAGACCATGCCAGCACCCAAAACCATAGCTCGACCCACTCCCCCTCCTGCAAAGACCATTCCTCAACAATTAGCCACACCTATGCCCAAACCCACTTTCACTTCCCATTGCGACCCACTAGCAGGGTCCTATGCCAAAATATTAACCAACCTCCTTGAGACTTCTATCATCACATTACCGCCACTCAGACCTTATGACCCCCTCAAACCCAAGCCAAAAGGGTTTGATGACACTAAAATTTACACCTACCATCATGTGCCAGGGCATGATGTGGAGAACTACAAGGCTTTGAAAACCATCCTTATCCAGTTATGTCCTCCTGAAGAAAACTTTGACGATGATGACCTTCTTGATGAGGACCCCATTTCACCAACACCCATTCCCATAGTCCTTCCCTCACTGCCTACTCAACAAACATGACCTCCACCCCCACAACTCTTAGAGCCACCCCCAAGATTCGAAATTAACATGGTTTGCATCAGAGAACTTGCCACACCATTACCTAAATGTCGTTGCGCCTAGCTCACTTCACAAGGATTTTCTCCCCCGGTAGGTTTTTTCCTGTCATGTCATTATACCACTCATCCTACACCTTCTCCATTTATCAACTCCCCTCATATCAACATGATCCATGTCACTACCCATGCTCAGAGAGACAAAGGCAAGGAAAAGGAAATTGACTTGCCAACCAATCCTATACCCAACATACCATCTACACCCACACCTAAAATTACTATCCGTGGCCCCACATACCCTATTTCTAATGGGGTCACACATCACACAATGCTCAAACAACTACACCAATTCCCCCTCAAAATTTCCTTATATGACCTCATCCAAACCTCAGAATCCCATCGTCAAGCTCTCATGGAGGTCCTGTAATCTATTGAGGTTTTACCCAATGACCCTACACCTGTAGCCTCCATTATCACACCCCATCATGTAGCCTCTCTCACCAAATTTCCACCTTTATCCACACCTCACCCTACTCACCAAGTAGCCTCCCTTAGCTTCTCAGAGGAAGAGATCGCACCACAATAAATGGATGACCTAGACCCAGCTCTCTTCATCTCTGTCCACATCAATGATATACATGTACGACGTGTAATGATCGATGGGGGCACTACCATTAACATAATTTCATCTCATGCATTCGCTCAAATGTGCATACCTGACAATTACATGCATAAACATCCTGTCATGTTGCATTCATTCAATGATGTTATCACCTCTACACTAGGTACCATCATCCTCCACGTTCACTTGGGCCCCCGCACAATTCCATAGTTATTTTACATCTTGGAGGGGGAATTTCAATATAACCTGTTGCTTGGCAGACCCTAGATTCATGTCATGGGTTGTGTTCCTTCCACTTTGCATCGCTGTGTAAAGTTTGAACATGAAGGACACACCTATACCATTCCAGCTGACCCATCACCTTTTAAAACATGCAACATGCTTTACCAACCCAATGACGTGCTTATACCCATTAAGGCATCTACCTCCATGACCACTACCACTTCACCTACACCTCTGCTTACCAGTACAGTCACTACCTCAACCGCACATACCTCCTCCATTCCTACCACTGCCACAACCTCCATGGCCAACCCATCAGCCTCCCAATCCATTAACTCCACCTCTGCATTGACCTCCAACACATCATCTATTCCAATTACCCACATATTGACCACCAATCCCTTGGAAGGCATTTTTCAATGCCTCACTCTGGGGGAGTATCACCTATATAGTGTCAACACATTCCTTACTCCACAAGAGTATGGAATTCTTCACCAGCATCCTCACTATGATCACCATATAGGAGAACGCCTCCTTTATGGTCCTCCTCACCTTCATACAAGTCTCACCTATGGGGGACTTGATACTACCACTTACACACCCGAACCACCGTCACAAACCCGCCCATTTTCCATTGACTTCAAGTCTCTCACCAATCATCGTTTCACCCACACCTTCCTACACCGATGTGCGTGGAATGGTTTTGGTTTTGGATTTTACAAGTAAGGCCGCCATACTTTTATTCCATGTACTACCCATAAACATAATGACCATAGTGGTATCAGATTTGCTAAACCACCTACCAAGTAGGCCCACATTGAACTCATCGAGGACATTAGCCCTTCTCCACCTTCTTCACCCGCTCCACCTTCATCACCACCTTCACCGACGGAGTTGATGGATCCAGAATCTATCCCTCCTAACTTTTTTTTTCATAAACACCATTTCCTTGGGGCCTTTGACTTATCAACATGAGGGCGAGGCTCCTTCCTCTCTTCCCTTCCTGTACCCTAAAATGATCAATGACGATACACCTTCAATTAACGTCATTCAATGTCAGGATGATGAATCTATACTCACTTACCTTGGTGAAAAAGACTTATATATTCATCGTTCGTTACCTTCTAAGACACAAACCATGTTGAATGAATCGACTATCGAGATCAACATTCATACTCAGGATGACCCGTACATCCTAAAGATCAGTCAATCTTTAGATGCTACTGAACAGGAAGCCATCACTTCTTTTCTCAAAAATCATAACCATGCATTTTCTTGGTCTTATGCAGACATGCCTAGTATTGACCCCACCATAGTGGTCCACAATATCATAACCGTTCCCAATGCCAAACCTGTCAAACAAAAACTGAGGAAAATGCACCCTCGCATTGCCCTTCTCGTCAAAGAAGAACTTCAGCACCTTCTTTCCATTTCCTTCATCTTACCCATTGATTATCCTCATTGGATTTCTAACATTGTCCCTATCACCAAGGTGACAGGGGGACTCCACATTTGCATGGATTTCTGTGACCTCAATCTAGCTTACCCAAAAGATGACTTTCCTCTACCTGGTATTGACCAACTGGTTGACCTTACCACTGGTCACGAGATGCTATCACTCATGGATGGCTTCTTGGGTTATAACCAAATCTTGCTTACCCCAGAGGATCAACATAAAACCACATTCATCACCCCTTGGGGGACCTTCTGCTATCGAGTCATGCCATTTGGCCTTAAAAACGTTGGTGCCACATATCAGTGGGCTATGAATTATATCTTCCATGACATCATGCATATTATATTGGAAGATTACGTGGATGATCTCCTGGCTAAATCTAAACACCACTCTGAGCATCTCGTCGTCCTCAAAACCATTTTTGACTGCCTCATTAAATATTGTGTTTGCCTTCAGCCTAAGAAGTGCATCTTCATGGTCCTCTCAGGAAAGCTCCTGGGATTTATCATTTCCCTATGTGGTATAGAAGTTGACCCTGCTAAAGTCAAGGCCATTCTGGAAATGCCTCCACCCACTAACCTTAGACAACTCTGTAGCCTGCAAGGTAAGTTGCAGTCTATTCACTCATTTCATTTCACAATTATCTGATCGGTGTCAACCATTTCATCATCTGCTCAAGAAGGATGTCTCCTTTAAATGGGATGATGACTACCACAAAGATTTTGAGGCCTTAAAACAATACCTTCTCCAACCACCCATACTTATCCCACCTAAAGATGATCAACCCTTCTACCTATACATCTCAACTACTGATCACTCCTTGGGAGCCATGCTCGCTCATCATGATGAACAACACAGGGAGTAGGTGGTTTATTACATAAGCCATACTCTTTTAGACTATGAAACCCAATACACCCATCCTAAAAAAATTTTCTTAGCCTTAGTTTTCATTGCCACAAAACTCCGCCATTACCTACTCAACCACAAAACCTATGTTGTGACCAACACCGACCCCTTACACTTCATGTATGCCAAACCTTATCAAAATCAATGTGCCACACGTTGGCTTATTATTTTTGCTGACCTCAACCTTGAATTCATTCATCAAAATTCCATCAAGGGCCAAGCTATCGCCAACCAATTGGCCGACGCACCTATTTCTGGGGATCAACCCTCTAATTTTGACTTTCCAAATGAGTCAATTACTACCCTTTCCCTAGACGAACCCACTTACCAAATGACACTCTTCTTCGATGGTTCCAAGTGTCAGCATGGGGGTGGGGCTGGTGTTATCCTCATTCCACTTGATGGTGAACCCATGCCTTTGTATTTCAAACTCAATTTTGATTGTACAAACAATATTGCTGAATACGAAGCGCTCGTATTAGGTCTCCAAGCTACCTATGCCCTAGATGTCAAATCAATCAACATCTTTGGTGATTCTCAATTGGTTATAAACCAAGTCAATGGTATATACCAATGTCATAATGAGATACTTCAAAAGTATAAACATCATGTAGACATACTTTTGACCACCTTTGACCATTACGCCCTTCAAACCATCCCTCGTTCAACCAACAAATTTACAGATACCATGGCCTTGCTTGGCTTCTCAAATACCCACTTCACCTACCGATTCTAAAATATTTATCACCATACAATGAATCCAATCACCCTCTTATTTACCTCGCAACATTTACTCCATCAGAACCGCTACCCCCGACCCGAGCGACCTGTGGTATAAACAATACTCTGACTATCTTTCTCTCTCCATCTTATCTCCTTACCTCACCCATAATGGACAACGCACCTTCCTTAAAAAGTTCTCTCATTATGTCATCATGGGGGGCCTCCTCTATAAGCATGGATTTGATGGTATTCTCTTACGATGCCTCACGAGTTCTGAAATTCCTTATACCATTAAGGAAGTTCATGATGGCATATGTGGAGGTCACTTCAATGGCCTTGTTGTTGCTAAGCGTATTCTTCACCTAGGCTATTATTGGCCAACCCTTAACCATGATTGTTGTGACTATGTCAAACATTGTGTAAAATTCCAAAAACACGCCAACCTTCATCATGCACCTATTCATGCCTTTCAGGTCACCCATGACCTTTGGCCCTTCTCTCAATGGGGTTTGGATCTTATCGGAGAGATCAATCCTCATTCTTCCAAACGCCACCAATGGATCATCATCGCTACCAAATACTATAAAAAATGGGTTGAAGCCATACCACTTATCTCCATGAAAGTTGAGAAAATATGTGAGTTCATCAATCATCACATCATTTGTCACTTTGGTGTTCCTCATCGCCTCATCACTGATAATGGAAAACAATTCAAAAATAAAACATTGCAAAAAAATTGCGACGCCTTTGGCATTCAGCTAAGTTTCTCATCACCTTATTACCCACAAACCAATGGCCAAGCTGAATCTACTAACAAAACCTTGAACAAAATTCTCATGAAAGTAGTTAACGATACTGGGAAGGATTGGCATACACACATTCCTTTTTCCCTGTGGGCATACCGCACTAGTATCCATACTTCCACTGCTGCCACACCCTTTTCTCTGGTCTATGGTACAGAGGTTGTTCTACCTCTCGAAGTCCAGATTCCCTCACTCCACATTTCTCTCCATGACATGCTCAATGATGATGAATTTCGTCAGGACCATTTAGCACAACTTGAGTTATTAGACGAATGTCATCTTAACGCTCTTGACCACCTTCAAGTTTACCAAAAATGTATCAAACGTGCCTATGAAAAATGTGTCCATGAACGAACCTTCCAAGTTGGTGACCTTGTTCTGAAAGAAAATCAACATGTAACCAAAGCAGAAAAAAGTACACAGGGCAAATTTTTTCCTAATTGGCTTGGACCATACATCGTGACCCATACTTATGGATCAGGTGCTTATCGTTTATCTTCACTCGATGGTAAACCCAAACCTGAGCCCCTTAATGCCTTGCATCTTCGACCATTCTACTATTGAATTTTAGTCCTACCTCACCTTTTTCCTCTTTTCATGCTCATCCCTTGAGCGCTATCCACTTCTTACACCTCACCAATGATTAAACAAGAATCATGTGCGTATCCGTCACTTTTTATCTTCTCTTAAATATGTGTACCACAGCACTGCACATAGCATGATTCTCATGGATACTTTTCATCTTCTTTTAGATGAGATCCCATGGTCGTTTCACCCTACTTTCTGAACAAGAATCTATTCTTCACCTTGGTCTTGTCCATGACTTCAAAATCCCTCACATGGGATCCAACTCCTTGAGTCAAACTTCTAATAAAAATATGACTCCCTCAAAAGGACATCTTCCTCTCAACAATCACTGCTATAAATAGACTGCTCCCTCGAAGGACAACTATGTAAAGCTCTTTCAAAAAAAGAAAAGAAGAAGAAGTGAGAGAATTTGAAGCTTCCCACATCAATCAGCTTCACGAAGACCTCAAGGAGTTAATTTCCTCATCCCATATAGACTTCCCACATCGATCAGTCTATCTCAAATAAAAGTCAAACAATAAAAACTTTTTTGTCATGGACTTGCCCATTGTGACCTTGGATCTCTTGCCAAAAGGCATGTTACCTACTACCATGTAAACTATCAATTTTCACCCTCTCACCATTCACATTTTCATTTCCTACCACCTCAAGGGACCTCTTGGAACCATGACATTTGGTGATCATGTGACTACTTTTCACCCTTAGAACACTCAATCATGCAATGTCTTTAGGGTCTTACGTTCATCACCTCCTCCAAGGTATGACCTACTCGGTATGATCCTAACCAATCAGGAAGCTTTCTTGCCCCCTCTTATCTTTTAACCTTCTTTATTACGTATTGATTACCTTATACAGGACTTGGTCCTCGACGCTTACCTTTGGGGTAATCTTCTTCTTTTACCACACTAAAATCGCCTATACCATGTTGGCCACAACTCACCCACACCTAACAGACCTAAACCCAAATCATGCCTAAAACCTACCAACTCATTTTCATACCTCCTCATATTCTTCCCTAGCTTATGGGAGAACTACATCGGCCTGAGGTCCCTTTTCGCCGGGACTATGTAGGCAGCACTCCGAGGGCATGGGGCCCTTGGAGGTTAGCTCGGCCACTCTCTACCCTAACCAATTCATCTTTCATCTTCCTAAATTACATTCTACCCCCCTTAGTTTCCTTTTTATGTCAAAAATTGGAAATTAAACCAAACAAACAACAAGTTGCTTAACATTTTTATCATCATCACACCATATATTTATTATGACTACCATTTCTCTATCATCATCATGCATGTATTATAAAGCATCTTAAACATGACCCATCCCATCATTCATTGCAAAAATTAATGAATCACAACTTCAACCAATTTCAACTCAACCATGCCTACGACCTGACTCGATCCATGCCTAAGACCTGACTCGATCCATGCCTATGACCTGACTCAATCCATCCTATGACCTGACTCAAACCATGCCTAAACCAACCTGACTCCATCATGCCTAACTCACCTAAGTTTTCGATCCATATCATACAAAAAATAAAATTCTCATAAAACATGCCTACAAATCTTAGAATCTCATCCATGCCTCATATAAACTGATATATGTGTCTCTATCCAATATACCTACAATAATCCAATCATGTACATCCATTAAAATCATTGGACGTAACCCGATACACAATACAAAAATGTCATCAGCACGTAGGACGATATCATATACAATCAAACAATACAAAATCTCTTCAGCACCTAGGCCATCCATATGCATCAAAAATACAAAACTCTCATACATCCTCACAAATCATCAGAATCTCATCCATCTATATATAAAAAATATGTGTATCTCTATAAAATATAGAGATACATCCTATCATGTACATCTCCAAAACTGATGGGTATCCATCATCTCTACAAAATGTCATCTCCTCCTTGGCCCCATATGTAATGTCAAGCTAATACAAAATGTCTGTGGCATAGGCCCCTCAAAATCCCTACATCAGCACGCAGGCCAGCTGGCCTCTACAAAATGGTAGAGCACATGGCTATGAGGAATCTCCCTGATGGGTATCCATCATCTCTGTCTCACCTGTCTCCTCCTCACCCACAACCCGCTAATAACAATGTTTGTGGCCTAGCCCCTGAAGGCCCTACATATGGAGCTAGCCTCTAAGTGTTGGTCGACTCACCACAACCCTATCCATGGGCTCGTCGGCCCCCTGTTCTCTCCTCACTCTGAGTGCAGGCACTCCTCCACTCACTCGAGGTCTTCTTGGGCTCTATACTCTGCATATGACTGAACGAAAATCTCAGCCTCCAGTAGGTGATCATGATAATAGCATGCATCACCCAAGGCGTCTCTCAAAAGGCCTGTAGGTACTATCTGTGGTGGTGTCATCAGCCTCTGATCCTGTCCTGCCCCTACCTATATAATGGGACCCTGTCCCTAAGCCTATGGTGGTGTCATTGGCCTCGGACCCTGCACTTGTATCTAGGCCTAAAGGGCCACTATCTGTGACTTGTGCTGTTGTCAGCTGAACCTGTAAGCCCGTAACCTGTCCCTGCGCCATGGCCAACTAGCCTTGAAAATCTATCACCTACACCTATAGGGTGGCTACCTGCCCCCCATCCCCCTCCTCATCCTCTCCATCTCCACCCTCTCCATCTCCACCCTGGGTGGGTACCTATCCCTGTCCTGCCTGTGCCTGTAGTGTGGCCACTTATGCCTGTAATGTGGCAACATGTGCCTCTGTACCTATCAGCTGCCCCTACATGATCCCTAACTGGGTCACTAGGGTCACCACCTACCCCTGGAGGGCGTCTCTCTAAACGGTGAGGGTGGCTAGATCTAGCTTCCCTGGCCTCGGTGGTACTGCTCTCAACTGTGCCACCCACCACTGTCTATAGCCATCTGCTACCCCGGCATCATCTATCTGCACGTTGACTGGCTGCTCCTCCTACCTGGTCAGCACTGTAGGTCAAGGTGGAGACATCGGCCTCTCCACATCATCTCTCCTGTACTGAGGGAAGGGTGGCGGTACATCTTGACGTAGCCTGAATTGTCACCTGACCCGCTCTATAGGTATCAGTTCATGCTCACCTGCTCACCACCCCTCTATCCACCTATAGATCTGAAGCCCATCCAGCTCTGTTTCCATCCCCCTGTATGATGGGAAGCTCACATATGGCCTCCAAATGATGTCCACTCTAGACAATCCCTCTAGCAATCACCTGTAATAAGCTACATCATGCGTAGCTCTCATGCCTCGGCTCTCTCCCATGGCTGGTACCCACCGCCTATACCCCACCCACACCAATCTCGATGGAAACATGTCTGCTCGGGGCATCCCAACTGGCCACACACACACAATGTGCTCATAGGCCCAGCAATGTAGTAGAAAGGTACAACATAGGTTGAACCACCGTAGCCATCCATATGCCCAAAACTCCCTATATACGTACGCTAAAAGTGTAGGTGCCCATGCAAACCGGGTCCTGTCTATCATCATATCATGCAGCACCCCCATCAGTGACCGCAGAAACCATCCACCCTCTACATCTAGCAGTGTAAAATAACACACTGCCTCCATCAACAATACATCCACCCTCATCTCCTCGGGGTGGGCTATGTACATCACTCCATAGCTCATACTCGCACTATGGAACCGCAAATCTACTACACCTTGGCCGAATACTGGTGCCAATAACTCATCAGACACCTCTGACGAGATCAAGTACACTTACCTCCCTGATATCGGTAGCCACAGGATCCTGTAGACATCCTCCAGGGTGATCGTGAGCTCACCCATCGGCAGATGGAAGGTATTGGTCACCGAGTCCCATCTGTCGATGAGGGCAACCATCAAACTCACCTCCTAGACTACATGTCGGTAGCGTCTGACCCCAATCAGGCCCACCTCTACCACATGATGCCACTCCTCATGCATCATGCTCCCTCGTACCTCCACAAGCAATGGTGGTACTCGGCCTCTCATACGTAACTTATCTCTCACCTGCATCCAATAAAACAATCACATTATTAACCACTTACCCATATCTATAACTTTTATCGTTACCTTTGACCCCAAATTCCACCAAACCTATCTACCCATACCCCAAGTCTTCATCTTTTTCCCTTTTCCTTTGACCCCACATTTTGACCTAACCTACTTACCCACACACATACCCTTACCTCGTCACTTTACCTATCTATCCCTACCCTTCCCTATCTACCTTTTACCCTTGCCTCTCTCTCCCTACCCACTACACTTACCTTGTTTATCCCCATGTGGACTGACACCGGTCAACATTGACCGACCTCAGTCTAACCTTGACCAACCATGGTCTCACTACGACTGGCATCGGTCACCTCCCTTGTAATCAATACTGGTTCGTAACCACCGAGGCCAACTACAGTGGAACCGACGTCGGTCACTGTCGTGGTGACCACCATGACCCCAAACCCCCTTTCTCTCCACACTCCTCATTCTACCCACCCATTCCTCCCCCAAACCCCTCACACCCCTTCCCACCCCTCTTTTACCTATCTCCTACCCTCCCCCCTTCCCATTTCATTCATTTTCCTTACAAATTCAAATTTTCAATTTTCCCCCCAAACCCCATTTTCACCTACCCAACTTCTTCCCCAATTTCACTAAACAAAAAACAATAGGATTTAGATCTTACCTCATTCCACTCCCATCGACATGGTGGCACCTCAGGCTGTTGCACTAGTCCACCTAATCCCTCTCCTACCTTTGTCATTGCCAAATGCTCTCTGAATCTCCAACCAATCAAATCCAACACCCCACTCTTGTGGCCCTACCAATCAACCCACACTCGTCACCTATGTGGCTCACCAATGCACCTTTCCAAAGCCCTTGGTCATTTTCTTCTTCTCTCCTTCTCTCTTGTCATTTTCTCTCTTTTGCAAATCACAAATGAATTTTAAAAATGTGGATTTATTTCTTTTTATACCCCTCCCGACCTAACCGGCGACGGTGAATCCTTGACCGGCGACGGTCATCTGCCCTAGCAGACTGCCAATGGTTAGCCTTGACCAACCTTGGTTGGTCTTGACCGATGTCGATTACCCTGCTCAGCCTCATTTACTACCTATTACCCCTACTTCACCTGCCTACATTTTTATCTCACTCCCATACCACCTTGATAACTATACCCCTCCACATTACCCTATATGTGTCCTATTGTGTTCGAGCCTCCTTATTTTAATCATGCCTCGGCCCTACCCATGCCATGACCTAGATACTTGGACCTGGACCATCGCTAGTGACCTTTGACCCCATGTGTTCACTATAACCTTGTGGCACTGTTACCTATGTTGATTGACCTAATGACCTTACCTTGCCTCTTGTCATGACCGTTTATCCTGACCCAACCTTTGGTGTACCAAAACATACCTAAACGTTCCTGCACCTGACCTGCGTCGTGTTTCCTGACCATATCCTATACCTTGGATACCAGAATCACCTCAACCTTGTTTAGATAAACCTATCAACCTTAGACACTGTAGAGTTTGTATGCTCTTCAACCTGGTACTGTGCTACAGTCTATACGTGTGTGTGCATTTGACTGTTCCTACCTTGGACCCTAACCAATTACCTAGATTACCTGAGTAGACCTTTTTCCTTTTCCCCTGTTACCCACCTTCCTCTTCATCACATTCACCTTTTTATCAAACCACTCACTGATTCTGCCTTCTACCTCATCAGTTCCTGGTTTGAGGGGGATCACCTTCACCCACACATGGGGCAACCACATCTTATTTTTGTCAGCGTCGCTTACCAATACAAGCTACACAACAAAAAGGGGCAAAATGTAGACACCAAAATCAGGTCACATTCCCCTTAGCCCCTTGTTAATTAATCAACTTAAACACACTTACCTAACCATGGCCCCTTTCACCCCACACTAATATTAATTTAATTCATTTAATTAAATTAATCTCTATCCTCATCATAGCTATTATTTAATTATCCTAATTACCTAATACCCACCCCTCCACATCACCAAGACACCTCACCTAGCCACCTCACCCTAAACCTATTCTTAGTATGTTCCCATAACTAACTAAGACCTAACCAACACTCTAAAAATCAATGCCTACACCTCATTCCCGCAGATACAAACAGTAACTTCCGCTCTTGTCTGCAGAAATAGAGAGATCTGGCAGCAGTTACAACCATGATCTCCTATGTTTAGTTAACTTGGGGAATCCCACCTTAACTAACATGCGGTTACCCCTAAACCGACACCAGTCAGACCATAACCACCATCGGTCAACCTTAATTCCCTTAGGAAACCTCATTCTCGAGGTCAGCAGTTAGAGAGAACACAACACACATGCATGTAGAGAGATCAAGCATTTTTGATCACACAGACATCCAACACTCACTCAACAACCATCTAGCACTCATTCTAGCATAGAGCTGATCTAGTCCAACAAGAAGGAGAGCACAGGCAGCCCATGCAAGAGCTCCCCAATGTTTGGTGATTCCTCCACAGCATCCAACCATTCATCATCATCTCCATTCTTCATTCACAGGCATCCAGGCCTAGATTCCAAGTAAGTAGAACCTCTGCTCATCTCATTCACTTTAGTAGTTCCAATATTTTCATCCTTCTCTATTGTTATTTTCTCCCACAACCACTTACCTATCTCCTTTGGTAGTATTCCCTCCATACCCCCATCAAAACCCTCACAAAACCCCATCTAAACAACCTGTATTCCTCATTTCAACCAACCAAGCCCTTTGTGCACCCACAAAGCAAACCCAAAAACTCATTCTGTGATATTCCTAGAATCCCACAGTAACCGGCATCGGTTCACCCTAACTGGCTAGCCTGCAGTATATTGGCTTCATACCACCATTTTCCAACCCAACCCATAGCTCATCCTAGCTCCATCCAAACCCCATTAAATCTACCCACTGGCTTGATACCTCACCTAGACCTCATAAAGACCCCACTCAACTCCCCATCAGCTTGAAAAACCTCTTCCAGAACTCTGTTCTTGACCCTCTATCATTTTATCAGTGACTAGCGTCGGTCACCCTTAACCAGCATCGGTCACCCCTAGACCGACATCGGTCTCTGTGTCTACCAATACAGTTCATAACAACAACCTACCTACTTGTTCCTAAGCTACCCACAATTCCCTGTGACCTTTTCCAGATCTCTGCCAGACCTGCAGAAGCCCGAAACCATTTACCTGACCCCTAGATCTTGTTTTAACTTATCCTGTTGAATTAGATCTTTCTTATTGTGTTTTGTATGAGATTCCTAAATCATATAGATTACAGTAAGACGACATTTACTTTATTTCTCGCATTAAATTGTTTAAAATAATGGATTGACATCCTTCCAAGAAGTACCACACTTCTAGGATCTAGCATACGCTAGGCAGTCCACTGCATATATTGTTTAACTCTTTCTGATGGTCTTGCTTTCTATTTCAGGTAGTTCCTCCTAGCCAAAAGGAAGCTCTCGCAATCAGCTGTGGATTGAGAAGTCATACGCGCGCAAAACCATAACCAGCAACTTCAATAGGTATTCCTCCTATGCCCGTTACCCTATGATGTATACAGGATATTACAACTTCTCATTATAGGAAAGAGAGCACAGGTGATGTCTATAGTTGATGGACAAAGAAAGATAAGGGTAGCGAGGAGGTATTTTATAGGGACATGAGTACAAAAGTATACTCATATCTATTTAGATGCAATAGTGAGATTCAGTGTTGCATGGTTATGGCAGTTTATAGTAGTGATTCTAGCTTTGTCAGTTATAGCAGAGGGTGGCAAAGTTGGTATATTTTATAAGATGCATGAGATTTTCCACAATATAGAGGATCATGGGATTAGATATGCATGGGTGCAGTGTGTATTTTTCCACTTGTATAGAGACTTATATTGATTTACATAGGAGGACCATGCGGGTGGATTAGGAGCCACCACTTTGTTACATGTATGGGCATATGAGCACATTGTGATATTAAGGCCACTTAATGGGCCATGAGCTTAGTGGGATAGGCCTAAGATATTTATAGTGAGGTGGGTAGGCTATCATAATAAGAGGATGGGAATGACCACTTATTTGTCAATAATAGATTAAATGGGCCCTGAGGCCATTATATGGAGACCTTATAGATATTATGGTGGATGATTAGAAGGTGATGTAGAGTTGTGGTGCATTTGATGTACCATGTGGCTAGATGATCACTTTGTATGTGTGATATAGTTCTTCTAAGGTGAGTGAGTATCGAGGAATTTTGGTATGGCCCTAGATATGCCCCCAAAGCCATATTTATGGTTTATATCTAGATAATGGATAGATTACTTGGAGTGAGGTTGGGATTAATAGGAGTAAAACTAGTGTATCATAGTCTTGATGAGATAAATGTGGCTATAGAGCCGATACTGGTTAATGATGCAGGGTGCACCTAGGATTACAATGCATGGTGGGTGACACATCGATCGATGTTTCTATTTCCTGTAGTGATGGATGCGGCTGACAGAGTGCAAATTGGTGGGGGAGAAGGGTAGGAACCTTCCCCCGATGTAAATGGTGTAGCGGTTATATGAGCTGAGTGTACGTATTGTGTATTTTTATTTGTTAATTGTTGTTTATTTATTATAGATTGTGAAATTTTGAAGTGAAAAATGGTGGTTTTTTTGAATGCAAGTGATGCTTATTGGTCATTGATCACAGATTCATAGATACACATGTTGATGTAAAACATGTTGCTAGATGTTCTTGTAGGGGGTATGTTAGAGAGAGTTGATGCTATTATTTTTTCTAGTTGATGGCTATAACAACATCCATGTGTATTATGTTATTGAGTGAGCACGATGAGGCTCACGTAGAGAATGATCAAGCTAGATAGGACATGGGTGGAGGAGCCCTAGCTCAGAATGTGCTCAATAAATTTGTGTATCTGTAATTTGTAGAGAAGACAACTGAGATCTCAATATTACATATTCAATTAGATAGATATAGAGGCTAAGATGAGCGGTGTAGATTCAGTCATAAAGCTTCTAGTTCAAGAGATCCCGCTATTATATATAGTCATAGTGATGATGATGTATTATGTAGCATTTATGATGTAGCGATGCAGGATGGTATGCCCCCCAATGATTGTATTTTGAAACTTATGATTTTGGATTATGATGATGATGATGTGTGTGTGTGTGTGTGTGATACATTGATATCATATGTGTGTTTTTCACGTGTATTGGTATATAATATGACGATTTTTGTTTTCACTTTGGATTGTTATGTATTTTTGAAATCATTGTTTTGATTTGAAATGCATGATAATGTGGAAATAAATAAAAAATTAAATTATTAAAATAGTATATGTATCTAAATGAGAATGAGGGGAAATGTATGTGATGTAATGTGATAGATAGATAATATTGAAGAGTAAAATAATGATGCATCAATAAGTGAATAATGATGAGATATATGTTAATATTCGTAATATTGTGTGATAAGAATGGAGGGGGGGAAGAAGAGTACTTTCCCCGAATGTGAGAATGAGGTTCATTTATAAATGCCCCCTCATTAGTCAAGGATTAACCATAGAACAAGAGTGTTACATCATGAAATGGGTTTGTAAATGTGCACGATAAATATATAGCATGAAGCACAGAATGTGAGGTGTGAAGGGAAAGGTTAATGTGCTTAATATTCCCTCAATAGTAAAGTGTGAACCATAGCATGAGAGTACATCATAGGGAAATGAAATTGAAAAAAAATAACATATACCAAAGATTAAATGGTCTACATGGCATAGATGGAGCATGTGAAGCAAAAAATTTTTGAGAATAGCTCTAAAATTATATGCTAGATGGAATATAACCAAGAATAGAAGATGCAGTAGGAGGAAGTGTAGAAGCAAGAGGCTTATAACACCAATGAGGTAATGTAGAATTTTTTGCATAATGAGATGTTGTAACGATAGGTAGATTAGATGGAGGACGCATATGTATGATAACTGTAAGAGGTGGATGAATGATAACTTTAGATATAGGTAAAGGAGATAAGTGAAAAGAGGTGGAAGCATGCTTATGTGGGATAGGAGAGAGAGAATGATCACTAGAGGGCGAGCAAAAATAAATGATAACTTTGTCTTCTAATTTTTGTAAGAGATCATGGATGGTATATTAGTAATTATCACGATAGCCATTGATGTAGTGAAATTTTTAGAAAGGGAGGTCATGTTGATGGTGTAAGAGGTGATGTGGATGATGCTCAGTACAAGGTAAATAGATTAATTACTTGTCAAGAAAAGCATGCAAGAAATATTGAGGTTTTGCATTATGTGATAATTGCAATAGTTCATAAGTAGGAGGTGGAGAATAATTAGGTGTATGCCGACATAGTGGATGAGAAGAATGACGCTTACGCAAAGGAGGAGATGGTGAACATATAGGAATCTTAATGGATAGAAGAGAAGAAGAAGTAGTAGAAAAACTAGAAGGGGGTAAGATAACATGTACAATAATAAAATATTATCATAAATCAATAAATTTGTAACATAAGAGCATAAAATATTCACATGTATCATATAGTAATGTTTCTTTCAAGGAAGGAATTTTAATTAGATAGATAACCACTTTTGACCGAAGCTATGAACCGGAGTACATTCAACCAAGATATAGCATTTAAGCTCAACAATTAAAAACCATATCCACCAAACTTGAACACACTTCTAGTGTAGTCAATATCAAACTAGAATCCACCTATGTTAAATATTCCTGCTAACCACACCCCCTCAGACATTACCACCTCAAATGGGGATTGTGCCTAAGAGGGATTTGAACCTGGGTGGAGATGAATACAACCATTCATCTTAACCACTCCACCCATACGCCATCATTTTTTCAATGTAGGAATTAAGCCATGAAAAAAGATGAATTACTTTCCTAAATCAATGGGATGAAATAGTAATTGATGCATACAAGAATTAAAGTGTAAAATGTAATCTATAATTGGTTATTTATTTCCTTTATGTGAATTAAGAAAGCATTCATAAATGACTCGAGGAACATTGTTAGAAATGATTTTCGTGAGAAAAGAATCTTCCATATCATAATAAGTGTTAATTGACCCATAAGGAAAGTGATTGTACCATTGAAGAGAATGATAAAAAAGAATATGACAAAATTCTTGGAGAAATAAGTGATCAATAGGATAATTAAACATGACAACTCGTTAATGCTTAAGATGTAGATAAGGATTTTCAGTGTCATCAAAATATGAGAAATTAGGCTTGATGAAGTCCTTTGGAAAAGTAGAATTGTGAATATTTTTAGGAATGGTATTTCCATGCAAAGCATTATTGTCAATGGAAGCATAATAGGCTTTAATTTCAATAATAAGAGTATGATATTGATATTTCAATGTGCCAACAACATGCATGAGAGATAAGATATCATGTGAAGGAATGGTAGATGAAGTAAGAGGTATGCGAAGAGGTTGGATATTTCCATTATGAGAGATCATTGGAATGTGAAAAGGAGCATATGTGGAAGAAGGAGAAGAACATAAAATCTCTATGGCTATGTTACTTTAGAGATGTAGATTTAGAAGAAATAATAAGAGGTGTACTATTGGGAATAGTGGAATCAACATGAATAACATCTGTTGAAGAAGAAGAAAGAGGTGGAAGGGGAGGAGAGGAAAATTGAATATCAATGGAAATTCTAGAAGTAGAATAAGAAGATATGATAAGAGGAATATAACCATCATGAGTAACAACTTCGGAGAGAGAAGAAATAGGAGTAGTAAATTCACATTCAACAGTCATAAAACAAGTAACATCATTACTAATATATTCATGATCAAAATCATATTCTACATCACTATCAGACATATTTTCACAAGAAAGTAGTTCATGAAGACTATAATATACATAAAAATAAGTTTTAGGAGAACTAATATCATATATATCATTACATTCATTATAAACACTTTCTGAAGTAGGAATATTAGGAGATACAACTTTGCTTTCATCTTGACTACTGGTAGAAATAAAATTATGCATATGTACACTTTCAACATTAGAAGTAGATGTAGATGTAGATGTAGTTGTACCCATAGTATCACAACAAAGAACATAATCAATAAAATAATTTCCAGTAATACTATCATTTGTTATAATAGGAGTGGAAGAAGGTTAAGCATCATAGATAAATATGGGAGAGCAAGGAAAACATTGAGTAAAATTTTGTTCAGGAGAGACTATGCAAATACTAGAGTTGTGAAAGTTAGAAGGGTGGGAGTTTTTGGAAATCAAGAAGTGGTTGGAAGAAGTAAGCATCACATTGAGGGTTTTGGTAAAGGTTATTGAATTTATCTTACACAATAACATAATCAAAGATAGGATTCAAGTATGTATCGGCCATATGGCACTTTGGAGATTGGGACTTCTTCAGAGCCATGAGAGTTTTCGGGATTCTAGGGATATAAGTTCAAATAAAAACATAGTTCACCAAATGATTTAATACATATATAAATTAAATATAATTGTAGAGTAACATATATGATAAATTAAAATAGATATGCAAATTCCAAGCACTCAAACAATGCAATACTGTAAGAAAATGAGATAGATAGATGACTTAGATGAATCCTACGCAATCCTGGACTGATCTGGGTGATGCAAGGTGTTGGATAGGATTGGAACTATGTTGTAACTGATCTCAGTAAATTTAGGATTCTAAGAATAATACCAGATATTGGTGTCTGGGGATGGACACAACTACCTAGGCACTATGTGATTATTATTGGGTGTTGTTGACTGCACAGAATGTTGAAATATTATTTTTCCTGTATCATTAAGGTTTTGCTACCACTTCCTATTGATCACATGTGTCTTGTAATATTATCTATGAGGTATCTGTAACCTATAACACAAACCCTAGCTACATGTACAAACTTGTAATCACATAAATTTGGAATGAAAAATTAATATTGGAAGTCAAACTAACCCCAGTGGTCACTTGATGAGTGAACTCACTAAATTGGGACTTATTCAGTCCTAACAGCTAAAAAATATACTCAATATTGGAATCCAATATTGCTATTTTTGGATTCCAAAATGTCAAATATTGGAATTATCTGCACTCCAAAATCACACATATTGGATTCCAAAATCACACATATTGGATTCCAATATCGCATATATTGGAATCCAAAATCACATATATTGGAATCCAAAATCACCTATATTGGAATTATATGTACTCCAAAGTCCCATATATTGGAATCCAGAAAATCAAATATTGGAATCCATTATATGGGCTAGCGTCTGCATTGGCCATTATTTATGATTTGTTATGTACAAAACATGTTTCTATTTTATAAGGGCTAGCAGTTGCTGGCCATATTTATGCTATGTTATATATAGAACATGTTTATGTTTTAAAAGGGCTAGCATGGCCATTATTTATGCTATGTTATATACAAAAAATGGTTATGTTTTAAATGGGCTAGCAATTGTGAGCATTATTTATGCTTTTTCTTAGTGAAGCTCCAAAAAATAAGTTCCCTCGAATTTGGTTTTTGATCAAATATCATCCCAAACATCTTCTCTTGTCCTTCAATGGTTGCAACAAATGCCACAACATGGTGTTAAATTTGACGCCCATTTAGATTGTTTTTTAATCCTTTTTATCCATAAAATAGTTGCAAATATTTGAAATAACCGTCACATATGACTTGCATATTTTAGATATGACCATAAATTTTATATAGATTATATATATATTATATTATATATATATATATTAAAAAATATTAAAAACAATTAAGTATATATAGTATAATTTTATATTTATTTTATGAACAATGTAAAAAAAATACTATTTTACAAATTTTCAAGGGCAAGTTTTTCTGATAATTCACCATAGAAGTTATTCAATCATACTGTCATCTTATAATCAGTGAAAATATAAATCCTCCCAACTTATATTTCAACAATCTCAACATAATAGAATAGAGTTACACAATACATTTCATAATAACATATGAATGTATATATTATTGGCAATGTTAAGCAGTACAATCATAACAACATTTTGAAAAGATAAATAGTTATTTAGCATTTTCTTGCTCCAAGTATTTGATGCCCTCTACCACATTCAATTCCTGAGACACTATTTGTGATATTTTTTTGTACAAATCGGCCATCAACCATTTATCTTTTGTACAATATTTGCGTCTACTTTTCATACCCACCATAAAATTTTCAGGAGGGTTTCCCTTTGCACCTAATGTAATACACAAAGTGTTTTTTGAACTGTATGAAAAATCATTTCTACTCCAAACCTTTTCTAGGTCTCTTATTGCTATTCCCTCGACTATATTGCAATGTTCCTTTCCCCAAGTGAGTCTTGGATTCAATACAGTCGATATTTTTTTATTGAATCCCATTGATATATTTTTAACATCAACAGAAATGAGAGTGTCAGACTAGAATCCCAGTTCACAGTATGGTGATAGTAATTTTATAAATTCTGATAGGCCACCTCCCAGGTTGACAACTTTCATACCAAACCTGAATGACATCTTCCTATTATATGTTTTTCTTATCCCATATAACAGGTCCTCCATATCCAAAATGAGTAAATAACTCTTATCACTACTTGTAAGGAAGTAAAAAATAATAATTTTTATCGGCTGCATATCAATTACAACCAATTGAAATAAAAAACATTTTAGCTTATGGATAACAATTACCGATTGAGATTGCGGCTTGGATTACACCACATGTACACGTCTACTGGATCCATTGATGCAAGAGTTATTTCAAATAAACAATCATCAATTCATAATCTATTTCTTCCTATTGAAAATGTGAGCATAATGTATTTGAAATAAACATTAATCAATTCATAATTGATTTCATGTTGTGGAAAACTTAAATGGATAAACATAGTGGTTTCTGTGGTGATATGGTAAGTACAATATCAATTATTCTCTGTATTATAATTCAAATTTAGCATTCGTTAAGCTACACTTATATTCATCGAACCACCCTTTGGCAGAGAACAATCCTCAGCTATTGATGAGGATTTGTGACCGCTAGGCTATGCCATCATTGGCCAAACTACACTTAGCTGGAAAACCTTTAATGAGGCTAGCCAAGTGCTTCTTTACATACATACGAGATGGATCAAGCCATATGTAGTTCTGTTTATGATGATGTTGAAGCCAAAACAATGTTAATTCAATGTAAGTAGTCAGTATGCAGTAGTGAATCAGTGAAACATTGTAGACAATATGCAGTTGTAAATTAGTGAGATATTGATGAATGTAAGGTTTTTTAGTCAAACCATTTCTGTATTGAACATGGATGCATAGAGTCCGCTAAGCTCTATATAGTTTGTTTTAAATTGTTATCGTAGCTTACAAATGGATTTCCTTAAACTTTTTCTTCGACCCTAAGCCAAACATATAAAATAATGTCTGTTAGTTATCATTTCCTATAAATTTGTGGGCCTTATAAATAATTTTGTTGTAAAATACACATGGATATCATATCATTTCCTATAAATTTGTGGGCCTTATTGGTTGTCTTCATAGTCATTTGTTGGCTTATAAATTTTTGGGGCTTATTAGCAGTTTTGTTTGTAAATTCACAAGATTAACATACCTAGACCTAATGGTGTATTCATGGCTGATGTGCCCACATCCTCCACATCTGTCATCTGAACTGTAAAAAACATAACTTTGTTAAAAAAATTGAAAACCATGGAAATTGAAGATAGAGCTCATTAAACATATTTATAAAATGATTGAAAGTAAATCACCATGTTGAATTGGTTGTGTAGCGTCATGGTGAAATGGTTGTACATCAAATTTTATAGCTTTGTGGTTGTCTGCATAAACAATAATTGTATAAGTAGCATATTTAGGTTAAAATCCATTAAACAAAATCACTTGTTGAAGTTGTTTTCAGAGATGAACCTTTCTTCATATGAGAATAGTAATGTTTCAGAAACATCACTTGACTATGTGTCTCAACAATAAAAATGGAAGATAGTTTGGAATCCACCAATGCACAGAGTGTGACACTGCCACCGTAAAGCACTAGTACTAGAGAATTTACGGAACAACATCGAGTGAACATCTCAGCCCAGAACTCATACAATCTTTCACAAAGAAAAGGATGGATGTTTCCTTGTAGGCCAATTTCACTTGCAGTTACCAATTTTTGTGGCAGTTTCTCCATCCAATCCATAGTGACCTCTTCTCTATAATCATCATTATTGTCACGGTTGTGCACACAAGATATTGTGTACATAAGACACAAACTTTTGAATATCCCATTGCTATCATAGAGTCTGTAGCATCCATCCAGAATTGATACTCCAATGTCTTTAACCTTTTCCATGTATCTTTGTACTGTGTCACTTAACATTTTTGAATAACCAGTTGGTATTAGAACAATAATAATACAATCCAGCACACTGGTTCCGATAACTGTTAGAAGCTCCATTATGACATTGGAAGAAATATCACTGGCCAAATTGTAAAAATCAGTGATCACACATTCAACATTGAAAGGATTAGTCAAAGGAATAGCTGATAAAGTTGATGGAAGATGGAATGGATATGCACATTTACAAGAAAAATTGTCTGTGACTTTCACCCTTGCTGGTATATTTCCTTCCAGTGACATCACATAGTTGTCTAATATTGTCTGAGCCGCGACGGGAAGAACTTCTTCCACCTCATGATATTTTTTCCATTTTTCCATTTTTTCCCCAATATGGGAATCAAATTTTATTTTTCCATTGCTCTCTTCACCCAACAATACAGATAACTGGCGGTAGTGTGATTCATGCAATTTAAATTTTTTGATTACATTGGATTCACTGCAGGATGTCAATACAATATTATCTGGATGCTTATTTCTCAAATAATGTAGAAATTTTTCTCTCATTTTGTTGTCTCCTTTTATTCTCCGACAGTAAGAATCAAATGTCTCTGCTATTACACTAGCCTCAAAAGACCCAGTTGATTTAGTATTCCTTTTCAACCCATGCAATTTTGATTTAGATGGGTTTATCTCCAATTTAGTCAAATATGTTCACCTCAACATAGTAAACAACTTGGCATGTTTTGGAGGTGAAAGAAAACCTTTTCTATGCAAAAAATGACAAATAGAAGATGTTTTCTCATTTCTATACAATTTTTTGAATACTGTAAATATACCATTTTGAATGACTTCTGCATTTGAACAACCAGTTTTGTCAGAATCTATTAGAATCCCCAAATTCCAACCATATTTTGAACAGGAATATGGTCCACTGTTTATGGAGGCATGCATTTCCCATTTCCTGAACAAAGAAACATCCAAATCCATATCCAGAATAAGACACTTATTGTTTTCAAAGTCAAAGCATTCCACTTGGACACACAGTAGTGTCCCCAAATCAACAACTTCTGATGATAGAATAATACCAACTTCCTTGTGATTGTCATCTATAAAAAAAACAACCACAGGTCAACATGGTAGTTTTCAGGGGAATCAAGTTCCATAAACCATTCCTTGTCTCTTTTCTTCCAACAAATACCGCTTGCGATGAATGGAATTGTTTCTGAATGGAGCACAAACAATGGAAGACATTTTACCTATATTTAGAGTAAAATACATTAATAATTAGGTCATTTCCAAACTTTAAAGTGTTTTTCTCGCATTGTCTGTTAAGGAATGTAAATAGTACCCTAGCAGACACCAACTTCTAGAGTTCTTTACTATGTATCATAACAGAGTAATTAACTTAATGGTTAGCGACTGCTAGGCTTCGATAGGACATATTATGTATCATTCAACTGGTTACAATAATTCATATTTTGTGGATCAAATCAATAATAATATTTTTTTTCTAAAATTCTGAAATAGAATTATGATGCATTGAAAGATACAAAACCATTTGCACCTTTTGAAAGTATTACATATGAGCCAGACAAGCCATAACATTATATAGATGGCATGATAGGAACATTAAAAAATACACACTTTAGTGGCAGATAGACTTCTAGTCAACATATAAAAGAACAACCTAAAATAATTTTTAAGCCATTTACACCTTTTTAATGATAAACCGTAGAGGACATTAAGATGTAATATTTGGTATTTCGAAGAGATTTTGCGGTAGCTTGGGATTTTTTTTTTACAAGACTATGTGATTTATGTGTATATCAGTCATACTGTAGTAGTGAGGATTAGATGCCTGTAACAAGACTAATGAACATGTTTAAAGGATAGTGGTCAAAAGATCTAATGTTTGGTATTTTGAGGAGAGTATTTGAGAAACAAATCACATTAACGGAGTTAGTGATAGCTCATCATTTTTTGTTATATAAGACAATGTGAAATATATGTATATCAGACATACTTTATTCATTATGTCTAAATGTCTATAACTACTCTAAGTACAATATTTTAAGTAGCGCTTGGTGGGAAATTCCACAACAAGCTATCAAAAACAAATGGGAAGGATTACACTTTTCCTAAACATAAGTATGGTCCCTCTTCACAATGTTTCGTATCGGAAAAATTGTTTACCTAACACTTAGTTTCATTACTTATCAAAAGTAATGGCACATCAGATGATACTTTCAACAATTTATTTTATTGAAAATTGTGATAAAATAATAAATCATGACCTAGCTGAGTGACCACGAGGCTCCTACCATTACAGTCATTGTAAACACTATCTGTACAACTTTGGATTGCTAGTGTTTTTCATTGATTATAATTATATCATGTTGGCTAGAATGTACCTGGTGGAGACAATAGCTGCACTACATACCAGATAGAGGGATCAAGCCTTACGTAGTTCCCATAAGGTATATTGTTTGAAACACATAATTCACATCAGATCTTATGGGAGAAAATTCTTAGCGAACGCTAAGCATTTTTTCCTTATCAAAAGTAAGGGCATAGTGGATGCTAGGTTCAACAGTTTAATAATTTGAAAACAACGATAAAATAAAAGATCATGCTCTAGTTTAGTGGTCACTAGGATCCCATCATACTTTCTCCGGTACTGAAAACCCATCATCGATATTGTGTTTATAGTTCATCTGATTGTAGTGAAATCTCACTAGAATGGAATTGTAGATGGTCTTACATCAGCCTTAAACCTCAAAACTACGTAATCCAAGTTGACTCCTCTGCATCAACTTCTAGCAGAACCCCCTTTCCCTCAACATAGCCATCACAGATTCAGGCCATTTTCCAACTTGCCAAACCCCAACCTTGTTGCAGCCTTTGCACCACCACTTATGAGAATGTTTGTCAATGAGTTAAGCCTCATGCCCCAAATTCATAGGAAATGAGATTTGTCTTGTAAAGTGAAAATAAATTATTACAAACCTTAGCCAGTAAATATCTTACTAGATGTTACTTCTTATTTTGGTTTAATGCTTCCAACTGATATTTACAGTCTAACATTACCAAAATAACTCAGTTTTATTAAGGAAATTAGGCCTACAAATACAAAGTACATTAAACAAGAAAATACACAAACATTAAATAAGCAACGAAACCCACTATAACCAAATTTGGCATGCTCCTTTTTATTCAATGAAAGACCCATAAATCTTTAAGCCATTGTTCCCCAATCAAACCTTAAAAAAAAAAAATACCCAATACACTAAAACTCAATAAAACATACCCAAAACAAAATCACTTCCTTCCTGATCAATCCTCTGGAATCTCAACCTCTCCTTCATCGATCTCTGATTGTAAATCCTTGGGATCCTTGCCATTGATAGTGCACCTAACAGAAAACACACATACCCAAAATATCCTTCACAGTTCCCAAGATGTTTTTCCATGGATCGAGGACTTCATGACCTTCGCAATTTCAATAACATCATCCAACAAGACGTTTCCATTATGTTCAATTTTTTTCATCTTTTTCCTGTCACGTTTAGGTTCCTTCAGGGATTTAATCACCAAGGAAGTTGCACTGGGAACAACTATAACTTTGGCCTGACAATTTTGTACAGTGAGCTTCACGGTAACCCTCAAACCCTTCCAATCTCTTGCAGTCTCCTTTGTAATTTCTTCTCTGATTTTCTTCAGTGAAAGACCCAAAGGACCAATTTTAGGGGCCAATGAAGAGGCCACTCCAACTTCTCCTCCTGTCACACAGATGAACACCTCCACAACCTGAGATGGGTCCAAATTTGGTGGCATTTTTCCTCAACCCTTCAAACCATGCCTCTTCTGCAAATCCTCTACAACTCCATGACTCTTGCTAAAAGGAAGACTAGGAAAAACCCTACATATTTATTTGTACTTGGACTTAGGGTTCTCTTTTGTTTTCTTTTTTTAAGTAATATATGTTTTATTTCTTAAGTACAATATTAAAGGTAGGTAAAAAAAATATTTTTTGTAATTTTTTTCCTTATTTTTCCTATTGTTATTTCTTAGAGTGATTAAGGTACATGAGGGATCAAATCCTTACATAGTTCCCATAAGGTATATTGTTTGAAAACACATAATTCACATCAGATCTTGTGGGAGAAAATGCTTAGCGAATGCTAAGAATTTTTTCCTTATCAAAAGTAAGGGCATAATGGATGCTAGGTTCAATAGTTTAATAATTTGAAAAAAATGATAAAATAAAAGATCATGCTCTAGTTTAGTGAGTCGCTAGGCTCCCATCATACTTTCTCCGGTACTAAAAAATCGTCATCGATATTGTGTTTATAGTTCATCTAATTTTAGTGAAATCTCACTGGAATGGAATTGTAGATGGTCTTACATCATCCTTAAACCTCAAAACTATGTAATCCAAGCTGACTCCTCTACATCAAATTCAAGAACCGTCTTTCCCTCAACATAGCCATCACAAATTCAGGCCATTCTCCAACTTTCCAAACCCCAACCTTGTTATAGCCTTTGCACCACCACTTATGAGAATGTTTTTCAATGAGTTAAGCCTCATGCCCCAAATTCATAGGAAACAAGATTTGTCTTGTAAAGTGAAAATAAATTATTACAAACCTTAGCAAGTAAATATCTTACTAGATGTTACTTCTTATTTTGGTTTAATGCTTCCAGCTGATATTTACAATCTAACATTACCAAAATAACTCAGTTTTATTAAGGAAATTAGGCCTAAAAATATAGAGTACATTAAACAAGAAAATACACAAACATTAAATAGGCAAAAAAACCCACTATAACCAAATTTGTGCTCTTTTTTATTCAATGAAAGACCCATAAATATTTAAGCCATTGTTCCCCAATCAAACCTTAAAAACAAACAAATACCCAATACACTAAAACTCAATAAAACATACCCAAAAAAAAATCACTTCCTTCTGATCAATCCTCTGGAATATTGACCTCTCCTTCATCAATATATGATTGTAAATCCTTGGGATCCTTGCCATCGGCAGTATGCCTGACAGAAACACATGTACCCAAAATATCCTTCATAGTTCCCGCAAGATGTTTTTCCATGGATCAAGGCTTCATGACCTTCACAATTTCAATAACATCATCCAATGAGATGTTCCTAGTATGTTTAATGTTTTTTCATCTTTTTCCTATCACGTTCAGGTTCCTTCAAGGCTTTAATCACCAAGGCAGCTACGTTGGGAACAACTAACTTTTTCCTGACGATTTTATACAGTGAGCTTCACAGTAACCCTAAAACCCTTCCAATCTCTTGCAGTCTCCTTTGCAATGTCTTCTCTGATTTTATTTGGTGAAATACCCAAAGGACCAATTTTAGGGGCCAATAAATAGGCCACTCCAACTTCTCCTCCTATCACATGGAAAACACCTCCACAACCTGAGATGGGTCCAACTTTGGCATGGCATTTTTCCTCAACCCTTCAAAATTTTCCTCTTCTGAAAATCCTCTACAACTCCGTGCCTCTTGCTAAAAGGGAAGACTAGGAAAAACCCTACGTCTTTATCTGTACTTGGACTTAGGGTTGTTCTCTTTTATTTTCTTTTTTAAGTAATATATGTTGTTATTTATTAGAGTGATTAAGGTACAATATTAAAGGTAGGTAAAAAAATTTCCTATTTTTTGGGTCCTACATTATTAAAGGTAGGTAATTTTTTTTTCCTATTTTTTTCCTATGTTGTTATTTCTTAGAGTGATTAAGGTACATGAGGGATCAAGCCTTACATAGTTCCCATAAGGTATATTATTTGAAACACATAATTCACATCAGATCTTGTGGGAGAAAATGCTTAGTGAATGCTAAGCATTTTTTCCTTATCGAAAGTAAGGGCATAGTGGACGCTAGGTTCAATAGTTTAATAAGATGAAAACAATGATAAAATAAAAGATCATGCTCTAGTTTAGCGGTCGCTAGGCTCTCACCATTACTACCAGTCATTATAAATACCATACGTATATAGATTTGGGTTGATACTATGTTTTCATCTATTATGTAGTACTCACAAGACTTATTGTTTGTAACATATAATTCACATATGTTTTTATGAGAGAAAATGCTTAGTGACCACTAAGATTTTGTATGTACTGAATGGAACACCATATCATATTGAGTTGAATGGTATAACTTAGACAATTCGTTAGGATCCTACCTTTACCTCTTATCAATATAAACACTATCATTTATAGTTTTGGATCAGGCCTTGAGTATGTAGTTCCCATAAGATACATAGTTTTCAACTCATAAGATTATATCATTTACAATCAAAGAAAATCTTAGCGCCCAGCTAAGCTCCTTTAATTATTGACAAAAATGGCATATCAACCCCTAGGTAGCAAAAGTTTCCCCTTCATGTTCATTGAAAGTAGACATAAAATGATAAATCACTTAGCTTAGCAACTGCTAAGCTCCTACCTTTACCTCTTCTCATTTTAAACACTATCATTATAGTTTTTGGATCCCTAGCCTTGGTATGTAGTTCCAATGAGATACATGGTTTTCAACTCATACTTCACTTCATTTCCTATCAAAGAAAATGTGTAGCACCCGCTAAGATCCTTTACTTATTGACAGAAATGACATATCAGACCCTAGGCTCAAAAGTTTCTTATTTTGAAAGTAGACATAAAATAATAAATCATGGTTTAGCTTAGTTGCCTCTAGGCTCCTACCTTTACCTCTTCTCATTTTAAACACTATCTGTAAAGTTGTGGATCGTTAGGCTTGTATGTAGTTTCCATAAGATACAATGTTTTTAAGACATATTTCACATCATTTATTCACAAAGAAATTGCTTAGTTCCCATAAGGTCCTTTACTTATTGACAATAAATGGCATATCATACCCTAGTCTCAAACATTTAACTTTTTTAAAATAGTTGTACAATAACAGTAATTGTAAGTCTTGGATCGCTAGCCTTATTATGTATCTGAAATATCTTGTTCAAACTTGCCACATGGGACATTTTCATTGGATAATTAATTTTCATTAGTGCAAACTATATCTAACAATGTCAAAAAATATTTTGATAAAGAATGGAACCTAAATGTCTATATATTATTCTAATAATCTTCAAAACTATGTATAGGATTTAACTGCTATTTTTTTCCTATGAAAAAATGTTGTATAATATATCCACTATTATGTTTATATTATTAAGCATATATGAATGAAGTGATTTTTTAATATTAATACCATATAAAAACAAATTAAGGAGCCTTGAGGATTCCTAGGCTCCTGCATTTTTGGATCTTCCAAATTTTAATACTCACTATTTTGCTTTTAGATGGGGAAACTTTTCGTATATTTGCCAATGAATTTAAATAGATCCAACCTTTTTCTAAACTTTCTAGAGGTTCCAAATTTTTGGATATTTGAAATTTCAATAGCCCATCCCTTTGTTCTTTTAGAAATAATTTTCAAATTTGCCAAGATTTCAATAGCCCGCCCTTTTGCTTTTAGAGAGGAAAAGTGAAAATTTCAAATTTTCTTTATCCCACTCGATTTTATATTTTTCATAACCAGTTTATGGAGTGCCTAAAAAATATTATAAAGTACCTCAGAGAAATCTTGAGTAGGGTTTCATATTTTTTGTTCAATTCGAGAAAAGGCATGTCTTACAAAATTATCTTCAACATCTATCATTTACAACCTGATCCCGATATACAGGGATTGAGTCCCTTAGATATCCTATTTTTTTTTGCATTTGATTATAATCTTGTTGATAGAGAAAGGGAAAAAATAAGCATAGAAAGGATCACATCTATTTTTATGATAGAAAAAGAGGTTAAAATAATCATAATGATTGTTTGTGAGATAGCAGATGAAGGTTTAACACCATAACACATTAATCTCAATATTACTAAACTCAATGGCCATCGTAGGTGTACCTTTTTTTATCGTAGGATCTATTAGCTTCTCACAAGTTAATATTTGGTTCTCAATGTATTTGCATAGGTTTTAATAAAAGAAATCCCTAAGCAGGATCTTCCATATTTAAGCTATAATCGGCTCCGCAGGTTAATTCAAAACTATCCTTGCAACTAATAATTTTATCTTAGTGAATTCCTAGGTTACTCATAAGAGCTTAGTTTCACTATGTTATTCCATAAAGATATTATCACTTTTACATGCCGAACTGTAATTTCTATTATTCACTAGGTTATGTATTATCCAACATATCTATATTTCTATTTGGCACATATTTTTATATTTTGAATTTAGCATTCTCAGCCTAGGTTATGCTACTGTATAATCATTGGAACCCTTAGATTTAGTAAGGATTTAAAAACTAAATTTCCCTGTCGTATATTAAGATCTTAGCAGAAACTAGATTATGCCACATATTATATTTTTTACCCAATTATATTTTAGATATTTTAGGATCCACTGGCTTATGATCACAACATAATATTTGGATCTTAAAAGTCTCTATAGGTTTCAGTAAAAGAAAGTAAGATATTATAAGCATTAGCGGCATAGGTTAAAACATAATAATAAGATCTTAGTGAATACTGATATTAAGAGATTAGCGGTCATTGGATTATTCCACAACATATTATTTGGGTATTCAATTTTCTAGGTTATATATTGCAAACATGATATGTTATTTTAAATTAATATATTTTGAGTTTAGCACTCACTAGGTTATGCTACCACATAATTATTGGAAGCTAGCGATTGTTAGGATATCAAAACTAAATTGATGTATTAAGATCTTAGCGGCTGCTAGGTTATGCCACAATATAGTATTTGGGTACTCAATTCACTAGCTTATGTATCAAAAACATTATATGTAAAAATTATCATATATATATATATATATATATATATTATTGGATGAATTTATTCTATTATTTTAATATTTTAAACTAGGATATTTCGATGATAAGTCTTGAAAAAAAGTACATGAGGAACCAATCCATGATAAGTATTCCACTAGTAGACTCCCATGATGATTACAAAAATTTTTATCTTACTAAATATATGCCAAAATATGGGGAAGAGTTTTAATCATCTTCATTTCACCCACAAATACTTCATATATCTTATACACTTTGCTATACAGATGGCCATTCTGACCTTAATAAAAAAAATAAAGACAAATTCATCTAGGAAAGATTATGCCATTCGGCCTCTTGGATCCACCTCATCGATGATCTCAACATTTGCTTCCCCTTTACTCTGATCTAGAGGAGGAGGAGGAATCAACACAACATTCCGACATTTTCACTTTAGCGCAAGCAGGGAGTTTTTTACCCTGATTTTCTGCAACTACCTCCAGACCACCGCAATCTCCTACATCCCCCATGTTAAGGCATGGACATGATACTGAAGGTTGACTAGACGCTCTTCCAACTTCTCATTCTCCTTATGCAAGACAAACTACCCTAATGAGTTAGATAATATGTTTTCCATGCTCAACCCTTGAGCCATGTCAAAAATGTTCCTTCACCCTTTGGAATGATTTGGGTCAAGCATTAGCTTGTGAATGCTCTCAAAAATATCACCATCATATTCTTCTTTGAATCACTCCACAACTGACCAGACCTTCTTGAGCCAATTCCACATAGTTGTGTTCCAAATTTTCCCATCCATCCAAGAAGTAAACGATTCCCCAGTGTCCTTGATCCTATCATATATCTCTACCTCTTCCTTGCTAGGACCACACTCCATGCTACCCAATATACCACCAACGCCCCTATCACCATCACAGAGAGATAAGAATCACAATGACCAAAGATGAAAAGTGGAAAGGGGTAGTGAAATTTCCAGCCAACCTGAAGATATAAATCCACCAGCGCACAACACACGAAAGGAGGTAAGTGTGATAGTACCAAAGATCATCGATTAGATATCCTTATCATAAATATCACACTTCCCATTAACGTTCTTAAATTTCCAATGCCATCTTACATGTCGTATGTGTATAACCCTTAATAAATTTTGTCTATCACATGAATGCAAACTATCAATGTCATAAATGACCATTAAAGTTACAGATGCCATATCCTCTTGTAAGTCACTACATTTTGAAAAATTAAAGTAAGTTGTTTTGAGCTTATCGACCTCTAAGTTAATCAACCACATTAACTTTGGAGAAATGTATAGCAATCAAGATCTATATAAATTAGTCAACTTTGTTATATGATTTTAATATTTTAAATTAGGATATTTCGATCATAGCACCCATTAGTTTATGCCATGACACAATTTTTGATGCCTATCAGGGTAAGGATTTGATAAATTAAATTAATATATTTTCAACATAGCAGCCACTAGGTTATGCCACAACATAATATTAGGATCTTATCAGTCTCTAGGTTTCAACAAAAGAAAGAGAGAACTTAATAATATAAATATTTTGAGCTAAAAAATCAATAGTATTTAACAAAAAAAATAAATACATTGAATTTGGAGATCCTTATAACAATCAAGACCAATATAAATTAGTTGAATTTTTTGTATGCATTTAAGATTTGGAACTAAGATATTTCAAGCTTAGCACCCACTAGGTTATACTACCACATAATATTTGGATACTGTTGGTGGTTTCATATAATTTGATATTAGCATCTAGTAGCCTTTGCCACACCATATTATTTGGATATTGAAGTTGCTAGGGTTCAATAATTCATAGTTATAATAATTTTTAATAGTTAACAAATTACAGAAAGATATTTATAACTTACCTGATGTTATTTTAAACAATGACATAATATATGGAGGTTACGGTCGATAGGATTAAACAAATTAAATTAACATATTTTGAACTAAGCAAAGACTACATACTTCCACAATATATTATTTTGAGCATAGTGGTTATTATCATTTAACATGTTACTGAATGATATTTTGAGCTTAGCATCCACTAGATTATGACACAACATAATATTTGGTGTTTAGCGCTCACTAGGTTTAAACAAAAGAAATAAGATATTATTATTTTGGTTGTCAGTGGGTTACACCAAAACATAATATTTGGATCTTAATGGTGACTGGGATTTAGCAAATTTGAATCAACATAGTTTGAGCTTAGCAGTCATTAGGTACTTAAATAATATATTATTTTGATCTTCGCAGCCACTAGGTTTTTCCACAACATGTTATTTGGTGATTTCATCACTAGGGTTTAATAATTCATAATTAAGATATTTTACAAAACCTAGAAAATTAGAGGAGATATTAATAACTTTTCTGGTGCTAAACCCACAATATAATATTCCAGAGTTTAGTTTTTGCTACCACCTAACTAGTAAGAAAATTATATTTTGATATTAGACAACAATACGTTATGCCACACCATAAATTTTTTGATCTTGGTGGTCCCTCGGTTTTATAAAAATAAAGTAGGATACTCTCATCTGAGAATCCACTAGGTTATACCAAGACATAAAATTTGGAGCATAGCAATCTTAAGGATGTAAGAAAACTCATTAACATATTAGGAGCTTAGCTGCGACTACGATATGCCAAAACATAAAACTATTTGGAATTAGAGTAAAAGGGGGTTTTCCCAAATGACCCACATACTTGCACAAAAAATCCCTCATGGCCAGGTATTATAGTGAAACAAGAAGAGAACAATCCCGTATGCAAAAAAAACAAAAAACCAAAAAGTCCAAACTGGAACAAAGCCAAATTACATTTTATGGATATTCATGAGAGTAGTTACTTCATCCTTAACATTAGCAGTAGGCCTTCCTTAAACCAACATGTCCACTAACTTAATGTGTTACAAGAATTCTTCATTAATTTTCATCCAAGTCATGACAATGTGACTTTTACATTCCTTGATAGCAGATACTAAGTGTAACATAATCTTCGATGGCCTCGTGTGGATCATGAGAGATCTTCTCTAAATGCTCCTTGTGTTTTGAAGCTGTAGTGGGGGAGCCCATTTTCTTTGATAGAGGAGAATCAGGGTAAACTGAGGAGAGATCCCACAACACATCTAGAATTTTTGAGTTCATGATAAATTCCATGTAAAAAGGTAGGAGGGTAGTCACACATGCTTTCATGATCAGGTGAGTTGATACGGTTGTAGCCATTACAATGACAGTGGAGATGAGAGGAGAAGCTAGAGAAGTGTTAGTAAGAGGTGGAGAGGAAGTAGATGTTGGGTCTGAAATTAGTTCAAAGACCTTATAAGAGTTCTCTAAGGTTTCTTGAAGGTTACGATCTGCTAGAGAAGACGAGGGATACCTAAGAGAGAAATAATGGGGGCTAATGATCATGATGTTCGAATCAGAGTCAGAAGGGAGACCAAGGTGGTGGCGATGGTGACAGATATAGGGAGAAGATTGTAGAAGAGTAGGGGGGACATGATGCTAATTTTATGGCTTAGAGGGGAAGCATAAGATTTCTTTTTGGGAAGCTTCTATTTTAAAGAGCAAATACAAAATTCCTTGGTGTAGGAAAGGACCTTCATCTTCTCTAGCCATTTTAAGGGACCTCTCAAGCGATTAAAAAAAAAATCCACAAAGTTAACCTTCTGATCATGTTGAAGATGCAAAATAAGAAAAATATGAGGTATATAGATCACTTTGTAGCATCATTAAAGCATGAATTACCTCCTCAATTTCTCTACAACCCTATTCCAAGGTTGTGGAAGCAAGTCGTATTCATAAACCGAGTGATACATTATCATATTTTCACTAGGATATAAGAAATCATCCATCTCCTCCTAAAGTGAGCATTGAAAATAAATGTCTCCCTCCACAGGGATCCCCATCACAGCCGCAATGGACTTTGTCAAAATAAGAAATTTAGTCTTTCCCATTTTGACTCTTCCTTTCTTCGAGGTTTCTAGAACACTACACGTTACTTAGACAGAGTGACTAGATAGTCTTTCCATAAATGATGTAACACCACCATCATGAAAAATATTCCATACTACCAGATTGGCCTTGACCTCTTCATAGGAAGAAGGCTCAATGTGTTTACTGGTGCTACCCATAGTGAATAGGGATTTTTTGACAGTGATAGTGAAAGGCCTAATATAGACAATGCTTAAATAGAGATGCCAAACACCTTCATTCCAATCTTCAACTTGTGTCTCAAAGATTTCTAATTGAATTATGTCCTAATTAGTAATAGTAATTAATTGATCTTGTTCATCACATGAATGCAATCTATGAATGTCATAAATTTCTAAAAAAACCACAAATGCCTTATCCTCTTTCCGACGCCAAAAGAGGTTATGCCTCAACATAACCTAACAAATTTTAATCTTAGTTAATGTTCAGCCAACCCCAACATTAATTAGTTAATGTTCTTGCAATTACTGCATTTAGTGGAGGTTGAAGGTTTGAATGTTAGTGATATTAGATGTATTTAGTTAATATATATTATAAAGGAAGAATTTACAAACAAAATGAAGCAAGGTGAAATAACTAACATTGCTAGACATGATTTCATATTGTATAGATTATCAGACAACAAATCATAAAGCAATATCTTATTAGAATTTTTTTATTGACACTTCTATTTGTTACATTTAGGTTCTCCAAGGTTGTTCATTCTACACATGGAAATGAAGTGGGTAAGCACATATATGTTACAGGGAGCACAAGAAACACTTGTGATGGGCATTTGTTTGTGATATTTGGTAAGGTTAATTCACAAAACATTGTTTGACTAGAATAATATGGGGACAATGTTGTCTCAAAAAAATGCATCCCCATGAGCCCTCCCCATCCTAGGGTCATATTTTTTCAATGGAGAGTAGTGTGTTTAGTTCATAACAAGATAAAATTAAATGAAGATATAATTACATGTACATGGTAAGAATAATATCCTTATTGGGTTTGTCTTATCTTATAGTACAATTTCATTCACAATCACAACTATAATTACAGGTACATGAAAAGAATAATAGAATTTTTCATCTTCTAACTAGCCTCATGGATGTTAAAATTTCTTCTTATATTGAACCCTTACGTGACTTCAGATTGGTTTGTGTATATATATTAACTTGAATCAATATTGTTTTGTTATAGGTATAGTCAGAAGTTGGTTTTTTATATTACTTCAAGTACAGTGGTCAATTTTAGTTAACAAGTTACTGAATTATATTTTTAACTTAGCATCTGCAAGCTTATGACACAACATAATATTTGGATCTTCACAGTCTCAGGGTTTCGACAAAAGAAAGTGAGATATTATTATGATTTTAGTGGTCACTAGGAATTAAAAAATTAAATCAACCTAGTTTGAGCTTAGCAGGCGAATGTATTTGAAGAATAATTTCGAGCTAAAGAGTCACTATCATTTAACAAGCTAAAGAAATACACATTGAGTTTAGTTTCTTATAGCATCTCTAGTGTTAATCTTGTAATGAACTTCCTCCTGGTTGGAGAATTGAATTGATATAACAAAAAAAGTATAGTAGTTTGGGATTGAAATGAAATTCGTAACCTATTTTTTAAATTTGTTACTGCTCGAACAGAAGTGTGACTAGCATCGTGGATGTTATAAGTTATTATTAATGAAAGGATTGAAATATTTTTTAATTACTACAAAATGTCCTTTATGTTGTACTTATAATATGTTGTTGTTTGAATGAAAAAATATTGAACATGTTTCTAAAATATGCTGGTGTGTTTTAAACATCCTAGATCAGTTGCTTTCACAAAAAAACTTTGCTTACATGCATTGATGGAGATCAATTACTACAATTCTTAAGTATAACACGTGACATATCAGTTATTGGACCAAACATATTCATTGTCAAAAAATATGTTGTCTTGCAAAGGATTTATGGAGGAAAATTTGGACTAAGGATTTACTCCCCAAGGTCAACAACATGGAGACTGCTTGCCTTAACTGGAATTGAATCGTAAATATTGGAGGAAAAAAATTGTATTAATTTGAAATATTTGTTACTTACTACAAAATACCTTTTATGTTGTACATATAATATGTTGTCATTTGAATGAAAATATTGAACGTGTTTCTAAAATAATTTGATGTCTTTTAAACATCCTAGATCAATTGTTTTCACATAAATGATTTTCCTACATACATTTATGGAGATCAATGTCTATAATGCTTAAGTATAACACTTGGAATATACATTCTTGGACCAAACATATTCATTTTCCAAACATCCATTGTCTTGCAAAGGATTTGTAGAGGAAAATTTTGATTAAGGATTTACTCACCAATGTTAACATGTTTTTCTAGTTAGTTGTTTAAAACAAGATTTTAACACTAGACAATGTGAGAAAGAATACAATTAATAATTGGATCCTAAGAAATATCCTTAAATATACTAAAGAAAATTTGTTCAAATAATTTTATAAATGTAATTAATTATTCACACCGAAAGAAAGGGTAAAAAATGTGTAGATTATCTTGCCAAATTGGAAGCTAAAGGTCGTAATTTTAAAGCATGTGAGAGGGGATATGATATCACCAATGTTATTAATCTCATTAAGAACATTAAGTAATAATGTGCTGGTGGTTGTTTTCCCTCATTGGAATGTCATCCTTGTACTTATGGTTAACATGACCCTTCCCACGTGAAGGATATATGGCAGGATTTGTATTCATTTTGATCTTACAAATCATTTTGTCCACTCTTTCTTCCATTTTCAATCTTGGTCGAATAAAACCATGGGAGGTGGTCAGTTGAGAACCAAGCCCACAAGATATGGTGATTTTAAGTAAAACCTCTCCTTGTGGTGCATTTTGAAAATTTGGGGGTTTAGGAATTTCATCTCAAAAAACATGGGGTCTGATCCTTATCTTGCATTGAAGTTTGGTCAGGCATGGAACAATGGCATCATGGTGATCGGTGGCATGGAAATTTAGGTTTCATAGGATTCAATAGCACATGAGAATGGAATTGTTATGGAGGGATTAATGATATTAAAAGACCACACTAGATGTAAACATGAAATGGAGACTTTCTTTTGTGGTAAAGAAATTGTTTACCTACTAGTAAATGGTATATCTAGATTTTGCATCCCTAATATTTGGAATACGGTCATCCTGCACCTTATAAGGTACATTACTCTTAGTGAAAATTATAGAAATATATTTACCACCATCTCACTATGCTTAATATGTTTAGGAATAAGATTGCTATGAGCCTTCCTTTCTTCTTATTTTATGTCACTCTCTACGTCGGTGAATGATTTTCAACAAGGAAAGATTGAAGATTGATACTCCGATACACCATGGAATAATTTTTTTACCTTTTCATAATGGTAAAACAGTAGTGGAAAAGTAATTATAGCCCAAATCTAGGGATTCAGATGAAAGTTGTGTTGGTATTAAGATTTAATCTCCGTCACAACTTGAACAGCATCATGAATCTGCACAAGACACTCAAGGATAGATAGATGTTTTGTATGTCATTTGTAGCTGGGGAGAACACCTATCTGCTTGTTTGCATTCAAGATTTGAGGGAGTGGATAGCACCTTCATAAGGGTTTTGATCTAACCCTCACTATTTTAGGTTGTGCCTATCAACCAAGGTAAGAGAATCTATATTGCAGCCCCTATATGGTAAGGAGATGAAGATATCCTTGTGTTTTGCATATGGTGTGGAGGAGGCTTTGTGAAAACATGATCAAATATCCATTATCCAAACTCAAAAGAGCTGTCACTACTAAATGATGGAAATGTTCTCAAAGCAAAGCTAGAGCTGCTAAAGACATGATAAAACCCTAATCAACTTTGTGCATTTTTGTGAAAGGATTGAATTATTTTGTGGACACACAATGCAGATGCAGGGGTATTGTAGGTAGGATGAGTTAGTTTAAAATGAAATTCTGATGAGAGACCTTGGAACAAGAGTAGCTAGAAATCATCACCTTCTTTGGGAAACCTTGCAAAAGAATTATAACACCTAAACAGCAGAAATGTTTTAATGAATTTGAAGTTCTCTTTCAACCAGGATGTGTGCACAATGGATGCCCAAATCTGCACTATTCCATACAAACTTTGATAGCCTACCACAAAGGCTTTGAAGAAAAATATCAATAAAGCATTCAGAACCCCTTGTTAGATCATGTCCTAAGGTACACCCAAAGGTTTACAAATACCCTCAATTTACAAGGAAGGTAAGATGAATTTAAATCTGTTTATCTCCACTCAAATGAATGCTCTTCTGAATGGAAGATTATAGATGCCTTCAAACCCTCTACAAGAAATGAGACCATGCATGACCAATAAATATCCCAAACACAAGATTGCAACATGAGCATGAAACACAAATTGAAAACATACTGAAATACAAGTGCATGTAAGCTTTGCCAAGAGATAAAACCAGTTAATCCAAGAATTTGATCAAATATATCAGCAAGGGAATGTTATTTAGACAATCTCAAAGCTTGTTGATGGCTTTACAGCTGAAACCAACTCAACATGATGAACATTTGATGCAAACTGGAATCAAAATGGCTCTCAGGTAGTTTCTCAAAAAGGAAATGGACTTCTTCCAGTTTTTCCTGTGAAATTTCTTCTCTCTTTCTCCAAAATTCTCAACAGACCTCTAAAATGTTTCCAAACTACATCATATACCCTATGCCAACTTGGATCCTTGCATCCCAAGAAATAATATGCCAAAGGGATCAAATTTGTTACAAAACCCTATCCATTTGATGAAAAATGATATAAAACTGTGAAACAGCTCGCCAAATGCAAGAGATGCACAAATATTTTAAAATATTGCATGAACTTGGATCCTTATCCATCCTAGGGTCATGTTTTTGGAATTCCACCATGCCAACATGCATTTGCAATCATTTTTCACCTTTTTCCCTCATCATTTTTAACTCTGCAACTTTTCATTTTTACCTTTCACGTGTTTTTCACGGGCTGATTTTTTTTTCACAAAAATCACTATAGGGAATTGAATCAGCTCAAATAAATGATGTCATTGTGTTCAGAAGGCTGAAGGGATACAGATTCATATAAAATTTCATTTGTTTTGGTGCAAAAATGACGACTCCACACTTCTTGGAACTCCAATGGCGCCCAAAAAATGCAATTGCACAGCAACCGTTGATTAAAATCAGCTATTAATGCCAGCCCTCCACGTGGCAGATCCAAATGCTCTTTAAAAATGCCAAAATTATTTTTTTGCCTTTACATAAGGTGGGACACGTGTCCAAACATGATTGGGGTGGGCCCCCAATCCTAAAAATGCATTTTGAACTTTTTCTGCCCTTGGGAAAATTTTGAAAATTTTCCCCGCGAGCCCCTGGATGCGCCACGTGTCCTTCTTTGGGCCTTCACCAAAACCGTGGGCCAATTTGACGCATTTTTCCACTTTTTGAAAAAAGGATAATTTTCTAAAAATTCTCCGTGCCCCCGAATGCCCGCTGCCGCTTATGCCACGTGGCGGTTTCCTATTCGCTGCGGAACCGACCCCTCCTTTTTTCCTTTACTCCTCCGCGAGTCACAAAATCCCTTGTGGGCCCGCACTTCTTCCTTTTCCATTTGAAACATGCCACGTGTCACCCCCTGATTGGATGCGGGGGCACACCTCCAAATTTTCCCGCGGGCTTATTTTTCACCTTGAGATTTTTCGCTAAAATTTTGCAAAATTTTCAACTTTCTCTCCGCGCTCCAAACCTCTGCCAAATTTAGGACACGTGTCCTGTTTTCATTGGACGCGGGCCTATTCTTCATTTTTTACTCTTTAAACATAGAGGCAAAAATTTGCAAACTCCTCCTTCAGCCCCTTCCTCCATTTTGCCTCTTGGACACATGTCCATCCCTTATTTGTTGCCCTTCGGGAAAACATTTTAATTTTAGCATTTTGAAGTTAAAAACTTCAAAGTCTTTAGAACTTCTTCCATTTCATCCCCGCATACGTGTCACATTCTCATTGGTGCGGGCCATCGGGTCCAAATTTTTCTTTGAGGTTTTGAGCCAAAAATTCAAAAAATTTCAACTCTTCGCTTCCCTGCTTGACATCCCTATGCCACGTGTCGCCCTTCCATTGGGCGCGGGTCTTCGGGCCAAATTGTAACTTTAACACTTTGAAGTTAAAAGACTTCAAAATTTTCACAAATTCCACCCATCCATGCTAACTTTCTTGGACACGTGTCCACTTCGTATTGGGTGCGGACCCCCAGGCAAATTTTTTCCTTTTGCATTTTGAAACCAAAATTTTTCAAATTCTTCTAAGTTCCCTCTATTCCGGTCGATCTCCCTGGACACGTGTCACCTTTCCAATGGTTGCGGGCTCACGGGCCAAATTTTTCCCCTGACACCCCGAGCCAAAAAACACCAAAATTTTCCAAGTCCTTTACCATCCGCCTGGCCCTCCTGGACACATGTCATCATGCCATTCGCTGCGGGCCTTCGGGCAAAAATTTAATTTTGAGAAATTTTTCCAAAATGGAAGAAAAATTTCCTAAGTTACTTCCGCCACCTGCCAATCCTCGACCAATCACATCAGGCCATGTAAGCACATCCCTGTGGAACTGCGGGGAAAATTTTTCTTCTGACATCCTTGAGAAAAAAACAATAAAATTTTCCCAACTCCCACACTGTCAGCATAAACTTTTGAGAAATTTTGAAAAATTTTTTTTGAAAATTTGAAAAAATGAAAGCAAAAATTTTTTAAGTGACCTTCGGCACTCGATGCTCCATTTGTCCAATCAAATCATGCCATGTAGGCACAATAGGAAAATGCGGGGCCGTAGAGAAAATTTTCCCTTTGCCAAAATTTGAAAATTTGACAAGTTATAACATTTCTTCCAACCACACCCGGCCAATGAGAGCCTGCCATGTTAGCATAGAGTTTAAAATGATAAATTTGACGGCCCGAGAGCACGTCAAAAATGTGAAAAATTCAGGGAATGACCTAGAAACTGAATTTTTTGACAAAAGGAGAATTATTCATTTTAAACCAACTGAATCATCTCTTGACATCATTTACAACCTTGGGATTGGGGAAACACTTGCACAAATTCACAATTTGATCAATTTCGAGCTCTATCATGATTTGGCAAAGGAGAAAATGGTACATCCTGTGAAAATAAATAAATCAGGGCTCAAATGGGGGGGAACTTGGATTTTACTACAATTAGGGTAGAATAATGACAATGAGGGCATTTGAAAGCATCCAACTGAAAAAATGAGTTACAGATCTTCAGCTCGAGCCACAAGGATGTTTTGGAGTAAAAATGGAACATGGAGAATTAGAGTAAAGTGTGCAAACCCATAAATTGCACCAACATTGGCTCTTGCCTGGGGATGGGCACTCCCAGTGAGTGCCACAAGATCACAACGTAGACCAAGTGCCAAAAATCCATTGGGCAAGGAGTCAAAACATGCATAGCAGCCCAAAAACCAAAACTTTCACCAAAAACAAACCGAGAAAACCACACCAACAATGGTTGCCAAGGACAAAAGGGAAAACCACAAGCCAACAACAGCAAGAACAAGGAAAAGACAAAACAAAAACAAGGGCTATACAAAATGTACAACTTGTGCATACCTCCTTTGGGGATTTAATCCAAAAAGTGTTTTAAATGTCTGCCATTAACAGGCAGCTCCAACAAATCCCCATCCAAATCCTTGAGAAAAAATGTATTTTCTCCAATCCTGATATCAATGGCATAAGGGCCCATCCATAGAGCATCAAATTTTCCATGCTTTCCCTTGTCTTCATGCCTACTATCCCACAGCAAAACCAGATCTCCAACACTGAAAGCTCTAGGGGTGACCTTCTTATCAAACAACTTCTTCAATTTCTCCCTAAACCTGACATGCCTTTGATGAGAAGCTCTCCTTTCTTCATCCAACTCAATGATCTGATTGATTCTTGATTCATATGGGCCATGTTCTTGATCTTCCAACTACTGGGAAAACTGAAAAGTGGATAATTGTAGGTGTAATGGCAGCAAAGCCTGAGTTCCATACACCAGTTCAAATGGGCTTTTACCAGTTTCTCTTTTTGGAGTTATCCTATCAACCCAAACTACAAATTTCAACTGTTCTCCCCACTTCTTCTTGTTGATTTCCAAGGTTCTTCTAATGATCTTGAGCAAGTTTTTGTTACTTGATTCAGCTTGCCCATTCCCTTGTGGGTTATAGTTTGAAGAATAGGTCAGATTTATCCCATATTCATTGCACATTGCCATCAAAGGCTTGGCTCTAAAACACATAGCATTATCAGACACAATCTTAACTGGAACCCCAAATCTGCATATGATATGATTCAGCAAGAAATCCATTACCACTTGGTGTGTTGCCTTTCTAGATGGAATTGCCTCAACCCATTTTGTAAAATAATCAATTGCTACAAGGATCTGAAATCTCACCAATAAAATCCATTCCCCATTGTTTGAAAGGAGCTTCAACTGATACAGGCTGCAAAGGAAGGGAGCCTGAAGCTTTCAATCTTCCTGAAAAATGTTGGCAACTATCACACCTTCTAACTAGCCGGTTTACATCTTTGACAAGAGTTGGCCACCAATAACCAGCTCTTAAAATCTTATGTGTTGTCACTCTCCCAGCAAAATGTCCTCCACAAACTCCCCCATGGAAATCAGCAATCAACTTGGGAGCTTCATCTTCAGTTATGCATTTCAAGAGGACACCTTCAGGGTTCTTCCAAGCCAGCCCAAGGTCTGTTATGACATATTTCTGAGAAGCCAGCTTGAGGGCTCTTTTCTGATTTTTATTTAAGTGACTGGGACAACATAAGTGCTTGAGGTAATAGACCACATCCTTGTACCACTCAGAATTCATCAATTTGTCAAGGAGATCTGCCCTTTCTTCCCCTAGCTGATTCACTTCTACATTCTACAAATTACTCTCAGCCATGAGTTTGGCAAGACCTAAACCTCTTACCAGCTTTGTTGTTTGGATATCCATATCATACTCTTGTAATTTGTTAACCCATCTACATCTCTTGCTTGATATCTCCATGTCAGATAAGATGTCTTTAACCATGGTGTGGGGAACATAAGCAACAACCTTTGAACTCAAAATGTAGGGCCTGAAAATCTTTGTTGCTTTTACTAATGCAAATGCTTGTTTCTCCATAATTGTGTACCTCAATTCAGCTACTTGTAAAGCCTTGCTAAAGAAAGCAATAGGCCTCTCAGCTCCATTTTCATCCTTTTGTAGCAAAACTGAAGCAATAGTAAATTCAGATGCAAAAGAGAAGATTTGGAAAGGCATCTTATAGTTTGGAGCTGCCAAAATAGGTGCATGCTTGAGTGCATCCTTTATTCCTTCAAAAGCTTGGATGGCAGCCTCCTCCCACTTAATAACTTGATCCTTTCTTAGCATGCTTGTGATTGGAAGAGTCAACTCAGCAAAATTGGAGACAAACCTTCTAATGAAATTGATTTGGCCAAAGAAAGATTGAATACCCTTCTTGGTTCTTGGCATAGGCACCTTGCTGATTGCTTCCACTCTCTCAGGATCTATCATAACACCTTCTTTAGATACAATATGTCCCAGCAACTTGGCCTTTGGCACACCAAAATGAAACTTCTTTGGATTAAGTGAAATGCCATACTCTCTACATCTGATCAGCATCTTCTCTAGGTGTTGCAAATGGTCTGCTCGCTGTCTTGAAAAAATAGTCACATCATCTTGGTAAACTGCAATAAACTCATTGATATAACCAGCAAAGGCAACATCCATTGCCCTTTGAAAAGTATCCCCAGCATTCATCAATCCAAAAGGCATCCTTACAAAAACATAAGTTCCCCAAGGAGTAGTGAAGGTTGTCTTAAGTCTTTCTGATTCTTTGACAACTACTTGATTGTATCCGGAGAAACCATCCAAAGTAGAAAGCATTTCTGACCCTGTCACAAGCTGCAACATATTCTCCATGTTTGGAAAAGGATAGTTGTCCTTCATAGATGCTTTTTTAGATTCCTAAAATCCACACAAAGTCTGATATCTCCGTTCTTCTTTCTAACTGGCACAAGGTTGGCAACCCAAGAAGAGTATCTAGTAGGCTGAATGATGCCACCATCTCTCAATTTCTTCAACTCTTCTTGCATTTTCATGGAAAGTAGTGGGTTAATAGGCCTTTGTTTTTGTCTAAATGGTTTGGCTTTAGCCTCAAGAGGGATCTCATGCTGAAACAAATCTTCTCTATATGCCTTCAACTCTGAATAAGACCAAGCAAGGCAGTCTTGATATTTCTTTAAAAGTTGGGCATAGGACTATTTTTCTTCTTTGCTGAGATGACTGCCCAACCAGATCTTCCTTGGTTTGTCTTTAGTTCCCAAATTGTGCTCTTCCACATCCCTTGAAGCAGACATCTTTCTATTAATGATGCAATCAACATTGCTAAAATTGGATTCAAGTGCAACAAGACCCTTAGGAATGGTATTTGTTTTCAATTGTATAATATCCTTGTCAAACTAAGTTTCTCTACCTTCATTCATGCACACCATTGGTTCCCAATCAATATTCTGACTAGCAAACTCTCCTTGGCATTGTAATAATCTCAACATTTGTGCATCATCATCAAAAATCTGCCAATGTTTCACATTATCCGGGACAGCTGGCCTTGTTAGCACTTCAATGTCATATTCACAAAAAGGTGAAACAGTGCAATTATCAAATCTAGAACCAAGAACAGCCAGCTGATCAGCAGCATCATTAAGACTTCTATCATGGTAAACAATGTTAAAGGAATCAAACATTTCAATCAAGTCCCAAACAACATGCTTATATTGCTTCATACGCTGATTTTTTGTAGCATACAACTTTCTTACTTGCTTGACAACCAGCTCTGAATCTCCTTTAGCAACAATATCCTTTACTCCATACTTCCATGCAATCCTTAATCCCAATAATAATGCCTCATACTCAGCAATGTTGTTAGTACATTCAAAATTGAGCTTGAAGGAAAAAGGAAACTCCTCTAAACTAGGGGAAACCAACACTATACCAGCACCATTTCCAACTTTGGAGCAAGCTCCATCAAATAGTAATGTCCATGGAGAACCTACCATACCAAGGCACTCTGATTTTTCCATCTTATTCTCTTTTCCATCAGCAAAACCAATGAAATTGTCAACATCTACATCAGCAAACAACACTTCATAAGAAGCATTGTTGGGATCTTCAATCAAGTGTAACATCTTCTTTTCACCATAGAGTTTGACAAGGCTGCCCTCAATGGGAATGGTGGCATAGGACATGTCCATTTGAACACTACCACCAACACTTGCAGCCCACTTTCTTGACAAAAGCATACCCCATTTGGCAGGGCAGTCAACAATTACAACATCAAGTTTTAAATTCTTACCCGGATAGGCTGCAAGTTGCACTACTAAACCCTTCACACATCCAACAACCAGCACTTCCCTTGAATCCATGGCTGTACACTTTCCATATGCTTGTTGTCACCTTGATATCCAACTCATTCATAACTTCTAGAGGCATAACATTACATGATGCACCGGAATCAAACATGCAATTGTGAAGCAACCTACCTTTTATGAGAAAATTTGTGAAGAATGGATCAAAATTCAATTGGGAATCAACCAAGGATGTCCCCAAATACACTTCAGGTGCCTCTCCAAGATCTTCCATTGGTGGTGGTGTTTCAGGGCCAGCAACGCTTTGAAGAGGACTCTCAACAACATTGACATTTCTGCTTGGTATACTCTTTTCTTCTTTCAATCCCAAGTATTCAAAAGCTCTTTTCTTGTGTTCAGGAATTCTGAGCAATTCAATAATGGGAACACTCACTTTAATTTGGCTCAATACCTGGGCTATATCATATGGAACATTCTTTGGCAAAACAACATTGGAAGGGAAACAAGAAGGTTCATCAGATGGAGAAGTATTCTTGGCAGCCTGGGCATGAAGGGGACTAATATTTTTGCATAGGACAGCAGGGTTCTTAGCAACTATTTCTCTTCTAGGATTATCTTTGGGAATGCTTGTGAGCAAGAGTGTCTTTGGCTTGGCTTGAGGGCCAGCTCCTCTAACAACTTTACTTCTAGTAGTATACTCCTTTTCTTGACCAACCACAACATTCATTAACAATTGTCTATCTTCCTCCGAAGGAATACCACCATCATACTTCTTGATCATTAAAGCCCTTAGGTATTCAAAGTCATTATTAGGAATTTCAAAGGCCTGAACTACATCTACATCATGAGTTTGAGGAAGAGAAAGAAATGGTACCCTCTTTATGCAATCCCAAAAGGTTGCAGCAGTCCTTGCACTTATCACATCTGGTTATGTTGTTGCTTGTTGTGAGCCTAAAGAGCTGCCCATCATACAAATGTCATCATCCATTTCATTCTCATTATCATCATCTATATCTTGCTGGTCCATTTCACATGGCGGATGAGGAAGAAAACATCTATCACACCAATCCATATCAGCAACTTCTTGAACAGACAGCAACTCTTGCAGTCAGAGGGTCAGGCACCACTCTATTTTCACGTGCTTGGGGTTGTCTATTTGCAGATCCAATAAGCCCTTTACCTCTATCATCTTGTCTTTGATCACCCCTAGGATGATTGCCAAATCTATCATGGTTTTGAGTTCTTTGTTGTCCTTGTGAACTTTTCCCAATTCCTTTCTCAGCCCGGGCTAATTTGTAGGAAATTTCTTTGACAGCCCCTGCCAAAGTCTTGACAACATCCTCCAAATCAGCACCCTTGCTAGTTTGAGGCTTCTCAGGGTTTATCAACTTCACACCATCCCTCTTAAGTGGTTTACCAACAGCTTTAATATTATTTTCAATTTGAAGTGCCATGGTGAAAGCTTGCCTCAAGTTTGTAGGATTTTTGTCTCTCAAGTAATAGGCTACCTTTTTATCAAATGCATCTGCATATTTGATCAAGCAAGATTCATCACAAGGCCTCAAAATTACAGGAAGCCTTCTCAATGTCTTATTAAACCTTGTATTGAAATCATGAACGGTCTCATTAGGGTTCTTCTTGATGTTCTCAAACTCGGATAAAAGGAACATTGGATCTGTTTTGTCTCCATATTGTAATCTGAATGCATTACTCATCTCAGTCCATGAATCAATAGAGTTATCAGGCAGAGCTTTATACCAATCTCTTGCATCTTCCTCAAGTGTATGGATAAACAACTTGATATACACATCCTCAAATTCTATTTCAAAGTCTTCCATCATGTTAACAAAGAGTTTGAGGTGTTGATCTCCAGTTATGGCATTGTTACCTTGGAATTTTGGTAATCTATTTCTCACATCCTGTGGGACAGCATTTGGATAACCATCCATTCCTCCAAAATTTATAGGACCAAATGTGTTTACAACAAATGGAGGTCTAGGTTGAGCCATATTGTTTGGTGGGGGTGATCTTGGAGGTGAAACAAGCTGATGAGGAGTAGTAATGGGTCTGATTGGAATAGATGAATGATCTCTAAAATGACAACCCCCCAAAGGCTCTCTCTCTTGATAGACTTTAGCAAACTTAGAAACTACAGGAGCAGATTTAGGAGCAAGTTTTTTAAATACACAAGAAGGTCCCTCACCTGATGGAGAATGAAAATCAGCAAGAAGATTTCCTGAATCAGATCTACTTGAAGAGGAATTATAATCTTCAATGACAGGTTGTTCTCCTTCAAATTCAACTATGGGGATTCCTTTCCTTGCAACCAAATCACCAACCACTTTCCACACTCTTCTTCCTTCTAGTTCTGAGCTTCTTGATTCGGTGAGAAACTTCTTAGAAGAGTCCTTGATGAAGAGGGATCTCCTTCCCTCCAGTTTGACAGATTTAAACAACAAGTTTCAAATGATAAAAATGTATTAGACAACTGGTATTTCAAGATCCCAACAACATGGAGTCGCCACCAAGGATTTTCACCTTAGTTGTGCAAGAAAGCACTAAAAATATTCTGTCAAATGCATGCTATACTGAAAACTTGCAGGGATTTACAAATCAGATTTTCTTCTTCTTAATTCAACCAAAAACAATGCATCCAAATCACATAAACTGTTGGTAGATGAGGAGAGCAGGCCGAGTTTGAAGTTTTTCTTACCCAAAACATCCAGATCTGAAGTATGAAATGATATCTCAATAATATAACAACTCAAATACTTGATAAAACAAATGCTCAAACCTTTCAAGTACTTCAAAACCACCAAGAAATTGCAAGAACTCCCTGGAAACGGCACCACTCGGGTGTTGGTATCTAGATTTAATCTCCATCACAACTTGAACAACATCATGAATCTACACAAGACACTCAAGGATAGATAGATGTTTTGTATGTCATTTGTAGCTGGGAGAACACCTATCTACTTGTTTGTATTCAAGATTTGAGGGAGTGGATAGCACCTTCATAAGGTTTTGATCTAACCCTCACTATTTTAGGTTGTGCCTATCAACCAAGGTAAGAGAACCTATATTGCAGCCCCTATATGATAAGGAGATGAAGATATCCTTGTGTTTTATATATGATGTGGAGGAGGCTTTGTGAAAACATGATCAAATATCCATTATCCAAACTCAAAGGAGCTGTCACTACTAAATGATGGAAATGTTCTCAAAACAAAGCTAGAGCTGCTAAAGACATGATAAAACCCTGATCAACTTTGTGCATTTTTGTGAAAGGATTGAATTCTTTTGTGGACACACAATGCAGATGCAGGGGTATTGTAGGTAGGATGAGTTAGTTTAAAGTGAAATTCTGATGAGAGATATTGGAACAAGAGTAGCTAGGAGTCATCACCTTCTTTGGGAAACCTTGCAAAAGAATTACAACACCTAAACAACAGAAATATTTCAATGAATTTGAAGTGCTCTTTCAACCAGGATGTGTGCACAATGGATGCCCAAATCTGCACTATTCCATACAAAATTTGATAGCCTGCCACAAAGGCTTGAAGAAAAATATCAATAAAGCATTCAGAACCCCTTGTTAGATCATGTCCTAAGGTACACCCAAAGGTTTACAAACACCCTCACTTTACAAGGAAGGTAAGATGAATTTAAATCTGTTTATCTCCACTCAAATGAATGCTCTTCTGAATGGAAGATTGCAGATGCCTTCAAACCCTCTACAAGAAATGAGACCATGCATGACCAATAAAGATCCCAAACACAAGATTGCAACATGAGCATGAAACACAAATTGAAAACATACTGAAATACAAGTGCATGCAAGCTTTGCCAAGAGATAAAACCAGTTAATCCAAGAATTTGATCAAATATATCAGCAAGGGAATGTTATTTAGACAATCTCAAAGCTTGTTGATGGCTTTACAGCTGAAACCAACTCAACATGATGAACATTTGATGCAAACTGGAATCAAAATGGCTCTCAGGCAGTTTCTCAAAAAGGAAATGGACTTCTTCCAGTTTTTTCCTGTGAAATTTCTTCTCTCTTTCTCCAAAATTCTCAACAGACCCTCTAAAATGTTTCCAAAACTACATCATATACCCTCTGCCAACTTGGATCCTTGCATCCCAAGAAAATAATATGCCAAAGGGATCAAATTTGTTACAAAACCCTATCCATTTGATGAAAAATGATATAAAACTATGAAACAGCTCGCCAAATGCCAGAGATGCACAAATATTTTAAAATATTGCATGAACTTGATCCTTATCCATCCTAGGGTCACATTTTTGGCATTCCACCATGCCAGAATGCATTTGCAATCATTTTTCACCTTTTTCCCTCATCATTTTTAACTCTGCAACTTTTCATTTTTACCTTTCACGTGTTTTTCACGGGCTGAGAAAAATATCTCATGAAAAACACTATAGGGCACCGAATTAGCTCAAATAAATGATTCCATTGTGTTTAGAAGGCCGAAGGGATGCAGATTCATATAAAATTTCATGTGTTTTGGTGCAAAAATGACGATTCCACACTTCTTGGAGCTCCAATGGCACCCAAAAAATGAAAATGCACAGCTGCCGTTGATTAAAATCAACTTTAAATGCCAGCCCTCCACGTGGCAGATCCAAATCCTCTTCAAAAGCACCCAAATTACCTTTTTGCCTTTACACAAGGTGGGACACGTGTCCAAACATGATTGGGGCGGGCCCCCAATCCTAAAAATGCATTTTGAACTTTTTCTGCCCTTGGGAAAATTTTGAAAATTTTCCCCGCGAGCCCCTGGATGCGCCACGTGTCCTTCTATGGGCCTTCACCAAAAACCGTGGGCCAATTTGATGCATTTCACCACCTTTTGAAAAAAAGGATAATTTTCTAAAAATTCTCCGCGCCCCCGAACGCCCGCTGCCGCTTATGCCACGTGGCGGTTTCCTATTCGCTGTGGAACCGACCCCTCCTTTTTTCCTTTACTCCTCCGCGAGTCACAAAATCCCTTGTGGGCCCACGCTTCTTCCTTTTCTGTTTGAAACATGCCACGTGTCACCCCCTGATTGGATGCGGGGGCACACTTCCAAATTTTCCCGCGGGCTTATTTTTCACCTTGAAATTTTTTGCTAAAATTTTGCAAAATTTTCAACTTTCTCTCCGCGCTCCAAACCTCCACCAAATTTAGGACACGTGTCCTATTTTCATTGGATGCGGGCCTATTCTTCATTTTTTACTCTTTAAACATAGAGGCAAAAAATCACAAACTCCTCCTTCAGCCCCTTCCTCCATTTTGCCTCTTGGACACATGTCCATCCCTTATTTGTTGCGGGCCTTCGGGAAAACATTTTAATTTTAGCATTTTGAAGTTAAAAACTTCAAAGTCTTTAGAACTTCCGCCCCTCCATTTCATCCCCACATACATGTCACATTCTCATTGGTGCGGGCCATTGGGTCCAAATTTTTCTTTGAGGTTTTGAGCCAAAAATTTGAAAAATTTCAACTCTTCACTTCCCTGCTTGACCTCCCTGTGCCACGTGTCACCCTTCCATTGGGCACGGGTCTTCGGGCCAAATTGTAACTTTAACACTTTGAAGTTAAAAGACTTCAAAATTTTCATAAATTCTGCCCATCCATGCCACCTTTCTTGGACACATGTCCACCTTGTATTGGGTGCGGACCCCCGGGCAAATTTTTTCCTTTTGCATTTTGAAACCAAAAATTTTCAAATTCTTCTAAGTTCCCTCTATTCCGGTCGATCTCCCTGGACACGTGTCACCTTTCCAATGGTTGCGGGCTCACGGGCCAAATTTTTCCCCTGACACCCCGAGCCAAAAAACACCAAAATTTTCCAAGTCCTTTACCATCCGCCTGGCCCTCCTGGACACATGTCATCATGCCATTCGCTGCGGGCCTTCGGGTAAAAATTTAATTTTGAGAAATTTTTCCAAAATGGAAGAAAAATTTCCTAAGTTACTTCCGCCACCCACCAATCCTCGACCAATCACATCAGGCCATGTAAGCAATCCCTCCTTGAACTGTCTGGGGCCGGGGGAAAATTTTGATTTTGAGAAATTTGCAAAAATGAAGGAAAATTTTTAAGTGACCTCTGCCACTCGATGCTCCATCTGACCAATCAAAATATGCCACGTAGGCACACTAGCAAATGCGGGGCCACGGAGAAAATTCTCCCTTCACCAAAAATTGAAAATTTGACAAGTTATAACATTTCTTCCGACCGCACCCGGCCAATGAGAGCCTGCCATGTCAGCATAAACTTTGCAATGATAAATTTGATGGGGTAGAAGATGCCCGTACAAAAATGTGAAAAATTCAGGGGATGCCCTAGAAATCAAATTTTTTCCACAGGGAAGGTAAAATTCTTCATTTTAAACCAACTGAATCATCGTTTTGACATGATTTAGGACCTTGGGATTAGGGAAACACTTAGCAACAAATTCACTCAGGATTTGATCAATTTCGAGCTCTTTCATGATTTGACAAAGGAGAAAATGGTACATCCCGTGAAAATGAATAAATCAGGGCACAAAAAGGGGGGGACTTGGATTTTATTTGAAAATGGGGTAGAATAACAACAATGAGGGAAGTTTGAAAACATCCAACTGAAAAAACGAGTTACAAATCTTCAGCTCGAGCCACAAGGACGTTTTGGAGTAAAAATGGAACATGGAGAATTAGAGTAAAGTGTGCAAACAGTCTGAGCCGATATGTGCAGAGAGGGAAACTTTGGCTAATGAATTTACAAGGGTACATGTTCAAGTTGGAGTAGGGACAAAAATTTGTCAAGTATCCTTTGGATTTTCTAGGGACTGCCTTTCGCAAGGATGAGAAAGTTGAAGACCAAACCCCTATCAAAAGAAAGCAGGATGATCTTATGATATCGTTGTAGTGGTGATGATAGCGTCAGGCCATGACACCACTTACAATCGTTGCTAGACTCATCTTGTGAGAGGATTGGCGCTCAACCCAAATATCTACCAAAATATTCTACAAGATATTTGTGGATTGTATCAAAGTTTCTCATTGGTTTTATGGAGCTCCATGATTTACAATGATTCCATGAAGTTGATATGATGGTTTATAGTTTCAGCGGATAAGTTTTTTTAGCCATTTTGTCCATAACTCACTTGCGTTATGGCTCAGTCACGTTATAAGGAGAAAGGGGAAAATCTAGGTTGCATTATAACATGATTGCATTACGACTCGGGTTTACCATTACAAAACGCGTTCTTGTTATGGTTTTGCTATGTATTTTTCCATGTTATCTCTCTAAAAAGAACATATTTCACATTGGAAACAGGAACACAAATGTGTTATAATGCTAGCACCTTATAACGGCTTGGAATTCCCCATCCAAAGGCTTGGATTTCCAAACCAAAGGTTTGGACTGTGTATTGCGTGATTAAAACAGTGTTTGATAGAAAAACATCAAAATTTCACTTGTGCACCCCAATATCTTGTGCATTAAAATAGAATATTCAAAAATAAATTATACTACGATGTCAAGCTCATTTTTACCTTGATGACGATATAATTCTTTCTAAAATATGACTAGTTTAAGGATTTCATCCATAATTGTTTTTACTAGTGCCTTGTTTTCTTGCAAAACCCTATGCATATGTTTTGGTGCACAATTTACAATTTTTTCATCCAAATTTAAAAAATGTAGTTTTTTTCTAAAATTGATTTTACACGCACTAAAAAAAAACTAAAAAATGAATTTTTTACTCAAAGTTATGGGGATGCCACACAAAGTATTTCATTTTCGGAATATGTGTACTTTGAAAATTAATAAAAAATTATTTGTTCATCCAAAAATTATGAAAAATTAGTGGGACCTCGTACATTGTCTTAGATAAATTTCTACAAAAGGGATTTGAAAAAAAATTACACAAATCAAAAAATGGGGGGGGGGGCACACACACAGTAGCTTCTTAGATTTTTTACACAAAATAGACATACTTTGTGTGTGCAAAACACGTGAGCCTCTTAATCTCAACAATTTTAAAAAAACATTAGTAGTTTAGAAACTAGATTCCAAGCTCTACAGTACTTATTCTTATCACTTCGTCAAATTTTGAGCATAGGCATGTCGAATTATTCGATGAAGTTTAGGTTTCTCTGATTTCAAGAAAAAGTTGTCCCTTTTTGACCCCTTTTTGACCCCCCATATTTGTGTACTTACCCTTAAGTAAAATATGAATTTAAAAGCCTTGAATTTGAATGTTATAGTAGCAGTAAATGAATAACAATGAAGTACAGAAATCACACCCAAGTAGCTAGGAAATAGATTATGAAACCCTAATTGGAAGGAGGAGAAACAGGTACTTAGTTGATTTGCAATGAAATATGGATTGTACCAAGGTGTTGGCTAGGTAAACAGAGAAGAAGGATCGTCACACAAAGACTAAGAAAAATGCAAATCTAGAAGAATAGACTAGACTAGGGTGCCTACGAGTGCCCTAAACCTAATTCTAGAAACCTAGGTTTGTGGAAAAGATCAAATAACCCCCTCTAAGGTGTCTCAAGTTATTCATTTTTTTTCACCTTTGTTCAGTAGTTCAGTTTACTATAATTTTCAAGGTCACTAGAAACCTACATTGAAGTATGAATCTGCAAAACCCTTAAATAGACATCCAATCCTTAAAAATAAATATTCAGAATGAGGGGTCAAATTCTCCTCATCTGTCACAATGGTGAACTTACACTGAGCATTTCACTACATCTCTGACCCAATGTAGTTCTATGTGTGTGTGTGCATAATCATTCCCTAGGTGGCTCTTGTGTGTGTAACACTTGATAGCGAGAAAGTAAGATATATGTAAAAAATGTAATAGATGTGTGCATGGAATAGAATGAACTTCCCTCATATGAAGTGTATGTAGAATAACCAGCCCTTGTGTCTCTTGGATGGTGTTATATGGATACAATGGAGATCTTATATGCTTAATGGATGTAACCTTAGGTGGTGATAGCTAATGCTTAGTGATTGGTCCTTTATTATGATCACATAAGTTTATATTTATATAATTCGTTTGCTTGAATTTCATAATTAACCTTAAAAAAGTAGACTACCAAAAATATAAGATGATCAAATGGCTAGAAAGGACCCAAAAATTATAATTAAAGTACAAAGAGGACAAGGGCACCCAGAGGGGACGAGGGTGCCTGGTGCTGACATCCTAGCTAGGCATTGATGTCCAGGTTGATAAGTTCCAAAGTCTAAAAAAGGAAGACGGAATAAGGGTGGAATGCCAAAAGTGGTAACAAAAAGAAAAGAAAGGTGGCAAAATATATGGGTTAATTAGTACTTTTCAAATCATATGAATAGTGGTATGTATTTTAGGGCTAGATAATTAACCAAAGTGCATGATTTAATGTCTACATCTTATGAATTAGGTGATATCATTTCGTATATCACATTGACACATCCTACATACTTGTCACATCCTTGGAAGCTTCACAAACATTGTGATACTCCCACAACATCATTTTTTATAATTTATCATCAAAGGTAAGATTCTATCATTTAATTTTGTGTCAATTTTATCGATGAGTCATATTAAAGACCACACCATTCCCTAAATCACTTTTTTCACATTCAATTTGTATCTTATCAATGAATAAAATTTTTTCACATTAATTTCCACTGATTCATTTGAAAGACAAGTGATTACCTTAAAACACTAGTCATCACTATCCTTTTGTCATTTTAATCATATTACTCACATTTCTAAACAATATATCAATATTTTTTTCATCTAATCAATTTGTTTCCAAGTTGTCTTTTCTTGTATATGAATGTACTAGGTTAGGAACATTTGATCACCAACATGTATGATCTTCTTATTAACCAAAAACCCTTTATTTAGGATAAATTTGACATTACACATGAGTTAAGGCTCTATGCCATATCTTTGACACCAAATGTCAACAACATCAAAGATCATCTTGAATTCATACAAGAATATTAGGATGCTTCTGGACATGGTTGGTTCCAATACATCGAGGAGTTTGAGGTTACCTTATCCCTAACCTAGGTTTCTTATCATTCAGAGCAGGATCTCTCTATCCCTACGGACTTCTAGTTTGTGTTTCCATTTTCCAACTATCATATTTTATCATTTATCACTTGATTGTCAAAATGCGTTGACACCCTTCAAAGGAATCCCATTAGTTCATGGGACTATCCTTTTCTAAGAAAATCATCATCTTTTATCTAATATCTATCTTGTCTAGTTATCTCTCTATGTGAAATTTTCTCTCATTCACAAGAAGGAGTCCCTCACATGATTTGCATCCATACATCGCAAAATTACATTATCAATGCATGTATCATTAAAACCTACTCTCCTCTAATTTTTTGATGTTTTTTCATATAATTAACAAACTGAAATCTGCTATAAACACTAAATCATGTATACAACCCTATATAAGAAAGTAAACACTACCTCATTTACTAACCTAGTGTAAACAGGGACGGAAGCCTGAAATTTATATTAATCAGAATCAACCAATTTACAATAGCAGGACTGCAATACTTATAGGTATTGTACAGTCATGTGTAGACAAAAGAGAGGTTGCACAGGTACAACCAAAAATACAACAACTTCCATAATACATCTGGGAAGCAACAATTAATTAAATACAAACAAATAATTAATTGTTACAACTATGTAACAATATAATCTTGTAATGGAATAAGACAAATATGGTTATAAAAACCATATAACAATATTATTTAATTAATAAATAATTAATTAAATAATAAATATATACTATGCATAAATTAACCTAACATTCCCCCCCTTAATTTTGCATTGTCTCAAGGGATGAGGAGAGGAACTCTCTGAAAAACTCCAACTTGTCACATGCAAGTGACTTTGTGAAGATATTTACACGTTTTTCAGCTGTTGGAAAAAATTGAAGCTGTATATTGTGCTTCAACACATGCTCGCGTATGAAATGAACATGTACCTCAATGTGCTTTGTTCTCTCATGAAAAACTGGATTGTGAACAAGTTTGAGAACACCTTCATTTTCAACATACATGATGGTTGGTTTGTCCTATGGTATTCCAAGTCCTTCCAGTATGTGACATAGCCATATCGCTTCACACACAGCTTCTCCTGTAGAACAATAGTTGGCTTCTATGGAAGAGTGAGAAACGAAGTGTTGTTTCTTGCTTCCCCATGATATTGGTCCAGATCCCATAAAGAACCAAAACTCCACAAGTGGATTTTCTATCATCAATGTTTCCTGCATGATCTGAATCTGAATATCCAGTCAAGAAGAAGTTTTCATTCTTCTTGTATTCTAGACCAAGATCCACTAATCCTTTGAGATATCTCAAGATGCACCTTGCTACTTTCCAATGACAAAATTTGGGTTCCTGCATGAACCTAGATAAATAGCTCACTGCAAAGCTGATATCTGGTCTAGTGTAGGTCAGGTAAATGAGACTCCCGATCAGATGCCAATAGAGAGTGGCACTTACCTCAGGAGATGGATCTGAATGAGATAATTGTAATCTGTTCTCCATGGGTGTAGCAATTCGTGTGCAATCCATCATCTTGAATTTATCGAGTGTAGTCTTGGTATATTTCATCTGAGAAATAAAAATGTGATTCTCTTTCTACCATAATTCTAATCCAAGACAATAGTGCATCAAACCTAGATCAGTCATGTTGAACGATCGATTAAGATCTTTCTTTGTTGTATCGATCATCCTCAACTGAACTACCAGTGATGACTGGATCGTCGATATAGACAACGACAATCATAATCTCCCCCCCTTGCTTTTTGTGGTAAAAATTGGGATCGTATGGATTTCTAACAAATCCATGTTGTACGAGATGCTCATCAATTTTGATGTACCATGCCTGGGGTGCCTGTTTGAGGCCATACAAATATTTCCTGAGTCTGCATACCTTTTCTTCTTGACCAGGTACAACATATCCCTCAAGTTGAGTCATGTAGACTTCTTCTTGTAAATATCCATTTAGGAAGGCACTTTTTACATCCATTTGGTGGAATTTCCAACCAAACTATGCAGCTAGAGAAAAGATCATCCTGATCATTTTGATCTTAGTAGTGGGAGAAAATGTCTCCTCATAGTCAATGTCTTCTTTTTTTGTGCATACCCCTTTGCTACAAGTCCTGTTTTATACTTTTCCATTATCCCATCTGCTTTGTACTTTGTTTTGGATATCCATCTACATCCAATGGGTTTCTTCCCTGGTGGAAGATCAACAAGTTGCTAAGTGTTTTTTTCATCTTTGAATTATATTCATCATCCATGGAATTTTTCCAAGCTTTTGAATGTAGTGCTTCCTGACAGTAGAGGGCTCATTAGATTCAATAAATCCACTCATCAAAGTAAATTTCAATTCTTCTCTTTCTTTACCACAATTCCGTGGTTTAGGGGTGGATGTATCTAGTGGAGCATCCATTCTTGCATCTCATGACATGCTATTATACCACTTGGGCATAAATTTTACTATTCCCATGGGTCATGGTTCTATCAAATCATCCTCATCATTACTTTCATCATTAGTGGAAACATCAGCTTTAATTTTTATAACTGGTGAAAAATCTACATCACGTGAGTCTGGAGGAGGAGATCTGTCTTCCTTCTTATCAAGAAAATCAACATCTCTACTGGTGTAGACTTTCCTAGTCTTAGGATCCATTAATCTTTACCCAAGAGTCTCTTCACTGTACCTAATGAAGATGATTTTTTTTAATTTCATACCCATTTTCTTTCTATTCTGTTAGGGTATGTGCATACTTGGTTTGCACCTAAATACTCTGAGGTGTGCAATAGATGGTTTCCTTTTGACCATGCTTCATGTGGTGTTACTCCTTCAAGAGAAATTGTGGGCACTCTGTTCAAAAAATACATAGTTTTCTTTTCTACTTCTACCTAGAATGTCATTACAAGTCTAGAATCATCAATCATGCATCACACCATTTCCATGATAGTACAATTTCTTCTCTCAAAAACACCATTCTACTGCGGTGTGTGTGGAGGAGGCATTTTTTGATGAATTCCATGATCTTGAAGGTAGGATTTGAACTCATCACTAGTGAATTCCCCCCCTCGATCTGAGTGGAGAGTTCTGATGTGACGACCATTTTCATTCTCAATAGCCACTTTGAATTTCTTGAAGGTTTCAAAAGCTTCACTTTTCTTGTGAAGATAATATATCCACATTTTTTCTCAAATAATCATCAACACAAAGCATGAAGTATTGGAATCAAGAATGACTTGGTTGCATCGGACCACAAAGATCAGTATGAACTAGATCAAGCTTACCATGAGCTCGATACATACTTCTCTGGGATGAAAATCTGTGTTGTTTTCCTGTAAGGTAGTGAGGACATTTATTTGTATCCTTCTGAAGATATGGTAAACTATTTACCATATTTCACCAGTGAAGTGTCTCAAGATACTTGAAACTTATATGACCAAGTCTATGATGCCACAACTGTGTAGAGGTAGAGTTCTTAGCCATAAGTTCCTAGTCATCTCTGTGCACAAAATCAAGATGGAACATGCATCCCACATTGGAGGATTTTGCAACTATGTTTGAGCATCGTGATTTGTCTCAAATTAGACACATTTTATCACCAATATGACTTTCAAAGTCAATTTTCAAGTTTGATCTAGGATTTGACTAACTAACATTAGATTTTTAGTTAACCCATAGACATATAGTACATTTTAAAATCTACATTTGTGTAAACCAAGGGGTAGAGAAATGTTCCCAATCCCCTGAACTATGTATGAAGAATCATCACCTAACAAAGCATGGTTTTTTGAAGGTGTGTCCCTAATTGAAGTAAACTAGTCTCTGTGTCTGATCATGTGTCGAGTGGCCACTAAATCAACATAGCAGACATCACTAAATGACGTGGAAGGTTCACTTGATTGAGAAATTTACAAGTAGTCTTCAGTATCTAAATGTTCTTCTTGCTCAACAATATTTCCTTGATGATGGGGTCTTCTTTTCCAGTTCACCTTTTTTCCCCTTGATTGTAGTTTATATGTACCTCATGAGGTTATTGGTGTTGAGGCCCAAAGTTTCTTGATGAACCTCTCTTATAAGTGTTATACTAACAATATTTCAATTCATCTCCTCTTTTCCAGATTGGACATTTATTCTTCTGTTTCTTATCCCCTTGTTGATTTTGATTCTAATTTTAGGTTTTTTGATAGGAATTAGGTTTTCCTTTCCATTTTTGATGAGAATAAATTTTCTGCTTCTCTTCATCATCCTTATTATACACTATTCCTCTTGTTGTAGTAGGTTTACCAGCTTGTCAAAACTAATTGTTGTATTTGAAAAGTTTAGGGTTTTCACAAGAATGTGGTATGAAGAAGGGAGGGATCTTAGAACAATGGGAAGAAGATCATCATTAGTGACCTCCTCTCCTAGGGCTAGAAGTGAATCCTTAAACTCTATAACTCTTCTCAAGAAAGCTTTGATTTTCTCATTTTTCTTAAACTTTAGTGTGTTTAATTGACTCTACAAATTTAGTATGACATTCTTATTTTTGGCCTCGTACACCGTGCTCAAATTATCCCACACTTATTTGGTTGTTTTTGCATCTTGAATGTGGGGTTACACATCATCATACACTAAAAATAAGATGATTATCTCAGCTTTCTGATCTGATCTATCAAACGTTCATTGTTGTGTTGTATCAGTAGTTAATCTGGTCAGAGTAACATTCATAATAGGCCAAATTTCTTCAAACTCAAGTTGTGTCTTGATTTTTGTCTTCCATGTAGCATAGTTGTTTCCTCTGAGTAGTTTTGAATCTGGAAGAAATAATTTGGTGGCATTGGTACCCATTTTGTAGAATCCACTGACAGGGTTAGGCTATTATTACTCCAGGTATAAGTTCTCCCAATCTATATACTATCATTCTGATATACCAAACCTTTCTATATACGCTCCCTTCCAATATACTCGTCGGTACGTGGAAGAAGCTTTCCTTTCATATATACTCTATGGTACATGAAAGAGACGTTAACATACATGAAATAATTTGATATGTGGTAGCAAGACAATACTGAAAGGGGACAACATGATTATTGACACTGGCTCAAATAAATATCCTCATACATGCATGTAACTTTGCTACATACTTAGATAATTTCTCAGTCCAAATTTAATTCATGCAATCATTCACAGATAGAGGGGAGAGATCAAAGTGTGTGCACTATGTTATTATTACTACCCTTTGATTTAAAGGGTCGATGCCCAGACGACATTGTTGTAACTATATTAGACAATAAGTGCAAAAGTAGCAGGGAAAATTTTAGTGGTGAATATTCGTAATATGGTGAATATTCCATTTTTGAAAAATTTGAAAAGGCGAATTTTCTGGCGTGGGTCAGTGACCTGTTCGCCTAAAAATTACAGTTTAATTTTTTTTAGGGGTCGGCTTCACCTACCCTTGAAAAATATCCCCTATATAATCCTAGATTATTCGCCAGGTAGAACACTTCTACTTCACATCATTCAACCTAATATGATATTATCAAGTATTATAAACGCTCAACAAGGGGGTACGTTATTGACGTGCGACAAGGAGGGTTTGTAGATAAGGATATTTTTTTGACTGCAGAGTATTGACACATAGTAGATGCATGAAAAAGAGTTTGTTGACGCGTGACATGGAGATTTTTTTGATGAGCAAGAAAAGGGAAGAGGCTACAAACGTGCGACAGCATCCTCAGTGACGCGCGACAACACCCTCAGCGACACGTGACAGTGCCCTCAGTGACGCGTGACAGCACCCTCAGTGACACGTGACATCCCCCTCAGTGACGCGTGACATCCCCCTCAGTGACCCGCGGCATCCCCCTCAGTGACGCACGACATAAAATCTCAGTGACGCGCGACATCCCCCTCAGTGACGCGCGACATCCCCCTCAGTGACGCGAGACATACCCCCTCAAAAAATGACGCGCGACATCCCCCTCAGTGACGTCGCAACATTCCACCTCAGTGATGCGCGACATCGCCCTTAAAATGATGCGCGACAGCACCCTCTGTGACACGTGTCAGCATCCTCAGTGAAAAAGAGTATAGCATCCTTAGTGACGTGCATCACTGAGGTCTATTGACGCGCGTCAATGCATTTTTTTGACGTGCGACAGCAAAATCTCCCGTCGCGCATCTGCAGCCTTCTGTCGCAGCACTTGACAATCAGGTGAAATTTTCTCATACAACCCCCAAAAAATTCACCTTCCTGCAAAACCGGTTCCAAGGATATTCGCCAGGTATTCTCCACCTTCGATTTCCAAGAGGTCTCTTAAAATGAACCCTGAAAAGTAGTCACAACAACTTTACCTGTAAGTGCTTCCCAGAGGCACTGTATATACTGAATGTTGCAAATGAGATCTAGGATCTTGTGAGTATTTTAGAACTAAATTTCACTATTTTTAATTACAATTCTCTACTATTTTCTGAGTAGTTACAATGTTTGTGGTTGACTATGGTAACCTGCAAATCAATACAATATTCTGAAGTATACAATTACATTCAATTTTTTTGAAAAATTGAATGAAAGATAATGTTTTTTTTGTTTTTCAGGCCCCAGTGGTCTATGGAGCACAATATGGATTTATGAGTAAAAAACCGTAAAAAAAATTCTCAAAATGAAGTTTATAGGTAGCCCTCCTTTAGAAAATGTTGTCGAGAATCAAAAACTCAAGCAATGTTTGAGATTTTTTTGTCCTATATTAAGGTTTTCTCCGCTATTTTTAGTGGGGTTTTAGTTGTAACTAGAGGCATTAGAAACATTTTCTGCTTCTCTAATTGCTGTTCTGAGCTAATTTCTCTACCAGTTTCAATATTGAAAAATAAATGAATAGGGGTGGGGGTCGAACTATACACCTCCCACTCCCAAAGTTTGCACAATAACCACAATGGCACTTGATGTACTTGGGTAAGAAATTGAAGCAATATGTAAAAAAATTCGAAGGCAAATGAACTAACCTTTTGAATGAATACGTGGCACCTTCTAGTTTTCCAAATGAATTAGGGCTTCTTGCTGAAAAAAATGGATTTACCGCTTGATTATAGAAAACTTCCTCTTCTCCTTTGCATGTTTTTGGAAACGCCTTTGTTTATTATTATCCACTTTCTATTGATCTCCACCATTTTTTTAGGTTTCTACTTTTTGTTTTGCGTTAAAAATGGCTTGACCGTCAGTTTTTTAGTTTCCTCTAGCTTTTATTTTATTTACCACCATTTATTGATCTCCTTGTATATTGTTTACAGGTCACAGAGATGTGCTAGGAGATGTGCTCATGGGTCGGCCAACAAGGAGTGCTCGAGAGGGATGACTTGGCCTTTTATTGCAAGTCTTGGATGTGGACTCTGTCTTTAGCAATAAAAAAACTACACTTCTTTTCAATGCTACCTATCCACTTGCCTTTGCCTATGTGATTTTCCATTCCAATGTAAAAAAACTTGGTTTCTTGGCAACACACATGAAGAGTTCGACTCAACTTTACAAAGCTTGATTTCAAAATAACTTGACTTAGTCTTTAGAGGAGCTCAACACCTTTTCAAAATGAATTTCTAGAGAAAGCAACCAACATATTATAACCTACATGCAACTCAACATAGCTTGGAATTATCTTGGTTAGAATTTGGTGGGGGAACACCTCCAAATGTGGTGCTACATCCTGTTATTAGCTTTGACTAATTGTGTCACCAAATTTTAGTGAAAAAACCCCTAATGGGGTAGAAATGATATTTTTTAATTTTGGGAGTACCACGAAGAAACTTTTCATGGTGCAGAGGGCACCAATAAAAAAAAATTGCTTTACATTTACATGTATGTCATAAAGAAGGTTGTGGGACTACAAGGAGATCTAGGAAGCTATTGGAGGCAACAATGGCTCTCTGATGAAGTTGTTTTCTTCTCCAAAATGCTTCCTTCCTTAAGAACCTTTCTCTAACCTTATCAAGAGCTTCAACCAGCTCTAGTAGCAAATGTAAAATAGGGATGAAAGCCTGTAGAATTTTTTTAATGATCAAAATCGATTTACAATAGATGGGCTCCAATTCTTATAGGAATTGAACAACCATGTGTAGAAAAATGCAAGGTTGCATGAGTACAACTAAAATCATAACAACTTCCAAAATACATCTAGGAAGAAACAATAATTAAATACAAACAAATAATAATTGTTATAACTACCTAACGATATAACCTATGTAATAATATGACAAATATTGTTATAAAACCATATAACAATATATAAAATAATTACCTTAATAAACAATTAATTACTTAAGGTAATATAATGCATAAATTAACCTAACATTTTCAAGTGAGTGTAAGTCATCCTCAAATTGTGCAAGAAAGAGAAACATATAGAAATGATCATTTCCAAACAAATGATCCACACATGAAATGTATAGGTCAAGATTCCAAGATCACATAATTCCAAGAAAATACAACACATATTAGTTCTGAATTATATATACAATAATTTGTGGTCCTAACCCTACTAAGATTTCATCTTTAGAACTTTCACTAAAGCATCTACAATTATCAATCAATGTGTTCCACTATAATTTTTTGTTAATAGCCAAGTCTATCTCTCATATTATGTATTTGAGAAATTTACTTATTTATTATCAATATTTTCAGTTGTTTAATGTGAGAATGCATTATTCTTATTGTGAATTAATATTGTTGGAAGTTAATTAATTATAATAGTCTACATGCTACAAACCATTTAATCCTTATTATTTTTTTATGTTCCGATAATACATTAAATATTTAAGTAAGGTGAAAATATTTTGTGATCTCAACTCATGAATCAAATTTATTTCCCAAACCCTAGTGTCTTTAGAGTTTCATATTATGGTTTATGGATCCTATCTTCAACATAAACATACCTCCTTTAAAAACATATGTTCATTAATGTAATACTAAGGTTCCCTTTCATCATTTTAGTATGGTGTTAGGAAATAAGAGATAAAATATGCAGAATAATCCCTCATAGAATCACAAAAGTAGAAACTAATACACAGAAAATATTACAGATCTCAGAGAAAAGTGCAAAATAAAATAACACAACATAAAGAGACAGTATTTAATGTGGTTTACCCAATCTGGGTTACGTCCACCAAGAGTCACTTGCTCATATTTTATTACAAGCCACCACTCTCTCAATATAATACCCAGATCTATTTGGATCTATGCTCAAAAAACTCTACAGAATTCACACCCAAATTCAAAACACATCTGCAATGTTACATAATACCTATCATATGCATAAAACCATATAAGTAGACAACTACTTAAGTAGTTTTACAAAACCGTGTGTATCAAAACCATGGGCCAAAACTGTCCCATAAACCTATGGGTAAAAATCTCACCCATATGAGAAAAGCACGTTTCCCGGTATATCGGGCACATTTTAAGGCCAAATTCAACACTGGAAAGTGTACAATACTCTTAGTGTATAGTATTTAACACTTTCTCACATGAAAACAGGATCCACAACCTAACATATGGGTCACCATACCTATCGTAAGGTCCATACCTATCCCTCATATAGAGAAGTAGGCTAATATGATGGTGTTACATGTTTTTATGTTTGAGGAAACCTACTAGGGGAACCTTGCCTTGCTTCCATCACCTAAAAAACCTCTACTAAACATAATGATAATTCTAAAGGGTTTAATATATTATACTAATACAATAATAAAACCACTAATACTTGTCTTCTTAAATTACTATAAAATTACTCCATTTATAAGGACATATTATATGAAAATTTTCAATTTGCTACATAATATGTGATTATTGATCCTGTTACTTTTACATCTATTTTGGGTAGCTAAAAAAGCTATGGATAAGTCCATCACCTTTACCCCAACCAATATCCCATCACTCATTTGTGATTACCCATGTGTACTTATTCTTATTATTGAACAAATCCATAGTTTTCTTGTCAAGCGTGTCTTCAACAACATTGGTTTGGGCCTTAATATTGTCCCAGTTATTTTCTTCATAAAATGGGTGTATGAATGTTAAATAATATAAGCTAATTAATGAAGGATTTAACACAAATTAAATCCTATCCCAATTCTTTAATCAAGTAATTCAAGATAAATCATCAAAATAAGCTAATAAACCTACACAAAACGTTAAAAAAAATAAATGCAAAACCTCCTTTTGTATTTGGATGCACTTTCGATATATAGATATTATCTTATACATAAAATGAAAGCCACACATAATCAAGGATGTTTGATAAAATGTAGAGGTATCCTCAAAATGGCCTATAGGCCATGTTTGAATCTTCTCTTACTAAATTTATCATGTAAAGGGGTTTATCAATTTGGAAAGCCTTCCTATATAGAAATGCTCTATTGAGTAATTGATATCAAATTTATTACAAGGACATGGTATGTAAAGGTGTAGATTGGTAAGAAGGTACTAGGTTACTTTTATAGCTTTCCAATTTGGGAGAAGCTTACATCCTAGTGAATGTGGGATAATGGAGATGTAGAATTAGGAGTGGATAAACATGTTTATAAGAGATTAATTATGAATTAGTGACCCATGGGAGTTTGGGAAGATTTAATTAATCAAGTGGGGTTAATAAATTGGCCATGGTTAGATCCTATAGAATTTATTTTTGAGGAAATGTAGAGGGAAATTAATAGAATTAGAGGGGTTTGAGAGGGGAATTTAGTTGATAAGATGGTTTATTAATTAAATACAAGATTTTGAAAGGGTAATTAATTAATTATGGGTGATTGATTAATTACAAGATGATTTTAATTAACAAATTGACATTAAGTGGCATTCAATGTGAGAAAACTATTAATTAATTAATGAGATACTACTAATTAATCAACATGATGATGAATATTATCTAATTAGTGAGAAATCACTAATTATAGCATGATGATGGGAAGAAGACAATTAGTGTAATTTTAGTATTAAAATTATGAACTGGAAATTAGGTGTCTACATTTTCCCATATTTGATGTGGTGTAGCAAGCGTGAGCATTTCATTTCAAATATAGTAGACAATTTTATTTTGTATGGGTAGAAGAAAAATTAGTAAATGATGATGCCCCCTTGAGCGTTGATGAGGTGATAGAAGAGGGTGATTGACACTAAAATGAAGAGAAAAATGATCACGGTGGAAGAAAATCCATTCACAATGGCCAGTAGGACCATCACGGTAGGATCAAAACCATCATTATGAGGGATATATATATGGTAGGGAGGGGGTAAAAGGTCATTTATACCCTCTCATCTAGCATAAAAGAGCTTTGGGTGATCATAATGAGTAGAGATGACAACACCAAATTTTTTTCATCATCGCCAAGAGTGAGTTCAAAAGTATCGATCGATGCATCAACATGAGGAGTCAGGTAGGTGATGTTTTGCATTTAATTTTCATTATTTTTACATTTTTAAAGTTTATTTTTAATTAGGGCATGCAAAAAAATTAGGATCAATTTTCTACATACTGCAACGCCATTGAAATTGACCTAGGTCAATTTCAACGATGTTATGTTTTGTAGTAGTAGCCTTATAGATATTTCAGTGGCCTTGCTACATCATTAATGAAGTCACTACAAGTTGTGGAGATGTCACCTAAAATGACGACCTCTCCATAACTTGTAGCATCCTTTTATGCCCTAATAGTGTCAAATTCATGAGTAACTTTCAAACACTAGCAGTGACCTTGCAAAGTATAAAATTGCACTAGCTGAAGCCTATCCTTAGTAGTGGGTTTTCCCTAAAATGGTGGTATTGCTTCAAAGTAGTGGAAATATTTTCCAAATTTAGTTGTAAATTTATTATTTTTGATGAATTTCATATTTTTGTAACAATGGATTAAGTCTAAAGTAATATTTTACAATTACATGAGTGATTAGGTGTAATCCAGGTATGTGATAACTGATCTCACACCATATAGGTATTAGAATCCTTTCATTCACATGATGGTTCATTGTTGGATGACTTAGGTCTCATGTACGTTGTACTGATGCCATCACTTTGAGTAGATAGATCTTTGTTGACAACATAGATAGATATATGGAACTCTAGCACAAGTACCTTCCAAAGTGTATCCATCTCAAGCTATCTAGTAGTGGCCTTTCCCTAAAATGGTGGTCTTGTTTCAAATAGTGACCTTACAAAGTGTATCCACCTCAAGCTATCTATTGGTGGCCTTTCCCTAAAATGGTGTTCTTGCTTTAAATAGTAGAAATATTTTCAAATTTATTTGTAATCATCCTTTTTGATGATTTTTATATTTTTTTTACACAATGGATTGTCTAAAGTAATATTTTATGATTACATGAGTGATTAGGTGTAATCAAGTTATGTGATGATTGATCTCACACCATATAGGTATTAGAAACCTTTCATTCACATGATTGGTCATTGTTGGATGACTTAGGTCTCATGTATGTTGCATTGATGCTAACACTCTGAGTAGATAGATCTTTTTTGACAACATTGATAGAGATATGGAACTCTAGAAAAGTACCTTCCAACTCTTGAAAGGGGATATGACCATAACACTAGAGGATGCCCATCATATACTTTGGATCTCAATTACCAGGGCTCCTACATATTATGATACCACATCTATAGATTATGAGATGATTAGAGTGACATGATGGTCTGATCTACCCAGACGGTGGTAGAACAACATAGTACTTACTCAGATCTATGATTAAGATATGATTGAGTATTTTCCATTGGTATTGATGGATCTTGTCAATATAATCAAATTTCCAGAAAATATTGGGTGTTGCTTTGTAGCAAGCTCCATGGGTGTGATAAAATAAATGATTGAGCATGTCCAAGTATTTGTATGGGGATACCATCTTTTGGGGAAGATATATATGGATTTACACCTAGTTTTCCACCAAGAGGGATAAAGCATAGGCCACACTAATCTTTTACAGATATGGCCTTAGGAGCACATAGCAGTGGGATAACTAGATGGGCACTTCAAGGAATTAAAGGATGACAACCCATGGGTATTTGGATGAATCAGTTTAGGTAGGGTTCAACAAGGATACATAGAGATTATTGTATACAACAGGGATATAAACAATATAGTACCTGTGGATGTCACATTGAGGCCTTACTTAGCCATGATATCCTAGCCAAAGACATATGAAAAATTGGCATATGTTTATATAACGATATTTAATTATAAAATGCTACATGTCAGATAGATTTCTGAGGTGGTTTGGCTATACAACACCATATGTATTTACGCATGTGACCAAACAGACCAGATGGTTGGGCCTGATGATATATGTAACCAAAATTGTGAAGGATTAGGATAATTTATCCTATACAGTGTGGGATATGAGGATAGGTATCCTAGATTGTGGGACTATATATGATTATTGGGTGTGGTACTAGTAGTTTTTCCCAGTCAAACTGATAATACAGAGATGGGGACCATTATTATCATAGTTGAGGAAAAATTGTTAGTGTGGTAATGATTACATCCATAAACAATAAAGGGAACAAGGTCAAGGCATATAGAAGCCAAGGATGTCAATAGAGGAACAGGTGATGGAAAAAATCACAATGACGCCATAGTTATTAGATCTATATCAAATCCATGGTATAGGGTCCTTCTAGCATCATTCATAGGGTACATGGTTTTACCATTGCAAGTATTAGGAGTAGGTTTTCCCATGACATGGACAAGGAGTAGGAAATCTATTGTGATTACTGGATCTAGGATTTGGTATGGAGGGAGTGGAGGTAATGGGAGTGGGGATATTGTAGTGATGAGTAAAACTCCCACATGTGGATGGGATGGATGGGGGATAACCCCAAGGGGAAAAAGAGGAGATGGGATGGATGGGGGACAACTACACTAATCATAACATAGGTAGATTAAAATACCATAGTAGTGACAATAGTTCCTAGCATGGGTCCAGGTCCCTCAAGAAGGACACAAGCTACCCAATGGGTAGCACATGTACTAGTAACATATATATTATCTTGAGAGGTCAGGATTTTAGCCTTGGTATGCAAGATCCCGAGTGCAAAGAGTGTAGTTGAGATAACACAATTATTAGTAGAGGTGACCCAACTAATAGCATCCTTAATTCAAATAAATGCAGAATAGGATACTGCCATGTTAGAGTGATATGTGGCATGGAGTGAGAGGTATATCCTCTTATTGGAGTGAAATTTAGCAAAAAACGAGAAGGATATCACCCGAGAAGTGGAGAAGTTCCTACATAGGGAGAAATATATATCCCAAACAGTGTTCAGATCTTGAGGGGTGACTAATATGTTAGACCACATCATGAGGTTGTAGGGGGAGGCTATATATTATATGACACTATACAAGCTATTTGTGATAGAAAATCATAGAGTTATTATATATTCATGTAGGACACTAGTAAGTGTGTCCCACTGACCATTGGCCTCAGCAATATCATGAGCCTCAGTGGGTACTCTTTCAGTCACATGTTCATCATGGCCATCTGTATATGTACTAGGAGGATCGAGGAGACGTTCACTGTCTCCAAAGGCATCTCGCAGTCTATCTCCAGGGGAGAGTCATGTCGAGAGCTGAATTTTGTATCACTAGGATTGTTTTTTTACTATTCCACAATGAGATGTATCATACGATTTTGAGACCATTTTTTATAAAATCGAGTGTCATTTGGCATCCCCGTATATATAGAGATGACTATTTCTAGATTATTTCTATGTGTATACCTCAAGTTGGATTATGATTGTTTTATTTTTCTTATCTCATTATAGATGTATAACATTATTGATTGTGATTTTTAGATAGATGATTGTAGATGGATATATGAGTAGATTAGATGTGATGAGTACATGATGATGTTATATCTTGTTTTTTCATTTCCTTGATATGCTCTATCTATATTGATGTATTTTATGTTTTAGATGTATAGATTATCCATTTCATTTTATTTAATGCAAGCATAAAATAAAAAGGTAAAATGACATGAAAAGCCATAATACCAAGATTTGTAAGATGCTACAGGACTTACTCAAATAAAAATACATAAGTAATGTCATAAAAGAAATTAAATAAACAAGAAACAAAAACCAAAAAAGTACAAACAAATACACTCAAACATCAATGTTTAAGAAAATGATACCAATTTGTTTTATCTGGCTTCAGTACCCAAATATTGTAGTTGTATGAAAAGGGTTAAGATGATGACCCAAGCGAGGATACATGCAAGGGGACAAATGGAGGATGCATAAGTCCATAGGAAATATAACATGCACTATGAAACTACCTTGAGCAATGATATATTCTAGAAATAAAGGAACAACAAGAAAGCAAGAATTTTGATGAAATAAGATCACAAGATGATCTGCATGTTGTGCACTAGAACTAGCAAATGTTGAAGTAGGATGTTTTGTAGTATCCAGTCTTCAGTACCCAAGTTTTCTTGATATAAGACTTAGGGATCAGTTGATGTCCCATTGTTTGATTTGATACTATGTTGGTGTTATTTCACCATGTGATCTCTCAAAATTCCAGTGTTTAATATTTTGCATTAGACATTATTTTTGGGTTTTGCGCTACATTTTCTTAATGTTTTAGTATTTTCTTGGTTTTTCAAATGTTTTTAGATTTTATAGATTTTTCCGATGTTTTGGTATTTTCTAGATTTTCTAAATGTTTGGGGATTTTCTAGGTTTTATGATGTTTTGTGATTTTCTAGGTTTTCCAATGTTATGGGATTTTCTAGTTTTTCTGAATGTTTTAGTATTTTCTAGGTTTTCTTATGTTTTGGGATTTTCTAGGTTTTTCAATGTTTTGGGATTTTGTAGGTTTTTCAAATGTATTGGAATTTTCTAGGTTTTCTGATGCTTTGGGGTTTTTTAGGTTTTTCGGATGTTTTGGGATTTTCTAGGTTTTCCAATGTTTTGGGATTTTCTAGGTTTCCTGAATGTTTTGATATTTTTTAGGTTTTTTGAAAACTATATATAGAAGAATAACAAGCCAAGATTCCCCCCAAAAAATGTGAGAATATACAAGGGAAAATTATTGTGCATATATACAATAATACGTTAAGATGGATCAAGGCTAAAAGGGATAGGTTCAACAAGATTGCAAACTCAAGTTATGGAAAAGCTAGGAGGAGTGGTCATGCCCCCATGTTTGAGTTAATTGTGAGAAAAAAAATCTTCCAATGTCTCCAAAGATACATTTCACCAAAGGATCTACCTAAGGTGCCACAATTACGTGGTTTTCACATGTGGACAAATTTATTTATCTTTGGAAATTTTTAATTTTTAATTTTTTAATTTTTTTAATTTTTTTAATTTGTTAATGTACCTAAGATTACATGGAGAATTGTTTTATGTGCATGAAATTCATGGGATGCCAAATATTTAAACCATCAGGATGAGTGATCTTATAAGCTCCTCAACCAAACTTGAACACTACAATGTATTTTCCTAACCAATTAGGCTCAAATTTTCCTATTATTTTCTGATTGTTTGGTGATATTGAACTAGTTTTCTTTATCTCTAACATCGCATTCATGAGAGATACTACACACGTTGTATCTAGTACAGATTCGATCTTGATACACTTTGATGATATCCAAGGTATAGAGGAATTTTCATCAAGAAATGTGATATATTCCAGTCTAGCTGATATATAATCCTCTTTATTGTCCAAATAATCTTTCAGGGATATTCATAAAGATAAAATCTCAATATCTAAGGTAATGATAGTTTCAGTTCCAAAAAAAGCATTGGGTTGCACTTGTAAGTGTGTATAAGTAAGTAGGGAAATCCCATAAGGAAGGATAGATTTGAAGATGCCAATTATAACATGGTTTACATACTTTCTTTTCCATAATGTGAATAAGCATTTTTTTAGTAGTCTTATTTTGTCCATTACCTTTAGGGTAATAATGGGTAGACCATTTTTTATGGATATTAAAACATTGAAAAAGGGTATTCACTTTCTTATTTTAACAAGATTTATTAGTGTTAGAGACAACGAAAAAAGGTATACCATAACAAAAAATGATATAGTTCATGATAAACATAGATCTCTGAGCAAGGATAACAGAGGTGAGATGATTATCCTCTACCCATTTGGTAAAATATCAGTGGAAGTGATGATATTCTTATGGCCATGTTATAAAATATGCATGATCTTACCTATAGGATCAATCCCCAATTTGGAAAAAATCCAAGGTTTATAGATGGACTGTAAAGATTACGAGGGTGTTGGATCAAGTTGTTTTTTTGACACAAGACACATTTATTTACATATTGATAGAAATATATTTCCATAGTAGGTGAGTATTAGCCCACACATCAAATTTTATTTTCTATAACCATGTTTCTACTTTTAGCACCACATATGCCTTCATGCACCTCTTTAATTTCTTGGATGGAATGTAGTGAACTGAGACACCATAATAAGGTCCCATTATAACATCAATACTAAAGAGTTCCCCAAGGAGGGTATAATACACTATTCATTGGATAAGTGTTGCTTTTTAATTGGGAAATGTTAGGAGGGAAGGTACCGTCTTGTAATTATTTATAGATTTCCATGTACTAGGTGGAAAGGTACTAAAAACTTCACATAGAAAACATGATTCTAGAATGTTGTATGAAGGGACCATTAAATGTTCAATAAGGAAATGAACTTTCTTGATATCATTTGGTAGGCCTAATAATGAGCAAATTGTTTCCATTTCATTTGCAGACCTATTTGAAATTTTTACAATTTGTCGATAGGAAATTTGGAAAAAATATTCCTTGAGACCATCTACCATACCCTTATAAGGGGTAAGCTTCTCATCTTTTACATTATACTCATCATTAACTTGTTTAATAATGATTTAAGAATCATAAATGGCCTAAAATTTTGTAATGTTCCTTTTGATTATAATTTTTAGACCATTAATAATTTCCTCATATTCAACCATAATATTAGTACAAGGGAAACTAATCTTAAAATCTTATGGAATCATTCACCTATAAGAGTAATCAGGATAACACCCACACCTGAACCATAAAAACTAACAAAACCATCAAAGTAGATCTTCCATGTGGTATTTTCTTATATGAACAAGATATAAGTGTTACATAAGTTGAGACTCAATGGTTTTATTAAGGAAGGAACGATGTAAATGATTTGGACAATTTTTAGACCTATTTAAGACGTTTAGAATCCTCAAAAACTAATTTCTTCTCAAACCATAGGAGGGTTTCTCACAAACTTGAGGGATTATTTACTCACCAAGTTACTTCCACATTCTTTCACATTCAAACCACACTTCCTACAATAATTTTCCACCATGATATATATTACAACCTAGATAGTGAAGCTTACATCTACCAATTGCTAAATTAACTCAAAACCTTCATACTCTGTCTCACAAAATATGATATTGCCAATAGTTAAGGGTTTTCAAATGAAGAAATAATTAAAACTTACTCCTACAAGGTCTCATATAAGTATACACATTCCTTTTAGAATTTTCTCAAGAATATTTTCTCCTCTTTTGACCAAGGTTACTCTTCAAAACTGTTAATCTTATATGGACTAAACTGAAACATAATTTGCTAAAAAATGATCTTCATTTCAAAAGCATTCACTTAAAACAAAACAAATATTATACTTCTAATCCATTAAACAATGAATATGATTTCTTACCAAACATTTAATTATCTTCTCAGTTTGAATTCAATAGAATTGAGTGTCCACTAAATGATCATACACATATCTAAAGGCTATCAAATAATGTCTACAGACAATATTTTTTTCTCAAAATTTCTTAGAGATCCCTTTCTATTCCTTGACCATTTGAATGGTGATAAAAAATAGAAACAAAATGGGTTTATACCTCCTTAGGTTAGTTATTAACCAAATAGGATTCCTTAAGACCCATTAAGACACACATATTTTCCCTTTATTACATCACTACAAGCCTAAGTTAGACTAGAACTCAAGAATCCTATAACCTAAGTCATGAATATAACTTCTAACTCTAAATAAGACTTTTTGCAAACTTTACACATTTTTTGAATGCTCTATTAATCTTACCTTTACACAAAATGCAAGCCAAAATTCCCTTAAAAATTAAAATTTACACTTTTGGAGGAAAAACACACAATTAAAATTTGTGAAGGACTAGATCAAGACTAACAACACTAGATGACTCTACATGACCCCGTAAACCTATAAACACATTTTTAAACCAAAATTTGATAATGCAAGACAAAATTTCATACTAGGAGAGATACTCCTATATCATACTCCTAAGGGAATGATAAATATTCCCTATAAAATTTTGAATTACAATATTTTGTTCTTCTTATTTCTTTCCTTCCAGTTAAATATTATATTTTTGAGGTGATCCTTAACTGAGTACCATTCCTTTCATGCCTTCATCAGTTCCTCCATGATTCTCACACACTTCTTTTTCTCTGAAATAGTCATGTTCTTGAGTAAGATGATGCTTCTAGGACCATGTGTTTCCTTTTCCACCTGGTACTTGATAATTTACGTTTGATCCATGTTTATATGCGGGGAATATTCATCATTCACTTGAATGTTCAAATGTCCTTTTCATCTTCCTTTACTCTTTCTTAGTTCATCTCATTGTCAAGATTGAAAAATAATAAAATTTTCTTTAATGAATCATCTCCTTATAATTTTTATTGCTATATTTCAATATTCAATCCTACATATACAGCAATCAGAGAGAAATTAGATTGAGAAAATTGATCTCCATCACCCTTCTTGATCTCCATTTCCATCTCGCACTTGCTTTCTTCTTGATCTTGCACTTTCTTTGCTTCTTGGTCTATTTTTACACATATTTCAAGACTATTTTCACCTTCTTCAAGGTCTAATTGTTTTCTTTATTCATCATGATCTATGTTACTCTCATTATTACTTATATTTTTTTCTGCTAAAAGCTCATCTTGATCTTCTTCTTTTTTGAGATGTGCATATCCTTTTTTTTTCACCTCCTTTTCTCACTTTTCCTTGCAAATTACTTTCAAATTTTCCTTCCTATTCTATCTTCTCCATTATTCTTAGAAATATCCAAATCTTGATTAAAATAACTTGTACCTATACAATCAAAGATCAAATTAATGTTAGATTGAAAAATAAGAGGCTTGAATACCTCTTCCATCTTCTTCATGACTTTCTCCTTCTCATCTTCACTCACGGCTTCTTCATGAAACATGTTCACTATATATTTATCTATATTATTTGTCTCATCACCTCTATAAACTAAAGCATTTGATTAATAATCCAATATACCCTCCTTTGGATCCATAAGTAATTTTTCATGTGCTTCTTTACTCTTTCTTTCATCTATTTCTTATTACACTATGCCAAATTTTTTTTCTCTTGACATCATCTTCTATTGAGGCCTTCTCAATCTATTAAGAAAATTTATTTTCATCCTCTACTATTATTGTATGTTTCTTCTCTCACCCCTTTCTTAGACTTCTCTTGACATTCCTTCTTAAGTTACTTTTTGTGAACCATACCATCCTTGTTATCATAAAGATGTAGAAACATGTTTAAGGCCTCTTCCAAAACCTTTTCATCTTCTTGTTCACTTGTTATATGTCTCTAAATTTTTATTTCCTTTTTCTTATCCTCTTTGTTCTTAATAATATTAAAGGATTCTATCTTCTCAATATTTCTTGGGTTTCCAAAAAACTGAAAAATATCCTTTTACCTTCATATCTACACCATCATCATCAAAATAAATTATCAAATTAGACATATAAGGCTTAACAACCCTTAAGAGTATCTCTTTGCATGCTTCTTTAGTTCTCATTAATAATTTCTTATCTGACACCATTATAACCAGCCATGCTTGTGGCTATTGTTCAACTGTTATGGGAAGAAGAGTACACCTCTCTCTCCATTTGATACAATAGTATAAGTATTTTTCTTAACATCATGCAATGATTGTCTATCATACTATCATTTCCTACCCAATAACACATGATAAACATCCATAGGTGCCAAATCATGCAATACCTTGTCTTTATATCTTCTAATCTAAAATTCTACTTGGCATTATTTACTAACCAATACATGATGATATTTTTGTATTGAAGGTAATTGATAAGGATTATGGTGCATTTTTGTTTTCAGACTCAAATTTTATACCATCTCATAAGAAACTAATTTTTTAGTACTTCCGCTATCTATAATCACATCACAACATTTTCCCTTAGTTTTACACCTAGTTTTGAATAAATTTCTTCTTTGAGTTACAAAACAATTTACCTTTCTTGGTTTCAATAGAACTATTAAAAAAAAAAAAACTACTCACCTATATTTTGAAGAAAGGGATCAACATATTCGAAAAATTTCATCCTTGTATCCACCTCAAGGTATTCATATGATTTATGTCCTACAAATATTTGACATCTATAATATCTATAACATCTTCCTACAAACTACACCTTGCTATTTTTCCCATTTATTTTCATGAGACTCATCTTTGTCCTCCTTCTTCTATGTGTTTCCTCTATACCTTACAATATAATCATTAATACTTCCATCATCATATCCTTCTTCTCTTCCAAATATGGACTTCTTTCTTCTATAACTTGTACCATCTTGGCTTCTCTTTCTTCTTTCTTGTCAACTTACAAAAATCTTTGAGTATCAACTTGCAACAATTCAAAAAGCAACATATTATTATTTTCAAGAGTCTACAACCAACTATGATACCAAAATGATGCATAAAAACATTCAAAACCACCAATAAATAAGGTTAGATCCCTCAAAAATCCAAATAAAAAATCCTTTTATAAATAAAATACTCACCTTTTCAAACCTATAATTCTTCCTTCTTGAGACAAATTTGACCTTAAACCCCTATTTGGGATTGGAATCTTTTTGTACCATATTAAAAGACATTATTTAATTCTCAATCAACCATTGAAGTGAGACAAAAAAAATACTAGCTTCAATCCTCTTACCTTCTCTCAAAACTTCATTCTTAATGCTTCTCAAGAGAAATCTACTGTAGACACAAAATCACACACTTACTAGTATTTTCTATACCACCAAGTATGTTGTTTTATATATGGATATTACATAAGAAAATTATTCACTGATGACCCATTTCATAGTCCATATAATTATCTTTTTGGGGTTTCTTACATTTATCATTCACACTAGTCAATCATACACCCAGTTCTAATAAGATCAAAGGTATCCCTGTCAGTTACTCCTCACTCATTTTCCATCACTTATCTCTAGACACTAATGACCAAGATTAAACACTAATGCCAGGATATCTTATCCATCTTGGGAACCCATGTCTTTTGGGGTTAGCACACCAATCTTTTTGTACCATATTAAAAGACATTATTTAATTCTCAATCAACCATTGAAGTGAGATGAAAAAAATACTAGCTTCAATCCTCTTGCCTTCTCTCAAAACTTCATTCTTAATGCTTCTCAAGAGAAATCCACTGTAGACACAAAATCACACACTTACTATTATTTTCTATACCACCAAGTATGTTATTTTATATATGGATATTACATAAGAAAATTATTCACTGATGACCCATTTCATAGTCCATATAATTATCTTTTTGGGGTTTCTTACATTTATCATTCACACTAGTCAATCATACACCCAGTTCTGATAAGATCAAAGGTATCCCTGTCAGTTACTCCTCACTCATTTTCCGTCACTTATCTCTAGACACTAATGACCAAGATTAAACACTAATGCCAAGATATCTTATCCATCTTGGGAACCCATGTCTTTTGGGGTAAGCACACCGATTGTACAGACAATATATCATATCTAAGCATACATGCAAATAAAAGCTGATATTCTATCAAAAGAAATATACAAAACAAGAGATATAAATCAACACCAGATTTAACGTGGTTCACCCAGTATGGGATACGTCCAGCAAGAAACACATAAATCTATTATCCAAAGCTTTCACAAGTCATACAATGAATATTTACAATCTTCCACACCTCTCACATGTATAGCACTTTATTTCACTCAAGCTTTTACTTCTTCTCCAAGAATTCTCTCTCACACAATTATTCTCATAATCATCATCAAATTTTGCATTTTCTTCCTAATTCTTACTTATAAACTCTATCTTTCATGCTTATATAGATGTATACAAACTTAGGGCACTTAGCCATGTAATTACAATCAATAGATCTTCTTTAATACTAAAAATAGATCTAATTCCCGAGAGTTAAATAAAACACTCTAATATAGGTAATTGACACCAGTCAACCCTAACTGATGCCAGTTCCCCCTTTCCTGACTGATGTCATTCATAGGTGACCGATGTTGTTCCCTCCATAACTAATGTCAGTTACTATGTTTTCTATCAAGTTTCATACTACATGCTAATTCGAAGTAATTGAGCTCCACACCTAAATAACGTCCTCTTTATGTTTCATTTTGTTGTTGACATTTGAGGTTCGTATTTTCTATTTTCCCACTCATATCCCAAGGTAATAGTCAGCATGTCAGGTCATCAGTGTTGAAATTCAAGAAAGAGATCCCTATATACACACAACATATAGACCATTATAGAGGTAGACAATTTGTATTAAGGACTAGCTATCTATATATCTCAATGGACTATATTTGGGAACTCTATTATTCATACACACTACATAGGAAGGATAGTTCTTTCTATTCCATCCACACATATAAATTTCGTCTAGCTACCACCGGCTATCTTGGCATCATTGGTGTGAGGGAGACCTAGATGTATTATTGCACACATAAGCACATAGAACTACATTGGTTATGAGATGTAGTACACTGCTCAGTCGTAAGTTCACCATTGTGATAGCTGAGGATAGTTTGAACCCTCATATTGCATCTTTTTTTTAAATATTTGATGTTAATTTGAGGGTTTTATAGTAGGATATTTGTGTGCAGGTTTGCAGGTACCTTAGTGATCCAAGTGTGACATACAGGAAACAAAAGGTAAATAAATGTGAAGCCCTAAAGACCATATCAAAACAAGGTTTTGACATTTTCTGTATACCTATGCACTCTAAAACAGGTCTAGGTCACCCGTAGGCACCGTTTTCCCTCTCCAAGTGCTCTAGTCTAGCCATTCCCACCTTTTTTTGCATTTTTTCTGTGGATCGTTATGATGATATATGTTTTTATTTCATAATATTTTCCATTTCATACTAACTTTGGGATGAGAAAAATTAAGATAAGCACCTTACCCTTCTCATTTCCTTTCATAGTTAAAATTAAATAAATTGTTTAAAATTTATATTTCATCATATACCATTTATAGCAGATCTTTGAATTCAAATATTAAGAAAATATTCATATTTTATTAAATCATTTTGGTGAACCTGTAGCTTAGTACTACTTTCCTTAGGATCCACTAAAACCCTAATGGCTAAGGATATCTCTTCTCCCTCTTGGTTATTCATGCCTCATGTGAGTATCAATCATATCTATGACGAAACAACCATAACTGAATTTACCACTCTATATTGAAAAACTATTATTCTAAATGATACTCAAAGACAACTCTTAACTAATGAGTGCAATGTGCCTACTAGCTTTGATCATTCTACCATTGGCATTGTTTCTCATCTGGCAAGATTTTTTGGTTGTAGAAATTTTTATTTAGTCATCCACACTCCTCCTTCTATTGTTTCTAATGATAATGTAGATGATAGTATTATTAGTTTTGTGTTTAATATTGATGATAATACTTTATCTAAAAAATGGATGAAAATAAACATGTGTATGATGTTGTTTCGCATACTAGTCAGGATGATTCTATAGTTGCATCTCATAATCCTTTCATTTCTAGAAATTTTTCTCATGATGCATTGCATACTAGTTATCCTCCTCATTCATTATATTGATATACTAGTGATCTGATATTGATGATACACATACTAGTAATGATTCAACTTCTTTGCATACTATTGAACGTGAATTTTCTACTCCTCTTTCATATTCTTTTGATATTATATCTAGTATCATACATGAATCATCTCCTTCTATCACTTCATCTCCTAATAATGTTGTCAATTCTAGTCTTACTATTTTTATCGACACGCTATGTTCTTCACTGCATATTACTTCTTTGACACCTACATCTAGTGTGCCCTTAACATCTGCATATTCCATTTCTTCGATTGACATCCCTATAATCACTCATAATGGAAAACTTCATCCACTCAATACACTACTTACATCTTCTACCATTCATTCACATGATATTTTATCACTTGTGTATGTTGTTGGCTAATTAAAAATGTCAGGTTCAATGTCTCACATTTGAAAGAAAAGGCTATTATGATTCTATCAGTAAAAATTATTTACATGGTAACCCTATACCTAAATTGTTTCACAATTCAACATTCCCTAAGGATTTTATTATTCCTACATTTTCATGCTTTGATGATACTAGAAATCCATATTTTCATATCAAACATTACCATATAGCTATGGCTTCATACTCTAATGAGAGACCATTTCTCAAATCCTTTTTCCATAGTCTTACTAATAATGCTCTCCAATGGTACACATATTCACCCTTTGGATCTATTAGTACTTATTGTGAGATGGAAGAATTTTTTCTGCGTCACTTCATACTCAACAATAGCCATAGAGCCACATATGATAATCTACCTGGATTACATCAAAGAAAAAAAAACCTATCATTGATTAAATTTTGTGATTCAATGCTTGTATGAATTAGTTAGTATTTCATCCCATTGACTTAGAGAAGCAAATTATCTTTTGTCTTGGCTTGATTCCTTCCCTAAAAAAGCACTTACAATATGACACACATGAATCATTCACAATCTTATGTTATAAAGTCATTGATTTAGAACAATATCTCATTTTTTCTCATGTTATCGATCCTCCTTATAGTTCCCCTACTACCACACCATATATTTCTTATCCATCTCCTCCACCTTGCAAAATTTTTTAGTCTCCTCCATTGTATAAAATCCTTTCATCTCCTCCACTACGTCAAGCTACACCCTAGAATTTTGCATCTCCTTCACGGGAGCCATTACATTTTTCTCATGATGTGTTGTGTTCCTTTCTTGACAAGAATTTGATTCACTTACCTTCTAATCAACATCATACACCTCATAATTTGTAATTCTAGCATGATAGACCTTATTCCAACTTTCATCTATCAATGACCATTGCAACAATGATTGTTACGCCCTTCATGATAGATCACAACAATTATAAGATAAGGGTGTCATTTCCTTTGGCTCTCTCTCTTGTGAGTGGTATATATCTCCACTTCCACACAAGCATGTTGTTTCTACAGTTTATTTATCTCCTTTGTTTATTTCTAAGGTCATTATTCATCCACCACCATAGGTTATTTATCATGTACGCTATCCATCTCATCCATTGCATCATGCTACTACTACATATTAGCTTTTACAGCCCTCAACATATCCACTTACCATCACTACATCACCCATCATTGGCCCCATCTCATCTAGCATTTAGTTTGGTTTGTATAATCATGCTTCTTATGCTCTACATACTTCCACCGCTCCATGTTGGCTTAGTATTTAGTAAGGTAGTTTCTATCACCTTACCCACCGATAATGCAATGATGTTCTTACTGTTCTTACATGGTTTTTGAGGGATCTATTAGAATGAGGAACTCACTTCATCTCTTGTGCTACACACTTCATTGATCTATTTATCTCATGGACACTATCATATCACTTCCCGATGATGCACTCTTGCTTACGGTTCATTCTTAACTACTAATGGTTCTTATACAAATGAACCTTATCATCCATACACTGGGGGCCATCATTATTTCCCTCCCACCTCTTCATCATGATAACACACACTATTACGATCATCTCACTCACATACACTTCCACATCATTCTTTTTTACCTTATAATTCATCATAACTCTATTCAGATACACAATACGCTTTTTTGCAATCACACTACATACATAATGTATTATCACATATAATATATCATCACCTATTTATCAATAATCACATTTATAATCACTTATTCAATATTCAACATCCACAACTACTCATTCCAAATTAATTCAAAAAATACTAAAAATACTTAAAACATCACGCACCACATATAGCAACAATGTTCAACACATCATACATAAAGATACACATCCCAATCATCACATCATTACAATAAATAAACATCAAGTACAATGATCATATGCCAATAAGTCCATATATATATGTTGTTCACAATCATAGTTAAAAAAAACAAAAAAAAAAACATTGTTGGGCGGTCAATTCCCCCTACGTTAATGTAGCAGTACATACCATATCTCATCATCATTATCTGCCACTATGAGAGCTCTAAACTAGAAGCTTCACCACTTAATATGCGTCATTGATTACACCCCCTATATCTCAGTTCCTATGTACATAATAGTGTCACCTCTCGACTACTATGCGAAGAGAAATTATAACTCCATGAACCACACAGATACATCATGTGCTATAGGACTCCACTAGTATCCTCTCTAGCTCACCATGTATCCTTAAGCACATCATCAATCTAACTTAGTAGAACAATACATATCACTACTACTATCACTACTAGGTCAAACAAATGGGCATGCTCACCCATAATAACATCCACACGCTCTAGCATACCACCACCCATGATTACATCGGTGGGAACATTCTATGTGAATGGATGTGTCCACAACCAATGACCAATACACATCACCTGCATACATAGATCAACACATTAGATAAAACCATCAATTGATCACCCTTATAGAAAATCACAAGTATCACTATAAAAAAATCACGCTTTATTATCTTTGTTGAAACATAATGATTAAGTGGGTTGGCCACCCCTTAATTAATATGGGTCCATCACCTATATATAGATTAATATTTAATAATATGAAATATTTATATTTCTATTCTTAAATATGCTAACCTAGGTGTATACTTTAGGTCAAATATTTAATATCATGAAATTATTATATTTCTAATATTAAATATTATAAACCTAGGTGTATGTGTCAAAAATTTTAGGTTGAAAAGGTGGGCTAGTAGACATACCTGATCGCCTTGTATAAATAGGACTTTAAGGTCCTCATTTGATATATTTTTGAAATATATCAAAGGTGAAATAAATTTACCCTTTTGATTAGGTTTAGAAGGAGGAGGTGGAAAATGCTGGATGTAAATTTGGTTCTCTGATAGTAAAAGGTTATTTCAATTTGTTTTTACCCTATTGGGGATTTCCACTATACATACGGTGTTATCTATGTTATTTGTGTTGAGTAAGTAATATTTTATTTATTTACATATAGTTTATGTGATGTAATGTTCATGTTAATTTATCATATACATTAATTAAGCCCGTAACTATGAATCCTCTATTTTCAAACATGGTAATAGCGAGACTAAATTAAATAGGTTAGATATAAAGTCAAGGTATTTAATCTATTTAAGATTTTTACGGGTTTTTCCAACCAACCTGAAAGGGTATATAAATTAAGGGGGCCCTTCCTTCTTTTCTCTTGTAACATAATTTTTTTTAAAAATATTTATGTGTGCACATGTGAAAAATGCTCTAGATTCTTACCTGCATGTGAAAACCATTTACCAGGACTAGGTAAGGGTTAAATATTTATATGAAATATTTCATTATGATTTTATAGTTTAATGTGTGTGCAGGTTGAAATATTTTGGGGGTAAATCCAAGAATTAATAATAATTTAAAATGAAGGAGACAAGGATCATGAAAACAAGTTTTTTAAATGTTTCTATTAGCCTGGTGAAATCTCTTGTCCCCTCTATAATCTACTAGCATCTAAAAAATATATTAGGATTTTCCAATTTATTTTATTGGCTAGGTGAATTTTCTTGTCTTCAGATATTTAATATATATATATATATATATATATATATATATATATATTATATTTAACCTGGTCTAAAAATTATTTGTCTAGCTAAATTTTATTAGAATTTATAAACATAAGTCTTCAGGATCTGTTTAGATGCCATTTTTTTGGTCAAAATAATAGAAAATTAGAAATTTGGGTTCAAATATAAAAACACAATATTTTATCATAAGCATCACAGGTGATTTCATAAATCATTGATGATTTTTGTCATTTCTAGAAATTTACCAGCCAAAAACATAAATTTAAAACTGTAACCATTTATTCATTCAACTCATTTTTCTAAGACCTAATCATGAGCGATTGTCCCCATCACTGATGATTCCCTCTAGAATCATGGGAAATTCATTGAATCACTAATGATTTCGAAAGATTGTTAAAATTTGGCATTTAATATTATTTTCTTATGTAGATCTGAATCTATTATGAACTATCTTTAAATATATTTGATAAAAAATTACAATAACAACTTCTAATAAATATATATCTAACTCTGTGGTACATTATATACTGAGGTGTGCTTTACAAGTTCAGGAAAACATTGGCATCTAGTTATTTCTCCCTTGACAAAACCTAGATCCTAAATGAAACCAACTACAACATTTAGAAGATCAGGGTTATATCTGAACTTATGGCAAGGAAACTCTGGATTATTGTTTCTGGATCTGAGGTTACTCCCACCGATCATAAAGAAACCATAGATAACATGAATGTATTCTCACAACGAATGCAGGATGCTCTTTCCACAATTCTATGCAATGTGAATGATGAATATATTCTACACATTGGTAATATCCAACATCTAGGAGAGGTATGGACACAATTTGATATCATGCATGAAGGTATTTGGCTGTCCAAGATTATAAAATTAATTTTAGAATTACTTGTTATCTAAATAACTGTCATAGTGATTTGGATAACTTGTATACACATTCTGGCTCTAAGATCTTTATTGAATGTTGCGTGCACACTTAGGTTCAATTGATGCATTTCCTTGGTTGTAGTTTCCCCTTGGCACCCCTTCTTTTCCTCAAGCCCCCTTGTGTAATTTATGTTCTCTCCTTCCATTTTCATTTTCCTCTTTGTTCCACTCCTCCCTTCTGCCCACCTTCTGCACATTTTCTTTCTTCCTAAGTGGTTTCTTCGTTGCACATGCACCTTGTACTTTCTTCAAATCAACTAAGTCCCTGGACCTCTTGTACGTTGCACCCATCATCTTGTAATAGTTACACCTTGACCATATGCTCTCTACTCAAAAAATTTCCTCATTTCCCCACACACATTGCATGTGCATTCCCCTATGCCTTCCTCTGTTTTTTTTTGTGCATGCCCTTCCCTCACACCCTCCTTTGCACCCTTCTATGCTAGGTCATCTTCTGACATGCTTGAGTATGCCACATGCAACCATCCAAAGTGTGCCAACAGGGTTTCGAATCATTACAACAAATCAAAAAGTGACACATGGTAGAAATGAAAAAATATTTACACAGTTGGCCATCATTTCAGCCAATGCATGTGCACCACATGTTTTGTGTGTGCCAACAGCTCTGAGAAACTTATGAAAGACATATCATTTTCTATAGAGATTTGATTGGTGCATGCCTAGACTTGTCACAGATCTCCTGACATCAACCATAGTGCTAAACATTCAAATTCAAATTCTTGGTAGATCTGGTAGATGAAAAATGGGAAAACTTCTCTCTGAGAATTGATGAATAGATTGGATTTCTCCAACCACAAGATTTATTTTGATTCACCCTTATTCCTTCTTCAACATGCCAAAACAGACCTAGGGAAGTACATTTGACATATTCATAGGAAGATTTGTAGGCATTAAATGCCTCTTGTTAGTGGTTATATTTCAAATTTAGGGTTCCCCTCCTCTTTTTCTTCTACAAATTTATCTATAAATGTAAGAGATAGGATCATTTGTTATTTTAAACACTCTCAATCCTTACACATTTTGCTAAGGAATTCATACTTTCTGTATTTTGAGTTACAGACCTTTAGATATTGCTCTTACAGGTGGATATCAACCTCCTTCACAATTGTGATAGCTATGTGTATTTCTTAAAGTAATACAAGCATCGTTTTGTGACTATTATCTATCTTAACATGTTTTCATTTCTTCTTCTTTCATTTTCTTTTAAATTGTGTGTTGGTTGTGCCATTTCATGTCCCTTGCATCTCCTTATTTGGTTGTGTTCCATGAAACTGATCTGGTGAATCCATTTTAATTCATGCTACACATGCCTAGCCTTATTTTATACATCTCCTCTCATTTTCATTCAGAACAGATAGTGTTCATCCCTCTTTTCTTGTGCTATCACCTTTTAGAGTAATTTCCTTTCATGTTATCCTTCTATCCTTGGTACCTTGGCATTATTAGCTTAGTTTTCCCTTCCAATACTACTAGTAGTAGTAGCAGTAGAAATAGATAGACGAACTAACCTTCTCTGGAGATCTGTCTCAAGTGTGCAAGGTCCCAAAACTTTGGGATAGTTCCATTTTGATCTCAAACATCTCAACTCTTCTAGATATGAGACACAGGTACAAGTTTGAAGACCAACTATTTTTGGCATGCCAGGTGGGAACAACATTAAAATATCAAATTTCATATCTCTAAGTTCTGGTGTGTGGAATTAGTATTTCAGCCTCTGGAGGCTCATTTAAACAAATATGGTGACTCCCAACATTTGCAGATAGTTTTTCTAGTAGCCCTGATCACTTTCATGAGAAGAGTACACACAAAAAAATTGTTGCAGATGAAGATTATTTTGAGTACCTCTAGCTATCCCTGAGAAGATTTCATTCCAAAATGTCCATGCATGCATCTCCATCTCCAATGCATCGGACCCACTCAACTCCTCCTCACAATAGAAAAATTGTGAACCCTGTAATGATGCATCAAAAACCTCCTCCAGTTAGAAAATTTGTTAAATTTATTGTAAGAAGTTCCTTAGTTCTGGTTGAGGAACATGATATGCCAAATGGCACATTCAAGAGTATTCCATACTTTAGTGGTGAGAATCAAGTTACCCCTCAAGAACATATCCTTAATCTAGAAAATGTGTGCTCACTCTATTTGATCACACATGATGAGTAGCAGTCATGATACTTGTAACCTCTTTCAAAGGTAAAGCTCTCCAATGGTACCAAGGCCTGAGACTTAGATCTATCACTACCTGGGATGAGCTGGGAACAACTCTTTGCAACTAATTTGTAGATAAGTCAGACCACCTATCTCTGGTGGAGCAATTGACAACAATAAGGAGGGTTCACAATGAGAAGATGAATGATTTCACCATCAAATTTCAAAATACTTGGGATAGAATCCCTCTTATGGTAAGACCTACAACCCAAAATGATTTCATTTATAATCTGAAGGAATTCAATAGTGTTATCTCATTCATGATCCAATCCATGGGAGGTAGGACTTTACTAGTTGTTTATAGTATTGCAGTAAGGGTAGAAAATAATCTTATTCATGCGAGAAAGATAGCTCCTAGACCACATATGCCCTTGTTACTAGAAATGTCACAAGAACCCTATCCTTCTGTGGCCCCTATTCTTGTTCTTGAGAAAAGCACGCAACTAATTTCCTTGACATCCTACTCTCTAATGCAACAAAGATAATATGAAGAGTTGAAGGCCTTGATTAGAAACTCGTCAAATAAGGTCATTTCATTAGAGAAACAAGAGGTGCAAGCCTATATATGTAATTCTAATTAGGTATATAGCCAGAGAAATTGACCTTGGTGGAATCAGTATAGGAATGCACATCTTTCCTTGGAAGTTGTTCCTCCTTAGCCTTCTCTTCCAACACCTAGTAAAAGTCAGGAACTTGTTTTTGTTCAAAATAATTTGGCACAAGAGTCAGAATGTTGCTTCCCTTGCAACATGCCTTATAGTAAATATCATTGTGCCAATGTTACGCACGTGCAAGACTTCATGATCTAGAATGCTTTCACCTGTAAGCCTTTAACAAGTGCCCCTAAAACAGATAACCAAGAAATACCAAAAGCTCCTCCAAAGATAGACTTGATGTTCTTTGGCACAGAGGACTTCTATGTAATCAACCAAGCTACAAATAATACAAACAGACGACACACCCAAATTACAGACAACACAAGAAGATCCTCAGAAGTAGAAAGATGCAGCCAAGGCATCTAGTAGTAAAATCTCCCAAGTCCCTATGGAAGAGATCCTACATAAAGCTCCTTCTAAAGTAGTGCACACCCTTCCTTTGGTAGGTCAATCCTTTACTCTAGCTAATTTATAGGATTTTGCACCTAAATAATAAAGAAGGGATGTTGTTCCCCAAATACACAATATAGGGCCCTTTTATTTAGTACCATGAACTATATGAAGATAACACACATAAATATCACAATGTGGGATGCCCTGACCATTCCTTCTCAAAGAGACCTGTTGCATGAAGCTCTTGCATAACTCCCACACGTTGATCTAGTTGTGCAGAATCCATGCACTTCTATCAATATCTTACAATAAGGAGAAGAGAAAAAAGTAATAAATCTTGTAAAACCCTTCCCTTTTATATGTCATTGATCATAGGTAAACACTTAGTGCATATATCCATGATTGACTCAGGTGCTAGTAATTCTGTTATGCCTAAGAAAATTGTTAATGTCTTAGGTCTAAAATATAACCCTTTGTCTAAATATAACCCTACCCCTTTATTTTTCCTATTTTTGTCAAGAGACTTTATTGCTAAAGTGGGTGGTTACTTATCTTTTGATTAGTCTCATATGTTACTCAAGACAAGGTATGGCACCTGGTTTACCATACAAGCTAAGCCTATATTTTTCTATCATGTAGAGTCATTTTTCCCATCCCCTCTCCAAGCAACTTGTTTAATCCAAGAAGAACAAACTTTAGTTCCTGAAGAGAAGTATCTTCCAACTTCTATTCCTGACCTAGAACTTGATGTATGGGTGGAGAGGCACCATAAATTTGATCCATATTATAAATAATTGGAAGCGTATGAAACTGGGCTTGGTACTTATTGCATTCTTGAAGACTAAGCTATGTTGTCACATGCACTCAAGAAAGAAAAAGTTGAAATGAATCTGTGGAAGTTGTACTTTGATGGATCTAGAAGCATAAATGGTTTGGGGGTAGGAGTGGTTCTCATTTCTCCTAGAAATGAGAGATTATTCTTCATGCATAGACTGTCATTCACATGTTATAACAATGTGGTATGAAGCGTTGTTACATGGCTTGCTCATTGCTGAGGAGAAGAAAATTAAGATTGTGCAGATCTTTGCGGACATAGAATTGGTTATCCACCAGGTAACCAACAAATTCTAGACAATGAAAAATCTTCTCAAAGCTTATAAGCATAGAGTTTGGGACTTCCTTGAGATCTTTTATGGCCTAAATCTATAGGTGGTGCCACACAAAATGAACAATGAAGTTGACTAGATGGCCATGCTTGGTTCATAATCCTCTCCTGCTGAGGAATTTTTTAAAGGAAACACTCAACAAATCAAGATGGTGATTAGACCATCCATTCTAGACAACAAAAATAGATGGAAAGTGTTTGATAGTGATGCATAGATCATCCAATTCATCCAAAATTAATATGAATTATCATCAAGCATGCAAGATGACTTGCATGATAGCTATGGTGACAAAGTGATTCAACTAAAGTCAAACAAATTTCTTAAAGGGATGGTAACCTTAGAGAAAAATTTTATCCTTTATGATGAGTTCAAGGGTGAAGAAAGGTACATGTGCACCATGTAAAAAGACTACTACCTAGTAACTATTGTGTGTGGGAAAGAGTTACTACTCAGTAAGACTTGTGTGCATGATGAAAAGTAGACCTTCATCTCTATGTGTCAAAATTATAGTGATATCTTCTCTTAAGAGTATGAATATCTCAAAGGTTTTAATCCAAGTGTCGATCAACACTCCATTTACCTTGATTCTGGTATCATGACCATCAAACAAAAGTAACAACTAGTCAATCCAAAGATAGAGCCCCTTATGAGAAAGGAATTATCCAAACTCATTGAAGAAAAAAATATTTTTCCCATAAAATACTCTACCTGGGTCATGAATCTAGTTTCATTGCACAAGAATAATGGAAAAATTATACTCTACATTGATTTCAGAGATTTTAACAAGATGTCTCTAAAGGATCATTATCCTTTGCCTTCAATGGAGCATATTCTACACACTTTTGCTAGCACAAAGAGATTCTCCATGCTAGATGGATATTTAGATTTCAATCAGATCCTGATCAAGGAAGAGGATCAATTAAAAATAGTGTTTACAACCAAGTGGGGAACATATGCATATTAGAAGATGCCCTTTTGTCTTTCAAACACAGGCACCACATTTCATCCTGCCATGGATATTTCCTTCAAAGGTTACATCAATGAGTTCATCTTGGTTTACCTTGATGTCATAATCATCTTCTCAAAACAGAGCGCAGATCACATGGAACACCTAGATAAAGTATTTGAGAGATAAAGAAAGTTTGGGGTGTCTCTTAACCCCAATAAGTGCAATTTTTAAGTGGTACAAGGAAATATTTGGGCCATGTGGTTTCAAAAGATGGCATCACAATTAATCTTGAGCGTGTCTTAGCCATCTTATCTCTTTCCCTACTAGTGCACAAAAAGGCCCTATAGTCCTTCCTTGGAAAGATAAATTTTGTTAAGCATTTTATCCCTAAATTTGGAGGATTGGTTCGGCCCATCACCTTGATACTCAATAAGAACACAAATTTCAAATGGATAGAACAAGAAAAAGAAAGCTTCAACAAGATCAAGTGAGAAATTACTTACGTGCCAACACTCATGAATCTAGATTGTTCATTCGATTTCATCATTTATGCTTATGGCCCTGATGCGAGTGTTATTGTTGTCCTAGCACAATAAATTGATCAATGGTTAGAACAAAAAGTGGATTTATTTAGCAAGATGCTGAAGGATTATGAACTAAAGTACATTCACATTGAGAAGTAGGTCTTCACCATCATGTGTGTTCTCAATAAATTCAAAATTATGCTTTCCAAAAATCATATCAAGGTGTTAATATCCCACTCTTCTGTCAGATACTTCATCATAGGAGCATAAATTAGTGAGAAAATAACAAAATGGGTGACCAAAATCATGGAGTTTGATGTGACTGTCAAGGCCACAAACATGGTAAGAGGTAGTACGCTCTGTAGGAAGATTGCTTAGGATGAACAGAGTGAACTTGAGGCCTCATTATTTCTAGATGAATATTTCACGTGAAGAAAACTTGAGTAGAACACAAACCCTGTCATGCATGACTGGATGAAGGATATGATCACATTCCTTTCTGAGGGTGCATACCCTCTATGTTTGAACAAGGAAAAGATAATAAATCTTAGGTTATAATCTATCTCTTATGTTTTGATTGATGGACTTATCTTCAAGAAAAATCTTCATGGTGTGTTGTTAAGATGTATCAATGAAATACAAATTGAAAAAATGTTAGCATAATTTCATGATGGATTCTCTGGTGGACACTTTTCTGCCAATATTACAACAATGAAAATTATAATGGCAGGTATCTTCTAGCCTACCCTGTTTACAAATGCACATAAGTGGGTCAAAAAATACAAAGAGTGTACTTTCTTTATAGGAAAGAAAAAATTGGTAGAGCTTCCCCTCTAACCAATCCAAGCAAATCAACCTTTTACACAATGGGGTCTTGACTTCATAGGAATGATCAATCTACCTTCAAGCATTAGACATAAATGGGTGTTGATAGCTACAGATTACTTATCCAGATGAATAGAAGTTGTTGCACTTAAGGAATCAACTAAGTTGATAATCCTTGAATTTCTGAAAGGTATAGCCACAAGGTTTGTTATTCCTCAAATCATTATCTCTGATAATGCAAAAACCTTCTTTGGGACCAAAATCACTGATTGGGCTCTAAATCTAGGCATCTATCTGAAGACTTCTTCCAACTATTACCCCCAGGGAAATGGTTTGGTAGAGTCAACAAACAAGAACCTGATCAAAATCATGAAGCACACAATGAACATCAGCCAAAGATAGTGGGATAAAAATTTCTCACGCATATTCTAGGAAGATAGAGTAATAGTAAAAAAGGTAATAAAAAATTCACCTTACAAGCTTGTCTATAACAAAGAGGTTACCCTTCCTTTGAAACTAGAATTGAACTCATTGGCACTTGCCCAACAACTAGAATTCAAAGGCACAAACTACAGAGAAATCAAAATAGTAGAGCAGGTTAATCTTGAAGAACTAAGGAACTCTGTCATGATCAAATTAGAACAACATCAACAAGCAACAAAGAATTGGTTTGACAAAAAATCTAGGCCTCAAGATTTCAAAGTTGGGGACTTGGTTTTAACATGGGATGCTGACAGAGCTAAACCAAGGTGCCATTCAAAGTTTAATGCACTTTGGAGTGGCCCATATATCATCAGTTCGGGCAAGGAGGCTAACTCTTTTGAGTTAACTCATCTTGATGGAGGCACACTGTAAATCCCAGTAGATGGGATCTACCTCAAACCCTTACATTACATTTGCTGCATCATTGTGTATATATTAAGAGTATTTTCAATTCCTCCAAGCATGTTGCGTGAACATTATTTTTTTGTACATAGTTATTTCTTCTCACATCCTTCTTTTGTGTACTATTTTATTGCTTCTAGGGTATAGGTCTTCTTTCATCAGTTGCAAGATTCAGAATAAGAGTCAAGAGATGATATTCAAGTGACAACAAGGGCAACTTCATGCTTACATAGTAGAATCTATGCCCAATGGATGATTCATGTTACTGATCCTCTTCATCTAGTAGGCAGATGGCCCTGAAAGTTGCCAAAACTATTATCTAAATAACTCTCCTAGTGATTTGGATTATTTATATACACATTTTGGATCTCATCTCCTCATTAAAGTTTTCATGTGAACTTAAGTTCAATTAGCACATTTCCTTGGTTACAGTTTCCCCTTACTGCCCCTTCTTTTCCTCAATCACCCTTCCATGCTTTCTATTCTCTCCTTCCACTTTCCTTTTCCTCTTTGTTTCACTCCTCCCTTACGCCAACCTTCTACACATTCAATTTCTTCCTAAGTAATTTCTTCTCTATGTGCATGCCTCACACTTACATGAAATCATCTAATTCCCTGACCCTCTCACACATCATGCCCATCATCTTGCAATAGTTACACCTTGACCATATTCTCTGTTCTCACCAGTTTTCCTTAGTTCCCCATGCACATCACACAGACATTATCTTGTGCCTTCCTTTGTTTTCTTCTGCATGCCTTTCCCTCATCCCCTCCTTTGTACCCTTCTATGCCAAGTCATCTTCTGACAAGCTTGCGTATGCCACATGCAACAAGCCAAAGCACGCCAATAGGTCACTAAATAATTGAAACAAATCATTGAGTGACATGTGGTAGAAACAACAAAATATTTACATAGTTGGCCATCATTTCAGCCAATCCACGTGTGCCATGTGTCTTGCATGTGCCAACGACTGTAAAAAACTTTTGATAGATGTATCTTCTGCTACAAAACTTTGATTGGCACATTCCTAGACATTTTAGAGAGCTGATGACATTAGCCACAATGCTACACATTCAAATTCAAATTCTGGATAGATCTGGTAGATGAAAAATGGGAAAACATCTCTCTAAGCATTGATTAGTAGTTCTGATTTCTCTAACCACCTAATTTAATATGACTTGTGGTTCTTCCTTCTTCAACACGCCAAAATAGACGTAGGGAAGTACATTTGACATATTCTTAGGAGGATTTGTAGGCATTGAATGCCCCTGGTTGGTGGTTGTATTTAAAATTTAGGTTTTCCCTCCTTCTCTTCTCCTTCTATGGATTTATCTATAAAAGTAAGAGATAAGATCATTTTTTATGTTGGAAACTCTTTATCCTTACACATTTTTCTAAAGACTTCATACCTTATGTATTTTGAGTTGCAGACTTCTAGATCTTGCTCTTGCAAGTGGATGTCGGCCTCCTTCACCATTGTGATAACTCTCTATATTTTTGAAAGTAATAGAAGCATCGTTTTATGACTATTATCTATCTTAATGTTTTTTCATTCCTTCTTCTTTCCTTTTCTTTTGCGTTGTGTGTTAGTTGTGTCATTTCATGTCCCTTGCATTTCCTTATTTGATTGTGTTCCCTGAAACTAATTTAGTGAATCCATTTTAAGTCATGCTACACATACCTAGCATTATTTTACACATCTCCTCTCATTTTCACTTAGAACAGATAGTGTTCATCCCTATTTTTTGGTGCTCTCACCTTTTAGAGTAGTTTCCTTTCATGTTATCCTTCTATCCTTGGTCCCTTGGCATTATTATCTTAGTTTTCCCTTCTAGTACAAGGAGTAGCAGTAGCAATAGAAGTAGAAATAGATATAAGAACTGGCCTTCTCCAGAGATCCTTCTTAAGTGTGCAAGGTCCCACAGCTTGGGGACAGTTCCATTGTGATCTCAAATAGCTCGAATCTTTCAAATTTGAGAAGTGGGTGAATGTTTGAAGACAAAACTTACTTACAAATCCTATGAAAGGATATTAAAAAGTAGTCAATTTCTTATCCAAAATTAAAAATATCAAAGCACAATTAGATGGATGCAATTTTTATTTAATTGGTGAAAAATTAATCTACTTTATATTTTACTTAAATATACATGAAACATTTATGAATTTTATTTCTATCTTAAACTCTAAATATCATAATGAAAATGATCTACCTAATTTGAATACCTTGAGTTCACTTATGATATAGGAAAAGTAAGTGATGATTAACTTTGACTCTAAGGAGAATGCCTCTCAAGAACCTATTTCTTAGAATTCAAATTTTAAGCCTTGCAAGCCCTTCTCGGATCAAAAGTTTAGATCTAAATATTCTTTTTCTGATAAGAAAAGTTTTTATTCTAAATAATTATGTGTAAGATTTAATGGTAAATGTCACAAATGTGGTAAATTTGGGCATAAAAAAGATTGTAAATATAAGAAACCTATCCATAAAAACAAGAAACAATTTGTTTCTTCTAAATATAATTTAAGGAGAAAGGATAGTTCTAATGATATTGTTTCACCATTTCTTTACGTTTTTGAATGATGAAACAGATAGGGTTATGGGCTAGGAGGAATACTTGTTAAATGGGTTGGTTGGAGGTTGATGTGTGCGTTCTGACTTATTAACATGATGTCGATTGTGAGATATTCCTTTTGGCTAGGAGGAACTACCTGTAATAGAAAATAAGAACAGAAAAGAGAAGTTAAATGATATATGATAGTGGACTACCTAGCGTATGCTAGTTCAAAAAAGTGTGATACTTCCTATATGGTTGTCAATCCACTGTTTACAACAGATTAATGCGAGAAATATGTAAAGTCTACTATATTTGATTTGATTTAGGTATCTGATTAAAATACAATAAGAAAATCCAATCATAACAGGATAGGCTATAGTTGGATCTAAAGGATGAGGTGACTGTCAAGGTACTAGGAATGGTCAAGGTATTATTCTGGGTTGTTTAGGTCAATTGGTAGGAGTTTGTTTGGCTATGTTCTTGGGTAGGGTATAAAACACAGAGAGCGACGTCACTTTGGTATGACCGGTGGTGGTTTATGTAGAACCAACGATGGTTACTGTAGGTTTTTCATAACTCAATAGTTCATGATTTAGGGATTTGTCTAAGATTGACTCAAAGATGGTGAGGAGTGGGTGTATGTCTGAGGAGATGTTGGAAATACTCAGAGGTGTCAAACAGTTAGGTATGGGCTATTTTATGGTTTGCATGAAGGAATGATGAAAATTGTATGGAAATAAATGGTGGGGAAGTGAGAGTTTAAGTAGAAACTAATAACTGAGGTCACAGAGCCTACTATAATGAAAATAGAAGGATGTTGGTTAACAAGACACTTACTTTGATGTAGTTTTGATGGCTGGATGAAGGTGATGGTTGATCAGAGGAATGGTATTTGGTGCCATGGTCATGCTCCCCAGAATGCTACCATAGTTGCAATGCTTCTAGATCTGTCTGGATGATGGTTCTGGATGCTTGGATGCACGAAAAGACCTTGGTTTTACTTACATACAGCTCCTCTTTTTCTTCCTCAATCTTAGAATGTGCCAACCTCTCCAAGAAGGTTGCTAAGGTGAATAAATGGTAACCGATGATGGTTTCATCTTGATCGGCATCGGTTTAGGTTTGACTGGCATCGGTTAAGGTGGGATTCCCTAGGTTTACTAATTTAGGTAGATCTTTCTAATTTCTTGGGCCAAGTTGGTTTGTTGCCATGCATCAGAATGGAAGCTTCCCTTCTAATGAATGGGAATGTGGTTAGAGAAATCTTAGGTGTTGATTTTAGGGTTAGACCAAATCTTAGTTCATTAAGAAAGTAATACTTAGCTAGTGTTAGTTATGGAAACATGCCAAAAATAGGTATAGGGTGAGGTGGTTGGATGAGGTGTCTAAGTGAGGTGTAAATTATTTCTATTATGGTAATAAAATAATGGATATTGTGAGGATGGATATTTAATTCAATTAAAATAATTAAATTAATTATTAATGTGGGGTGAAAGGGGTCATGGTTAGGTGAATATGTTTGAGTTGGTTATTCGACGGGAGGCCAAGGGGAGTGTGACCCAATTTTGGTGTCTACAGATACTCCTAAAGTTGTTTCTTTAAATGCTGCATTATACTCTTCCTATAATTCTAATTAGATTCTAGATTAAGGTACATAAAAGCATATGACTAGTATTTCAAATTATTTGTTTGATATTGTGAAAATCAATGAACGCCTGTATCTCGATGATAAATCATCTTTAGAAGAAATAGAGAAAAAAAAGTAAAATTTTCTAATGGTATTTTTAATAACATCGTATTTGTTCCCAATCTCAAAAATAATATTTTGTCATGTTCTTAATTAACTCATGATAGTTTGTCTATTCAAATTATTAAGGATACTTGATATATCAAGGATAATAATGATAGTATAATAGCTGAAGGAATTCAAAGAAATGGTCTGTATATTTTGGATGATTTCTCTTCTACATCTTTTTTTGTATGCCAAAGTTTGAATAATTAAAAACTATGGCATGAAATATTAAAACATGTTAATTATTGAAGCTTATATGAAATGGTGAGATATAATCTTATGAAAGGTTTTCTTGTGTTGTCCTCTTCTCATGATGCGTGTGAAGGGTGTTTACGCTTGAAACAAAGTGTTGAAATCTTTCACTCACATCTTGAGGAGAGTACCTCTTCCCTACTAGAACTTATTCATTGTGATGTTAGAGGATCTCTTGAAGTAGCTTCGATAAATGGTTCTTTATATGTTGTGACTTTTATTGATTATTTCAACATAATGATTTGGTAATATTTTCTTAAAAATACCCAAATTGATTCTTCCTTTGACAGTTGAACAACATCAATAGGTTGAGAGAGATGCTTAGAGATAGATAAATCAAAATTCAAGTCATTTTGTAGCCAGGGAGGGATTTGACTGAATCTTTTTCACTCAAACTTAGAAACATTAGGAATCACTGTACTAAGGCTTTCACCTACCCTTACTACTTTAGGTTATTCCTTCAACCAGGGTGAGAGGACCCCTTTTTAACCTATATTGGTAAAGGATATGAATGAATCAACAATATTTTACTATCCTTCTATAACATTTAAAGCAAACCTTAAGGAGGCATGGTCAATGCAACACAGTCTAACTCTCATGAGTTGTCACTCTAGAAAGTGAAAATATCTCCTAAAAAAGGTTCTGGTTACTAAAGACAACACACAAAACCTGATTTCTCTTACACATTTTGAGTAAGGATGGGTACATTTGGATAATATTCTTTGCATTTATGGATAAACAATGCAAGAAGGGGTATTTCCTATAGGATTTATCATTTATATATGAATTTCATTAGGGAATTAAATATTACAAAGTTGATTATACTAACTTCGTAAGAAATTTCAACAAAGGTTGGAAAATCTACTAAGAAAGTTGAAAAAAAACCTCAGATAGTTCACAAAAAACCTTAAGCCAAAAGGTGCATATCAATGGAAGCCCAAAGATACACGGTTTCACACATTCTTTGAGAAATTCACATAAAAGCTCATGTAAAAGACTCAACTAAACATCATAAATCCCTAGTTCATCACGTGTAAGATACACTCATAGACTAAAAAATGATCTATATCAGTAAGATGGAAATAAAGTGAGTTTAAATTGTTTATTGCATGATGAAATGAGAAATATTTTCACAGTCACAATTGAAAATACCACAATACTACCACAAGGATAAGATCTTGTGTGATTCAGAGGAATTCCTAACATAAGATTGCAAAAAGAATGTGAATAACTACTTGAAACATCATCAAAATGAAAGCATACACAACGATGCTCATGATTAACACAATTAACTCAAGGTTCATAAAATTTATCAGCAAGGGAAAGTTTTATTAAGAGTCTCAAAGCTTGTCAATGGCTGAACACTTGCAACCATCTTGACATGATTAAATTTGAAAACACAAAGGAAGTAACAAGTTTCTCATATAAACTCTTGGACAAATGGTTTTTACTTAGCTCTCTCTTTTCTTTGAACAATTATCAGAAAATGTTCACCCCCCTCCTCTTTCACATGATTAACTCTTTACCTTTATACCATTCAACTCACTTGATAACTTTAAAAAATTCCCCTCCCAAAATCATGAATCTTCCATGGAATATTCACCTTTACAATACTTATTTTAGAAAATTTCGTTCCTTTTAAAAAACTGTTACTTTAAACTACCAGGTGTACAAAATGTGAGTCTTTTCCATTGGTTCCATTTGTACTTGACTGGGATATCGGGTCATCATTTCTGGAAAATTATTTTAATCATTCTTTCCACATATTGATTAGATAATCAATTCAAATGACCTCTGAGAATTTCTAGATGATTTTGATATGACATATATCCTCATCTACCTCTCAAGAATCCATCTTGGGTGTTACACACTCTAATTCATGTCTTATTGGCTTAATTGCCACACATGGTTCCTGTCAAATCATATTAATTCATTAATTTGCTCATTTCTAATCCCTTCCAACTCTTAAATTTTATTTGTGTGAGCTAAGAAAAATATTCTTTCATCTCATGGGAAATATTTCTCTTGATCAGATCAATATGCACCCCTTCACTATAAAACTTGGTTCTTCCTTTCACCATTATGTGTTTCTTTTCTTATTGTGAAGGTAAAGATTATTTTTCATATTTCTTATCAAACAATGGAAAGGTACTAGTAGCACAAAGTCTTGAAAGAAATTTCTTCAGAGGATTTGAATCAAATTTTTGAACTTGAGTGGACCCTGATGAAGCTTTTGTTAGGGCCTTATTGACATAGAGTGTGCAGGAGACACTAGAGGACCCCTTGACATATCAGAAAGTTTGGTTAGCACTTCTTACAAGGCTGATTAGGATCAATCTTGTATTCACAGCCTTTCAGGTCATGTATTTTCATCTTTTCATATATGGGAACATCTGAAAACCCCTAAATTCCTAAATAAATAATGGATTGAAAGGATGCCCTAAGTTTCTCGAAAAAATAATTTTCAATGTCCATTTTTATGTGATGAAGGATTTGTATCAAAGGAGATTCCTAAGGAATCATATGTGTTATATAAAAAAACCTCCATTGACACCGTTTTTGCCATATCTAATAAGGTATATGAGTTAGAGTGAAGGATCAACTCTTTGGAGAAAAGACAAGTAGAGACTGTAACATCACAACCAAGTTCAGTTCCAACATCATATTAGGGTAAGAGAAAGGGGGAACCAAGTCATCAGCATCCAATCATTAGCTCAGATGGAGAAGAGGATCATCCATTATCTACTCATTGTTCAAGGGTAAACATCTCCTTTTCTCGGGACAACAAGGGTAGATTTATAGTTCAGTCATCCACCCATTCAGTGCATCATGCTCCTGAATTAGTGCATGAATTTTTGGAACCTTAGCCCATTCCTTCTCTGAGATAAAATACACCCCACACAAGGAAGTGGGAAGCTGGGTCAAGCTCAAGACCTCACAATCTTCCCAGTCAACAAAGTGCAGTACTTGACCTTCCAATTACCTTGGATGTCCCCTCTCAAACTGCTCCTAGTAAGTTGACCTTTCACAAGGGGAAAGGGAAAATGACATTTTTCACATGGAATTTGGATCTTTTGGATTAGGTATCATCCCAACAGAAGAAAATCAAGCTAGAAGAGATCAGGAGTCATCCAAGAATGACTCTGAAATCATTGTTGGACATGGGAATGTCCCGGGACCTAGCAGGGTCTGTCATTTTTTTCTAGACAACACAGGGCTCAAGTGAATTCGTGTTGAGAAAGAATAAGTTGTTGAACAAGCTTCCCCTACTAGGAGGAAATTTTGAAGCAAGACTGAAAAATGTCTGAATATTGCTTTTCTTTTAGTGTCCTTATTTTTGACATGTATATATGTTTCTTTATCATGGGTAGGGGCCCCTATAGAACCCCATTTTGTTCGTTTTTTAAAATTTGGAAAGCACAAGTATATCAATAGTTTATATGCTTGTACAAATGTATATAAACATTTATCTAAGTCATATCAAACTACTCCATTCTTCCATTTTACTATTGATATAAGGAAAGAATAAAGTTAAAAGTAACAATTATCTTCAATGTAATAAAAATATCAGTTTAAAACATCAGTTTAGAGAAGAAGTATGAAAATAAAATACAACTTAAAGATCAACACGCCTAAGTTTGTTCATCATCTTTTATATCTGCATTCTTTTCCTCCTCAGCTTCCATTTCTGCATCTTGTTCTTCTGGAAACCTTGCCACATATGCATCATACCTCTGGAACAACTCATTTATCTCATCCTCATCTGGCCCAAATGGTGCTAGAAGATTAGTGTCTATCTAGCTATTGCATTTATACAATGACCCATCTTCTACTTGTACTCTAATGGCCTAGCTTGAACTTTGTAATTATGTTCTCAATTTTTCTCATTGTTTTAATGATTTCATAAGAAAAATCATCCTTATGAACATTCTTCTCAAAAGAGTTGATCAAGAAATCAATATTCAAATCACCATAACTCTTTTTGAATTTATATGACAACACATTTTCTAATTTTAAATCAATGGCATCAAGAGTATCATCAACCCAATTTCTTTTGACTTCAAGCTTTTCCTTGATCTCATTTAAGGTTTCCACTCTAATTTTTGATAACTCTTCCTTGGCATGATAACTTCCTTTGAATTGCACTGAGACAATATTTTCTTGTTCAACCAATTCCTCACTGAACCAAGTTATGAGGTCCAATTTGGGAAAAAATACCTCAAAGTAGAAGATCTTGTTTTCACATTGCTCAATTATCTCATTGATCTCATTGAGCCTGTTCTTGAGCTCTTCATACTTTGTTCAAGATTCTTTAATGCTTCTTTTTCCTTTTTGTTAATTTTTCAATCCATGTATCTATAGCTTGGACATTTTTGATAGACTTTATTAATATTTTCCATTCCCTCAGGGGTATCTATAGAGGTACTTGCCTGAGTATGACTATGCTGCCCAATCAATTACTACAAACTAGAACTCAAGGCTTTAAATTCTTCTTTTAACTACTTTTTCATTACCCTATCTTTTTCCACATTTTGCAAAAGGTCATTTACTACCTCAGATACTCCTTGTTTTAGTTGGTCTCTTGAGGGGTTCCCTAAAGGAATGATTTGGACATTATAATCATTACCAGTTACATCTTCTCTTGTTTTTCCTTCAAAAGGGATTGCTATTTCCAGATTTTTGGACCCCAATGAATCAGTGTGAGTTTTTGTAATAACCCTAGCCCTTTTGGAGGCTCTTACCACCTTTAGAAAAGATAATGTAGTAAGATCAATGGCTTGAATAGGAAGAACCTCCTTTTCCTCATTTGAAATTAATTCACCAATTCATCCCTTTACCAGGCTTGTTCCAACATTTTCTTCTTACAATTATTGTTGGGGTTTCTCAGGGACAACCACCAATTGCTTGAATACTCCTTGTTCATCATGGGATAATGATTTCTCCTACTCTTCACCCTCTATTTCAATAGCCACCTTCCTACTCTCACCCTGTACTGACAATTCTTTTAATTGTCCTTCTCCCTCATCTAGAACTTGGAATTGATCATTCTTATTTTGATTTGTATAAGTAGTTGAGGGATATTCCTTCCTTGTCTCTCTAATTGATGCCACATTAGACTCAATTTCTCCCCCGACATTTTCTTGCACCAATGATTGGCTTGTAGGTTCTTCCTTCCCCAAAAACTACTAGGTTGGCATCTTATTATCCTCATGTTTTGATGATACATCAGGTAGTGTCATGGTGGATTGTTCTCCTGATGTCAACTCCATGTTCCCATCTAGAGACTGTATATCTGTATCAACAATGATTTTCTCTCTAGCAATTACATCTTGTGCAACTTTTGTTTTCTCTTCAAAGATAGATTTTCCTACTTGACAAGGCTCATCAACCTTAGTAGTTTTAACATAATGGGAAGCAACCTCTTCCACTGATATTTCTGCATTTATGTCCTCTCCAACAAGAAACTCTGTTTTGTTTGATTTTGAAACCTTCTAATCTATAAAAGAAAATTTTATTGTTTGGATCTTATTTTCACTGGTTAATACATGAGTGATCTTTTCCAATTCCTTATTTATTTGAAGATCACCTATTGGTGTCATTATTTGTTCACTCATAGATAAATCAAGTGCATCTAATATAGAAAATTCTTCACCAATGTCAACATCTATCACATCTTCTTGAGCCCTTGCAGATTCCTGCAATGTTTCAACCGAAGGCATATTTACATCCCCAGTAAGTAGGGTCTCAGATGTTTTCATACCTGGACTTAAAAATTGGCTACCTACTGGACTAGCTGCAACATTGCCTTGGGTTACTTGATCCTGAGTGCTTCTCCTTGTTATTTCCTCCAAAGGAAAAGGTGGGAACAAAGGATCTGATTGTTCCACTTGTGGTACTGGTGTAACACATTGTGTCTGAAAAACATCATTCCTCTCAAGTTCAGGAGGATCAATTACCACATCTCTATGTTTGTGTTTTTTGGGCATGTGGGCACCTACTCTTACCAAAACTGGCTCATGAGAAACCTTGTGTCTCTTGTGTTCCCTTTCAAACTTTTTCAGGTCAGGTGTTGCCTTTCACTCTTCTTTATGTGGCCTAGATTGAGAATGGCCACTTGTTATAGCCCCACTCATTAATTTTTCAGCACTATGTGGTTTTGGTAAAATAATTGAATGAACCAGATGAGATGCTAAACCTTTCCCTTTTTCTTGAATTTGTGTTGCAAAAGTAATAGGAGGATTTCAGGAGCATTTCTTTAGTCTTTTGTCTCAATGAGCTGACATAGAAGTACCGGTCCCACTAGTGGTTGAAGTCCACTCATCTATAAGTTTAGAAGTGGGCCTCTTTGAAGGAAACTGAGGATCCTTTCCTCCTAATGGATCAATTTTGTTTGCACCTTCTCTCAGGGGTGGAATATCATCACTTAAGCTTCCTAAATTCCTGAAGTTGTTTAAGATTCTTGTATTCTGGATTGACAAATCAATATTCTTTTGGGCCAACCAATTTACAGTCCTCCTCATCACATCAGTTATCCATATATAAGAATCATCTGATTCTATTTCATTCCAGTTTAGAGGGGCTATAGGTTGTCCTTCCACCTTTTGATCAAGGTAATACTTACTCACCATATGTGGATCATCCATAATTCCCTCTAGGATAAATGCAATTTTGAAGTCTATCATTTATGCAAGGGTCATTCTAGAGAAATATATTAAGCTAACCTCTTCTTCATCTCTACAATTCATCCAATACTATTCAAAATGAGGCTCATGCTCAAAAGTGTTTGCAATATTATTGAATACCCATCTGATATCAAAATTGGCTCTTGCCTCAAAATTTTTCATATCAAATCTCTTTATTTCATCCTCAATCAGTCTATATTTTATGAATGAAGGACATGAATAATTTCCAATTCTAATGGGGAACTTAATATTTGTCTTATGTCTCCCAAAATCAATTTGTGAATAGGTGTTAATTACCTTGCCAATTCACATAAAGCCATTTTATCATCTAAATATCTGGGCAACTTACATGTCTTACCTTTAAAATCACTAACCCTTATATATGTGTATTTCTTGTATTGAATGAAATAACACCCATATTCCATAATTACTTGCCTGGCCTGCTCATAAATCCTATACTGCCCCCATTCTAACTTGAAAAGACATATAATTGGTGCAAAGAAAGTGTCATTGACCAACCTTACATTCCCACTCCAATTGATCAACTGTAATTGAGGAAAAATCTCATGCATCTAGCATTTTTTAAAATCAGCACATGGTAAAAGGCCTGTAAAACATCTATGTTGTGAAACATTGTAAATTAAGTAGGTCATCATGTAGAATTCCATCTCTAAGGTGTCTCCCATCTCAATTTTTTCTGCTAAGGTAACCATGTGGCTATGAATTTCCTATGCAATAAAATTATCCCAGTAGATGCTCCCCTTTCTTTCCAAAATTATCCACATGTAGGTGCACATCCATTCCTTGAATTCATTTGTAGTTTCTAACCCCGCCATTCGACTTAATAACACAATAATATCCTCATCTTCTTAAACATATTGTTCCCTAACTAACCTTCTAGGGATTCAAGTTGTTTCCTTTTTCTCCACGAGGAGACATTTTGTATTTATGATCTTAACATAATCCCTTTTCTTCTCCTCATGATCCTATAAAGATAATTTGATACCAATGGTTATTGGATTTTTTGATTACAGGTAATTTAAGCATTATTCTAATAGCCGCGGGTGTCAATGTCAACACTACATCTCCACTTCAATCTAGCACTTCTCTTTTTACTAGGTCATAGTTCATAGTGCAATGTCATACCAATTATGGGAATGAACCGATGGTGGAATAACACCAGCTAAAGTGATGCAGCTATCTTGAATTGATTTTAAAAACTTACTCTTATTAGGGATACTCAATCTGTGAAGAAAATCCTTTAAGTCAACATTCATCAGGTATGTGTCTGTAATTCTGTCTAAATCACTTGTGACCCCTGATGCAACCAAGAATGAAGATGACATGGTCTTCATCTTTAAAAACCCTAACTTTACTTCAAATTTTCTTTCCAATAAAAGAGAAACACAGGAGTTTCTTAGTTCTTACCAATTCTCCCATGAGTGCCTGAGTAGTTCAAACTCAATTCAATGGCCTTTTCGATCCTCTGGTTCCCAATTCAAGCTCCACAGTCAAACTCATGATATTTCTCAATGAAAATCACTAATAATGGCAACAAATCCCATCAATCAATAATAAAAAGATGAAGGCATTTGAAAACTTTAAAACGTCCTTGATTTGTGTAGAAAGCATTTATGGTGGTAGAGATTAATGTGTTGCATCATGACTGTTCATCTAAATTTTCCCAATTTTAAAAGTGAGTTGTCCATGTGGAGAAGTCTTTTGTCAATGCGGGCTCGGGGAGACATTTTGTATTGTTTCCTTGTTTTAAAACACCTACACTTTTAGCCATTTGACCCGTCTGTCCACTTTTGACTTTCAATCCAAGCTTGACACATGGTCACACCTAAGTGATAACAGAATTGTGGGCCCTTTCTATAATTTTTTTCCCTTTTCAAATTAAACCAAAAGTATCAAAGTGCTCCAATGACCCACTTCTCTGCTCCTTGCATAAGAAAGAGCCATGTGTCCTTTGCGGTCTCGGGAACCTTTTTACACTTTTATACTTTATCTCCTTAGCATGCACGTAAAAAATACAATTATGCCCCAGTTCCCCACATCCATTCTATTTGCGATAAGTGTACATTTTTGGAGGTAGATTAAAAAAAAAATTGTGTGATTTTTTGATTGTGAATATTCAGAAGGATATTCATCGGGTCGCGGGACCTACTTTGCATCTTGTGAATGTAATAGAAAGTTATAAGTTTTCATTTCAAGTTAAACCCACCATACCACATTCAACTAGGAAGTGCCATGTACCAATGGTGACAGAAACAAAAAAAGAAAAATACCGACATGATCAAGGAACATTTTACACAGGTGATCCTTCTAATTTTTAGACCTGATTCATGATTGGTTTCCCGTAAGAGTTTCCAAAAATAAAACATATCCAAACATGATCCTTGACCAAAAGGGGATAAATAAATCAACATATAAGAGAATCAAAAGATCAATGCACACCCCTCATGGGAAAATAGAAAACACAACAAACACTGATGGAAAACCTCAAACAAAGAGGATGTTTCTAAATTCCCTATCTCCCTAACTAAGAAACCAAAATGGTCTCAATATGTGTTTTAAATTTCTAATCCTATTGACCTTAAGAAAATGACCAAAAGCCATCATATTTATTTTGCATTAATGACCTTGTATGAACTTGAGCCGCAAAATTTTGAAGAATCTTCTCAAGATGAGACATGGATCAATGCAATGCAGGCTGAATATAATGCCCTAATTCAAAATCAAACTTAGGATTTGGTTCCTCCTAAAAAAAGAAGTATTATATAGTCTAGATGGTTATACAAAGTAAAATATAATGTTGATGGTAGTATTGACAAACATAAAGCTAGACTTGTTGCTAGAGGTTTCACTCAAAAACCTAGTATTGATTATGGTTAGACCTTTGCTCCTGTAGATAATATGAGTATTGTTATGGCCTTGTTTGCTATTATTGCTCAATTTTGGTGGGAAATCCACCAAATGGATGTGAAAAATATTTTTTTGAATGGTGATTTAAAAGAATAACTTTACATATCTTAACCTAAAGGATTTTAAGAAATTGGTAAAGAAAACTATGTTTGTAAGTTGAAAAAAATCTTATATGGTTTAAAACAAGCTCCTACAACTTAGTATGCGAAAATTAATTACTTCTTTAAATAGTTAGGTTTTGTTAATTTTTTTGCTGACAATGATCTATTCACTAAGCAAAAAGGATCACATATTATCATTTTTTGTATATATGTTGATGATTTGCTTATGATTGGTGATAGTCTTGCTTTAATTTGTAGAATTAGAAAAAAATTGAAACAATACTTTGAAATGACTGATTTAGGTCAATTACATCATTTTCTTGGCATGGTTGTATTTCAATATAAGCATTCTATTGTTGTTTCTCAAGCACAATATGCAACCAATGTACTAATTTTTTTAACATGATTGATTGTAAACCAATTTCTACTCATATGGAAGTTGAACTAAAACTTGATCCTAAGTCTACATGTAAAAATATTGATCCTACTTTATATAGGCAGTTAGTAGTTTGATTTATCTAACTATAACTAGACAAAATATTTCTGATGCAGTAGGAATTAATTCAAGGTTTATGCAGGAACCTTATAGAGATCATTGGAATCTTGCAAAAAGAATTCTTAGATATATTAAGGGAACAATTAATTATGGGTTGCATTATACTAAAAATGAAAATGCTAACTTGTATGGATTTTGTGATTCTGATTATACTAATGATGTATTGGATAAAAAATCTACTTCTGGTTATGTGTTTAAATTTGGTGCAGGTGTCATTACTTGGTGTAGCAAAAAACAACTCACTATTTCTATCTCTTCAACTGAAACTGAGTATAGAAGTGTAATGGAAGCTGAAATAGAGGCTCTATGGCTGAAGAGGTTGTCTGATGAGATAAAGATGAAGGATCCAAGTAGTGTTCCTTTGTTCTGTGACAACCAGAGTACCATAGCTCTTGCACATAATCTAGTACAACATCAAAGGACAAAGCACATTGAGATTCATATACACTTCATCCGTGAGAAGGTGTTAAGTGGTGACATAGATCTCAAGTTTTTTCCGACTGAAGAACGGGTTGTTGACATCTTCACAAAGTCCCTGAGTGTTGCAAAGTTTTGTTTCTTTCATGAAAAACTTAGATTTTTGGAGTTGCCATTGAGAAGGAGTGTGCATGAAAATGTCACCTCCTAATGGAACTTGGTATTTGTAAAATAAAATTGTAAGTGTAAAAGACCTTCGGGAATGTATAACTCCTCGGATTATTTTTTAGAAAGAAGTATAAAAAAGATCTTAAAGGCAATATTCAATCAACTCTTTAGTGTTATTGAGTTTACTAGTAAACATCCAGTGTAAGCATATTGTTAAAGAGGTCCTTGGTTGTAAAAGGATCCTATATGCTTGGGTTCAATAACCTTTTATGAGAACATGTAAAAATCACAAATCATACTTAGCCATTGATCATGGGATGATCATTGGGATTCCAAATCCTTTTGTACCAAATGTAACTTGAGTATGATGAAGATTTTATAATTCCTTACCCGATATGCTAGCCTAAAACCTTTATGGTTTAAGGATTGTAAATCTTGTAGTGTACCATGGGCAGGTAATCTATTGACATATGTTATCCCACTTAACATTAAAGGGGAATGTTGGAACATAATGATTAAGTGGGTTGGCCACCCCTTAATTAATATGGGTCCATCACCATTATATAGGTTAATATTTAATAATATGAAATATTTATATTTATATTATTAAATATGTTGACCTAGGTATATACTTTAGGTTAAATATTTAATATCATGAAATGATTATATGTCTAATATTAAATATTATAAATCTAGGTGTATGTATCAACCTTTTTAGGTTGAAAAGGTGGGTCGGGAGACATACTCGATCACCTTGTATAAATAGGATTTTAAGGTCCTCATTTGATATGTTCGTGAAATATATCAAAGGTAAAATAAGTTTAGCCTTGTGATTAGGGTTTGAAGGAGGAGGTCAAAAAATACTTGATGTAACTTTGGTTCTCTAATAGTAAAATGTTATTTCGAGTGGTTTTTACCCTATTAGGGTTTTCCATTATACATACGGGTGTTATCTGTGTTATTTGTGTTGAGTAAGTAATATTTTATTTATTTAAATATAGTTTATGTGATGTAATGTTCATGTTAATTTATCATATAAATTAATTAAACCTGTAACTATGAATCCTCTAGCATCCAGAATCTAGTTTCTAAAGTAGGTTTTTTTTTTTAAAAAATGGACAAGTTTAGCCTATATTAAACACTCAAAATTCAATGATTTGGTATTGTTTTTTTAAAAATGCCTATAAGATTTGTAACGCCTCATTAAAACAACCCACTTGAAACCCAAGAATAACCTAGGATTAGTTAGGAAAAATGATGGAATAATTTTTTATATTTTATTTTGATTAGAAGACTCTACAACCATGTTACAAGACAATAGTTGTCACTAATAGGTTCTGGAACAATTATAATCTAATAGAGTATAATTTTCTTTTATTAACAATTATTAGAGGTCATAAAGTCCATATTTAGGGCTAGAAGTTTCAATTAGGTTCTGGGGGTAAATTATCACCATACCCACTCTCTAACAGGATTAGATTTTCAAATTAATTTTTCTCATAATTAACACATTAAAAATTTCCCTAAATCATTCCCAATGGATGGAAAATTTTCTCACCTTTCCAAAGATATAAATAAGTCCTCCTAACTCCTTGTAAAACTCTAGCTATGGGCCGACGGGCCTTACGGTGGAAATTTTCCCCCAGGGGTGGGCCCAGAGATGTAAAATTGCCCAAAAGGGACATGTGTCAAGTGGGGAAAATGCACTTTTAAGGTTGGTGGGTCGCAGGGAGATGTTTTAAAATTTTCCCATGTGGGGGAGAAAATTCCAATTTGCACCCACGCCTCTACTGCGCTGCTAGAGACACGTGGCACTCAACAAGCCAAAACTGGGAAAGAATGAGGGAAGGGCAGGGCGGCGGAGGTGATTGGGGAATTTTGCAAAAGGGAGGGAGAAAGGGATAGCCACACACATGGGTTTGCACATCCACAGAGTAGATTCCACCAAGGTGAGGGCAGGAGTGTAGGGCCGTGGGTTTTTTTTTTTAATTTTCCAAATAAAAGAATTTTGAAAAGGACAAAGTTTTTGAGGGTTTCACCCCTCTTCTGTGGCATGTGGCAGCCTATGATTAGTTGTGGGCTTGTGGTGTGGTGGGGAAAGATTTAAAAAATTTCCAAAAAAAATTCCAAAATATTTTCTAAGGTTTTAGGGAAAATTTTCCCAAATTTTCCCGCTGAGGAGGGAAAATTTTAGAGGGCCATAACTTTTGCTAGAAAGCTCAGTTTTGGGAAAAAAAGGAATTTCTTGAAATATCTTGACTCTCTCTTTACACAGGGATCATAAATTTTAGATTTTTATAAAGTGTAAGAGGTAAATTTTAAGAAAATGTTTTACAATATTTTAAAAAGAAAGTTGGTAAATTTTAACTTATAAATTTATTTCAATTTGATCTTCTCCTTCACTCAACATGCCAAACGCACATGGAGAACTATTCTAGGAAGGATTTAGGATGCATTTGGAAGGTAAATTTACTTGATTGAATTCTAATTTGAATTTTTTCCAACAATTGACAGAAAAAGACTACAAAATAACTGTGAAAGGTTTGGGCCCAATTTTACAATGTTTTAAATTATTTCCTTAAGTATTATTGTCAAAATCAAGTTCATTGATATTATAGCATGCTAAATTTTAAGGTTTCAAAGTTAATTATTATTTTCAGGTTCAAACTTTACATTTTAAATAAATTATTTGCTAGTTTTAAATTTACAACAGAGATCAAATCTTGAGGGATCTATTTAATAATTTCATCTTCCATAGTGGAAATTTCATTTCTATTCTAGTCCAATACAATTATTTGATATAATCAAACCATTTAAAACCTGAGTCAATCCATGCCTATAACCTGACTCAACCATACCTAAACCAACTTCACTCGATCCATGCCTAAACCAACCTAACTCGATCCATGCCTAAACCAACCTGACTCCATCATGCCTAAATCACCTAATTTCCATCCATATCAACACATCAAAAAATCAAATAATACCATGTATCTCATCAACACATCAAAAAATCAAAAAAATACCATCTGTCTCATCAACACATCAACAAATCAACAAAATACCATGTATCTCATCATATAAATAAATCAATGTCTATCTCAAACATACATGACTATCTCATCATGTCCATCATCTCAAAATCGTTGGCATGTAGGCTGATATACAATATAAAATGTCATCGGCACGCAGGCCGGTCTCATATATACAACAAAAAAAATGAATCAATATAAAATATCTTCGACACGCAAGTCGGTATATGCTCGAAATATACAAAATCACTCATACATCCTCACTGTATTCGGCATGCAAGCTGGTATGTGATAAAAAATATAAATATCTCTCGACACGCAGGCTATTATATATCACACAAAAATTATCATACATCAAAAATCAGGTAGCCAAAAATTAGGCATCATGACGGATGTCCTCCGTCTCTATATCACCTGTACCCTCGGCCTCCGAGGTCCCTGCTAGTTCCTCAACTGGAGCTGACCTCCATGCACTGGTTGCCTCTTCTAGATCAAGCCTCAGAGCTTTCTGACCCCATGTGCTCTCCACAGGTTGAGTGTGGGATCTTGTCCTCTCACTAGAAAGATGTTGTGCCCTATACTCAACATAGGTTATAAATTCTCTCCTGGCTACCATCAGCTGGTCCTGATAATACCTAGCCTCACCTAGGGCATCCCATAGCCTATAAACATACATGGTTGATGGTGGTCCCATAGGTCTCAGCCCCAGTACCTATTATGCCGGACCCTTCCCTGCGCCTGCCTATGAACTAGGACCTACTTATGGTTCCTATGGTGGTGCCCCCTACCCCTGTACCTATATTTCATCCTATAAGACCCCAACCTATGCCTGGGTTATGGCCAACTGGCCCTGTAAACATATCACCTAAGCCTGTAAGGATGCCACCTGATCATCTCCCTCCTCTCCATCTCCATATCCTCCACCAGCCATCTAGGCCTATAGATTGGCCACCTATACGTGTATCTCTACTACTTATGCCTCTAAGCCCTCCAACTGTGTCTGTAGTATACCCAACTGGCTAATGAGAATATCTACCTGCCCTTGTAGGGCATCTCTCTAGACTGTAATGGTTTCTAGATCTGGATGCCCTGGTCTGGGTGGTATGGCTCGTAACTGAGCCACCCACCACTGCCTATACCTGTTTGTGCATCTAGCGTCATCTATCCACTGGTCCACTGGCTTCTCCTCCTACCCTATGGGTATTGTAGGTTGTTGTAGAGGTAACGGCCTCTCCATGTCATCTCTTTGCTACTGTGGGAAGGGAAGACGTATGTCCTAGTCTGAACTGTCGTCATACTCTATCTACCAGGATCATCTCGTCCTCCCCGGCACGGTGACCCTATATCCATCTCTCTAGCGACACTAAAATAATCCTCTAATCTATCAAATCAATAATGTAGAGTAGGGTACTTACCCTGTCCCACTGTTGTCATCTCAGTGGCACATCTAGCTTTTGTATCGGTGGCCCGCCTGATCCCTCTCCGGCCTCTACCATCACCGAATAACTACCCGCAACCTATCACCAATCGAATCCCTCATAATGATCCTATGGACCCGCTTCTCACCAACCAATCACTCGTCAATCACACTACCAACTCACTGTTCCATTTTTTCTAGACACTTTTCTCTCTTTTCTCTCTTTTTTGTCATTTTCCCACTTCACAAATTAACAAATGAATAACAAAAGGTGTGGATTTTTGGTTTTTATAAGAAACCCAACCTAACCGACGTCAGTTACCCTTGACCAGCATCAATCACATGCCCTAGCTAACTGTCATTGGTTTACCTCTATCGACGTTGGTTATCCATGACCGGAATCAGTCAGCATCACCTACACATTGCCCTAAATTTTACCCTTTTACCCTACCCCTACTTCTATTTTTTACCTCACGCAACCTTCACCCTGATCATTTACCTCACCCCACCTTTACCCTGCCCATTTACCTCACCTTTCCTAACCTCATCATTTACTTCCTCCCTTTTTCCTCCTTTGGGGACTCATTATTTTACCCCTACCTTGGCCTTCCCCATGCCGTGACCTAGATATTTGGACCTGGACCATCGCTAGTGACCTTTGACCTCATGTGTTCACTATAACTTATAGTAATGTTACTTGTGTTGTTGACCCAATGACCTTACCTAGCCTATTTCTATGACTGTTTATCCTAACCCTACCTTCGGTGTACCAGAACATACCTAAACATTCCTGTACCTAACCTACATTGTGTTTCCTGACCATATCCTATACCTTGGATAATGGAATCACTTCAACCTTGTTTGGATAAACCTATCAACCTTAGACAATGTAGAGTTTGCTTGCTCTTCAACCTGGTAGTGTACTTCATTTTATACGTGTGCGTCTATTTTACTATTGCTACCTATGACCCAGACCCATTACCTAGATTACCCAAGTAGACCTTGTTCTCTTTTTCCCTTGTTACCAACCTTTCTTTTCACCACATTTACCTTTTATCAAACCACTCACTAATTCTACCTTTTTCCTCATCAGTTCTTAGTTTGAGGGGGATCAACTTCACCCACACATGGGGCAACCACATCTTATTTTTGTTAGCATCACTTACTAATACACGCTATGCAACAAAAAGGGGAAAAATATAGACACTAAAATTAGGTCACACTCCACTTTGGTCCCTCAAAAAACAAGCACCCTTCATTATATTCACCTAGCCATGGCCCCTTTCACCTCACCAATATTAATTTAATTAATTAAATTAAATTAATTCATTATCCTCATTATATTTATTATTTAAATATATTAATTTAAATAATATCCACACATACACCTCACTTAGACACCTCATCAATCCAACTCAACCTAAGACCTATTCTTAGTAAGTTGCCATAACTAACTAAGACTTAGTTAACACCCTAAAAATTAATGCCTACATTATCTCTAACCACATTCTCACATGCTTACAAGAATCTCCCAGTCTAATTCATGGGTTAACGACATGAGATCTAAGGAAATCAATAGGATCTTCCTAGTTTAGTAAACCTAGGAAATCCCACCTTGACCGATCCTAGTTACCCCTAACCATCACCGGTTAAGAAAAAACTACCATCAGTTACCCTTTTAACCCCAAAACAACCTTATTCTCAAGTTTGGTGGAAGGTTTTGAAAAAAATTAGAAAATTTTGCAAACATTAGCACATTCCAGCGAGAACACGCATGCAAGGAATGAGATCAAGCATCTTTTCCTACACAGCCATCCTAACAATGATCTGATCTAACCAAGCAAAGATGATTGTACATGCAAAATATTTCCTTTAGTTGGTGATAACCTACAGCCTTCAAACCTCTCATTAATACCTCCGTCCCTCACTCACAAGAATCCAAGAATATAATCCAAGTAAGTAAACATTAATCTTCTCTGGCTCATTCCATTTCATCATTATATTATCATCTTTTGTTTACCTATCCATCCATTGACCTCCTTCAACACTCACCCCTCCATATACCCATTAAAACCTCACCAAATCCTACCCAAATCACCCAATACCTAATGCCAACCAAATAAAATTCTTTGTGCAATCTCAAAGGAGACCCAAAACCCATTTTGTGACATTCCTAAAACTCCATAATAACTAACACCGATTACACCTAACTATCGTCAGTCACTCTGAACCAACATCGGTTATTGTATTTTCCCATATAACCGAGAATAGTAACCTACCCACCTAATTCCCTCTCAACCTCATTCACCTGTGATCTACCTTAGACCTCTATCAGACCTGCGCAGACCCAAGACTAGTTATGTGACCTTCAGATCCTATTCTAACCTACGCTATTAGATTATATCTATTTCTTATTGTATTTTAAGTGAGATACCTAAATCATTTTGAATTACAATAGGATTTACTTTATTTACCATATTAAATTGTTTAAAATAGTGGAATGACGACCATCTAGGAAGTATCACACTTCCTGGATCTAGTATACGCTAGGCAGTTCACTACATATATTGTTTAATTCCTTCTAGTGGTCTTGCTTTTATTACAGGTAGTTCCTCCTAGCCAAAAATAAGCTCTCACAACCATCTGTGGATTCGGAATTCATATGCGTGCAACAACCCATCAACCAAAATTTGAAGAGGTATTCCTCCTATGCCCATTACCCTATCTGTTTCATCAATACTTCAAAGAAATGTCTAAGAATAAGGTGAAACAACGAGACAATTTGGGTGGCAATGCTATACGTTGGGCCAAAGGGCTGATACACTCCAAGATCTCAAAAGGAACCATGAATATAGGAGGTAACTTAGAACCTTTTCCATAATGGATATGGATCTTATGTGGCCTGACATGAAGGAACACCTTCATGACCACATCAAAACTACATTCAATCCTATGCTGATCTTTATACTTCTTCTATCTGTCATGTGCCTCCTATAGTCTCTGTCTGATCAACAACACATGTTGATCGATGTCCTACAGAAGAGATGGTCTAAGAGATACTTTTTCCTCTAACCTGTCCCAGCTAAGAGGTGTCTTGCACTCTCTACCATACAAGGCCTGAAAAGGAGCCATGCCTATAGAACTCTAAAAACTATTATTATAGGAAAACTTCACTAAGTACAGGTACTCCTCCCATTTATACTGTTGATCCATCACATACATCCTGAGCATGTCTTCTAAAATATGATTCACCCTCTCAGTCTATCCATTTGTCTAAGGGTGATATGTTGTGCTGAAGTTGATTCTTATCCCAAGGACATATTGCATGGTAGTCCAGAAATGGGAAGTGTACAAAGGATCATGGTCACAAATGATCTTCTGTGGAATCCCATGTAACCTAAACATCTCATCCAAATATACCAATGTAACTACTCTAGCTATATAAGTGGTCTTTACCAGAGAAAAGTGAGCCACTTTTGTCAGTTTATCAACTATGACCATGATGGCGTTATGGTGATATCTCGACATTTGTAGCCCAACAAAGAAATCCATGGAATGGTGTCCCACTTCCATTCTATTATATAATGAGGAAAAAGAAGGCCAATTGGATGCTAGTACTCAGCCTTAACTCTCTAGCAATCTAAACATCATGACACAAACTAGGCCACTTCTCTCTAAAGTCCTCTCTAATGATACAACTATCTCAAGGTGGCATGCATCTTATTCACCCTGGGATGGACTGAATAGGGTGCACAATGTGCCTTTGCCAAGATGTCCTGCCTCAAGCCTCCATCTCTAGGAACATAAATTCAGCCTCTATTCCTGAGAAGACCATCAGTCTTTAAGGAAAAGTCATCAAAATTCCCCTCAAGGGGTCTCTGAGACTCAATTTCTACTTGAATTGCAATGTAAAATCTGTCAAGAGGAAGCTATTGAAGAATCCTACTCTATAAATATGTGCTCACTGAGGTGGCCATAGTAGCATGTCTCCATCTACTGAGAGCGTCTGCTACCACATTATGCTTCCCCTTCACATGCTCGATCTCCATACCATACTCACAAAGCAACTCCATCCAATGTCATTGATGAGCATTGAGATTAGGCTTCCTGAAGAGGTGGTAAAGACTCAAGTGATCTATCCTGAGTGTGAATCTCCTACCAAGAAGAAAGTGCCTCTTTTAAACCAAGGCATACACAACTGCCACAAGCTCAAGATCATGAGTCAGATAATTTAGCTCATAATCCTTGAGTTTTCAAGACTCAAAAGCCACTACTCTGCCTTGCTAAGGAAGCATGCATGTAAATGAAAAAATCACCTTGTGGATCTAGCACTACAAGTATAGGTGATGTAGTGAGACACTCCTTTAGTGTCCTGAAGGTCTACTCACATCTATCCTACCAAAAAAATTTCTTCGCTTTCCTCTGAAGGGAAGTGATGGGTTGTGTAATTCAAGAGAAGTCCTGAACAAATCTCCTGTAGTACCCTACTAATCCCATGAAGTTGCACACCTCAGTCACTATAGTGGGTGTTGGCCAATCCATAATGGATCTAATCTTGGAAGGATTAATGGCGATACCTTCCCTAGAAATGATATGACCCAAATACTGTACCTCTTTATGAAAGAATGCACACTTCTCCAAGTTCCTATAAAGTTGCTTCTCACGAAGACATTGAAGAACTTGGTGAAGGTTCCCCTCATGCTCCTCACATGTACGTGAGTAAATAAAAATGTCATCAAGGAAGATGAGCATGAAGTTATCTAAGAAGGTCCTGGATACCCCATTCATCAAGATCATAAATACTGCAGAGGCATTACTCAAACCAAAAGGCACTACTGTGAACTCATAGTGCTCATATCTCATACGAAAGGTGGTCTTATGAGTGTCCACCTCTGAAATCTTCAAATAATGGTAGCCTAACTTAAGATCAATTTTAGAGAAAAATATGGCTCCCTTCATCTAATCAAATAATTCATCAATACGTGAAAGGGGATAACAATTCTTGATCATTACCTTGTTCAACTAGCAGTAATAAATACACAACCACAAGGATCCATCCTTCTTCTTCACAAAGATCACCGGTGTACCCCAAAGGGATAGACTAGGACATATAAGGCCTTTATCTAAAAGGTCCTCAAGCTTCAACTTGAACTCACAAAGCTCTGGGGTGGTCATCTGATAAGGTTCTCATGAGATACGGTCTGCTCTCAAAACTAGATCTATATGAAAATCTATCTCATGTGGGGGTGGTAACCTCAGTAGCTCCCCTAGAAAGAAATCTGTAAACTCTCTCAAAATGGGATGATCATCTAGCGATGGTCCACTAGTCCCATCCTCTGACTTGTCACTAACTGTAACAACATACATCTGACAACCCCATCGCACACACTGCTTAAGCTACATAGCAGAGATGGTGCAAATAGAAATGGGTCTCTTGACCCTTGAAATCACCAACTCAACTCCTAAATCATCTACTCAAGATATAGTCTTGTGGTAACATTCCATCCTGGCACTGTGTGCAGATAACCAATCCATACCCAAAATGACTCCATAAGAGCCCAAAGGAAGGATACAGAGATCCGAGGTAGTGGTGAAAGGTCCCAAATCCATTACACACTCCTTAATTAAGGAGTCTACAGAGATCTTGGCTCCATAAGCCATCTCAACGTCCCAACTAAAACCCTACCTAATTACCACCAGCCTGCATCTCTCTATTAAAGATGGTGTAAGGAAAGAATTAGAAGAACAAGAATCAAACAATATAGAGGTAGGAATACCACCAATGCTACCTACAGTCTCAATAACTGTACTATGATGCTCAGCCTGGTGGTTCTCAACTGCTACATAAATCATGTGGCTGTATCCCGTGTAACCAACAGTTGTCTTTGACATCTATGTCTTACCATTGTTATTAGGGTTATGTGGGAAATTTCTCCAAAAATGTCCCATAACTCCATAGCCAAAACAACCGCCTGATCCTCCCCAATGAGTAGCACCTCTAGTAGGTTCCCTATAAGTCTATGGCATGGATCCTAATGATCTAGTTGTGGTCTGTTGAGGTCTCTGCTAGAGATCTCTTGCTAACTAAGCTCTAGGTCCACCCTGTGTCTTGATGGGACCCCTAGGAGGAGGCCCCATACTCCGACCTCTCTGTGCATCAACTCTCTGTGGAGGTCTATGAGGTGGATGGGACTTTTGTTGCTACTGCAGCCTAAACGATGACTATGAAGAACTCTTGCCACCATGAGGAGGAGGTATTAAACCCTCGATCTACTATCTTACATTAGTTATATGCAGCTCCGAACTCAGTCTCTAGCCTACTGGGTCTTTACTCGAGTCTCCTCTGCTATATAGTCCTTCTCAATGGCCTCAATTGATGTTTATGGACAATAGATCCACACTGCACCTATAATGTCTAGATTTAGGCCGTGTTGTTCAAGCTATGTAGACAAATTTCCCATGTTCGTGGTAAGCTCAAGAAATGGAAAAGGAAGAAAGTCTCTTCCCCATCTCACTTTGATTCTTCTCTTGCAAAAGTGTCAATGATGTTACACACCTAGAAGTTGCCTTCAACACCACTAAGTTTGTATTCATATACACTAAGGGCAGACTTCGATATCTGAAGTGATCCGGACACTTTCCACCTCTTAGAGTCATATCATGTTCGACATATTGAATATTACTGGGTGAATTACATAGATGAATTTGATGTCAAGGAAAGAGGCCACACGAGGATTACCATTGGGCAAATGAAAAAATTCAAGTTTGATTAGTATGAATAAGGCCTCCAAGATGATGGCACATATTTGTATGATTCAAAATATCAAGCAATAAACGGCCTCTAGGTCCTTTCTACATGCTGACATCCCAATGTACACAAGGACTAAGGAGACCTATAAGTGAGTCCTCTGAAACTCAGTCATCAAAAGATCAAAGGAGTGGTGACTCATGAAGATGAAGGCTGACTCCACCGCATCAAGAAATCTCTCCTCTATGCTCCTTCGCTGGGTAAAGGACATACCTGACCTCAATGGAAGGGGCTCTAGGCTCATGTTCATGGCTGAGATGTCCTCCTCCAAATCACCCTCGTAGAGCGGCATTAACATCCTGAAGAGTCTATAAAATCTAGGGTAGGATGGCTAGCTACACCTAAATGATCTGGTGGTGGTAAGTCTGGAGTCTATGTGAAAATGACCCCCTCAGTCCCATCTGCACCTCCTGCACAAACCAAGGCGTGAGTTAGTTCATTTTTCTAAGTTTTTATTCAATTTCTATGTTTACTAAAATAAGCAATTTCTAAACCAAGTTGTTTTCTAGATTTAAAAATATGCTAGGTTTAAGTTTCATGTCCCAAGTTTTCTATTGTGCCAAATGGTCCAATATTTTGAACCACTTCTCTGATACCAAGTGTGACGCCCACTAAAACAACCCACTTGAGACCTAAGAAACAACCTAGGATTAGTTAGGAAAATTATGGAATAATTTTTTTTTTGTTTAAAGGAACCAACAACCAGGTTGTAATACAACAGTTGTCACTAATAGGTTCTGGAACAAGTTTAATCTACTAGAACATACTTTTCTTTTATTAACCATTATAAGAGGTCACAAGGTCCAAAATTTAGGGCTAGAAGTTTCAGTTAGGTTCAGGGGGTAAATTATCACCATACCCACTCTCTAACAGGATCAGAGTTTCAACTTGATTTTTCTCACACTTAACACATTCAAAATTTCCCTAAATCATTCCCATTGGATAGGAAATTTTCTCACCTTTCCAAAGATATAAAGAAGTCCTCCTAACTCCTTGTAAAACTCAAGTTATGGGCCGGTGGGCCTTGGGGTGAAAATTTTCCCCCAAGGGCGGGCCTGCGGGCCCAAGGATGCAAAATTTCCCAAAAGGGACACATGTCGATTAGGGGAAAATGCAATTTTTTAGGTTGGTGGGTCACAGGGAGATGTTTCAAAATTTTCCCTCATGGGGGAGAAAATTCCAATTTGCACCCATGCCTCCGCTGCGCCGCCAGGGACACGTGGCGCTCAACAAGCCAAAGCGGGGAAAGAATGAGGGAAGGTGGGGAAGCAAAGGTGATTGGGGAATTGCACCAAAGGGAGGGAAAAATGGATAAGTTTACATGCATGGGTTCGCATTCATCCATAGTTGATTCCACCAAGGTGAGGGCGGGAGTGCGGGGCCGCGGGGTTTTTTTTTTTAAATTTTCCAAATAAAAGAATTTCAAAAAGGACAAAGTTTGTAAGGGTTCCGCCCCTCCGCCATGCCATGTGGCAGCCTCTAATTGGCTACAGGCCTATGGGGTAGCAGGGAACGATTAAAAAATTTTCCAAATTTTTTTCTAAGGTTTTAGGGAAAATTTCAGGCCTCGGGCCTGCCAGGGAAATTTTTCCCAAATTTTCATGCCAAGGAAGGAAAACTTCAGAGGGCCATAAATTTTTCTAGAAAGCTTATTTTTGGGAAAAGGACGTCTTTCTGGAAATATCTCGATGCCCTCTTTGAATAGGGATCATAAATTTAAGAATTTTATAAATTTTGAGGGGTCAATTCCAAGAAAAAGTTTTGTAGGATTTTTAAAATTAAATTGGTAAATTTTAACTTATAAATTTGGTTCAATTTGATCTTCTCCTTCACTCAACATGCCAAACAGACATGGAGAACTATTCTAGGAAGGATTTAGGATGCATTTGGAAGGTTAATTTACTTGATTGATTCCAATTTGAATTTTTTCCAACAATTGATAGAAAAAGACTGCAAAATAACTGTGAAAGGTTTGGGCCCGATTTTGCAATGTTTTAAATTATTTCCTTAAGTTATTTTTTCAAAATTGAGTTCATTGATATTATAGCATGCTAAATTTTAAGGTTTCAAAGTTAATTATTATTTACAGGTTTGAACTTTGCATTTTAAATAAATTATTTGTCAGTTTTAAATTTACAATAGAGATCAAATCTTGAGGGATCTATTTAACAATTTCATCTTCCATATTGGAAATTTCATTTCTATTCTAGTCCAATACAATTAGTTGATATAAGAAAACCATTTAAAAGCTAAAATGTAAAGTCTAATTTCCAATTATGCCATATTTTCAAAAGGACAAAATAATGCAATTCCTTCATACGTGTTTCTTCCTTTTCCATTTTTCTAAACAGGGATTTCAATCACAATTTGATATTCCAATTTAAATCAACAATACAAATGAGGAAAGATCTTGCAATCCTTTATTGATTTTAAAATAAATACATCTTTACATTTTTTTTTCAATTCCTTGAATGTAGATAACAGATTTCAATTTCCTTCTTTCAAATGACCAGAATAGAATATAAATATCTTTCACACTTCAATTTTACAACTTTCATAACCAATACAACATCTTTCCATTTCAAAACTTTTAAAAAATCATCCACTTCAAAGTGGGAAAGGTTATAATGGGATTTTATTTCACAAGGGGTAGTAAAATGTCTTTCTCCTCTGCTCCAGAACAACAACATGCAAATTTCCTTTTTTTCCAATTTGATCAAAATAAATGTAGGGAAAGACAATGCTCTCCACCCAACCAAGACATCCAATGAAAGGAGAAGCCATCCTTCATCATTGGCCCCCGAGCCCCAACCACAATGCAATAGGAAATGTATTTCAACTCATGGCAACAATAAGCTTCCACAAAACATACACACAACATTCTTTCAACATGCACATTTCAAATTAAAACAAAGTTCAACACAAGACAATAGTTTACAACTGCATTGAAAACATTTAAATAGATTTCAGGATTCATCATGCAAGCCAAATGAGCAAGAACTATGGGGGAAGCTTCTTATGCCTCCCAATGGGAATTGGCATCCACCTATAAAAAACCATCAATAATATTCACCACACATATCCTTACACCCCCTACAATTTTCCTTATGCCCCCCACAAAGTAAGAAATGCAAGCTATTTATTTTCCATTGTGGATCCCAAAACCAAATTGCCTCCACAATAATATGATACCACTGGCATTCCCTTATACCTCCCCACATGAATTCCCCATAGCCTTCTCCTACACCATTTCTATGGTAGTCTACCCAAACAGCCAACAAATACACCAAAACATACATTATTCACACAAACATAAAAAGAAACAATAACATAAAGAAGAGATAAGATCCTACCTCTCCATGGTATCTTTTGTTCCAACACAACAAGCTTTCAATGTCAAAAACACAGTCCCAAAAATTATAAACCAACAAGCATGCAAAGTTATCCAATCTCCTTCCAAAAGCAAGAGCTCCAATTATAAGAAAATTCACCCCAAGGAAGCATGCAAAATGTTTCAACAACCCAAAACAAGGCAAAGAGTTTTAATTTTATAGAAGAGGGAAGAGAAGAGGATGATGTGGATCCATGTAGGATGCCACATCACACATCCTCAACTCCAACACAAAAGTCAAATTTCATTCTCCAAAGCACAATTAAGAGGTGGGTGAAAATATGACAATATACTTACACACTCCAAAAAGCCCACACCCCAAAGGACTGAATTAAATAAAATGTAAGAAGAGTGCAATTAAAACATGCAACTTGATCTATAAAAATGCATTATAAAAGTATAAATTTAACCTTCCAACCATAGGTATGGTTGGTAAATAAAATTAAGAGGCATGGGACAAGTTTTACTTGTCCCACAAGCCTCCAAAAATAGCCTCCAAGGACAAATTCGAATTTCCAAGGAGGTGGAGTGTTTCATACTCCAAAATATGACTTACACAACTCTTACACATACTTACACATCACTTACATATTTAATACAAAAAGCCAACAACTTCTATAATTACTTTCTCATATCCCAATTTGATTTATTTAACTTTTAACCATATGTTTTCTCACAATAATCTACCACAATTTAATTAATTAAAATAAAGGGACACATCACTAATAAAACACATACAATAAAACAAGGAACCACATGAACAAATACACAAAACCCATGGTCACATTTAAAGGTGATTCCCCCCCCCATGGGAATCCCTAACAAAACAACACACACATAAAACATGTTGCCATGGTGACCTTGTTGAATTCATCTAGAATTCCAATGTGGTTGGTCTCCAATCCCCCGATGTTTGTTGTGATATTTTAACCTACAAAAACACAAATACCTCCTTCGGCCTTGTGGCCATATCAGAACATCCAACATGATATAAATATAATCACAAAATCCCCTATACATATGAATCACAAAAACATCAAGGAAATCAACAATATCACTTACAAATTATATCAACAACTATATCATCATCATATAATGTCCATTTTCCAAGTCTACTCACAATATCCAAAATCACATGCCCAAACAACATTCACAATATATCCATGTCAAATAGTATATCATCATCCACATATGAATGTCTCTAATAATCATCATGCATCATAACCAAATCAAGATCACAATAATCTATGATCAAATATTTAACATCATACTAAAGAAAAACTATAATAATGTCTATAATGTAATCAACAGTATCAAAATCAATATCAAAAGGTGTCAAAGGGAAGTGGGTACTACAGCCTTGTCTATTCTAGGAGGTACTAGTTGCACTCTTATGGGTCCTGGTCTAGCTTGAGCCCTCTATGGTGGCCTAATGACTCTCATCCATACATATGGATTGAGGGGCACATCTTGGGCCATACCAAAATTTTGTGATATAATCTCCACTAGAAATAATGGCCATAGCTTTTTGAATGCACCATAGGTCTAGTGCATCCTTTGGCCATCCCCTGTAGTCTTGGTATGGCCTCCAAATCTATGTGATATAACATCACTCTATAGGTATATATATCCATCTGCCTACCACAAACACTTACCCATCTCCCTGTAAATACATCTAGCCTAGCATAATCTCCTCTTGGTCAACCAAATATCCTTAGTAACACAATATGCTCATAGGCCCATACATGTAACAATGTGGTAGCTCCAATACCACCCCATGATCCTTGTTTGTGAATCTATATAGATCCCTGTACATGTGGGCCAATACACATCGTGCCTAGGAATACCTCCTACTCTACTCCTCTATCTCATAGAAGATGTCATGCATCTTAGTCAAGATGTCTACACCACCACCTATTGCAAAATGTTGTGATCATAGGCATATTATGGGACACATCCCCCATTCTCGTTGTGTCATAGGACATCACAATATAGAACATCCCACTCCTCATCTGACAACCCAAATCCTAACAATGTACTCAAATGGAGGCCACTGCAAATCTCTCTTGAATTAATATCCATCTGCACATCATGAAACAAAAACAAACATGGCGTTAGAACATCATATATATGCAAACATACCTACCTATAATGTCAACACACATCAATTTTCAAATCTACAACACTTTGAGCTTAACCCAAGATTTCTGGGACACCAGGGCCTAGATGTAGAACCAATGTGCCTAGGAGTAGGTCACTAGTGCCCATGCCTAGGTGCTATTTTCCCAAAGGTCATTAACACCTTCACCACTCTTGTCCAGGTCCAAAATACCAAGAAATTCAAACAAACAAATATTGTAAAAATTCATCAAAAACAACAAATACCAACACATATTTTGAAAAAAATCCAAAATTACAAGGTTAGTTGTTGTACGTGACACCAAAGCCACCACCACCATCTGAAATGAACTCAATCATGGTGCTCTTACTTGAGGCATATTCACACACCTAGAGCTCAAAATCACACTTGCACAATAACCAAATGAATTTCCTATTCACTTTTCCATATTACTATTTATAGTAACTTTTAATTACCTACCTTACTATAGTCATTATTTGTGCTCATTCTCTAAACTAATACTTATTACATGATATCAATCATATCTTGAGAATCATTACTCTGATTTCTATCTTGTTCATGTTGTTCTCTTCATAATTCTACCTACTATCATATCGTACACATTTCCTACACATTACATTTCTCCTTGACATTGTTTCCACTTGATAAACACACACTTTTGTGATATATATCATAAATACATTATTACAACATTACACACTTCCTTTTGGCTTACCGTTCATTCTCATCATCGCTCCCCCTTTCACCAAAATGGGGGCATACAATTGGGGAATCCTATAGTCCCCCCCTCACACTATTACATGATTATCTTTACATTCTAACCCATCATTATTGAACATTTTCTCAAACATTATGTGAAATTTCACATCAATTTATAGTGATTCCCTCTGATGACCTAATTTGGGGGAAACAGGCATAAAATCTCTCATTAAGTAATTGATCAATCAATCACACACATTCAAAACTTGATAACTCAAATAGTTTACTATTTGAATCAAATCAATCATTCAACATGAAAAAAACATATTTAACCTCTCAGATGACCTAACTTTGAAGTTATATCATGAGTTTCCCAAATGACCTAACATGGGAAGTTACTCTACATTTTTCAACTTCTTCCAGATGACCTAACATGGAAGCCATAACATACACATTGCGGTGACACCCATTGAGTGGGGGAAATGGGATGTCATTTCCTTTCCTATACTGCTCATATATGGGTTATTCACATTTTAAAAAAATGGATCCAAATTAATAAAATACAGTATTTTTCCACCTGTGGTGGTTATAAATTTTTAGGATGCAGTCAAAGTTGGAGATTAAAACTAGATCTATCTCCCTATACTCTTTCTCTGAAGGCGGGACACCCAAATCCTTAATTTTTCAGACACATAAAATTGGGTTGAGAATTAATCAATCCTTACCCAAACACATCTCTTGTAAATAAAAAATCAAAATATTGAATCACTCAATATTTAAATCATCGATCTCACTTAGTGCTCCTCATAAATGGTATCACATTTCTTGTTACACTGCAGGAATTAAAACCTTGATCCTTAGTTTTTAATTATGTGTTCTCACTCAGCACATACTTCTACCATATTCGACACATACTTCTGCAACATGGTTTTTTCTATAATTATCTTGTGTATGCATCTTAATCTACTTTATGTTACCAAGATGTGGTTCAACAATGTAAAGTGGGGGAAAATTTAAACACAAAATCACACACTTACTACAATTTACTATACTACCAAGTATGTTGTTTTATATATGGATCTTGCATAAGAAAAGTATTCACTAATGATGCATTTCATAGTCCATCTACTTTTCTTGTTGGTTTTTATTACTTTTATCATTCACACTTTTCACTCATACACCCAGTTACGGTTAGGTCATAAGGATCTATATTAGTTAGTCTTCACTCATTTGTCATTACTTGTCTATGGAAACTTGCACCCATGATTAGACATTAGCATTAGGTGCTCCTATCCATCCTGGGTGCTCGTGTTCTCTTTATATTTGATTTTATTGTTAAAATTTGAGGTCATTCTTTTTGGTTTTCCCATTAATATCTCGAGGTACTAGTCAGAATGTAGGGTCATTAGTGTTAAAATTAAAGCAAGAGATCCTTATATAAACACAAAATACATACCATTATAAGGGAAAACAATTCTTATCAAGGGATAACTATCTATATATCTCAAGGGAATGAATTTGGGAACTTTATTCTGCATACACATTATGTAGGAAGGGAATTTCATTCTATTCCATCCACACATTTTCATTTTATCTAGCTACCATTTTCTATCTTGGTGTCATTGGCATGAGGGAAACCTAGGAGCATTATTGCACACAAAATCACATAGAAATAAATTATGTCTGATATGTAGTGTAGAACTCAGTCGTAAGTTCACCACAGTGACAACTAAGAACAGTCTTACCCCTCATATTACATCTTTCTTTTAAAGATTTGATGTTGTTTTGAGGGATTTTGAGCAAAAATTTTGTGTACAGGTTTATAGGTACCTCAGCAATCCAAGTGAGACATACAGGTGACCAAAGGAGAACAAGTGCAAAGCCTAAAAAAAATATCAAAACCAGGTTCTGACCTTTTTCACATACCCAGGTGCCCCTGTCCCTTTCTAAATGTCCGAGTCCATCCATTCCCACCTCTACTACATTTTAAATTGGGTGGCTGTGATGATATATGATTCTATTTGTTCATATTTTCCAGTCCATCCTCACTTTAGGATAAGAAAAATTAAGATAATCACCTTACCCTTTATCATTTCCTTTCATAGTTAAAATTAAATAAAAAATTTAGCAATTAAATTTCATTATATATCATTTATAGCAGATCTTTACATTTAGATCTTAATAAAATATTATTAAATCATCCACAAGTGAGTTCATTTTTGAAGAAAATCACACCTACCTGGAACAAAACAAAACAAATTTAGGTACCCTTTAGGCCTCCTATGGTGTGTGTCGAATTTTATGCCTGAACTCCTTTTCTAGGTAAATTTTTTAGATTTACTCATTCTTCATTAATTTAAGTTCCATGTAGCCCTACCTACAATGTTTTTTAGCCCTAAATTTTGATAGATGCAGTCAATAAAAAAATATGAAGATTTCTCATTACCCATTTGATGCTTTCATCAGTGTAATTTTTTTAAAAGTACCTTCCTTAAAAAAATTTCTTCTAAATCCATAGTTACAGGCTTCTAATTAGGCTTCCATGTGCATCTACAGTTTAGTTAGATGGTTTTAAATGTTTTACCATCAACTATAAAAAAATAAACTAAAAATATTATTTGATAATGTAGATTATTTTCACAAATGTTTAGACCTTGTTCAGACGTTTAGAGTCTTTAAATATTGATTTCTTATTAAACCCTAGGAGGGTTTCTCACAAGCCTGAGAGGGATTAATCACTCATCAAGTTGTTTCTAGGTGCTTTCAAATCTAGAAATCACTTCTTACAAGCCTTTGTTGTTGGTACAATAGGCTTGTCACACAAGAAAAATAAATTGATATTATAATCTGCTTGATTACAAATAATACTAAGGCTAATAAATAGCCATGAAAATAGAAACCTGACCTCCTACAAACCAGGAAGTCATACAACAAAACAACCCGTTAATATCATTACGGGTATAACAAAGATAAATTGTTGAAACAATATAACAAACTTATATTATTAATAATGAGTTATAATATAACTCATATTAATAATATTACAATATATAATAATGAGAGCACTATGATATTTCTAACATTTGTCACCATGTTAGAGCTTACAACATATAAAATGAAGCTAATTGCATCTACTAATTACTAACTTAACTCAAAACCTTCATACATTTCCTAAAAAAATAGGGTATTGCTAACAGTTAAGGGTTTTCAAAAAAAGTAATAATTGAACCTTCCTCCTATAACATATATGATAATTTTATGAATTCCTTGTATACTTATATCAATCATATATCCTCCTCTTTTTACTAAGGTAACTCTTCAAGGTGTTAATATTGTATGGACCAAACTGAAGCACAATTTGCTACAATTTGTTTTTCATTTCCAATTAATTCACTTCAAAAAAACAAATATTACACTTCTAATCCATTAAAAAATGAACATGAGTTCTTAAAAAAATTTATTTCCTTCCTTAGTTTGAGTTTATTAGAATTAAATTTCGACAAAATGATCATACACAAATCTAAAGGCTCTCAAAAAATATTTACAAACAAGATTTTTTCTCAAAATTTTTTGGAGCTCCCTTTCTATTCGTTGACCATTTGAATGATGATAAAAAAAATTTTACAAGATGGGGTTTATACCTCCTAAGGTTTTTTCTTAACTAAATTTGATCCCTTAAGGCCACTTAAGAGACACATATTTTACCTTTATTACATCATTACAATCCTAACTTAGAATATAACTCAAGGATTCTATGAACTAAGTCATAATTATAACTTATAGCTCTTAATAAGACTTGTCACAAATTATACAGATATTTCGAATGCTCCAATAATACCACCTTTAGACTGAATGGAAGAAAAATTTCCCTTCAAAATTCTAGTTTATGCTTTTGGAGGGAAAATGCACAATTCATATTTGTGGACTAGATCAATACTAAGAACACTAGATGACTCTAGATGACCCCTAAACCTACATACACACTGTAAAAAAAAAAAATTATGTTGCAATAAAAGAGTAGCTAGGATAAATTCCCATGCATCATCGATCCCTTTTGTTCTATAGCCCCCTTCATGAACTTTAACCCTTATAATCTCTAGTTATCTCCACATGTGCTTTTAATATTTCACTCTCTAGTTCCCTTCTATGTACATTCTAGCCCTTTCAATCTCTGTTCCCCTCCAAATGCTCTTACATTAATCCACCACTATCACCTATTTTCTATACACATCATTTTATCTCTTCCTATTTTCATGATAAATTTCTAGCACACAAAATTGAATTTTTTTTCCAGGACAACTAAACCCCCACTTGATACTTTCCTCTCTCGGTCACTGTGAATCCTTCCTCTAGCCAACTTGTCCTCAGTTTCACCATCAATTTTTAATAGAGGAATTTTCCAAAAAATATTTTCAAGTTTGTTGAATGTGCATGGATATACTCCTAATATTATTGATGAATTCACTGAGATTCAAGGAAGAACCATTGCCCCCCAAAAGCCTAGAAAAGGCCATTTTCCAATTTTGTAATTGGTAAATACCCCCTAAATCTTATAGGGATGATTAAAATCATATGGGAGTGGTTTTGGAGAATAACTAAGTCATCCAAGGTAGTTTAGGGAAATTTTGTGGAAGAAATTTAAGTCAAGAACAACTTATGCAATATTAGGTAATATTGGGCACATTGAATGAGGCTCTAATGGTAAAAGACAACTTGTATGAATAATTATGGGATCTCTAAAAGGATTTGGGATGAAAAAAATAACCTACAGAAATATCCTGGAACCCTCTGCATGATGGAAACATAAATTTTGTTCCAAGACTCAAGAATATTTTGTGAGAGTCTAAGACACTACAACTGCCCCTTCTAGTCAAGATTGAAATAGGCCCTAAAAGTGACATAAAGGCATATATTTATGTTTATAAAGGCTGGAATGGTTAAAAAAAGTGTTTTGGAGTCATAATAATATAATTAATTAACCCAAAAACATTCTTACATTCTACTAGGGTGGAAAACACACTCCCCAACTCATCATATGAACTCATTGGGTGACATCAACACTTTAGAACTCCATTATCATACTTTCTCACCATTGGTATACACTTGTATTGAAATAAGGTTCACATGGTACAACGGGGACACAAAATTGTGACCCCTCATCAATTTACAATTTTTTCACTTAAGAACTCAACTTTTGGTGTTAGGGTGAGAAAATGAGTTTTTTGGATTTCCTGGCCTGATGTTTCATGTTCCTAGACCCTCAGGCTGCATTTTTTTACCATGTATTTATCCTTGGCTCATCCAAAGATTCAAAGGGGAAAATTCAAACACAAAATTATGATCTCCTTCATGGAAAACTTCTCATGTCTCACCCCTCATCAATTTTACACCTAGGATGCACAAATTTACAATCTTCCTTGTACCCCTCTCATGAACTCAAGCCTAGGTCGTAGTTTTTCAATCATGTTGTCTTAATTATTCCAAAGGTTATTAAGGGACAAAGTGGACACAACATTTTCACCCCCTTCCTTTCATATAGCTCTTGGTCATGTGAAATCTCCTTTTTATCTCCCACTGACTAAAGTCTAAGCTCTTAGTGCTCATTCTGAGCACATGCATCTCACCCAAAAGGAGCCAAAAGATTCCACTTATCACTAGCTATGGATATTTGCACTGTTTTCCCTTGTGTACTCTTTTTCCCTCTTATACTAGTTCAACTCAACTTCAACCACATCCCAACTCTAATTAAGTTGTTACGTCAAAATATGATTTAAGATTTGTAAAAGAGTGATGACTAACTCCCTCACCACACATAATTATTAATTTTAAAACTTTAAACTAATGTTTCATTCTCTCCAAAACCTCCATTTTTTTCATTTATTCTTATAGTTTTTTTCATCCATTTGTACCCCAAAATCATAGAATTCTCATATCTCCAAGACAGTGTGTTGGTACCCAAATTTTTTCTCCTTTTCAGTTTGAGAAACATCAGAGATATGACATGAAGCTTGAAATCAGATAGATCATGATGTGTGTCATTTTGTAGCTGGGGATGTGATCTAACTGACACTCAAATTTGTGGAGAGATGGATATCAGCTTGAAAGGATTTGATATGACCCTCACTATTTTAGGTTGTGCCTTTTAACCAAGGTAAGAGAACCTATATTGTAACCCCCAAGTGGTGAAGGAGATGAAGATATCCCTCAATTTATGAAAGTAGTATGAAAATGCCTTGGGAAAATATGATCAACACTCCAAATATGAATTTCACAAGTTATCACTTCCAGATTATGGAGATATTTTCAATGCAATGCAAGGGTTACTGAAGACATTGTATAATCCTGATTTGCCTTGTGCATTTTTGTAGATGGGTTAGATCCTTTTGTTGACACACAATGCAATATAGGGGTAGTATGGGTAGGATTAGTCTGTTTGAATGAATTTTTTGGTGGGGTGTTGACAAGATGAACTAGGATATATCAGATATTTGACAAACTCTATAATACTTGAACAACTATCAGATAAAATGCTTCAAATAATTAGGATATTATTTCAACCAGAAGAGGCATAAATGGAAGCCTAGGCTACACTCTTCACACAATATTTGAGAACTCACCACAAAATCTTGAAGTAAAGAACTCAATTAAACACAAAAATCCTTGATCATACCATGCCTAAGGTACCCCCAAAGGCTTACAAGCAATCTTTGCAGTCAAGGAAGGTAAAGTGATTTTAAATTTGTTTATCTCTTTATCAGATGAAGGCTCTTTTGAACATGAGATTGCAAATGCCACTATACTATCAACAAGAAATGGAGATTCTGTGTGATTCCTAAATACTTTCAATGAAATATTGCAACAAGAACAATGAAAAATATTTGTAGGCATTTAAAAAATGATAACATACATCATATTGCCCAGAAAAACATAGATTAACTCAAAAGATTATTAGATTCTTCAGCAGGGGAAAGTTTCCTGAACAGTCTCAGAGCTGTGTGATGGCTATACACTTGTAACCAACTCACATACATGAAGATCCAACATAGAAGAAATTATTCTGGTCCTTTAGTGGGTTTCTCAGAAAATGAGCTTTCTCTTAGAATTTGCTTATGATTTCCAACTTGCCAACCTCCTTTGCATTTCTCAAAAATGCATTATATATCTCTTGCCACATTGGAGCCTTCTTTTCCAAGAAAATAATATGCCAAGGGATCAATTCTATTACAACAATTCTTCATGATTCACTCAAAATGACATTTAACAAATTTGCAACTAGAGTTGCCATGTGTTTCTAAAATGGCAAATCATTGCAAATATTCAAATCATTATCCATCCTAGAGGAACGTTTTTCATCTTTAAGGTATGAAGATTCCTTTCCAATCATCATTTAAGCTTTTCACCCTTTAAAACTACCTCTGCCACTTTAAATTTGGCATTTCACATTTTTCTAGGGCTGAGTAAAAATTATTTACAAAAACACCTCAAATCTATAAATTGAGTCATGTAACGGATTCCAATGTTCCTCAAAGGCCAAAACGACATGGAATAGCCAAAAATTTGATGAAATTTGATGCACAATTCACAATTCCAAGTGTCCTGGAGCAAAAATGGTGACCAAAAATGGAAGTGCATAGTTTCCCTTGATTTTCTCTTGCCTTCAATCTGGGCCCTCCACGTGTCAAAGTAGGATTGGAAATCCATTATGGCTTACTTTTTGTCTTTTTGACATTTTGAAAAAATGGAAAAATTTGAATTTTTTCTCTGCCCCTCCGCCTTCAAATTTTGGAGCTGACACATGGCATATGGTGTGTCCCATTGAAATCACGCTTCAATTCTACACATTTTGACCCCTTTTGGAAATTGGGAAAAATTTCACTTGTTTTCCCGCGGGCCTGCACACCCGATTTCTCCCTCGCCACGTGTCACTTTCTCTATCGCTAAAATTCACAGGCCCAATTCTCATTTTTACTCCCTTTTTTGCTAAGGGAAAATTTTCAAATTTCCTTCTGCCGTGCTGGTGACCCGCTCTACCTTTGCCACATGTATGTTGCTGATTCGTCATGGGGCCATGCTCCAAAATTTTACCCTAGGTATTTTTAACCAAAAGGGAAAAATTTCCCTTTTCCTTCCACGGCTGACACTTCACTCTAACTCTGTTGGACACGTGTCCACCTATGATTGGCCATGGGGCCATGCTCCAAACTTTCACTTTAACTTATTTTACCTCCAAAGGTAAAAAAATTTGAACACCTCCGCCATCCACATTCCCTTTTTCCCAAAATTTATGCCACGTGTCCTTCTCTGATTGGAGTGGGGGAAAAATTGATTTTGGAACTTTAGAAAAATAGAGCTAAAAAACTCTAAGTCCCCCATCAGCTCGCTCCTCCCTTTTTGATCTTTAGGACACGTGTCCACTCTAGATTGGCTGTGGGGCTTCGGACCATTTTTGACTTTTAAATTTTTACAAAATAAATTCTAAAAATTATAAGGGAATCCAATCACCCACCATCCGCCTACCAATCAGAACATGCCACGTAGGAAAATTTGAAAAAAATGGGTCCTTGGGCCCAAAAAATGCCCCATTTGTCAAAAAGGAAAAAAATGAAAAGTTACAACACTTGCCCACTTTTCCTCAGCCAATTAGAAGCCGCCATGTACCCTCTAACATCTCAGCAATAATTTGATGGCTAAAATACACCCATCTAACCGTAAAAAACATTGAATTTTTCTAGTTGTGCCCAAAATCTGATTTTTTCCTCATGGTTGATGAATTTTTCACACAAAGGATAAATAGAACAAGCTGTTAAACATTTTATGACCATGGGGAGGGATTTTTTGAGGGTAGACATGTATGAATCAATAATTTTTAAGATTTCATGATTAGAGAAATGGAAAAGCACAACATAGCCCGTAGATTTGGAAAAAATATGAACATGGCAAACTTGGGGATTTCTTTCAAATGGGGCATGTCAAATGATTTTCAAATGGAAGGCATGGAAACGGAAAAAAAAACACTTCATCTCATCCATTCAAATTGTAGAAAATGTTGCAAAGCATGTAAACAAAAGGAACATTTAGACCAAAACAATAGAGGATCAAAATGGACACAAACATCAGCTCCTACTCAGGGATGGGCACTCCCAGTGAGTGCCACAAGAACAATGAGTAGACTAAGTGCCAAACAATCCATTGGGAAAAGGATTCATGATCCAAAATCACCAAAAACCATATGAGAACCTGACAAAAAAGGCTACCACAAGAACAATAAGTAGACCAAGTGCCAAATAATCCATTAGGCAAAGGAGTCACGAGCCAAAATCACTTAAAACCAGCTAAGAACTTGAAAAAAATGGCTTCCACATAGCAAGGAAACCCACAAACAAAAAAAACACCAAAACTAGAGTGAAAAACCAAACACTATACACTGTAAAAGTTGGTGCATACCTCAAATTTGGAGATTAATCCAAGAAATGCTTCAGATGCCTACCATTAACAGGAAGTTCAAGAAATTCCCCATCTAAATCTTTGAGGAAAAAGGAATTCTAACCAATTCTGATATCAATGGAGTAAGGGCCCATCGATAATGCATCAAATTTTCCCTGTTTGCCCTTATCTTCATTTCTGTTGTCCCACAACAAAAACAGATCTCCAATATTGAAGGCCCTAGGAGTGAATTTCTTGTCAAACAATTTTTTCAACTTCTCTCTAAATATGACATGCCTCTATTGGGATGCTTTTCTATCTTCATCTAGCTCCATAATCTTATTGATCCTTGCTACATATGGACTGATTTCGTGATCCTCGACTTGTGAAACAAACTGAAATGAAGATAACTATAGATGTAAGGTCATTAAAGCTTGAGTTCCATACACTAACTCAAATGGGCTCTTACTAGTAGCTCTCTTGGTAGTGATCCTATCATCTCAAACTACAAATTTCAGTTGTTCACCCCATTTTCTCTTGTTCAATTCCAAGGTCCTCTGAGTGATCTTTAACAAATTCTTATTACTAGACTTAGCTTGTCCTTTCCCTTGGGGGTTATAGTTTGAAGAATAAGTTAGATTGGTTCCATACTCCTTGCACATTGCCATCAAAGGTTTAGCTCTGAAACACATGGAATTATCATCCAAAATCTTGACTGGCACACCAAATCTGCATATGATATTATTCAACAAGAAGTCCATAACAACTTGGTGTGTTGCTTTCTTGGTGGGGATTACCTCTACCCACTTGGTAAAATAATCAGTGGCTACAAGAATACACTTATGGCCAATAGTAGAAGGATTTGAAATCTCACAAATGAAGTCCATTCCCCATTGTTTGAAAGTATCTTCAATGGATATGGGCTGTAAAGAAAGGGATCCTGAAGCTTTCATTCTTCTAGAGAAACGCCGACAGCTTTCACATTTTCTAATCAGCATGGTTGCATCTTTGAAGAGAGTAGACCACCAATAACTAGCTCTCAAAACTTTGTGTTTTATAACACTTCTAAAAAAGTTTCCTCCACAAAAACCCCCATGTAAATCAGTAATTACTTTGGGAGTTTCATCTTCAATTACACACTTTAAAAGGACACCTTCATGGTTCTTCCGATCCAGCCCAAAGTTAGTGATGATTTCTTTTTGAGAAGACACCTTGAGGGCTCTTTTCTGATTTTTACTTAAAAGATCAGGATAGCATAGGTGTCTGAGGTAAAATATTATATCCTTGTACCACTCAAAACCTATCAATTTCCCAAGAACATCTTCCCTTTCTTCTTTTACTTCATTCACTTCCATAGTCTACAATTTTCACTCAGCCATGAGCTTAGCAAGACCCAAAACTCTTACTAACTTTGTGGTTTGGATATCCATATCATACTCCTGTAGTTTTTTCACCCATCTACATCTTCTACTTGAGATCTCCATCTCTTATAAGATGTCTTTTACCATGGTTTGGGGAACATAAGCAACAACTTTTGAACTTAAAATATAAGGCCTGAAAACCTTATTCGCTTTCACCAAGGAAAATGCTTATTTTTCCATGATTATATACTTTAATTCAAGAGATTGTAAAGCATTTCTAAAGAAGGAAATAGGCATATCAGCCCCATCTTCATCCTTTTGGAGCAAAACAGATGCAATAGTATTCTCAGAAGCAAAGGAGAAGATTTGGAAAGTCTTCTTGTAATTTGGAGCTTCCAAGACAAGTGCATGTTAGAGTGCCTCTTTGATTCCTTCAAAATCTTGAATAGTAGCCTCCTCCCATTTGATAACTTGATCTTTCTTTAACATGCATGTGATAGGAAGAGTCAACTCAATGAAATTAGACACAAACCTTCTAATGAAATTGATTTACCCAAAGAAAGATTGGATGCCCTTATTTCTTCTTGGAATTGGAACCTTGTTGATTGCTTCTATTATCTCAAGGTCAATCATGACACTAGCCTTTAAAACAATATCACCAAGAGACTTTGCATTTTTCACCCCAAAGTGACACTTCTTTGGATTGAGAGAGATTCCAAAATCTCTACATCTGATCAACATCCTTTCCAAATGCTGCAAGTGATCTCTCTTGTTCCTTGAAAATACAATCACATCATCCTGATAAACTACAATGAAGTCATTTATATAACCAGTAAAAGAAACATCCATTGCTCTTTGGAAGGTAGCCCCAGCATTCATGAGACCAAAAGGCATTCTCACATAAACATATGTTCCCCAAGGAGTGGTAAAGGAAGTTTTAAATCTTTTTTACTCCTTGACAACAACCTGATTATAGCCATAGAAACCATCCAAGGTGGATAGCAATTCAGATCCAGTTAATAATTGCAGCATGTTCTCCATGTTTGGTAAAGGATAATTGTCTTTTAGTGAAGCTCTATTCAGATTTCTAAAGTCTACACAAAGTCTGATATCTCCATTCTTCTTTTTGACTAGCACAAGGTTTGCAACCCAAGATGAATACCTTGTGGGCTGAATGATCCCTCCCTCCTTCAGTTTCTTCAATTCATCTTGCATTTTCATGGAGAGGATTGGATTGATTGGCCTTTGCTTCTGTTTGAATGGTTTGGTATTTTTTTCAAGAGGAATCTCATGTTGAAACAAGTCTTCTCTATATGCTTTCAGCTCTGAATATGATCATGAAAAGTAGTCTTGATATTGTTTCAACAATTGAAGACAGGAATATTTTTCTTCCTTGCTTAAACTGCTGCCCAAAAAAACTTTTCTTGGTTTTTCCTTTGTTCCCAAGTCATGCTCTTCCACGTCCCTTAAGGTACACATGTTTCTATTTATCATGTAATCAACATTGTTAAAATTAGACTCAAGAGCAACAAGGCCTCTAGGAATGGTGTGTGTTTTCAATTAGATAATATCTTTTCCAAAAAAAAGTCTCTTTTCCTTCAGTCATACACAACATTGGTTCCCAATCAATATGCTGATCTACAAACTCACCTTGATTTTGTAAGAACCTTTTCACTTGAATATCATCATCAAACACTTGCCAATGCTTGATGTTGTCAAGGACATCTGGCCTAGTCAACACTTCAACATTATACGCACAATAAGGTGAAATGGTGCAAACTCCAAATCTTGACCCCAACACTACCAATTTGTCAACAAAAACATTCAAACTTCTGTCATGGTGCATAATATTGAAGGAATCAAACATCTCAGTTAGATGCCAAATTGCATGTTTATACTGTTTCATCCACTGATTTTTTGTAGCATACAATTTTCTTATTTGTTTGACAACTAGCTCTGAATCTCTCTTTGAAATGATGTCCTTGACACCATACTTCCATGCAATTCTTAGACCCAAAAAAAAGGCTTCATACTTATCAATGTTGTTAGTACAATCAAAATTAAGCTTGAAGGAAAAAAAAAACTCTTCCAAGCTAGGAGAAATCAGAATTATACTAGCACCATTTCCAAATTTGGAGCAGGCTCCATCAAATAGCAAGGCCCAAGGAGAACATACCTGTTGAAGGAACTTTTAATGATTCATTTTTTTATCTTTTCCATCATCAAAACCAATGAAATTATCAGCATCAACATCAGGAAATAGTACTTCATAAGTAGCATTGTTTGGGTCCTCAATTAGATGCAACATTTTATTTTCTCCATAGAACTTGACTAGGATGCCCTCAATGGGAATGGTGGAAAAATACATATCCATTTGGACACTCCCTCCAACACTTGCAGCCCACTTTCTTGACAAAATCATACCCTATTTGGCAGGGCAATCAATAATCACAACATCCAATTTTAAATTCCTCCCAGGATAAGAAGTAAGATGCACTACCAAACCATTCACACAACCAACAACTGGAACTTCTCTTGAGTCCATGGAAGTACACTTTCCATAGGATATTGTCACTTTAATGTCCAACTCATTCATGACTTCTAGAGGCATGACATTACAAGATGCACCGGAATCAAACATACAATTGTGAAGTAGTTTATCCTTTATGATTAAAGTTGTGAAGAATGGATCAACATTCAATTGGGAATCAACCAAAGATGTCCCCAAATATACCTTAGGAATCTCTCCAAGATCTTATATTGCTGGTGGTGTTTCAAGGTCAATAATGATTTGAGGTGGAGTTTCAACAACATTTACATTTCTGCCTAGAGTAACCTTCTCTTGTTTCAATCCTCAGTACTCAAATGTTCTCTTCTTATGCTCAAGAATTCTAAGCAACTCAATGATTGGAACACTCAATTTAATTTGGCTCAATACCTAGGCTATGTCATAGGGGAAAATATTTGGAAAAACAACATTGGAAGGGAGACAAGAAGATTCATTAGATGGCAGTGGATTCTTGGCAGCTTGGGTATGAGGAGGACTATAATTTTTGTTTGGGACAACAGAAATTTTGATAGGTGCTTCTCTCCTAGGAGATTCTTTTGGAATTCTTGTGATAAAGGGTGTTTTAGGTTTGGCTTGAGGCCCAACTCCCTTAACAACTTTGCTTCTAGTTTTATAGTATTTCTCTTGAGCTACAACAACATTCATCAACAATTGTCTATCTTCCTCTTAAGGGATACCACCATTGTATTTCTTAATCATCAAAGCTCTTAAGTATTCAAAGTCATTGTTAGAAATTTCAAAAGCTTTCACTACATCAAATTCAAGAGCATGAGGGGGAAGAAATACTTGTACCCATTTGATGTAATCCCAAAAATTTGTAGTTGTCCTAACACTTATTAATTCAGTAGATGTTGATCCTCCTTGTGAGCCTGAAGAATAACCCATCATGAAAATATCATTATCAATACCATCATAATTATTAAATTCACCATATTTCTAGTCCACTTCACATGGAGGATGGGGTAGAAAACATCTATCACACCAATCAATATCAACAAATTCTTCAATAGCAGTAACCCTGGCACTTAAGGGATCAGGAAACACTCTTCCTTCACATGCTTGAGGATGTCTATTTGTAGACCCAATAGGCCCTTTACCTTTTTCATCAAACCTCTACTCATTCATATGGTGATTTCCAAATCTATGTTGTGCTTACTACCTAGGATGACCTTGTGAAGTCTACCCAATTCTCTTGTCAGCTCTTGCCAACTTATATGAGATTTCTTTGACAACCCCTGCAAAAGTTTTCACAACCTCTTCTAAATCAGCACCTTTGCTAGCTTGAGGTTTTTCAGGGTTTATCAACTTTACACCATCTCTCTTGAGAGGTTTCCTAACTTCTTTGATATTGTTTTCAATTTGAAGTGCCATGGTGAAATCTTGTCTTAGATTGGTAGGGTTCTTGTCTCTTAGGTAATAGGCTACCTTTTTATCAAATGCATCTACATATTTGATTAAACAAGATTCATCACAATGCCTCAAATTAATGGGAAGCCTTCTCAAAGTTTTGTTAAACCTTGTATTGAAGTCATAGACTAATTCATTGGGATTCTTCTTGATATTCTGAAAATTAGACAAGAGAAATCTAGGATCAGTCTTGTCACCATATTGTAACCTAAATTCATCTTTCATCTCAATCCAAAAATCAATAGAATTATCAAGCAGAGCCTTGTACCAATGCCTAACATCCTCTTCTAGTGTATGAATGAACAATTTAATATACACATCTTCAAACTCTATCTCAAAATCTTCCATCATGTCGACAAAAATTTTGAGATGCTGATCACCAGTTATTGCATTGTTGCCTTGAAATTTTGGAAATATATTTATGACATCTTGTGGAACAGCATTCGAGTAACCATCCATTCCTCTGAAATCTATGGGACCAAAGGTGTTAACAGAAAATGGAGGTCTAAGCTAAGCCATATTGTTTAGTGGAGGTGATCTTGGAGGTGAAACAAGATGATGAGGAGTGCAAGATCTTTGGGGCTCAAGAATGTGATTCACAAGACTGGTATTCTCTAAGTGCTGATTTTCTTAGAAAGTTTCACTTGAATTAAAACACGGAGGTGCAGATTGCAGAAGGAACTTACCAGGTATAGCAGAAGGACCTTCACTAGCTGAGGTAAACAAGTTTATGAGAGGATTTTCTTGAATCAGAATCACTTGAGGAAGAGTGACAATCCTCTACCAAAGGCTGATCTCTCTCACCAAAGGATATATCTTTGACTGATGTCTGACCTTTAACCACTTTCCAAACTCTTCTCCCTTCCAACTCTAATTTTCTTGAATTTGAGAACAATTTCTTAGCAGATTCTCTAAGGAAGAGAAATCTTCTTCCTTCCAATTTTGCAGAGATCAGCAGCACAAAAATAAATGATAAAAATCTAAGGCACTGGTATTTATCAAGATTTCAAATCAGCATGGAGTCACCACTAAGGAATTTCACCCTAGTTGTGAAAATGCACTAAAATACTTTGTCAAATATTTACTAGCACTGAAAATATTTCTAAAATTTACAAATCAGATCTTCCCTCTTCTTGAATCTATCAATCACAAATGCAAATGAAGTGCAACAACTGTTGGAAACTAGTAAAATTACATGAAGAACTTATATCTTCACTTAATCCTTACAAATCTGATTATAAAATGATGCTTCAACAACATATTTGCATGCATAATTTGCCAAGGATTTTACCAGGTTTTGATATGCATTCAAATATCTCAAATATACATGCACATGGATCAGATTAAACTAAGGTAATATCAAACTTAGAACTTTACTCTTCATTCTAGCCTTATAATTCTTATCAGAAAATGATACTCAGATTTGTCATTGCACATAAATCACACAAGAAGTATTATTAGGGATCTAAAATACTACAATACTAAAAAATCTCCCTAATAATAGTGCCAGAAAGTTTTGCTATAGTTGACAGACTAAACAGATATGGACTAGTAATGAATTAGCAAATCACTCTCAGCAATGCAAATTAGTTCCTAGGAATTCAAAACAAGTCCCCGACAACGGCACTAGAAAAGTGTTGGTACCCAAATTTGTTCTCCTTTTCATTCTGAGCAGCTTCGAATACATGACATGAAGCTTGAAGTCAGATAGATCATGATGTGTGTCATTTTGTAGCTGGGGATGTGATCTAACTAACACTCAGATTTGTGGAGAGATGGATAGCAACTTGAAAGGATCTGATCTGACCCTCACTATTTTAGGTTGTGCCTTTCAACCAAGGTAAGAGAACCTATATTATAACCCCCAAGTGGTGAAGGAGATGAAGATATCCCTCAATTTATGCAAGTAGTATGAAAAGGCCTTGGGAAAATATGATCAACACTCCAAATCTAACTTTCACAAGTTGTCACTCCCAGATTATGGAGATATTTTCAATGCAAGGCAAGGGTTATTTAAGACATTGTATAATCCTGATTTTCTTTGTGCATTTTTGTAGATGGGTTACATCCTTTTGTTGACACACAATGCAATGCATGGGTAGTATGGGTAGGATTAGTTTGTTTGAATGAATTTTTTGGTGGGGTGTTGACAAGACAAACTGGGATATATCAGATATTTGATAACCTCTACAATACTTAAACAACTATTAGATAAAATGCTTCAAATAATTAGGATATTCTTTCAACCAGAAGAGGCATAAATGGAAGCCTAGGTTACACTCTTCACACAATATTTGAGAACTCACCACAAAATCACACATATTAACTCAAAATATTGTTAGATTCATTAGTTGGGGAGAGTTTCATGAAAAATATCATAGCTTTGTGATGGCTATACACTTGTAACCAACTCACATACATAAAGATCTAACACATAAGAAATTATTCTGGTCCTTTGGTGGGTTTCTCAGAAAATGAGCTTTCTCTCAGAATTTGCTCATGATTTTCAACTTCCCAACCTCCTTTGCATTTCTCAAAAATGAATTATATATCTCTTGCCACATTGGAGCCTTTTTTTCCAAGTGAATAATATGCCAAGGGATTAATTTTGTTACAACAATTCTTCATGATTCACTAAAAATGACATTTAATAAATTTGCAACGAGAGTTACCAAGTGTTTCTAAAAGGGTGAATCATTGCAAATATTCGAATCATTATCCATCTTGGAGGAAAAATTTTCATCATTAAGGTATGCAGATGCCTTTCCACTCATCATTTCACCTTTTCACCCTTTAAAACTACCTCTACAATTTTAAATCTGGCATTTCATGTTTTTCTCGGGCTGAGTAAAAATTTATTACAAAAGCACCTCAAATCTACAAATTGAGTCATGAAACTGATTCCAATGTTCCTAGAAGGCTAGAACAACATGGAATCACAAAAAAAATTATGCACAATTCATGATTCTAAGCCTCTTGGAGCAAAAATGGACGCCAAAAATGAAAGTGCATAGTTTCCCTTGATCTGCTCTTTGTCCTTCAATCTAGGCCCTCCACGTGTCAAAGTATGATTGGAAATCAATTATGGCTTACTTTTTGTCTTTTTGACATTTTCAAATAATGGAAAATTTTGAATTTTTTCTCCACCTCTTCACCTTTGAATTTTGGAGTTGACACATGGCATATGGTGGGTCCCATTGAAATTGCACTTCAATTATGTGTATTTTAACCCCTTTTGGAAAATGGGAAAAATTTCACTTTTTTCCCCACGGGCCCGCACACCTGATTTCTCCCTTGTCATGTGTCGCTTCCTCTATCGCTAAAATCTACGGGCCCATTTCTCATTTTAACTCCCTTTTTTTCTAAGGGAAAAATTTCAATTTTCCTTCCATCGGGCTGCTAACTCGCTTTGCCTTTGCCACATGTCTATTGTTGATTCACCGTGGGGCCATGCTCCAAAATTTTACCCTAGGTATTTTTGACCAAAAGGGAAAAATTTCCCTTTTACTTTCGTGGCCCGCACTTCCCTTTGACTTTGTTGGACATGTGTCTACCTGTGATTGGCCATGGGGCCATGCTCCAAACTTTCACTTTAACTTATTTTGCCTCCAAAGGCAAAAAAATTTAAAACCTCCACCATCTGCATTCCCTTTTTCCCAAAATTGATGCCACATGTCCTCCTCTGATTCGAGCAGGGGAAAAACTTATTTTGAAACTTTAGAAAAATAGAGCTAAAAAACTCTAAGTCCCCTATCGGCCTGCTCCTCCCTTTTTTATCTTTAGGACATTGTCCACTTCGGATTGGCTGCAGGGCTTTGGAACTTTTTTTGAATTTAAAATATTTGCAAAATAAAGTCTAAAAATTCTAAGGGAATCTAATCACCTACCATCCCCCTGCCAATCAGAACATGCCACATAGGAAAATTTGGGAAAAAATGGGTCCCTGGGCCTGAAAATGCCCCATTTATCAAAAAGGTAAAAAATGAAAAAATTACAACACTTCCTCACTTTTCCTCAGCTAATTAGAAGCTGCCACATACCCTCTTACATCTCAGAAATAATTTGACAGCTAAAGTACGCCCATCTGACCATCAAAAACATAGAATTTTTCCAGTTGTGCCTAGAATCAGATTTTTTCTTCATGGGTGATGAATTTTTCGCATAAAGGATAAATGGATTAAGCTATTAAACATTTTATGACCATGGGCAGGGGTTTTTTGAAGGCAGACACTTATGAATAGATCATTTTTAAGCTTTCATGATTGGAGAAATGGAAAAACATGGCATATCCCGTAGATTTGAAAAAATCATCAAAAGGTGAAAATAGTAAGGACCTAATAAAAATATAAAGTATTGTAATTGGGCTTGGATCACATATATAAAATCACATTTCACTCATCTATTTTATTTTTATCATAATTTCGAGAGTGGGAAGTTGTATTTTAGTTTAAAAAGTAGATGGAGTCTTCAAAGGCTCCCAAAACATCAGTCTTGATGTGTATTTTGCATGACATTATTTGATTCAATAAGTTGGGAGATTTATCTCATCCTAATTTTTATAGAAGGGAATCATCATGGTTTAAACTTTTCTAATAAGGAGATGTCTTCTTCACTCAGGTGAATAAAAAATATTCTTACCAAGTTTATGCATGCTCTAGACCAAATACACGAGAAGCTATGAACCAAAATATTGATGGATTATTTTAAATCATCTAACATGAACTGATATTTCAAGGTGAATAACATCTATGCTCCTTTATCATATCAACTACTCCTAATGTGTCTCAACCCAATACAATCATGTTTTCAATGTGAAGAAGGAACCATTGGGCCACTCAGTATCAATCTCACACCAATGTTCCTAAATAATCATTTAAATTATTTGTAGTGTGCCCACATATCATAGAATAAGAATATTATTACCACATTTTTTTCTTCCCAATACAAGGTTAGAGGAGTGTAGTTTCATTCAAAGAGAAATCCTTATATCTAGAGGATAATACCTATGAGGAGTAGATGAGAAAAAGGTGTCCAAGAATCCTACGTATGCTTCCATTTAAAAAGGTGATATATTTGTCATGGATGTGAATTATAAGGTTTAAAGGAGCCATCATGTTTAAGTGATGTCAAAAATTGATATCAAATGGGACCTGACATGGGAATGTGTCTGATGAGTATAAGAATGAATGTGGAGTGTCCTCTTTTCCCATTTATAGAAGAATTTTTTTCCCAATAAATAATAGATGAAAAAGGAGGTATTTAAGCATCTATAGGTTGTTCCCATTAAAAAAGATGAAGTATTTTTCAAAAAGGTGAAATTTGAAGTTCAAGGAAGTCACGAAGAGGAAGGTAATGCTTACCATATTGCAACTCCAACCTTTTGTTCAATTTACTTTCCAAAAGGAAGGGAAATATGTGAATCACACCATGGAAAAAACCATGTTAAAATGAACCAGAGTATGGAAAGGATTATCTTTTAAACCACAAGATACTGAGGTACCCAATACCATCATGTTTATAGGAGTATAAAGTTATCATAGGTCTGCATAGTATAATGTCTCATATTAGTGTTTTTAAACATTCATTTCGTACCTTGGAATGTGCCCACATCTCATAAAATAAAGAATTGCAATCTCAATATTTAAATTCCATATGTGATTAGATGCAAAGAAAATTTTCTCATTTTTTATTCATTCATGATCCATAGGAAAGATGTGCTTTATCTACAGAGGATTCATCTTCACCATATTGATCAACCCTCCTCTCTCTCTCTCTTCTTCTCTCTCCATTTTCTAATTCTTCATTAAGAATGTACTTTTTGAGTATTTTATCTTATTCACTTAAATTACCCTCAACTTATCATTGTAGGATTCCTTTTTCATTAATAATAAAATCCTAAATTTTATTCCCTATGAATATAAAATGTCACAAGTGATGACGAAATGTGAAAAATTGTGTGGGGGGAAATGAAAATACACTTGTAATTCTATAAATTGGAAAGACTTATCCATTCCAAAGGGTTGGAAATTGTTGATTATTGTAAGTTTTTTTATTTCACTACTACTGTGAGTAATAAAATCTACATTATTATATCTCCTTTCATTTCCTATGTTCTTCCATACCCTCTTTCCCAAATTTGTAAGAGTTGTGATCTTGTAAAACTAAGAAGGAATTTTTTTTTCCCTGATTAAAGAATTCATAGAAATTTGAGTCTCTGATTTATTAGTCTTACCATTTCTTAAATTTTTCTGTTGTTCTATTAAATGTGGAGGTATTCTAATTACACCCCTATGTAATTTTAAATAAATCATTTAAGTTAGGAACTTAGCCACTTTTTCCTAGGAAATACACAAAACACTATCATAGTATTCCATAGAATACATGAGATATAGTGTTCCAAAGATTCTCCTAATCTACAGAACAAAGTAATGAGTACTCAGGACTTAGGAGGATTCTATAATTGTTATTATTTTGTGGATTCTGCTAGACATTTTTGGCTTTGAGGAAATCAATATTCTCATTGGTGAAATGTAATTCATAACACCATGGGGTTTACATCCCCATGAATAAGTTAGAAAATCAACTAAGGACAAGACCTATGGAATAAGCAAGGGAACATGAAGCTTATTGTTCCATAGCATGGAAAAGAGAAATATCATGTGGACTCGAGGAAATGGAATTATGTGTAGTTAGTCAATTTTGTGGAACAAGATATGAAGTCTACTAAATTTGAAGATGTGATGCAGAAGAAGAGGTATCACTAGGCACCACGCGCTGGGTAAAATTAAGTTCAAATGTAAAAAAGGTTAGAAACCATGAAAAAGTAACTTAGTTTCCCATGGGTTTCCTAATTATAGTTTTGTTTAATTCTGTTGGAGATGCGAAATGAAGGAACTTGGTCATAGATATCATGCATTTGTTGATCAAAGTTTCCTACTTCCTTTCTAGATGAGTGTATGAGAAATCAAAAAACAAAAAACAACGTCAATTATGTAAGGGCTTAGTACCTTTGAGATGGCGATAGATATCACGGGTGAAAAGTTGATGTTGAACGCTTCGGTGTGATCCCATCAAACCTACATCTCACATACACTACAAAAAGATTGATTAAAGATTTTATGCGGGGGTTACCTGAAAAAGTAGTTCTAGGAAGTGTTAACTCCCTTGATGGTTGTCAACCCTTGTGTGATAAGAAAAATGATAAAATAGAATCCAAACAGATAACATGAAATTTGATAAACAAAAGGACCTGAAAGATGAAAGTATGTAGACGGTGATATTGACTAGATGCTTGTAACATGAATCCAATCACAAAAAAATTACCATGGAAATTCCACATGTTATCACAAAGACAAAATAATAATTATATTATGATAAATGGAAAAAATTCCTCAGCATTCACCCAAATTTCCTAACTTCTTCTTCTTCATTAAATATGGAGGAAAACCCATATTTATAGCTTAATGCTGAGGTTAGACTGCAGGTTAAAAGATACTCAAGGTGAGTAAAGTAACCTTGATTAAAAGAAGTGATGTGATTCAACAGGGATCACAATTTGAATTAAAGTAAAGAAAATGATAAGGATGTGATAAGAGGTGGGGATAATAGGTGACATAAATTATTCTCTTTTTGAATTTTAAGAGTGGGATGTCAGATGGGTGTATTATTGCCCATGTTTTGCATTATTTTTGAGATGTGACAATATTTGGATTATTAAATGGGTATGTAGAACCCATTAAGTAATTAAAACCGTGAATTAATTAAAATGTAGATGGATGGGATTTATAAAAAAAATAAAATCGGGAGAAGATGTCAATGTGGGATGACAGAGAGGGGTTACACCCAAAAATAGGTGTCTACATTTTCCCCTTTTTGTTGAGTGGTTTGCAATAGCAACCATGAGACAAAAATAGAAAGGGTTAGATGAAATATGTGTCTGAATATGGATGAAGACATGCCTAAATGCTAGATGCCCTAGGCAAAAAAAATCACAATAACAATGAACAAAAATAATGGCGGTTACTCCAATATCACAGCGATAGAGGACAATTGCAGTCTCAACAAAGATAGAAGACAACATTCTATAGACCAATAATTGGGTGAAGACCACTTTGGTTTGGATTTAAATCAAGATTACCAATGGGGCATAGGAAAACATCAAAGTATGCATAATTGAAAGTGAAAATATGTGCGAAATCCTTTTTCTGTGAGGAATCATGCAAAAATTCATGCGTCTGAAAAAGGGATGAGGATGAAGATCATGATGCCCCAGCACAGGGCACAAGAATGACACAAAGTGAGTTATATGTCTTGACAGGTACAAGGATGAACATGTGCCCCAAGAGAGGGCACGATGATGACATAATGGGAGATGGATGTGTAAATAAAAATTCCCCAGGGGAAATAATCATAAATGTTCACGTGATGAGAAAACATGATAGAAAGGTGATATAAAATTACCTAAAGGGGTGATAAATATGATGGTAATCATGCTTCATAGGAAATATGCATAAGTGTTAGCAAATTATAAGGTAAAAGCAGTCCTACTTGCTTCTTAAGTAGGATAAGAAGTCAAGATATTTTTACGATAAAGCAATAATACATAAAATATTCATGGAAGAGTACAAGATGATATAGGTGTCATTCGTTATGGTATCCTTCATGACAAAAATGTCCCAGGAAGATGGGATGAAAGATGTGGATGATAGATGATAGAGATAAGAGAAAACAGACATGGTTGGAGTAGAAAGAACATGGTGGAGGAGAGGAATCAAATGGTAGATAAGGATGATAAGAGAGGTGAGAAGATAGATGAAAGAACAAAAGAGAGAGAATGATAGTTAATAAGAAGGTAGTGGAAAAAGATTAGGGGGAAATAAATAGGTAAGGTATGAGGGACTTGGAGAAAAATAAAATAGAGAAAGAGAGTAGGAGAAGAAGGGAGGGAGGAATTCTAAATGAGAAGAAGACGAGATGATAAGGGAAAAGAGATTAGAAGAGAAGGTGAATGTATAGAGATATATCATAGTAAAGAAGTAGTAGAGATAATAAAGAAGAGAAATGGTGGAAGAAAGAAATGATGAAGGAAAAAGAAGAAGATAAGAAAATGACATAAGAAAGGATGAAAGGGAGATGGAGATCAAAAACAAAGGGAGAGAAAGATTGGATCATGAAAGAGATGAAAGAGTTGAGAAGGAGAAGATGTGAAGAATATAAGATAAGGATGATGGGAGAGATGAATAGGAATAGTAGGGTGGAAAGATGAAGGAGATGAAGAAGATGAAGAATTTAAAAAAGTGGGGAAAGGAAGTAGAATAGAAAAGAGAAAGAAAGGATCTATGAGGAGCTAGGAGACTACAGAGGATATGAAAGACTGGAAAAGAAATGGTGTATAGAGATGGAATAAGATAGGGGTGGTAGAGAAATAAGTTTAGTAACAAGGGAAATGGAAATAGGAGGGAAAGAAGAGATGATAGAGCCAAAAAAGGAAGGGAATTGAATCCCCATGTTAGGGGTAAGAACTAGGTAAAGAATATGAAACAAAACACATGGAAATGCATGTGGATGGTGGAATGATTAAAAATATAGGACAACATTGGTGAGTCAGGTTATCAATGGAGAAGTAGGATGAAAGTGTAAGGAGAAGAGTGTATGAAGATGATACAGACAAAATGAGAGAAAACCAAGGGCAGAAAGGAGGAGAGGACAATAGAGAACATGATGCAAAGGTTGTATGTGATGAAGATAGTAGAGATATTAAAGAAGGTGAAGGGAAGATGGAAATGAAATACCAACAGAAGGATGTTAGGAGAAATCCTCTGATAATGATCAGAGGGCACAACATAAAAAAGGAAGGAAGAGAAAATAGAGGAGGTAAAAAGGAGTGAACCGGTATGTTTATAATCGGGATAAATAAAATTTAGGAGAATTCCACTAATAGTTTGTAGCATGAAAATGGAAGATGATGAGGGTATAATGTTAGATAAATCAATGATAATGACGAGTAAGCATGGTGATAAATATGGGGGAGTATTCTGTAAAATGGAGTGGAAAGAGTAAAGAAAGGAGGGATAATGAATGACACGGAGAGGATGATGAGAGAGAATGTAATGGATGAGGATGTGGATGAAGATGAAGGAATGAGGCATAATAAGAAATGGAATGAAGTGATTAAGTTATATTTCTGAATGAGGGATGATGGAGATGATATTTGAGGAATTTTGAGATATTTTGTGCGAGGAAAAAAATAGAAGGGAAGAAGATGTATATATGGAGAATGAAGAGAAAATACGGATGGTGGGAATGTGAAGTAAAGGGGAAAGGTAAGAAGATAGATCATTATTAAGAGAGACTCGTAAGTAAGACCGCCATGCCGTAGGAACGGTTAAGTAGGATAGCCAATCCGAAGAAGAAGAATAATGATGAAAATACTGAGTGGTATATACCAAAATGGAACAGGAAATGAAAGGAGGTGATAACAAGGAAATAAAGGAGTGTGACATGAGTGGATGGAGGAATGTATGTGGTGTAAAATGGAGAGTGTAAGGAGAATTTGTAATTATGATGCCTATGTTGTGCAAGTGATGATGCTAGATCTTTAAGCAGAATTTATGAAGTAGGAAGATGCTTCTAGTGTTGAATGGAATAGAAAATGGAGGAGGAGTTTCTACAATGGTAGGATCTTAAGAAATAGATGAATTGTGATTAAGAATCCTATGCAAAATGAGTGATTAAGTAAGATTGTTAATCTAAAAGAAGAATGAAAGGAAAATGGAATTATAAAATAGATTTCGGTAAAAGAATATTAAGAGAAAAACACAAAAATAATGGCCCGGGTGGAGGACATGTGAAGTATTGAAGAAAAAATGAAGAAGGAAAAAATGGGTGAGAAGAGCAATGGAGAATGAGATGAGGTGGATTTTAGGAGAAAATTGGGTTGAAAAAGGAGACTCGGAGGAAGGAATGGTCAACAAATGTGATTATGAATGAGACCTTTTCCAGAATGATAGGTCTACCTTGAGTAGGGTTCCTACGATGCATGGGGAGTTACGTAGATGTGCCAAGTTGGGGATGAAAGACATGTGATGATGAAGAAGATTAATGGCGCGGAGAGGATGATGAGGAGAGAATGTATGGTGGTAGATATGGGGGAGTATTCTGTAAAATGGAGTGGAAAGAGTAAAGAAGGGAGGGATAATGAATGGCGCAGAGAGGATGATGAGGAGAGAATGTAATGGACGAGGATGTGGATGAAGATGAAGGAATGAGGCATAATAAGAAATGGTATGAAGTGATTAAGTTATATTTCCGAATGAGGGATGATGGAGATGATATTTGAGGAATTTTGAGATATTTTGTGTGAGGAAAAAAATAGAAGGGAAGAAGATGTATATATGGAGAATGAAGAGAAAATACATATGGTGGGAATTTGAAGTAAAGGGGAAAGGCAAGAAGATAGATCATTCTTAAGAGAGACTCATAAGTAAGACCGCCATGCTGTAGGAATGGTTAAGTAGGATATCCAAGCTAAAGAAGAAGAATAATGATGAAAATACTGAGAGGTGTATACCAAAATGGAACAAGAAATGAAAGGAGGTGATAACAATGAAACAAAGGAGTGTGACATGAGTGGATGGAGAAATGTATGCGGTCTAAAATGGAGAGTGTAAGGAGAATTTGTAATTATGATGCCTATGTTGTGCAAGTGATGATGCTAGAGCATTAAGTAGAATTTATGGAGTAGGAAGATGCTTCTAGTGTTGAATGGAATAGAAAATGGTGGAGGAGTTTCTACAACAGAAAGATCTTAAGAAATAGATGCATTGTGATTAAGAAGCCTGTGTGAAATGAGTGATTAAGTAAGATTGTTAATCTAAAATAAGAATGAAAGGAAAATGGAATGATAAAATAGATGTTTGTAAAAGGATATTAAGAGAAAAATACAAAAATAATGGCCCGGGTGGAGGACATGTGAAGTATTGAAGAAACAACGGAGAAGGAAAAATTGGGTGAGAAGAGCAGTGGCGAATAAGATGAGGTGGATTTTAGGAGAAAATTGGGTTGAAAAAGGAGATCGGAGGAAGGAATGGTCAAAAAACATGATTATGAATGAGACCTTTTCCAGAATGACAGGTCTACCTTGAGTAGGATTTCTACGATGCATGGGGAGTTACGTAGATGTGCCAAGTTGGGGATGAAAGACATGTGATGATGAAGAAGATGATGTTAGCACTAGATGAAAAACAAAAATAAGAGTGATGGGAAATAAAATTGGTGGATGATTGTAGAGAAAAGAAGGATGATGCGAGAGAATGGATGGAGAAAGATAACATTAATCATGGTATGGGATGAGAAGCTTCCAGATAATGAATGCTACTTGAGAGATAATCTCAAGTATTATTCACAAACTGAAATAAATATCAAGTTTAATTCCCAAACCAAATAGTGTATTAAAGAGAGTGTGTAGAAATGGTAGAAGATTTCATATATTTATGGATGATATTAATAGGAGACATCCTTAAGAGTAAAAATATAGATGCAGATTTAATGATTTAAAAACATAATTGTAATAAAAGATGATTTTGATGAGATGGGTGTCACATAACCATAGCAAGGGTCACATAATAAAGTTATTCTCTTAACTGGATAAGAAGTAAACAAGAAAAATTACTACTCAAAGCATTACACTTGCAGCCGGTAGCAGGTGTTAGTACATAACTAATGAGATTTGATTATACCAAAAGACCAAGAGCGAGATATGGATGAAAGATTCTCATAATATTAATATCGACATGATGAGGGATTTGAGATGTAACTTGTATGTGGGAAGAAGGTTCTCTAAAGGTGGTGTTCCTTAAATCTATGTCCCAGCTCTAGGAAAAAGGAAGAACAATAATATAAGAAAGTTGATCAATGCGGGAAGATTTATGAATGTCATAACAAAAGAGTAGCCATCCTTCAGGGGTACGGTCTACTATATATATAACATAGATGGAGAGAATGATAGCCATCCTTCGAGGGATCAGTTGATTTCTTTTTTTCTTTTTTTTCCTTGATTTTTATTTTAATTTGCATGTTGTTCTTTTTATTCTTCATTTTACATTTTGTATGCATAGCTGTCGTTTGAGGGATTAGTCTATTTTTTAGATAAATTTGACTTCTTTTTACATGCCTGGATGTTAACTTTACATGGGGGAGAGCTATGGATAGCGAAGAAAATCACATATGAGGGGATAATGATGGTATAGGAGACACCCTGATACCCTTTACATGACTGTCATAAGAGAATGAGAAGGTGATGGATGTAATGATTATGGGGTTCTCATTGAATGGGAGAACTTATCCATAATGAATATGTTATAAGTAGAGCCATGGTACTCATATTCAAGGTCATATCAAAGTAGTGATAGTAGACCACATAATTCATATCATTACCATGATAGATGGAAGTAGATAATGGTGGAGACATGGTATAAAGATAAGAGTATGCTCATAGGTATGTGTACTAATAATATAATGACCGTAAATGTAATGCGTTAATGGGTTTGATCTCTGGTTTACCATCAAGAGAAGCTAAGTGATAAGCCATAGACCCATACTTATTTTTTATAATATATTGTCTAATCTAGTTGGGAGTAAATTTTTCCTGCCGATTCCTTGATTAATGTTGTTTCCAAGATAAGATAAGAATTTTGGGAGGATGATTGAAGGTAGAACTATGTGCTACCCTTTCAAGAAGCAAAAATATACGTTCTAAAAAAAATGAATAGATGGTGCTCCGAAGAAGGGGAAATTATGTCCACAATGGTGGATTTTGAATAAGATGGAATGTATTAAATAGAACATTACGAGATAGATGAGATGGAATCTATGTGTTGCTTTTAAAAGTGAATAAACAAGAGAAAAAAATACACCACATCGAGACAAAACATGGCCACAAGGGTGGAATTTGGTGAAAAATATGGTCCTTATTGGAAGGAAAAACATGGCCTCAGTGGAGGAATTTGATGACACAATCATGGCCACAAAGGTGGACTTTAATGAAAAAGATAAATAGTCTCTTAATGAAGAGACAAAAATCGGCACCATAGTGGGATTAAGATGAAAGTAAATGGTCCTCTAAGTGATCGATACAAATGGCCACAAAAGTGAACTTCGAATGAGATGAATATTTGGATGGGATTAGTTTATATTGGATGTATTTGGATGAGGTAAATAAAACAAGTTCAAGCATTAAAGTCTCTAAGCGTGAAAGGAGCATTCTTTAGATATGAAATGCATTAATGACAAAAGGATGAGGAGAGGATAATCCCTAGTGAAAGAGATTGTATTACTATAGGAAAATTATATGTGGATGTATTTCACCTGATTCTTATATGTTTCGTTGAATATTGACGAAACAGATAGGGTAGTGAGTGTAGGAGGAATAGCTGTTAGGATGATGGTTATTGGATTGTTGCACACGTATGACTTCTGAATCCACAGTTGATCATGAGAGCTTCCTTTTGGCTAGGAGGAACTACCTGAAATGAAACACAAGACCACCAAATAAAAGTTAAACAATATGTGCAGTGAACTGCCTAGCGTGTGCTAGATCCGGGAAGTGTGATACTTCCTAGATGGTTGTCAGTCCACTGTTTAAAACAATTTAATGTTGGAAATGAAGTAAATCCTATTGTAATTAAAATGATTTAGGTATCTCTTTTAAAAACACAATAAGAAAGATCTAATCTAACAGTCTAGGTTAAAATAAGATCTAAAGGTCAAGTAGTTGGTTCTAGTTCTCTGTAGGTCTGACAGAGGTCTCAGGTAGGTCATAAGTGATTAAGGGTGATGTGAAAATAGATGGGATAGGTTTTTGCTCTAGGTTCTATTGGTAAATACAGAGACCAATGCCAGTTAAGGGTGACAAACACTGGTTGGGGAAAACCTGTGCCGGTTACTATGGAAAACTTATAATGCCACAAAATGAGCTTTGGGTCTCCCTTGTGATTGCACAAAGGACTTGGTTGGACGGAATGAGGTATTAGGCTGTTTAGATGGGGTTTGGCACAGTTTTAATGGGTATATCGAGGGGTAATTATTAAATGAGGTCAATGGGTGGCTAAGAGAACAAAAGGATGACAATACAATGATGAAATGAAGGACCCATAGGAGTAAACTATTCTACTTACTTGAAATATGGTTTTGTGTACTTGTGAGTGTTAGATGAAGGTGTCGGTAAGAGGTTGAATGATGTTGAGGATCACCAAACATTGGAAAGCTCCTATATGGGCTGCATGTGCATTCCCTTTTTCTTGGTTGGATCAAATTTGTACTAGGGTGGGTGCTGGATGATTGATGGGTGATTGTTGGATGCCTGTGGAAGAGAAAATGCTTGATCTCCTTCCGTGCATGTTTGTTCTCATGGAAACTTGCTCTAAAAAGATGTGTTATCTCTTAGGAAAATTCCCAATATTTTCCAAATTCCAAAATAAGGTTTTTTTGGGGATTAAAAGGTGACTAATGGTAGTTCTAGCTTAACCGACGATGGTTAGGGGTAACTGGAATTGGTCAAGGTGGGATTTCCTAGGTTTGCTAAACTAGGTAGATCCCCTTGATTTTCTGGGATCTCGTGTCGTTAACCCATGGATCAGACTAGAAGCTTCTTGTAAGCATGTGGGAATGTGGTTAGAGGGAATGTAGGCATTGATTTTTAGGGTTTGGGTAAGTCTTAGTTAGTTATGGAAACTTACTAAGAATAGGTCTTAGGGTGAGTTGGCTTGGTGAGGTGTTTAGGTGAGGTGTAAGTGTGGGCATTATTTAAATTAGGATATTTAAATAATAAATATTGTGAGGATAATGAATTAATTTAATTTAATTAATATTAGTGGGGTGAAGGGGGCCATGGCTAGGTGAATGTGATGAAGGTATTTATTTTTCGAGGGACCAAAGGGGAGTGTGACCTAATTTTAGTGTCTACATTTTGCCCCTTTTTGTTGCATAGCTTGTATTGGTAAGTGACGCTAACAAAAATAAGATGTGGTTGCCCCATGTGTGGGTGAAGGTGATCCCCCTCAAACCAGGAACTTACGAGGTAGAAGGTATAATTGGTGAGTGGTTTGATAAAAGGTAAATATGAGAAAGGGAAAAGGTGGGGAGTGGGTGGAAAAAGGAAAAAGGTCGACTCGTGTGAACTAGGTAATGGGTCAGGGTCAAAGGTAGGAATAGTCAAATGCACACACATGTATAAACTACAGCACATTACCAGGTTGAAGAGATGGAAAATTCTACATTGTCTAAGGTCGATAGGTTCATCTAAATAAGGTCAAAGTGATTCTGGTATCCAAGGTATAGGATATGGTCAGGAAGCACAACATAGGTGAGATGCACGAACGTGTAGGTATGTTCTGGTACACCCAAGGTAGGGTCAGGTAAATGGTCACAACAAGAGACAAGGTAAGGTAATTAGGTCAATCAACATAGGTAATAGTGTCCCAAGGTATAGCAAACACATGGGTCAAAGGTCACTGGTGATGGTCCAGGGCCAAAAATCTAGGTCACGGCATGGGTAAGGCCGAGGGAGGGGTAAAATAAGGAGTCCCCAAAGGAGGATAAAGGGAGGTAATAAATGAGGAGGTCAAGAAGGTGAGGTAAATGGGTTGGGTAAAGGTGAGGTGGGGTAAATGATTAGGGTAAAGGGTAGGTGTGGAAAAAAAAGGAGGGATAGGTAGGTTAATAGGGTAAAATGTTTGGTTTGTGCAAGAGAGGGTGATTGATGTCGGTCAAGGGTAACCGACACCGGTATAGTGTAAGTGACCGTAGTAAGGTAAGGCATGCGACTGATGCCGATGAAGGTGAACTAGTGTGACTAGGTTGAGTTTGTTATAAAAAAAAAAAATCCATTTTTTTGTTATTCAATAGTCATTTAGCCAATTCAAAAAATGAAAAAAGAGAGAGAAAAGAGGGAAAAGTGTCGAAATGGAATAGAGTGGGTGATTGGGTTGGTGAGAGGTAGGTCCACATGATCATTGCATGTGATTTGATTGGTTGGAGACGTCGGTGGAGATTTAGTGATGGTAGAGGTAGGAGAGGGAATTTTGAATTCGAGAGGTAGAACAGCCTCAGTACCGTAGACTAGCCACCGAAAATGATGGTGGCATGCATGAGGTAAGTGTCTAACTACTAGTTCGTATGCCCATAGGGAAAAAGGAATGTATGTATGCTAATCCTTCATAGTATTGTTAACCACTTTCATGAGAATTTGTTTTAAGGTTTTGTTAGTGGATAATAAAATTTGGAAATGGAGGGTAAAGTGGGTAAAAAGGTGTGGAGAAAACCTAGATAAATATTGAGAGGCATCGCAAAGTTTTTGCAATGTGTAGTTTTTAAATGTAGGTTCCATTTTCAGGTGATGAGAAGTGATGAGGAGACAGTGTCAAAGTTGACAAATGATGTGAGGATTAATGAACTCACATATTTTCGGTCAGCTTTCAGGTGACTGATGCCAGTGGTAGGGCCTCCACCGGGGTTGGTTAGTAGTATTTGATACCGGTGATCATCTAGTTAATGTCGTTGGGAAGAATGGGGGTTAAAAGTCTTCAACAGGATATGAACCCCATTGAGGTAGGGGTAAAATAGGGTCACAAGCGAAAATGATAGGGGGAAATGTACCAGGTGTGATAAATGAAGGTTGGCATGTTGTTGGTATTTTATACATTGTTTGACGTAGTTAGAACAGATCAAGGTTATGGGGATAGGCCAGTAATAGCCTAGGTGAAGGATACACTTAGCAACAATAAGGACCCCTGAAGTGAGCTACGACATGTGCCATCATGAACTTCCTGAGTGGGATAAGGAATCTGAAAACGTGTGACCGGCATTGTAAGAGAATACCATCAAAGCCATAGCTTATAGATGGAGGCCCCCCATGGTGACATAACATGGGACCTTTTTAAGACCAAGATGCATTCCACCGTTATGGGTGAGATCAAGAGGTCAGATGGAGAGAGAAATATAGTTGGATTATTGTTTATACCCATATTGGTCGCTACACTGGTCTAGGGGTATCGGTCCTAATAGAGCCTCGGAAAGCTGATGCTGAGGTAAGTTTGGAGGGTGATGGCCGAGTGACATTATAATGCCAAAGATTTTAGAATTGGTGGGCAAAGATGGTACCTGAGCCCATCCAAGAAGGAGATGAGTGTCTAGTAGTTCTGTTGATGGAACGAGTGAATGCTTTGTACTGGTATAAGATTGTAGATTGTGGTCAAAAGTATGGGGGTACTACATGATGTGATGATGGACTTTTAAAGTATCTCGTTATTACATTGGTATATACCATTGACTTGGTTTATGACCAATTGAGAATCACCAAAGATGTTGATTGATTTGACATATAGGGCATAGGTGACTTGGAGACCTAATACAAGTGCTTTGTATTTGGCAATATTGTTTGTGCATTCAAAATTGAGTTTGAAAGACAAAGGCATGGGCTCACCATCAAGCAAAATGAGGATAATACCAGCCCCACCCCCATGCTGACACTTGGAACCATCAAAGAAGAGTTTCATTTGGTAAGGGGGATCATCTAAGGAAAGGGAAAAAATTGACTCATCTGGAAAGTCAAAATTAGAGGGTTGATCCCTGGAAATAGGTGCGTCAGCCAATTGGTCAGTGATAACTTTGGCCCTTGATGGACTTTTGATGAATGAATTCAAGGTCAAGGTTAGCTAAAATCGTAAGCTAGCATGTGGCATGTTGATTTTTGTAAGGTTTGGCATACATGAAGTGTAAGGGGTTAGTGTTGGTCACAACATAGGTTTTGTGGTTGAGTAGGTAATGGCAAAGTTTGGTGGCAACAAAAACTAAGGCTAAGAAATTTTTTTCGGGATGGGTGTATCGAGTTTCATAATCCAAAAGAGTACGGATTATGTAATAAACTACCTATTCCCTGTGTTGTTCATCGTGATGAGAAAGCATGGCTCCAAAGGAGTGATCGGTAGCTAAGATGTATAGGTAGAAAGGTTGATCACCTTTAGGTGGAATGAGTATGGGTGGTTGGAGGAGGTATTGTTTTAGGGCCTCAATAGCTTTGTGGCAGTCATCATCCTATTTAAAGGAGACATCCTTCTTGAGCAAATGATGAAATGGTTGGCACCGATAAGATAATTGTGAAATGAAATGGTGAATAGACTGCAACTTCCCTTGTAGGCTATGAAGTTGTCTAAGGTTAATGGGAGGAGGCATTTCAAGAATGGCCTTGACTTTAGCAGGTTCAACTTCTATACCACATAGGGAAACGATAAACCTAGGGAGTTTTCCTGAGAGGACTGTGAAGATGCACTTCTTAGGCTGAAGGTGAACATAATATTTAATGAGACAGTCAAAAATGGTTTTTAGGATGGCAAGGTGCTTTGAGTGGTGCTTAGATTTGGCCAGGAGATCATCCACAGAATCTTCCAATATACGATGCATGATATCATGGAAGATGTAATTCATAGCCCATTGATATGTGGCACCAGCATTTTTAAGGCCAAAAGGCATGATGTGATAGTAGAAGGTCCCCCAAGGGGTGATGAATGTAATTTTATGTTGATCCTCTGGAGCAAGAAGGATTTGGTTATAACCCGAGAAGCCATCCATGAGTGACATCATCTCATGACCAGTGGTAAGATCGACCAGTTAGTCAATACCAAGTAAGGGGAAGCCATATTTTGGGTAGGCTAGGTTAAGGTCACAGAAATCCATGAAAATGCAGAGTCCCCTGTTGCCTTAGTGATAGGGACAATGTTAGAAATCCAACAAGGATAATCAATGGGTAATATGAAGGAAACAGAAAGAATGCATTAAAGTTTTTCTTTGATGAGAAGGGAAATGCGAGGGTGCATTTTCCTCAGCTTTTGTTTGATGGGTTTGGCATCAGGAATGGTTATGATATTGTCAACCACTATGGTGGGGTCAATACTGGGCAAGTCTGCATAAGACCAAGCAGAAGTGTGGTTATGATCTTTGAGAAAAGAAGTGTTGGCTTCTTGTTCAGTAGTGTCCAAATATTAGCTGATCTTTAGGATGTGTGGGTCATCCTGAGTATGAATGTTGATTTTGATAGTCGATTCATTCAACATGTTTTGCATCTCAGAAGGTAACGACTGATGAATATATGAGTATTCTGCACCAAGTTAGGTGAGTATAGATTCATCATCCTGACATTAGAAGATGTTAATTAAAGGTGTATCATTATCAATCATTTCAGGATATAGGAAGGGAAGAGAGGAAGGAGCCTTGCCCTCACGTTGATAAGTCAAAGGCCCCAATGAAATGGTGTTTATGAAATAAAAGTTAGGAGGGATAAATTCAGGATCCATCGACTCTGTCGGCAAAGGTGGTGATGAAGATGGAGTGGGTGAAGAAGGTGGAGAAGGGCTGATGTCCTTGATGAGTTCAATATGGGCCTATTTGGTAGGTGGTTCAAAAAAGCTTATACCACTACTGTCGTTATGTTTGTAGGTGGTACATGCAATAACAGTATGGCGGCCTTACTCGTAAAAGCCAAAACCAAAACCCTTTCATGCACATTTGTGTAACAAGGTGTGGGAAAAATGATGATTGATGAGAGACTGGAAGTCAGTAGAAAGTGGGTGGGTTTGTGACAGTGGTTCACGTGTGTATGTGGTAGTATCAAGTAACCCATCGGTGAGATTGATATAAAGATGAGGAGGACCATAAAGGAGGTGTTCTCCTATACAGTGATCATAGCGAGGGTGTTGGTGAATACTTCCATACTATTGTGGAGTAAGGAATGTGTTGACACTATGTAGGTGGTATTCCCCCAGAGTGAGACGTTGAAAAACACCTTCCAAGGGATTAGTGGTTGGTATGTGGGTAGCGAGAATAGATGATATGTTGGAGGTTGATGCAGAGGTGGAGTTAACGAATTGGGAGACTGATGGGTTGGCCGTGGAGGTTGTGCTAGTGGTAAGAGTGGAAGAGGTATTTGCGATGGAGGTGGAAACTATACTGGTAAGTGGAAGTGTAGGTGAAGCGGTAGTGGTTGTGGAGGTAGATTCCTTAATGGGTATAAGCACATCATTAGGTCAGTAAAGCATGTTACATGTTTTAAAAGGTGATGGATCAGTTGGAATAGTATAGGTGTGTCCTTCATGTTTGTTGATAAGAGAAAACACTTAGTATAACTCACATAAAGAGTCCACATGGGAGAAAAACATAGGAGAAAAGGCGCGAAGGTATAGGAAGGCGTCGTACATAGAGGTGTAGAGTTAGACTTTCGGGACTTAGCCAGTTTTTGAGATCATGGATATTTTTAGAGGTTTGCATGCAGAGCACACAAAGCGATGCCGAGACTTGCATGCCACTCTTTGTGGAGATTTCAAAGAGCATGTCAAATCAATCTTGCATGCACATAAGCTAAGAATAGATCCACCACTATAGTCAACTAGCAGTGATCTATAGATAACATACTTGCATGTATGGCTATAGTTGTAAAATTCGTGTGGCTATTGTTAGCATGCAGCCTATTTTGGTAGAGTTAAGCGGTGAAGGGCTAGTCCCCCACCCTATATATATGTAATGAATTACTTAGTAAGAGATAGACAGGGACACATACTGCTTTGAAGGGTTAGAGATACATGAGTGCATGAGACTGGATAATTATAACAGATCCATGCACACATGTCTGGTATTGTATGAAGATTTTGTACTATTGGTATGATGAATATATAAAAAATATTGGCCGAACAACAGTGTCTAATATGTTTTTCATTGTATATTATTGTTATCATGATGATTTATACTTAAGTTCTTATAGATCTGGTATGGTGCAACGATGTATAGATGGATTAGTTTCTAAATACATGTTTTTCATACTACTTCATCATGCTACCATTCTACTATAGCAACCCTAAAAAGGGACCTGGTACCTTTGTGCACTTTGGGTGAGTGCTCAGCCTATGCTAAGTGATGTGCCAGTGTGATTAGGTCTTATCTAATAATTCTAGGCTGCATCATTGGTTCCATTGCCAGGATCTCTTTTTCAGTTGTTTCAGAATGGTTCACGATGAAGACATACCAGCTAAATTTATCGAGTGTTGAAGATTGGATTCATGATATGGAGGAAGAATACGCACGGAGGTTTGACACTGGATCCAAATTTAGCACACACACTTGGGTAGAGTAGAATATGTATGACCATTTGTATGAAAGATTGTTTGCTATCTTTCCTATAGAATTATACAAGTGGTTGACTGCATACGTGTCTAAGTGGAATCACACACTTGTTTGGACACAGGAGGAATTTCAAACACTATATAATGCTGACTTGATCTGGACTCATGAGGTAGATACCTAGTTTTGTGGTGTTCTAAACAACTATATTCTAGAGTATTCAGTTTTGACTTATTCGTTCCCGAAGGTAGTGGAGTTCCAGTTCCTATGGTATCCTAGAGGGACGTATTTGCAAGGTATTTCACTGGTAATCAAAATACTGATGATAACAATGAAATTGGAAGATAAACCCATGGAAAGCTAAAAATCTCTACACATGGGGGCAGGAACAAGATTGGTGAAAGATGACAGACCTAGCAGTAGCACAGTAGAGGGAAGAGAGGTAGCTAAAGTATGATGAGGCACGCGAGAGGGAATTATGTAAGAAATAAGAAATTACAAAATGGATGGTGTTGTGGAGAGAGATGGATCGTGAAGGATTTGAGGCTCATGGGGAGGAAGAAGAGAAAAAGCATCAGGAACTCCCCCATCTAGGAAAGCATGACAGAGAACCCTCTTCGGCCTCACATGGAAGTGCACCAGTAGATATGACCTAGACCATAGGTGCACATCTAAGCCAACATGCTTACCTAGCCCTTGTGCTTGGTTTTCCAGTATCTAGTACAACAGGTAAACACAGTTTTCATTTAGGAAGTAAAAGAGCATAAATAAGTCAGACAACAAGTACATAAATGGTAGCATAGATAGCTTCGTTATTCTTTGGAGGTACATTTTTGGGATCATCATCTGCACAGAATATGAGCGCGTTGAGTGTGGAATTCACCTTTGGAACTGGGACTACTTCACAGACTATAGGAGTCCAGTATAGTACCACTATCGGGACATAGGGGAGTGCATCCATGGGCCCTATTCCAAATTCTAGAGGAGGATCAAGTAGTATGGGCAGTTCTAGTTCCGATGGTTTGGGTGGTTTTGGAGGAAGAGGAAACCAAGGAGGTTCTGGGTCGAGTGGTCAAGGCCCACAACAACCTCAGAACATTTATATGGAGATGTCCCTTTGTCTCTCAAAGTATAAAGGTATCAAGGATGCTGCTAAACATGTTCATATGTGTGAAATATTGTGGCATGTGAAAGGTATCATGGCTTCTAAGTGTAAGGAAAGTCAATTTGCTACTACATTATAGGCGCGCGCACAACTCGTATAAGAATTTTGATCCCAATCAAACTTGTATTGACTATGCAGCATTGAAAGATGCTTTCTTGAAAGAGTTCCATATCCTAGAGTTTGAGCAGAAGAGTATAAGTGCACTCAAGGATATAAAGCAAGGCACTAATGAAAGTGTATGTGAGTATGATGCCCATTTTAAAACACTTCTATCCAAAATATCCTATGAAATTCATGTAAGTCAGCATGTACAATGGTTTGTTAGGGGATTGATTACCCCATTTCTAAGAGCACTATCACATAAAACTTATACCAACCCACATGAAGCATCGGAAGAAACTTTAAGCACTGAAGCAGTTGGGAGTATTGACACTAGAGTTAGTCCATTCTTGGAATCTTAGATAACAACTATCATAAAACAGTTAGAGAAATTATCAGCAAACTCAACTCATGAAATGTACTAAGGAATCTGGTGTACAGATTGTGAATTAGAAGGCCACACCAAGGATAGTTTCCCTCATAAAACTGTACGTTCGTTACTATTAGAATATGAGATTTGCCATTTGAATCATGATGCTAGTCACTTCCCCCTACTACAACACACGATCAGGAATAATGCATCCTCCTTTTGTAAAATTTGTAGGTCCATGACCCATGATACTGAGGACTGTAGATTGATTGGCCAGATCCATGATGCCATTGATATTGGGGTGAGACAGGTGAGTGTGGCTAATAGTTCTAAAGGAAAGAATGAGCATCATGATAGGGATTGTAATCAAATGTGCTCTGACAGGAATGATGGAAGGTTTGAAGGGGTTCGTGACAGAGGATGCAGCCAAGGTGGAGGAAGGAGTGAATTCCCTTGAGGAACTTGCTATACATGTGGCTCACCTAACCATTATAGGTGTGAATTCCCGCAGAATATATATTGTTCATTTTTTGGAAAGAGGCATAGTTATGAAGAGTTTCTGGACTTGTATGAGCATCTTAGTAAGTAGAAAAAGTAAGAAAATAAAGGTGCAGGGATGGTTAGAATCTAGCACATAGTAGAGAATCAAATCATGCCAAAGTTAACACCAGAACCTAGGGTAGGAACAGTCAAGATAACCACATGAGCTAAGGCGGCACGCACAAGAGAGGTTTTGTAACACAAGCTAACAATCACTAGGGAAGAGGTTTTTCATGCTAGGTATCCATATCTAGCTCATCAGAAAGAAGTCTATCAGGAAACTATGAAGGTCCTTAGATGCCTTCAAGGTGAAATACAGGGTTTGAAAGAGTAGTCTCCGAAATTGGAGCATAAGGATACAGAAAAGGCCCCATATGATATTGACGACATCAGAGAGGTATGTAGAACGTTGTGTAGGAGAATATTATTCCTTTATTAGGAAATTGGTTGAAGGGGAATACTCCACATGTGGGAAATGAGACTAGAAGACAAATACTTCATGCAAATCTTCCCCCCGATAGCATTGACTGCGAAAAGGAGATCACTTTGAATGCTATTGTGGATGGGTGGTTGTTGAGCAATATTTTGATTGACACAGGTGTAGAAGTGAATGTACTTACATTGGATGCATGGGTATAAATGGGGAGACCCCCATTGCGGCCATCATCTAATGTATTTTTCATGGAAAATAGAACAAAATATACTCCCATAGGAGTTTTGAAGGATGCATCTATCAGTATACAAGGGTCCAAGTTCACATGAGACTTTGAAGTGTTAGCACTTTTGGAAGTAGATAGCTTCCTAGCTTTGCTTGGGTGCCCTTGGTGTTATGCAAATAATGCTGATTTGAGGTTTAACAAGGGGTATATCAGCTTCGAGAACAAGAAGGGAAGGGTCATAATACCATTGACATATGGGAAATCCATACCATATGTGGAACCTTTAATCAAAGAGGACTTGAATAGAATCTATATACATGTTATTCGGGACCCAGAGGTCAATGAGCCATCTAAGGAAGGAATCCTTCATTGGGAAGATTCTCAGTCAATCAATGATACTACTAGTATTGCTTGTGATAATTGATCTCATGACACTTATGAACTGGTGGGGAGTGAAGTTAAGCACATGGTTACTTGTAAAAAGGGTTTTCACTCTGTCTGGTGTATAGGTCACTCAGTACCCCACTATACTAGATCTGAATATTTGGCTGGATTCTTATAGGGCATGGAAGGAAACTGGGCTGACCAACTGAAAAGATGAGATATGCTATCATCTACTTTGGGCGGGACAGTAGCATCCTGGTAGGTGGTCCATAGGGATAATCTCTTAGAATGGGGAAAGATTGGGACCACCTTATCAACCAGGTTTTCAAGAAGTAATGCACCTACAAAAATTTTCCCTTATCATGGTGATCAACCTACTCAACATCATATCTAGTAGTGTGAGAGACTCTGAACAATAGGATAGGAAGCATTACCACCCTCACTTTAGGTGCATCAGTTTTATTCTACTCTACAAGGTTATGCGCATGCTTGGTATGTATATGGTGAATTAGATCATGACACTGGTAATTGGCAAAATTTGATTGCAGGGATGATCCAAACTTTTGACTTCTTTTCATCTACACTACCAGTGAACAAATATTTAAGCTTTATCAAGTGCTTAACCATGAGAGACAGTGGGAAAGTGGAAGAACTTATTCAGGAATTATTTGGTGAGACACAGACAGGGGCACATTTTGAGGATGAAGAAGATGATATCATACTACTTTAGTGCGCTTCTCTTGAAAATACAAGGGGAATATGGTTTACATAATTGATGATGAGGAAGTTGAGCACTTAGAAGTGGATCATTCACATGGAACATGTGAAGTGTTAGCCAGTGCGAGTGTAGATGCGCATGCATATCATGAACCTATGAAGACAAAAAAGCTAAATATAGGCATAAAAGTTGAACCTAAGGAGGTGATGATTGGGGATTACTGGTCAGAATCAGAAGTAGCAAATATCATAGAGTTACTTAGAGACTATGATGACTTATTCCCAAGTGGATACCATGAACTTAAAGGTGTGCATAAATCACTTGGAGAAATGAAGATAAAGCTCAAGGAAGGTGTGCGCCTTGTTAGGAAGTGACCTTATCGAATGAATCCCAATTTGTGCAAGAAATTAAAGGAGGAGATTGATAAGATGTTGAATTTTGGGATTATTCGATCATTATATGAATCAGAATGGGTCGTTCCTATGGTGATAAGCATAAAAAAGCATGGTAGGATTCAAATTTGTGTTGATTATAGAGAGTTGAATGCGGCATGTGTTACAGATCCCTTTCCTGCACCACTCACAAAAAGATATTAGGAGTGACTGAGAGCGAGATATATTCATTTACAGATGGGTTCTTAGGGTATCATCAGGTTAGGATTGCCCTGAAAGATCAAGAGAAGACCACATTCACTACTGAATGGGGAAGCTTTTCCTATACTGTGATTCCCTTTGGATTAAAGAATGCACCTGTTGTATTTTCAAGGATAGTGGTACAAGCATTCAAGGATTTTATTCACAACTTCTTACAAGTCTATCTTGATGACTGGACCATTTATGGGCTGATTAAGGATCATTGTGACAATCTGTGCTTAATGTTTGAAAGATGTAGATAGTTGAGTATCTCATTGAACATCAAGAAGTGCATCTTTTCTACTCCCTTTGGCATACTTTTAGGACACACTATCTGGAAGGAAGGGTTGCTAGTTGATCCAGTTAAAGTTGCATTCATCGTAGGCTTGAAAGCACCTACTAGTCAAAGTGAGGTGCATAGATTTTTGGGTCATACAAGGTATTATAGGAAGTTTATAAAAGGGTATGCAAAATTTTCCACACCCTTGGAAGAATTTCTCAAGGGGAAAGGTACATTCTATTGGGGGGAGTCCCAGCAGCAAGTGTTTGAGATATTGAAGAAGAAACTTACTACCGCGCCTATCTTGTGCTTTCCTTCATGGGATAAAACTTTTCATGTTCATGTGGACACCTCTGGCATAGCCATTGGTGTTGTCTTAGCTCAATCAGGAGAAGGTATAGTTGATCATCTCATTTATTTTGCTAGTAGGAAGTTGACCCCTACAGAACATAATTATAACACTATAAAGCGCAAATCTTTTTCCATGATCTATGCCTTACACAAATTTCACTAGTATTTGTTGGCCACACTATTTGTGTTTTATACAGATCACATGGGATTGAAGTATTTGGTGAATAATCCTATTTTACAGGGGCGCATATGCTGATGGATACTATTATTTCAAGATTTTGACTTTATGGTTGTGGTAAAACCAGGAAAAAGTAATTCTAGACCAGATCGCTTGTCTAGAATTCAATCAGGAGAAGAGGCACAAACAATAGAAGAGACAATGCCTGATGCATAGTTGTATATGTTATAACGCACACCATCAGAATTAGAGGAAACTGATATCTTTCCAAGGATTGGTATGGCACCAGAAGGCATGAAAGATTTAGAGAAGAAGCAACTTGCTATATACGTGGCACCATTCATGTTAACTAGTGGTGATTTATACAAATTAGGCAGAGATGAGGTGCTATGCCATTGTGTATTGGAGCATGAACAAAAGGATATAATGGAAGAAGCACATGGTGGTACTGCAGGTGGCCACTATGCAGGTAATACCATAGTGTGCAAGATCCTACTTGCTAGTTTGTGGTGGAAAACATTGTACAAGGATTGTAAAGAGTATTGTAAGGCATGTGACCATTGTCAACATCTAGGTCGACTAGGAAAAATAGATGAGATGCCTTTATAACCAATTACAAGTGCATAACCCTTTGAGAAATGGGTGATTGACTTTTTCAGGCCTATTTCACCAGCTACACACAGGACTGGATCGTGCTATATCATCAGTTGTACAAATTATCTTACCCGATGGGTAGGAGCAGAACCTACAAAGGATTGTATAGCGGCTACAGTAGCAAGGTTCTTATGGGAGAATGTTCTTACAAGGTATGGTTGTCCTTTAAGTTTAACAAGTGATAGGGGCACACATTTTTTGAATGAGACAATAATAATTATGTTATATGAGTTTATGGTTTCCCACCATAATACTACAACTTATCACTGTCAGGTAAATGGAACTGCTGAGGCTTTTAACAAGATTTTTAGCCACACATTGACCAAGATTTGTGATGTTGGAAGGAAATATTGGGATGATAAAGTATCTATTGTTCTTTGGGCTTATAGAACAACATATAAGAGATTGAACAAAGCCACACCTTTTCAATTGGTGTTTGGCACAGAAGCTGTTCTTCCTATAGAATTTATGTTACCTTCTTTGTGCATTGCGCACACTGGAGTTCTAGTTGATGAGTAAGCCTTGGAAGAACAGATTGAGAAGATGGTTCAACTAGATGAGCACCGATCCATAGCATGCTGGAGTCAAAAACAAGAGAAAGTGCACCAAAAGGCATGACATGATAGACATATTAGGGATAAGAAACTTGCGGTTGGACAAATGGTACTTTTGTATGATTCCAAGTTTTTGTGCCATCCAAGGAAGCTCATTGTGCATTGGTTGGGGCCATATATTATAACTCATATACTTGATTTAGGTGCTTGGAAGTTAGAAGAAATTGATGGCACAAGGTTGCCCAGTTATTTTAATAGGAGTAGGTTGAAGTCCTACTATAATTAAGTCTTCTTGGTGTTTGTAATAAGGCAATATTGCCAGATAGATTAGGTTTCCCTTTCTACATTCCCTTAATGTGTTTCTTTCATCATCGCTATGCTTTATCAATTTATTTCTTGTTTTTGTGTCATAAGTGCACTTGCACACATGAAGCTAACTACAATATGAAGCATGTTGATGCATAGAGGACTGCACATACTTTTAGTGTGGGGTGGATAGTTGGTGACTCTCAGGTATATGCTATGAAGATTTAATGCTACGGGTGTTGAGAAAGAAGGTTGCTAAGGGTGATTACAAAATATTTCTTCTCCAAGATAACCAAGGACTGAGATAAATGAGGGAAAGTATAATGTGAGGTAAGCAGTGGCCATGGTAACTACCAAGAGATGGTGCAGTGACGAGGTACTCAGGTGCTAGAGCGTGCACTGAAGAGGATTCTGTAACAAAGGGTAAAAAGGTGTGCTAGAAGGTTATAGATTTTGGTGCGAAGATGTACTGCACAGAAATTCCAAAAATGGGGAATAAATGAGGAGAATTTGGTAGTTGGAGGAGTAATTAATGCAGTGAAAAGTGGAAATATATATAAGGACGGGATGCAATTTATTTTTTACCCTTGTGACTATGAGAATTCGACAAAGAGCTATGTGCAAAGAGCCAAGTAAAGCGATTCAAGGTGCGAAGCAAGCGAAGTAGGCATGAAAGACAGATCTATGTATTTGAAAGGCTTGTATCCCCATAGGAGAAGGGCTTGAACAAATTAGAGTGATAGAACATAGCTAGGGTGTGAGATTTCATGATTTTAAATTAGGGCATGGTTGAATCAACTTAGGGTTTGAAGGAAACTAATAAAAACTTACAGTAGAAGGTCTAGAAAACAAAACCCAAAGAGAAGAATGGCTCCAAAGAAGAAAGTAGCACCAGTAAAGGAAAATAAGAAGGTGGTAGTAGAAAAAGAGGAATAGATGGCCTTGGAAATCAATTTTTTAGAGATACAGTACCCTGAGGAAGTAATTGTGGGCCAGGAATGGGATACCCACATATGACAGAGCAAGATAAGTGAGTATAACCACCAGACCAAGGATAACCAGAAGCAATTAGATGACTTTCTCACCTCCCAAATGAACAGATGAACTAAGGATGACATGCCAGTAAATGATGACACTGGGGAAAGGCTACTGAAGAGGATTGGTGTCTAGTAGTTTTATGAGATCCCATACTTTGGGAAATATGCACCATTGTATAGATGGCAAATGAGCTGAGTCCATGAGGACTTTTTCTATTTTGCAAGATGGAGGGTAAGATGGACACCCATTCTTATTTCCATAGTAACTGGATTAAAGGCAACAAGCAAGGATATTAAGATTGACCTAGCTGACAAGACTGTCATTTTGGAGACACATAAAGCACTGAGCTACAAGAAAGGACCACATAGAATGGGCATTGATAAACTACAAAATTCTCCAGTAGTATAGGTAGCAATGCACTTGATTACAAAGTTGAATGACCAAGATCATTGGTCACAAGTTAAATCTATGTGGCTACATGTGGCAAATTACATGTCAAAAGGAGACACTTACAACATTTCCAGCTTCATTACAAAGTAAATAGTAGAGGAAGCGTGTGCAGGAAACAAGATAAGTTTTGGTTATGTTTTGCTAAGTTTGGTATTCATGGAGATTGGGGTACCATATGGCCCAAAAGAGAATATATGGGAATACCTCGTGAATCACAAGTCTATGACTGAACGATTCAACAAGTATCTATGCAAGGGGTCTACCCAAGGAGTTTCCTTCGGTTCTAGGGAAGTAGGCACAGTTTGTAGTCTACCAACACTTTTGTATTGTATGCTTTCTAATGGTAGATGGGTCATGGAGTCCTTGGTGTAAACTACATTACACATTTTCCGTATGATATTTCCAAGCTTCAGTTCATTGGTTCACCAACACACAAAGGTTAGTATTTAATGTAGATAAGATGGACTATGAATACCACACCTTGCGAAAAACATATGGATATCTAGGGAAGAATGCATACAATGAGAGTATTATCTTAGATATTTTGAGCATTAAACCAGAGACACTTGCCATTTTGGATATAAGGGCCATGCTGGTATACCTTCAACTTAAGCTAAAAATGGAAAATAACAAGTATGTGGAAAACACATTTGCACTTCTAGGGCCACTGAAGGGGAAGCATACCATGGAGAATGTCCCGGCACCTAGGCCTTTTGAACCCAAGAAAGATGATGAGGAAGAGGATGAAGATCATGAGGATAACATTGGCTTGGTGTGGAGGAGGAAGTAGCCATCTGGCCGAAAGGAGGAGTGCGCGACGACTTCACAGGGAGAAGGAGTTACTGGGGAAGAGTAGGGTGACCAAAGATTTAAGAAGGTATTCAAGTGCATAAGGGCACAAGGGGAAACCTAACAAGTAAATGATCTAGAGGAGAAGAAAAGAATAAAACTCGGGTTAGGTGAGGAAGCAGAAGAATCTGAGGAGAAGGTGCCCTCATCTCTAGTAGAAGAGGAGCCTCAACAGGAGGAGGAGAAAATGGTACGAGGAGAAGGGGAACAATCAGAGGCCACAAAAGAAAAGGGTGAGGATAAATATAGTATTCCTAACCTTGATGCATCCATTCCAAGAGGGTCTAGATCCTGTTAAATAGGTGAGGATGTCAAGGCACATATAATGGGATATGCAAAAGACCCAAAGATGATTGTTCATGCTTGGTTCCAGAGCACCATCGATAGAAGGATCTATTCAGATGGGTGCTCATGGACGAGGGCAAGGTGACACTTTATACAAGGAAGAAACTTTCATGGTCAATGTAAACACATATGTATGAGCCAGACGTTGATGTCAGTGAAGAATCATGTGTGTCAAGATGATTGAAGAAGGCACCTAAAATAAGGCACCTAACAATCAATCCAACGGTGATGAAAGATGAGTAGGTAAGTAATTCTATAGTAAAGGTATATGCTGAAGTAGTAAGAAGAAATGTTGATAAATCTTCTACCATTAAAGCACTGATAGAGAAGCTAAAAGCCAAGGATGTGGAGATAGCGTGCCTAGTGTAGGAAAAGGACCTCATCAAGAGAAAATATGACACTTTTGGTAGTATGGTGGAGGAAATTGGAGATGATGTCCTAAAGGTATGTCCTTATTTGGAATCCCAAGTACCAAAATAATTCCCTTCTGCGATGCACTGCGTAAAGACAATGATAAAACTAGTATTGGAGGATGAAAAGGTACACATGACAAATCAGCCCAAGGACCCCATCGAAGAGGCAGAGAAAGTGCAAGCTGCAGTAGCAAGAACGATTGCTACTTATAAAGGCCTACTGCAAGCCATTCATGAATAAATGAAGAAAGGTAATCATGCACTAATGATATGCACAACTATAGATGCGCTGATCATGGTAAAAAAAATTGGAGAAAGATAGTGAAGTGTAAAAGGCTATGAAGGATGTAACCCTAGGCTGTGCTAAACGATTAATCTTAGTGAAGCAGAAGTGCAAGACACTAGCTGCAGCACATGCACTACATAAGGAAAGGTTAGATGAGCTTGGAAAGCTCATTTCTCAAAAAATGGATATATTGGAAGGGGTTCAAACCTCTATGTCAAGCATAATGCTTATGATACAGAAAGAGAAGGGAAAGCTAACTATGAGTGAGCTAGAGTCCATCATTGTAGATGTGCCAGAGAAGGCAGGAATGGTGTTGACAGAGTGGGAAAAATTAGAAGTAGATATAAAAGAGGAATATCCAGATTTACTACTTCAGAATGAAATGGAGGAGCCTGAGGCTTGGGCAGTTTTTGTTGTGTATACCTTATTCAAAATTCTTTATTCAACCATTCTTTATTTATCCATTCTTTGTGTAAGTTTTGGGCATCACCATTGTTGGGGTGACAATGAGATTAGTGTGGGGTAATGTTGATAAGAGAAATAACTTATTAGAACTCACACATAGAGTTTGCGCGGGAGAACAACACAAGAGCAAAGGCACGAAGGTATAGGAAGTCGTCGCACATGGAGGTGTAGAGTCAGACTTTCGAGACTTAGCCAATTTTGGAGATCAGGGCTATTTTTAGAGGTTGGCATGCGGAGCACACAAAGTTATGCTGATACTTTCGTGCCACTCTTCATGGAGATTTCAAAGAGCATTTTAAATCACTCTTGCATGAACATAAGCTAAGAATAAATCCAGCACTATAGTTAACTATCAACGATCTATAGATAGCATACTTGCATGTATGGCTATACTTGTAAAAGACATGTGGCTATTGTTAGCATGTGGCCTATTTTGGTAGAGTTAAGTGGTGAAGGGCTAGTCCCCCACCTCATATATATGTAATGAATTACTTAGTAAGAGATAGACAGAGACACATACTACTTTGAAGGGTTAGAGATACATGAGTGCATGAGACTGGATAATTATAACAGATCCATGTGTGCATGTCTGGTATTGTATAAAGCTTTTGTACTATTGGTATGATGAATCTATGAAAAATATTGTCTGAACAACAGTGTCTGATATGTTTGTCATTGTATACTATTGTTATCATGATGATTTATACTTAAGTGCTTATATATCTGGTACGGTGCAATGATGTATAGATGGATTAGTTTCTAAATATATTTTTGTTATACTACTTCATCATGCTACCATTCTACTACAACAACCCTAAAGAGGGACCTGATACCTTTGTGCACTTCGGGTGAGCACTCAGCCTAGGCTGAGTGATGTGCCAACGTGACTAGGTGTTATCTGAGAATTCTAGGCTACATCAATGTTCAAACTTTACACAATGATGCAAAGTGGAAGGTATGCAACCCATGAAACAAATCTGGGGTCTACTAAGAAACAAGTTATATTGGAATTCCCCCTCCAAGATGTAAAATAATTCTGGGATAGTGCGGGGTCCCATGCGAATGTGGAGGTGATAGCATCATTGAATGAACACAACATGACAGGATGTTTATGCATGCAATTGTCAGGTATGCGCGGGATTAAATGATATTAATACTATCATCCCCATCAATCATTACACTTCATACACATATATCATTGATGTGGAAAAAGATGAAGATGGTTAAGTCTGGATCATCCATTTGGTGTGGTGCAATCTCTTCCTCTGAGAAGCTAAGGGATGCTACTTGGTGAGTAAGGTGTGGTGTGGATAAAGGTGGCAATTTTGTGAGAGAGGATACATGATGGGGTGTGATAATGGAGGCTATAGGTGTAGGGTCATTGGGTAAAACCTCAATAGATTGAAGAACCTCCATGATAGCTTGATGATGGGTTTCTGAGGTTTGGATGAAATCATATAAGGACATTTTGAGGGGAGATTGGTGGAATTGTTTAAGCATGGTGTGATGTGTTACCCCATTAGAAATAGGGTATGTGGGTCAGTGGATAGTAATCTTAGGTGTGGGCACAAATGGTATGTTGCGTATAGGATTAGTTATTGGGTCAGTTGCCTTTTCTGTGCCCTTATCCTTTTGAGCACAAGTAATAACGTGGATCATGTTGATCTGAGGGGAGTTAGCAAATGGAGAAGATGTAGGGTGAGTGGTATAACGACATGATGGGAAAAAACTACCTAAGGAGAAAAACCCTATGATCTGAGATGGGTGTAACAACATTTGGGTGATGGTGTGGCAAGTTCACTGATGTGAACCATGTTAATTTCAAATCTTGGAGGTGGTTCTAGGAGCTTTGGTGGTGGAGGTCATGGTTTTCGAGTGAGAAATGAAGGAAGGACTATGGGAATGGGTTTCAGTGAAGTAGTGCCCTCTTTGAGAAGGTCGTCCTCATCAAAGTTGGCTTCCAGAGGAGACAACTAGATAAGGACGGTTTTTAAGGCCTTGCAGTTCTCCACATCGTGCCCTGACACATGATGGTAGGCACAAATTTTAGTGTCATCAAACCCTTTTGGCTTGGGTTTGACGGGTTTGTAAGGTCTGAGTGGTGGTAATGTGATAACATAAGTCTCAAGGAGGTTGGTTAAATTTTTTTCATAGGACCCCACTAGTGGGTCGCAATGAGAGGTGAAAGTGGGTTTGGGTGTAGGTATGACTGATTGTTGAGGAACAGTCCTTGTTGGAAAGGGAATAGGTCGAGCTATGGTTTTGGGTGCTGGCATTGTCTTGGGTGTCAGTTGTGTTTATCTAGGTAGGGGTGTGGTAGATGAATGGGTAGGAGGGTGTGTGGTTGTTTTAACTACCATATTGGGAGGTAGCAGAGTTTTGTCTTTGGGTTACACCTTCTTGGGTAAAGGTGATATGAGTGCATGGGATCTAGAAGGTAAAAAAGACAGGGGAAGAGGATGAGTTACCCAATGGGATAAAGGGGGTGTTGTGAAGGTATATGACATTGGTCACGCAAGGGGTGTGAGAGACAAAGACTGAAGTGTAGTGGGTAGTGAAAAATTTGCAGAGAGTATTGGGGGTATGAGTGATAAAGATGTTGCAGGTGTAGATGTAAGTCGTGTCAGGAACTTTGTTAGGTTATAGGTTTGTGAGGAAGGAGTGGGCTATTGTTTATTTGGTTTATTGATGGGTGGAACTTTCTTAACCATGTTGGGAAGATAAGGTCCTAAGACGGACGGGACCGGTGCAGGTGTGATTGGCGTATCCAGAGTATGAGTTCTATGGATTTGGTTCTTTTTTTTGGGTGACAGAGTAGGTGTGGTTTTGACTTTGGAAGATGTAGATAAATCTAGTTTGATAGGTGGATGAATAATGTTGGTGGTTGTGGTGACCCCTAAGGTAGTGATAGGTTTAGTCGAGGAAGATGATGTATGTGTGGGTTTGGATTTAGATGTAGGTTGGGTTATGGGTAAGGGTACATGTTGAGTTATGATGGGTGTCATGGAAGAAGTTGTGATTGACGTGGTTGTGTTCAGTTGAATTGGTCGAAATATTTTTGGGTAGATAGTGGAGGTATCAGCAAGTGACATATGCATCTGTGTTGAGACAGTAAGAAAAAGGTGCCCCCAAAGTAAGGCCCGATCCACATAATCTAAGTGATTAGCCAAACGTGAGAATAGCACATCTGTAGGTGGATTTGATGAGGACCTAATGGCTATTCCCATAAAATGTGTCTTAGATATGGGAAATTTGTTAGCTTCAGCTTCTGTGGGTAAGAGAGCCAAAATTAGGTTTGTAGGATCTTGAGCAACTGAAGGAGAATGATCACCTAGAGGAAAAGGTATCTCTACTGGGTCTGTGGTAGGGGGTGGAGATGATGGGTGCTCCTCTATAGGTGGAGGAGATGGTGGGAGATCCTTTGTGGGTGGAGTAGGAAAACAAGTCTCCTTCATGAAATGAAGAAGTATTGTGGGTGTCGGTTCCCTAAGTGGAGAAGGTAAAGGTGAAATGGTCTCGATGTGAGTGGAAGGATCCTCCATAGGTGAGAAAGGAGGTGAAAGGTGTTCCTATGTGGGTGAAGGAATAGGGGAGGTTGGTTCTGATGTGGAAGGAGGATTGCAGGCTAGAATCTCTTCTATGGAAGGAATATGGGGTAATTTGGAAGCAAAAGATGCATCACTGAAAATAGCGTGGACCTCGCGGGTATGGGTATCATGAGTTGAGGTCTCAACGATGTGATAAGACGAAGGGGCATGATTGGGAAATGGTTTCTTGAAGATGTGTAGGTTTTGGTTGGTAGGTTCATTTGGATTATCCATGGTTAACTCACCTATCTTGAGCATTTATTGGACAATGTTTTTGAAAGTGGTGCAATTATCGTCACTATGACCGTTTACATGATGATAGTTGCATAAGTCATGTTATTTATACCATGTGGGCATGGGGCAAGTATGGTCAAAAATATTGTGTGGTTTTATAGGTGGAAGGGTGACGGCCCCAGTGTTGATAAAATTTTCTAAGATAGAAGAGTAAGGCTCCCCAATTGGGGTGTATTTTTGTCGTTCTCGTCTGAGTTGAAAAGTCTAGATGGGTGAGAGATTAGATGATGGGGTAGCCTGATTTGATGGATGAGCCAGACTTAATTTGAGTACCACTACATTACCATTGCCCTTGGCATTTCAATAATTATTCTACGTTTTGGAAGAAGAAGAAGTATCATTCGACTTGAATGCAAAATTTTTACTATGTAATTGGATTTTGTTCTCTTTGATGGCCCGAATCTCTAACTTTCGTGCCATGGTGAATGCTTCATCAAATGTTTAGAAAGTTTAAACCTATAGGTTCAGTGAGATATGTCTAGCATAAGCCCATGTGAAGAGTTTGATGAGTTCTATTTATGGCGGTTAGAAGGTGAGCTGATTAATCAGGCTACGCCAGCAAACGACAAAATCTATGATCGATTCATCCTCATACTAACACGTGGAGTATAGGTCATTCATGGTAACCTTCTTGATGATATTGATGGAGAAGTGATCTAAGAAGACTTGGGATACTTCATTAAATGAAAATATAAAGTGTCTAGGTAACCCACTATACCAATCTAATACAGGTCCAATCAGAGACATGGGAAAGGTCCTTAAGAGTAAAGCATCATCGTGAGCGATTAAGTAGCACCCATTTTTGAATGATAGAAAATGTTGTTGTGGGTCTTCCTTGCTATTGAAGTGGTTGAATTTAGGCATCTCCCAATGCATGGGTTATGGATGAATAGGAATGGATGGATGGGCTCATTGTAAATTTCATCATAGGTGAAAGTATTGCGGGAGCTAGAAACTGGTGCCTCTAATTTTTACATCTTGTCCATCATCAATTTGATTAGTTCATTGGTAGGTTACGATGATTGGGTTCCTCCTGTAGTGTGCAAGGGTTGGTTTTTGGCATATAATGGGGGTGGCATTCAATATATGGTGTTTTCGTGTAGGTTGATTGAGAAGAAGGCAGTGAAAAATGAGGTACGTACCCAGAGTGAATAATAGATGAAATGGGAGGTTGCTGGTAGTATGTATATAGAGATGGAAGGTTCATGGTAACCCTAGTGGTAATGGGGGCTAAAGATTGTGGAATGAAAAGGACCACATTCTAAAAAGGGGTAGAGGTCACCAATAATGGAGGTGGTAGTGTAGCTATGGGTATATGTGAGACATTAGGGGCAGATGAGGTTACGTTTTGGGTGGTTTCCAAAGGTATGGTGGATGTGGTGGGTGTCACGAATATAGCAGATGTGACAGTCATAGCAGGTATAGGCCCTAGCTTCAAAATGACTAGGGGTAAGGTAGATGTAGGAAACGTAGAGCTAGTTGGGGCTGATGCAGGAATGGGAGCGAGAGTAGGAGGGATAGATATGGGCATGCCATATATCAACTGACTTGAGGCATCTCAGGTAGATGAGTGGGAAAGATAAAACTTCAAGGCGATAGGATTTTGGTCAAGGATTCATGTGAACTCCTCTTCTCCGGTAGCAATAGTGATAGGTTGGATAGGATCCATGGCGGGTGATAAACTGGAAGGTGGTGAAGGAATAGGTGGGAGTGGTTAACAACTTGTGTGGAATACGAGTGTGCTTGCTTATCTTTGGGTCAGCACCATGTTAACTAGTACTGATTAGGTTAGGTCGCTTCTCTGTAAATGACACAGAAAAATAGTAGGAACAGGTGAAATAGGTGGTAGAAAGTGGACTAGGTACCAAATGTTGACTGGAAAATGACACAAACTAACTGATTCTGGTTATGGTAAATTGACACCGGTCACAGGTAATCATGGTCGGTCACTATGGGAAATGGATAGTAAGTAAAAAAAAGTTGTAAGGTCAAATCTGATAGGTATGCAAAACCTAATGAGTTTTACAAGATCAACAGGAATGATAATAGTGATAAGGACCCTAAAAAGTTGAAGAAGGTGAATAAATGTCCTTTTGGGTAGGTTAACCAAAATGACAGTTAACCGACACCAGTTGGGTATAACTGACGAGAGTCAGGGGGTAACCAATGATGGTCGTTGGACCAACACCAGTCACTATGAAATTTAAACAGTGATGAAAGGAAATTGGTTGTGAATTAAAATTTGCTGTGGAATCAGACCCAAAATTATGAGAATTATGAAAATATAGTCTATGAACCCTCAGATGAAGCTGGAATACACCAACTATGACGACGATCATGCAAGGATAAACAAAAAGAATGAAGAATGTGAACTCTCACCTCAAAATGCAAGCCAAGTAGAAACACTAAGAAAAATGTGATTTTAAGAGTTCCTTTTCTATTATGTTTGCTATTTAAGGATTGACTCATGAACTATACAATAAAATTTATTGGTGAGGATGGCTTTGTACAAATAAGGAAATCTAAAAGGTGAGGTTGTAGGTATGTTATGGTGGGGGTGGGCTTCACTCTCAAGTATGACTCGACAGAGCAGTAAGCTGGGGATTACCTGTTAATCCTCAGATCAGTCTGATCATTGACAGGTGTTCCCAGGAAAGATGTTTTTTAAGAATATGTATTTGTTTTGAATTTGTGAAGTGTGAAAAGACTCATAGAGAGAGAGAGATGTGCTTTCTATGATTCGTTTCTCAACCATCAGCTGGGAATGACTTCCAGCATATAGGTTGCCCTAAATTAATGTGAGCTAATGTGATTTATTAGACTGTAATACACTTATTTTAAGACAAAATCGAAATATGAAGTTTGATGACACAAATGGATGAATAGGAAGAGGGATGCTCTTTCACTAAAATGCATAAAACAAGAGAAAATTATTATTTTTAAGTATACCAAAAGAAAGGTTTCTTATAGAGTAAATAGAAAGAAAAAGAGGGTTACCAAGGAAGAAAATTAATGTATATGCTTTTCAGAAGGGAAAAAAACACACAACTTTTCCTAGGAATGAATAAAATGCAAGGAACCCCATATGGGTCCCACCAGGCATGCCAAAATGTTTCACCCAATTCTTAGACATTTCTTTGAATATTGAAAAAACAGATAGGGTAATGGGTGTAGGAGAAATACTTGTTGGAATGCTGGTTGCTAGGTTGTTGTGTGTGTATGACTTTTGAATCCACAGCTGATAATGAGAGCTTCCTTTTGGCTAGGAGGAACTACCTAAAATGAAACACAAGACCACCAAATAAAATTTAAACAATATGTGCAGTGAACTACCTAGCGTGTACTAGATCTGGGAGGTGTGATACTTCCTAGTTGGCTGTCAGTCCATTATTTAAAACAATTTGATGTTGGAAATGAAGTAAATCCTTTATAATTAAAATAATTTAGGCATATCATTTTTTAAAAAAATAAGAAAGATCTAATCTAACAGGCTAGGTCAAAATAAGATCTGAAGGTCAAGTTAGTTCTGGTTCTCTGCAGGTCTGACAGAGGTCTTAGGAAAGTCACAGGTGGTTAAGAGTGATGTGAGAATAGATGGGGTAGGTTGCTATTTTGGGTTTTATAGGTAAATACAAAGACTGATGCTGGTTAAGGGTGACCAACAACGGTTAGGGAGAACTAGTGCTGATTATTGTGGAAAACTGAGAGTGCCACAGAATGAGCTTTGGGTCTCCCTTGTGATTGCACAAAGGACTTGGTTGGCCGGAACTAGGTATTAGGCTATTGGGATGGGGTTTGGTAGGGTTTTAATGGGTATATGGAGGGGTAAGTGTTAAAGGAGGTAAATGGCTAAGAGAACAAAATGATGACAATATAATGATGAAATGAAGGAACCAGAGGAGTAAATTATTCTACTTACTTGAAATCTAGTTCTACATGCTTGTGAGTGCTAGATGAAGGTGCCGACAAGAGGTTAAATGTTGTTGAGGATCACCAAATGTCAGAAATCTCTTACATTGGCTACATGTGCATTCCCTTTTTCTTGGCTGGATCAAATTTGTGCTGGGGTGGGTGCTGGATGATTGTTGGATGCCTGTGCAAGAGAAAATGCTTGATCTCCTTCCTTGCATGCGTGTTCCCCTGGAAACTTTCTCTAAAAATATGTGTTATCTCTCAGGAAAATTCCCAATGTTTTCCAACTTCCAAAATAAGGTTTTTTGGGGGATTAAAAGGTGACCAACAGTGGTTCTAGCTTAACCGACGATAGTTAGGGGTATCTGGTGTCGGTCAAGGCAGGATTTCCTAGGTTAACTAAACTAGGTAGATCCCCTTGATTTTCTGGGATCTCATGTTGTTTACTCATAGATCAGACTAGAAGCTTCTTTTCAACATGTGGGAATGTGGTTAGAGGGAATGTAGGCATTGATTTTTTAGGGTTTGGGAAAGTCTTAGTTAGTTATAGCAACTTACTAAGAATAGGTCTTAGGGTGAGTTGGCTTGGTGAGGTGTCTACGTGAGGTGTAACTGTGGGAATTATTTAAATTAGGAGATTTAAATAATAAATATTATGAGGCTAGTAAATTAATTTAATTAAACTAATTAAATTAATATTAGTGGTGTGAAGGGGGCCATGGCTAGGTGAATGTGATGAAGGTACTTATTTGTCGATGGACTAAAGGGGAGTGTGACCTAATTTTAGTGTCTACATTTTTCCCCTTTATTTGTTGAGGAACCCAGGGTACGATGGTATGGATAACTGAGGCGGGGATTAAACCACAAAGGCATCTTACTATGTGGGTTAAATTCCTTGACAGGTGGAAGTGTAATGACAAAAATTTGTAGTAAGTGTTGAATGGTTTCCACATATAATTCAATTGATACATTAGTATATGTATTTTCTTGGTAATCCTTTAACGTAGATCTTGATGAAATTTCTTGGGGTGTGGTTGTATGAACTGTCTTGGAGGATTGCTTCATGTCATTCCACAATTTTGATTCGAATCTCGAGGGAATGTTGGATGTTTTTTATTTTGTTTGGTGGAGTGATTGTGATGCCTTAGATGGAGATTGATGTTGTCCCAAAATAGATGATGTATATTTGGTATTTGTTGGTGAAATGTCTATCTTCTTTTGGGGACACACAAAATATCATGTGGAATTGTACTAAGGATCTTAGATTTGGATGGGAAAGGAGCATTCTTAGAAGGGATGATATTGATTTTAGTCAAAGGATCTAAAGGTTGTGTTGTAGTTGATATGGGTGAATATCTTAGTGTTTTCATGGTGATGTCCGACGAAGGTTGGTTTGTTGTGGAGGCATCAGTAGATGAGATGAGAGGGTTATTTGAAGTTGTTGTAAGTTGCAGTTCTGTCCAAGATTCTGCAAATGATGTGGAAGAAGAGGATGATGTGTTTGGCACGATTAGAAGGGTGGAAAGAGGAACTGAGAGAGAATTAATAGATGATATGATAGGTAAAGAGGGAATAGATGTGGATGGGGGAGTGTTAGGAAACCCAATGGATGAGGATGTAGAAATATGAGTTATATTCATTGTGGATGGGGAAGTATGTTCCCCCTGTTTGAGGAAATCATCTTCCTGAATGAGGTCATAGATGATGGTCTGAAAGGCCCTACATTGCTCAATGTATGGCCCGGAACACAATGATAGGCGCAAATGCAATTGGGATTGAACCATGGAGGTTTACTACTATAAGGATCCCAATGTCTAATAGGAGGAAGCATGATCGTAGAAGTTTGAATTAGATGTTGAAGGATGTCTGCGTAGGATCCAATCGAAGTGTCAAAAAGAAGGTAACTCTTATGAGTTTTAAGATGGTGTTTTGGCTTGGATTTAGACGTGGAAATCTGGGATGTCGATGTATAAACCGGTATAGATGTTGATGATGGGGATGGATTGAATTGTGGTTTTAACGTTTTAGTTTCAGTTTTAATGTTAGTTGATGATTCAAGGTCACTTGAACCAGACTGAGAAGGTACTCGAATAACTTTGATGGAGAATGAAGGATCCTCTTTAAAATATTCTTCACTTGGAGGTGACATGGTTGTGGAAGTGTGTGAAGAATGAGGGGACATTTGCATTTGAATAGATGAGGTCAACAGTGCAGATGTTGAAGTGGAGGGAATAGACTAGTTTGAATTGGGAAAGATGTATCCTTCCTTAATGAAGTCCTGAACAATGGCTTGAAATGCTCTGCAATGTCTGATATCATGTCCAGGGGTACGATGATATGTGCAAACAAGGATAGAATTAAACCACGGTGGCTTCTTACTACCGGGTCAAATTCCCTAATTGGTGGAAGTGTGATTGTAGAAATTTGTAACAAATGTCAGAAGACCTCTGTATATGATTCAAATGAAACATTCAGAGGTGTTGTGTCTATGTAGTATCTCTTGGATTTTGGAGGAGGGGATGTTTGAGATAATTCAGATGTTGAGGAAAAAAATTGAGTATGTTCATGTCTTGATGGCTGGAATCCAGTTGTGATTTTCATAGTGTTGGATGATTTTAGTTGAAGGGATTTGGGGTTGGATTGTTTAGAAGAAGGAATATTATTTTCCTTTATAAGGGAATTTTGAGGTAATATTTGAGAGATTTCATCCTTGGGAGGAATGACAATAATTTCTTTTGGAGGATCTAGAGGTGGTACTGATAGAGGTGTAGGAAGAAATATTCGTTCATTAGAATCTAAGGAAAGTGGAAATGGATTTGGTTGCACTTATGTAGTAGAAATATTATTTGCAATTGAATCCATTTGAAGTTCTTTCAAAGGTTCTTCAAATGATGTAGGGGGGAAGGACAATGTGGATGTGGTAAGTCCCAGAATTGGGATTGGGTCTATGGTTGGCATTATGGATAAAGATGGAATAGATGTAGATGATGTAATGTATGGGGTATATTCAGAGATGGAATCAATGGTGGATGTGGGAAGAGGTGTTGAGGTGAACGTAGATAGGACCGAGGTTAGTGTGGGGGTGAGGGTTAATGGGTTAAAGAAAGGGGGAGCTTCTAGTGAGGTAGGTATGGTGATTAATGAAGAAGGAATATCTATGGATAGAACTGAATTTATACCTACAGTATGTATAGTATTTATGGTGTGGGCATTGGGAACTTGCAATGTAGAAGTAGTGGTGGTTTGACTTATTGATGTGGGAGTATGGTTTGGAAATGGTTTTTTAAAAATATCTAGTGGTTGATTATGTGAAAATTTGTATTATGTACTTGGATATCTCCTTGATTGATGAGTATTTTGACTAAATCCTTGAAATTTTGACATATCTCTATGTTGTGTCCTCGAACTTGATGGTATTTATAGTAATGGTCCTCACGATACCATGTAGGTCTCGGTCTAGATTCGTCAACTGGTTGGATAGGTGGAAGCTTGATCAAATGTCGTTGTTATTAATTTGTCAAAGATGGTGTTGTATGATTCTCCTAAGGAGTATAGGTGGGCATTGGTCGTGTGAATCGTTGTTGGGCTATTGTAGTAGATATCAGTGTAGGAGATGGTTTGAAAATGACAACATTGGTAGTTGTCTTTGACTTATCATTTGATGTGGATGGTCTGACAAATTCTGTTTTGGGCTTATTTGTCTTTAATTTTAAATGCCCCTGTTCTATGGCACGTGTCTCAAGCTTGCAGAGCCATGGTGAAAGCTTCTTCAAAAGTGTGAAATGATTGGATTTGCAAAGTCGATGAAATATGCTTAGCGCAAGAGCATGCAAAGAGCTCGATGAGGTCAGTTTGAGGAAGTGGAAAAGATAATTAGTTTATAATATTGTGCCATCATGCGATGAAATCCGTGATGGATTCATCTTCGAATTGGTGGATGGTATACAGATCGTTGATGGTTATTTTACACATAATATTAATGAAGAAATGCTAAAGAAATAATTGTGCAAGATGAGAAAAAGAAAATATGGAGTATTGGGGAATATTATTATACCAATCTAGGGCAAGGCCTGCCAAAGACATGGGGAATGTATGAAGCATCAAATCTTGGTCGTGCGCGATGAGATAACATGCATGTTTAAATGCTCGGAGATGTTGTTGAGGGTCCTCCTTGTTGTTAAATTTGGTGAACTTTGGAAATTCAAAAGTGTGGAGGATATGGTTTCATGGACACGGATGGATGAATGGTTTCATTACATATTTTTTCGTAAGATAATGTAACTTTGGACCCTAACGTAGAAGAATCTAGGTTGGCTAACTGACCTATCAATATTTGCATGGGATCATTAGGAAGTGCCTGTTGAGAAATGAAAGGTGGTGGTTGGACTTGCATATGCATGGGTGTCTAAGGAACTTGGTATGGGTGAGTGTAAATTATGGGTTGTGGTTGAGGTGGAGGTTGATAGAATGTGTGTTGGTGGGAAACAGGGGCATGGTATGATTGTTGAGATTGTGTAGGTTGTTGAGGTAACTGCTGAGTGGGGATATGGGTATAGATGGGTTGATAGACTGGAAGTGACACTACATGTTGCAAAGGTATCATTGGAGGAAGTTGAGAAGTAAGGGTATAGACCTGTGATGTAAAAGGAATTTGTTGTTCAGATAAGGGATTTGACACATGGGATGGTTGAATGATAGTACCAGTGATAATTGGGGTTTTCATAGTGATAGGGATGGTAGTCACGATAGTCGTGTTGATGTGAGGAAGATTGGGCGGAATGGGCGTGACTACCTGGGTGGTCTAGTGTGCCGATGGGTTGGTGGAGGATGAAGCAAAATCATGTAAGGCCATGGACTGAGGAATTTCAAAACTAGTACTATAAGGATAGACCTGCTGAAGTGGTGGGCCATCCAGAGGAAGGTGTATGTATCTTCTTAAGAGATAATCTTGAAGGGCCACAGGGTTGGCATCAAGAATTTTTCTAAATTATGGGTCCCCAAGAGGGAAGACGGAAGTACCAATAGGCTCTGATCTGATAGAGGGTAGAGTGGCCCGCTTGGATGAGATGGATTGGTCTAATATCGAAGCATGACTGACTGGTACCAGGTAAGATAAATTGGTAAGAGAATGGGTATTTATGGGGGCCTTGGAAGAGACATGGACGATGAAGCCACTAGGATGCTTATTAGATGAGATGAAGCATTATGTGAAGTGGGGTTGTGTTCCATTTTCTTCGTACTACATTGAGTGCTTACTGGCATGAAAATTGTTATTATACGAACCAAACAAGTAAGGCACACAAAAAAAAAAAAAAATTGTTTTTGTTTTGATTTTGATTAAAAAGAAAAGATTAAAAAAATGGTTGTAAGAGGACCTAGAAGGAGGTGAACTATGTTTGGTTTTGGGTAAGTTATGGCTGGGAAATGTCTGAAATGGTTTTTTGTTGGGTGATCAAATCCCAATCAGTGAACCAGGTGCAAGGAATGTTTCAGTGTGTTGATTAGTTTGTGAAGTTTCAGGCAGTGTGTGATGATAGGTGTGATGCAAAAAGTTAAACCCCTAGTTACACTATGTGAGCAGGCAGAATGCACGGGTTCGTTTTACTCCAAATTCAAAAGATGAAATTCAATCTTGAAAATCACCCAAGGAAATGAAAGTACCATGTAGAAAAGAGGAAATAGGAAAAAATGGAGAATACTTGTATATAGTTTTTCCTTTTTATCTGACAATTGAGCTAAGTGTAAGATTTAAGAAATCTAGAAATCACTTTTTGTCGTATCTAGGTAAACGATATTTGAAAACAATAATCGCCAGTGATTGGGAAGGATCCAAAGACCTTATGACTACAGATGAGGTTGACAAGAGGTGATTTGTGATGTGGTTTGAGTTTAAGACTTAATCTTTGGCAGTGTAATCCTGTAAAAGAAAATATGACAATTAGTGAATATGACCCAAAAGAGATAAAAAGAATAAATAAATTAGAATAAAAAAATTATCGGGACTATTCGAATACAAGTTAAATTATAAATTAACGATGAAATAACTATGATTAAATAATGAACAGATGATGATCGTAACTCCCAAATAAATACTTAATGCAAACCGTATCACCAAAAGAAAAACACTACATTCAATATAATAAATTACAACATGTATTAAGCAAATAATGACCCAACCTATGACTTATACAAATATATGAATAAAATAATAATTAGGCTCATATATGATAAATGATGTTATCAAACCCGATGTGAATATGTATGGTGTATTTATTTAACAACTCTATTAAATTTCATAAATAAATGTTTATTAACTAAAATATAGATTTATACTAATGAAATATAAAATTGGATGTTAATAGCTTATAAATGACAGTAAGATGTTTAATCGATGATACAAAAAGAAGGAAATATCTTATCTAAATTCATTATTAACACATCCTTATCTACTTTTTGATATTTTACAATTGATCCTAATGCACATGAACATGGGATTTTACATGTATGATGATCACACAAAATCTAAATGAGAAATATATAACTGGCCATTATGTTCCAAGCAGATTTTATTTGTTATAGAGAATTGTAGACCAATTGCCATAGAGGGACTTCACTTTTTATGCCACAGAGTTTGCATGAATTTTAAACTAATATATTCTAATTATCCAAATCTTATAAGCCAGCGTCGATATATGATTAAAATTGAAAGTCAATTGCTATAATGAGACTATGCAATTGCTAGATTTAACTTTAATACTGCACAACATTGGCTATCAACGATGTGTTTTGAAGAATTGTAATCCATTCACTAGATAGAGACTATATAATTACTACATATAATGTCGGTATGTATCTGGGTAGGAATCATTCGAAAGTAATCAAGCATTGGAATCATCAGAGTCTTTGTCGGGGATATATGTACGTAGTAGGACGTAGCCCTTCACATATACAATGACATAGTGAGAATCATAGAAAAATATAAAGGTAAATATGTAATTGGTTGTAAGTTCTCCACGTGGGATTTGTAAATGTGTTCTAAAGAATCATAAATCGATTGGTATAAAATGCAGTCGATATACATAAATCTTACGTGAATTGAAACTACGCTAGAAATAGTTGAAAGTATTAAGCAGTGGAATGAAGAACAAGTTCTTGGAATCCAAGTTGAGGAAAATCCCATGGAAGATGTGATAGTGAGGGGACTATGTGGTGAGTGGAGAAGATGTGTCTTAATTGGATGAGGGGATCTGTGTGAATAGTTGGATGATTGGGTGTTTCTTGGAGTTGTGGAGAGATCTCGAAGGATTAGAGACGTGGGAGAGGAAGATGGCATTTCATGAGAAATATGAGTCTGCATGGGGACAAGGTGGAGTGAGGTGGACAATGAGGTAAGTTGATGGGAGTGGCTGAGTGGAGGGGAGTCAGAATGGAGAGAGGAGGTGGATAGGTGGAATGGAGATTGAGTGGGAGACAGGAAGATGAAGGGGTATGTGGGAGTGACACAGAGAGGATGGGTTGTTGGGAGATGAAGTGAAGTATGGATGTTGGATGGGGAGATGCATGGAAATATGATTCTACGTGTGTGGGGAGAGAGTGGAGTGAAAGGTATGAGTGGATAGTAGACAGTGGGAGAAATGCATGGGATTGTATGAGTCAAGAGGTATTAAGGATAGGTAAGTGTGAGAAGGGAGGAGCGGAGGGTATGAGTGGGCTCAGTGAGGAGAAGGGTAGGTTGGTTAGGGGAAATAGGGAATAAGGTGAAGATGGGGTAGGGTAGGGTAGGGTTAAGATGTTTATATATATATATATATATATTTACTTTTAATTAATTAGTTGTTATTATTATTACATTACACACAACACACACACACACACACACACACACACACACACACACACACACACACACACACACACACACATATATTATTAACAAATAGAAATGAAAATAAAATTTTACACCTATTATAAATGAATCAATAATAGACCTTTTCAAAATGATAAATCTATTTACCCCAATGGCGAAATAAATGACTACCTATATGCATCAAAACACATGGAAGAAGATAGTACTAAAGATCCTTGAAGTGGGTGAGTCTACAAACAAAAACTATAGAACATAGATCTAGATTGACGTGATGTCATACTTATAATAATATAAAATTCAATAATTGCTATACATACGACACCTATACAAAGTAAGCAAGAAACAATATGACCAAAACTTGGATCTGGTCCCACTGGGCATGCCAAATGTTGATCAGAGTTTCCTGCTTCTTGTCTAGATGAGTGTACAAGAAATCAAAAAACACAAAACAACATTGATTATACAAGGTCTTAGTACCTTGGAGATGAGGACGGATAATATGGGTGTAAAGTTGATGTTGAACTCCTAGGTGTGATCCAAAAAAACCTGCAACTCACATACACTAGCCAAAGATTGATTAGAGATTTTATGTGGGGGATACCTGACAAAGCAGATCCAGGAAGCATTAACTTCCTTGGTGGTTGTCAACCCCTGTTTGATAAGAATAATGATAAAATAGAATCCAAAAAGATAACAAGAAAGTTGATAAACAAAAGGACCTGAAATATGCCACTATGTAGATGGTGCTATTGATCAGATGCATGCAACATGAATCTCACTACATGAATCAAATCACAAGCAGAGTACCATGGAAATTCCACATGTTATCACAAAGACAAAATAATAATGATATTATGATAAATGGCTAAAATTCCTCAACATTCACCGAAATTTCCTAACTTTTTCTTCCTCTTTGAAATATGGGAGAAAACCCATATTTATAGCTTAATGGTGAGGTTAGACTGTAGGTTAAAAGATACTCAAGGTGAGTAAAGTAACCTTGATTAAAAGAAGTGATGTGACTCAGCAAGTCTCACAATTTGACTTAAAGTAAAGAAAAATATAAGGATGTGATAAGAGGTGGGCATATTATGTGAAATAAAGTATTCTCTTTTTGAATTTTAAGAGTGGGATGTCGGATGGGTGCATTATTGCCCATGTTTTGCATTATTTTTGAGATGTGACAATATTTGGATTATTAAATGGGAATGTGGAACCCATTAATTAAATAAAACTGTGAATTAATTGAAATGTAGATGGATGAGATTTATAACAAAATAAATGCAGGAGAAGATGTCAATGCGGGATGACAGAGAGGGGTTAAACCAAAAATAGGTGTCTATAACATCATAAAAGAAAGAAGAGATACACAACATAATGATAGTGCTGAAAATAAAAGTGTGGAAATTTTTTAAGGCAGCAACAAAATACACAAAACATCCAAATCTACGTAACAGGGAAATGTTTCCATATGAATAATATATCCATGAAACGAGGCCAAAGACCATGGAACATAATAGAAAGATTAACACTCTGAAACTTGAAGCAATGAAGGATAAGAGTGTGGGTTGTTTACGGTATTTTTGGGGTCATTAATGATTCCGCATATCATCTTGAGCATGTTTAGGCTACAAGGAACCATGAAGCATAAAATTAGTTGCACTATGCATAAGAGCCATGCCTAATTTAAAAATAACCATCCAACCACTCCACTGACTAGAATTGAATGAAGTATGTGAATTGTTTCTTGTCCTAAAAAATATGATGGCATGTGATAGACGTCATGTCAAGCACCCATGCATATCTATAGGAATCTATGTCAATTGGTCCTTGGTGGTTGAATATCTTATGTAGGCACCTCTCTCTCCTTATTTTTCTATTTATTTTTCTCTCTGTCCTTCTCATTCTATAAAAATTTGAAAGCATTTAAAAATAGAGATCCCTCTTTTGTTGTAATGGTGTCATGCCAAAATGGTGACCGAATTCCCATGAGTTTGAAACCTTGATATTTGTCTCTACTATGTATTTTCATCTTCTTACATGGATGTAACCACATGTACATGTTTTAAGAGATAAATCCCATGTCTATGTCTATTCTCTACCCTATACATGTGTTTTTTGAGTTCTTTCCTCTCTATTATTCCTTTGGAATGTTTTGTGTGTTTCATACTTACAAGGTTCTCCCTTATAACATGTTGTGAATTTGTGGAAAGGATGAGTTATAAAATTTCATATATATGGGACGTTTTTCTACCATATCTATCCATATTTTCTCTCTTTCCTTCCCCTCATAGATATTTATCACCCCCTTATTTCATGTTTTATCACCACCCCTTTTATTTTATATTTTCATTCCCTAATTCTCTCTCCCCTTGTTTCCTTAGATATGTTAGTGTAGGTTAGTTATATGAGTAGTTTTAGCATTAGAAATAGGTTGTGTTCCACAGATACTCCTAGTCCACAAAACTGAGGAGTTTGGCCTTCTTCAGAGGTCTATTTCCAGCTGCAAGTCCCACACTTGGAGAAAGTCCCATGTTTCCCAAAAATTATGATTTTCATGCATATTATTCATAGGGTACAATTTTGTGTGACAAAAATTACTTTTAGTGTGAATCTTCTACTTTATATTGATGAAATTTACCCTCTCTCCCTATTTATGCTACTCCTTTTTACCTCTCTTCAAAGTAATATCCTACATTATCAGCTATACAAGCACTTTGACAAGGATTTAGTGGATTATTCCTATATTATCCCCAACCTAAAGTCCATCCCATAGTTTTAGTTACTTTATATTCAATAATGGGAGCCTCCTCATATTTAAGAAGGAGGGGCTTATCCCCATGACCGTTCAGGAAAATCAATAATATGTACTGGAAAAAATTATTTCTCTAACGCCATCTCACCACTTTACCATCATCAAATGCATTACCTTCTTTTAACCTTTGTGCGACATCCATGAAACCATCTTTCAGTATTCTAGTGACCACATCTTGAATTTTAACCTAATTTTTCTACATGTTTCTCATACCCGTGACTGAATCCTTTTCCACCTTCTCCCATCCTCCTCTCATTGAATCACAACTATAAGAAAGATATAACCACTTCCCTCTTCTTCATTGTACCTATACCTTCTACTATTTTCTTTACCTTTATTCACATACCATTCCATCTCTCAAACCAACTAGTTACATGCATGACTGACATCTCTTCCTCTACTCATTCTTATTTCCTAAATTCTATCATTTTAAAAAATTTCCATCCTTCATTCGTAGGTGTGACTAACTTATTATTTTCATCCTAATTTTTCCTCATGTTAGTCACAAATCTAATTATCCTAAAATTTTCATCCCAAATTTTTTTGCAAGAATGATGAACATATGGATTTAAGTCCAAAATTTTAACCATATCAATTAATTTGAATGATTTTCCTATGATTTTAATCCAAAAAATTTCCATGTACTAGTTATTGGGGAGACATCGCTATGATTTTCACCTGTTCATTTTTCATCTCTATCATATACTCCATTCAAATTGTGTCCATTTTTCTAATTCTCAAACACTAGTGTGTTTCTCTGTCACCATTTATTTCCATCTTATATTATTCATTTATACATAATCTAGTATTTTTTTCTCTAATCCCCATTTACACAACCTCCTTCCCTTACACACTCAATTCCCTTATGCATGTTATCTGGCCCTTACCTTTTCTAGTCCCCTCTTCACATGCTTAACCCTTTCTCTCTATGATCACTTCTATGTGTGATATAGCCCTTGTGCTCTCTATTCACCTCTACACATTCTCTATCTCTTGCACTTTCTAGTCCCCTATATATGTACTCTATCCCATGCATTCCCCATTACATTTTCCTTCCTCACTTATCTTCCATACACCTTATTTTTTCTAAATTACCATTCTTGCAACCCACCTATAACCACAATACAATCATCCTATAATTTCCATGTAACCACCATGTAATCACCCTATAACTACCCTAATTCCACCTTGCAACCATATTTCAACTTCCCTATAACAATTTTGTAACCCCTCAACATCAACCCTATAACCCACTTAAAACCTATCTGCAACCACCATTAAAATACTTTATAACCATCCTATAACCACATTGAAAATACCCTTCAAACCACCTACAAAAACCTTCCAACCACCCTACAATCTCCCTTCAACCCCACTTCAACCACATTATAACCAACTTACAATATTATCTTCATTCAACTCATTATGATGCATCAACACCTCATCAAATGTATTTCCATGCTTAAGACCCAACACTTAAAGGGATGTGTGCCTCCACTAATCTATAAAGACATTTACAATGAGCATATTCAACCCATTGTATCATGCACTCCTATTCATCACATTTCAAACTTCCCACATTTAATAAATCTGATAGACTGACAAACCCCTAACAACACTTGCATCTATTTGGATATGTATTCCACCTTAGTCAACATGATGATGTAATCCTATTGTACACCTTCCCACTTTCACTCATTTTCTAAGCAGTTTAATGGTATTTTTGGATCCCAAAACATAGAATTTATAAATTTACATAGATTTTTAACACATTCTTAATCCATATCTCTATTCATATTACACCCAAAGTAACATTGGAAGACATTTATGCAAGTTAAAAATATCATGATAAGTCTATTATTGATGCTATTGTGTTTTGACATACACTCATTCACCACAAATTTTTCTCTCCCAAAATTATATCCCATTGAGCTATTTTCTTAATAATGTGTCTCGCATGACTTACAAATTCACCCATGGCACACTTTTGATGAGGCCATATACGTGGCATAATTCCTTGATGATGTGAATATTTGGTGTCAATTTTTGTTCCTATGTCACATATTTTAGCACCACATTATCATGTTCACAATGTCATCCATCATAATGCACCTCATCCACCTCCACCTCTACCTTTTTAGTCACTACATTCTATAAGGAATTATCCCTTTTTCCAACTTGATCACAATTTTTTTTTGATTGGGTTACCTAGGAAGAGGGCCCTAGCCCTTGTGGCACCAAAAACCAACACCAACCGTGGAACAATCCTAGAATGGTGGTTTAAGCTCTCGTTGAGCCTATGGATTAAACCACATTATCATGGCACCCTATCACTAGGGTATCCAAACCGTCAGTATTCAGTCTCCTTAACATGGAGTTGAGATTTGAACTTTGGACCTGCCAATTACAAGAAGAGCCAGGAAACATTACACCACTTCCTGTTAGATAACCTACTCAAAAATTCAATCCAATAATAAAATATAGAAATTTTTAGTAGGTTATCCAATGAGAAGTGGTGTAATTACAAATAAGACATTATTTTCATTTATCCTAGGGTTTCCTTTAATGCATTTTCCATTATGTGTGTTTCCCCTTCTCGTTTCCTATTCCCTTTATTTTTGTTGTGTGCTCGTTGTGCCATGGTAGCCACTTATTATTTTCAAAAAATTTCAATGCGTATAGGACCACACATCCATTATAGTGTGGGGTGGAGTAGTGTGAAAAATAATACAAGTTGGTAGTGGAAGCTATGTTTTTATGGATCGGATTGAAGAATAAAAAGTGTGAAGTTAGGAAGAGAGCACATAGAAAAGGTGGAAATAAGGAGTTTTGTGTTAGGAGAGATTAACAAAGACCACGTATAAGGATGAGAAGCACATGAAAAACATGATGAGGGATAAAATTAGGGTAATGATAGAAGAAGTGCCTTCGGCACTACATGTGCGTGCATGAGGACCTTCGGCTAGTTAAGGATTTTTTAATGCCAGAAGGTTGTAAAGGTTTTTCACATAGGGTTGGGCACGAGGGTAAAAGTACTTAGGGCTAGATTTAGTAGAAAAAGTCACCTTTATTGCAAAGGTACCATAGTAGGTGAAATTTCATTTATTGTGGGAAAAGAAGCAAAATATATAACTAGAAGGTTGAGATAAATTGTTATTACTTTTCATTTGTGATATTGAAGAACTCTTTCGAACTAGGGCATCCTTGAGAAAAATTATCTGAAAGGAGGTTACGAATATATGAGTGAATAGATAGTTTGAGAAGCAAACTAGTGTGGAAAAATAGTACACATGCATGAAAGGAGAGGCTTGCTATAATTTTAGAAACCCATAAGTGATTATGTCATCTTGTGGAAGGAAGATTTTTTCTAGGTTAGGTTTCCAGAGCTAGGGCATAGGATTGAAAGTATTTTTTGTGTAAGGGTAAATTCATAGAGTTGAGCACAGTCAGGACTAGAAGGAACAAAGGATTTTTAATAACCCAACAAGAGAGATGGCACCAAGGAAAATAACCACTGTTTCACCAAAGAATGGAAAGAGAAAAGGAAAACAAGTTGTTTCCACTAGCTTCAATGAGGAAAGGTATGCTAAAATGCAATAACAAGATGGCGTATTCCTAGGAAAAGAGTGGGTGTCTTACGTGAGAAAAATGGATGTAAGTGACTACAACCATCGAATAAGCACCACAAAGAAATATATGGCATTAGAAATAGTTAGACCTAAAGACAAGAGGACACCTAATGAAAATATCATCTATGGCGATGAGGTGAAGGTAAAAAAAGAGAAGGCTAGATTGTATCAACTATATGAGTTTTCCTATTTTGGTAAACTGGGTGGTTCTACCAATGGTTGATGTCATACATACATGAAGGTTATTTATACTTCATAGGAAAAATAATGAGGATAATTCCCCAACTGATCTCCAAATGTACTAGTCTTACTTATGAGGAAGATACATTTGATGATGAATTAGAGGACAAGGAGGCCATAAAGAAAACTGTGGAGGCCTATAACTATAAGAAGGGGGAAAATTACTTTGACGTTTCTCAAATTTATGACCTTGTGATGAGGATGGCCACATGCTTAGCGACCAAGAAGAATAAACAAGAGAGGTGGACATAGATCAAAAATTCCTAGTTGAATGTTTGATGGAAGATCTCAGAACGAACCATCTACAACCTCTCAGCATTCATAGCAGAGGATATCATCAGTTTCATGCATGACAAAGAGAAGATCATGTTTGGTAATACCCTCCTTACTATCGTGTTTTAATAAATTAGAGTGTTTGATAGGCCAAACAAATTTTTATGGGAGTACCTAGATGAGAACACCTCCCCTTCCAAGAGATTCGAGAAGTATACTTGTGACACCATAATGACCACCCATAAGGCATTCCTTGTGAAATGGTATAAGTGAATGTGTGACGTGATCAGAGCCAAGTGGAGGATACCCTTGTAATTGCCAACACTAGTGTAAGGAGAAGCCAATTTTTTAGTTTACCATCATTTATGTATTAGAAGGTTCACTTTGGTAGATAACACCAAGAGCCCATGGTGCAAATTAGCTTTCTCTTTCACTGCAAAATAATTCCAAGCCGGGGCCAACTTCTTCATAGAGGAAACAAGGTTGAGGTTCAATCTCAGTGTGGTGGACCAAGATTACTACGAGCTGCATAGGACTCTAATTTACCCAAAGAAGCATGCCTATATGGAGAAGTATGTCTCACATGATGTGAATATAGTGAATCTGGTGATCTTGCCTATTGCTACAAGGACCACAATGAGGTTATATCTACAAATAAGGGAAAAATATGAGAAGGGTGCCTATGTGGAAAATGATGTCTCAATCAAAGAAGACCCTACCATAAGGAAGAAGGCCACACTGAGGAAGAGGGAGAGAGAGGAGGCACTAGAGAATAAGGCATTGAGTGTACAAACAACACAATTTGTAGCCATGTAGGAATAAGGTGCAAGGCCAAACACATATGTATGGAGGAAAAATTACTTTGCAGAAGAAAAGGAGAAGATACCTGAAGAGGAGGTTCTAGAGCAAGAGGTTTCCCTTGTGAAAGAAGAGTCTCCAGTAAAGAAGGAGTCACCTGAAGAAGATAAGAAGGAAAAATCCCCTATATTGGAGTCACCAGTTAGGAAGAAGTGAAAGTTAGTGGAGGAGGTGGAATTAGAAGAAATGGAGAGCCTAGAATCCTACAGAGGCAAGAAGGATGATAACAAGCATGAAGAGGCTCAGAACCATCTTATGTATGATGTACATGACTTAGAGGAGGAAGGATATTCTTATGGAAAGGGGGAAGTGAGGAGGTAAAAACTAAGGATCAAAGGACCCCAATCCTCACCAAGGAGTAGTTAGAAGAGGCTATGGAAAGGGAAGTAGTGGTAATAATAAAAGACTTGGTGGAGTAGGAGGTGGAGTGCAATTCTGATGAAGTTATCATAGAGATAGAGGAGGAGAGTGTAGGAAATGAGTATGGGAGCATGGGTGGAGATCCCAACATAGCAGTAATATTTCCAAAGGTAGCTTGTACATGAGGGAAGATAGTGGTGGCAGTGTAGTAGCAAGGAATGGTTTACATCAATGATCTGAGTAAGGTATTGCACGTGTGCTTCCAAAGTACCATGCCTATAGATGAAATACTTTCATGGTATTCATTAGAAGAAGAATGCATGTACCCATATATGAGGAAGATGCTATCTTGGGATTTTGAGTCCCATGTTGATGAGCCCGAGTTCGAGGTCAACAAAGGGGTGCTTATGAAGATACTAGAGACCAAGCGAATGAACCCATTATAATTTATTAATATTTATCCGATGAGAAAGTATGTAATGCACTCAAAAATGTCTCAGTAGATGTGTTAGTGCAAAATCACAGCATTCCTGGATGCACATCAGGCTTCTAGGTTGATATTCAGGCATCCAGTGTGATTGCACAACATGGAAACCTCTCTCCAAGCGTGGGACTTGTGAAACCGAGAGAGGAATCTCCAGAGAAGGCTGGTTCCTGCTCCTAAACTACCTGCCACAAGCTATTCCAGTGCAGGCAAGCTAATCTAATCCTAATCTAACCATGCCAAGGAGACAGAGAGAGAGAGAGAGAAGGGAAAAACAGCAAAAGCCTACACTAAAACGGTGATACACCAGAGAAGGAGAATGTTGGACATCTATCAAAACTGCCATGGGACAAAGAGAGGTGAGCAATGGGAAGGATGGACAGATGCATCACAGGCCCAAGGATAGATTTCACACAGAAAATGTCCCAAAACTCCATGAACATAGCTCCAGACCTGCAATGAACATTCAAACATGCACAAATACCTGCAATGAAGAGAGGCAAGAAGAGAACAAGCAAAAATGAGGAAGGATGGACAGATGCATCACAAAACACGTTTTTTTGCTCCAGAAGTTTGCACAGAACATCATTCCATTAGTAAAAGGCAAAAAACGCCATTACAGAGTAGGGAGGAGGTTCGAACTCCATTTTCAACCCTAGAGAAGAAAAGAAGGGAGGGCCGAGCTGAAAAATGAACAACTTAATGTCTCTTTTTAAAATGAGCCAAATCTGGCTTTTACATTGCATGGGTCGAGCCCAGGGGACAGAAAATGTGGGAAAACGTGTAAGCCCATTCCTCATTGAATGCCAACGCATTAAAATGGCATAGGATTTTAAACCCATACCCTACATTATTGACCGATGGATTGGAGAAAACATGTGACCCATTCTGCATTAAAGCTGGTTGTTGAAATTTCACTTCTGGCCATGCACCACGCGTCAGAGCCGTTTCTCAATTTTCTCTCTTCAGACTACACCAAAACTCAAGGATTGATCCTAGAATCATGTAGAGAATCTCAACAGCTTTCCGTTGATATAAAGAACGTGCAAATCCGAGCTCTGGATCAAAAGATATGGCGATCTGAAGATTTAGGGCACGGAACAGACCAAAAGGATTTTGAAATATTTTCCCGCGCTTCGCCACCTGGATGACACGTGGCAGGCTCTGATTAGTCACACAATTCTCTCTCCTCCACCTTTCGGCGGGCTTTCTTTTGAATTTTCCTTGTGGGCCCTACCTGGGACACGTGGCACTTTCCCATTGGTTCGGATCGGTGCTCGAAAACTCGCCCCTTGACTTTTTGACTTTTCTCTTTGTGGCACGTGGCGATTTCTGGTTGGTCTTCGGCCCCTTCGGTTCCTTCGCGTACTTCACCTCCAAACCGTTTGTCCTGGATGTCCCATTTGATTTTGGGCCCTTTGTGCTCATTTCGGCCGGTTCGGGCATCTCGCGTCCATTTGTCCCAGATGTCCCATTTGATTTTGGAACCCTCTGGACTCATTTGTCCCAAATGTCCCACTTTGCTTCGTGCCTTTTTCTTGGTTCGCCGATTTTTCTGTCCCATTTGATCCCTCAGCAGTTAGCCAATTTTTTCTCTCACGGTCGAACCGGCATTTCGCGCCCACCGCGTACTTTTGTCCTAGATGTCCCTGTTGCTTTGTGGGCTGTTTGTGCTTACTTCGGCCGAGCCGGCCGCGTTCGGGCCTTTTTGTCCCAAATGTCCCGACTACCCCTAGGACTAGGACTTAGTCATTTTTATGATTTTTTCCTGGATCAACCTACTTGCCTTCTGCAACCTTTTTTCACATTTTCTCAGAGCTTGCTCTTTTCCTCTCAGACAGGGAACTTAGAAAATATTTGAGGGGACTCTCGCAACATGATTTTTGGCCCCGAATCAATCAATTTTCCTGGGACTTGAATATTCTGATGCATGTTATCAAAATTACCCAGGGGGGGTGAAATTTTGACAACAAGATGTTGAGGTGATATTATTTATGAGGAATGATAGAGTAATGGTTTTGGAGGAGGAACTAGAGAAGAAGAATGAATAAATCATTGATAAGAGAAAAGACCTAAAGCAGGATAATTTGATCAGTGCACAGTCAAGGTGCAAACTAAGGGGGGGAAATGTGAAGTTTTGTGAGGTCTACAAAAATATAGAGATGATTACATATGTCATTATTTTGAAGCATCTAAACATATCCCTTCCTGAGCAGAAACATGATTCAACCTTGCAATCCTTAGAAGACTTAACTCAAATCCTTAGCATGGAAAGATAGTTGCTCACACTATAATCAATAGAAGAGGGATTGGGACACCATAATAAGGAAGAAATACTAAATATTGAGGAGGTAGTCACTCGGTATTCTAAGCTCCTTTCCCCTGTGAAGATTTTCAAACTAATAAATGAGGCTTTATATGATACCTGTGATGATAGAGATAGGGTAACAAGTATACTAGTTTCTATATATGAGGCATATCTGAAAAAATACCAAGAAAAGAACAAAGGAAATAGGGTGGAGTGGGATAAAATCCTATCCAAAGTTGAGAAGAAAATGGAAGAAATCAAAACCTTGTGAGCTCTGGTTAAAAATTGGCTTAAGGAACTGTATCCCCAGGTCACTCACAGAATGGATGTGTTGGATGACCTTTGCTAGTAGCTGGAAGCGATTGTAGATACAATGAATGATAAGGGAAATGAATTAAGCTTTTAAGAGGTGATCAATCTAGTGGGTGACCTACTCTAGTAGGCACAAGGTTAAGTGGATTCCTGGGAGAATATTGAGGCAACAATGAGGAATGAGTTTCCACTCCTCTTGCAACAATAAAATTATTTTCCATTCTTCCATTCTTATTTCCTCCATTCTTACATGTTTTCATTTTTCATTGAAATTATCTAAGTCACACCATTCTTTATTCCTTGAATAAGAGGGATGTTTCCGAGGACAGAGAACAAGATTAGTGTGGGGTGATGTAGGGCCTTGAATATTGGCTAAGTACCAAATGGTGTGTGCATGCATGAGACCTATACGGAGGGTACACGGGGATAAGTTCCTAGGATAAAGAGGTTTAAGAAGGGTTTTGGAGAAACTAGGGTGTGCACAAAAGGTATGACATCAGGTTCAAAGGACTTATCCATATTCAGAATTCTGGAGGCACTTGAGGAAAAATGTGACCCAACTAAGCATGCTGAGTGGATACGGTGCTAGCTTGGAACCTTAGAGGTCAAGAAAATAATATTCCATGTATGGAATTTTCTTAGAAGAAATCACTAGAGAAGGTTGAGGGTTCGCAAGGAGATAAGCATGCACCATTAGAGGACCACATTGACACTTGGCATGTGATCTATTCAAAAGAGAAGGCATGGTAGTGGATGATGAACCTATTAAGAGAGATGATCAAAAGCAAGGAAAGACATCGATTGATAGATGGGAGTAGAACAAAGGATGCATATAAATTAGGATGCTGAGTAGCTGAATGTTGTGGTAGTGCTAAGGGTTTTGAAGGTTGTAATAAGCCTCTATATGACATTAGAGTTTTTATTAAGGGATGAAATGGGAAGGAATATTTAGAATATCATACTAGGGAGATTCGTAAGAGATGAGTCCTAGTCTTTGGATATGTATGGTTTGTGATGACATTTTTGATTGTAATGTGGCTACAAAAATCACTCTACATGAATATATATCTAAGGGTTTTTTCTGTATATCATGTTTAAGGGTGTAAACCCCCTTGCTGTGTGACTATCATGAATCAATTATGATTCATCATTTTTATTACATAGATTCTTAGCTCATTTAATACATTAATATGTGGATCTGTAAGCTTTCTTTCCACTTTTCTTTAACTAAGTAAATATATTCTCATTCTATAAACCATCCTTCATAAATGGAAATACCTTCTTACAATTCTCATATAAAGGAGTGGCTCAGTTCCCATGTGTGACTTGAGTGATCATCCAACACCCGCTAGATGATAGGTCAGTGCACATGGGATTTCCATGCGGATACCATAAGCTTATCCTTTAATGTATCAAACACCCTCTGATGTGTCTCTCCCCAGTGAAATGCACTATTTTTCTTTAGTAATTTCTCCAAGGGCACAAAATCTTGGCATATCCTTTAATAAACTTCTGCTAGTACCCCATATGCCTAAGGAATCCATGCACTGCACTCTGGTTGGTAGGCTACCTTAATCCCATAATAACAAAAACTTTGGTACGATCCATGAGAAATCCTTCCTTACATATAATATTCCCTAGAAGGGTTACAAATGGAGTAGAAAAAAAAACATTTCTTAATGTTGAGGGATATCCTCAACTTCTGACATATTTCAAACATCAGTCTTAGATTGTCACAGAGGTCCTTCACTAGTCCATACACTGTCCAGTCATCAAGGTAGACTTGAAGAAACTTATGGATGAAGTATTGAAATGCCTATACCACAATGCTTGAAAACACAACAAGAGAATTCTTTAGTAGAAAAGGAATGACTGTGTAGGCAAAAATTTGCCATTTAGTGGTGAAATTTGTCTTGTCTTGGTCTTCCTTTATAATTCTAACTTGATGATGTCCTAAGAACCCATATGTGAAGGAATAGATCTCTTACCTAGCTACTCCTTCCAAGATTTCTTTAGTGAAGTGGGTTGGAAAAGTGTCAATGACACATACTGCATTCAGGTCCCTATAGTCAACACACATCCTTATCCTTCCATATTTTTTAATACTAATGAAAATGGGGCTTACCCATTCTGATTCCTCCACATCTTTAATGATGTATGAAGCGATCAATTTTTTTATCTCAACCTTTACTTTGATGTAAAGATTCAGATTCATTTGATAAGGCCTCTTTTGAATCAGGCACGCACCCTCCTTTCACTTGATTTTCATTTCCCACAAGGTGTCGTGGATACCTATAAGCTCATGGTATCCACATGGAAATAAGTGCTGAAACTTATGCAATAAATCAATGATCTTAAAAACATCCATCTATGACCAATAGTGTCTAATAGTGGCCTCCTTAGGTTCTATTTCTGAACTAATGTTAACCTTCTTTATTTTGAGGGGTTCATGGTAGGCACATGCGTGCTCATCAGAACTATCCCTAACTTCATGTGTACCTATAGTATGGCTAGCATCAAAAATTTCCATCTCTTAGCCATCTATAGCATAGACCATATTTCCCTTCTCTTTCTCCATGCATGCACACTCAACTAACACCTCTTATGAATCTTCCTCATCAAAGCATGGTTGTAAACCAAATTCACCCAATAAATCCAGTGTTCTATCCTCCACCATGGCACTATCTCCCATCATGAGGTGCTTAACAACCTAAAATTCCCTATCCACCGATGGTTTAGTGCTATGATATTCAAAAGCTTGAAGGAGGTCAGCCATCAACTCCTACTAATTTCCTTTCTAAATGCGCATCTCTGAGTGAATATACCATACGCGTGAACATCCTTATAAGGTTGAATATAATTTATACACCCATAAATAATGTGGCAAGGCCTTTGTTCCTTGCATCCATACTTTATTTAATGCTTGGATGTGAAATGAGTTGGGTTCCTTCCCATGGTATTCACGTATTGTAGTGGGTGCATTGCTTCATGAAAACCTAATAGAGAACATGATTCTCCCCTCACACCACTCTAGAAGGATATCGTGATATGTTTCCCACCAAAGTGGTGTGGTTTTGAGAAATTCACAACTAAACATCCCTCTTATTTTGATCTAATTTTCCCACTAAGTCTCCATTTCTCGTGAGAAATCATTAGGGTTGGCCCTTCCGTAACAACTTAGAAAATTCTTTCCTCCTAGGAATTTAACTGAGTGTGCCTTTTTTACCCTCATAATAGATCCTCTTAACTGTCACCCAATTAAATCATAAGTCCAGTGTGCCCAATTTTCACATGCCACACTAGTTGTATCACTCATGGACTGAGCTTATTCAAACTGAATAAATCCTTATGTAGGGTGAATCATCTCAAGGTCCTTGATAGAGCACACATAAATCCTATCAATAAATTCTTCTCTGAAGAGCTAAGTATAGGGCATTGAATTCCCATTGGTCAAGGGTATGATAACCCATTCTTCTTTGTTTTCAAAAATTAAGTACCACCATAGGTTAAAATTTTTCTTATAACACCAAAGGTGCGCAAGTAATGCTAGAAAGATGTCTACCTTGGCTAGCGCAAAGACTTAGAAAATCCCACTGAACTTCTCCTCTTGGATAGTGATAACAATGTCCTTCAAGACACCAATGAGAATTAGCTTTGTCTTTTTAGCCATATACAACACATTCAAGGATGGATATAATGGGGGCCTTCCCATTTGATGTCATGCATCTACAGTGAGGAAATTATGAACCTGTTTCAATCAGAATATTTCCTAGAAGCCATCCATCCAAAATAGTATTCAGGATAATCTCCTTATCATAGTCAAGGGTATGGGGAGGAAGGTTAGCATGTAGAACCTGCCTTTCGTGCTCTTCCACAGTGTATGCTAACTTTTCATGTAACCATTCCCATAAAAAAGGAATGATATTCTATTGCCTTAACATCTTGCATTATTCCCTGACCTCATTCAAATCCTTCTTTGAATCCTCAACACTCTTCCTTTCCTCTAACTGCCTTAAGTGCTCTTTAAAGCATTGAATCTCCCCTTGTAGGCTTCAAATCACATCCATGGTTTATTGATACACTTATTTCTAATGAGTAGGGTCTGTATACTTCCCATGTACCACCTCTTATCTAATAACTAGTGGTCTCTACCTTGGTTTTTCCCTCACATGCGCAGCCTTAGCTCACGTCGTAACTAGTACAGGCTCTAGTTTTGACTCATGTGCCACTCTTGGTAGCCATTGTGAATCAAAATTTTTTATGCTTACCATCTTGATGCCTTTATCCTTCTAGTGCTACTAGCTCATATGTACAAATAGCTCCGGGAACTCCTCATACTTTTTTTTTTCCACACTAAGAGAATTGTAACAGACCCGGGAATTCACACACATAGTTCTCTGTAGACACATGATTGTAACGGGTTCCATGTGGGAACTCAATTCTTCCTCCATAGTTACCATGATAACAAAATCCACATCTCAATTCTTGTCCTTGTGCCCCTCCATGTGTGTTCCCTTCATAGTAACGACCATTTTTCTTGGAATTGTTTTCAAGGTTTGTTTGGTGAACACCAATATCAATGGCATCATGTATCTATTCATTCAACCTAAAATCCTTAGTGTCATGAGTAGTTGAGGTGAAAATACTGGAATAACAAGACACATTTTAACGGATCTCTCACTGTAGTAGTGGACACCTAATTACATCATGATCATTTTGGAAAATCTCATAGTCCACCATCATGATGTGTACCAATCTCTGTGGGAAAATTTCTTTTGTATGCCCCTCTACCTCACAATATGTGCACCATAGGCCACTATGAGTCTCATGTACCGAGTTCACATAAATCTTCTCTAGCTGCTTCTCCATTGTAGAAATATGAGCTTCAAGGAAAGGGCTAACACTGTTATCCATGCTTCCAACACCCTCAACATGCAAGGTAGCCTCAAGGGCCTCGTGCTGGTCTGTGAAAGTTCTCTCCTAAAAGGTGTTATCAACCCTCCAAAAAACCATTGAGAATGCTAGGAAGGATGAATATCATAAGAAAACTTTGATAAGAGAGTCTTGAAATGCACGTTGTACTCCCACACACTCTCTTTCATACCTTGTTGAATATCCTTCAGGGCGTTAATGTTCTTTTGTTTAAACTCAGGGATACGAAAATCAGCCAGGAAGGCATTCTGCAACATGGTGTAATCCACCACTGATTGATGGGGGTCATACTTATGGTATCAACTATGCACACATCCTTGAAACATCATTGCAAACTGAATCACCTTTCGTTCTAAGGTAGTGATCCCATTTTCCCACCATAGAAGATCACACTTGTGTACATACTCTGCAACATCCTAGACACCTTTGTATTTTAGTAGATGTAAAGACAGTTTGAAAAACTCTTGTTGAGGTGGTTAAGGCCATTTACCACCTAATTTAAAACCTTTATTTCCTCCTATGTTACCTCCACCATCAGATCCACTAGATACACCAATTCATGTCCCTCCTGGCCCACCAGATCCCCCACATCTACCAGGTACAATAGGTCCTCCATCTCCATTACTTCTAGATCCACCTCTTATAGCTAGTAATGGGCCTAAAGTGGTCATGCATAGTGTCCCCAACATCCCACTGAACTGTGCACACATGATTTTTGATATTACACTACTACCAGATGTATGTCCCGCATTACTTCTAGATGCAATAGCCAAACATTGTGTACTTTTACTTTTCCCAAATGTCATTCCTGACAATATTCCTCCAAACACAAGGAATGATTTTGTAACCATTTTACATGTACCCTTAGTACAAATTTTTAATCCCATGTGTGTCAGGATATCTCCGGTGGGCAGTAGGTGCTCACCCAAGGCACGCGCAGGTTCCAAGCCACTCATTTATATGATAATTGTGAGAAGGTCTTTCCAATGATGGAGGATGATTTTGAGAATGAGAATACATTTACTTATTTTAGATAAGGAAGAAGAAACATCTAATAGATCTAAGTCTTAAATGCATGATAGAGACAAAGTACTAAGCATGCTAAAATAGACCCAAACTATGATATCCATTTAACAAGAGGTTTTACACTCTTAAGCATGATATACAAACCAAACCATTATATATATATATATATATATATATATATATATATATATTCATTTAGAGTGGTCTTGGTAGCTACATTAAAATCAAAAGAGTTCATCACATACCATACATATCAAAATACAAGGACTCATCCCTTACAGATCTTCCCTAGTATGGTATTCTAGTTATGCCCTCCCATTTCAACCCTTTTTACAGACCCTAAATGCTATGCAAATGCTTATAACATCATGTAAAACCTTGAGCACTAAGTGCTCTAAACCCTAGCATAAATGTAGTATCACTCTTCATGCATCCCCTTCTGTATATCTCCTATATCCTTCAAGTACCTCCTCCTTGCTCCCGAGCATCTCTATATATAGGTTCAACACTCACCACTATGCCTTCTCTTTAAAGTAGATCGCATGTCAAGTTTTAATGTGGTCTTCCAATGGTGTATGATTATCTCCTTGTGAACCCTCCACCTTCTGTAATGATGTCTTCTAAGAATATTCCATGTGTGGAATATTTTTTTCTTGACCTCTAAGGTTCCAGGTTGGCACCTTATCCACTCAGCATGCCTAGTCAGGTCACGTTTTTCCTCAAGTGCCTCCAGAATGCCAAATATGGCTAAGTCCTTTGAACCTAATGTCCTGCCTTCCACATGTGCCCCTAGTTTCTCCAAAACCCTTCTTAAACCTCTCTATCCTATGTGCTTCTCCCCACATGCCCTTCTTCTTATAGGTCCCACGCATGCACGTGCCATTTGGTACTTAGCCAATATTTCTAGGCCCAACATCACCCACAATAAGCATGTTCTCCATCCTCAGAAACAACCTTTTTCTCAAAGAATAAATAATGATGGGACTCGGATAATTTGAATGAAGAATGAAAGAATGGAAGAATGGAGGAATTAAGAATGGAAGAATGGAAAAATATGTTATTGCTGTAAGAGAAGTGGGAAATCCTTCCTCATTGTTGCCTCAATCTTCTCACAAGAATCCACTTCACACTATGCCTGCTAGAGTAGGTCACCCACTAGAGTGATCACCTCTTTAAAGATCAATTCATCACCCTTAGCATTCAACGTATCTATAATCCCGTCTAAGCTACTTACTCAGGTCATCTAACACATCCATTCTTCCAGTGACTTAGGGGTATAGTTCCTTAAGCTGATTTTTAACCAAACCTCAGAAGGTTTTGATTGCTTCCATTTTCTTCTCAACTTTGGCTAGGATTTTATCCCACTCTACCTTGTTTCCCTTATTCTTCTCTTAGAATTATTTCAGATCCACCTCATGTGTAGCAACTAGTATACTTGTTACCATGTCTCTGTCAGTGTAGTTATCATATATGGCCTCAGCCATTTTCATGGCGGTCTTCACAGTGCAAAAGGAGCTTGGAATACCAAGTGACTGTCTCCCCGATCTTTATCCTTTCTTCCTTCTTCTGGCATGCGTTAATGCCTCTTATTTTCTATGGATTCTAGTGTGAGCGGTTGCCTCTCCATGGTAAGGATGCAGGTTAAGTCTTCCAAGCATTGCAAGGTTGACTCATATTTCTTCTTAGGCAAGGCCAGGTCTGGGTGTTTCAAGATAATGGCATGTCTATAATCATCTCTATCTTTTTGTAGACCTTTCACACCTTAACCTTTTTCCTCTCTTAGTTCATGCCTTAATTGTGCACTGATCATATCCTCCTAATTTAGATCCTTACTTTTCTCAATGATTTATTCATTCTTCTTCTCTAGTTCCTCCTCCAAAACCCTTACTCTGTCATTCCTCCCAAAGATTCTCACCTCAACCTCTACTGATACCTTGTTGAGTGTGTTGTAGACTTGCTCATGGGATAACTGTTGAGAATTTATCAGGGGGTTCACTCCCTTGGTCTCTGGTATCTTCATTATAGCCCCTTTGTTGACCTCAAACTCTAGCTCATCAACATGGGACTCAAAATCCCAAGATAACATCTTCCTTGTACGTGGGTATGCACCTTCTTCTTCAAATGAAGACCATGCAAGGACTTGACCTGTAGGCATGGTACTTTGGAAGCACGTGCATGTAGTACCTTACTTGGATCATTGATGTAACCCATTCCTTGCTCCTGTGCCACTACCACACTCTTCCCTCCTATGTGTGCTACCTTTGGAAAGCTTACTGCTAAGTTGGGATCTCCTCCCATGCTCCCATAATCCTTGTCAATGCTTTTTCTCTCTATTTCCTTGAGCACTTCATCAACATTGTGATCTACCTCCTACTCCACCAAGTCCTTCATTATGCCCATTACCTCCCTTTCTGTGGCCTCCTCTATTTTTTCCCTTTTGAGGCTTGGGGTCCTTTTATCCTTGGTGTTTATCTCCTCACTCTCCCCCTTGCCATGAGTATCTTTTTCCTCCTGCAAGTCATATACGTCGTACACAGGATGGTCTTGAGCCTCTTCATGCTTTTCATTATCCTTCTCACCTTTATAGGATTCTAGGCTCTCCGTTCCTTCTAATTCCACTTCAACCATAACCTTTCATTTCTTCCTAACTGGTGACTCTAGTATAGGAGATTATTACTTCTCACCTTCTTTAGCAGGTGAATCCTTCCTCCATGACTCTTGTTTTGTAGGGGGGTCTTCTTGCTCTGGTGCCTCTTCCTCAGGTGTCTTTTCATTTTCCTTAATAAGGGAATTATTCCTTCAAGCATATGTGTCTTGGCCTTCACCTTGACTCCTTTGTGCCTAATATATTGTATTTGTGCACTCGGTGCCTTCTTCTCTGGTGCCTCCTCTCTCTCCCTCTTCCTTGGTGTAAATTTCTTCCTTACGGTGGGGTCTTCTAGGATGGAGACATCATTCTCCACATAGGCACCTTTCTCATACTTGGGCCTAATGCATAGATATACCCTTGTTGCGGTCCTTCCAACAATTGGAAAGGTCACTGGTTTTATCATATGCACCTCATGGGAGACATACTTCTCCACATAGGTGCACTTCTTAGGGTATATCAAATTCTTTCACAGCTCACGGTAATCCTAGTCCACTGCACTGAGATTAAACCTCAACCTTTTTACCTCCTTGAAGTGGTTGAACCTAGCTTGGAAGTATTGTGCAGTGAAGGAGAAAGATAATTTGCACCATGGGCTCTTAGTGTTGTCTTCCAAAGTGAACCTGCCAATACAAAAATGTTGGTAAATTGTGAACTCGACTTCTCCTTCCACTAGAGTAGGAAATTTCTTGGGTATCCTCCACTCAGCTCCAAAGACATTGTCCATTCTCTTATACCATTTCTCCAGGTGCACCTTATGGGTGGTCATCATGGTGTCACAAGTATATTTCTTAAATCTCTTTGCAAGGGAGGGTTTCTCATCTGGGTACTCCCATATAAATTTTTCTCACCCATCGGGAAGTCCAATTTCTGAAAACATGATGGTAAGGAGGACATTACCAAACATGATCTTCTCTCCCGTGTTGTGCATGGCACTGATGATCTCCTCTGCTATGAATGTTGAGAGGTTGTAGATGGTTCATTCTGATATCTTTCAGAAAATGTTCAACCATAACCTGTTGATCTGTGTCCACCTCTCCTGTCCATTCAGATTGGTCACTAAACATGTAGCCATCCTCATCACAGGTTGGAAATCATAGAAATGTTGAAGTACCATGACCCCTTCTTATAGTCATAGGCCTCCATAGTTTTCTTTATGGCCTCCTTGTCCTCCAAGTCATCATCAAATGAATCTCCCTCACAGGTAAGACTAGTAAATTTGGAGATCAGTTGGGGAGTTATCCTCATCCTTCACCCTGTGAAGTAGAAATGGTCTTCATGTACACGTGACATCAGCCATTGGTACAACTACTCGGGTTTACCAAATAGGGAAACTCATATAGTTGCAATAATCCAGCCTTCTCCATTTTCACCTTCACTTCATCATCATAGATGGGCATTCCATTAGGTGTCCTCTTCTTTGTAGGTCTAACCATTTCTAATGCCATCTCTTTCTCTGTGGTGCTTGTTCGATGGTTGTAGTCACTTACTATCATCTTCCTTACATGGGATACCCACTCCTTTCCCAACAATATGCCGTATGGGTATTTAATTTTTACGTACCATTCCTCATTGAAGCTAGTGGAAACAAATTGTTTTCCTTTTCCCTTTCCCTTCTTTGGTAAAATGATGGTTACTTTATTTGGTGCCATCTCTCCTATCAAGTTATTAAAAATCTTTCTCCTCCTTCTCTTCCACTCTACTCAAATCTATGGCTTTACCTTACATGAAAATACCCTTTACTCTCATGCCCTAGCTCTGGAACCCTAACCTGGACAACCCTTCCACAAGATGACATATTCACTTATCCTAAAATCCAAAAAATCTCTCCTTATCACCCGTGTACTTTTTCCACTCGGTTTGCTTCTCAACTAGTTATGCACTCAAATTTTCACAACCTTTCCTTTTGCACAAATTTTCTCAAGGATGCCCTAGTTTTTAAGAGTTCTTCAATATCACAAATGCAAGGTAATAAAAAGGTATCATGAACTTCTACTTATAGATTTTTCTTCTTTTCCCATGATAAATGTAGTGACACCTACCATCATACCTTTACAATAAAGGTGGATTTTTCTTCTAAATCCATCCTCAAGAACTTTTAATTCTATGCCCAACCCTGCACAAAAAACCCTTAGAATCTTCTGGTGTGTAAAAATCCTTAACTGACTGAAGATCCTCACACGTGCGCATGCAGTGTCGAAGGAACTTCTTCTGTTCTTACCCTGATTTTTTCCCTCGTCCTGTTGTTCCTACACTTCTCATCCTTGTACATGGTCTTTGTAAAGCTCTCTTGAAAAAAACATCTTATGTCCGTCTTTTTCACAAGTGATCTTCCAAACTTTGTAGTTTTGATTATTCAATTCAGGCCATCAAAACATAACTTCCACTACAATGTTCTATTATTTGTCACACTACTCCACCCCACACTAAAATGGATGTGTGGTCCTCTATGCATAATTTCTTTTTAAAATAATAAGTGGCTACCATCACACAATGCACACACAACAAAAAAATAAAGGGAATAAGTAACGAGAAGGGAAAACACATAGAATGGAAAATGCATTAAAGGAAACCCTAGGCTAAATGGTAATACTTCCTTATTTATAATTACACAGGAAGCCTTATTTATAGTAGGGATTCAGCCAAATCCCATTGAAATGGCCTGGTAATCACGTCCCATCCAGTGCTTGTAACTTGGCATGCACCTGAATCAAGGATGTATGAGATGATATATGGCCCTAACCAATGGAATTTTAGTTTCCCAGGATGGCACAAAAATTTGGAGTCATAAAGCAAGACCATCTTCCCAACCTCGAATTGTTTATTTTTAATATGGAAATCATGCCATGATTTTTTTCACGCCTTTTCAGCTTTCTAACTCCACCTAAAAAGTGATCACCTTTCATCCAACTGCATTAATTTCTCCATGCGACTCTTGTAGTGCTTGTTCATCAGCTAATCCTCCTGCATGTGTAATACACATGGATGGTAGCATGAATTCTACTGGTAACATAGCTTCCATGTCAAACACCAATTAGAATGGTGTGGCCTTGTTCAATTTCTTGTAGGTAGTCTTATATGCCCATAGTATAGCTAAAATTTTTTCATCCCAATCCTGTCTTCCCACATCACAAATTTTTGTTAGCGTGTGACTCAGAATTTTGTTAAATGCCTCAGTAGTTCCATTAGCTTGTGGGTGATATGGGGTAGTCTTATGGTGGGATACCATGAATTCTACCAACAAGATCCTAACTGTCTCATTTAAGAAATGAGTACCCCTATCACTCGTTAAGCTCAGTGGACATCCATATTTGTTGATTATATTTTCCCACAAGAACCTAGTATTGTTGCTATTGTGTGGTCCCTTATAGGTGTTTCCTCTACCCATCTTATTAAGTAGTCAGTACAAGTGATGATATAACATGAACTAGTCCTTCACGCAGAAGGTGAAATAAGTCCTACAAAATTAATGTCCCACTTTTCAAATGGTTCTGCACTAGCTATCAGCCTCAAGGGAATTTCATCCCTTCTTCCTGGCTTGCCAAGGTGCTGCCAATGGTCATAAGCCTTGAAAAAATCAATGCAATCCTGGTAAATGCATTCCCACCAAATCCTTGCTAGTAGGATTTTTCACGTAGGTGGCATTCCCTGCATAGTGTCCTCCTGAAATCCCACCATGTGTGCTTCCTCCATGATTGCAATGCAATCATGTCAAAACACACACCACCGCTAAACCTCATCATGGCCTAGTTTGTATAAATCTCCATTGATTAGCATGTCGAGCGTGGCAGGTATGGCCAACTTTTTTCTTTCTAAATTCTTCATTCCTTTCGGTGCCACACCCGTTTTGAGAAACAAAACAATATCTTCTAAGTCAAAGGGCATGTTCCATTAGCCTAAATAGTTACGTGTCTAGCATAGCATCCTCAATACTATGTGTGTCCTCCCTTGACAAATGGTCAGACCCTAAGTTACTCTTTCTTGGTTTCACAACAATAGTAAACTCAAACTCTTGAAACAATAAGACCCACCGACATATGTGCCCTTAAAAAATGGGCTTTTTCACCAAGTAATTCAATGTCATGTGGTCTGTGTAGAATATGAAGGGTGTTTCCAAAAGATATTGCCTAAATTTATGTAGCACGTAGATCATTGATAGTGCTTCACACTTAGTAGTAGTGTAGTTTTGTTCTGCTGGTGTTAACTTCCTGCTAGTAAAACACAAGGGGTGGTCAACAATCCCTTCTCAAGGATGTGCTAAGACTACTCCAATTGCCATCCATAAAGCATCAACATGTACATGGAATGGCTTATCCCAAGAGGGAAAATGTAATATGGGTGCAGTGATGATCTTATCCTTTAATGTATCAAACACCCTCTATTGCACCTCTCCCTAGTGAAATGCACTCTTGTGCTTTAGTAATTTCTCCAAGGGTGTGACAGTATTATCTTGGCATATCCTTTAATAAACTTCTGGTAATACCCCGTATGCCCAAGGAATCCACAAACTACATTCTAGTTGTTAGGCTCCCCCAATACCACAATAACGACAACTTTGGTGGGATCCACTAACAAGCCTTCCTTACATATAATATGCCCTAGAAGGGTTCCAAATGGAGTAGAAAAAACACATTTCTTAATGTTGAGGGATATCCTCAACTGCCAACATCATTCAAACATTAGACTCATATTTTCACAATGGTCTTTCACTAGTCCATACACTTTCCAGTCATCAAGGTAGACTTGAAGAAACTTATGGATGAAATCTTGAAATGCCTGTACCACAATGCACAAAAATACAATAGGCACATTCTTCAGTCAAAAGGCATGACCATATAATAAAAAATTCCCCATTCAGTGGTGAAATTTTTCTTTTCATTGTCTTCCTTTGCAATTCTAACTTGATAATATCTTGAGAACCCATCTGTGAAGGAATAGATCTCACACCCAGCTACTTCTTCTAGGATTTATTCAGTAAAAGGGGTTGGAAAAGGGTCAATGACACATACTGCATTTAAGTCCTCTGTAAAACATAGATCCTTATCCTTCCATCCTTTTAATTTTGATGACCATGGGTCTTACCCATTCTTATTCCTCCACAGCTTCAATGATTCTTGAAGTGATCATTTTGTCTATCTCCTCCTTGAATTTGATGCAAAGATTCAGATTCATTCGATAAGGCCTCTTTTGAATAAGGCGTTCACCCTCCTTTAACTTGATTTTCATTTCTCCCAAGGAGTGGTGAATTCCTTTAAGCTCAGGGTATCTATGAGGAAATAAGTACTAAAACTCACATAATAGATCAATGATCTTAAAAACCTCCTTCTTTGACCAATAGTCTCTAATAGTGGCCTCCTTAGGTTCTAGACCAATGTTAACCTTATTTATTTTGGGCTCATGGTAGGCACGTGCTTTCTCATTTTCACTATAAATAAATTTGCACTTACCTTGAGTATGGTTAACATATAAACTCTACATCTCTTCACCATCTATCAGGTAGACCATATTTCCCTTCTCTTTCTCCATGCATGTGTGCTCAAGCTGCACCTCTTCTAACTCTTCCTCATAAAAGCATAGTTCTAAACCAGGTTCACCTATTAATTCCATTTCTCTATCCTCCTTCATGGCACTATCTCCCATCATAAGGAACTTAACAAGCCTCAATGCCCTATTCAACAATGGTTTAGTACTCCAATATTTGAAAGCTTGAAGGAGGTCAATCATTAACTCCTGCCAATTTTGTGTCTGATGTTGCATCTCTAAGTGAATATACCATATGCACACACACCACTTTAAGGTGGAATACAAATTATGCAAGCATAAATAAGGTGACTAGGCCTTCACTGCCTTTCATCCATGATTTCTCACATGCCTGGATATGAAATGAGGTGGGTTCCTTCCCATGGTAGTTTTGTCTGATAGTGGGTGCATTGATCCAGGAAAACCTAATAGAGAATGTGATTCTTACCTCACACCACTCTAGAAGGATGTCAAAATGTTTCACCCACAAATGCGTTGTGGTCCTAAGACAAGTTATAACTGACCATCACTCTTATCTCGATACTAATTTTTCCATTGGGCCTCAATCTCTTGTAAGAAAACATCAGGGTGTGGGCCCTTCAGAGTAACTTGGAAAATTCTTTCCTCCCAGGCACTTAACTGAGCACACCTTTATTACCCTTGTAACATATACACTTAACTATCACCAAATTAACTCATATGTACCATGCACCCAATTTTTACATGCCATGCTAGTTGTATCACTCATAGATTGAGCATCTTCGAACTGAATAACTCCTTCCATAGGGTGAATCACCTCAGGGTCCCTGATAGATTGTACATAAATCATATTAAGAACTTCTTCTCCTAAGGCCTTACTATAGGGTGTTGACTTCCCATCAGTCAAGGGGATGAAAACCCGTTCTTCCTTGTTTTGAAAACTTATGTACCCCTTATTGAACCATAGGTTAGCATTTTTCTTATAACACCAGGGGCACCCAAGTAATGCTAGAAAGTTGTATGCCTCAGCTAGCATCAAGACTTAAAAGTCTCCAATGAAATTTTCCCCTTGGATGGTAATAACAACATCCTTGAAGAGACCAATGGAAATTTCTTTTGTCTTGTTAGCCTTATACAAAACATTCAAGGATGGTTGTAATGGGGACGTTCCTGTTGATGCCATGCATCTAGGGTGAGGACATTGAATTTTGCAATCGTGTCAACCAAAATATTACTCAAAATCCACCCATCCACAACAACATTTAAGGTAATCTCCTTATCATATTCAAGGCTATGGGGAGGAATGTTATCATTTAGAACCTTCCTTTTGTTCTCTGATCCAACTTGTGGTAACATTCCTCATAACCATTCCCCTAGAAAAATAATTATTTTATCTTTCCTTAACATCTTGCATACTTCCTTGACCTCATCCAGATACTTTTGTGGTCCTCAACACTCTTCCTTTCCTCTAACTACCTTGACTTCTCTTTCAGGTATTTGAGCTCCCCTTGTAAGCTTTGAATCACATCGATGGTTTCTTGATACACTTATTTCTGATGAGTAAGGTCTAGATACTTCCTGTGTTACATCTCTTCTCTAATAACCAGTGGTCTTTTCCTTAGTAGTACCCTTTCACGCATAGCCTCAACTCGTGTCATAAATAGTACAGGCTCTAGTTCTAACTTACATGCCACTCTTGGAATCCATTGTGAATCGACCTTTTTTATGATTATCATCCTGATATCTTTATACTTCTGGTGTTGTTGGCTCATATGTTCAAATAGCTCTAGAAACTCCTCATACTTGTTTTTATCTCCACACCAAGAGCATTGCAATAGATTTAGGCATTTAAACTTATAGTTATCCATAGACCCACAATTGTAACAGGTTCCATGCAGGAACTCACTTCTTCCTTTGTGGTTACCATGGCCATGAAATCCTCCTCTAAAACCTCTTCCACATGCCCCTTAATATGCACACCCTTCATAGTGTCAACCATAGTCCTTGGAAATTTTTTTGAGGCTCATTTGGCACACTCCAATATCAATGACATCATGTATCTAGTCAATAAACCTACAATCCTTGGTGTCATGAGTAATTGAGGTGTAAATCTTGAAATAGTAAGACAAATTTTTATGGATTGCTCACTAAAGTAGTGGGTACCTAATTGCATCATGATCTCTGTGGGAAATATCACTGTCCACTGTCATGATGCATACCAATATCCATGGGAAACTATCCTTTGTATGCCCCTCTACCTCACATTTTATGCACCATAGGCCACTACGAATCTCATACATTGAGTTCACATAAAGCTTATATAGATGCTTCACCATTTCAATAATTTGAGCTTCAAGGAAAATGCTAACAATGGTATCCATGCTTTAAACAACCTTAGCATGAAGGGTAACCTCAAAGGCCTCACGCATGTCTGTTTAAGTCTAGTTCAAAATTTCCCTCCTAAAATGTGTTATTAACCCTCCAACAAACCACTAAGCATGTTGGGAAGGACGAATATCACAAGACAAATTTGATAAGAGAGTCTTAAAATGTGCATAATACTACTGCACACTCTTTTCCATGCTTTGTTGAATCTCCTTCAGCACACTAATGATCTTTTGTTCAAACTTAGGGATGTGAAATTCAGCCAGGAAGGCATTCTGTAACATGATGTAATACACCACTGCATGATGGGGGTCATACTTCTAGTACCAAATATGTGCACACCCTTGCAATGTCATTGCAAACTGACTTGAATTCTATTATGAGGTAGTGATCCCCTTAGTGTACCATAGAAACTCACAATTTTGTACATTCTCTACAACATCCTCAACACCTTTGTAGTCTGGTAGATGCAAAGAAATTTCAAAAAACACTTGCAGAGGTGGTAGAGTTCATAGCCCACTTGATCTAAAACCTTGATTTCCTCTGGTGTTACCTCCACCACCAAATTTGCTAGATCCACTAGGCCTTGTCCCTCCTTACCCACCAGATCCTCTAGATCCAGTAAGTCCACCAGGTCCTCCAATTTCTATACCACCAGATCCACCTCCTTTAGTTGGTAACAGCTCTAAAGTCATCATGCCTAGTGTCCCCTACATCCCACTAAACTACATGCCAACGATTTGTGATATTACACCACTACCAAATGTGTGTCCCATACCACGTCTAGACATAATACCTAAACTTTTTATACCCATAATTTTCCCAAATTTTGGTCCAAACAATATTCCACCAAACACAGGGAATGATTATGTAGCCATAATTGTACCAAATGAGAAATTACATCTCCTAGGTGTATATTGGTCACTCCCACCAGTACCAATTGGGTTAGCAATACTCATCTCTGTATTTGGAAAATGAAGAACCATGGGTTGGTCACCAGGTAGATTCAGATGCATTCCAACAAATCTCCTTTCTCCAAGTGACAAAATCTCATCACAAGCTGAAGGGGTATCTCTCCAACATTTTTCAAGATGGGGTAGCATAGACTACTTAGGATCAACATCCTCTATATGAACCTCAATTCCTTCCCCTAGTATCTGCCTCCATAGATCCATCATTCTTGCAACCTCACTATGTCTAGCCAACTCCCTTTTACGTGCTTCACTATAATTGAGTCATCTCTCTTCCCTCTTCTTTTCAGCTACCAGTTCTTCCATCTTCCTCCACCCTAGCTTCCTCACCCAATGCTCAGAAAGAATCTTATCCATCCATAGGATACACTTCTAAACTTAGTGGAATGATAAATATATTTATGGCTAAAGGTATATCACACAAAAATTATCATCTATGCTCCTTTAAGAAATCAAACTCAACAAACTCGGGATAAAATTACATAGAAATAGCATATTCCAAGGTATAACTAGTTAGCACTCTTTTCCACAAACGATAAACAACACGTGTCCAAGTCAGATCAACAGTCTATAACATCTGATATTCATCTTAGGTCCACACCTAAGATCTATAATACCATCTTGATCTAGATGCGTATGCAAGAATCCATTCATACAACTCCAGTGGAAAGCAACAAAAGAAGTGTTATCCAAAATGAGCCCCTTGCTCATTTTGTGGCTAACCCCCTTCATTCTTCCCTCTCTTGTGCCTCAGTCATAATTTTAGGTTTTTCAAGCGCTCAAGACCTTTTGGAAATGGTACCATTGGATAGAGATTTTTCTTAGCTTTCCAAAAAGGTAAATTTTTCCTCCTAACTCCATGTATTTTTGAAGTTATGGCTTGGTGGAGTTTTTGTTGGAAATTTTCCCCTGAAAGCCCCACAGCCAGTAATATCGTGCCACGTGTCCTTGGAAGGGCGGAGGCAGAGGGAAACTTGGAATTTTCACCAAGAGTTTGGCAAGGATTCAAAAGGGATTTTTCACCCCGATGGCCCACTAGCGAATGTGATCGTGTCATGTTTCCAAGGAGAAGAAAATTGAAAATTTGACTAAGTGTTGGCACCATACAAAAATCTCCAGGAAAGGCCCGTGCCCAATCATGTTATGCCACGTGTCCTTAGGCCAAGGGAGTGGTGGACGGTGGAGGAAAGATTAAAAATTTGGCAAAGTGATTGGCGAGGGTGCAAAGTTAATTTTTTACCCCAAGACCTGCAGCCAATGAGAACAAACCACGTGCCCCGGGGCGTCAGAGCTTTGGAATGTGGGGAGAGATTGGGAATTTTTCCCAAAGGTTAGCACAAAGAGAAAGGTTAACCTCTAAGGCCCATGTTGAATGGGAGCTCGCCACATATCCCAGGATCGGTAGAATGTGGGGAAAAGTTGAGAATTTTTCCCAAAGAAAAATCAAAGAAAAATTTCAAAGGAAAGGCTCGCCCCCAAAAACATAAGCCAATGGGATTGTGCCACATTTCCAATGGTGGCAAAAAGTGCAAGATAGGCCCGCAGGGAAAAATGGTAGGGAAATCCCACGTCCAATAGGGTTTTGCCATGTGTCTAAGTCAGAAAGGATGGTCAAAAGTGATGGAATAGATAGAGGAAAAAATCCCGTGGCAAATCACATCATGCCACGTGTCCTCGGGTCATCCAGCCGACGGAGATTTTTTGGAAAATTTTCCAAAGGCCAAAATGATGGAAATGAAGCGCAGAAGGCTTGCAACCAATGGAATCGTGCCATGTGGCACTAGAGTGGCGGAGCATGGAGATTTTTGGGAAATTTTCCCAAATGCAAAAGGGTGGGAAAATTTTAAATTTTTGGCCCGCCAACCCGTTTTGGCCCTATTTTAACCTAAATTTTCAAACGGCCATAACTTTTGATCCAGAGCTCAGTTTTTTGTGTTCATTATATCAACAGAAAACTAGTGAAATTATATACAAGATTTTGGGATCAATTTTGTATTTTAATGTATTTTGGAGAGATAAAATTTAAAAACACCTCTAGCACGTGGTAATGAACAAAAATGACGTTTCAACCACCATTTTTATTGAAGAACGGTTCGCATTCTCTCCCAACATGGTGAAAAATGTCAGGGAATGGACCCGTATGGATGCCCATGTTGTTTTATTACATTTTTGTTGGTGGTTGAAGCTCCTCTCATGTTTTCCCACGTTTCTCTCTCCTGGGATCATTTTTTGCATTGTAAAAGCCAATTTTGGCTCTTTTTTTGAAGGGTTGGACATTTGTTATGTATTACAGGCTCCCTTTTTCACCTTGAAAAGTGATTTTGTGGAATACCAGACCTCTTCCAAGATTGTAACATGTTTTCCACCTCTCAGATGTTGTAATGCATGTATTTTAATATTGGAAATGACAATGCAAGCTCTGTGAATGAGTTTTAATCCTCTGTTTATGTTTTCTGCTTCATTTCTGACCTTTCATTACATTTCATCAATTTTTTGCATGATGTTTTGTTGCATTTCTATGATCTATGTCAATCTACAGAAGTAAACAATGCTCACCACTCCTTTGGTGCATCACCTTATTAGCATTAGTTTCATTCTTTTACATTCTCTACCTCTGTCCCCTTTGGAATTTAGAGTAGGATTTTTAGTTTAAAACCTGTATAACTTGCACGTAACACACCTGATCAAAGGATTTGAGGAACCATCCTCTAACCTAGATATTCTTTTCCCATTTTTACAAGTCCCACACTTGGGGAAAATATTCAATGTTGTGCAATCACACTAGATGTCCAAAATGTCAAACTAGAATTCTGATCAACATCTAGGGGTGCTTCTTATTTGCACCAACAAGAAGGTCTCATACAACTCATGATACAGGTGCTCTTCTACCCATATACATGTATCAAACTCAGGTCCAGTAATAAATATCAAAGTAAACTCATCCTCCATGCTCTTAAATGATGTTTTGATACTATCCATTGTAAAGCGCTCTGTCATTGCGCATCATTCTCACAACAACTTCAAAAATAGGTCCTAGAAATGGAACCAAGATGTATTCATTTTTCATGTACCCTTAGGACAACATTCTAATCCCATGCGTGTTGACCTATCATCCAACGGGTGCTAAGTGCCCACCAGAGGCACACACGGGCACCGGTTCCCTCCTTTATATGAGAATTTTGAGGTCTTTCCATTGATGGAGGATTTTTAGAATGAGAATACATTTACTTAGTTTAGATAAGGAAGAAGAAACATCTAATAGATCCACGTCTTAAATGCATTATAGAGTTAGAGTACTAAGCATGCTAAAATAGACTCGAAATACGATAACCATTTAACAAGAGGGTTTACACCCTTAAGCATGATATAAAAAAAACCATTATATATATATGCATTTAGATTGGTCCCAGTAGTCACATTACAATCAAAATATGTCATCACAGACCATACATATCAAAATACTATGATTCATCCTTTATAAATCATCCCTAGTGAGAGATCCAAGCTTAGACCTCCCATTTCAACCCTTTTTCTAGACCCTAAATGTTATGCAAATGTTTGTTACATCATTTAAAACTTGAGCACTAATTTATTTAAACCCTAGCATGACTGAAGTATCATACTCTTGATTCATCCCCTTCCTTATATCTCCTATATCCTTCAGGTACCTCCTCCTTGTTACCAAGCATCTCTATATATAGGTTCAATACCAACCACTATGCCTTCTCTTTTGAATATATCATATTCCAAGTGTCAATGTGGTCTTCTAATGGTGCATGCTTATCTCCTTACAAACCCTCCACCTTCTATAACGATTTCTTCTAAGAATATTCCATATAGGGAATATTTTTTTCTTGACCTCTAAGGTTATAGGCTGGCACCTTATCCATTCAACACACCTAGTTGGGTCACGTATTTCCTCAAGTTCCTCAAGAATTATGAATATGGCTAAGTCCTTTGAACCTTATGTCCTACCTTCCTTGTGCACCCTAGTTTCTCCAAAACCCTTCTTAAACCTCTCTATCTTGTGTTCTTCTCCCCACGCACCCTTATTATTATAGGTCCTGCGTGCGCATGTGCCATTTGGTACTTAGCCAATATTTCGAAGCCTAAAAACAAGTCAATTTGTAATAACATTACAAGGACATGTACATAGTTGGTACCAGAGGTATGAACCCCATCAAATAGTGGTGTATTACACTGTGTTGTGGAATGCCTTCCTGGCTGAATTTCATATCCCTGAGTTTGAACAAAAGAACATTAGTGCACTAAAGGAGATTCAACAAGGTATGGAAGGTAGTGTGTGGGACTGTGAAATGCATTTCAAGACTCTCTTATCAATTTTTTCTTATGATTCATGCTTCCCAACATGCTTAGTGGTTTATTAGAGGGTTGATTAAACCCTTTTAGGAGATAAATTTCTCACAAGAATTTAATAGTCTCGTGTGAGGCCTTGGAGGTTTCCCTGTATGCCGAAACTTTTGGAAGCATGGATACCAGTGTTAGCAATTTACTTGAAGATCATATTGCTGCAATGGTGAATCAGATGGAGAATATTTCATTGAATTCAATGCATGAGACTCACAATGTCCTATGGTGTAAATATTGTGAGGTAGAGGAGCATATAAACTATAGTTAATGGTGGAATGTGATATTTTTTACAAATATCATGATGCATGTAGGTGTCCACTACTACATAAAGTGATCTATAAAAATGTTTCTTAATATTTAAAGGTTCATACCTCAAATACTCATGACACTAAGGATTGTAGGTTGATTGACCAAATACATGATGTCATTGATATTGGTGTGTGCCAAACCAGCCTTGCAAACAATTCCAAGGATAGTGATCTTCACTATGAAGGGATCTTAGATGGAGGGGCACATGGAAGAGGTTTTAGAGGAGGATTTCATGGTTGTGGTAACTATGAAGGAAGAAGTGAGTTCTTGCATGGAACCTATTACAATTGTGGGTCTACAGAGCACTATAAACGTGAATGCCCAAATATGTTACAATGTTCTTGGTGTGGCAAAAAAACAAGTATGAGGAGTGCCTTGAGCTATTTGAACATATGATCCATCAAAACTGGAAGGAAAAATGTGCTAGGATGGTAAGCATAAAAAAGGCCGATTAACAATGGATGCCAAGAGTGGTGCATGAGTCGAAACTAGAACCTCTACTAGTTATAGAGCTGAGGTTGCACATGCAAGGGGACTATTAAGGAAGAGACCACTGGTTATTAGAGAATAGGTGGTACATGGGAAGTATCTATACCCTACTCATAATAAATAAGTGTATTAAGAAACCATGGATGTGATTTGAAGACTAGAAGGGGAGATCCAATGCCTGAAAGAGTAGTCAAGGAAGTCAGAGAACAGGAAGAGTGATGAGGCTCCATAGAAGGATCTAGATTAGGTCAGGTAATTATGCAAGATGTTAAGGCAAGATAATATTATTCCTTTGATAGGGAATGGTTATGGGAAAATTTACCACTCGTCGGAGTATAGCACAAAAGGTAGGTTCTACATGCTAACCTTATTTCACATAGCCTTGACTATGATAAGGAGATTATCTTTAATTTTTTTATGGATGGATGGCTTCTGAGAAATATTTTGATTGACACGGGTGTAGAACTGAATGTCCTCACTATAGACACATGGCATCAAATGGGAAGGACCCCATTAGATCCATCCTTGAATGTGTTGTATATGGATAACAAGATAAAGGTAATGCCCATTGTTGTCTTGAAGGACACTTTTATCACTATACAGGGGGTGAAGTTCACTAGGTATTTTGAATTCTTAGTGATAACTGAGGCAGACAACTTTCCAACATTACTTGGGCACCCTTGTTGTTACAAGAACAATGCTGACCTATAGTTTAACAAGGGGTACATAAGTTTTAAAAATAAGGAAGAACGAGCTATCATCTCCTTGATCAATGGGAAGTTAGTGCCCTATACTTAGCCCTAGGGAGAAAAAGTTTTTGATAGGATTTGTGCAATCTATCAGGGACCCTAAGGTGATTCACCCTTCAGAAGGATTTATTCAGTTTAAGGACACTTAATCTATGAATGATATAACTAGATTGGCATGTGAAAATTCAATGCATGGTGCATATGATTTAATTGGGTGACAATTAAGAGGCTTTATTATGAGGGTGACAAAGGTGTGCTTTGTCAAGCACCTTAGAAGAAAGAAGTATCCATGTTACTCTTAAGGGGCCAACCCTAATTATTTCTTATGAGAAATGGAGGATTGGTGGAAAAATGATATTGAAAGAAGAGGGATGCTCAACTATAACTTGCTCAGGAATGCAATGCGTTGGTGGGAAACACATTGCAATAGAATTCTAGAGTGGTGCGAGGTGAGAATCATGTTCTATGTTAGGTTTTCATGAAGTAATGCAACCAATGCAATACAAGACTACCATGGGAAGGAACCCACCTCATTTCACATCTAATTATGTGAGAAAGCATGGATAAAAGGTGCGGAGGCCTTACCACTTTCTTTATAGGTGCATAAACTGTATTCCACCTTACAAGGTTATGCACACACATGGTATATTCACTTAGAAAAGTGTCTTCAAACATGAAATTGGTAGGAGTTGATGGCTGACCTCTTTTAAGATTTCAAATATCAGAGTACTAAACCATTGGTGGATAGGGGATTCCAGGTTATTAAGCACATTATGATGGGAGATAGTTCAATTTTTTAGGATAAAATACTAGAGTGATTGGGTGAATCTGGTTTGGAACTGGGATTTGATGAGGAAGAGTCAAAAGAGGAGTAGGTTGAGCATGCATTCATGGAGAAAGAGAAGGGAAATATGATCTATGTGATATATGGCAAAGAGATGGAGAGTTTGGATGCTAACCATACTGAAGGTATGTGTAAAGTTATTAATAGTGCTGATGAGAAAGAACGTGCCTACCATGAGCCCCTCAAAATAAATAAGGTTAACATTGGTTCAAAAACAAAACCTAAAGAGGAAACTATTGGAGACTATTAGTCAAAGAAGGAGGTTTCAAAGATCATTGATCTATTGTACGAGTTTCAAGAATTATTTCAATGCAGATACTATAAGGAATGATAGGACAAATGGTTTTATCCTTTGTTGTTGGCACTTTTGCGTATCAAAAATTAAATGGAAACTTGATGAGAACCCTACTAATCTGGGGTCTATCTTATTGATGAACTGTTTTCACTAAGGTGACATTACGTCATTTGTAATGTTGTATGTCATAAAATCCTTGGTGTAAATTTAAGCCTTGAAAGTGATTTGCAATGTTGTAGCTTATCTCTATTTAATTGTTAACATTATAGATTTTATAAATAAATAATGTTAAGGCTTTGACAATTTTGATAGTTCGCTTAACGACCTAATTTGAAATGTGATCAAGACTTCTTGTTGGTGTATAACAAGTTGTAAACCGACCATCTGATAGTCTTCCCATTTGATGACTAATGCCATCATGATTGTATTTTTAGGGATAAGGGGGCTATAGTCGATAGTCAAGGATTGAATTATTATGAATTAAGGGCATCTACTCCTTTGAGTATACATGAAAAACTTCTTGATCAACGTTAGCATTTTATATACATACATATACATATATATATATACATATATATATATATATACATATATATATATACACATGTATAATATGTATATATAAATATACATATATATAGATATCTAAAGGGGGACAAACTAATCCTAGTGAATAGTTCTTAACCTAACATGAGAACTTATTAATTGTGAATTTAGAGTTGATGTAACTCTAGTTATTTAGAAAGGATGTATAAATATAATTATTTGATTGATTCCTTATATACAAAAGAGACGGGAATCTGAAATTGCTGTTTGCATAAGTTTTTAATGGGTCTTTTAAAAACTATATACAATCTAAAATTATTCAAATTGATTAAAGTGGTGAGTTGGCACCCCACCGCCAATACATTTGTACTGAATTATTTATTGTTTATTTATTAATCCACCGATCGAGTTTGAGGGAAATAATATGGGTTAACTAAATTTAAATATCCTTGCATGGCATGAAGTGTGACCGTGCTAAATTTAAAGAAAAGCTAAGAATAGTTGGTTTGTAAAATTGGATGCAAGCTCCTTCAACCACTGCATTAATGGCATTTAATATGCAATAAAATCCCACCTTTCTTGGGCCATGTGAGGAAGGATTGGGGAAAGTAAGGTGGTTTTTGGTATCGATTCTTTTCATGGCTAGAAACTGCAGAAGCTCTGCATGCAAATATTGAACTGCAAGTTATTGTGATTTTTCATAAGGAAAGCATCAGTTGAGTTGATTGTACAACAAGTTTACCAGACTCATTAAATATCACAGAAACATTATAAGTTGTGGGATGAAGGAATTCATTTTAAAATTTTGGGATTTTTTGAGTAATCGTAAGAGCTTTGCAAGGAAAGAAATACTTGAGTAATAGGCATGATATGCCCTAACCCATCATGATTTCTTGCTCTATTTAGTCATTTCACAAATAGAACTTTACCTAGATTGAAATTTGTGTTCTTAATCTTTAGTGATGTGAAATCAATTTAATCCTTTTCTTCTATAGAATATAGTTTACCTTTGATTTTTGATATATGCTCTTAGAAAAGGGTTTGCTGGGTGTATGCTTGTATATGGTTTATTTTGGTTAAGTTATAACATTTTTTTCTGGATTGGAAGGAGTGTTGTGACTGTAATGGTTGTCAATTGCTGGCTTAATACACCAGTGTTATATTGAAATCTTTGTGCAGCCGTGTTTTGTGTTTATCAATACTATAAAACTTAGTTTAAACTCTACCCATCTCCTTCGGGATTATCTAAAAATTTAACAAGCCAATGAGGAAAATTGGAAGTTGGTATTGTGTGGTTATGGTTGTAGATGACTTTCCATTTCAGGTATACATCGATTTATGTAACTGGGTTTGATCTAATTTTAAAGAAATCTTGTGTTGTCTTGATGGAGGCAATGAGTGTGCTTTTCATCAATCTGGTTAAGTTAATAAGGAAGCAGGCTGTGGAAAAAAAATTGTTATTAGCATTTAATTTTGAGTCATAGGAAGTGAGGGAAGCTGCAGTAAATACTAAGTCAGCCTGTTTGACCCTCAAACATGCATCTTGGAATGACGTTTACGTTTAACTTTAGAGCCACGTAGCATGGCTCAACTTATTGCTGAGTTTTTGTTACTAGCATCAAATTGTTGCATTTTGTTTGCAAACCAGGTTCCTTAGTTGCTCATCAGTCTGTTTGTATCTTGGTTACTCCATCATTAACTCTGGAAGTATTCAACTCTTTCTGGGTTCTTCTCAGGTTGCGAAATATTATGTTTTAGAGTTGGTTTCTTTGAAGAGAAATCCCAACTCGTATTACACTTTAATGCCTTTGTTTTAGTCATAGATCCTTGATAACGGTATATATATATATATGCTCTAGAGAAAAGCTTGCAAGATATTTGGAAGGCCATGTTTAGCTGGGTTTTTATTGATAACCTTCTTCTTGGATTTAAAAATCTGTATTGAAGGTATGATGATTATTTGTCAATGGTATTGAACTACCATTTAATCAACTGATAGTAGGTTTAGGAAAACTATCTGGAATGATACAAGAGTGTTAAAATTGGGTGTTATTTCCCCTTTTTTATAATCGATGCAGAGCAAATCGATTGACTAGATGACCTTACTTTGGTATATAATTGAAAAACAGGATGTGTTGAGTTTCAGTTGAAACCCATTTAAGGTCATAATATTTTAAGTAACATACTCCTCTTAAGGATATGTCAGGTTAACTATCTAACTAAGATCTTATGAAGTGCTAGATCCTTGATGGGTGTAAGCTCATGTATATGATTGAGTGTTATTTCGGTTCACCAGAAAAACTTGACTCCTTAAATCTTATCTGGCTGTATTTCATTCTCCCTTGGGGATTACAGAGTTCTCTTGACCTTTAAAAAGTCCTTTATTGTTTTCTTTGGGTTGTGTCATGAATAATTTGGTATGCTCCAACCTTGTTCAGTGGAATGGGTTGGTAGATCTTTTCATAGTTCTAATTGAGTCTTTGACTCAGTGCAGAGTAATGAAACCTTTCATTTGAATTTTGTTTTGAGAAAATTCATGCTTTAATGAATGCCCAATTGGGCTAATTGGTTGATTACAGTCATGTTTATCATGACTCCCTCTTGTTTTAAAACAACATGAAAAGCTTATTGTGTTTATCAGATAATGATATGTTGATAACAATACTAAGGTATGGAATTAAGTCCTTTACCTAAACTTAGAAGGTTTGATTAAAATTGGTATGATCTAACCTTGTTTAGTAGAATGGGATACAAGGTCATTTTAATATATTATAATGGAGTCTTGACCCACCATGGAATGACAAGTTGTACTAACCTACTTTTTTCATGAATAAGTTCATAGGATAAGGAATGTCCAGTTGAGCTGATTGGGTTAAGTAACAATCGTGTTATCTAGAATACATCGGGTAACTTCTCCCTTAGGGGTTTTGAAATGCTCTAAGTGTCATTCGGTACCAATTAGTTGATAACAATACCAAAAAATGGAATTATATTCCTTTTCCTAGTTTTGTTATGTTCAATAAATGCTTAAGTCGAGGTATGTATTGACTATGTAACCTATTACTCAAATTTTACCTGTTTGCTAAATGGCAGGATGTCATGAATGCTCTCTCTCATCCTTGAAGTTAATCATTCTAATATCGTAAATTTAACTAAATACACTTGATGTCTTGGTATTATTGTATGGACCTTAGTAGACCTTATGGGTGTATGAGATCCTTATTGGATCTGTTAAGAACATTTGAGAGATTGCTTGAATGTGATTCTTGTTATATTTATGGTTACTTAATTAATAAGTAAAAATGATTCCAGGCATGCAAGTATGGGATTGCATAAGTGGAATCTGGATACTCTTATGAGTAGTCTTTTGATTACTTATGATTATCAGGTACCTTATAATTTAGGTGGTTATTCTGAGTGACTGAAATAGTTGTATTGAAACGTAAGTTTGAAATTGATTCTTTCATGGCTCATGAAAGTGCTTACTCTTAACATGTTATAGAAAGAATTGTTATCTTATTAAGTTCTGCAATATTGATTCATAAAAATAATATGAGTTCTTTTTATGAAATAATTAAGTAGAGTATGTTGTTATGATGAGTTGAGGCTTATCATGCTCAGTTCTTGTGAACTGACTCATGCTAACAATTTTGTAGATAAATGTCATGGAGAAAGAGTGAAGTATTTAGTTTTGTATATTATTCTGATCGAGGAAAGTTAAAGATATGACTGACTGGAATGTTCTTATATAAAGTACTTCTCCTTAGAATTGGGAAAGGCCTTGTTATTTAATGTCTCTGTATTATTCATTAAAATGAAAGACTTTGATCATGCTTATAGAAATGAATTGTACTTATCTCTTGAATGAAATTAAGAAATATTTTCTGTTGCAATATATTGTCTTATAAGTGATTGATTGGAAAATGATGAGTTAAGAACCAAAAATTTATCAAGATAGGTTATTAGTATCTTTGTCACTATTGTATTAAGCGTTAGTCTTAAATACATAGTAATTACTAGCACACAACATATGTGTGAATGCTAGGGAACATATAAGGAACTATGAGTGGACTGTTTCCTAAGAATATCATGATCTAATGAACCATACGTTAAGCATACTTGGAAATAGTTAAGGTTGCTAATGGATAACTGCCTCATTATAAAATGCAATATATCAACTACTTGTAAAGTTGTATTACGTTCTCCAAAGGTTTTGTATAGGGTGTACTTAACCAGTCAAAGATATCAAGAATTATGATTGCCTAATTTTAATGGCAACTGCTAAGTAAGTAGTGGGATTATCATGAACCATGGTAAGGTTATGATAACCAGGTACTTCTGTGCTATGACTATTTTTATAAAACTCAGGTTATTCTAGCTCATAGCAAAGAAATGAAAATGTGATATTATTTTCTAAGTGAAATCAACATTAATTCGTATGCATGGATGAAACACAAAAGCAATAAGTGGAAGAGCTTATGGTAATCTAATATGAAAACATACTGAGTACGGTTCCACTATTTGGGAATTGCTTAATTGTGGTAAATTGTATTATGAAATATTTTGATCAAGGAGATGAAATGTTTTTATTTAGGGGCTTGTCACATGATGCATCATTATGAGCACATAAGCATGTTGGATACAATGGAAGTAAGAAAGGAACATGTGTACTAAGTTAAAAAGAACAAGCATTTGAATCTCATCCCTAGTCAATACTATAATTATCTCTAAAAAGAATTAGAGAGTGGTATTTTAAAAGGCTATGACAGGGAAAGGTAAATGGGTAGTTGTTCATTAAACCTATCATGTTGGATACCCCATATATATCTTACTTGTTAGAGATAGTAAAATAAATGAACACTCTTTACTGAGCTGCAATTAAGTAAAGTGATGTGCTTAAACTGAAAGGACAGTTGGCATTGATAGCCTATGGCACTTAATTCAAGGAATGAATCATACCTAATTACTTAGCTTCATGTAAGTACATACCCCTAGAATATGAAATAAGAAGCATTAGCCTAAATGTTAAAGCTGAGACAGTTTTTGAAACTGTAATAATAGTAATTGAAATTGATAGTATTGTTTCCATCAATGGTTAACATGGGTATGAGATATTGAAAGGTAATTAAAATGTTATAGATATTGGGGGTCCTGGGATCAACTCAATCCTAACCTTAGGTACAACCCATTCATGGAGAAGGTGTTGTAAGCCCTAGGTTGTTCTATAATGATTACCTTAAAAACATTAAACACCATGCACCAATATAGGATTCTAGGTGGGTGAACTCACTACATATACTACACAGTCATATCCCTATGGTGACGATTATCACCATTAGGATACTATCGTTTAGCATCTGTAATGAGTTGTCTCATCAAGAGACTGGATTGTAGTATGGTGTTGTCCTAAGTACAAACCTTGATAGAGTTACAAGACAGGTTGGACCTCCTGGGTACACACCCTTATATCAACCTATGATGGCTACAGGTAGATATGTGGGCGAGTAACAAGGTGAATTGTTACAAGAACACTTTCTTCCCATAGGCATCACAGGATGATATAGAGGTACATCTTCATGTAGGTTAAACTGGTTTGTACCTCATTCAAGGCTTGTAGCTATTTACAACATGAACATTTGTGAATCCATATAACTGAACAAGTGAATTAGGTGAGATGACAAGATTCCAATGGCGAGTGTGTCGTCATAGAATCAAGCATGGCATACATGACTCAGAAACTTTGCGTAAAGTAGTGTAAGCTACTGATTACACTATCGAGATTTCACCATTATCTAAGATGTGAGATGCCTGTGGATTTCATAGGTGGAACCCAGGTACACACTTAGGGGTTTTCACTTATATATCATATCCTGTTAAAGGGGAACCAAAGGGATAAATTTAATGGCTTGTATAGAGCATTAAGGGAGAATGAGTAGGTTCAGCATTCTCTCATATAGCTGCACAAGGTTCATGATTGTTATCAGAAATGGATAGCATTAAGGTTTATGTAGATTTAAATATATGGGTATTTAAATCAGCTGCATATAGTTAAATAAAAAAAATTCTAGAGACGAAGTGAAAAAAAGTGGATGTTACATTTTGGTATCAGAGTTGAAGGTTGTAACTCTTGGACTCATTGGGTCCTTACGCTAATTAAAACTTTTTTTTTTCAGAATAAAAATGGAAATGGGAAGGATGCACCAAGAAGAAAGAACCAGGTCTGATTTTGATGCGGTTTCAACGGTGCTAAAGTTAGACAAGATTCTGGCAATCCTTCAATATACCCAGAATCAGATAGATGCCTTGGAGCAGCTGGTGATGGGTGAAAGTGATAAGTTGGACAAAGGACAACTTAGGATTATTGCTAATAAACATCAAAATATTATTTAAATGATGAATTTATCATTGATGGAAAGTTTTGGACTTACCAATCCAAAGATGAACTAAACCTAAAATTGGGGGAAGCATTAGATAAACATGGATCTTCTTCCGATCAGATGATATTTGGAAAATCCAGTGGGCTAAAACCAAATCTGCTAGACACTCCCACTCATAAAAATGAAAAGGGTCATAAGAATGATAATTCTTCTTCATCTCGGAATGCTAAGAAAATTTGGTGGAAAAAGCATAGCAAGAAAATGTGTTCTGCCAAAAGTAAATTTGCCCAAAAACTTGCAGTGATAACCTGCAGGAAAAAGCATAATACTGTTGCAAATGGAAAAGTTAAAGGTGGTAAATCAGGACCTGTTGGTGGATGTTTCACATGTGGCAATGGGCATTATGCCAACCAATGTCCTTTAAAGAAGAGGAACAAACATCGGATGATGAAGCATGCTACAAGAGTAGACAACATGGGAAAAGAATATGTATCCCTAGCAGGATCCGTAGAAAATTGTGAAGAGATCCATGAGATTAGTATTCTTCAATACTAAAAGAAAGAAAATATGGATTTGGTTGTATCCAATGAAAAGCTTTCCAACAATTGTGAAGCCTAACTCTTTCTGGCAATATGGAATAAAAATGCTCAATTTTCAGCTTATGTCTGGTTAGGTAGCATTGATTTGAGTGATTGTTCTATATTCTGTCAAAATATTTGATAATTAATATTTCAATTCCAAGAAACTAAAAATATTATATTCTGTCTGTTGACTCTTAACAGTGGATGTTATGTATATATTTATTTTGGTATATGTTACTTCTGGGTTGTATTACTCAAGTACCCAAAGTTTTTTGTGGAGTATCATCACATTGTAAGGAGGATCTTAGGTTTGAACCTGGGAGCTTGAAAAGTTATGAATTAATATACTCAAAAGGGTTGGATGCTGGTTCGTTCTGGGTTGACTCATATAAAACCATAGATAGAATGAGGTTATATTTAGCTTCTGGTAATATCTTGTACCTCACAAGACAATATTTCTTTTATGTTATCTATCACAACATGATTTTCCCTTTTGTTCACCTATCGTGACGTGTTGTGGCTATGTGGAAATTCTAGCATTTGAATTACTGTGAACTTTCATGGGTTTTGTGGTTGATTCCAGTATTTTTAGTTGAACCCAGATAAGGGAATTCATACTTCACTAATATGAACCCTGCTATAGAAATGTGTAGGTTCAGGATCAAGGGATGTATTGTGAAATCCCTCTCTTGTGACAGTTCCTATGTAACTCTGCATGGTGTCTTTGAGCCCATAGAGTTTCAGACTTAACTCATATGCTTTATATTATGTTGGGAAAAAAATACGATGACTTGTAAGTCAGAGGACTATTTTGAGCTTCCAAGAGAATTTAGTAAGTCGTTGAATAACATAAGTAAGTCATTTACATACTTCTTTGTATTAAAGTAAAAGATTTTACAAACAATACACTACTTATTTGAAACCCTCGTGCAAACCAAGAGGAATTTTGCATGACCTTGGTAATAATTAGGATCAATATCGATTCTGTGAATCCACCGAGGAGGTTTAACAGTGTAAAAAAAAATGTTGTGGAAGTCAAAGAATATATCTAATAAGGTGACTTTGTTACTTAACACTTTGAGAGGTTTTTGGTAAACTGGTTTTCTCAAACATCTATAAACTTGTAAACCTCTTGTTTGAGGACAAGAAAATATGTTGTCAGTACTCAGTCATGAGTAATATTTGTTAAAAAGGAAAATTAAATAAACAAATTTGGCAGATCCATAAGCTTGGATAACCACGTTGACAACATTCTTTGATTGGACCAGGTATAGGAAATAAAAAGTGTAAGATATGTTGAGGTATTTGATAACTGAAATAGGAAATATTCAAGTCCAGTTGAATGAATGAATGTTGGTACCTTATCTTTTGACCTAATGTTGTAGAGTTTTGGAACCTCAAATCAAAAGTTCTTAATAGAGCTGAGGAAATTGATCTATCTAAATGAACTACCATAGATCCATATGCTTTAATTCTAGCAGAAAGGAATAGTTTTCCTTAAAGGGTACCAGGTAAGATTGTTTTAACTATATCCTCTATATATTAAATATTTATATTACACAAAAATGATTTACTTTAGTGAAGTAATCATGAATAATTCAGACTGCATGACTATTTACAGTCTGACAAGCTGATACAGCTACTGAATTTAAAGTTTTGAATCTAAAAACCATAAACTTCATGGGGAATAGTAACTATTTTGTAGAAATTATTCTTATATCCTGTGTGGAATTATTTGATTTCATTTGACAAGGACCACATCATTGGGACGATGATGCTTTTAAGAGGGGAGGTATGTAACGCCCCATGCTTTCCTTACTATTGTCAAAGTAATGATAGGACAAATGGTTTTATCCTATGTTGTTGCCACCCTTGCGTATCAAAAATTTAATGGAAACTTGATGAGAACCCTACTAATCTGGGGTCTATCTTATTGATGAACTGTTTTCGCTAAGGTGACATTACGTTGTTTGTAATGTTGTATGTCATAAAATCCTTGGTGTAAATTTAAGCCTTGAAAGTGATTTGCAATGTTGTAGCTTATCTCTATTTAATTGTTAACATTATAGATTTTATAACTAAGTAATGTTAAGGCTTTGACAATTTTGATAGTTCACTTATCGACTTAATTTGGAATGTGATCAAGACTTCCTATTGGTTTATAGTAAGTCTTAAACTGACCATCTGATAATCTACTTGTTTGATGACTAATACCATCACGATCGTATTTCCAGGGATAAAAAGGCTATAGTCATCAGTCAAGGACTTAATTATTATGAATTAAGGGCATCAACTCCTTCGAGTATACATGAACAACTTCTTGATCAATGTTAGCATTTTATTTTTATACATATATATACATACATATATATATATATATACATGTGAATATGTATATATACATATAGGGATATGCTAAGTCTCAAAGAGGGGGACAATCTAATCCTATGGATAGTTCTTAACCTAACATGAGAACTTATTACTTGCGAATTTAGCATTGATGTAACTCTAGCTATTTTGAAAGGATGTATAAATATAATTATTTGATTGAGTCCTTATACACAAAAGAGATGGGCATCTGAAATTGTTGTTTACATAAGTTTTTAATTGGTCTTTTAAAAACTATATACAATCTAATGTTCTTCAAATTAAATTAAGTGGTGAGTTGGCACCCCATCGCCAATACATTTGTACTGAATTATTTATTGTTTATTTATTGATCCACTGACCGAGTTTGAGGGAAATAATATGGGTTAACTAAATTTAAATATCCTTGCATGGCATGAAGTGTGACCTTGCTAAATTTAAAGAAAAGCTAAGAATAGTTGGTTTGTAAAAATTGGAAGCAAGCTCCTTCAACCACTACATTAATGGCATTTAATATGCAATAAAATCCCACCTTTCTTGGGCCATGTGAGGAAGGATTGGGGAAAGTAAGGTGGTTTTTTGGTATCGATTCTTTTCATGGCTAGAAACCCGCAAAAGCTCTACATGAAAAAATTTAACTGTAAGTTATTGTGAGTTTGCATGAGGAAAGCATCAGTTGATTTGATTTTACAAAAAGTTTACCAGACTCATTAAATATCACAGAAACATTCTAAGATTTTGGATGAAGGAATTCATTTTAAAAGTTTGGGGATTTTTTGAGGAATCGCGAGAGCTTTGCAAGGAAAGAAATATTGGAGTAACAGGCATGATATGCTCTGAACTCGTCATGATTTCTTGCTCTATTTAGTCATTTCACAAATAGAACTTTACCTGGATTGAAATTTGTGTTCTTAATCTTTGGTGATGTGAAATCAATTTAATCCTTTTCTTCTGTAGAATGTGGTTTACCTTTGATTTGTGATATATGCTCTTGGAAAATGGTTTGCTGGGTGTATGCTTGTATATGGTTTATTTTGGTTAAGTTATAACATTTTTCTGGATTGGAAGGAGTGTTGTGATTGTAATGGTTGTCAATTGATGGCTTAATACACCAGTGTTATATTGAAATCTTTGTGCAGCCATGTTTTGTGTTTATCAATACTATAAAACTTAGTTTAAACTCTACCCATCTCCTTCGGGATTATCTAAAATTTAACAAGCCAATGAGGAAAATTGGAAGTTGGTATTATGTGGTTATGGTTGTAGACGACTTTCCATTTCAGGTATGCATTGATTTATGTAATTGGGTTTGATCTAATTTTAAAGAAATCTTGTGTTGTCCTGATGGAGGCAATGAGTGTGCTTGTCGTTGATCTGGTTAAGTTAATAAGGAAGCAGGCTGTGGAAAACAACTATTATTAGCATTTAATTTTGAGTCATAGGAAGTGAGGGAAGCTGCAATAAATATTAAGTCATCCTGTTCGACCCTCAAACATGCATCTTGGAATGACGTTTACGTTTAACTTTAGAGCCACGTAGCATGGCTCAACGTATTGTTGAGTTTTTGTTACTTGATGCATTTTGTTTGTAAACCAAGTTCCTTAGTTGCTCATCAGTCTATTTGTATCTTGGTTACTCCATCATTAACTCTGGAAGTATTCAAATCTTTCTGGGTTCTTCTCAGGTTGTGAAATATTATGTTTTAGATTTGGTTTCTTTGAAGAGAAAGCCCAACTCGTATTACACTTTAGTTACTTTGTTTTAGTCATAGATAATGATATTGATAATGGTATAGATATATATATATTTATAGCTCTGGAGACAAGCTTGCAAGATATTTGGAAGACCATGTTTAGTTGGGTTTTTATTGATAACCTTCTTCTTGGATTTAAAAAATTTGTATTGAAGGTATGATGATTATTTGTCAATGGTATTGAACTACCATTTAATCAAATGATAGTAGGTTTAGGAAAAACTATCTGGAACAATACAAGAGTGTTAAAATTGGGTGTTATTTCCCCTTCATTGTAATCGATGCAGAGAAAATTTCAATTGACTAGATGACCTTACCTTGGTATATAATCAAAAACAGGATGTGTTGAGTTTCAGTTGAAACCCATTTAAGGTCATAATATTTTAAGTAACATACTCCTCTTAAGGATATGTCAGGTTAACTATCTAACTAAGATCTTATGAAGTGCTAGATCCTTGATGGGTGTAAGCTCATGTATATGATTGAGTGTTATTTCTGTTCATCGGAAAAAATTGACTCCTTAAATCTTATCTGGTTGTATTTTGTTCTCCCTTGGGATTACGGAGTTCTCTTGACCTTTAAAAAGTCCTTTATTGTTTTCTTTGGGTTGTGTCATGAATAATTTGGTATGCTCCAACCTTGTTCAGTGGAATGGGTTGGTAGATCTTTTCATAGTTCTAATTGAGTCTTTGACTCAGTGCAGAGTAATGAAACCTTTCATTTGAATTTTGTTTTGAGAAAATTCATGCTTTAATGAATGCCCAATTGGGCTAATTGGTTGATTACAGTCATGTTTATCATGACTCCCTCTCGTTTTAAAACAACATGAAAAGCTTATTGTGTTTATCAGATAATGTTATGTTGATAACAATACTAAGGTATGGAATTAAGTTCTTTACCTAAACTTAGAAGGTTCAATTAAAATTTGTATGATCTAACCTTGTTTAGTAGAATGGGATACAAGGTCATTTTAATATATTATAATGGAGTCTTAACCCACCATTGAATGACAAGTTGTACTAACCTGATTTTTTTCATGAATAAGTTCATAGGATAAGGAATGTCCAGTTGAGCTTATTGGGTTAAGTAACAATCATGTTATCTAGACTACATTGGGTAATTGTTCCCTTAGGGGTTTTGAAATGCTCTATGTGTCATTCGGTACCAATTAGTTGATAACCATACCGAAAAATGGAATTATATTCCTTTTCCTAGTTTTGTTATGTTCAATAAATGCTTAAGTCAAGGTATGTATTGACTATGTAACCTATTACTCAAATTTTACCTATTTTCTAAATGGCAGGATGTCATGAATGCTCTCTCTCATCCTTGAAGTTAATCGTTCTAATATCGTAAATTTAACTAAATACACTTGATGTCTTGGTATTATTGTATGGACCTTATTAGACCTTATGGGTGTATGAGATCCTTATTGGATCTGTTAAGAACATTTGAGAGATTGCTTGAATGTGATTATTGTTATATTTATGGTTACTTAATTAATAAGTAAAAATGATTCTAGGCATGTAAGTATGGGATTGCATAAGTGGAATCTTGATACTCTTATGAGTAGTCTTTTGATTACTTATGATTCTCAGGTACCTTATAATTTAGGTGGTTATTCTAAGTGACTGTAATAGTTGCATTGAAATGTAAGTTTGAAATTTATTCTATCATGTCTCATGAAAGTGCTTACTCTTAACATATTATAGAAAGAATTGTTATCTTATTAAGTTCTGACAATATTGATTCATAAAAATAATATGAGTTCTTTTTATGAAATAATTAAGTAGAGTATGTTGTTATGATGAGTTGAGGTTTATCATGCTCAGTTCTTGTGAACTGACTTGTGCTAAAAATTTTACAGATAAATGTCATGGAGAAAGAGTGAAGTATTTAGTTTTGTATATTATTTTGATCGAGGAAAGTTAAAGATATGACTGACTGGAATGTTCTTATATAAAGTACTTCTCCTTAGAATCGGGAAAGGCCTTGTTATTTAATGTCTCTGTATTATTCATTAAAATGAAAGACTTTGATCATGCTTATAGACATGAATTGTACTTATCTCTTGAATGAAATTAAGAAATATTTTATGTTGCAATATATTGTCTTATAAGTGATTGATTGGCAATTGATGAGTTAAGAACTGGAAATTTATCAAGATAGGTTATTAGTATCTTTGTCACTATTGTATTAAGCGTTAGTCTTAAATACATAGTAATTACTAGCACACAACATATGTGTGAATGCTAGGGAACATATAAGGAACTATGAGTGGACTGTTTCCTAAGAATATCATGATCTAACGAACCATACGTTAAGCATACTTGGAAATAGTTAAGGTTGCTAATGGATAACTGCCTCATTATAAAATGTAATTTATCAACCTACTTGTAAAGTTGTATTACGTTCTCCAAAGGTTTTGTATAGGGTGTACTTAACCAGTCAAAGATATCTAGAAATATGACTATCTAATCTTAATGGCAGCTGCTAAGTAAATAGCTGGATTATCATGAACCATGGTAAGGTTATGATAATCAGGTACATCTGTGTTATGGCTGTTTTTAAAACTCAGGTTATTCTAGCTCATAACAAAGAAATGAAGAATGTAATATTGTTTTCTAAGTGAAATCAACATTAATTCCTATACAAGGATGACACACAGAAGCAATAAGAGGAAGGGCTTATGGTAATCTAATATGAAAACATATTGAGTATGGTTCCACTATTTGGGAATTGCTTAATTGTGATAAATTGTATTATGAAATATTTTGATCAAGGAGATGAAATGTTTTTATTTAGGGGTTGTCACATGATGCATCATTATGAGCACATAAGCATGTTGGATACAATGGAAGTAAGAAAGGAACATGTGTACTAAGTTAAAAAGAACAAGAATTTGAATCTCATCCCTAGTCAATACTAGAATTATCTCTAAAAAGAATTAGAGACTGTTCTTTAAAAAGGATATGATAGGGAAAGGTAAATGGGCTGGTTGTTCATTAAACCTATCATGTTGGACACCCTAGATATATCTTACTTGTTGGAGATAGTAAAATAAATGAACGCTCTTTATTGAGCAGCAATTAAGAAAAGTGATGTGTTTAAACTGAAAGGACAGATTGGCATTGATAGCTATGGAACTTAATTCAAGGAATGAATCATACCTAATTACTTAGCTTCATGTAAGTACATACCCCTAGAATATGAAATAAGAAGCATTAGCCTAAATTAAAGACGGGATAGTTTGAGAAACTGTAATAATAGTCATTGACATTGATAGTATTGTTTCCATCAATGGTTAACATGGGTATGAGATATTGAAAGGTAATTAAAATGTTATAGAGATTGGGGATCCTGGGATCAACTCAATCCTGACCTTAGGTATGACCCATTCATGGAGAAGGTGTTGTAAGCCCTAGGTTGGTCTATAATGATTACCTTAAAAAAATTAAACACCATGCACCAATATAGGATTCTAGGTGGGTGAACTCACTGCATATACTACACAGTCATATCCCTATGGTGACGATTATCACCATTAGGATACTGTTCTTTAGCATCTGTAATGATTTGTCTCATCAAGAGACTGGATTGTAGTATGGTGTTGTCCTAAGTACAAACCTTGATAAAGTTACAAGACATTTTGGACCTCCTGGGTATGCACCCCTATATCAACCTATGATGGCTACGGTAGATATGTGGGCGAGTAACAAGGTGAATTGTTACAAGAACAATTTATTCCCCATAGGCATCACAGGATGACATAGAGGTACGTATTCATATAGGATAAATTGGTTTGTACCTCATTCAAGGCTTGTAGCTGTTTATAGCATTAACATTTGTGAATCCATATAAATGAACTAGTGAATAAGGTTAGATGACAAGATTCCAATGGTGAGTGTGTTGTCATAGAATCGAGCATGGCATACATGACTCAGAAACTTTGTGCAAAGTGGTGTAAGCTGCTGATTACACTGTCGAGATTTCACCATTATCTAAGATGTGAGATGCCTATGGATTTCATAGGTGGAACCCAGGTACACACTTAGGGGTTTTCACTTATATATCATATCCTGTTAAAAGGGAACCAAAGGGATAGTTTTTAATGGCTCGTATAGAGCTTTGAGGGAGAATGAGTAGGTTTAGTATTCTCTCATACAACTGCACAAGGTTCATGACAGTTATTGGAAATGGATAGAATTAAGGTTTATGTACATTTAAATATATGGGTATTTAAATCAGCTGCATAAAGTTGAATAAATAAAAAAATTCTAGAGACGAAGTGACAAAAAGTGTATGTTACAATGAATCCTTGGGGGAAATGAAAATCAATTTGAAGGAGGGTGCATGCCCGATACATAAAATTCCTTATCAAATGAATATTAATCTTTGCGTTAAAGTAAAGGAGGAAATAGACAAAATGATCACTGTTGGTATCCAATTTTACTCTCCTTCACAGCTTGAACAACATCATAAATTTGCATGAGACCCTCAAGGATAGATAGATGTTTTGTATGTAGTTTGTAGCCGGGGAAGCACACCTATCTACTTGTTTGAATTTAAGAATTGAGGGAGTGGATAGCACCTTCAAGAGGGTTTTGATCTAACCCTCACTATTTTAGGTTGTGCCTATCAACCAAGGTAAGAGAACCTATATTGCAGCCCTTATGTGGTAAGGAGATGGAGATATCCTTGTGTTTTGCATATGATATGGAAGAGGCTTTGTGAAAACATGATCAAGTATCCATTATCCAAACTCAAAGGAGTTGTCACTACTAAATGATGGAAATGTTTTCAAAACAAAGCTAGAGTTGCTAAAGACATGATAAAACCCTTATCAACTTTGTGCATTTTAGTGAAAGGATTGAATTATTTTGTGGACACACAATGCAAATGTAGGGGTATTGTAGGTAGGATGAGTTAGTTTAAAATGAAATTCTGATGAGAGATGTTGGGACAAGAGTAGCTAGAAATCATCACCTTCTTTGGGAAGCTTTGCAAATGAATTACAACACCTAAACAACAGAAATGTTTCAATGAATTTGAAGTGCTCTTTCAACCAGGATGTGTGCACACATGGATGCCCGAATCTGCACTATTCCATACAAACTTTGATAGCCTACCAAAAAGGCTTGAAGCAAAATATCAATGAAGCATTTATAAATCCTTGTTAGATCATGACCTAAGGTACACCCAAAGGTTTACAAACACCCTCAATTTACAAGGAAGGTAAGATGAATTTAAATCTATTTATCTCCACTCAAATGAATGCTCTTCTAAATGGAAGATTGCAGATGCCTTCAAACCCTCTACAAGAAATGAGACCATGTATGACCAATAAAGATCCCAAACACAAGATTGCAACATGAGCATGAAACACAAATTGAAAACATACTGAAATACAAGTGTATGCAAGCTTTGCCAAGAGATAAAACTAGTTAATCCAAGAATTTGATCAAATATATCAGCAAGGGAATGTTATTTAGACAATCTCAAAGCTTGTTGATGGCTTTACAGCTAAAACCAACTCAACATGATGAACATTTGATGCAAACTGGAATCAAAAAATGGCTCTCAAGGTAGTTTCTCCAAAAGAAAATGGACTTCTTCAAGTTTTCCTTGTGAAAATTCTTCTCTCTTTCTCCAAAATTCTCAACATCCCTCTACAAAATTTCTCCAAATTACATAATATACCCTATGCTAGCTTGGATCCTTGTATCCCAAGTAAATAATATGCCAAAGTGATCAAATTTGTTACAAAACCCTATCCATTTGATGAAAAATGATATAAAACTGTAAAACATAGAGTCGCAAAATGCCCAGCGATGCACAAAAATTTGAAAATATTACATGGATTAGATCCTTATCCATCCCAAGGTCACATTTTTTCATTCCACCATGCCAATCATGCATTTGCAATCATTTTCCACCTTTTTGGGGAATCATTTTTTACAAATCTGCAACTTTAATTTTTTACTTTTCACATTTTTACAAAGGCTGAGAAAATGGTATTTCATGAAAATCAATATAGGGCACGAATTAGCTCAAAATGAATGGTGCCATTGCACTGAAGGTTGAGGGGATGTGATTTCATATAAGGGTATTTCATGTAATTTGGTGCAAAAATGAGATTCCAAGCATCTTGGAGCTTGAGCCACAAGGCGTTTTGGAAGAAAAATGAAAACACTCAGCAACCGTTGATTTAAAATCAACTTTAAATTTCTGCCCTCCACGTGTCTCATGAGATGTGCAACATAACTCTAGGCTCAAAAATATCTTCTTTGACTTCTAGATAAGGTGGACACATGTCCAAATACCATTGGACCGGGCCCTTGCCTTCAAAAATGTATTTTAAACATTTTTTGACTATATGGAAAACAAATTTTCCCCGCATGCCCCCTATAACCCGCCACGTGTCCACCTATGGGCCCCACAAAGAACCATCCAATTCTATGAACTATTTAATCCTTTTTTAGCTCCAAAAGGAAAATTTTCTCCAAAACCTCCGCGGGCCAAACATATCCTTCTTTTGCCACGTGGTGGTCTTCTCATTCGATGCTGGAGCCGACCCATGTATATATTTACCTTCAAAATGGTAACGAGTACTAAATTCCTTTGTGGGCCATACGCTTCCTTTTCTACTATTTTGAATGCGCACCTACGTGTCCCCCTTGATTGGATGCATGGGCACACCTCCAAATTTTCCTTCAATTTTTCACTTTGAAATTTTTTGCCCAAAATTTGTAAAATTTTAGGAAACTACGAGATCCTATGAACCCAAACCTCCACCACTCGTTATGTGGACACAAAATGTTCAGCAATAGATTGGCTTGCTTGGATACATCAATCCTCATTTTTTTCCTTTTATACCATGGGAGAAATATTCACAAACAAGAGGTCAGGGTCGGCGTTTGGGTTTATATTTTGATCCTCCTGGACATTGTATCCTTCCTACTTGTCATGGGCCTTTGGAATATAGATGATTTTTTTTTTAGCATTTTGAAGGAATAAAACTTCAAAGTCTTCAAAACTTCATCCCACAACGTGGCCTATAATCCTAGACAAAATTCCACTTGTCATTGGGTCATGCGGGCTTATACTAACTCATGCATGCACCCTTGCAAAGTAGTTGTAAACTAGCTTGAAGCCAAATTATGCTTGGATTTTGAAGTCTAAAAAATCCCCTTTCCACAGGTGCTCCCATAGTACGTCTCACACATGTGTCCACTTTTTCGGCATGCTAAGCCCAAAAACTTCTTTTTTTCATATTCAATCCCTTTGTAATCTGGGAGATGAAGAGACTCGCATATCCAAATAGACTTGTTGGTGTTGGTGTGGACCATGTGTCCCTTCCCATTAGATGCGGGCCCTTTAGACCAAAAATTACCTTTGAGAAATTTTCAAAATGGAAGAAAATGTTCTAAGTGACTAGATCCAAGCCACCTGCTGATCCTCCAACTAATCACATCCTGCCACGTAGGCAGATCACTGTAGAATAAATGTAGGGGCACTAGAAAAATGTTTCCTTTGTGCAAAATTTCAAAAAGCAACAACTTATGAAGTTTTTCCCGACCACTCTAGCCAATAGAAACCTACCACGTTAGTGCACCCACATGCAAGTGATGAATTTTGACGGGCCAGATGACACCCATATACCTCCAATCAAAACTCCAAAAAATGCAGATGATGCCCTTGAAATGAATAAGTTCACCTAATTAAATTTCCTAAACTTAACTGCAAATGAATCATGATTTTGTCATTATTTTACTTCCCACACTAGGATTTCTTACTAATGACTATCATAGAAATTTCCTTAAAACCAAGTACAAGGGCTAGGTTGTTCAGGATTTGGAAAGGAAAAATAACACCACATTCCTTATAGTTTCCAATGAAGTAAATTAGGGTCAAAGAGGGGAAACTTGGACTTTGTTTCAAAATGGTGGAAATAATAACCAATTGAGGCTCTTTCAAAGGCATCCAACTGTGAAAATACTCCAAATCCTTCAGAGCTACTCTCTCGAGCAAATGACCATTTGTTTCACAACTTGGGACAAAAATGGATCTAGAAACCCTTATGGCAAAGTGTGTAAAATTAATATTTGCACCAACATTGGCTCTTGCTTGGGGATGGGCTACTCCCTAGTGAGTGCCACAAGATCACCACACCTAGACCAAGTGCCAAAAATCCATTGGTGCAAGGAGTCTAGCCATGTAGGAGTTGTTCAAAAAACCAGAATTTTCACCAAAAAGGACTGAGAAAAACAGACCAACAATGGTTACCAAGGACCAAAAGGGAAAACCACAAGCCAACAATAGCAAGAACAAAGAAAAGACAAAACAAAAACAAGGGCTATAAAAAATGTACAAGTTGTGCATACCTCCTTTAGGGATTTAATCCAAAAAGTGTTTTAAATGTCTGACATCAACAGGAAGCTCTAGTAAATCCCCATCCAAATCCTTGAGAAAGAATATATGCTCTCCAATTCTAATGTCAATGGCATAAGGGCCCATCCATAGGGCATCAAACTTTCCATGCTTAACCCTTATCTTCATGCCTACTATCCCATAACAAGACCAAATATCTAACATTGAAGGCTCTAGGATTGACCTTCTTGTCAAACAAATTCTTCAATTTCTCCTTAAATCTGACATGTCTTTGATGAGAGGCTCTTCTTTCTTCATCTAACTCAATGATTTGATTGATCCTTGATTCATATGGACCATGTTCTTGATCCTCTAACTGCTGGGCAAACTGAAATGTGGACAATTGCAAGTGTAAGGGCAACAATGCTTATGTTCCATAGACCAATTCAAATGGACTCTTACTAGTTGCTCTTTTTGGAGTGATCCTATCTGCCCAAACTACAAATTTCAATTACTCTCCCCACTTCTTCTTGTTGATCTCCAAAGTCCTTCTAATAATCTTAAGCAAGTTCTTATTACTTGACTCATCTTGTCCATTACCTTGTGGATTGTCGTTTGAAGCATAAGTTAGATTTATCCCACATTCATTGCACATTGCCATCAAAGGCTTGGATCTAAAACACATAGCATTATCAGACACAATCTTAACTGGGACTCCAAATCTGTCATATGATATGATTCAGCAAGAAATCCATCACCACTTGGTGTGTTGCCTTTCTAGATGGAATGGCCTCAACCCACTTAGTGAAATAATTAGTTGCAACAAGGATCCATTTATGACTAGCACTAGAAGGATTTGAAATCTCACCTACGAAGTCCATTCCCCATTGTTTGAAAGGGGCTTCAACTGATATAGGCTGTAAAGGAAGTTGAGACTTGAATCCTTCAATCTTCCTGAGAAATAGTTGGCAACTATCACATCTTCTAACTAGCTAGTTTGCATCTTTAAAAAGAGTTGGCCACCAATAACTAGCTCTTAAAATCTTGTGTGTAGTCACTCTACCAGAAAAATGTCCTCCAAAAACTCCCCCATGGATGTCAACAATCAAATTAGGAGCTTAATCTTAAGTTATGCATTTCAAGAGGACACCTTCAGGATTCTTCCAAGCCAGCCCAAGGTATGTTATGTTATATTTTTGAGAAGCCAACATGAGGGCTCTTTTATGATTTTTATTCAAGTGACTAAGACAACATAGATGCTTGAGGTAGAATATCACATCCTTGTACCAATTAGAACTCATCAATTTGTCAAGTAGATCTGCCCTTTCTTCCTCTAACTGATTCACTTCTACATTTTTCAAATTACTCTCAGCCATAAGCTTGGCAAGACCCAAACCTCTTACCAGCTTTGTAGTTTGAAAATGTCTTCCTGTCATATTCTTGAAGTTTGTTAGACCCACCTACATCTCTTGCTTGAGATACATCCATGTCAGATAAGATGTCTTTAACCATTGTATGGGGAACATAAGCAACAACTTTTGAACTCAAAATGTAGGGCCTAAAAATCTTTGTTTCTTTTACCAATGCAAACACCTGTTTCTCCATAATTGTGTACTTTAGTTCAGCTGCTTGTAAAGCCTTGCTAAAGAAATCAATAGGCCTCTCAGCTCCCTTTTCATCCTTTTGTAACAAAACTGAAGCAATAGTAAATTTAGATGCAAAAGAGAAGATTTGGAAAGGCATCTTATAGTTTGGAGCTGCCAAAACAGGTGCATGCTTGAGTGCATCCTTTATTCCTTCAAAAGCTTGGATGGCAGCCTCTTCCCACTTAATAACTTGATCCTTTCCTAGATATGCTTGTGATTGGGAGAGTTAGCTTAGAAAAATTAGAAACAAACCTTCTAATGAAATTGATTTGGCCAAAGAAAGATTGAATACCTTTCTTGGTTCTTGGAATGGGCACTTACTGGTTGCTTCTACTCTCCTCGGGTCTATCATAACACCTTCCTTGGACACAATATGTCCCAACAACTTGGCCTTTTACATGCCAAAATGACACTTCTTTGGGTTAAGGGAAATGCCATACTCTCTACATCTGATCAACATTTTTTCTAGGTGTTGCAAATGATCTCCTCGTTACCTTGAAAAAATAGTCACATCATCTTGGTAAACTACTATGAATTCATTGATATAACTAGAAAAGGAAACATCCATTTCCCTCTGAAAAGTGGCACCAACATTCATCAATCCAAAGGGCATCCTCACAAAAACATAAGTCCCCCAAGGAGTAGTGAAGGTTGTCTTTAATCTTTCTGATTCTTTGACAACTACTTGGTTGTATCCGGAGAAACCATCCAAGGTAGAAAGCATCTCTGACCCTGTTACAAGCTGGTCATATTCTCCATGTTTGGAAATGGGTAGTTGTCCTTCATAGATGCTTTGTTTAGATTCCTAAAATCCACACAAAGTCTGATATCACCATTCTTTTTCCTAACTGGCACAAGGTTGGCAACCCAAGAAGAGTATCTAGTAGGCTGAATGATGCCACCATCTCTTAATTTCTTCAACTCCTCTTGCATTTTCATGGATAGAAGTGGATTAATGACCCTTTGTCTTTGTCTAAATGGCTTAGTTTTGCCTCAAGAGGAATCTCATGTTAGAACAAATCTTCTCTATATGCCTTTAGCTCTGAATAAGACCAAGCAAGGAAATCTTGATATTTCTTTAAAATTTGGGCATAAGACTATTTTTCTTCTTTGCTAAGATGGCTGCCCAACCAAATATTCCTTAGTTTATCCTTGGTTCCCAAGTTGTGCTCTTCCACATCCCTTGAAGCAAACAAGTTTCTATTAATGATACAATCAACATTGCTAAAGTTGGATTCAAGTGCCACAAGGCCTTTAGGAATGGTGTTTGTCTTCAATTGTATTATATCCTTGTCAAACAAGGTTTCTCTACCTTCATTCATGCATACCATTGGTTCCCAATCAATATTCTGACCAGAAAACTCACCTTGGCATTGTAAGAACCTCAATATTTGTGCATCATCATCAAAAATCTGCCAATGTTTTACATTATCCGGGACAGTTGGCCTTGTTAGTACTTCAATGTCATATTCACAAAAGGGTGAAATGGTGCAATTGTCAAATCTAGAGCCAAGGATAGCCAACTTATCAGTAGCAACATTAAGATTCCTATCATGATAAACAATGTTAAAGGAATCAAACATTTCAATCAAGTCCCAAACAACATTCTTATATTTCTTCATACGTGATTTTTTGTGGCATACATCTTCCTTACTTGTTTCACCACCAACTCTGAATCTCCCTTAGCAACAATATCCTTCACTCCATATTTCCATGCAATCCTTAACCCCAATAATAATGCCTCATATTCAGCTATATTGTTAGTGCATTCAAAATTGAGCTTGAAGGAAAAAGGAAACTCTTCTAAACTAGGAGAAACCAACACTATACCAGCACCATTGCCAAACTTGGAGCAAGCTCCATCAAATAGTAATGTCCATGGAGAACCTACCATACCAAGGCACTCTGATTTGTCCATCTTATTCTCTTTTCCATCAGCAAAACCAATGAAGTTGTCAACATCTACATCAACAAACAACACTTCATAAGAAGCATTGTTGGGATCTTCAATCAAGTGTAACATCTTCTTTTCACCATAGAGTTTGACAAGGCTGCCCTCAATGGGAATGGTGGTGAAATACATGTCCATTTGAACACTACCACCAACACTTGCAGCCCATTTTCTTGACAAAATCATACCCCATTTGGCAGGGCAGTCAACAATTACAACATCAAGTTTTAAATTCTTACCCGGATAGGCTGCAAGTTGCACTACTAAACCCTTCACACATCCAACAACTAGCACTTCCCTTGAATCCATGGTTGTACACTTCCCATATGCTGTTGTCACCTTGATATCCAACTCATTCATGACTTCTAGAGGCATGACATTACATGATGCACCAGAATCAAACATGCAATTGTGAAGCAACCTATCTTTTATGAGCAAAGTTGTGAAGAATGGATCAACATTCAATTGGGAATCAACCAAGGATGTCCCCAAATATACTTTAGGTGCCTCTCCAAAATATTCCATTGGTGGTGGTGTTTCAAGGCCAGCAATGCTTTGAAGAGGATTCTCAACAACATTTACATTTCTACTTGGGGTAATCTTTTCTTCTTTCAATCCCAAGTACTTGAATGCTCTCTTCTTATGCTCAGGAATTCTAAGCAATTCAATAATTGGAACACTCACTTTAATTTGGCTCAAAACCTGGGCTATATCATATGGAACATTCTTTGGTAAAACAACATTGGAAGGGAAACAAGAAGGTTCATTAGATGGAGAAGTATTCTTGGCATCCTGGGCGTGAAGAGGACTGATAATTTTGCATGGGACAATAGGGTTCTTGGAAATTGTTTCTTTTCTAGGATTATCTTTGGGAATGCTTGTGAGCAAGGGTGTCTTTGGCTTTTGGCTTGAGGACCAGCTCCTCTAACAACTTTACTTCTAGTATTGTACTCTTTCTCTTGACCAACCACAACATTCATTAACAATTGTCTATCTTCCTCCGAAGGAATACCACCATCATACTTCTTGATCATTAAAGCCCTTAGATATTCAAAGTCATTATTAGGAATTTCAAAGGCCTGAACTACATCTACATCATGAGTTTGAGGAAGAGAAAGAAATGGTACCCTCTTTATGCAATCCCAAAAGGTTGCAGTAGTCCTTGCACTTATCACATCTGTTGATGTTGCTACTTGTTGTGAGCCTGAAGAGCTGCCCATCATACAAATGTCATCATCCATTTCATTCTCATTATCATCATCAATATCTTGCTGGTCCATTTCACATGGTGGATGAGGAAGAAAACATCTGTCACACCAATCCATATCAGCAATTTCTTGAACAACAACTCTTGCAGTCAAAGGGTCAGGCACCACTCTATTTTCACATGCTTGGGGTTGTCTATTTGCAGATCCAACAGGCCCTTTACCTCTATCATCTTGTCTTTGATCACCCCTAGGATGATTGCCAAATCTATCATGGTTTTGAGTTCTGTGCTGTCCTTGTGAACTTTTCCCAATTCCTTTCTCAGCCCGGGCTAACTTGTAAGAAATTTCTTTGACAACCCCTACCAAAGTCTTGACAACATCTTCTAAATCAGCACCCTTGCTAGCTTGAGGCTTCTCAGGGTTTATCAGCTTCACACCATCCCTCTTAAGTGGTTTACCAATAGCTTTAATATTATTTTCAATTTGAAGTGCCATGGTGAAAGCTTGCCTCAAGTTTGTAGGATTTTTGTCTCTCAAGTAATAGGCTGCCTTTTTATCAAATGCATCTGCATATTTGATCAAGCAAGATTCATCACAAGGCCTCAAAATGACAGGTAACCTTCTCAATGTTTTATTAAATCTTGTATTAAAGTCATGGACTGTCTCATTAGGGTTCTTCTTGATATTCTCAAACTCAGATAAAGGAACCTTGGATCTATTTTGTCTCCATACTGTAATCTGAATGCATTACTCATCTCTGCCCATGAGTCAATAGAGTTATCAGGCAGAGCTTTGTACCAATCCCTAGCATCTTCCTCAAGTGTATGGATAAACAAATTGATATACACATCCTCAAATTCTATCTCAAAGTCTTCCATCATGTTAACAAAGAGTTTGAGATGCTGATCTCTAGTAATGGCATTGTTACCTTGGAATTTTGGTAACCTATTTCTCACATCTTGTGGGACAACATTTGGATAACCATCCATTCCTCCAAAATTTATAGGACCAAAGGTGTTAACAACAAATGGAGGTCTAGGCTGAGCCATATTGTTTGGTGGGGGTGATCTTGGAGGTGAAACAAGCTAGTTGGGAGTAGTAATGGGTCTGATTAGAATAGATGAGTGATCTTTAAAATGACAACCCCCCAAAGGCTCTCTCTCTTGATAAAATTTAGCAAACTTAGAAACCACAGGAGACAGATTTAGGAGCAAGTTTTTTAAATACACAAGAAGGTCCCTCACCTGATGGAGAATGAAAATCAGCAAGAAGATTTCCTGAATCAGATCTACTTGAAGAGGAATTATAATCTTCAATAACAGGCTACTCTCCTTCAAATTCAACTATGGGGATCTCTTTCCTTGCAACCAAATCACCAACCACTTTCCACACTCTTCTTCCTTCTAGTTCTGAGCTTCTTGATTTGGTGAGCAACTTCTTAGAAGAGTCCTTGATGAAGAGGGATCTCCTTCCCTCCAGCTTGACAGATTTAAACAACAAGTTTCAAATGACAGAAATGTGTAAGACAACTGGTATTTCAAGATCCAAACAACATGGAGTCACCACTAAGGATTTCCACCTTAGTTGTGCAAGAAAGCACTAAAATATTCTGTCAAATGTATGCTATGACTGAAAACTTTGCAAGGATTTACAAATCAGATCTTCTTCTTCTTGATTTAACCAAAAACAATGCATCCAAATCATATAAACTGCTGTAAATGAGAAGAGCAAGCTGAGTTTGAAATCTTTTTACCCAAAACATGCAGATCTGAAGTATGAAATGATATCTCAAGAATGTAACATCTCAAATACTTGATCACACAAATGCTCAAACCTTTCAAACACTTCAAAACCACCAAGAAATTCCAAAAAATCCCCAGGAAACGGTGCCACTCGGGTGTTGGTATCCAATTTTACTCTCCTTCACAACTTGAACATCATCATAAATTTGCACAAGACACTCAAGGATAGATAGATGTTTTGTATGTCATTTGTAGCTAGGGAAGCACACCTATCTACTTGTTTGCATTCAAGAATTGAGGGAGTGGATAGCACCTTCAAGAGGGTTTTGATCTAACCCTCACTATTTTAGGTTGTGCCTATCAACCAAGGCAAGAGAACCTATATTGCAACCCTTATATGGTAAGGAGATGGAGATATCCTTGTGTTTTGCATATGATATGGAAGAGGCTTTGTGAAAACATGATCAAGTATCCATTATCCAAACTCAAAGGAGTTGTCACTACTAAATGATGGAAATGTTTTCAAAACAAAGCTAGAGCTGCTAAAGACATGATAAAACCCTGATCAACTTTGTGCATTTTAGTGAAAGGATTGAATTCTTTTATGGACACACAATGCAAATGTAGGGGTATTGTAGGTAGGATGAGTTAGTTTAAAATGAAATTCTGATGAGAGATGATGGGACAAGAGTAGCTAGAAATCATCACCTTCTTTGGGAAGCTTTGTAAATGAATTACAACACCTAAACAATAGAGATGTTTCAAGGAATTTGAAGTGCTCTTTCAAATAGGATGTGTGCACACATGAATGCCCAAATCTACACTATTCCATACAAACTTTGATAACCTGCCACAAAGGCTTGAAGAAAAATATCAATGAAGCATTTAGAAACCCTTGTTAGATCATGACCTAAGGTACACCCAAAGGTTTACAAACACCCTCAATTTACAAGGAAGGTAAGATGAATTTAAATCTGTTTATCTTCACTCAAATGAATGCTCTTCTGAATGGAAGATTGTAGATGCCTTCAAACCCTCTACCAGAAATGAGACCATGTATGACCAATAAAGATCCCAAACACAAGATTGCAACATGAGCATGAAACACAAATTGAAAACATACTGAAATACAAGTGTATGCAAGCTTTGCCAAGAGATAAAACCAGTTAATCCAAGAATTTGATCAAATATATCAGGAAGGGAATGTTATTTAGACAATCTCAAAGCTTGTTGATGGCTTTACAGCTGAAACCAACTCAACATGATGAACATTTGATGCAAACAGGAATAAAAAATGGCTCTCAGGTAGTTTCTCCAAAAGAAAATGGACTTCTTCTAGTTTTCCTCGTGAAAATTCTTCTCTCTTTCTCCAAAATTCTCAACAGAACCTTACAAAATGCCTCCAAATTACATAATATACCCTATGCCAGCTTGGATCCTTGCATCCCAAGCAAAGAATATGCTCAAGGGATAAAATTTGTTACAAAACCCTATCCATTTGATGAAAAATGATATAAAACTGTAAAACAGCTCGCCAAATGCCAGAGATGCACAAATATTTTAAAATATTACATGGATTTGGATCCTTATCCATCCCAGGGTCACATTTTTGTCATTCCACCATGCCAGCATGCATTTGCAATCATTTTCCACCTTTTACCTCATCATTTTTTACCTCTGCAACTTTAATTTTTTACTTTTCACGTTCTTTCACGGGCTAAGGAAAAAAATCCATCAAAAACATCATAGGACATCAAATTAGCTCAAAAGAATGGTTCCATTGCACTCAGAAGGCCGAGGGGATGCGATTTCATATAAAATTTCATGTAATTTGGTACAAAAATGGTGAATCCAAACATCTTGGAGCTCTTATGGCAGCAAGAAATGAAAACACTCAGCAACCGTTGATTAAAAATCAACTTTAAATTTCCGCCCTCCATATGTCTTGATGAGATTCAACATACAGGCTCAAAAATATCTTCTTTGACTTCTGGATAAGGTGGACACGTGTCCAAATACCATTGGACCGGGCCCCTACCTTAAAAATGCATTTTAAACCTTTTTTGACTTTGGGAAAATTTTGAAAATTTTCCCCGCTTGCCCCCTGGACCCGCCACGTGTCCACTTGTGGGCCCCACCAAGAACCGCAGACCAATTTTATGAATTTTTATCCTTTTTGAGAAAAGGAAAATTTTCTCCAAAACCTCTGCGGGCCCGAACACCTGCTTCATTCTTCTACCACGTGGCGGTCTCCCATTCGCTGCAGAGGCAATACCCCTCCAAATTTTCCTTCAAAACATCTGAAGGTACCAAAACTCTTCTTGCGGGCCCGAGCTTCCTCATTTACCTTTTGAAATGTGCCACGTGTGTCACCCCCTGATTGGATGTGGGGGCACACCTCCAAATTTTCCTCTTTTCACTTTGAAATTCTTTGCCAAAATCAATTTTTTTCATTTTGATATTTTTCCCCAAAATTTGTAACATTTTGAAACTCTTCCCTATTGGAGGCCGAACCTCCACCACCTTTTGGACACGTGTTCAAAAATGATTGGCTGCGGAGCCAATCCTCATTTTTTTCCTTTTATACCAAGGGTAAAAAATTCACAAAATTTTTCTTCGGCCCCCATTCCCATTTCTCCTCCCGGACACATGTCTCCTTCCTACTCATCACGGGCCTTCGGGCAAAAAATTGATTTTAGCATTTTGAAGTTAAAACTTCAAAGTCTTCAAAACTTCCACCCCCCCTTTCCCACATGGTATTTACTGGACATGTGTCCACTTCTCATTGGGTGCGGGCCTCTGGGTCAAAATTTTTCCATTGGCATTTTGAGCCAAAAAACTTCAATTTTTTCCAATCTGCCGCTTCTCTGCTTGACCCTCCTGGACATGTGTCCTCTTTTCATTGGATGCGGGCCCTTGGGTCAAAATTTTCCCGATCCCCGAATCAAAATTTTTCTCTCCAACCACCCCTGCCATGTGTCCACTTCCCATTGGATGCAGGCCTTTGGGACAAAAAAGTGATTTTGAGAATTTTTCCAAAATGGAAGCAAAATTTCTAAGTGACCCCCGCCACCCGCCATCCTCCAACCAATCACATCGTGCCACGTAGGCACATCACTGTAGCAAATGTGGGGCTCGTGGAAAAAAATTTTCCTTTGTCAAAATTTCAAAAAGTAACAAGTTATAAACATTTTCCCGACACATCCTCAGCCAATAGAAACCTGCCACGTTAGCAATATGTTGCAAGGATGAATTTTGACGGGAAGATGACACCCGTATGCCCGTCAAAATGTAAAAATGCAGGGGATGCCCTAGAAATTGAAAAAAATTTCATAAGGAAGGAGATTTCTCGGTTTTAAATCAATTGAATCATGTTTTATCATTGTTTTTGGCCTGGGGATTAGGATTTCAACTTCTAAATAACTCAGATTTGATCAAACAAAAGTTTTTTTTGTATTTGGCAAAGGAAAAATAACACAACCCGTAAAAATGAAGAAATTAGGGCACAAATGGGGGGAAACTTGGATTTTGTTTCAATTTAGGGAAAAATAACAACATTGAGGGCATTTTCAAAGCATTCAACTGGAAAAGATGAACTGCAGACCACCAGCTCAAGAAAATGAACGTTTCTTGACAAATTGGGCAAAAATGAATATAGAAAATTAGGGCAAAGTGTGTAAAGTGAATATTTGCACCAACACAAGGTTTTATGCATGCATGGTATATACACTCTGAGATGTGCCACCAGAAAATAAATTGGTAGGAGCTAACAACTAACATTCTTCAAGATTTTGAGTATCAAAACAATAAATCATCATTGGATAGAGCACTACAGGTTGTTAAGCACCAAATGATGAGAGATAGTGCCATGGGAGAAGATAGGATATCAAAGTTATTGGGTAAACCTAGCCTGGAATTGTGCCTTGATGAGGAATATTTAGAATAAGTGTAGCTTGAGCACACATGTATGAAGAAATAAAATAGAAAGATGGTCTATGTAATAAATGGCGAAGAGACGGAGAGTTTGGATGTTAACCATACTTAAGTTACACATGAAGTTATTAATAGTGTTGATGAGAAAGTGTGCACATACCAAGAACCCCTGAAAAAAAAGAAGGTTAACACTGGTTCAAAGGCTAAACCTAAGGAGGCCACTATAGGAGACTATTGGTCAAGGAAGAAAGTCTCCAGGATTGTTGATCTATTACGCAAGTTTCAGGATTTATTCCTACATGAGTACCATGAGATTAAAGTGGATGTTACAATGACTCCTTGGGGGAAATGAAAATCAATTTAAAGGAGGGTGCATGCCTGATACAAAAAAGTCCTTATCAAATGAATATGATTATTTGTGTCAAAGTAAAGGAGGAGATAGACAAAATGATCACTTCATGAATCATTGAAGCTATGGAAGAATTAGAATGGGTAAGCCCCATGCTCATCAGTATTAAAAAGGATGGAAGGATAAGGTTTGTGTTGACTATAGGGACTTTAATGTAGTATGTATCATTGACCTTTTTCCAACCCCCTTCATTGAAGAAATATTTGAAGGAGTAGCTAGGTGCGAGATCTATTCCTTCATAGATGGGTTCTCAAGATATCATCAAGTTAGAACTGTAAAGGAGGACCGGGAAAAGACAACTTTCACCATAGAATGGGGAATATTTTCCTACATGGTCATGCCTTTTGGAATGAAGAATGGACCTATTGTATTTTCACACATTGTGGTATAGGCATTTCAATAATTCATCCATAAGTTTCTTTAAGTCTAACTTGATGAAAAGACAATGTATGGACTAGTGAAGGACCATTGTGACAATTTGAGGCAGTTGATGTTTAAGATATGTAGGTAGTTGAACATATCTGTCAACATTAAGATAAGTGTGTATTCACTACTCCATTTGGAATCCATATTGGGGCACATCATATGTAAGGAAGGTTTGCTTGGTGGATCCCACCAAAGTTGTTCATAATTACAAGATAGGGGGATCCTACCAACCTCAGAGTGTAGTGTATGGATTCCTTAGGTATATGGGATACTACCAAAAAATTTATCAAGGGCTATGCCAAGATCTCTACACCATTAGAGATGTTACTAAAACACAAAATTTCCTTTCATTGGGGAGAGACGTATCAGACAGGTGGAATTTGACACCTTGAAGAATAGGCTTATCACTACACCCATATTACATGGTTTCTCATCTTGGGATAAGCCATTTCCACGTGCACATTGATGATTCAAGTAAATCCATTGGGGCAGTCCTAACATAGTCCTGGAGAAGGGATTGTTAATCACCACCTTGTACTTTGCAAGTAGGAAGTTGACACCAATAGAACAAAACTACACCATTACTAAGTGTGAAGAACTTTCAATGATCTACATGTGCTATATAAGTTCAAGAAATATCTACTACCAAAAACCCTTCATATTTTACACATGACCATATGTCATTGAAATGCTTGGTTAACAAGCCCATTTTACAAGGGCGCATATGCCAGTTGGTTCTTATTATTTCAATAAGTTTGTTTTTTTAATTATGGTAAAACTAAGGAAATATTAATTCATGACTCTGATAATTTATTCAATAAATAACTCAAGGGGAGGATTCATAGACCATTAAGGAATATAATGTGAAACGTGTAACTATTTAGGTTGTGGCACGTGCCCTCTAACTTAGAGGATATTGCAGTGTTTCTCAAAATAGGTTTACGCATCAGAAGGAATGAAGGACTTTGGAAAGAAAATAGTTAGCCATACGTGTCATACCCTACATGTTAATTAGTGGAGACTTTATACAAACTAGGTTGAGATTAGGTTTTACGCCGATACATGTGTATTGGAACATGAGCGCATTGCAATCATGGAGGAAGCACACAGTGGGATTGTAGGAGGAAACTATGCAGGAATGACACTGCACGTGAAAAATCCTACTGGCAGGGCTTTGGTGGGAAAGTATCTACCAGGATTACATTGAGTTTTGCAAGACCCCGTGACCATTTCCAGTGCCTTGGCAAACCAAGAAGAAGGGATGAAATTCCCTTAAGGCCATGATAGCTAGTACAGTAGAACCATTTGAAAAGTGGACCATTGATTTTGTAGGACCTATTTCACCTGCCATGCGAAGGATGAGTTCACACTATATCATCACTTGCACTGACTACTTAACAAGGTGGGTAGAGGCAATGCCTATAAGGGACTGTACAATAGCAGATAACAACAGCTAGGTTCTTGTGGGAAAATATAATCAGCAGATATGGATGTCCTGTTAAGCTTAACGAGTGATTGCGGTACTCATTTTTAAATGAGATAGTTAGGATCTTGTTGGTAGAATTCATGGTAGCCCATCATAATACTACCCCTTATCACCCACATGCTAATGGAACTGTTGAAGCGTTTAACATAATTATAAGTCACACATTAGCTAAAATCTGTGATGTGGGAAGACAGGATTGGGATGACAAATTTTCAGTTATACTATGGGTGTATAGGACTACCTACAAGAAATTAAACAAGGCCACACCATTCCAATTGGTGTTTGGTGTGGAAGTTGTGTTACCAGTAGAATTCATGCTACCATCCCTGTGTATTGCGTGCGTAGGAGGATTAGCTGATGAACAAGCACTACAGGAGTGCATGGAGAAATTAATGTCGTTGGACGAAAGGTGATCACTTGTGAGGTGGAGTCAGAAGGATGATAAATAAGGTGAAAAAAAGCATGGACATGATCATCATATTAAAAATAAACAATTTGTAGTTTGGGCAGATGGTCTTGCTTTATGACTCCAAATTTTTGCGCCATCTTAGGAAACTAAAATTCCATTGGTTAGGGCCATATATCATCTTGTACATCCTTGATTCAGGTGCATGCCAGTTACAAGCACTGGATGGGATAAGATTATCAAGTAATTTGAATGGGAGTAGGTTGAAGCCCTACTATAAATAAGGCTTCTGTGTAATTATAAATAAGGTAGTATTTCCATTTAGCCTAGGTTTTCCTTTAATGTATTTTCCTTTGTGTGTTTCCCCTTCTTTTTTCTTGTTCCCTTTCTTTTTTTGTGTGCACATTGTGCACTGGTAGCCACTTATTATTTTTTTAAAAAATCTATGTGCAGAGGATTGCACACATCCATTTTAGTGTGGGGTGGAGTAGTGTAAAAAATAATAGAAGATGGTAGTGGAAGCTATGTGTTGATGGCCCAGATTAAAGAATCAAAATTGTGAAGTTCAGAAGAGCGTGCGTGGAAAAGGTAGACACAAAAAGTTTGGTGTCGGGAGAGCTTTATAAAGACCATGTACAGGGATGGGAAGCACAAGAACAATATGACGAGGGAAAAAATTAGGGTAAGGATGGAAAAAGTGCCTTCAGAGCTGCATGCATACATGTGAGGATTTTCAATCAGTTGAGGATTTTTATGCACCATAACGTTGTAAGGGTTTTTTTGCACAACAGGGTTGGGCATGGGGGTAAAAACGCTTAAGGATGGCTTTAGTGGAAAAATATGCCTTTATTGCAAAGGTACGATGGTAGGTGACATTGCATTTATTACCGAAAAAGAAGAAAAAAGTATAAGTAGAAGGTTGGGATACATTGTTATTAACTTGCATTTCTGATATGGAAGAGATCTTGCAAACTAGGGCATCCTTGAGAAAAATTGCACGAAAGGAGGTTGCAAAGATTTGAGTGCATAGCCAGTTTTAGAAGCTGAACTGGTGTGTGAAAAATAGTACATGGGCATGAAAGGAGAGCGTTGTTGGAGTTTTAGAAACTCGTAAGTGAATACACCATGTTGTGGAAGGAAAGGTTTTTTCAGGTTAGGGTTCTAGAGCTAGGGCATGGGATTGAAAGGATTTTCGTGTAAGAGTAGAGCTGTAGAGTTGAGAAGAGTCAGGATTAGAAGGAAGGAAATAATTTTTAAACAACCTGACAAAGAAAATGGCACCAAGGAAATTAACTACCGTTTCACTGAAGAAGGGCAAGGGAAAAGGAAAAAAACCTGTTTCCACTAGCTTCAATGAGGAATGGTATGTAGAAATGCAATACCCAGATGGCATATTGCTGGGAAAAGAGTGGGTGTATCATGTGAGAAAAATGGTTGTAAGTGACTATAACCATTGAAAAAGCACCACAGAGAAAGAGATGGCATTAGAAATGGTTAGACCTATAGAAAAGAGGACACCTAATGGAATGCCCATCTATGACGATGAAGTCAAGGTGAAAATGGAGAAGGCCAGATTATTGCAACTATATGAGTTGCCCTATTTTGGTAAACCCAAGTGGTTGTACCAATGGCTGATGTCACGCATACATGAAGACCATTTCTACTTCGCAGGGTGAAGGATGAGGATAACTCCCCAACTGATCTCTAAATTTACTGGTCTTACCTATGAGGGAGATTCATTTGATGATGACTTAGAGGACAAGGAGGCCATAAAGAAAACTGTGGAGGCCTATGACTATAAGAAGGGGTCACGGTACTTCGACATTTCTACAATTTCTGACCCTGTGATGAGGATGGTCATGTGTTTAGTGACCAAGTTGAATGGACATGAGAGGTGGACATAGATCAACAAGTCCTGGTTAAAATTTTTCTAGAAAATCTCAAAAGGAACCATCTACAACCTCTCAGCATTCATAGCAGAGGAGATCATCAGTGTCACACGCAATGGGGAGAAGATCATGTTTGGTAATGTCCTCCTTACCATCATGTTTTTAGAAATTGGAGTGCCCGATGGGCCAGACAAATTTGTATGGGAGTACCTAGATGAGAACCCCTCCCCTACCAAGAGATTTGAGAAATATACTTGTGACACCATGATGGCTTCCCAGAAGGCACGCCTAGAGAAATGGTATAAGTGAATGTGTGATGCATTCAGATCCGAGTGGATAATACCTGAGAATTTCCATCTCTAGTGCAAGGAGAAGCTGAGTTTGTTGTTTACCAACATTTCTGTATTGGCATAGGTTCACTTTGGCATAGACAACACCAAGAGCCCATGGTGCAAATTACCATTTCTCCTTCACTGCACAATACTTCCAAGCCAGGGTCAACCACTTCAAGGAGGAAAAAAGGTTGAGGTTTGATCTCAGCATGGTGGACCAGGATTACCATGAGCTACGAAGGACTCTAATTTACCCAAAGAAGTGTGCACCTATGTGGAGAAGTATGTCTCCCATGACATGCATATGGTAAAGCCAGTGACCTTTCCTATTGCTGGGAGGACCACAACAAGGGTATATCTATGAATAAGGCCAAAATATGAGAAGGGTGCCTATGTGGAAAATGAATTTCTCAATCCCAGAAGACCCTATGTGGAATAAGGAAGAAGGCCACTCGAGGAAGATGGGAGAGAGAGGAGGCACCAGAGAAGAAGGCACCAAGTGTATAAACAATGAAATCTATAGGCACACAAGAGTCAGGCATGAAGCCAAGCACATATGCATGGAGGAAGAAAACCCTCATTAAGGAAAAAGAAAAGACACCTAAGGAAGAGGTGCCAAAGCAAGAAGAGCCCCCTGTAAAAGAAGAGTCATCTGAGGAAGGAGTCACCTGTTGAAGAAGATGAGAAGGAAGAATCCCCTATACTAGAGTCACCAGTTAGGAAGAAGTGAAAGGTAGCAGAGGAGGTGGACTCAGAAGAAACAGAGAGCCTGGAAGCCTATAGAGGTGAGAAGGATGATGACGAGCATGAAGAGGCTCAGGACCATCCTGTGTATGATGTACATGACTCAGAGGAGGAAGGAGATGCTCATGGAAAGGGGGAAAGTGAGGAGGTAAACACTAAGGATCAAAGGACCCCAAGCCTCACCAAGGAGTAAATAGAAGAGGCCATGGAAAGGGAAGTAGTGGGCATAATAAAGGACTTGGTGGAGTAGGAGGTGGAGTGTAGTGCTGATGAAGTGCTCAAAGAGATAGAGGAGGAGAGTGTAGGGAAGGAGTATGGGAGCATGGGCGGAGATCCCAACTTAGCAGTAAGCTTTCCAAAGGTAGCGCGTACAGGAGGGAAGAGTGTGGTAGTGGCACAGGAGAAAGGAATGGGTTACATCAATGATCCAAGTAAGGTACTACATGTGCATGCTTCTAAAGTACCATTCCTACAGACCAACTCATGGGATGGTCTTCATTCGAAGAAGAAGGTGCATACCCGCATATGAGAAAATTACTATCTTGGGATTTTGAGTCCCATGTTGATGAGCCTAGAGTTCAAGGTCAACAAAGGGGCATTGATGAAGATACCAGAGACCAAGGGAGTGAACCCCCTGATAAATGCTCAATAATTATCTAATGAGAAATTCTACAATGCACTCAACAAGGTGTCAGTAGAGGTTGAGGTGAGACTCTTTGGGAGGAATGATAGAGTAAGGGTTTTGGAGGAGGAACTAGAGAAGAAGAACAAAGAAATCATTGAGAAGAGCAAGGATCTAAAGCAGGAGGATTAGATCATGCACAACTAAGGCGTGAACTAAGGGAGGAGAAGGAGAAGGTACGTGAGGTGTACAAGAAGATAGATATGATTACAGATGTAATCATCTTGAAAAACCTAGACCTAACCCCTCCTGAGTAGAAATACGAGTCAACCTTGTAATTCTTGGAAGACTTAACCCACATCCTTACCATGGAGAGGTGGTTGCTCACACTGGAATCAGTAGAAGAGGCATTAACATGCCAGAAGGAAGGAAGAGAGATAGAATATCGAGGAGACAGTCACTTGATATTCCAATCTCCTTTCCACTATGAAGAATTCCACATGAATAGTTGAGGCCATATATGATAACTACACTGACAGAGACAGGGTAGCAAGTATACTAGTTTCTACACATGAGGTGGATCTGAAATAATTCCAAGAGAAGAATAAGGGAAACAAGGTAGAGTGGGATAAAATCCTAGCCAAAGTTGAGAAGAAGATGGAAGCAATCAAAACCTTGCAACGTTCAGTTAAAAATAGGCTTAAGGAACTGTACCCCTAGGTCACTCGTAGAATGGATGCACTGGATGACCTTAGCAAGAAGCTATAAGGGATTGTAGATACGTTGAATGCTAAGGGTGATGAATTGAGCTTTGAAGAGGTGAGTGTTCTAGTGGGTGACCTACTCCAGTAGGTGCAGGGTGAAGTGGATTCCTGGGAGAAGATTGAGGAAACAATGAGGAAGGAGTTCCCACTCCTCTTGCACCAATAGAAGATTTTTCCATTCTTCCATTCTTAATTCCTCCATTCTTCCATTCTTTCATTATTCATTCAAATTATCTGAGTCCCACCATTCTTTATTCTTTGGGAAGTAGGATGTTTCCGAGGATGGAGAACAAGACTTAGTGTGGGGTGATGTTGGGCCTTGAAATATTGGCTAAGTACCAAAGGGCATGTGCATGCGCATGAGACCTATAAGAAGAAGGGAGTGTGGGGAGAAGCAGCATAGGAAAAGAGGTTTAAGAAGGGTTTTGGAGAAACTAGGGCACACGGAAGGGAGGACATCATAGGTTTAAAGGACTTAGCCATATTCGGCATTCTGGAGGCACTTGAGGAAAAACATGACCCGACTAGGCGTGTTGAGTGGATAAGGTGCCATCCTGGAACCTTGGAGGTCAAGAAAAGAATATTCCACACATGGAATATTCTTAGAAGACATCATTACAGAAGGTGGAGGGTTTGCAAGGAGATAAGCATGCACCATTGGAGGACCACATTGACACTTGGCATGTGATTTATTCAAAAGAGAAGGCATGGTGGTGGGTGTTGAACCTATATATAGAGATGCTCAGGAGCAAGGAAGAGGAACCAAAAGGAGATAGGAGATAGACAGAAGGGGATGCATCAAGAGTATGATATTGTAGTCATGCTAGGGTTTAGAGCACTTAGTGCTTAGGGTTTTAAAGGATGTAACAAGCATTTACATAGCATTAGGGTCTGCAAAAAGGGTTGAAATGGGAGGGTTTAGCTAGGATCTCTCACCAGGGAAGATCTGTAAGGGATGAGTCCTAGTATTTTGATATGTATGGTCTATGATGACCTCTTTTGATTGTAATGTGGCTACCAGGATCACTCTAAATGAATATATATAATGGTTTGTTTTGTATATCATGCTTAAGGGTGTAAACCCTCTTGTTAAATGGCTATCATAGTTCGGGTCTATTTTAACATGCTTAGTACTCTGTCTCTATAATGCATTTAAGACATGGATATGTTATATGTTTCTTCTTCCTTATCTAAACTAAGTAAAAGTATTCTCATTTCTGCAAATCAACCTATATCAATGGTAAGACCTTCTCAAAGTTGTTCTATGGATACATGAAAAATTACTACAATCTAATAATAAAATATCATTCTTTTATTCTCCATAATTGATTGGCACCAATATAATCACTCTCCATATATAACCATATCCACCATTGTGGAATGCCTCCCATGAAAGGTGTGCATATCATCATATTAATTATAATCCCATTGATTTGTTTCCTTAACCATGTATCATAACATAGTATTTTCATTATAAGGGTGACATCATTTTTGACTATCCATCACCTCCTACTCCACCTTTTAACACCAATCTAATCATTTTTCACACTAGTGTTCTCACTTCTTCTCTATGTGTTGAATCATCATCTCCCACCACCCTCAATCACCATATTCACATTGTTTCTCATCCTCTCTAGCATCATTACATTTATCATTCATATAATCTCATCCAAATCTCAATATATTCCATCATGTGCTTAAACTATAAACTCCACATCATCATGTTCACCTAGTATCTCATCACGTACATATTACACATCATAATCTCCACTATCATACATTTTCACTTTGGACACAACATCATAAATTTCCTCTCTAGATTCCCTTTCCATAGTGTTAGCACATCCATCATCATTTATATCATATATACCATCTTATGATCTTGTATTGACTACATTGTCATCCATTACATCACTCACTTTCATCATATACAAACCACTTATCATACATTCCCTTACCACATATAGTATGTTATTTTAATAATGTATAAATATAGTCTTAATTTCACCTATTTTTGATCCATCTTCCACATGCATCTTATTTCCTCCATCATCATTCATATATGAACCCTTCTTGCCACCTCCATCCCCATTATATCATATACCATTTGTTGCACTTAATCACAATCCTCTTGTATTTATTCTACGTCATTTATATAAACCCATTATTTTGTCTCCTCCTCTCACACTACCCACACTTTCTCTCATTTATTCCCCCTCTTTGATAATTTGTCTGCATGAACCTCCTTTCCTTTTTCACAACTCATTTAGGCTCTGTTATTTTTATTGGCTCCTCCCTCTTTTTTAACTTCATCTATCATGACCATACTACCATTTATTCTTCCACATTATCCTTATATGTCTCCTCTATATCCAATTAAACTTTCACATAATTTTTATTTTCTTCAACATTATCATCTTCTTAACATCACCTCTTACTACCCATCCTATTCCATGCAATCATCCTCTTATCACACCCAATCATTGTAATCCCACATCAATGGATCTTATGCTTCCTCCATACATAAACATGTTTTCTAATCATCCAGCTGACATCCTCTCTAGTATGCCACTCCCTATAAATTTATCTCATACCATTTATTTACTTCATTTCCTTTCCCACCCACCACTATCACACATCCACAACACTCAACACCTATTTTAATTATTTTTTCTATTTATTCATGTCCTTCATTAATTTCAATCCTTTGTCTTCTATTGGTGATCCTTCTCTCACTCATCATCTAACTCATATAATGTAATCCAATTATCTACCTCATCTACCACCTTATTCTCTAGTACACCATTCCTCTTATTCACATTGTACCTACACGGACTAGAGGATTTTTCACTTTCCTTCACTTACATGTTCTACCCATTCCATAAATTATTATTCTCTTCATTTGTATTGGATTAAAAATATGTTATCATTCTCCACACATCATACGCAATCATCATTAACAGAAAAATAAACACACATTCACATATAGCTGAACCTCTTTCAAAATTCTATATATCTTTAAAAATTACAATATAACTGTACTTTATCATGGATGTTCTTCAAAAATTTCTCTTGAAATACTAAAAAAATATATAAAGAAGGGTTTGTTGATACTTTCGTTGACAAATTCAATGTAAGGATGATTAGATACAATAACAATGCAAAAATCTCCTCTTTTCACTGAGTGAGAAGACATAAATACAAAGAAATTTAGACAAGATGAATATTAGATAAGGATTGAACAAGCTTCTCTGCAAAGGCCAATATGAGGAATCCAAAGGTATTCTTTGAAGGTTGTCGACTTGAGCTTTAAAATTAATTGATTCGATAAAAATATAAGATAATCACAAAAACATTTGAATTCAAGTGGGAAGGAGAGATCTTGATCTACATTGTAGCTGGCCCAAGCTAGGGTTATGGTAAGTTTGAGTTCTTATTAATAGTCAACACAAGATTGTTCTACTGGTTATTTTATGTCACTCATCACTTCGAGTTGATCTTCAATGTATTCAATTTATAGTGTGAATGTAATGTCACACAAGTTGACCTCACGTGAGATATCAAATTGTTCCCATATGAAAGGTTGTTAGAAGATCAAAACATCATAAATGCTTGTGATGGGGTGTGTTATACCTCAAAATATCATCTACAGAGAATAAATCTTACAAGAAAATATATTAGGCCAAAATAGATTGATAAATATATAATAACTTATAAAATGAAAAAAAGACTGGGATTGATGGAAATTGGGAATGGTGGCAACAACTAATAAAATAATCTATATCAATGAATGCCAATAAACTAACTATGATTGATACAGGATAGAGTTTGATTATGTCAAGATGAAGAAAGACGACAATAAAAAAGAGGAAATTTAGGAAAATGAGATTATAATGTATTTAAAGGGCTAATGGGAAGAAAAAGAAATTGAACTTTGATCGACAACAATTGTGGATCATTGATGATCACTGGTAAATTTTAAAATATGCTAATTTTTTTAATAAAGTGATTAAATAAGAGAAAGAATGCAAATTGGCTATAGATAACAGTGAAGATGAGTGTATGCAGGATGTGGCTTATGTAAAATATGATTGAAAAAGATAAAAATAATAATAGTACTAACCTTGTTAGATGCTACTAAAGATAACAAATCTACAAATGATTGTTTAAATGTTTGAAAATAGCTACCAAAATATGATAAAATATTGCATATATATTCTAGCATCATGATGTTATGTGAAGGTGTGGAAATCTGTTACCAAATCCATTCTCTAACTAATTAAATAATGGACAAGGAAGGTGGATAAATAGAATTGATGATACCTACAACGATCACTGGAAATCATAAATTGTCATTGATTTGGTCAAGGATGGTTAACCGTGAAAATATGTCAAATCGTGTAGACACAAAATCACACACTTGGGTACATTTCTAGGTCCTAAAAGCATACTTGCATTCATATGATTCCTAAGAAAGAAAACTAGAAATTAACTACTATCTTGGGCCTCTTTTTTTATGTTTCTTATTTTCTCTTTAGTCTTACACCCTACAACCCAGTACTGAAATTTTTCACTTTTATCTTTCATGACTTTGGACACTAGCGCCCAGACAGGATGCCAGTGCCCAAGATGCCCTCATCCCATCTGGGTGCCCCCGACCTCTTTTTACCTTACTCACTCTTTTTGAATCTCTTTTATCTTTTAGGCATCTTATTTTCTTATGGGTCGGCCTTCTAGTTGTAAATTACAAAATTCAACCAAGGGAATCATATAAATATAAAACTATGTGACCAAAATAAAGGACCAAGCTCTAAGAATCTATTATCATCACCTAAGGTTACATCTAAAAGGCATTCTAAGAACATCAAAGGCATCCATTTAGCACTCATTACAAGGGACAAGGGACTGACATTTTCTGCATACACTTCATAGGAAGGGGAAGTTCATTTTTCCATCCACACATCTATTTACATTGGTACATCTAGCTATTGTCCTGTTATCAAGTGCACTTGCACAAGGGATTCCTAGGGCAAAATTCTATCACACACACATACAAGAACTACATGGAGTCTAAGATACATAGTAAATCACTTGGTCATAAGTTCACTCAGTTAGGGTGACCACCATGGGGTCAGTTCTGACTCCCCATATTGCATCTTTTCTTTTTGGGATTTTATGTAGTTTGAGGTTTTTATAGGTCATTATTTCTTTAGAGGTTATAGATGAACTCTATAATCATAGTGTGACATACAGGTGACCAACAAATGACTATCAACTTATCTTGCGACACCAGAAAAATTAGGTTCCAACCATTCTTATGTAGTCACAGGTTCCCTAGTAGTAGACTCTGAGTTCCTAGTGTGCCCTTGACCCAGTCCAAGGCCCATATCTAGGCTATTCGACAAATCTAGAATTTATTGTGCACAGTTGTGATAGTACTTCCCTTTCTTGTTCTATAAGTTTCTCTAACTGTACATTAGTCTAGGACATCAGGCGTAAATCAACTAAGTCATCTTACTCTCTCTCTTGTATTTAGGGTTTCATATTTATAGTAGCTTATTGCTTGTGTCAAATCTATGTACAATTTTTGTATAGTTTATCATCACGTTACTCTGTAATTAGGGTTTTATACAAAATTCTAATTTTTGTTAAATCATTTGGTGAACCATTCATTCGAACACTCTTGGATCATTTCTTTCTTCCTTGCTTTCAACATCCTAGGATCCTCTCACCATGGATATCTCCATTTATGATTTATTACAAGCTAATCTTGATTGTGATGCTAAAATAAATTCTCTCTTGGCTAATACTCATATTCCTTCCAATACTAATCCATAACTTGTATATCAGTTATTCGTAGTTGCCTTTTTAGAGAAACTTACTTTTCCATCTGATGTAGCTACCGATATTTCTATTTATGAAAATGATCTTCCCCTATATATATCGGCTCACATCTATAACATGAGTATTAAGCGGACAATAGTCAATACTGGATCTGAGCACAATATTTGTACTTTATCACTCCTTCAAAACATTGGCATTTCTTCAGCATATGTTAGCATGTCATCCATTTCTCTTTAGTGTGTATGATTCTTCTACGCATCCGTTCATGGGTAATATCACTTTACCTCTTATAGTTGGGCTGAAAAATATTTCTACAGTATTATTTGTTATCGATGTTTCTGTTTAATATAATTTATTACTTGGTAGGCCATGGATTCATGCTTTGCAAGAAATGTCTTCTACGGTTCATCAATGTGTTAACTTCATCCATGTTTGATATGAACATACTATTGTTGTTGATCCCAACCCATTCAAATATTGTCACCTATATCCAATCACTGCACTTCCTTCTCCACTTCCTACTGCTCCTACGTAACATACCACTGATGATGCTCAACTCACGGAGTATCCTACATCCACCACCGACTTTCCTCCTCTCGAGGGAACTATTTGTGCATTGGACACCGTACCATCCACCTCATCTTCCCATGTCCACTCTACATCAACATTACCTCTTTTCACATGCACTCTTTTCATAAATAACTCTTATTGGCACAGATTCCATTTGATCCTACTTTCTCTGATATTGTTTACACGCATGATGGTTAGCTCAGCTTGGATTCAAACTCAATGATATCCTCACCTTCCCTCACCTCTATCATGGATATGTTTGCATCACCACTTGCTTATGGCCTCTGAGTCTTCCATGTATCAGTCTTTGTTGTACTCACTTCTCACACTTCTCCACTTACACTTGGGAAGTCTTGGCTTGACTACATTGGTGGCACTTTGGATCCTAATCATATTGATATCACATTTCCCATGAATTTTGACCATGTTTCTATTTGCAATGATTCATTTCTTGGCTATACAAAAAATATTACTCATTGGTATGCACATGGTTTTCCACTACCACCTTTCACTGATGAAGAATACACAATAGGTATGTATAATCTATCCTGTAATGGCTCTTTATATGATCAACCCCATACTATTGCTTACCAAGTCTCTGATGCTTCTCCATTCAGCTTTGACCATGACAATGATGATCTCTTAGATGATGTTACTTGATTCTTATCTACATCATACACTTGGGGGGCATCATGCTTACTTCCCCCCTCCTAACATCATCAGGTGTCTACCATTTCTATTATTATGCTCCATGCTTCATAATTCATATTTCTAATGTATCATTACACCTAACTTGATACACTTTGTATCATCATTACCCTATGACACACTCTTGTGCTAAGGTTCACACTTGAATGTTGAGGGCATACTACATCCATGAACCTCACACACTACACATTTCACACTTTGTGCTTCACGATACATCTTTCTAGCATTACCTTCTCACACATCATACTAACCTATGACACACTCTAGTTCCATGGTTCATACTCAACTGTTGAGGGTATAAATATGAAATGAACCTCACCACATTCATCTTTCACGCTCTATGCTTCATGATCTATATTTCTAGAACACATTTTCAAACCATTTCTCAATGAAGCACTCTTGTTCTATGGTTCATTCTTGACTGTTGAGGGGTATTTTATAAATGAACCTCATCTCACATTCATACACATCTATTTCAGGGGTAAGCCTTGCTCCTATCACATTCACATTGCATACCATTTCATCTCACTCATTCACAACATATTACATATCTTGGTTGCATCTATTCTTGTCTTTCTTATACTCTTACATGTTACACTTTGTCTTACTATGTTAGAAAGGATATCTAGTATGTTATTATATTTTCTATATACACATGTGTGTTCACTTGTTCTTTAATGTAGACTTTCTACAAATCTTTACATGCAACAATGATGCTTGGCATTGTACCTCTTACCAGTCCCACCAAGGCTCCTAGGGGCATCTACATTTCTACTCTTACACATCACATGTGTTATTGTTCCATTATTTACTACTTCCTATTCTTACTAGCACAATATTTTCCATTGATCTATACATGCTTTGACATACTCTTTATCTTTCTAACATGCTAATGGGTGCTTCATGTGCAACATTTTCCTTGCAAGAACTATTTTCCACCATGGTTGTTCTATTACACTTTGACTTGCATATTTTTATTTTATTATATGCTATTGTTTTTAGGCTATACCCTTTGTCTTGTATGCACATTATATAATTTTGGCCACTTCACCCCTGATTGTCTTGTGACATTGTGAGTGGTGTCCCATGTATGAAACCCAATTTTTTCATGGTCTCTCATTTATCTACACATTTTATTGTTACACTACTTTTCTATGACATGTTTGCTAGCTTTTTCTACTAACACATGTATCTAGCCACTTTTTTACATGTTACTTGGTTTCTACCATGCACATCCCCCTACAGGGATATAATTTCAGATCAACATTAGGTCTTCTCTTTAGGCTGCATTATCCTAGTGACATGTCATATGCACCCTAAATGAGGGGGGCATACATTGGGTGAAATTAGTCACCCCATACAAGTAACTCAGAGCTTCAGTAAAATATCATATATGCATAATAAAGAGTGAACACATACTATAGTTATAGAAATGACCCATATTCTAACTTGGGTCCTCAATTCATCATAGAAACCAGTGCCCAGATATAGACACTAGCACCTGGGAACTCCTGACGTCTCTTGGGAACCTAATTTTTGGGGGTAGATATAATTAATTTCTCAAATCATCATATTTTCAAGAGTTCACAGATCATTTTTCACAGTACATGCATAGTCCCCCAGCAAGCAAAATGCGTTCTTTCTTGATTTTCTACATGGAATGAATACGAAACTAATATGATACAAATAAAAACAAAACTCGGATCACACCATCTTACAATGTAGTGTATAAATTCAGGGAAGAAGTCATGGAAGGAAAGTAACACTAGACTCTCTCCCCAACACTCTTTTGTCGTGGCATGAGATTACCCAAAAAACTCACATTTGGCCTAAGATTGCCCAAAAAACTCAATTATTTGTATCACCCTAATAAAACTCGTTCTTGGGGTGAGATCACCCTAAAAATTCACTCTTGGCTTAAGATCGCTAAAAAAACTCACTCTTCAACAACATTTTTAGGAAATTTTCTATCCTTTTCACACTCATGTTATTAGGTGCACACTTTCCTTTTACTACTTTTACACACATTTACATAATTTTAAAGAGTTTTCATAATACATGACTTTGACTACTCTTTCACTCTTCTTTTGTAGGTCCATCCCTAATACACAACAAGAAAGTAGCCCTACATCAAGCACAATAATAGGTACAACACAATACAACACAACATATGCTTCACCCCTAGGGTCACTTCCTCTTTCTTAGCTTCCACGCTTCATTTTTTATCACTCCCCGCTTTCACTTATCTCGTATTGGCATTATCATCACATTCTACATGGTTATCTAGTACGCATCTCTTATCTACTTTATATTATCAAGTATTCATTCAACAACATAAAGTGGGGCAAAATGTAGACACAAAATCACGCACTTGGGTACATTTCTAGGTCCTAAAAAACATACTTGCATTCATATGATTCCTAAGCAAGAAAACTACTAATTGACAACTATATTTATCCTTTTTTAGTGTTTCTTATTTTTTATTTGGTCCTACACACCCTACAACCCTGTCAGTATTTCAATTTCCTATCTTTATGACTCTAGATATCGGAGCCTAGCCAGGACACCATCACTCAGGTGCCCATGTCCTCTCTGGGCACCCCTTAGCTCTTTCTACCTTCCTCACTCTTTTTGGAATTTTTTAATATTTTTTCATCTTATTTTCTTATGAGTTGGCATACCAGTTGTCAATTACAAAATTCAACCAAGGGAATTATATAAATACAAAACTATGTGACAAAAATAAGGGACCAAGCTCTAACATCTATTATGATCACCTAAGGTTGCATCCAAAGGCATCTAAAAGCATCAAAGGCATCCATCTAGAACTCATACGAGGGAAAGGGGACAACATTGCTTGCATATACTTAATAGGAAGGGGAAGTTCATTTTTCCATCTACACATCTATCTACATTGGTACATCTAGCTATCACTCGCTATCATGTGCAATTGCACAACGGATTCTAAGGGCATGATTATATCACACATGAAAAAAAACTGCATGGATTTTTAGATGTAGTGCAATGTTTGGTTGTAAGTTCACTCATTCTGGTGACTATTGGGGTCAATTTGACTCCCCATATTAAATCTTTTTTATAGGATTTGATGTATTTTGAGGATTTTAAATGTCAACATATCTTTTCAAGTTACATGTGACTTATGAAATTAAGGTGTGACATATAGGTGATTAACATTGACTATCTGTGACAATCTTATGAAACTTGAAAAATCAGTTTCTGAGTTCCTGTGCAGTCATAGGCACCCAGAAGTAGACTGTGGCACCTAGGCATCCTGACCCAGTCTAGGCGCCCTAGTCCAGGTGTATCCCATGATTCCATATTTTATAGAGCACGTTTTTGAAATTCTCCCCTTCATGTTCATAATTTCTCTAGCTCATATCAGTTCTAAGATCAAGCACAAATTAGTGAAGTCCTTTTCTATCTTATTACTTGTGTCATCTATATTCCATAAATTTCTTATCATAGTTTACACCAACTGCTCTACAGTATTAGGGCTTATATAAAATTATGTATTTTTTCAATCAAATGGTTAAAACCAATTACCATATGAGCATTGAAGTTTTTAAGGATTTTTATAGGTTAGGAAACTCGGTAGGAAGAGGTTAGGGGGTTGGGATGGTTACAATAATTTAAGTTGGATTTTTATTAGATGGCTAGGGGAGAGTAACTAAAATTCTTCATGGGTAAATGAGGTCCTTATGATGGTAAATTAGATAATGGACTTAGGATAGGAATAATAACGTGAATAATGTTGGAAGGGGAAAATTACTAAGTACCAAGATGGACCAGTGCATGTGCACATGGGAGAAGAAGGAGAACACAGGAATTATAAGGAGAGATTACGTGTGGGACTGCACACTTTGACCATATAATTGACCATTTTTTAGAATTGGTCTAAAAATAGGAAAAGAAAAGGAAGTTTCAATGAAATACAAGATAAGGACATGAAGACTTGGTGGCCATGCAAGTTCTATTTTGGGAGAAGGAACTTGTAGTTTGAGCACATGCGTATAAGATAATAATAAGTTTAAGGTGGAGTTTATCTTTAGGACTAGTTTATTATTACTTGTGGTAGGAAAGCATGCATGATTTCTATTTTGAGAATACAGTCTATTTTGAGATGCATGGGTGGTGAAGGGAAAGTCCCCACCCTTATATGTGTATTATACTACATTGTGTTGTGCACAATAATGTAATAGAGTTATGTTTCCCTTATTTACTAGCATGCATGGCTCTATGATAGTGACTCTGATATATTTAGTTTCTAATAATTTATGACTTAATGAAATGGATATTTTTGGATGGATTCTAATAATTTATGTATCTGAACATGGTGATCATAGAGTTAAATTGATCTTAGTAATGGTTTAATCTGTTGTGTTTCCTTGTGATATTTTTAATGATCTACATATGAATTTATGTTTTGGTAATGGTAAATATGAACATGCTTGCTAACATCTTGACAAGATTTCAAAAAGGAGGGACCTAACATATTTGCATGCTTTGGGTAAACATTTAGATCTATTTGGATGAAGTGCCAACATGCTTAGGAAATTGAGGATAAATAAAAGAGATTGAATTTTGGTTCCATTGTCGGGATCTCTTTTTAAAATATCTTCCAAGATGTTTCATGTAGATGGCATATCGATTGAATGTTGAGAGAATTGAAAGTTGGGTTGAAGATGGATAGGATTAGTTTGCAAGAAGATATGATTTTGGCCTTTATTTCAATGCTCGTAAGTGGGTGGAAGATCATCTCTATCATGATATCTATGAGATTTTTTTCAGCCTTTTTCCAATATAATTGTAAAAATGGTCATGAGAATATGCATAAAATAAAATATAGGTATACATGTTGAGGGTTTGGATGCAGGAGGATTACGAGACTTTGTTAGATGGAGATGAAGTTTGGACTCATGTTGTAGATAATTGGTGGGCTAGTGTATTGCACAATTATAATTTTGAGTATGTTATCTCTACATATTATTTTTTGGAAGTTTCTGATTTTGATTTATTATGTGAGCCTAGAGGGTATTACCTACAAGCTATTCCTTTGGTAACTAATATTTTGATGGTGATACCGAGTTTGGAGAAAATACCTATGGGTAGCTAAATCCCCATCGTGACCAAGGGCAGGAGTGGGTGTGGTGAAAGATGACAGACATGGTGATAGAAAGGAAGAGAGAGGAAATATAGATCAAGTACGATGAGGTGAGAGAAATTAAATTAGTGAGGAAGCACCATGTTGAGGATTTTATGGGGTTGTGGATGTACATGGATCATGAGGTATTTAAAGCTCACATGGAAGACTTAGAGTTGGAGTATCAAGAAATCCCATACCTAAGAAAATGTACCAAATAATTCTCTTTGGATTTAAATGAGAGCACATCAGAGGAGGAAATATTGAGGACCACAAGTGTGCATCTGATCCCACCTACTAACCTAGCCCTTGCGCATCGTGTTCCATTTTAAGTAGTCACAGAGAAGTAGGTGAGTATAGGTAATCCAATAGTTATCGGTAGATATTATTTTCATTTGAATATAGAAGTATATTAGATAACACATATAGTTATGGTAGCATAGATGACATCTTTTATTAATTTTAGAGTACTTCATTAGGACAAAGCATGGGCACGCAAAATATTTGGAATACGTCTAGAAGTACGATAAATTTGTAGATTGTAGGAGTTCAATTTAGTAATACAACTGGGATACAAGGAATTATATCCACTAGTTTGGTGCCCACTATAGGAGAATCAGGAGGATTAGGATCAAGTGGATTAGGAGGTTCTCAAGGTGAAGGAAATACTGGTAGAGGTTCTAGTTCTGGTTCTAGATCTAGTGGGAAAGGTATACACCCCCATCAACTACATCAAATTTATTATGAGATGTCTCTCCACTTGCTAGAATATAGGGGTATTGAAGATGCAGTGGATCATGTACAAAAGTGTGAGATATTATGATGTACTAAATGGATTACATCATCAGATATAAAGTAATTCAGTTTTTTACTACTTTTCAAGAGTGTATGCATAACTAGTACATGAAATATGACCCGCATTGATGGGCCCCTAGAATATTGACCAAGTATAAAGGTGCGTGGGTGTGCGGGATCCCAGTTACTGGATGGCACGCAAGGCACAAACATGAAAGAGAAAGGATTAAGGAAGTAAATAGCGCATGCGAAGCACGAAAGGAGGTTCAGGACTTAGCAAAATTGAGAACCTGAGGAAAATGATGTGAAAAGTATGATTGGTTACACACAGATAAGATGCCATCCTGGAAACAACTTAGCCCAAGAAAGAGCATGCCTGGCTGGAATCTTCTAGAAGATCATCATGAGATGGAATGGAGAGCTCAGGATTGAAGGAACATGCTCGCATGGAGGACCACATTCCACACTTAGTGATGGATATGAGGATGTGGCAAGGTGAGTTTACATCCTGGAAAAGTGATAAATACAAGTTCCCGCCATGGGAATAGATATACATAGATAGAGATAGAGATAGAGATATATACACACACAGGGATATATGTCATGGGGATATACATAGGGAATAGTGGGTTAGAGAGTGAAAAAATCTCTGCAGAATTGTTGTGAGTGGATATTCTAGTGTAGGAAAGGATGTAATAAGCATGTGGTTATTATTTTTCTTTTCTGTTAGCTTAGCTACATACATCCAGTGATGCGCATGACTGCGGTCTGCACTCTGTGACACTCTGTAATGAATCAATGAATATACTGAGGTTACCTATTGTAAATAGATATGAATATCAATGGGTTTATTATATATTTAATTCATAGGAGTTCTCTTTCCTTTCATGATATGAATGAATGGTTGTAAATTTCTTTTTGTTATAGTATATGTTCTAGAATCTGTTAAAGCACTCGTTCTAAAGTGACTGCAAGGATCTTGAGGCTGTTTTGAGCCCTATGGTTCTTGTTTGTCTCAACTTATTTCCTAAAAACTCTTACATTGATCATAGATAATGCTTCCAACTAAACTCACATAAAATAGAGACTCTACACCCATGCGTACCTCGGGTGAGTGCTCAGCTTCTGCTAGGTGATAGGCTGGCATGCATGGGGTTCATCCTTTTGTGATAGGAGTAAAAGTGACTACATCTTAGTTCCATTGTTGGGACTCTTTTCAAAGTTATAGTGGGATATAGTATGCATCATGATTTGTGTAAAGAGTAATGACAGATCGCTTAACATTGGAAAATGTTGAATCATGGTTCAAGAACATAGAGGATGAATTTTCTCAGAGATTCAGTAATGGACCTAAATTTAATACACGTATGTGGGTAGAAGAGAACCTCTACCATGATCTATATGAGACATTATTTTGTTGCTTCCTAGTAGAGTTATATGGATGGCTTTCATCCTGTGCATCGAGATCAAGTTGGCATTATAGATCACGGATATGGGTCGAAGAAGACTACCAGAGGTTACAAGATGCAGATCTAACATGGACCCATGTTGTAGATCATTGGTGGAGAGGAGTACTAGCTAGCTACACTCTGAAATATTCCATTGCTACGTATTCTTACTGAGAGGTTGCTGAGTTTGAATTTCTATGGGAACCTAGAGGAACATTTCTATGTGCTATTCCTCTAGCTATGAAGATAGTGATGGTTACCATGAGTTTAGAGGCACTCCCAATGGCTGGCTAAACCATTTTGAGTGTTGGGTAAGGAAGCTCAGGTGGAGGAAGATAACATATGATATGACAGAGAAGGAGATGGAAGAAATATGGCTCAAGTATAGTGAAGCACATGAGAGGGAGATTACTAGATGATGTGAGGCTGCTAGTGTGATGGATTTATGGAGACAAACATTACGGGAAGGAGTTGAGGTTAATGTGGAGGACATGGAACCTGAGCAGTTTTTGCTACTCCATCTTGACAAGTGTGTAAGGGACACCCTTTTGGCTTCTAGTGAGAGTTCATCTCATGAAGAAAGGAGAGTCATTTGCACATATCTAAGCCCACCTAGTGACTAAGCCCTGATGCTTGGTTTTCCCAAACCATGAAAAAGTATTGATCTAGTTGAAACTAGTGGAAGAGACAGATCCGTGCCTAGGAGATTTCATTTTTCATTTCCTTCTTCCATGGCTACACATATTCCAATATCCAGAGGAGTTTTTGGACAAGGTGCAAGTGTACAAGCTTTCGTTCTCACATCAGGGAGTGGCACTGGGACAAAATAGTGGTAGTGGGGTACTATCATAGACCATCGGTACACAGTTCAGTGGGACCATGGGGGTGCTTGGAACAGCTCCTATATGCCCTATTGGACCTAGTGGTTCTAATGGATCTAGTGGTTTTGGAGGTATAAGACCCAGTGGACCTGGTGAATTAGGTGGTAGAAGAAACACCAGAGGGAACCAAGGTTCTAGTTTAGGACAAAGACCCTAGCCGCCACCTCATGTATTCTTTGAAATGTCTCTACATTTTCGAGATTATAGGGGCATTGAAGATGTTGCAGAACATGTTCACAAGTGTGAACTTCTATGGTGTGCAAAGGGTATCAAAACCCTAGAACAAAAGGCTAGTCAACTTGCAACCACGTTGCAAGGGCACGCACATAGCTGGTATAGAAAGTATGACCCTCATCAAATGGTGGTGGACTACATTGCTTTAAAGAATGTATTCCTAGTAGAGTTCCACATTCTTGAGTTCAAGCAGAAAAACATTAGTGCTTTAAATGAGATTCAACAAGGAATGGTAGAGAGTGTGTGGGAGTATGATGCACATTTTAAAACTCTCTTATCTAAATTATCATATGATATCCATCCTTCTCATCATGCACAGTGGGTTGTTCGAGGATTGATCACCCCTTTTAGAAGGGCCTTGTCTCATAAAAATTTTACAGATCTATGCAAAGCATTGGAAGTTGCCTTGTGCGCCGAGGTTGTTAGTAGTATTAATACTAGCATTAGCCCATTCTTGGAGGCCTAAATTACTGCTATGGCAAAAAATTTGGAAAAATTGTCTGCAAACTCAGTCCATGAGACCCATAGTGGTTTGTGGTGCACATATTGTGAAATAGAGGGGTCACATTAATGATAATTTCCCCCAAAGGATGGTACATGCTATGATGGTAGATTGTGAGATCTATCATGGGGACCATGATGTAAGTAGATGTCCCTTACTGCAGCGCATTATCAGGAATATTGTATCTTGTTATTGAAAATTTTACACCTCCACAGCCCATGATACGAAGGAATGTAGGCTCCTTGATCAGATCCATGAGGCCATTGATCATGGGGTGTGCCAAACTAGCATTGTCAGTGGTTCTAAAAATTATTATCTCCGTTATGAGGACCGCGTAGATGGGAGCATGCACGGAAGAGGTTTTTGAGGAGGATTCCATGGATGAGGTAACTACAGAGGAAGGAGTGAGTTACCATGTAGAACATGTTTCAACTATGGATCTATAGAATATTATAAGCATGAGTGCTCAGACCTGTTATAGTGCTCGTGGTGTAAAAAATAAGCATAATTATGAGGAGTTCCCAGAGTTATTTGAGCATATGAATCAGCAACACCGAAAGGACAAGGACGTTGCAATGGTTAGCATCAAAAATGAAGACATATAGTGGATACCTCGGGTAACATGTGATGAAGGTTTAGAGCCTGTCTTGGTAACAACAAGGGCAGAAGCTACACACATAAGGGAGGTACCAGAATAGAAGACCCTGGTTACGAGAGAGGAGGTCATTCATATAAAGTATCCAAACCCTATGTATCATAAGGAGATATATCAGGACACCATGGATGTTATTCAAAGCTTACAAGGGGATATCCAATGTATAAAGGAGTATTCCAGAAAGGAGGAACAAGGAAGGAGGATTGAGGCATAAAAGGATGACCTTGATGAGGTCAAGGAGGTGTGTAAAATGATAAGGTAAGAGAACATCATTCCTTTCATAGGATCCTAGTTGAGAGAGAAGGTACCACGCACTGGAGAAGAGCATGAGAGATAGGTCTTGTATGCAAACCTTCCCCCTCATAGTCTTGACTATGACAAGGAGATTACATTGAATGTAGTTATAGATGGATGGTTCCTTAGCAATATACTCATTGACATTGGCACATAGATTAATGTCCTAAGTTTGGATGCATGGCATCAGATGAGAAGACCTACATTACAACCATCTTTGAATGTGTTGTATATGGAAAGTAAGACTAAGTTAATGCCCATCAGTGTCTTGAAGGATGCAACTATTACTATTTAGGGAGCCAAGTTTACTGGGGACTTCAAATTCTTGGCACTCACCAATGTGGAAAATTTCCTAGCACTACTTGGGCACCCTTGGTGTTACAAGAATAATGCAGACCTTCATTTCAATAAAGGATACATTATCTTCAAGAACAAATAGGAATGAGTCATTATACCCCTGGTTGATGGGAAGTCAACACCATATATTGAATAGTTGGGAGAATAAGCTTTGGACAAAATTTATGTGCGCTCAATCAACAATCCTGAAATGGTACATCCTACTAATGGGGTTATCCAGTTTGAAGATGCTCAATCAGTAAGTGATACCACTAGTCTGGTTTGTGAAAATTGGGTGCATGGAACTTATGAATTAATGGGATGGTACTTGAGAAGGTTGGTAACCAAGGTAATAAACGCATGCCCTGTTAGGCACATTGGAGGAAAATAAATTCCCAAGTTTTTAGGAGGAGCCTTCCCAGAGATCTTTCTGCAGGAGGTAGAAGCTCAGTTGAAGAATGAAAAGGAATGAATGGAGATGTTAAGTTATGTATTACTTGGCACAACAACTCGTTGGTGGGCCACACATTAGGAGAGCCTTTTAGAGTGGCACAAGGTAAGAATTTCTCTCTCTGTCAGATTTTCTAGAAGTAATGTACCCACCATCATCAAGGAGTACCATGGGAAGGAGACCACCTCTTTCCATATCTAGGAGTGTGAAAAAGTATGGAGAGAAGGAACAGAAGCTTTTCCACCATCCCTCTGGGTGCACAAGTTGTATTCTACACTGTAGGGTTATGCGCATGCATGGTACATTCATTTGGAGACACGCCGCCAGATGTGAAATTGGCAAGATCTCGCAGCTGACCTTATTCAAACATTTGAGTATCAGAGTACCAAGCCATCTATTGATAAGGCCTTTCAGGGTATCAAGTTCCTTACCATGGGGGATAGTTCCATAATGGAAGATAGGCTGTTAGAATTATTAGGTGAACCAGGATTGGAGGCACCCTTTGAAGAAATTGAGAAAGAAGAAGAGTTACAGCTTGAGCACGCGTGTTTGGGAAAAGAGAAGGGAAAGTTAGTATATGTTATTGATTGAGAGGAATCAAAAAGATTAGATCTTAGCCATTCTATAGGAGCACGCAAGGTAGTGGACAATACAGATGCTCGCGTGCGTTCCTACCATGAGCCTTTAAAGACGAAGAAAGTTAACATAGGTTCAAAAGAAGAACCTAAGGAAGCTATTATTGGGGATTACTAGAAAGAGAAGGAAGTATCAAAGATCATTGATCTGCTACGTGAATTTGAGGATTTATTCCCACGCGGGTACCATGAGCTTAAAGGCATTCACCATTCCTTGGGGGAGATGAAGATAAAACTGAAGGATGGTACATGCCCAGTTACAAAAAGGCCCTACTGGATGAATCCCAATTTGCATGTGAAGGTTAAGGTGGAGATAGACAAGATGATAGCTTCTGGGATCATTGAGGTAGTGGAAAAATTGGAGTGGATAAGACTGATGGTAATCAACATCAAGAAGGATAAGTATATTAGGATTTGTGTGGAATATAAGGAATTGAATGCAGTTTGTTTCATTGATCCATTTCTGACCCCCTTAACTAAAGAGATTTTGGAAGGATTCGCTGGGTGTAAAATCTACTCCTTTATGGATGGATTTTCAGGATACTAGTAAGTCTAGATTGAAAAGGAGGACCAGAAGAAGATGAATTTCACCACCGAGTGGGGAATTTTTGCATATACGGTCATGCACTTTGGGTTAAAGAATGTGCCTACCATTTTTTCACACATAGTGGTGCAAGTATTCTAGGACTTCATCCATAAATTTCTTTAGGTCTATTTAGATGATTTGATAGTATATGGTCTGGTTAAGGACCATTATGACAACTTGAGATTAATGTTTGAAAGGTGTAGGCAGTTGAGGATATCCCTCAACATTAAGAAATGTGTGTTTGTTACTCCCTTTGGGACTATTGTGGCATATCATATGTAAGGAGGGCTTACTTGTAGATCCCACTGAGGTTACAGTTATTATGGGGTAACGGGAACCTACTAGCTAGAGCACAATGCACAAATTCCTTGGGCATATAGGGTATTAAATAAAATTCATTAAGGGATATGCCAAGATCACTGTGCCTTTAGAGGAGCTTCTTAGACACAAAAGTGCCTTCCATTGGGGAGAGGCACAATAGAGGGTGTTTGATATATATAGGCTCATTACCATGCCAATTTTATGTTTTCCCTCTTAGGAAAAGTCCTTCCATGTCCAGGTAGATGCCTCAAGAAATGCCATTGGAGCAGTGCTTGCACAACTAGGTGAGGGGATTGTTGATCATCCTCTATGTTTTGCAAGTAGGAAGTTAACACCAGTAGAGAAGAATTATACCACTACTGAGCACGAGGCATTGTCGATGATCTATGTGCTCTTCAAGTTTACACAATATCTACTGGCAACACCCTTTGTATTCTACACCGACCACATGGCATTAAAGTATTTGGTGAACAAGCCCCTTATTCAAGGGTGCATATATCGATGGGTGTTGTTGTTTCAAGAGTTTGAATTCACCATTGTAGTGAATCCTAGAAAGAGCAATTGTTGATTTGATCATCTATCAAGAATTGATTCAGGAGAGGACGTGCAAAGTATTGAGGAAGTAATGTTAGACACCAAACTATTTAGTTTGTAGTGTGCACCCTCATATTTGGAGGAGATTGTAGTATTTTAAAAGAAGGTGTGGCACCGGATGGAATGAAGGCACTGGAAAAGAAGCAGTTGGCCATACGCGTCATGCCCTACATATTGATTAATGGAGACTTATACAAATTGGGACGTGATGAAGTTTTACACAGGTGTGTGTTAGAGCATGAGCTCCTATCCATCATGGAGGAAGCACATGGAGGAAGTGTAGGTGGGCATTATGTAGGTGATGCCACCGCGCGTAAGATATTAATGGTAGGATTATGGTGGGAAACCTTGTACAGGGATTATGGAGATTATTGTAAGGCATGTGACCACTTTCAGCACATTTCCAAACCAGGAAGGAGATGAAATGCCTTTGTGTCCTATCCCTAGCATGGAGCCTTTTAAAAATAGGTGATATATTTTGTAGGACCTATTGCACCAGCAATACATAGGACTGGGTCACATTATGTCATCACTTGAACGGATTATCTCATAAGGTGGGTAGAGGCAGCCCCAACTAAGGATTGCATGGCAGCAATAGTGGCAAGGCTCTTATGGGAGAACATTATCACGAGGTATGGATGTCCGTTGAGTTTGACCAGTGATAGGGGTACACATTTTCTAAATTAGACCATGAGGATCATGTTATTAGAGTTCATGGTGGCTCATCACAAGACTACGCCCTATCACGCACAAGAAAATGGAACCATGGAAGCATTCAAAAAAATACTAAGTCATACCTTGACCAAAATCTGTGATGTTGGAAGACAAGATTGGGATGACAAAGTATCGGTAGTGTTATGGGCTTACAGGACTACGCATAAAATACTAAATAAAGCCACACCTTTTCAATTGGTGTTTTTTGCGGAAGCCATTTTTCTGGTTGTATTTATGTTACCTTCTCTACGAATAGTGTGCGCAGGAGGATTAGTCAATGAACAAGAACTGGAAGAAAGAATTGATGAACTAATGAAACTAGATGAGAGACAATCACTTACCCGTTGGATCCAAACAATGAAAAAGGAAAATCAAAAGGCTTGGCATGATCTCCACATTATAAATAATAATTTTGAGGTTGGGTAGATGGTGTTACTGTATGATTCCAAGTTTCTACACCACACTGGGAAATTTAAAGTCCATTGGCTAGGTCCCTGCATAATCTTGTACATCCTTGATTCAGGAGCGTGTCAGTTACAAGCGTTGGATGGGACGAAGATTCTTGGACACTTCAATGGCAGTAGGCTGAAGCCCTACTATAAATAATTCTTCTTGGTGTTTGTAAATAAGGTAGTTTTTCCAGTTAGTTTAGAAGTTTCCTTTATTACATTTTCCCTTTCTTGTGTTTCCCTTTCACATTTTTGTTTTGGTTTTGTGCCTTGGGCACCGATAACCTTATTGCTATTTTTGGAGAATTTGTGAGTGCACAGAGGACCATACATCGTTTAAGTTTAGGGTGGAGAAAAGTGAAGAAGCACATGATTAAAGTACCAAGGAAGTTGTGTTGAAGAGCCTTGTTGTGTAGCCCAGTTGAAAGAGGTAGATGAAGAGAAAAGATAGAATAATTGGTGTCAAGATAAAGCTACTAGTAGATCCCATGTACAAAGGAAAAGGAAGCGCAGTTAAAGCAACACAAGGTAGGGGAAAGCAAGAATTTGGACAGAAGAAGTGCCTTCGGTGTAGGTTAAGTGCGTGCAAGAGTCTCCTGTCAGGTTTTTTGGGTTGTGCACTAGAAGGTTAGATAATTTTTCACACAGGAAGGGTGCGTGAGTGAAGGCATTGAAGACAGACTTTGTTTGAAAAATCCACATTAAATGAACAAAGTATGGGGGTAGGTAAAGTAGCATTTAATGATCAGAAAAAGGAAAAACTATAAATAAATGGTCAAGGCACTCTCATTTTTACTTTACGAAAATGAAGAGTTGGAGATATAAGTAAGTGTTATAAACTAGGGTTTTCATATTTGATCGAGTCAAAGATCTATGTGATTAAAATGCAAAGATCCAGGCTGATATTAGAACCAAAAGGAATTAAATGGGCATGGAAGGAGTGGAAAAGGCATTGTCTTGTGAAGAGTTTATCCAAGTTAAGGTTCAACAAACTAGGGCACGGGTTTAAAGGAATTCTATCGAGGATCTGAGATCGAAGGTTGGAGAATAAATATAGAGTAATAAATAGAGGGTAGGGGTGATAAAAATACCTTGACCATGGAACCCAAGAAAGGAAAGGGAAAAGCTAAGGCTAAACAACCAGAACCCAAAGTAGACACAAATGAAGAATGGTATGCAGAAATGCAATACCCAGATGGGGTGATGTTAGGAAAGGAATGGGAATCCCACTTGAGAAGCATACCTGTTAGTGACTATAATCACCACACAAACACCATAGAGAAAGCAATGGCATTGGAATTTGTACTCCCCACCAAGTGAACACCTGAAGGTTTTCCAATATATAATGATGATGTTAAGGTTAAATTGGCGAAGGTAGGGCTGTTGTAACTCTATGAGTTAGCTTATATTGGGAAGCCAGATCACTTGTACTAGTGGTTGATGTCTCGGGTGCACGAGGACTATTTTACCTTTTTTGGTAACAAGATGCACATGAATCCCTAGTTGATTTCATAATTCATAGGCCTCATATGTAAAGGATATAGCGTAGAAGATGACCTTGGTGACAAGGACGCTATTCAAGAGACAATCACTGAGTATGTGTGCAAGAAAGGGTTGTGGTACTATGATATTTTAGACATCAAGGACCCCATTATGAAGATGGTCATGCATTTGGTGACTAAGCTGAATGGCCAAGAAAGATGGATGTAGGTCAACAAACCTTGGCTACATTTCTGCAGGAAGATTGTAGAGGGGATGATATACAACTTGTCCATATACATTGCAGAGGAGATTGTTAAGTGTGCGAAGGAAGGGGACAGGATCCTCTTTGGCAATGTCTTACTCACCATAGTGTTTTTAGAAATTAGAGTGTCAGATGCCTCAGAAAAGTTTTTATGTGTTAAAATGATGGCTCCCCACAAAGTGTGGCCAGAAAAGTGGTATACGCACTTAAGGAATGCATTCAGGGTAGAGTGGAGGATCCCTGAACAACTCCCAGCAGCCATTGAGGGAGAATCTGAGTTCACATTGTACCAGCACTACTGCTTGGGCAGATTCAAGCTTATTAACAAATCATAGAGCCCTTAGTGCAAGCTTCCTTTCACATTCACTGCCCAATACTTCCAAGTGGGAGTAAACAAATTTAAAGAATCAAAGAAGCTAAGGATGGAACTAGGAAGGTTGGACCGAGAACACAGGGAGATGAGGAAGAAGCTGAATTACCCCAGTGGTAAGCATGTGTACATAGAGAATTACATGTCACACAAGATCCAAATGACTAGACCAATAATGCTTCCCATCGCTGAAGGATCCACAATGCACATGTACATGCGCATAAGGCTGAAGTTCAAAAAGGGCACGTATTTGGAGAATGAAATATCCATACTTGACGACCCCTTGGGAAAGAAGAAGTCAACATTTAAGAAGAGAGGTAGAGGAGAGGAAGGAGCACCAAGTGTTCCGAATACTCAAATAGTGAGCATGTCATCTACAAGTGCCAAGCTAAGCACCTACATATAGAGAAAGAGGTCTCCAGTAAAGGAGAAGATGCCAGAAGTAGAGGTGCTTAAGCAACCCACCACCATGGAAGAATCACCCAAGGAAGAAGAGAAGGCCGAATCTCTTGATCAAAAGTCACCTCTCAAGAAGAAGAAGAGGGTGGATGAAGAAGTTTACTCGGAGGAAACTGACAGCTTGGAGAAGTACTTGGGAGAAGGAGATGATGAGAGTGAAGGAGGTGGCCATGAGGAAGAAGAGCTTGAGAAGGATAGAGAGCGACATGTGTTTAGTGTCTATGACTCGGTGGAAGAAAGTGGAGAGGAGAATCAAGAGTTTGTATTTGTGTGGCACAAGGGAGAAAAAGATGAGGAAGGCACCAAAGACACGAAGGTAGATGAGAATGATGCCAAGGAGAAGGGAGCCATAAGCCTTACAAAAGAGAAAATTATTGAGTTAGCAGAGTGAGAAGTGAAAAATATGCTTGAAGTCCTTGTAGACCAAGATTTAAAGTGTAGTGTTGACTTAATGCTTAAGGAAGGGAAGGAGGAGAGCATTGAAAAGGAACATGACAGCCTAGGAGGCCCCGCTTTGACAGTTAGCTTCCCCAAAGGTGCACACTCAGGTACAAAAACTTTGGATATAGAATAGAGACAGATAATGGGCTATGTGAATGACATGAAGAAGGTGTTATGCACACAGTTCCATAGCACTGTACCCATGGAAAGGCTCCTAGCCATGGGGTCTTTCAAAATGGATGGCATGTACCCTAGTACTAAGAATATGCTCTCTTGGGCATTTGAGTCACACATTGACAAGCCATACTTTGAGGTCTGCTAGAAGCACTCATCTCATTACTAGAATCTAAGGGAGATAACCCCTTAGTAAATGCTCAAGAGCTTTCAAAAAAGCAAGTATGCAATGCTCTGAACATAGTCACAGTTGAGACCAAGGCTAGGCTATTTACGTGAAATGATAGAATTAGAGCATTAGAGGTGAAGTTAGGGAAGAAGAAGGAAGAACTGGTAGAGAAGGCCAAGAGTTTAAAATAGGAGGAATTAATCAGCACGTAGTTACGACATGAGTTAAAGGAAGAAAAGGTAAAGGTGCAGGAGGCTTATAAGAATGTGGATTCAATCAAGATCGCCATCATATTAAATCACCCAGAACTTACACCAATCCCTTAGAGGTACGCATCAACTCTGGAATTCCTAGAAGACCTAACATGCATCCTTACTATGGAGAGGCAACCCTTGGTGTTGGAATTTGTAGAAGAAGTGACTGCATGCTTGAAATGGAAGACCGGTTGAAGATAGTAGCAACTGTTTCTGAGTACAGTCAAGTATTCATGGAAATTAAGGTCATTACCTAGTCTACAAAAGCCGCTTATGACACATGTGTGGATAGAGATAAGGTGGTGAGCTCCTTGGTCACCATGCTTGAAGAAGAGTTGAAGGAGTTCTAAGAAAAGAAAAAAGGGAACAAGGCAAAGAGGGACAAGGTTCTGGCCGAGGTAGATAAGAAATCAGAGGCAATTGAGGCTTTAAGGAGCTCAATTAAGGCTCGGATGAAGGAGCTATACCCCCAAATTACCAGGAGAATGGATACACTAGAAGACCTGAGTAAGGAATTAGAGTAGATTGTAGACACCTTGGGAACCTAGGGAATTGGCCTATGCTTTGATGAAGTGAGCACCCTGGTGGGTGACCTATGCCAGAAGTCGAAGGATGAGGTCGAAGTGTGGAACAAGATGGAGGTAGATCTATGAAAGGACTTTCCCAGCCTTTTGAATTAATGTTCCCCCCCCATTCTTCATTCTTTCCCCTATTCTTTCATTCCTTATTTATTTTTGTAAATTATAAGTCTACATCTTGGTCCCATAAAACAACTTTCCTCTTGGTCAAGTAAAATGTTTCCAAGGGTAGAGAACATGCATAGTGTGGGGTGATGTTGGGCCCCTAGAATATTGACCAAGTATAAAGGCGTATGGGCATGCGGGATCTTGGTTGCTAGATGGAGCGCAAGGCACAAACACAAAAGAGAAAGTATTAAGGAAGCAAATAGTGCATGCAACATGCGAAAGGTGCGAAAGGAGGTTCGGGACTTAGCCAAATGGATCACCTGACATAAAACATGTGAAAAGCATGATTGGTTATGCACGGATAAGATGCAAGCCTGGTAATAGGTTGGCCCAGGAAAGAGCATGCCCAGATGGAATCTTCTAAAAGATCATCATGAGATGGAATGGAGGGATCAGGCCTGAAGGAACATGCTTGCATGGAGGACCACATTCGACACTTGGCAATGGATCTAAGGATGCGGTAAGGCAAGTTGGAATCCTTGGAAAGTGATAAATACAAGTTCCTACCACGGGAATAGATATACATAGATATAGATATATTTCATTCATAGGAGTTCTCTTTCCTTTCATGGTATGAATGAATGGTTATATCTTTCTTTCTATTATAGTTTATGTTTTGGAATCTATTAAAGCACTCAGTCTGAAATGACTGCAGGGATCTGGAGGCCATTCTAAGCCCTATGGTTCTTGTATGTCTCAACTTCTTTCCTAAATGCTATTACACTAATCATAGATAATACTTCCCACTAAACTCACATAAAAGAGAGACTCAACACCTGTGCATGCCTCGGGTGAGCGCTCAACTTCTGTTGGGTTATAGGCTGGTGCGCATGGGGTTCATCCTTTTATGATTGGAGTAAAAATGACTACACACATAAGACTGCAATAGACTATGATGTTATGTGCTCTGTGTTTATAGCTAAGTTCCATATTCCATAATTTGAGCAGAATAGTATAAACATGCTTAAATACATAAAGCAAGGATTATCTAAGAGTGTAAGGGAATATGACGTGTGTTTTAAAACATTACTGTCAAAATTGTCTTATGAAATTTTTCCCAGATAATATGCACAGTGGTTTTTTGGTGACTTATTGAATCCTTTCAGAAGGAAACTATCTTTTAAGACTTTTGTAGATCTGCGTGAGGCCTTAGAAGCAAGTTTGCGCACTGATTTGGTTATGAGTGTGGATGTTGGAGTAAGTTTGATCTTAGAGGTATAGACTGTAGCCATGAAAAAGTAGTTGGAGAATTTGTCTACTAATTCATGTCATGATGCGTACAATGGTATATAGTGTATAGATTTCAAGGTTGAAGGACATACTAAGTATATTTTCCCTCACAATTCAGGGTGCACCATGTTTCTGGATTGTGAGATATGTCATTTAGACCATGATGTGAGTAGATGTCCTATCTTACAATGTGTGATCCAGAAGAATGTGTCTATGTACTATAATATTTGCAAGACCCATACCCATGATACCTCTGACTGTAGATTTATTGATCACATTCATGAATTCATTGAGACTCATGTGCGCCAAACTATTGTGTCAAGTGGATCTAAGGAACAAAAAGGATAACATAATGAAGATTGTACTAATGGTGATAATAGGAATAGAGGCCAAGGTTGCGACAGTGGTAGAGTAGGATTTCCTCCAGAAACTTATTATACTTATGGATCTCCTGATCATTATCAATGTAAGTGCCCTTAGAATGTGGTTTTCTCATGGTGTGGAAAGTAGTACAAGTTTGAAGAATTTCCAAAGTTATATGAGCACATGAGAAAGTATCATAAGAAAGAAAAGGGTACGGAAATGATTAAGTTACAACATGCAGTTCGAGATTAATGAATGTCGAAGGTCGCACCTAGTCCTCCAAAGTACAATCCACTAATAACAAAGTAATAAGTAATAAATTCCATGTATCTATATGTCACACATATGAAAGAGGTGTACCACAGCACTAGGGATTTCATCATGGATCTACAAGGAGAGATTCATATCCTGAAGGAGAAAGCTTTTGTTATGTATTGAGAAAATAAGGTTAAAATCCCATAGAAGGATGTAAATAACCTAAAGTAGGTATGTCTAATGTTGCACCAAGAGAACATCATACCTTTGTTGTGAGAATGGCTGTAAGAAAAGGTACCGCATGTAGGTTTTGAACATGAGAGGAAGATAGTCCACATAAATCTTCACCCACATAATCATGAGTTTGAGAAGGAAATTACACTTAATTCAATCAGAAATGAATGGATTATGATAGATATAAGTGTTGAGGTTAATGCACTCACGTTAGATGCATGGAATTTATTTTCCATCATAATCCTAATGAGGTCATTGGTGGGTTGTGAGGAATGGATTCCTCTTGCAGTAAAGGGAGGTTCATGATGGGTGTATGATGTATATGGAACCCCAATACATGGGGTGATGAATAGGAAAAATATGAAGGGGCCATAGATATGGGAGGAATGTACCCCAAAAAATCTACAGATGAGATTGGGGACTATTAATGATGCATGTAAATTAGTGTGGTGGTCGTGACGACCCTCGTGGCAATTGGTGGTAGAGACTAAGGGATAGAAGGAACCATATTTTTGAAAGCGGTATGGGTTGCCGACAATGGAGGTGGTTGTGACACAACTGGTACATACAAGAAAAAGGGGCCAGATGGGGCTACGCTCAAGGAATTCGGTGAAGGAATGGTTGATGCCATGGGTACAATAGACATCATTGGGGAAATAGTTATGGAAGAGGTGGAACCTAACTAAGAGACTTCAAAGGGTAATGCAGATGAGGGCAATGCTAAACTAGTGGTGGCTAATGTGAAAGTGAGTATAAGGGTAGGAGAGATAGATATGGGCATGTCGTATATTAATTGTCCTTAGGATTCCCAGGTAGATGAGTGGCCAAGATAGTATTGCACAACTATGGGATTCTGATCAAGGATTCTTGTGAAATCCTCATTTCCGGTAGTAATGGGGATAAGCTTAATCAAATCCATAGGTGAAAAAATGGATGGTGGTGATGGAATAGGTGGGAGTGGGTGATGGGTGGTGTGACATATAAGGGCATTAGGTTGGTTGCGATTTAACACCATTTGAATTAGTGTTGACCTGGTAAGACTGTATTATGTAAATGACATATAAAACAACAGAAGAAAAGAAAGACAAAGTATGGGGGTAAATCTGGTCAGTGTTTTGATTAAAAAAGTAAACACAACTGACAAAAGTTAGTATGACCAATGATGGTTAAAGGGGAACCAATAATGGTTATGATGTAACATTCCCATTTTAAGACTTTAGAAACAAGGATTTTTTTTTGAAAAATATTATTCTCTGTTCTAAATAAATCATCATTTAGAACACACATTCCATGCCAATCAATCTCATAACAGATAACCATATGTAGGTGTAATGACTTGGTATGCTATCGATCTATCATTCCATGACTCGGTTACAAACCGATCTCTCATGTTAACTTAAATTATCGAATACTTTATGTCTACTACGTATACTTGGTTCTCCTAACCTCTTCTAGGTACAAAGTGATCTATTTAAAGAACCTATCTAAATATTTGTTACCAATATTCATCCAACATCACGTTGCTTTAAACTAGGTGACATAGGATAACGCAACCAACATCTTGCGATAATTTGGTGAAATATTTTCAACATAATGTTCATGTTACTATTCCTAGATGGCATACTCGTCATTTAAGAATAAGTCCTTCACCTCACCCTTCTATTATCTAGAATGGTCTTTACTGACTATTGTCAGTCCCTTTGCCTGAGATTTAACCCTAGCTCAGGTTAGAAACAAAATTTACTATAGGAAGATGCTCATAATGGCTTAGGGTATAGGGGAATACTCAGTTGACCTAAGTCACCCAAATGTGCTGAGGTACCCTGAGTCATTGAAAGCTACCACATATCCCAAACATGCTACTAAATTGACCTTGAGAGAAACTAAGTTCAAGTATAGATGTGTGTAAGTATAAATGAACAAATACAGAAGGTTGTTGCCACATGTCAACTATAACATTGTATCCTTGAGAAGTCCCAGGACTTCTCGTGGGTACAGTCCTGCAGTTGGTGTGTGCTAGCATCTTTAAGAAATGATTCATCGAGATGTACATACCCCCTTAGCGGTCATTAATCATAATTAAATTAGATTCAAATTCATATTACAATAACCATGCCTAACCCTAATTCTAACATTTAATTAATTTCTTTACCCATACTTAACTTGATTAGATAAGGATAATTTCATAAATCCTTGGTGCATTATTGTTCATTAACATGGCATAACAAGTAGTTATCCCAAAAACAAGACAAAAAACATCAACGTTTAATTCCTAATGCAACTTAGCTATCCAAATCAAGTGTGAAATCCACCTAGATTCAGCTAGTGTTTAATTCATAAACAAAGTTATAAAGATTAAGAATCACAACCACTATTCTTTTTATCTTTCATTCTTTTGCAGAGGAAGATCCTTCCTCTACATGGTTAAATGTTGGGTTCCTCAAAAACTTTTTATCATTCATTACACATATAGTTTAATTGTATGTCCCATGCATATTTCATTATTAAACTATAGTTGTGTAGTTAAAGAACGACATATTTTTCATTTTAACAAGTTCATTTTTAATAAGGGAGATTATACTATCTCCTTAATCCAACTCAATAGATGATAATAGCAATAGTATACAAATAGATATAAAGAATACCATAAAGATATCACTATTATTTTTGGCATATAAGTACAAAGATTTCACTTCACAAATTGAAGTCCAACACAAACCTTTCAATTCATGATTTAAAATATACATTTACAAGACTATGCAATTTAGACATTCTAGATGTCAATCATGATTAAGATATTAAAAGAACATCACTTTTATTTTCCAATACAACTCAAGAATGATAGGAAACTCTTTACATAAGATCCAGAATTAAATAAACCAATACATCATGAAAGTTATTGTCTTCTTTTATCACTTACGATGTCCATCTACAAAAATTTCTAGTACAAGTCAGTTCATTGAACTGAGCATGATAAGCACTAATCATTAAAGTAAAGTTCATTCCACTAATTGTTCCATTAAATAACTCTTATTTAATGAAAGAATTAATATACATCATACAAATAATCATAAGTAATAACATCAAGAAAGAAGTATAATTAAGAGAATCTGAATTCACTTTTGGGAAAAAAGTATAATATAATCTGCAACATCAGAATTATATCACAAGATTTAGTTGATCCTATCAATTACTTTAAAACAGTCAACAAGTCTTGTCATTCAATTATTTCTTAAATCCATAAGAATATAAATACACATTTATCTTTTCCAAGAAACAAAAGAAGTTAGTTACAACATAGCTCATATTAGTATGCTTCATCTTTCCATATAAACCAAAGAAGAGAATCAATACATACCTATTCCTCAGACACAATTTATTTGAAGAAAAGAATCAGGATTAGTACACACAACACTGCCTCAGTCCAATATATCAATATAAGGAGTACATAAATAAAGAGGCAACATCTAAACAATAATCCCAACTCAATCTAAGCATATTTTAAAAAGTCTAACTGAAAGTTTTACTAACTTTTGTATGTTAGTAGATTATAATTCAAAGGTATGAAACCAAACTTTCCAAAAATCCAAGTGATACTCAAGTAAAATAATTATCTTAACCAATCCACAAGAAGTTCACATCTCAGAAGAGAATTAATTAAATAGAAGTTTAGTCAATGAACTTATATAGGTAACATAAAAAGGATCTCAAACAAAAAATGACCCAATCCATAATTCATTTCATTTATACTATGAAATGAAATCTCTTATCTAATTCAAACTTATAAATTATTTATCTAGTTCCCAAAAGAGAACTCAAAACTGAATGCACAGTCAAAGAATGCACACTACAAACTTTCCATTACAAAACTTACAAACTGGTTGCGTATTTCCATTCACCAAGTTCAAGTTCAATTCAATTATCAAAATGAAATTCACAGTATAGACTTTAAACAGTCTACTATCCCCAAGAGAACATTTTCAATTCTCTTTTAAAAACTAGAGACTCGTTCAATGAATCCAACAAGGAACAAATATCTACAACTATGAGAGATAAAAAAGGATCACTACATTTCGTGGACTTGAAGGAATCAATTCCCATTACAAGAGATCAACACTTGATGCAAATGAGTAAGCAGGTCATGATCCCAAAAGGACACAATACAAGCCTTCTGAACAGAAATAATGTATTCTTTCAAACAACACTCATTATAAAAGGTTTGAGATTCAAATTCTATTAAATTCTAAAAAATCATTTAAAATATCAGAAGAGAGTAAGAAATTAAACAATCCGTTTAAGAAAAGTACTATCCCAAACTTCTTCCATCTCGACTGAACAGAATCAACACAAGCCTCTCTAGTTCCAGTTAAAAGCTTATGACAAGAAAGAATTTGTTTCAACATCAATAATAAAAAGGAAAGTAAATAATATGCTTCCATAATCTCAAATATTTTAATTACTGATCAAAACAAACTAAAGATCAACTAATCCCAAAATAGGATGTAGTTCCAGCCCATTTATTTCTAGGAATAAAATAGTCAAGCTTCCCACAAGACGCGGGTTTGCTCAGGGCAGAGAAGAAGAAGATACATTTCAAATTTGCATGCCTTGTCAAAATTAAAGAACACCATGTGGTTTGAAAGATAGAAGTAAAACAACTATTCCCTCATAAGAAGCAAAACTGAGGAGGTTTCAACAAGAAGTTACATGGTCTTCTTCCAACCAAAAAAGAACTCTCAAGACCCCTTCGAGCAGATAGTCTTAAAAGAGAATAAAGCTATTCAAAACCAAAAACCAACCAAAACCCAGCTCACAATATAGGTAAACACATCGATTTCAACATAAATCTAGAACACGTGATAATGGAATACCTGTACAGTGTTGAATATGATCTTCAAACATAAGTTCCAACTTTACAAGGCTCTAACACTAGCTCAGACAACCACAAGATCAAATACAATCCTATAAGAAGAAGGAAGCCCTCAATACAAGCTCAGAATAACACCAATGCTCCATTATGGATTCAAGCATTTGTAATTCCTTAAAGAAGAATAAAACTCCAATTCAGGGTGTAAGTATAGAGAAAAATCAACGACTAAGCAGTAATTTCAGTGTTTTCAAGAACTGAATACGAGTACAGTTGTTAAATACATTGGTTCAACCAAAAGTTCATAACTACACCAAGTTCTCACTTATTCCAAAACAAACAAACAGTTCCAAACAAAAGCTCATAACAAAACATGAAGCTTCCACACAAGCTTAAAACAACCATGGAACTGCACTAAAAGCTCAACGAATTACAAGACTAAAAATAGAGATTCAAAACCATATAAGTAGCAAATTCAGTTCAGTCACCATTAGTCTTGAATATAAGTTACAAAGCTTCAGGTACAAGCTACAAAGATTAAAATTAAAGTTACAGAGCTTCAAATGTAATTTCACATGAATACCTCTAATAACTAGTACATAAATAGTTTCCAAAAGCTAACATTAATATCAAATGGATTCTCATTCCAAAACCCATATAGATTTCATGAAATCATGTAAGTAAATAACCAGAAACATCATGCAAAAATATATCCCAAGTGAGAAGAATTGTTTTAATGAATCAATTAGAAGAAAGAAATAAATCTTAATGGGTAGAGCCTATCATGCCTGATAGTGCCTTTACTGATTCAAAGAAGACCTCCAGCCAAGTTTCCAACACATCTTCTTCTCCAAGCAAGATCAACCAGCAATAATATTTTTCCACAATGCCTCATATACTTTCCTCAAATCAAAAATAGATTACAGAAATCAAAAATAGCCACAAAGTGCAGACCAAACTGTTGGTTCAAAGAACCAGATAGCTCCATGCAGAGTAAAAATTGTGAAGCATGCGAAACAAAATAACCCCCTACAAATCCACCAGCATGCCTTCCAAGATGGTTTTCTCACCAAAACTGAGGTAAATTAATGACATTAAATTACATATTCCTACCTATCTCTCCTTGCCATCACCATCCAAAGTTGGCGAGACCAAATTGAACTTCAACAAGCATTTCCAAAATTATTTATGCCTCCATGTAGGTTCCACTAAATTTCCATGTAATTACCCAGTCTAGCATTACTTTTCCCTATTAAATAAAAATCACATCTCATTAATAGCTTAGGAACCACCGCTTAGATCCCACTTACCAATCAAACCATAGGTTCGGTTTCATACCCCATTAGTTTAGGTTAGATACAAATTGCTTAGGTTAGATCTTAGGTTAATTTAGCAGTATAACCTTAGGATATAATTGTTATCCAAAATAAGCCCCCTGTCTTATTTTGGCTAACTTGTTTTCTTTCCTTCCTCCCTTGTTCTTCAATATCAAATTTTACACATTTCAAGCACTCAAAAATTCCTAGAGATGGCTTCATCAGATAGGATTTTTCTTCCCCTTTCTTGAAAGGTAAACTTTTCCTCCTAACTCCTTGTAAATTTCAAGTTATGGCTCGACAGAGTCTTTTGGGAAAATTTCCAAGGCAGGTCCATAGCAAATGAAAAGGTGTCATGTGGCAAGGTGGAGTGGTGGAGGTTGGAGAAATGTTTAGTTTTTCGGCAAAGGGGTCAAAGGGGTCAATGGAGAAAATCCGAGCGGAAGCCCGCTGAGCATTAAAGGGACAACACGTGTCATGTCAACGGCACATGTTTGAGCAGCGGAAGAACTTTGGAAATTTTTTGAAAGTGGATAAAGAGAAAAGGGGAAAAGGTTGGCCCCCACCTCCGAAATGAACTAGAGAGTGACATGTGTCACCAAGAGAGTGAAGCGCAGGGAAATCTTGGGAAATTTTCCTAATGTGAAATCAGAGGAAAAGGGCGAGGTTTGAGCCCTCATTTCATTAGTGAATGGGAAGGTGCCAAGTGGCAGCAAAGCGGCGAGGTGCGGGGATTTTTGGGGAATTTTTCCCAAACTCACAAAAGGGAAAATTTTCAAATTTTGGCCTGTGAACCCATTTTTCCCTAATTTTACCAATTTTGCCCTAAATCTTCAGAGGGCCATATCTTTTAATCTAGAGCTCAGAGTTTTGCATTTTTTATATCATTGGAAATTTGTTGATATTCTTCACATGATGGACTATTCAATTTGTTTTTTGGTGGATTTTGGTGAGAGAAAAATGAGAAAATATCTCTGGCATGCAAAAAATATAGAATTTACATTGAACCACCAAAATTAATGAAGTATGGGTCATTTCTTGGATCCATATAGTAAGGTACTTTAGTGTATGGGTTTGTACATGAAGACCATCACTATAAAGGAGAAATTAAAGGGATTTGATTCATACTTGAGCTCATAAACCATTTTTCCAACATTTTTTGCTTTCCCTCCTGCTGCTTCACCATTAAAATCTAGTTTTGGCTCATTTGTAAAGGGTTGGACGTTTTTGTTCTTGTAGAATGCCCTCTTCCCCTTGGCACATGAATTCGAGGAGTTTTAGACATTCCATGGAACCTGTGACACATTTTTTGCCTTTTTTCTAGTGTAATGCATTGTGTCAAATTTGGGAATGATAATGCATGTTTTGTGAATGATCTTCCAATCGCCTCATGTGTTTATTATTGTTTTATGGTTTTTCATTATATTATAGAAATCTATGCATGCTTGGTGTTACATCTCTATGATTTATTCATTTATTTGCCAAGAGTTTTGAAGTTCATCACTCCTTTGGTATATCACCATTTTACTTAGTTTTGTTTCTCTTTGCATCCTTTATCTCTAGCTCCTTGGAATTTAGAGTAGGATTTAATATTAAACCTCTGTAAAATTCATGCATACACAAAAACAAAGGAGTAAGAACCACCTTTCTCTGGAGAATTGTTTTTATCTGTCGGGTTCCCACACCTTTCAAAAAATTCAATGTTGTGCAATCACTTAAAATGACCCCATTTTGAACTACATATCTGGAGGTCATTTAGGGGGTGCTATAGATTTTCACTAACAATAACCTTCAAACAATAGATTTCCACCTAGGTTAGGACATAGCTTAAAAAAATAGTGTAGGCAATAGGTTATAAATAACTTATCATCCCTTAGGTTATTCCCTTCATGCTAACTTAGTAATGTATTAACCCTAAGTACAACTTAGGTTAGGACTATTCATTACCCATCGTAGATTGGCGTAAAATTATAAAGAGTTAGGAAGTTTTACCTAATTATGAGAATTTACATCCATTGAGTCCTATTTCAGTAAAGAAGAGGATTTTACAGACCTACATATAAAAGTAGAATAGGATCATTTACCATTTAATATTCAAAAGCATCTCCATAAAATAGAGCATTACGATTTTTCCTAACTCAAAACAACTTAGGCTCATCACATAGAGTGGCAAGAATTATGAATACCATTAGGATAGTCCTTTTTTAGGATGATTTCCTTTAATACCATTAAGCACCCTACAAAGGTCAATCAAGAAGAGCAGAGCACAACACACAACATAATGCAGGAACAATTTTTCAAGATAATAAAGATTTTACAACCAAAAAAAGTTCAATCTGTTATGTCTCTTAACTAATGAATGTTACTCTACCATTCAGTCTAATATGAAGATTTAAAACATTCCTTAGATCACTAAAATTGATCCAAGGATGAGTCAGTCAAAAGAGATAAGTTTGCAACTCTAAAAATCTGATTGCAACTTATCAACAAGAATTGAAAATGGATTCCTGAAAGCCATATCATTTCAGTCCACTAAATCCACAAGTAGAGATGATTTATCCATAACAAGCATGATTTTCAACCATCAAGGAAATAAACCTTATTTAAGAAAATCACACGCCAACGCTTGTAATTCAAAGAGAAATATAACATCTTTTTCAAGGTGTTACATACTTACCTCCTAAAAATAATCATCATCCCTATGATTATCTCATTTTAATCAATACATTCAGAATAATCAATTTATTCACTTTCTTAACATATGTTTGCAACAATATTGAATTTAAAGTTATAGAAATTAGCATTCATATAGTTGTTTATTCAAAAACAATAATTTTTTGTCCATGACATGCAGACTTATTGTCGTATAAAGATAAAATATTTTTTTTTATCAATCATCATAATCGATTATGATCAAATAAATATGGAAAAGCAATTTTCATATTGTCCATGTTTTCCCAGGTTGCACTTTCTTCATTAAACTGGTCCCACTAGACGTTACATTGACTTATCTCATGATTTCTTAAATGCAACTAGTGAGTTTCTAGCACTCGAATGAGTTTAACCACAATTATTCCTGGGTCTTGGACCTGTAAGGAATTCTAATTCAACATATGTGATAAATCTGAAATGTATTTCTTAAGCAAAGAAATATGGAAAGCACCATGCATTCATGACAAAGCAGGAGGTAATTCTAAATGGTAAGCTATAGGGTTGATTACTTCAACTATCTCAAAAGGTCCCACATAACGAGGTGATAACTTGGCAGCCTTGCCAAAAGTTATTGAACTATTTTTCGGTTTAACCTGAAGAAAGACTTTTTCACCAAGGTCAACTTTCCTATCAAACCACTTTGAATCAACATAACTCTTTTTCCTATCTACTGCTTCTTTCAAGTTCTCACGAATCATTTTAACTTGTTGTTCCATTTCAGTAAGAATTTCAGGTCCAATTACCTCTCTATCCTCAATATTGTCCCAACTAACAGGGGTTCTGCATTTTCTTCCATATAATGCTTCGAAAGGTGCCATCTTAAGAGAGGTATGATATGTGTTATTATATGCAAACTCAACTAGTGGAAGGTACTCTTCCCACTTATACTACTGGTCCATATAATACATTCGTAACATATCCTCTAAAACTTGATTAACTCTTTAAGTCTACCCATCCGTTTCTAGATGATACACAAAACTGAAATTCAGCTTAGTTCCTAGATTTGCATTAAGCATTTGCCAAAACCTTGACATCATTCTAGGATCTCTATTTGATATGATTAATTCAGGTACTCCATGTAATCTGATAATTTTGTGTATAAATATTCTAGCTAACATAGGAGAATCATCCTTCAGATTACCAACAATAAAATGTGCTACCTTTGGTAGTTTATCCACAACTACTAAAATAACATCATGTTTATTTCTTGACATAGGCAAACCTTATACAAAGTCCATGTTTATCACTTGCTACTTGTACTACGGTATGCTATGAGGATACAATAAACCAGCTGGGTGCATATGTTCCTCTTTAACACGTTGACATTCAAGGCAATGTGTCACAAAATCAATAACATCCTTTTTCATTCCTTTCCAGAAATATTGTTGTTTTATATCAGCAAGCATCTTTGTAATACCAGGGTGTCCAGAAAAAGGTGAATTGTGAAATTCTGCTAATAATTTCTTTCTTAAATCATTTAGTGAAGGTATGTATACCCTGTTTTCAAATCTTAAGATTCCTTCATTATCAAAGTGAAAACCTTTATACCTCAAATCATTAGGATCTGTAGTAAGCATTGTCTTTAGTTGTTGAAAGTAAGAATCAAATTCCATAACACTTTTTACTTTATCCTTAAATTGAGTTCTTAATGTTATAAGCACATAAATGTGCTTCCTACGACTTAGAATATTAGCCACTATGTTTTCTTTACCCTTGATATAATTGATGTCAAAATCATATTGAGACAAAGACTCTAACCACATTCATTGTCTTGCATTTAGATTTGGCTGAGTGAAGATATACTTCAGCCCAAGATGATTAGTTTTCAATTCAAAAGGTTTACCAAGTAGGTAATGCCTCCAAACTTGTAGTGCATGAACAATGGCAACAAGCTCTAAATCATGTGGAGCATAATTCAACTCATGTAACTTTAGTTTTCTACTTTCGTAAGCTATGACATGATCATTTTGTAACATAATACTTCCTAGAACTTCACTAGATGTATCAATTACCACCATAAAACCTCCATTACGATTTGGTACTGCTAGAATAGGTGCTAAAGTTAACTGTTCCTTCAAATTTTTGAATGCAATTTCACATTTCTTACTCCAAATAAACTTTTTATCCTTCTTCTGTAAAGAAGTTATTGGTGTAGCCACCTTAGAAAAATCTTTTACAAATTTTCTATAGTAACCAGCAAGCCCCATGAAGCTTCTAACTTCATGTACATTCTTTGGTGCATGCCACTCAGTTATAGCTACAATTTTAGAAGGATCTACAACAATTCCATTCTTACTTATTACATGTCCCAAGTAGTGCATTTCTGTGTCATAGAAAGAACACTTAGATAGCTTACCATATAACCGTCTCTTTCTCAAAATTTCTAAAACTATCTTCAGATGTTCATGGTGTTCCTCAAGGTTTTTAGAATATATGAGAATTTCATCCAAGAATATGAGCACAAATTTTTCCAAGTATTATTGAAAGATATTATTCATTAAATTCATAAATGTTGTAGGTGCATTTGTTAATCCAAAAGGTAAAACCATGAACTCATAATGTCCATACCTTGTTCTGAAAGTTATTTTATGAATGTCCTCATCCTTAATCTGCAATTGATGATATCCAGATCAAAGATCTATCTTAGAATATACCGATGCTCCACGCATCTGATCAAATAGATCATCAATCCTAGGGAGTGGGTATCTATTCTTGATTGTTGCTTTGTTTAACATTCTGTAATCAATGCACAATCTAAGTGTTCCATCCTTATTTTTCACAAAAATTACAGGTGCTCCCCAAGGTGAAACACTTGGTCTAATCAAACCTTTAGAAAAAATTTCTTGTAACTGAGCCTTAAGCTCCACTAATTTTGTAGTAGTCATTTGATACAGTGCCTTAGAAATAGGTTCAGTTTTAGGCTTGATATCTATTGTGAAATGAAAATCCCTTTTAGGTGGAAGACCTGGTAGTTCTTGTAGAAATACGTCACTGAAGTCTCATAACAATGGATATCGTTCCACGAAATCATTGTTCTCTTCAGTTGTTTCTAGAATTTTTACTGCATATAAGGTATAACCTTTATTTTTTGCCTTTTTAAATTGTTTAGCTAACAATTTTCTAACAGAAATCTCATGTTTCACAGCCTGAATCTCTTCTATTTTCTATAGGTCATCTAAACAACTAATGCATTTTTCAAAATAGTCCACTTTAGCCTTATGTTCTGTTAACCAATTAACACCTATGATTATATCATAAGACCCCAAAGCTGTAACATAAAGATCAACTTCAGCGGAAAAGTTAGGTAAATTAAGGAGTGCTCCAAAAAGACACATACTAATAGTATGAACAACATTGTTTCTATACTATACATTCCATGTTTTATCCATGTTTCCATCTTTTAGTTTTATTTTTTATGCTAATTTATTATAAATAAAACATTCAATAGCTCTGGTGTCAAAAATAATAGTTATAGGTAAACCAAATAACTTACCCAGAACTTATATAGGTGTGGCCTATTTCTCAGCCTACTTGTCAGCTACTGTAGCATGTATCTTGTGCTGTTGATTATGATCATCCTTTTTCAAAGGGCATTGATTTACATAATGATCTTTTCCATAGTTATAACAGCCTCCTACAAGTCCCTTTCTAGGCTTGGATTTATTTCCAGCCTTAGAGTTATCATTCTGACCCCAATAGGACTTCTGTCTATTATTATTGTTCTTCAAAAAGTTGCTCCATGCATTTCTAGCAAACTTTTTTATTGCTGCTCTCTTATTAGTATCAGATGAAAACTTACTTTTCATTCCAAATTTTTCCATGGTCCATTCCTAGGTGTAAGAGATGATGAAGAGGAGTTGGTAATTTGCTTTCTTACTTCCTCCTTATGAGTAGAAATTGCCATCAATTTCTGATCCTGCCTTATGGCCTTTTCAACAACCCCTTCCATCGTGGTTGGGCTGTGAATATCCACCTCTCCTCCTATAATAGGATTCAATCCCATGATGAATTTTCATATCCTGAACTTCTCATCAGTTTGGTACTGAGGTACATACTTAAGGAGTTTAGTAAACCACTCCCAATACTCAGTCATAGTTAGCTTTCCTTGAGCTAAGTTCTTGAATTTAGACACTTTCTGATCATAGTAGAGTTGCGGCAGCCAACATTTCCTAAAGTAACCTTTAAATTGATCACATGTGATATTATTTTTGTCAATATTTAACTCATCCTTATGATTGTCCCACCATGAAGATGCCTAGTTGGAGAGCTGATACACTCCCCATATCACCTTTGTTTCTTTTGAGAAATTCCTTATTACAATGTATTTCTCCATCTCGCTGAGCTAATTCTCAGCCCCATCTCTTAATGTGGTGCCATCAAACCTAGGTGGACTTATCCTTTTTATATCATTAGTGATTTCAACCACCAGCCTAGCCTTTTTGTTCTCAGGCTGATCAGGTATGTTCACATTGTTGTTATTAACACCTACATTGGCATTGTCACTAGGAGGTGGCTGATTATTGTTATTAGCATCTTCTTCCTCCTCATTGCCCATTACTTGTTCTTTAAGTACAACCAAATGATCTCTTTTTTCCAACAGGGCAGTAAGGCTCTCATTGAGTTTCTGGGTAATTGCTTCTCCTTCCTCAGGCAGAGGATTATTTACAACATTTCCTCTTGTTCTAACCATTTTCTGTTAACAAGAAAATTTAAGTTTCATCAGATTATGGACACAATAGGTCCAAGAGCTGCAACCTTCAGCTCTGATACCAAGATGTAACATTCCCATTTTAAGACTTTAGAAACAAGGGATTTTTTTTTTAAACATAATGTTCTCTGTTCTAAATAAAACATCATTTAGAACACACATTCCATTCCAATCAATCTCATAATAGATAACCATATACAACTATGATGACTTGGTATGATACCAATCTCTCATTCCATCACATGGTTACTAACTGATCTATCATGTTAACTTAAATTATCTAATACTTTATGCATACTACATATACTTGGTTCTCCTACCCTATTCCAGGTACAAAGTGATCTGTTTAAAGAACCTATCTAATATTTGTCACCAATATTCATCTGACATCATGTTACTTTAAACTAGGTGACATAGGACAACACAACCAGTAGCTTGCGATACTTTGGCCAAATATTTTCAACATACTATTCATGTTACTATTCCTAGAAGACATACTCATCATTTCAGAATAAGTCATTCACCTCACTCTTCTATTATCTAGAATGTTCTTTACTGACTACAGTCAGTCCACTTGCCCAAGGTTTAACCCTAGCCTGGGTTAGAAAAATAATATATTATAGGAAGACTCTCACAATGAATTAGGGTATAGGGGCATAATCGGTTGACCTAAGTCACGTAGATGTGCCGAGGTACCCTAAATCATTAAAAGCTACCACCTATCCTAAACATGCTACTAACTTGACCTAGAGAGAAACTAAGTTCAAGTCTAGATGTGCGTAAATATAAATGAACAAATAAGGAAGGGTGCTGCCACATGTCAAATGCAATACTATATCCTCAAGAAGTCCCAGAACTTCTCATGGGTACATTCCTATAGTTTGGTGTGCCAAAATCAATTAGAATTGATTCATCAAGAAGTACACACCCCCTTAGTGGTCATTAATCATAATTAAATTGGATTAAGATTCATATTATAGAAACCATGCCTAACCCTAATTCCAACATTTATTAAGTTCTTTACCCATACTTATCTTAATTAGATAAGGAGAACTTCATAAATCCTTGTTGCATTATTGTTCATTAACGTGGCATAACAAGCAGTCTTCCCAAAAACAAGACAACAAACATCAATGTTTAATTCCTAATGCAACTTAGATGTCTAAATCAAGTGTGTCATCCACCTAGATTTAGCTAGTGTTTACTTTATAAAAATTTTTTATAAAGATTAAGAATCACAACCACGATTCTTTTTATCTTTCATTCTTCTGGAGAGGAAGAGTCTTCCTCTACATGGTTAAATGTTAGGTTCCTCATAACCTTTTTATCATTCATTACACATATAGTTTAATTGTATGTCCCATGCATATTTCATTATTAAACTATAGTTGTGTAGTTAAAGAATGACATATTTTACATTTTAACAAGTTCATTTTTAATAAGGGAGATTATACTAAATCCTTAATCCAACTCAATATCTGATAATAGCAATAGTATAAAAATAGATATAAAGAATACCGTAAAGATATCACTATTATTTCTGGCATATAAGTACAAAAATTTCACTTCACAAATTGAAGTCCAACACAAACCTTTCAATTCATGATTTAAAATATACATTTACAAGACTATGTAATTCAGACATTCTACATGTCAATCATGATTAAGATCTTAAAATAACATCACTTTTCTTTTCCAATACAACTCAAGAATGATAAGAAACTCTTTACATAAGATCCAAAATTAAGTAAACCAATACATCATGAAATTTCTTGTCTTCTTTTATCACTTACGATGTCCATCTGCAAAAATTGCTAGCACAGGTCAGTTCATTGAACTGAGCATGATAAGTACTAATCATTAAAGTAAATTACGTTCCACTAATTGTTCCATTAAACACCTCTTCTTTAATGAAACAATTAATATACATCATATAAATAATCATAAGTAATAACATCTAGAAAGAAGTATAATTAAGAGAATTTAAATTCACTTTTAAGAAAAGAGTATAATAAAATCTGCAACATCAAAATTATATCACAAGATTTAATTGATCTTATCAATTACTTTAAAATAGTCAACAAGTCTTGTCATTCAATTATTTCTTAAATCCTTAAGAATAGAAATACACATTTATCTTTTCCAAGCAGAAAAAGTAGTTACAACATAGCTCATATTAGTATGCTTCATATTTCCATATAAACCAAAGAAGAGAATCAATACATACCTATTCCTCAGACACAATTCATCTGAAGGAAAGAATTAGGATTAGTACACACAACATTGCCTCAGTCTAAGATATCAATATAAGGAGTACATAAATAAAGAGGCAACATCTAAACAAGACTCAAAACTCAATCCAAGAAGATTTAAAATAGCCTAACTTAAAGTCTTACTAACTTCTATATGTTGGTAGATTTTATTTCAAAGGTTTGAAACCAAACTTTCCAAAAATCCAAGCTATACTCAAGTCAAATAAATATCTTAACCAATCCACAAGAATTTCCCATCTTAGAAGAGAATTAATTAAAGACAAGTTCAGTCAATGAACTTATACAGTCAACCGAAAAAGGATCTCAAACAGAAAAGGACCCAATCCATAATTCATTTCATTTATACTATGAAATGAAATCTCTTATCTAATTCAAACTTAGAAATTCTTTATCTATTTCCCAAAAGAGAACTCAAAACTGAATGCACAGTCAAAGAATGCACACTACAAACTTTCCATTACAAAACTTACAAACTGGTTACGTATTTCCATTCACCAAGTTCAAGTTCAATTCAAATATCAAAACGAAATTCACAGTATAGACTTTAAATAGTCTACTATCCCCAAGAGAACATTTTTAATTCTCCTTTAAAAACTGGAGACTCGTTCAATGAATCCAACAAGGAACAAAAGTCTACAACTATGAGAGAAAAAAAAGGATCACTACATTTCACTGACTCAAAGGACTCAATTTCCATTATAAGACATCGACACTTAATGCAAATGAGTAAGCAGGTCACAATCCCAAAAGGAAATAATACAAGCATTTTGAAAAGAAATACTATATTCTTTCAAACAACACTCAATATAATAGGTTTTAGATTCACATTTTATTAAATCCCAAAAATCAGATAAAAGATCAGAAGAGAGTAAGAAACTAAACAATTAATTTAAGAAAAGTACTGTCCCAAACTTCTTCCATCTTGATAGAACAGTAATCAATACAAGCCTCTCAAGTTGCAAGTTAAAATCTTATGACAAGAAAGAATTTGTTTCAACCTCAATAAAAGAAGGAAAGTAAATAATATACTTCCATAATCTCAAATCTTTTAACGACTGATCCAAATGAGCTAAAGATCAACCAATCCCACAACAAGACATAGTTCCAGCCCATTTATTTCTAAGAATAAAAAAGTTAAGCTTCCCAAAATACATGGGTCCACTCAGGGTAGAGAAGAAGAAGATACATTTTGAATTCACACACCTTGTCAAAATTCAAGAACACTGTGCGGCCTAAAAGACAGAAGTAATACAACCATTCCCTCATAAGAAGGAAAACTAGAGGAGGTCTTCAAAAAGAAGCTACATGGTCTACTTCCGACCAAAACAGAACTCTCAAGACCCCTTCGAGCATATAGTCTTAAAAAAGAATAAAGCTTTTTAAAACCAAATACCAACCAAACCCAGCTCACAATATAGGTAAACATGTTGATTTCAACATAAATCCAGAACACACAATAATGGAATACATGTACAGTGTTGAATATGAGCTTTAAACATAAGTTTCGACTTTACAAGGCTCTAACACCAGCTCAGACAACCACAAGATCAAATACGAGCCTATAAGAAACACGAAGCCCTCAATACAATCTCATAATAACACCAATGCTCCATTACGGATTCAATCATTTCTAATTCCTTAAAGAAGAATAAAACTCCAGTTCAGAGCGTAAGTACAGAAAAAACTCCACGAATTAGCAGTAAGTTTAGCGTTCGCAAGAACTGAATATGAGTATAGTTGTTGAATACGAAGGTTCAATCAAAAGTTCATAACTACACCAAGTTCTTACTTAGTACAAAACAAACACAAAGTTCTAAACAAAATATCATAACAAAACACAAAGCTTCCACATAAGCTTAAAACAACCACAAAACTCCACTAAAAGCTCAACGAATTAGAAGAATAAAAATAGAGATTCAGAACCATATAAGTAACAAAGTTAGTTCAGTTGCCATTAGTCTTGAATACAAGTTATAGAGCTTCGAATACAAGCTACAGAGCTTAAAATACAAGCTATAGAGCTTAAAATGCAAGTTCACATGAATACCTATAATAACTAGTACATAGATAGTTTCCAAAAGCTACCATTAACAGAAAATGGATTCTCATACCAAAACCCACATAGATTTCATGAAAGCATGCAAGTAAATAACTAGAAACATTATGCAAAAATATATCCCAAGTGAGTAGAATTGTTTTAATGAATCAATTAGAAGAAAGAAAGAAATCTTAATGGGTAGATCCTATCATGCCTGATAGTGCCTCTGCCGATTCAAAGAATACTTCTAGCCAAGTTTCCAAAACCCCTTCTTCTCCAAGCAAGATCAACCAACAATAATATTTTTCCACAATGCCTCATATACTTTCCTCGAATCAAAAATAGCCACCAAGTGTAGATCAAACTGTTGGTTCGAAGAACCAGATAGCTATATGCAGAGAAAAAATAATGAAGCATGCAAAACAAAACAACCCCCAAAAAATCCACCAGCATGCCTTCTAAGATAGTTTTCTCACCAAAACCAGAGGTGAATTAATGACATTAACCAAAGTTGGCGAGACCAAATTGAACTTCAACAAGCATTTCCAAACTTAGTGATGCCTCATGTAGGTTCCACTAAATTTCCATGTAATTACCTAGTCTGACAGTACTGTGCCCTATTAAATAAAAATCACATCTCATTAATAGATTAGGAACCGCCACTTAGATCCCACTTACCAATCGAACCATAGGTCCCCTTTCATACCCCATTAGTTTAGGTTAGATAGAATTTGCATAGGTTAGATCTTAGGTTAATTTAAAAGTATAACCTTAGGATATAACTTTCAAACAATAGATTGCCACCTAGGTTAGGACATATCTTAACCAAATAGTGTAGGAAATAGGTTAGAAATAACTTAGCATCACTTAGGTTATTTCCATTCATGCTAACTTAGTATTAACAACTTAGGTTAGGATGTCATCCCATGTAGAGTGACATAGAAGGAGTTAGGAAAATCTACCTGAGTCTTAAATCCTATTAGGATAGACCTTATTAGATATAGGACACATTTATATTATGTAGTCAATTTTACTCCCATTATAAGAGGAAGGAATCCCATGCACACTGGCCTATCACCCAGTAGAAGCTGAACGCTTACTGAGGCACGCGCAGGTGCCCAGTCTCTCTTTTATGTGAATTTTTAGTGGGAAGCATTCATCAATGATTAGTATAGGAGTATTTAGGAAAGAAGTTTAGACATACAAAGATTACAAGGCTCAGGATGGCCTTCAGATCCTTGTAGTTTCTTCAAACTGTGTGTTTTAAAAGACTCCATAACACATAATATAATAGAAAGAAAGCTACAACCATTCATTCATAGCATGAAAAGAAAGAGAACTCCTATGAACGAAATATGCATGAAACCCACTAATATTCATATCTAATTGTAATAAGTAACCTCATTGTATTCATTCGTTCATTACAAAGAGCCATATAGGGTAGACTGCAGTCATGCACATCACTAGGCTTGTATAACTATGCAAAAATAGAAAAGAAATTACAATGTTGAGCTCAATACATCATAGCCCCACTCACAGTAATCCTGTAGAGCTCTACACATTTTATCTCTCTCTCTCTATGTATCTCTCCTATCTTCTCCTCGTAGGTCTCTATCCCTCTTTTCTTGGTCCACAGGCACTTGTATTTATCACCTTCCCATGCTATGAACTCGCCTTATCGCACCCTCAGATCCACTGCTAAGTGTCGAATGTGGTCCTTCAGAAAGCATGTTTCCTTAGGCTTGAGCTCTCCACTCCATCTCATGATAGTCTTCTAAAAGATTCCTTTTCTGGCATGCTCTTTCCTAGGTCACATGTTGTTAGGCTGGCATGTTATCCACACACAACTAATCACACTTTTCACGTGTTCTACCTTTGTTTCTTGAATTGACTAAGTCCTGAATCTCCTTTCATGTGCCGCACACACTATATGCTTCCTTGAGCCTTTTCTGTTGGGTGCTTTTTCCTTGCACACCATCCTATAACTAGGGTCCTATGCACCCACACACCTTCATACGTAGTCAATATTTCACTAGCCCAACATCACCCCACACTATGCCTGTTCTCTGCCCTCGGAAACATTCTACTTGACCAAGGTGCAAGTTGGTTCAAATGGAACCAAGATGTATATAAATATTACAAATATGAATAAGGAATGAAAGAATAGGGGAAATAATGAACAATGGGGGGGAACACTAAACCAAAAGGTTAGGGATGTCCTTCCGCAAGATTGCCTGCAACTTATTCCATGTATCGACCTTGTTCTGTGCCTTCTGACAGAGGTCACCAACCAGGAGATTTACCTCATCAAAACCTAGGCTAGCTCCCTGGGCACCCAAATTGTCCACAATTTGTTCCATATCTTTACCCAGGTCAGAAATCTAATCCATTCACTTGGTAATTTGAGGATATAGTTCCTTCAGTCATGACTTGGTTGAGCCCCTTAGGGCCTCAATTTCCTTGTATCTTCTTTCTACTTCCGCCAGGACTCTATCCCACTCCACCCTGTTTCCTTTATTCTTCTCTTGGAACTCCCTCAACTTTACTTAAAGTGTGGAAACCAAGGAGCTCACCACCTTATCTCTATTTTCTCATGTGTCATATGTGGCCTCAGTAGATTGGGAAGCCACCTTTACATCTATGAGCACCTTGTTATAATCAGTAACTAATGCTATCACCTTTAACCGGTCCTCCTCCTTCAAAAGCACGACTACTTCCTCCACAGATTCTAATTCCAAGGGTCACCTCTCCTTGATGAGGAAGCATGTTGAGTCTTCTAGGCATTCCAGCGTCAATGCATACCTCTAGAGGATAGGCATTAGATATGGGTGTTTCAAGATGATGGCACTTTTTATCGAGTCTACTTTCTTGTAGACCTCCTGCACCTTTTCCTTTTCCTCCTTGACCTCGCACCTTAGTTGTGTGATAACTAATTCCTCCTGTTTTAAGTTTCTAGCCACCTCAGCCAACTCTTCCTCCTTCTTGGCCAACTTTCCCTCTAAATCCCTTATGTTTTCATTCTGTATGAATAGCCTTGCCTCAGTTTCCACCGCAACCTTGTTTAGATCATTACATACTTGATCATCTATGATCTCCTAGGAATTTTCTGAGGGGTTGTCTTCCTTAGACTCTGGCAGCATGATAAGCACCTTTTGGCAGACTTCAAATTCAGGCTCATTGACATGGGATTTAAATGCCTAAGAAAGCATCTTCTCGGTCCTTGGGTACACGCCCTCCTTCTCAAATGATCCCATGGTTATAAGTATTTTAGTGGGTACTGTGCTCTGGAATCATGCACATAAAACATTCCTTGAGTCATCCACATAGCCCATTATCTACCTCTATTCTACATCCAGAAGTCTTCTACCTGAGTGCGTGCCTTTCGGGAAGCTAACTGTCAGAGTGGGGCCTCCTAGGCTATCATGTTCCTTTTCGCCACTCTCTTCCCTCCCTTCCTTTAGCACTATGTCTATGCTCCACTCTAATTCCTAGTCTACATAGATCTCGAGTATCTTCTTCACTTCTCCCTCTTCCACTTCGGTTATCTGCTCCTTGGAAAAATCGGTGGCTCTCTACCCCTCGGCATCCCTCTCTTCTACCCTTATATCTTTGGTGCCTTCACTTCCTTTTGCACCTTTCCCCTGGATGAATATGAACTCTTGCTTTTCTTCTCCACTCTCCTCCTCCAAGTCATAGACACTAACTATGCAAGGTTCCAAAGGTTCCTTTCCTTTTTTGGCTCTTTCCCCTCGTCACCACCCTCTTCACTCTCATCCTCTCCTTCTCCTAGATATCTCTCTATGTTGTCGGTCGCCTCCAAGTCAGCTTCTTCATCTAACTTTTTATTCTTCTTAAGAGGTTGCTTATGGTTAGGATATTCTACCTTCTCTTCTTCCTCTTATGACTCCTCCAAGGTGGTGGGTTGTTCAGGTGCCTTTACTTCTAGTGTCTTCTCGTTTACTGGGGACTTCTTCCTCCGAACATAGGTTCTTAGCTTGGCACTCGTAGAAGGCATGCTAACTATCTGAGTAGTTGGTACACTTGGTTCTCCTTCCTCTCCTCTGGCCCTCTTCTTAGACACCGGCTTCTTCATTCCCAAGGGGTCTTCAAGTATGGAGATTTCATCCACCAAGTATGTGCCATTTTCAAATTTTTACCTTATGCACATGTATATGTGCATCGTGGATCCTCCATCATTAGGAAGTGTTATTGGTCTAGTCATGTGGATCTCGTGTGACATGTACTTCTCCATGTATACGTGCTTACCTTCGGTATAGTTAAGTTTCTTCCTCATATCCCTGTGTTCCTAGTCCATTTTCCTAGCTCCAGCCTTAGCTTTTTTGACTCTTTAAATCTATTCACTCCCGCTTGGAAGTACTGGGTAGTGAACATGAAAGGAATCTTGCATGAAGAGCTCCATGATTCATCAAAAAGTTTGAACATACCTAAGTAATAGTGCTGGTACACTGCAAACTCAGCTTCTCCTTGTGTCACTGCTGAGAGTTGTTCAGGAATCCTCCATTCCACCCTGAATGCATTTCTCAAGCATGTATACCACTTTTCGAGCTATGCTTTGTGGGGAGCCGTCAGTGTATCACATGCATACTTTTCAAACCTCTTCATGGGTGAAGGGTCTTCAGATGGGTAATCCCACTCAAAATTATCTGGTGCATCTGACACTCCGACTTCTGTAAATACTATGGCAAGTAGGATATTGCCAAAGAGGATCCTATCCCCTTGCTTTGTGCACTTTACAATTTCCTTGGAAATGTATGTGGAAAAGTTGTAAATAGTTCCCTTTGTAATCTTCTTGCAGACATGCAGCCATGGCTTGTTGACTTGTGTCTGCCTTTCTTGGCCATTCAGTTTTGTTACCAGGTGCACGGCCATCTTCATAACCTTGTCCTTGATGTCTGAGATGTCATAATACCATGACCCTTTCTTGCAGGCATACTCTGTGATGGTCTTCTAAATAGATTTCTTGTTGCTAAGGTCATCTTCCAGGCTATCTCCCTCGCATATGAGGCCTATAAACTATGCAATCAACTGGGTAGTTAAGCACAATTTGTGCCTAGTAAATTGGAAGTAGTCCTCGTGCACCCAAGACATCAACCACTGGTACAAGTGAACTGGATTACCAAAATAAGGAAACTTGTAGAGTTTTAACAACCTTGCCTTCACCAGCTTGACCTTCATTTCATCATTGTAGATAGGAAACCCTTCAAGTGTTCACTTGTTGGTTGGGCGTACCAGTTCTAATGTCATTTCTTTCTCTATAGTGCTAGTATGGTGATTATAGTCACTGATAGGTATGTTTCTTAAATGGGATTCCCATTCCTTTCCCATCATCACTCTGTCAAGGTACTACATTTCTGCATACCATTCTTCATTTGTTTCCACCTTAGGTTTTGGTTGTTTAGCCTTCTCTTTGCCCTTCCCTTTCTTCGGTACCATGATCAAGGTAATTTTATTACTCCATTCCTCTCCTTGTTACTCTACTTTCGTTCTCCAAACCTTTGATCTCAGATCCATGATACAAATCTCCTAAACTCATGCCCTAGTTTGCTGAACCCTAACTTTGATAAATTCTGCATAGAACAAAGTCTTTTCACTTCTTTCCAAGCCTGTGTAATTCCTTCCTTTTGGTTTGTAATCTCAAACTGGCTCTTTACTTGTTTGATCACATAGATATTCTCTCTGATCGAATATGAAGAAGTCCTAGCTTATATATTTTTCTTAAATCTCCAAATCTTCATTTTCACAAAGTAAAATGAGAGTGCCCCAACCCTCTATTTATAGTTTTTCCTTTTTCTGGTCATTAAATGCTACTTTACCTACCTTGTACTTTGTTCATTTAATGTAGCTTTTAAAAACAAAACCCATCTTCTGTTCCTTTACTCACACGCCCTTCCTATGTGAAAACTCCTCCAACCTTCTAGCGCGTAACCAAACTAACCTAATAGGAGAATCTTACGTGCACTCAGCCCATGCCGAAGGAACTTCTTCTGTCTAGATTCTTACTTTCACCTACCTTATTTTTATTTAAATGCACTTTATTTTCCGTTGTATGTGGGATCTATGAGTAGCTTTACCCTGACACCAACCATTCTATCTTTTCTCTTCATCTCTCTTTTAACCAGGCTACTCAACAAGGCTCTTCAACACAACTTGGTACTTTTAATCATGTGCTTCTTCACTTTTCTCCATGCCACACTTAAACAATGTGCGGTCCTCTGTGCACTCATAAATTCTTAAAAAATAGCAATAAGGTTACCGGCGCCCAAGGCATAAAACAAAACAACAACGTGAAAGGGAAACACAAGGAAAAGAAAAAAAATGCTTAAAGGAAAATTCTAGACTAACTGGCAAACCTTCCTTATTTACAAACACCAAGAAGACTTATTTATAGTAGGGCTTTAGCCTACTACCATTGAAGTGTCTAGGAAACTCCATTCTATCCAGTGCTTGTAACTAGCATGTGCATGACTCAAGGATGTACAAGATTGTGTAGGGACCTAACCAATGGACTTTCAACTTCCTAGGATGGCACAAAAATTTAGAATCATACAGTAACACCATCTGCCCAAATGTAAAACTTCTTATTTCTAATATGGTGATCATGCCAAGCCTTTGTCTTTGCCTTTTACTTTGCAATCCAAACTTGGTGGTATCCTAAAAATACATTTATAAAGGAATAGATTTCGCGTCGAGCGACTCCTTCCAGAATTTCTTCAGTGGAGGGGGTTGGAAATGGATCAATGACACAAACTACATTCAATTCCCTATAATCCACACAAATTCTAATCCGCCCATCCTTCTTGATGCTAATTACCATTGGAATTATCCATTTTGATTCTTCTACTACCTCAATGATCCCCAAAGCTATCATCTTATCTATCTCCTTCTTAACATTCACGCGTAAGTTGGGATTCATCCGGTAGGGCCTTTTTCTAACCAGGCATGCACCTTCCTTTAGTTTTATCCTCATCTCCCCAAGGAATGGTGGACTCCGTTTAACTCATGGTACCTGTATGGAAATAAATCCTCGAACTCATGAAAAAGGTCAATGATCTTTGATAATTCCTTATCCGTCCAATAATCCCCAATGATAGCTTCCTTAGGTTCTTCTCCTGAACCGATGTTAACCTTCTTTATCTTTAAAGGCTCATGGTATGCACGCATGTGAGCATCTGCATTTCCCACCACTTCACATGTCCCAACGGAATGGCTAACATTTAAACTCTCTGACTCCTCTCCATCAATCACATATACTAACTTTCCCTTTTCCTTTTCCAAACACATGCGCTCAAGCTGTAACTCTTATGTTTCTTCAATCTCTTCAAAACGTGCCTCCAATCTTGGTCCACCTAGTAGTTCCAATAGCCTATCTTCAATTATGGCACTATCCCCCATTGTAAGGTGCTTGATACCTTACAAGTCCTTATCAACCAATGGTTTGGTACTCTGATACTCAAAGGCTTGAATAAGATCATCTGCAAGCTCTTACCAATTCCTTGTTTGGTGGCGTGTCTCTGAATGAATGTACCATGCATGCACATAGCCATGTAGTGTAGAATATAACTTGTGCACCTAGAGGAATGGTGGAAAGGCTTCCGTGCCTTCTCTCTAGACCCATTCACACTCCTTGATATGAAAATAGGCAGGCTCCTTCCCATGGTACTCCTTGATGATAGTGTGTATATTACTTCTAGAAAAATTGATAGAGAGAGTAATTCTTACCTTAGGTCATTCTAAAAGGCTCTCTTGATGCATGGCCCACCAATGAGCTATTGTGCCAAGAAAGATGTAACTTAACATCCCTATTCATTCCTTTTTGTTTTTCCACTGAGCTTCTATCTCCTACAGCAAGAACTTAGGGAAGGCTCCTCCAAAGTACTTGGGTAGTTCTTTTCCCCCAAGGTGTTGAACCGTGCGTGCCTTAGTTACCTTAGTCACCGATCCTATCAAATGTTGTCCCGTTAATACATAAGTCCCATGTACCCAATTATCACATGCTAGGCTGGTGGTATCACTCACTGACTGAGCATCCTCAAATTGGATAACCCCATCAATAGGGTGTACCATCTTAGGGTCTCTGATTGAGTGCATATAAATCTTTTCCAAAACCTCTTCTCCCAACGGTTCAATGTAAGGTGTTGACTTCCCATCAACCAGGGGTATAATGACCCACTCCTCTTTGTTATCAAAATTAATGTACCCTTTGTTGAACTGGAGGTCCACATTGTTCTTTTAACACCAAGGACACCCAATTAGTGTTGGGAAATTGTCTGCCTCGGCGAGCACCAAGACTTCGAAGTCCCCAATAAACTTGGCTCCCTGGATAGTAATAGCTTCATCCTTCAAGACACCAATGGGAATTTCCTTAGTCTTGTTTGCCATATACAACACATTTGAAGATGGATGTAACACAGGTCTCCCCAGCTGATGCCATACATCCAAAGTTAAAACATTAACCTCTGTGCAAGTTTTAATGAGTATATTGCTGAGGAGACATCCATCCATAACTAGATTCAATGTAATCTCCTTATCATAGTCGAGGATGTGAGGGGGAATGTTTGTGTGCAAGACCTGCCTCTCACACTCTTCTCTGGTGCATGGTACCTTCTCTCTCAACAAGGATCCTAGCAAAGGAATGATCTTCTCCTGCCCTAGCATTTTACACACCTCCTTGACCTCATCCAGGTCATCTTTCTATGCCTCAATCATCCTTCCTTGTTCCTCCCTCCTAGATTGCTCCTTTAGACACTGGATCTCCCCTTGCAAGCTTTAAATAACATCCATGGTGTCATGATATATCTCCTTTTGATGTGCAGGTTCTGGGTACTTCCCATGAATGACCTCTTCTCTTGAAATGAGGCTCTTCTATCTTGGTATCTCTCTTGTGCACATAGCTTCTACCATTATTGTTACCAAAATAGGCTCCAAAATTTCATCCCATGTTACCCGAGGCATCCATTGTATGTCTGCTTCTTGATGCTTACCATCGCAGTGCCTTTGTCCTTCCAATTCTCCTGATTCATATGCTCATATAACTTCGGGCACTCCTCATACTTATGCTTCTTTCTACACCATGATCACTGCAACAAGTTCAGACACTCATGCTTGTAATTTTCTATAGATCCATAGTTGAAACATGTCTCTCATGGGAATTCACTCCTCCCTTTATGGTTACCCCATCCACAAAATCCTCCTTGAAAACCTTTTCCCCGGGCGCCTCCATCTATGTGCTCCTCATAATGGTGATCATCATTCTTAGAACTACTCGCAATGCTGGTTTGGCACACCCCATTATCAATGGCCTCATGTATCTGATTAATGAGCCTACGGTCTTTAGTATTATGGGTCATGGAGGTGAAAATCTTACAATAACAAGATACATTCTTTCTAATCACATGTTGTAGCAAGGGACATCTACTAGCATCATGGTCCCCATGATAGATTTCACAATCTAATGTTACAGTGCGTACCACCCTCTAGGGGCAATTATCCTTAACGTGCCCCTCTATCTCAAAAATTTTACACCACAAACCACTGCAAGTCTCATGGACTGAGTTCGCAGATAGGTTTTCCAACTATATAACCATAGCAACAATCTCAGCCTCCAATAACGGGCTAATGCCAGTATCAATACTACCAATGGCTTCGGCATGCAAGGTAGCCTCTAATGCTTCATGTGGGTCTATGAAAGTCTTATGAGATAGGGCCCCTGTAAAAGGGGCAATCAATCCTCCAAAAAACCATTTTTCATGCTAAGAAGGATGTATATCATATGATAATTCAGACAAGAGAGTTTTAAAGCATGCATCATACTCTTGCACGCTCTCTGCCATTCCTTGTTGTATCTCCTTCAAAGCGCTAATGATTTTTCACTTGAACTCAAGAATGTGGAACTCTACCAAGAATGCATTCTTTAAGGTAGTGTAATCCACCACTGTTTGATGAGGATCATACTTTCTATACTAGCTATGCACGCGCCCTTGCAACATGGTTGCAAATTGACTAGCCTTTCATTCTGGGGTTGTGATACCTTTCACGTGCCATAGAAATTCACACTTGTGAACATGTTCCACATCATCATCAATGCGTTTGTAGTCTGGTAAGTGCAGAGAAATTTCAAAGAAAACTTTAGGTGGTGGCTGGGGTCTTTGTCCTAAACCAGAGCCTTGGTTCCCCCTGGTGTTTCCTCCACTTCCTAATCCACTAGGTCCTGTACCTCTAGAGCCACTAGATCCACCAGAACCACTGGCTCCAATAGGTCCTATAGGAGATGTGCCAAGTTCCCCCATGGTCCCACTAAACTATGTACCGATGATCTGTGATGGTGCCCCACCACCGCTACTTTGTCCCATGCCACCTCCTGATGTGAGACCAAAAGTTTGTACACTTGACCCTTGTCCAAAAAATCCTCCAAATACTAGACTATGTGCAACCATAGAAGAAGAGAATGTAAAATTGTTTTTCATAGGTGCGGATTTGTTTCTTCCACTAGTTTCAACTGGGTCAATAATTCTTCCTAATTCAGGAAAACCAAGCACCAGGGCTTGGTCACTGGGTGGGTTTAGATATGCGCTAATGACTCTCCTTTCCCATGTGATGAACTCTCACCAGAATTCAAAGGGGTCTCCCTCATGCACTTGTCAAGATGGGGTAGCATAGACTACTCAGGCTCCACGTCCTCCATATGAACCTCAATTCCATCCCACAATGTCTGTCTCCATAGATCCATCACACTAGTGGCTTCATGTCATCTAGTATTCTCCCTTTCACGTGCTTCACCATACTTGAGCCGTCTTTCTTCCCTCTCCTTTTTTTTCATATCATCTGTCATCTTCCTCCACCCGAGCTTCCTTACCCAACACTTAGAATGGTTTATCCGGCCATTGGGAGTGCTTCTAGACTCATGGTAACCATCAATATCTTTATAGCTAGAGGGATAACACCTAGAAACAATCCCCTAGGTTCTCATAGAAACTCAAACTCAGCAACCTCTGGACAAGAATACGTGGAAATGGTGTATTCTAGAGTGTAGCTAGTTAGTACTTCTCCCCACTAGTGATCTACAAAAAAGATCCATGTTAGATCTACAACATGTAACCTTTGGTAGTCTTCTTTAGTACATATCCATGATCCATAATGCCAACTTGATCTAGATGCATAGGCTGAAAGCCACCCAAATAACTCTACTAGGAAGCAGCAGAAAAAAGTATCATATAGATCATGGTACAAATTCTCCTCTACCCATCTACGTGTATCAAATTCATGTCTAGTGCTAAATCTCTGGGCAATTTCATCCTCCATACTCTTGAACCATGACTCAACATTTTCTAATGTCAACTGATCTGTCATTACTCTTTACATAGATCATGATGCATGTTATATCCCACTACAACTTCGAAAAGAGGTCCCTACAACAAAACCAAGATGTAGTCAATTTTACTCCCATTATAAGAGGAAGGAATCCCATGCACCTTGGCCTATCACCCAGCAGAAGCTGAGTGCTCACCCAAGGCACACGCGGGTGCCGATTCTCTCTTTTATGTGAGTTTTTAGTGGGAAACATTCATTAATGATTAGTATAGGAGTATTCAGGAAAGAAGTTTAGACATACAAAGATTATAAGGCTCAGGAAAACCTTCAGATCCTTGTAGTTTCTTTAGACTGTGTGTTTTAAAAGACTCATACAACATAATATAATAGAAAGAAAACTACAACCATTCATTTATAGCATGAAAAGAAAGAGAACTCCTATGAAAAAAATATACATGAAACCCACTGATATTCATATCTAATTGTAATAAGTAACATCATTGTATTCATTGGTTCATTACAAAGAGCCATAAAGGGTAAACTGTAGTCATGCACATCACTAGGCTTGTATAACTATGCAAAAATAGAAAAGAAATTACAATGCTGAGCTCAATACATCAGAGCCCCACTCGCAGTAATCCTGCAGAGCTCTACCCATGTTATCTCTCTCTGTGTGTATCTCTCCTGTCTTCTCCTCTTAGGTATCTATCACTCCTTTCTTGGTCCATAGGCACTTGTATTTATCATCGTCCCACACTCCTAACTTACCTTGCCACACCCTCAGATCCATCATTGAGTGTCGAATGTGGTCCTTCAGCGAGCATGTTTCCTTAGGCCTGAGCTCTCCACTCCATCTCATGATGGTCTTCTAGAATATTCCTTTGATGGCATGCCCTTTAATGGGCCACCTCTTTCCAGGATGGCATGTTATCCACACATAACCGATCACGCTATTCACGTGTTCTACCTTTTTTTCTTGAATTGGCTAAGTCCTGAATCTCCTTTTGTGTGCTGCAAACGCTATATGCTTCCTTGAGCCTTTTCTCTTACACGCTTTTTCCTTGTGCGCCATCCTATAACTAGGGTCCCACGTGCCCATGTGCCTTCATACTTAGTCAATATTTCAGGAGCCCAACATATTCTCTCTTTCTCAAGAATCATGAAGCAAGTTTCTATTTCCTTTAATGTCATTAAGTTCCTTGTAAAGGTCAATCAAAAAGAGCTTAGCACAACACACAATATAATGCAGGCATGGTTTTTCAAGATAATAAAGAATTTATAAAAAACACAAGTTTAGTCTGTTATGTCTCTTTACCAATGAATGTTAGTTTACCATTCAGTATGATATGAATATTTAAAACATTCTTTAGATCACTGAAATTGATCCAAGGACGAGTCAGTCAAAAGAGATAAGTTTGCAACTCTAAAAATCTGATTGTAGCTTATCATCAAGAAGTGAAAATGGATTGCTGAAAGCCATATCATTTTAGTCCGTTGAATCCAAAAGTAGAAATGATTTATCCATAACAAGCATGATTTTAAACCATCAAGGAAACATACCTTATTTAATAAAATCACATGTCAATGCTTGTAATGCAAAGAGAAATATAATATCTTGTTCAAGGTGTTACATATGATAATCGATAAAGGTCACTATGGAAATTGCCAGTTTTAGAAAATGAAATAGAATTGACAAATATGAGCTGTGAAATTTGTATCTCTCAAAGATATTAGATTGTTAGGTGAGATGATGGTGTCCTAAGGATAAAAAATAGAAAAGGATAGGTGAAGAAGGCTATTTCAAATAAAATAACCAAAATATCAGGAAGCTAACATTAGTTAGGTAAACCAACGACGGTTAGATGTAAACCAACAATGATCGATGGAATGATGCAGGTTATTGTGAAATGAGAATAAATGAAGAAAAATGGATATTCATGAATTAAAACTAGATAAAGGATCAACCCAAAAGTCTTAGAATAACCAGATAAGGTTCTTGTTGGTACCCAAATTTGTTCTCCTTTTCATTCTAAGCAGCATCAGAGATATGACATGAAGCTTGAAGTCAGATAGATCATGATGTGTGTCATTTTGTATCCAGGGAGGTGATCTAACTGACACTCAGATTTGTGGAGAGATGGATAGCACTTTGAAAGGATTTGATCTGACCCTCACTATTTTAGGTTGTGCTTTTCAACCAAGGTAAGATAACCTATATTATAACCCCAAAATGGTGAAGGAGATGAATATATCACTCAATTTATGCAAATAGTATGAAAATGCCTTGGGAAAATATGATCAACACTCCAAATCTGACTTTCACAAGTTGTCACTCCCAAATTATGGATATATTTTCAATGTAAGCTAAGGGTTACTTGAGATATTATGTGATCCTGATTTGCTTTGTGCATTTTTGTAAATGGGTTAGATCCTTTTGTTGACACACAATGCAATGCAGGTGTAGTATGGGTAGGATTAATTGTTTAGAATAATTTTTTGGTGGGGTATTGATGATACAAACTAGGATATATCAGATCTTTGACAACCTCTACAATACTTGAAAACAACTATCAGATAAAATGCTTCAAATAATAAGTACATCCTTTCAACCAGAAGAGGCATAAATGGAAGCCCAGGTAGCACTATTCACACAATAATTGAGAATTCAACACAAAATATTGAAGTAATTTACTCAATTAAACACTAAAATTCTTGATCAAACCATGCCTAAGGTACCCCCAAAGGCTTACAAGCAATCTCTTCAGTCAAGGAATGTAAAGTGATTTTAAATTTGTTTATCTCTTTATCACATGAAGGCTCTTCTAAACATGAGATTACAAATGCCACCAAACTATCAACAAGAAATGGAGATTATGTGTGATTTCTAAAGACTTTCAATGTAAGATTGCAACAAGAACAAAGGAAACTATTTGTAGGCATTTAAAAATGATAATAGATATCATCTTGCCCAGAAAAAAACATATTAACTCAAAATCTTGTTAGATTCATCAGCAAGGGAGAGTTTCATGAACAATCTTGGAGTTGTGTGATGGCTATACACTTGTAACCAACTCACATACATGAAGATCTAACATAGAAGAAATTATTCTGGTTCTTTGATGGGTTTCTCAGAAGATGAGATTTTTCTTAGAATTTACTCATGATTTTCAATTTTTTTCCTGACCTCTTTACAATTTCTCCAAAATGCATTATATACCTCATGCTACATTGGAGCCTTCTTTCCCAAGCAAATAATATTCCATGGGATCAAGTTTGTTACAAAACATTCCTCATGATTCACTGAAAATGACATAAAAAAAGAAAAACATTCGTAGGCTGTTAGATGTGCCCAAAAAGATTAGATAATTACAAATACCTGATCATTATCCATCTTGGAGGAACATTTTTCATCATTGAGGCATGAAAACACCTTTTACTCATCATTTTCACCCTTTTACCTTTTCAAATTACCTCTACAACCTTTGATTTTTCCATTTCACGTGTTTTCTTGCCCAGGGGAAATAGTTACTTCAAAACATCTCAAATCAAAATATTAAGCCATGAAAGTGATGCCAATGAACCTGGAAGGCCAAGAGGACATAAAATCACTATAAATTTGATGAATTTTGATGCAAAAATCATGACTCCAAGCTTCATGGAGATCCCATGGCAGTTAAAACAAATGGATGCACAGCAACCGTCGATCTTATCGATCTTTTAATCCTGGACCTCCACATGGAAGATGTGGACTTCTAAGTAAGCTTGAGTTACGCTTTCAAATTTTTTTAGATAAGGTTGGACACATGGAAAAAAATGATTGGAAATCAATTTGGGATTACTTTTTGTCTTTTTGACTTTTTTCTCCGCCCCTCCTCTTTTGAAATTTGGAGCGGACACGTGGCACATGGTGGGTCCCATTGAAATTGTGCTTCAATTTTGCACATTTTGACCATTTTTGAATTTTTGGAAAATTTTCACTTTTTTCCCTATGATTCCACACCTCTGATTTCTCCCTCGCCACATGTCTCTTGATGATTCGCTAGTGGGCCAGCACTTCAAATCTTGATATTGAGTCTTTATTGCAAAAGGGAAAAAATTCCCTCCTGCTTCTGCCAGCCCGCCAACCCGCCTTGCCCTTTGCTATGCATCCATATCTCATTTTTCAAGGACCTACGGGCATATTCTTCATTTTAATCCCTTTAAGCCAAGGGAAAATTCTCCACTTTTTCTCCACGGCCCCGCACCTCTAAAACTATCTCCACCACGTGGCACTCTCATATTCGCTATGGGTCAAAGTCTTCCTTTATTCCTTCAAACCTCCTTTACAAATTTTTGAAAATTCACAAACTTCAACATTAACCCGTGGCCCCCTTTGACCCTTAAAATGTTACACATGTCTCACCTTGATTGGTCGCGGGCTTTCGGGCCAAAAATTTCCTTCAAGACTTTGAGCCAAAAACACAAAAAACCACAAAATCTTCCACCACCCACATCCCCTCTAACCTTTATTTTTTCCACGTGTCCTCCTCTTATTAGAGCGAGGGAAAAAATGATTTTTAAGCTTTATAGAATTAGAGCCATAATACTCTAAGTTCCCGCTCGGCCCACTCCTCCACCTTTGGTCCTTTAGGACACGTGTCACTCTAGATTGGTTGTCAGGTTTTGGGCCAATGTTTGACTTTAAAATTTTTTGTAAAATAAATTCAAAATTTTCAAAGGAGATCTCACTCCCCACCATCCCCCTCCAACTAGAACATGCCACATAAGCAAATTTGGGAAAAAACAAGTCCCTGGGCCCAAAAATGCCACTTTGCCAAAAAAATAAAAAAATGACAAGTTAGAACACTTCCCCACCGATCCTCGGCCAATAAAAACCTGCCACATTTCCAATGCATGTTTGAGGAAGAAATTGATTGGCAAATGACACCTGTTTGACTGTCAAAAACATAGAAATTTTCCAGTTATGCCCAGAATATGATTTCTTCACCAAGGACGATTTTTTTTGAATTCAAACTAGACAAAACATGATTTCTGAGCATTTCTCGACCTTGGGATTGAATTTTCAAATAAAAACAAGTATGAATTGATCAATTTCAATTTTTCCATGATTTGGAAAAGGGAAAAAATGACATAGCCCGCAAAATTGGAAAAACTAGGGCATAGAAAAGGGCAAACTTGGAGTATTCTTTCAAATTAGGGAAAAACAAAAAGTTTGTGAGAATTTTTAAAGCATTTCAATTAGAGGGGAAGGATTTCAAACCATCAATTCAAAGGGTAAAATTTTTTTGAGAAAATACTAATTTAGAAAATTAGGGAAACATGGTGCAAGCTCAAAAATGGCACCAATGTCGGCTCTTGCTTGGGGATGGCCACTCCCAATGAGTGCCACAAGGATGAAACATAGACCAAGTGCCAAAATAACCATTGGGAAAAGGAGTCAAGATTCAAAATCACCAAAAACCAGCTGAGAAACCGACTAAAAATGCTACCAAGAATAAGGGCAAACCACACACCAACAAAACAACAAAAACAAAGTAAAAAACAAAGACTATAAAACTATACAATTGGTGCATACCTCAGATTTGGGGATTAATCCAAGAAATACCTCAAATGTCTACCATTAATAGGCATCTCAAGTAATCCCCATCTAAGTCCTAGAGAAATAAGGTATGTTCACTAATTTTGATATCAATGGCATAAGGGCCCATCCATAATGCATCAAATTTTCCATGCTTTCCCTTGTCTTCATGCCTACTATCCCACAATAAAACTGGATCTCCAATAGTGAAGGCTCTAGGAGTGACCTTCTTGTCAAACAATCTCTTCAATTTTTCCCTAAATCTAACATGCCTTTGATGGGATGCTCTTCTCTCCTCATCAAGCTCAATAATCTGATTCATCCTTGATTCATATGGGCCAAGCTCTTGATCTACCAACTATTGGGAAAGCTTAAATGAAGATAATTACAGGTGCAAGGGAAAAAATTTTGAGTTCCATACCCTAATTCAAATGGGCTTTTACCAGTAGCTCTTTTAGGAGTTATCTTATCATCCCAAATTGCAAATTTCAATTGTTCACCCCATTTCTTCTTTTTTTACTCCAAGGTTCTTCTAATGATCTTCAACAAGTTCTTATTATTGGACTTAGCTTGTCCATTCCCTTGGGGGTTATAGTTTAAAGAATAAGTCAGATTGATTCCATATTCATTGCACATTGCCATTAAAGGTTTGGCTCTAAAGCACATGGTATTATTAGCTACAATCTTGACTGGGACTCCAAATCTACATATGATTTGATTCAACAAGAAGTCCATAACTATTTGGTGTGTTGTTTTCTTGGTGGGGATTCCCTCTACCCACTTTGTAAAATAATTAGTGGCTACAAGGATCCACTTATGGCCAGAACTAGAAGGATCTGAAATCTCAACAATGAAGTCCATCCCCCATTGCTTGAAAGGAGCTTCAATTTATACAGGATGCAAAGGAAGGAAGCTTGAAGCTTTCAATCTTCTAAAGAAATGTTGGCAACTGTCACATTTTCTAACCAGCTGGGTTGCATCTTTGAAGAGATTAGGCCACCAATAATTGGCTCTCAAAATATTATGTGTTTTTACTCTTCTAGAAAAGTGTCCTCCACAAACTCCCCCATGGAAATCAGCAATTACTTTGGGAGCTTCATCTTCAGTCACACACTTCAAGAGGACACCTTCAGGGTTCTTCCAAGCTAGCCTAAAGTCACTGATGATGTATTTTTGAGAAGCCATCTTGAGGGATATTTTCTGAATTTTATTTAAATGATCAAGATAGCATAAGTGTTTGAGGTAAAAGATTATATCCTTGTACCACTCAAATCTTACCAATTTTTAAAGAACATCTGCCCTTTCTTCCTCTACTTCATTTACTTCCAAAGTCTGCAAGTTTCTCTCAGCCATGAGCTTGGCAAGACCAAAACCTCTTACTAACTTTATGGTTTGGATGTCCATATCATACTCATGTAGTTTGTTCACCCATCTACACCTTTTACTTGAGATCTCCATCTCTGATAAGATGTCTTTCACCATGGTGTGGGGAACATAAGCAACAACTTTTGAACTCAATATATAAGGCCTAAAAACTTTTGTTTCTTTTACCAAGGAAAATTATTATTTTTGCATGATTGTATACTTCAGCTCAACTACTTATAAAGTCTTTCTAAAGAAGGCAATAGGCCTCTCAGCCCCATTCTCATCCTTTTGCATCAAAACAGAAGCAATGGTATACTCAGAGGCAAAGGAAAATATTTGGAAAGGCCTATTATAGTTTGGGGCTGCTAAAACAGGTGCATGTTTAAGTGCATCCTTAATTCCTTCAAAAGCTTGAATGGCAGCCTCCTCCCACCTGATAACTTGGTCCTTATTTAGCATGCTTATGATTGGAAGAGTCAACTCAGCAAAGTTGAAACAAACCTTCTAATAAAATTAATTTGACCAAAGAAATATTGGATGCCTTTCTTGTTTCCTGGGATAGGCACTTTGTTGATTGCTTCCACTCTCTCAGGGTCTATCATAACACCATCTTTTAACACAATGTGACCAAGAAACTTGGTATTTTGCACACCAAAATGAAAACTTCTTTGGATTAAGAGAAATGCCATACTCCCTACATCTGAGTAGCATCTTCTCTAAGTGTTGCAAATGATCACCTCTCTGCCTTGAAAACACAATCACATCATCTTGGTAAACTACAATGAACTCATTAATGTAACCAACAAATGTAATTGATTTTTGTAAGTTATCATGGTAATTACCTTTCATGATGTTGTAATTGTAGAAATGAAGATAAATATGTTAAGACACATCTTTTGATATTAGAGGAATGTGTTGCTGATCTGGACCCTTGTTTGCTGTAACTTGATACTTGGGACAAAATCTATTATTGCTTGTGTGATTGTTAATGAGACAACATTTTCGTATGCTTGATGAACTCTATTCGCTGATTGGAGCACACCTTGAATCAATTCCATTGATCCAAGGTATGTTGTGGCCTTCTTATGATCACTTTATCGATTTACTTTTAAACCAGACTAAGGTTGATATAAATGTTGCAGCACCTGATTTCAGGTATGAATATCTGGTACGTAGATGCCAATGAAAAAGGTTCTTCTCGAACCACACAGCATTGTAACGCTAGACAGTGTAAGACGATAAGGGCCTGGATGCAAGTGGCATAGGTGTGTGGAACTTAGGATGAAATGTCTTGCTTAATGTTGAATATGACTTGATATGGAAACTAGTTAATTAAATATTAGGGGATTAAACCCTAACCTACCCCTAAGTTTTATCTTATACCCTAACTACTATCCTATATGGATTTTAGATTTCATAAGGGAGAAAATAGATATAAATTCCATTAACCTATGAACTAGGTGAATGACCTAGATATGGACTATTAAAATCCTAAACTAATCCTAACCTAAGGAAGGGGACGCATAGACCCATGTGGATGGAAAGGATAAGGGGGGAAGGTAGGAAATTTAATGGGACAGTAAATGAAGTCCTTACATGTACAACGCCAAGTTTGGCGGGAACAAAGAAAAGTTGGAGGCGTCCAACTAGCTTAGAAACTAAATGGAATTTTATATGCAAATTTGAAATTTGGAAACTCACCAACCTGAGTCAGCGGTGGTATGAGGAATGAAGAAAGACAATGCATTCAATGCATTAATTATCTTGGTCTTAGCGACCAGCTCACCTTGGAAAGAGGATAGAGGAAAAAGGAAAATTGTTTGTTGCTGTGTGCATTTGGATTTTAGTTGCTCTGCATTTTGTTTCTCCATGGTTCTGTCGAACCAGCTGTGTTTTGATTATTATCTCTATTCTTTGGAAAAACAAAGGCTATTCTTGAGCCTGTGGAAGTTAGTGACTGGTTGGAAAGCCTGGCCGAGGACGTCGTGGAGAGAAACAACTCCAGTGGGTGCGGTTTTCTTCAAGCCACAAGAAAAATTAACAGGCATGTTAAGCCCTTCTCCTTAAACTGCTTGCTTTTGCTTAATAATCTCATTAAAACAACCCTGCTCTTATGATGGGGGTTTTGGTTATTTGATTTGGCTGTTACGTTGAGATGATTTTGAGTTGAGTCATTTTCTTTTGTTGTACGCGGCTTGAGCATTCTTTGCATAATGATTAAGTTGAATACACTGTCCTTGCTGTGTGGTTCATTTCGGCAGTGTTGGGTATTCACTGTATTAATTTTGGGAGTGTTGGGTATTCACTGTATTACCATTTGGGGTTGTGCTAATAAATACATTAGCTAAATGAATATCACTTCTGAGTTCTGAGCATTCTTGTGAAAATGAAAAGATGAGATTATTTGTATGTCTGGTTGAACTGTCCTTAAAAGAATGAACACAACTTAGGTATTCTTGGGTGTTTGAAGAAAATGATTGTTTTTCTTATTGAAATCATTAATGAATTATGTTTTCTCTTTGCTGCTTTGAAATCTGAAGGTAAGGGGAAAGAGGATTTTATTGTGCATTTTGGATACGGTTTGATCTTCTAGTCTGAACTGTCATCATGAAAACAAACATGGCTTAGTGTTTCTGTGCAAATGAATGAAACAAATGAGATTTGGCTTGTTGTTGAGATTGTTTTGACTGTACCTTACTTACACATCTATTACCCTATGCGGGTTTGCATTGATAAAGGCATTGTTATGTGAATATATATATATTTTTAAGGATTGTGGACCTTTCATCGTTCTCATTAAGAACATAATATGAATGGAATTATTCTTTGTTGTTGGAAAGTGAAAACTCTCATTATTAGAATGAAAGTGTGACTGTTTGTAGTCGCTGTACACTCTTGCATGTTATAAAGATGTGAATTTCTGTAGAGTGAAATGTTTAAAAGGAAATGATTGCGTTATAGGTCCTTTTGGTACTAATGTTTATAGACCAGTTGCAATGAACTCTGGCCAACTTTTTGGAAAGGTAATAGTAGTTTTCAATTACTGAATATACTACTATGAATGAATTATACTATTGGAGTATGTCTGCTCTAAATAAGAGGTATTTGGATAGACAGTAAGAAGAGGTGATATGATCTTGCTCCCTTATATTTGATTATTGATTTTCTTTTATTTCTCTTTGGACTGTTATCATTGATTGATATCACGTTTGGATTAAAAACTTCTAGTACAGCTATGAGGAAAAGAAAGAGAGTGTGAATGGATAATTTGAATTAATGATCATTTTTCTCTCATACAGTTGGAAATCTATAATTGTTATGGAACGAATTTTGTACTGCTTGGGTTAAGCATTTGTATTTAATTGTTGTTTGCTTTTCTCTTCAGCGTTTGATTGCTTGAAATCAGATGAGTTGTATGAAGGCAAGGGACAATAATTCGGTTTAGATTTTAGTTAAGATCTATCTTTTGAATTCACAACTATTGTAAGAGAATGGAATTGATAGCATTTATGTTAGAACAGCAGTTGCATAGTTGTGTTTTTAGTTCTTACAGATGTTTGTAATCTGGAACTGTTGAAGGAAATTACTTCTTGTAATAATTATTTGGGAAAGAGGGCAGTAATCCTTTGTCTGATTAGGAGGGTTATTGGATGATTGAGTTGATATGTTGTTCATCCTTTTTGGTATTAAATTCTTGAATGATGTTCATATTAACATTTCATAAAAGTAGGGTTCTTTTATTGAGACAGTTAATTAAAAGCACCTCATTTTAAAGACAAGTGCTTAATATGCTCAGTTCAATGAACTGACCCGTGTAAGTAATTTTGGAGATGAAACTTGAGTATAAATGAAGACATGGTTGTTTTCCGATACTTCTTTGATTAACTGAAGATGGATTGTATTGATAGCTATTATTCCTCCATGAGGAAATGGGAAAGGAAGAAGTTACATTCTTCTATCTTTATGAGTTGTAATGTTGTTTGATATAAACAAAGTCCAGTCGTTTGGACTGGCAAATGTATAGATTGTAAATCTGATGGATAAATACAAGTAAAAGTGTGATATTTTCAATAACTGTATCAGTTTGATATTGTTGAATAAGTTTGAGAATATAACATTATTCCTTGACTTGGAATTATTCAAATGTTAATGGATGAATTTAAAAGGAAATAACATCTATTCTTTACCTGAATGCAACTTTTACGTTGAAATGTGCAATTAGTTCATACTTGGGTTAAGATGAATTTTGAATTGACATTAAAAAGATTTAGATAAACACGAAATCCTAATTGGAAGGTATTCGGGATTAGTTTGAAAGCTAAGGGATATCAAATAACTTAGGGGCAGCTGAACCTTGTATTCAGACTCCGTTAATAGCCTCGAATGTTTAAATTCAGAAAATAAAGATATAGGAAATCATATCTATTGTTAACAGACCTTAACTAAGTAAGGTTAAGGAGGATAAATGAATAAATTCATTTAGAATTAGACCTCATTTAAATGACGTCTAATAAGATGGAATTCTGAATTTGTTTACAGTTGTGGAAAACTTGGTTAAGTTTAATAGGTTAAACTTATTAAGTTTATCGATAATGGACTGATTAGTCCAAAGATTAAGAAAGGAACCAAGAAGTGAATATGAAATCCCTTCAGTATGAAGGAGGAGATGCATATTAAGCTAGAAGATGGATTAAGTCTCTCTTAGCTACATACAACTGTAACAAGAACAAGGATAAAGGATCAACATGGCTGCTGAAAGTTGATCTTAAATACTAAGATTATAACCAAATCACAATTGAGCTGGATGTGTACCCTCGATGAGAGGATTCCATAGGACATTGACATACGCCAGCTACAATATGGTGTCTTCGTGAAGGCGGGGCCTTCATGACGACACAATGTTATAGCTGACATATTACAATGCCCTCCTGAATTAAATCATCAAGTTTACATAAGCTGGATAATAAGTTCTTGGCTGGGGATAGGAATGTGATAACGTATACGGAGTGACTCCAGAGGACTAAAGGTAACTAGACACACAGAGTCATCTAGGAATGACACCGTATGTCTACGTATCTTTAGTTACCATGAGTAACTTCCTATACTCGTTCATATTGCTAGTTGGGGTTAGAGTTTGACCTTAAATGGAAGGACTGGTAGAGACCAGGAAAGACCATTCTAGATAACAGAATGAAGTGAGGTGAAGGACGTATTCCATTGGTGTGTATCACATCTAGGAATATGATCATGCAAAGCATGTGAAAATCTTTGGCCAAAGTATCGCAAGTGCTGGTTGCGTTGTCCTAATCACCTAGTTTAAGATGCAGGATGTCAGATGAATATCAGTAACAGATATTCAGATAGGCTTCTTAAATGGATCACTTCGATAACCAGAAATGGTAAAATAACCCTGTATATTCATTATACTATGCACGAATTAACATGAAGGATTGGTAAGTCACCGAGTCATGAAATGAGAGATCGCTGAAACTCCGAGCCATAAAGTGGGAGGTCGGTAGTTCTTCGAGTCATTTATAGTAGCATATGGTATCTGTTATATGATTGAATGGCACTGAATGTGTGTTCCATATTGCAAATATGTGAACAGAGAACATTAGTTTTAAAAGGAAATTGTGTGATCCAAACTGCATTAATTAGACAGAGAACAATTATTAAAACTTGAACGTGTGTTTGAATTATATAATTCATAACAGGGAACGTTGTATAAAAAAAAATTCCCTTGTTCTAGTATCTTAAAATGGGGATGTTAAATCTTGGTATCAGAGTTATTATTTGCATGAATGTCTGTAGAGGTAAGAGTCCATAATTTAATAGGGTTTACATTTGCTTAGGAGGACAGAAAATGGTATTGAAAAGCTTAGGAAATGCTGTGAACAACCTGATAAGGGTGGATAAGGCTACTGCTCAAAAGAGTGGATGAAATCCTTGCTGCCCTACTAGACACAAGAGATCATACTATTGGAACAGTCTAGTCTGAAAATGATGAGGAGGTTGAAGAAGCTGATAAAATGGTTATCCACCTTCCTTTATGATTACAACATTTCCACATGGAGGGAATCTGAAAGCATTGATAATAGTAATGGAATGCTCCTAATTCTTGAACATAAAAGGGCAAGGATTGTAGCTGAACTGGACAAATTGACATAAAGAGAATTTGTCCTCGTTTGACAACCCTTGAAAATCTGATAATTGCTAAGTGAATTGGCTTGTTGAAATGGAGAAGCTACTTTGCAATAATTGAAACTTCTCTTTGGAACCAAAGCGATTTGAGCAAATCAGCTTTCTCATGAGTCATCATGGGGGACAACCGTAAGGTTCGAGTTGAAATTATTGAATTAGACAAACTTGGGATCAATTTAAGGGTTACTTTAAGGCAATGGAGGCTCCTCAATTGCTATTTTGACAGGGAAAAATGACTGACCCATTTTACAGAATTCTGGTTGTTGAAGGAAGGCTGACTTGTAGAATACTAGGAAGGGTTTACTAATCCTTTATTGCCGCAGTACCAAGATGACGAGAAGTTCAGAATATTGAAAGTTCATAATGGGACTAAATCCCATCATTGGTGGTGAAGTGGATGTCCATGGTTTCCAACCACCATGGAAGGAGTTGTCGAAAAGGCAATGAGACAGGAATCAAAAGTTGAGAGCAATTTCTACTCATAGGGAAGAGATAAGGAAAAGATTCCCAATTCTTCTGCAAGTATCTTTGCACCCAAAACTTGGGGTATTGGAAAAGGTTTGGTTGAAAAACAAAATTGTTGTAGATAACTAAGAAATATGTAATTGGAAAACTTTAAATTGTCTAGAAAGCTGAGAAAGGAGTTAGTGGCAATGGACATCTTCCTATGAAGCCATAATGATAACTAAAAAGTGGTAAAAATTTTGAGGCCTAGGAAAGGGCTAGATATGGAAATGCTTAGCAACTGTGGAAAGGACCAGTACGCGAGTCACTGTTCTGGCTAAAGGATGATCGTGATCAACAGATAGGATACACGCTACCTGGCTAATGAATCTATTCAAGCTAAAGTTTAAGCAAGTTACACCTATAGAAGTTCCTTTTAAGTTGATTCGGTACACCTGTAGCCATACCTCTAAACCACTTGAATTTTTTATACTGGAGCCACTGAATGCTTTAAATTCTATTAAAATTGCAATGAGGCAAAAATAAAGGTTGAACGAATGGATAAACATATATAGCTATTATGGGAATATGTTGTCCATACAGTCGAAGATGTGCCAAGCACTTTGGGGAAATTCTTGACTTGCCCTGTTTCTCCACCGAAGTTGACATGTAGTCACTCCTTTAGGATATATGATACATTATTGGAGTTAACTGGTTGGCATAACTAAGGCAAAGGTTGACTAATTGAAAAATAAATTTGTTGTTTTGACGACCTGTAGAAAGTGAGTCATTCAAGGTGTAAAGCGTGAAGTTTACAGTTAGGAAAAAAGCTTGCAGCTAAAAAGGGCTAAAAATAGAGGCTACACCTTGTATGCAGTAAAAATGACAGAAAATGCTTGAGGATTGATAATGATTTCATGGAAAGATATCCATTATTAATGGATTTCAGTGATGTATTTAAGCTGGAGGAATTACCAGGTCTTCCACTACCAAATGAGAGTTTGACTTTGCAATAGAAATCAAGCAAAGAACTGAACCCATATCTAAGGAATTATAGATTGACAACCCTCGAGTTGGAGTGTAAAGGCTCTTATAGAACTTTTAATAAGGGGCTGATAATACTGAGCGTAGAACCATGGGGCCCAGTTTTTTGTAAAGAAAAAGGACCTGGCACATTAAAACTGTCCATTGATTATAGAATGTTCCACAAGGCAACTATCAAGAATCGATACCCACTTCCTAAGATGGATACTGTTCTACCAGATGCGTGGAGCATCAGTCTATTCAATAATAGATGACTTGATCTGGGTAATCAGCTGGAATCAAGGAAGAAGATATTCATAAAACAACCTTTAGAACAAGGTACATGGTAAATTCTGGTGTTACTTTCCTATTGCAAATGCACCTGTCGCCTTAGATGAATATGACTGAACAATATTTTTCAAGACCATACTTAGATCACAGACAGCTTGTTCTTGTATTCTTATTCGACATTGATGTTATATCACTCTAAAAATGTCGAAGAGCACTAAGAACTTTAAGGGTAGTGCTGGAAGTAAGAAAGAAGAAGTTGAATGGTTCTGTCTAAACCTAGTTTATGATGCAGAGGTGTATTATATTGGATTGGCTACATTATAAGCAAGAACGAAATGCTATAGACCCTTCAAAGATCAACAGCTTAGCCGAGTGGCCTCGCGTAAGTCACGTCATGAAGTAAGATTCATGGGCTTGGTAGGATATTATAGAATTCGAGATCAGGATTTTTCAAAAATTTCTGCCCCAATCATGGACTACAAAAGAAGGTTAAGAAATTGATTCTGGATTGAAAAATGTGAATTGCCTTTAAAAATTGCTGCAACAGGAACAGTTAACTGACCACCTATTTGAACTGTAACAGATCCAACACTGGAAATTTTATGGTTTAACGGATGCATAGAGAAGGCCTTAAAGGTATTCTGTTACAGAATGACCTATGTCATAGCTTAATGAAAGCAGAAAGCTTAAGTTACTGTTATCCAAAATTCACCCCCAGAGTAATTGTGATTCAACATGACATTTTTAATTCTGTGGTCCCAAGCAAGATAGATTGATTCAAGGAAAAAAATCATGTTTCTGGGGTACCCTCGGCTTTTTTCTAACTCTCTGTCCAAGAAGAAAAGAGGATGACCGTTCTAAAAAAGGGTGAAAAATTGTAAATAATGGAAGCTTGGGGCAGGAAAAATCATGAATAATTGGCTAAGTCCTGGTCCATAGTGGCAGATTGGACAGTTGGGACGTGGGGTGCTGAACCAGCCGAAAAGCCTCCAGGTGGTCCAAACAGTTTGGGACATCCGGGCCATGGGGATGCGTGTGATGCGAAAAGGTGAACTTGCCAAGGTGAAAAAATTGACTAATTGTTGTGCAGATAAGGCTGGGGCATCTGGGCCATGAGGATGCGAAGGACGTGAAAAGCCAAAGTGGCCAAGAGCAAAGGCAGCCCATTTCAGGTGGTTTGGAAGTGAATTTTTCCCAGACAGTCTAGGACAGTTGGAACAAAGGGAAAGGGATGTGAAATAGCCGAAGGAGCTGAGAGCCAATGGAAATTTGCCATTGTGTCATTGAAAATGAAAGAGGGACATGGAAGGCCGAATCGGGTGGATCGGAGAAATTTGTCTCCAAATAGTTTGGGACATCCTGGTCTAGAAGTATGCAGCGGATGCGGGGAAGAGCCGAAAGAGCCAAGTTACTGAATTAGAACATTGCCACGTGTCTATCGTGGATCAGATCCAAAATGTGCCCCAGCTCATTTTTTACTAAATCCTTTGTTCTTTCCTCTCTTGTGCGTTGGCTCAGTCCAATTTTTTGAGGACACATTTAAGGCACTCAAGGGGATATTTCTCGGGGAATTGGCACCATTTGGCAAGAGCTCTCTCTCAAAAACCAGAAAGGTAAAGTTTTCCTCCTAACTCCTGTCAACCAACCAAGTTGCCATGTGTCCCAAGTGGCGGGGCATGTGGGAAAATTTTTTCCAAAAGTTAAGGTCCCGATCCAATTTCAGGAAGCTGCCACAGGCATAAGTGGAAGCACGGGGAATTTTTGAAATTTTTTGACACGTGACGTCCAGGTGGTAAAAATTGGGAAAAAATTTCCCGCCGATCCGTTTTTGCCTGTTTTGTGCCCTAAATCTTCAAATCGCCATATCTTTTGATCCAGAGCTCAGATTTTCACATTCTTTATATCATTGGAAAGCTGTATATAATTCTCTACATGATTCTGAGGTCAATTTTGAATTTTGGTTCTATTTTAGAGAGAGAAAATTCAAGAAACAGCTCTGGCACACGTGTCCATGGCCAGAAATGACATTTCAACAACCAAATTTAATGCAGAATGGGTCGCATTCTTCTCCAATTGGTCAAAAATGATAGGGTATGGGTTTGTAAGGTTCTCCATGCTGATTTAATGCATTTTCAATCAATGAGGAATGGGTTCCCATGTTTTTTACATTTTCTCTCTCCTGGGCTCGACCCATGCAATGTAAAAGCCAAATTTGGCTCATTTTCTTCAGGGGAACACCTTTTGGCATAGCAAACTTCTTCTTTCACCTCAAGCAAGTGATTGTTGCAAGAATCAGACCTCTTCAAAGATTGTAACAGGTTTTCTACCTCTTTGATGGTTGTAATGCAAGTGATTTTGACATGGAAATGATAGTGCAAGCTTTGTGAATGGGTTTCAGTCCTTTGTTTGTATTGTTTGCTTCATTTCAAGACCTAAATTACATCTTATCAGCCTGTGTATGTTTTTATGTTGCAAACTTTGAATTTGTGTCTATTTGCATGACGAAAAAGTCACCACTCCTTTTGGTGCATCACCATCTTTAGTTAGTTTCAATTTTTGCACTTCTATCCCTGTCTCCTTGTAATTTAGAGTAGGATTAGGATCTGAACCTCTGTAGTTGTGTAAGTATTAGATCTAATCAGAGGATTTTGAGGAACCAGCCTCTAATCTAGAGATTCCTCTCTCATTTCTGTAAGTCCCACACTTGGAGAGAGGTTTCAATGTTGTGCAATCACACTGGATGCTAGAAACATCAACTTAGAAACCTGATCAACGCATCCAGGGGTGCTGTGATTTTGCAACTAACAGTTTTGGCACGCCCGGTGGGACCTTAGAGGTCTCATTTTTATTGCACAGCAAAGTTGATGTGCATCTGCTGCAATTTTCTTGCTTGAAAAGAGCTATAATTTTCATATTTGGCGACTCCAAGGGGAAGAATCAACTGGTTTCAGCAGTGCAGGCCTGAAAACTCATGAGAAGAATCACCACAAGGTCAAGAGTTGGAGAAGAAGAAGTGATGTTTGAATACCTACAATTATCTCCAAGAAGAAGGAAAAGAGGAAGAAGGATTCAAAGGTCTCCATCTCCACCAAACAGAACTCTCTCAACTCCTCCACCTGGTAGGCCTTTCATTCAGTCAACAAGGGTTTTAAGACCAATTAGAATGGCACAAAACAACCCCTATGTCAACTTCACAGGCAGCAGCCCACTTGCCCTCAATGCACAACATCCAATTCCTATTGCAGCCTTGAAGGAACATTCCCTACTTCACTGGAGAAAATCAGACTACTCCAGGTGATCATGTTAAAGATATTTCTAACCTTTGTGCAATCCATGAAATCAATGAGATGCAAGTGGCTGTCAAGTTGCTGGCATCTTCATTCAAGGGTAAAGCATTGCAATGGTTTAGGAGCCTTGGAGCTGGTTCTATCACAAATTGGAATCAGCTATGTATAGCACTTCATGAGCAATTTGGAGAAAAGGGAGACAACTTGTCTCTTTTGGAGCAGCTGACAACCATCAGGAGAGCTCCCAATGAGTAGCTGATCGATTTCAACTTTAGATTTCAAAAGACTTGGGAGAGAATTCCAGTGGCAGTCAGGCCAACAGTAGAAGGTGCTTTTCTCTACTATCTCAAAGCTCTAAATTCTGATATTTCTATGTTGATTCAGTCGATGGGAGGCATAACTATCCCTATGGCTTATAGCATTGTCCATTAGGGCTGAAAATTGTTTGATCCAAGCTGGAAAACTTGCCCCTAGACCTCCCATGCCATTGTTTCCAAGTTTAGAGAGCCCAAACACCAATCAAGCACCTAGTTTGGCTCCTTCTCCCACTCCTAGAAATCAGAGTTCAAATGAAGCTTCCACTTCATCTCCAAGTGCCCCAAATGAGCTTTAAGAAGTCATGAAGCAATTGCAAAACCTAGGCAATGAGTTGGTTACTCTCAAGAGGCAACAATCCCAAGGTTTTAGACCTTCTTATCAACCCCAAGCTCAGCGTAACAGGCAGCCATACCAACCACAAAGGCAACCTAATCTAGTTACAAATATGAATCAAACAAGGCATCCTGCCAATAGACCATTTCAGCCCTATATCCAAATGCCATATCTGCCTCTAAGGCATTGGTGCCAACACAAAACAACATTGCCTAGGGGTATGATTGGTGTTTTCCATGCAATGAGCCTCATAACCAATCCATGTGCTTTAATGGTTTTTTGAATCAAGCATTAATGGTGAAAACTACTGGTGTGGAGGGTGAGGGCAGTCAAGGAAATAGCCAACAACAAGAAACATCCCAAGAGCAATCAACCCCAAATGACACCACATTGGTAAATTGGCAAGCAGAGGATTTTTGTGGCATGAACCAGGTAGTGTCTCAAGGTGTAGTAGCCAACACAAGGTCAAAAAGGAGGAATTTGGGTGAAGAACAGCCATTAGCCCCAACCAATCCACAACCTCCCATGGCCCCACAAATGGTTGGCAAGCAAAATCCAATTTCAAGTGCAAAAGGACAGCCGAGAATAGCTCCTAGACCAACTCAAATACCAGTTATTGCTGCCCATGTGCAAGGAGTGAATGTACAAGCAAAGGGACAGTAGAGGGATACTTCATCTCCATTCAGTATCATTAATTAGAAGAAGAAGAAGACAAACGTCAATATATCAATGTGGGAATCCCTATCCATCCCAAGCCAAAGAGATCTGCTGCAAACTGCCATGAAGGACTAGACAACTTCAAATCAACAAGTTCAGATGCAAGACAAAGTGCTTACAAATGCTGCCCAGCCTGAGGGAAATCATGGAGGACAGCAAGGTAAAATGTTGAAACCCCCTCCTTTCTATGTTTCATTGATCATTAGAAATCAGCTAGTGCACAAGTGCATGATAGACTCTGGGTCAAGTAGCTCAGTAATGCCTAAACAAATAGCTGATAAGCTAGGGCTCTAGTATGAAACCATATCCAAAGGGGTAGTGCAGCTGGATGGGATAGCAGTAACAACAATTGGGGTGATTAGAAACTTGAGTCTTACCTTGCATGTATGTCCAAATGTTGTTGTTCTACAAGATGTATCAGTCATAGACCTTCCACCACTCTTTGCCCTATGCTTGTCAAGGGATTTCATAGCCAAGATTAGGGGATATTTGTCTGCTGATTGGTCACACATGCTGTTCAGAATGAGGTATGGAACTAAGGCTACAATCAGGTTAGAACCTATTGCAAACTTCCATATTGAGCCTTACACTCCAAGTCAGATTAATGCCAATTGCTCGGCATTTGATCAAGAAGATCACCCAAGCACTGATGAAGCTAACACTAAGGTTGGAAGCATCCCATATCTAACTCTTGATGAATGGGAAAACAAGATACATGCATTTGATCCTTATCAAGAAGTGGAAGAATCTGAGCTAGGGGTCTATTGCATACACGAAAAAAATCAGCCTATTCCTAGCATCACCAAGCCAAACCACAAAGATGACAATGAGGTATGGAAGTTGTTTTTTGATGGATCAAGGAGTAGACAAGGTGCATGAGGTGGAGCTATGCTTGTTTCACCTCAAGGAGTAAAGTACTATTCAGCTTTTAGATTTCAGTTTGCATGCTCCAATAACACTGCTGAATATGAAGCCTTGGTGCAAGGGATTCATTGGGCAATCAAGAGAGGAATAAAGAACTTGCAAGTCTTTGGGGACAGTGAATTGATTGTAAATCAGGTCAAGGGACAATATGTTGTGAAGAATGATCTTCTCAGGTGCTACAAGAATAGGGTTTGGGACCTCATGGAAGATTTTGAGGGTTTTGGCATCAAATCCATTCCTAGGAAAGAGAATCAAGCTGCTGACAGGCTTGCAGCAGTAGGGGCAGCCTTTGACATTGTGGAAAGCATTCAACAAGACAAGGTATAGCCAAACATCCACATGATTATGAGGCCTTCAGTGCCAGATAACAATGTCAGTTGGCAAGTGTTTGAAAATGACTAGCAAATCATCCATTTCTTACAAGAAGAAGCTGATTTTTCAGCCAGGAATCAAGAAAAATTGGAACAACAGTATGGTGACCAGGTAGTACAGCTGAGAACTAACAAGCTTCCCAAAGGACTTATCACTTTGGAGTCCATTTTTAATCCTAATGATCAGTTTAGAAAGGAGAAAGCAAACATTCATGTCAAGAGAGAGGATTCAGTATCCATCTTGGTAGAAGAGAACAAACCATTGCAAATTGGAAGGATGACAACTGAACAAGAAAGGTATGAGTTCACACAGCTGTGTCAAGAGTTCCCTGATGTGTTTTCTTGGAGCTATGAAGACTTGAAAGGTTTCAATCCCAACTTAGCTCAGCATACCATCGAATTGGATCCAAATACTAAGTCTGTCAGGTAGAAAAAAAGACCAGTCAATCCACACATAGAGCCTGTCATGAGGAAAGAATTGGACAAGTTGATTGAGTCAAGGATCATATTCCCAATCAAGCATTCTAGTTGGGTTTCCAACTTAGTTCCAGTTAGAAAGAAGAGTGGAGAGATTAGACTGTGTGTTGACTTCAGAGACTTGAATAGAGCCTCCCTCAAGGATCATTGCCCACTCCCTTCCATGGAGAAAATCTTGCAAGTTGTGGCTGGCTCCGAGAGGTTTTCACTACTTGATGGCTACTCAGGTACAATCAAATTATGGTGAAGGAAGAGGACCAGTTTAAGACAGCCTTCACAACCAAATGGGGAACTTTTGCATACAGGAAAATGCCATTTGGGCTATCCAACACTAGTGCTACCTTTCAAAGGGAAATGGACATGGCATTCAAAGGTTTGATTAACAATGTGGTGCTGATTTACCTTGATGATATCATGGTTTTTTCCAAAAACGCAGCAGACCACCTCTCTCATTTGAGGCAAGTCTTCATGAGGTGCAGGAGATTTGGAGTGTCTTTGAATCCTAAGAAGTGCATCTTTCTTGCACATGAAGGAAAGCTCCTTGGCCATATTTTCTCCAAGGAAGGATTAGCAATTGATCCAGAGAGGGTTGAAGCCATAAGAGCACTACCATTGCTAAGCCACAAGAAATCCCTTTAGAGTTTCTTGGGAAGGATAAACTTTGTTTGGAGGTTTGTCTCAGATTTCGCAGCCCTTGTCAAGCCCATCACCAAAATGTTAAAGAAGAGCATGGATTTCAAGTGGACAGCAGAAGGTAAGGAGAGTTTTGAAGCAATCAAAGAAGCTATCTCTCAAGCACCAACTCTCATCAACCCGGACTTCTCCAAGGATTTCATCCTCTATGCATTTGGAGGTAATGACACTATTTCTGCCATTTTGGTACAACAGAATAAGGATAATGATGAGCAGCCAATTGCCTTCTTCAGCTGGAGCCTAGATGACTATGAGGTGAGGTACTCTTTTATTGAGAAGCATGTACTTGCAGTAATCAGAAGCTTGAAGAAATTCAAGCATTTAGTCTCAAACAACAAGGTCCAGTTGCTGGTCTCACATGCTGGGGTTAAGGACTTCCTCCTCAACAAGGATTTGAATGAGAAAATGGTAGTTTGGATCACCTGTGTCATGGAGTACGACATTGAGATCAAGATCTCCAAGCTGGTAAGAGGGAAAGGATTGTGTGAGCAGCTGGTTTTGGGGAAGCAAAAAGAAGTATGCAACAAAGAAGAGGCTGTTTTGATAGTCCAGGACAGCCATGAGCCAAGTGGCAATCAAGAAGAAGACAATGTTGTCCCCACTCCTTGCTGGACCCAAGGCATTATACACTTCCTAGGCACAGGCCTATGCCCTCTGGAGATGAACAAGACCCAAAGGAGACACTTCAAATTGCAGGTTGTCCCGTATGCCATTGTTGAAGGAGTTTTGTTCAAGAAAGATGTGAATGGAGTGCTGCTGAGGTACATTAGCACAAATCAGATTCAAAGGGTGTTGGAAGAGTTCCATGGTGGACCAGCTGGTGGCCATTTTTCACCAAGAGTGACAGCTCTAAAAATCATGAAGGCTAGTTATTATTGGCCCAAAATCTTCAGTGATTGCTATACATGGATCAAGAGGTGTAAGAATTGTGCATTCTTCATAGGAAAAGAGAGACTTGCTGCCCTTCCATTACATCCAATCTCAGTTGACCAGCCATTCATGCAATGGGGTTTGGACTTCATTGGAGTCATTAATCCCAATTCAAACCAAGGGAAAAAATGGATTTTGATAGCCATGGACTACTTCACCAGATGGACAGAAGCAGTAGCACTCAAAGAGGCAAATGAGTCTAGCATCTTAGACCTTTATGAGGGGATAACAACCAGATTTGGTGTACCCACTACAATAATCTTAGATAATGCATTGGCATTCATTGGATCCAAGGTGACTGAGTGGGCTGTCAAGAATGGGATCTACCTAAGAACTTCATCAAACTATTACCCTTAAGGTAATGGCCAGGCCGAGTCTACAAACAAGAACTTGTTGAGGATCATTAGGAAGAATCTCGATGAGAATCAGAGGTCTTGGCATACCAAACTAAAATCAGCCTTATGGGCTGATAGGATAACTTCCAAAAGATCCACAGGTAACTCTCCATTCAAACTTGTCTATGGAAGAGAAGCAATCTTGCCCATGTCACTTGAGTTGCCAACATTAGAACTCATGAAGCAACTAGAGTTGCTAGAGTTTGAGCCCATGGAGGTGAGGTATGCAGAGTTGATGGAGCTGCAAGAGATCAGAAATCAGGCATCCCAAGTAATGGAAAAGGATCAAGCTTTGATGAAAAAAACCTTTGATAGGAAGGCCAAGGATAGATCTTTTCAGGTTGGAGATCTAGTGTTGAAATGAGATGTGGATAGAGCAAAACTGGGAAGGCATTCAAAATTTGATGCCATTTGGAGTGGCCCATACATGGTCACGAAGTGCAAGGACAGCAATGCTTTCCAATTGGCCCCATTGGATGGTGAAGAACTACATATTCCAGTAAATGGGATCTATCTCAAGTGTTGCTTCTAGAGGGAAATTTATCACCTTGTAAATATTATATTATATTTTCATTCCTCCAAGTGCTTGTGCACATTGTTTTGATATAGGTTAGTTTTGTTTTCCCTAAGTGCTTTGGCACAGCTTGCTGTCCATGGAGATGTTTTGCAATCCTTGCTTCCATCAGGTGATATTCCATCTTCCTCCTTGCACATTATGAGTCAGTTAGGGGTTCTAAACAGAATATCTCATGACTCCATGCTCAATGGATGCTTTAGGCAACTGGTAACTTCATCTAGCAGGTAGATGACCCCACTGAATCACCAAATTGTTATCCAAAATTCACCCCCCAGGGTAATTTTGATAACATGCATTAAATTCTTCAGTCCCAAGCAAGATAGATTGATTTAAGGAAAAAAATCATGTTTCTGGGGTACCCTCGGCTTTTTGCTAACTCTCCTATCCAAGAAGAAAAGAGAAAGTTCTAAAAAAGGGTGAAAAAGTTGCAAAAAACAAGCTTGGGGCAGGAAAAATCATGAAAATTGGCTAAGTCCTAGTCCAGGTGGCCCTTGGGACAGTTGGGATGTCAGGGCATGAACCGGCTGAAAAGCCTCTAGGTGGTCCAAACAGTTTGGGACATCCGAGCCGTGGGGACATGTAGGACATGAAAAGGTGAACCGGCTGAAGGTGAAAAAATTGACTAACTATTGTACAGATAAGGCTGGGACATTTGGTCCGTGAGGACGCGAAGGACGTGAAAAGGTAAAGTGGCTGAGAGCAAAGGCAGCCGATTTCGGGCGGTTCGGAAGAATTTGTCCCAGACAATCTGGGACAGTTGGAACAAAGGGACGTGAGGGACGCGAAAAGCCGAAGGAGCCGAGAGCCAATGGAAATGAGCCACGTGTCATCAGCCGAAAGAGGGACAGGGAAGCCCGAATCAGGTGGATCAGAGAAATTTGTCCCAAACAGTTTGGGACATCTGGGCCAGAAGTTCGTGGCGGATGCGGGGAGCTGAAAGAGCCATCGACGAATCAGAACGTGCCACGTGTCTTCGTGGATCGGAGTGGCGGAGGAAGGGGTGAGTTTTTTTACTTAATGTTTTGCTGAGTTTCCAAAGGTGAAGTTTGGAGCATTGGCTCGAGCCAATAAAAAGAGGATGCGTGTCCTAAGGAGAAGGGGAGTGCAGAGCTCGGGGAGGACCTGGAGAATTTGGCAAAAATTTTGGCCAAAAATTAAAAGGTAAAATATGCCCCTGCACTCCTGTCAACCAACCAAAGTGTGCCACGTGTCCCAAGTGGCGGGGCACGGGGGAAAAAATAGAAAATTTTCCAAAAGTTAAAAAAGATCAAAACTTTCAAGGAAAACCCATAGGTAAGGGAAGGAGAGAGAATTACTCATCCAATCAGTGCTCGACACATGTCGTCCAGGTGGCGGAGCGTGGGAAAAAAATTCGAAACCCATTTTTTACCTGTTTTGTGCCCTAAATCTTCAGATCGCCATATCTTTCGATCCAGAGCTTAGATTTGCACGTTCTTTATATAATTGGAAAGCTTATAAAATTATCTATATGATTCTAGGGTCAATCTTGAATTTTGGTTCATTGTAGAGAGAGACACTTAAGAAACAGCTCTGATGCATGTCCATGGCCAGAAATGACATTTCAACGACCAAATTTAATGCAGAATGGGTCGCATTCTCCTCTAATTCAGTCAAAAATGACAGGGTATCGGTTTGTAAGGTCCTCCATGCTGATTTAATGCATTTGTAGTCAATGAGGAATGGGTTCCCACGTTTTGTACATTTTCTCTCTCCTGGGCTTGACCCATTGCAATGTAAAAAGCCAGATTTGGCACATTTTCTAAGGGGAAAAAACACCTTTTGGCATAGCAGACTTCTTCTTTCACCTCCAGCAAGTGATTGTTGCAAGAATCAGACCTCTTCAAAGATTGTAATAGGTTGTCTACCTCTCTGAGGTTGTAATGCAGTGGTTTTGACATTGGAAATGATAATGCAAGCTTTGTGAATGGGTTTCAGTCCTTTGTTTGTATCATTTGCTTCATTTCAGATCCTAAATTATATCTTATCAGCCTGTGTATGTTTTATGTTGCAATCTTTGGTTTGTGTCTATTTGCATGACAAATATTCACCACTCCTTTTGGTGCATCACCATCTTTAGTTAGTTTCAATTTTTGCACTTCTATCCCTGTCTCCTTGCAATTTAGAGTAGGATTAGGATCTGAACCTCTGTAGTTGTGCAAGCATTAGATCTATTTAGAGGAGTTTGAGGAACCATCCTCTAATCTAGAGATTCCTTTCTCATTTCTGCAAGTCCCACACTTGGAGAAAGGTTTCAATGTTGTGCAATCACACTGGATGCTAGAGTGATCAACCTAGAAATTTGATCAATGTCCAGGGGTGCTGTGATTTTGCACTAATAGTTACATGAACAGAATTATGCTCCACATGACCTAGAGCTCACTGCCATTGTACATGCACTTCAAATGTGGAGGCATTACCTTTTAGGCAAACCTTTTGAGTTAAAAACTGACCATCTGGGGTTGAATTATATTTTTAGTCAGCCAAATTTGAATGCAAGACAACGAAGATGGTTAGAATTTCTATCTCAGTATGATTTTGATATAAGCTACATCAAAGGCAAGGAAAATAGAGTGGTAGATACTATGACTTGAAGGAAGCACATCTCTACTCTTATAATGTTAAGAACTCAGTTTAAGGATGAGGTGAAAGATGCCTTGGAATTAGATCCTTATTTCCAACAAGTTAAAACAGTAGTTGCTGCAGATCCAAAGGATGTGAGGTATAAAGGATTTTGCTTTGATAGCGAAGGAATTCTGAGGTTCAAAAATAGGGTCTATATACCATTGGAAAATGATTTAAGAAGGAAATTGTTAACAAAATTTCATAATTCACCTTTTTCTGGACACCCTGGCATTACGAAAATGCTTTCTAATCTTACGAAGCAATACTTCTGGGAGGGAATGAAAAAGGATGTGGTGGAATTTGTAACACACTGCTTGGAATGTTAGCATGTTAAGGTGGAACATATGCATCCCACTGGATTATTGTATCCCCACAACATTCCACAGTACAAATGGCAAGTGATAATGATGGATTTCATTCAAGGATTGACTATGTCAAGGAATAAGCATGATAACATCCTGGTTGTCATCGAAAAATTAACCAAAGTGGCACACTTCATTGCTGGTAATTTGAAAGATGATGCACCAGTGTTAGCAAGAAGATTTGTACATGAAATTTTCAGATTGCATGGAATACCCGAATTGATCATATCGGACAGAGATCTGAGGATGACATCAAGGTTTTGGCAAACACTTAATGCAGCCTTGGGAACTAAATTAAACTTCAGCTCTGCATATCATCTGGAGAGGGATGGATAGACCGAGAGAGTCAATCAAGTTTTAGAGGACATGTTAAGAATGTATTACATGGACCAGTAGTATAAATGGGAGGAATACCTTCCATTGGTTGAATTTTCCTACAATAATACATACCACGCCTCTTTAAAAATGGTGCCCTTTGAAGCATTATATCAAAGAAAATGCAGAACCCCTGTTAGCTGGGACAACGTAGAGGATAGAGAGGTAATTGGGCCAGAAATCCTCATGGAAATGGAACAACAAATCAAAATCATTCGGGAACATCTAAAGGAGGCTACCAATAGGCAAAAGAGTTATGCAGACTTAAAGTGGGTTGATAGGAATTATAAACTTGGTGAGAAGGTCTTTCTTTGGGTTAAGCCAAAAAGAGCTCAATAACTTTTGGCAAGGCTACCAAGTTATCGCCACGTTACGTGGGACCTTTTGGAATTGTTGAAATAATCAACCCTGTAGCTTATCATCTAGCATTACCTCCTGCTTTATCACAAATACATGATGTTTTTCATATTTCTTTTCTTAAGAAATATGTAACAAATTTATCACATGTGCTGAATTGGAATTCCTTGCAGGTCCAAGACCCAGGAATAATCATGATTAAGCCCATTCAAGTGCTGGGAACTTGCCAGTTGTGCTTAAGAAATCACGAAGTGAATCAATGTAAGGTCCAGTGGGACCAGTTTAGCGAAGAAAGTGCAACTTGGGAAAATCTTTAAGAAATGAGATCTGCTTTTCCATACTTGTTTGATCAAAATTGAAATTCGAAAAACTGATAATTCTACCAAATTTAGACAATTATTGGTCTATTTTACAGTTATCTTAAAACACTATTTTAAATATTGAATCTATTTTTGGTATGAAATTATGAATGGAAGGACAATAACTGAATTTTGTCCTAGAAACTCCTTGAATTGGTTAATTTGATCATCGAGACGATGATTCTTTAAGAAGGGAGGAATGTAACACCTTGATTTTTGTAAGTTATCATGGTAATTACCTATCATGATGTTGTAACTGCAGAAATGAAGATAAATATGTTAAGACACATCTTTTGATCTTAGAGGAATGTGTTGCTGATCTGGACCCTTGTTTGCTGTAACTTGATGCTTGGGATAGAAGTTATTGTTGCTTGTGTGATTGCTAATGAGACTTGATATGGAAACTAGTTAATTAAATATTAGGGGATTAAACCCTAACCTACCCCTAAGTTTTATCTTATACCCTAACTACTATCCTATATGGATTTTAGATTTCATAAGGGAGAAAATAGGTATAAATTCCATTAACCTATGAACTAGGCGAATGACCTAGATATGGACTATTAAAATCCTAAACTAATCCTAACCTAAGGAAGGGGACGCATAGACCCATGTGGATGGAAAGGATAAGGGGGGAAGGTAGGAAACTTAATGTGATAGTAAATGAAGTCCTTACATGTATAGCGCCAAGTTTGGTGGGAACAAAGAAAAGTTGGAGCCATCAAACTAGCTTAGAAACTAAATGGAATTTATATGCAAATTTGAAATTTGGAAATTCACCAACCCGAGTTGGTGGTGGCGTGAGGAATGAGGAAAGGTAGTGCATTCAATGCATTAATTATCTTGGTCTTAGCGACTAGCTTACCTTGGAAAGAGGATAGAGGAAAAAGGAAAATTGTTTGTTGGTGTGTGCATTTGGATTTTAGTTGCTCTGCATTTTGTTTCTCCATGGTTCTATCGAACCAGCTGTGTTTTGATTATTATCTCTATTCTTTGGAAAAACAAAGGCTATTGTTGAGCCTGTGGAAGTTAGTGACTGGTTAGAAAGCCTGGCCGAGGACGTCGTGGAGAGAAATAACTCCATTGGGCTCGGTTTTCTTCGAGCCACAAGAAAAATTAACAGGCATGTTAAGCCCTTCTCCTTAAACCACTTGCTTTTGCTTAATAATCTCATTAAAACAACCCTACTCTTATGATGGGGAGTTTGGTTATTTGATTTGGCTGTTACGTTGAGATGATTTCGAGTTGAGTCATTTTCTTTTGCTGTACGTGGCTTGAGAATTCTTGGCATAATGATGAAGTTGAATACACTGTCCTTGCTATGTGGTTCGTTTTAGCAGTGTTGGGTATTTGCTTTATTACCATTTGGGGTTGTGCTAATAAATACATTAGCTAAATGAATATCACTTCTGAGTTCTGAGCATTCTTGTGAAAATGAAAATATGAGATGATTTGTATGTCTGGTTGAACTGTCCTTAAAATAATGAACACAACTTGGATATTCTTGGGTGTTTGAAGAAAATGATTGTTTTTCTTATTGAAATCATTAATGAATTATGTTTTCTCTTTGCTGCTTCGAAATCTGAAGGTAAGGGGAAAGAGGATTTTATTGTGGATTTTGGATGCGGTTTGATCTTCTAGTTTGAATTGTCATCATGAAAACGAACATGGCTTAGTGTTTCTGTGCAAATGAATGAAACAAATGAGATTTGGCTTGCTGTTAAGATTGTTTTGACTGTACCTTGCTTGTGCATCTATTACCCTATGCGGGTTTGCATTGATAAAGGCATTATTATTCGAATATATATATTTTTAAGGATTGTGGACCTTTCATCGTTTTCATTAAGAATAGAATATGAATGGAATTATTCTTTGTCGTTGGAAAGTGAAAAATCTCATTATTAGGATGAAAGTGTGACTGGTTGTAGTCGTTGTACACTCTTGCATGTTATAAAGACGTGAATTTTTGTAGAGTGAAATGTTTAGAAGGAAATGATTGTGTTATACGTCCTTTTGGTACTAATGTTTATAGACCAGTTGCAATGAACTCTAGCCAACTTTTTGGAAAGGTAATAGTAGTTTTCAATTACTGAATATACTACTCTGAATGAATTATACTATTGGAGTATGTCTGCTCTAAATAAGAGGTATTTGGATAGACAATAAGAAGAGGTGATATGATCTTGCTCCCTTATATTCGATTATTGATTTTCATTTATTTCTCTTTGGACTATTATCATTTATTAATATCACGTTTGGATTAAAAACTTATAGTACAGCTATGAGGAAAAGAAAGAGAGTGTGAATGGATAATTTGAATTAATGATCATTTTTCTCTCATACAGTTGGAAATCTATAATTGTTATGGAATGAATTTCGTACTGCTTGGGTTAAGCATTTGTATTTAATTGTTGTTTGCTTGTTCTCTTCAGCGGTTGATTGCTTGAAATCAGATGAGTTGTATGAAGGAAGGGACAATAATTCGGTTTAGATTTTAGTTAAGATCTATCTTTCGAATTCACAACTATTGTAAGAGAATGGAATTGATAGCATTTATGTTAGAACAGTAGTTGCATAGTTGTGTTTTTAGTTCTTACAGATGTTTGTAATCTGGAACTGTTGAAGGAAATTACTTCTTGTAATAATTATTTGGGAAAGAGGGTAGTAATCCTTTGTCTGATTAGGAGGGTTATTGGATGATTGAGTTGATATGCTATTCATCCTTTTTGGTATTAAATTCTTGAATGATGTTCATATTAACATTTCATAAAAGCATGGTTATTTTATTGATGTTATTTTATTAACGTATTCCATTGGTGTGTATCACATCTAGGAATATGATCATGCAAAGCATGTGAAAATATTTGGCCAAAGTATCGCAAGTGCTGGTTGCGTTGTCCTAATCACCTAGTTTAAGATGCAGGATGTCAGATAAATATCAATAACAGATATTCAGATAGGCTTCTTAAATGGATCACTTCGATAACCGGAAATGGTAAAAGAACCCTATATATTCATTATATTGTGCATGAATTAACATGAAGGATTGGTATGTTGCCGAGTCATGAAATGAAAGATCACTGAAATTCCAAGCCTTAAAGTGGGAGGCCGGTAGTTCTTCGAGTCATGTATAGCAGCATATGGTATCTGTTATATGATTGAATGGCACTGAATGTGTGTTCCATATTGCAAATATGTGAACAGAGAACATTAGTTTTAAAAGGAAATTGTGTGATCCAAACTGCATTAATTGGACAGAGAACAATTATTAAAACTTGAATGTGTGTTTGAATTATATAATTCATAACAGGGAACGTTTTATATATATATATAATTTCCCTTGTTCTAGTATCATAAAATAGGGATGTTACAACAAAAGCAACATCCATTGCTCTTTGAAAAGTGGCACCAACATTCATCAAACCAAATGGCATCCAAATAAAAACATATGTTCCCCAAGGAGTGGTAAAGGTGGTTTCAAATCTCTCTGACTCCTTGACAATAACCTTATTGTAGCCAGAGAAACTATCCAAGGTGGATAGTAATTCAGATCCAGTTACTAACTGCAGCATGTTCTCCATGTTTAGCAAAGGATAATTTTCTTTTAATGAAGTTCTATTCAAGTTTCTGAAGTCTACACAAAGTTTGATATCTCCATTATTCTTTCTGACTGGCACAAGGTTTGCAACCCAAGATGAATACCTTGTGGGCAGAATGATCCCTCCCTCCTTTTGTTTCTTCAATTCACCTTGCATTTTCAAGGAGAGGAGTGGATTGATTGGAATTTTATTTTGTCTAAATGGTTTGGCATTTGTCTCAAGAGGGATCTCATGCTGAAAGAATTCTTCTCTATATGCTTTCAGCTCTGAATATGACCAAGCAAGGCAGTCTTGATATTGTCTTAGTAATTGAAGATAGGACTGTTTTTATTCCTTGTTTAATTTTCTTCCCAACCAAACTTTTCTTGGTTTATCCTTTGTTCCCAAGTCATGCTCTTCCATGTCCCTTGAGGCAAACATGTTTCTACTGATGATGCAATCAACATTGTTAAAATTAGACTCAAGTGCAACAAGGCCTCTAGGAATGGTGTTAGTTTTCAATTGGATAATATATTTTCCAAATAAAGTCTCTCTTCCTTCAGTCACACACACCATTTGTTCCCAATGAATATGATGATCTACAAACTCACCTTGATTTTTCAAGAACCTTTGCACTTGAGCATAATCATCAAACACTTGCCAATGTTTGATATTATCAAGGATAACTGGTCTAGTTAACACTTCACATTATACTCACAATAAGGTGAAATGGTGAAACCTCCAAATATTGACCCCAACACTACCAATTTGTTAGCAAAAACATTCATACTTCTATCATGATGCACAGTATTGAAAGAATCAAACATTTCAGTTACATCCCAAACTGCATGTTTGTACTACTTCATCTGTTGATTTTTTGTAGCATACAATTTTCTTATTTGTTTGACAACTAACTATGAATCTCCCTTTGCAATGATGTCCTTGACACCATACTTCCATGCAATTCTTAGACCCAACAACAAGGCTTCATACTCAGCAATGTTGTTAGTACATTCAAAATTAATCTTGAAAGAAAAAACAAATTCTTCCAATCTAGGAGAAATCATAATTACACCAGCACCATTTCCAAATTTGGAGTAAGCTCCATCAAATAAAAAGGTCAAAGGAGAACATAACTGCTCAAGACACTTTGAATAATCAATTTTTTGTTCTTTTCCATCAGCAAAACTAATAAAATTATCAGCATCAACCTCAGCTAACAACACCTCATAGGAAGGATTATTTGGATCCTCAATTAGATGTAACATTTTCTTATCTCCTTAGATCTTGACAAGGCTGCCCTCAATGGGAATAGTAGAAAAAGATACATTCCATTTGGAAACTCCCTCCAACACTTTCAGCCCACTTTTTTGACAATAACATACCCCACTTGGCAGGGTAATCAACAATCACAACATCAAGTTTTAAATTTCCTCCCGGGATAATATACGAGCTACACTACCAAACCTTTCACACAACCAACTACCAACACCTCTCTTGAGTCCATGGTAGTACACTTTCCATAGGCCACTATTACTTTGATATTTAACTCATTCATGACTTATAGAGGCATGACATTACATGATGCACTAGAATGAAATATACAATTGTGAAGTAGCCTATCCTTTATAATCAAAGTTGTGAAGATATTGATCAGCATTGAATTGGGAATTAACCAAAGATGTCCCCAAATATACCCCAGATGTCTCTCAAAAATCCTCTATTGCTGGTGGTGTTCCAAGGTTTGCAATGATCTGAGGAGGATTTTTAACAACATTTACATTTCTTCCTGGAATATTCTTCTCTTCTTTTAACCCCAAGTACTCAAATGCTCTCTTCTTATGCTCAGGAATTCTAAACAACTCAATGATTGGAACACTCACTTTGATTTGGCTCAATACTTGGGCTATTTCATATGGAATATTCTTTGGAAAAGCAACATTGGAAGGGAGACAAGAATATTCATTTGATGGCAAAGGATTCTTGGTAGCTTGGGCATGAGGAGGGCTGCAATTTTTGCTTGGGGCAGTAGAGCTTTTGGCAAGTGTTTCTTTCCTAGGAGATTCTTTTGGAATGCTTGTGAGCAAGGGTGTTTTAGGTTTGGCTTGAGGCCTAACTCCCTTAACAACCTTGCTTCTAGTGTTATAATCTTTCTCTTGAGCTACAACAACATTCATCAACAATTGTCTATCTTCCTTCGAAGGGATACCACCATCATAATTCTTAATCATCAAAGCTCTTAAGTATTCAAAGTCATTGTTAGGAATTTCAAAAGCTTGCACTACATCAACTTCAAGAGCATGAGGGGGAAGAAATAATTTCACCTGTTTGATGGAATGATTCATTAGGTTTCTTCTTGATATTATCAAATTTAGATAAAAGAAATCTAGGATCAGTCTTGTCACCATATTGCAACCTAAATGTATTTTTCATTTCAGTCCATCAATCAATAGAATTATCAGATAGAGTCTTGTACCAATCCCTAGCATATTATTCTAGTGTATGAATAAACAAACTTAATATACACATCTTTAAACTCTATCTCAAAATATTCCATCATATTAACAAAGAGTTTGAGATGCTGATCACCAGTTATTATATTGTTCCCTTGAAATTTTGGCAATCTTTTTCTGACATCTTGTGGAACAACATTCGAGTAACCATCCATTCCTCTAAAATCTATGGGACCAAAGGTGTTAACAACAAATGTAGGTCTAGGATGAGCCATATTTTTTGGTGGAGGTGATCTTGGAGGTGAAACAAGCTGATGAGGGGTGCAAGGTCTTTGGAACTTAAGAATGATCAATTCACAAGATGGATTCTCTAAAGTGCTAACTTTTTGGAAAGTTTTATTTGGATTAAAATAAAGAGCTACATTTGGAGAAGAATTCGATATTTCTTTCTCAGAAATACCTCACACTAGCTGAGACAAACAAGTTTATGAGAGGATTTGTTGAATTAGAATCCCTTGGAAGAAGAGTTGATAATCTTCAATAATCAAAGTTGCTGATCTCTCTCACCAATAGATATATCGTTTCCTGATGTCTGACCTTTAACAACTTTCCAAACCTTTCTCCTCTTCCAACTCTAAGTTTACTTGAATCTGAAAACAATTTCTTAGCAGAGTCTTTAATGAAGAGAGATCTTCCTACTTCCAGTTTTGTAGAGATTAGTCAGCACAAAAAAAATGACAAAAAGGAAAGATACTGATATTTATTAATATCAAATCAGCATATTTGAATCGCCACTAAGGACTTTCACCCTAGTTGTGTAAATACACTAAAATAATTTGTCAAATATTTACCAGCACTGAAAATAATGCAAAACTTTAAAAATCAGACCTTCTTTCTTATCAATCAATCAAATGTATCAAAGTGTATGAATGAGGAAATGAAGGGCAGACAACTTGAAACTTTTTTAAAACTTGCAATTTGAAACAGGGATATTTTAACAATAGCAGCTAAAAACAATACACAAATGATCATTAAAACACTGTCAAAAACACCAAGAAATTGCAATAACTCCCCAACGGCGCCAGAAAGTGTTGGTACCCAAATTTGTTCTCCTTTTTAGTCTAAGAAGCATCAGAGATATGGCATGAAGCTTGAAGTCAGATAGATCATGATGTGTGTCATTTTGTAGCTAGGGAGGTGATCTAACTGGCACTCAGATTTTTGGAGAGATGGATAGCACTTTGAAAGGATTTGATCTGACCCTCACTATTTTAGGTTGTGCCTTTCAACCAAGGTAAGAGAACCTATATTGTAACCCCCAAATGGTGAAGGAGATGAAGATATCCCTCAATTTATGTAAATAGTATGAAAAGGCCTTGGGAAAATATGATCAACACTCCAAATCTGACTTTCACAAGTTGTCACTCCTAGATTATGGAGATATTTTCAATGCAAGGCAAGGGTTACTGAAGACATTATATGATCCTGATTTTCTTTGTGAATTTTTGTAAATGGATTGTATTCTTTTGTTGACACATAATGCAATGCAGGGGTAGTATGGGTAGGATTAGTTTGTTTGAATGAATTTTTTGGGGGGGTGTTGACAAGACAAACTGGGATATATCAGATCTTTGACAACCTCTACAATACTTGAAAAACTATCAGATAAAATGCTTCAAATAACCAAGTTATTCTTTCAACCAGAAGAGGCATAAATGGAAGTCTAGGTTGCACTCTTCACACAATATTTGAGAATTCACCACAAAATCTTGAAGTAAAGAACTCAATTAAACACAAAAATCCTTGATCAAACCACACCTAAGGTACCCCCAAAGGCTTACAAGCAATCTCTGTAGTCAAGGAAGGTAAAGTGATTTTAAATTTGTTTATCTCTTTATCAGATGAAGGCTCTTCTGAACATGAGATTGCAAATGCCACTAAACTATCAACAAGAAATGGAGATTCTATGTGATTTCTAAAGACTTTCAATGCAAGATTGCAACAAGAACAATGAAAACTATTTGCAGGCATTTAAAAATGATAATAGACATCATATTGCCTAGAAAAACATAGATTAACTCAAAATCTTGTTAGATTCATCAGCAGGGGAGAGTTTCATAAACAATCTCAGAGCTGTGTGATGGCTATACACTTGTAACCAACTCACATACATGAAGATCCAACACAGAAAAAATTATTCTGGTTCTTTGGTGGGTTTCTCAGAAAAATGAGCTTTCTCTCAGAATTTTCTCGTGATTTTTCAACTTTTCCCGCCTCTTTGCATGTCTCAAAAATGCATTATATATCTCTTGCCATCTTGGAGCCTTCTTTCCCAAGAAAATAATATGCCATGGGATCAAGTTCTGTTACAAAACATTCCTCATGATTCACTGAAAATGACATCAAAAGAAAAACATTCGCAGGTTGCCAGGTGTGCCCAAAAAGATTAATCATTACAAATATATCGGATCATTATCCATCTTAGAGGCATATTTTTCATCATTGAGGCATGCAAACACCTTTCCTCTCATCATTTTCACCTTTTCACCTTTTCAAATTACCTCTGCAACTTTTAATTTTGACATTCCACGTGTTTGCTCAGGCTGAGGGAAAAATTTATTACAAAAACACCAAAAATCAACAAATTAAGCCATGAAAGTGATGCAATGATCCTAGAAGGCCAAGACGACACAAAATCACTATAAATGTGATGAATTTTGATGCAAAAATCATGATTCCAAGCTTCTTGGAGCTCCCATGGTGGCCAAAACAAATGGATGCACAATGAATATCGATCTTACCATCTTTTTATTTGCTCTTGGAAGATGTGGATTTAGAAATAAGCTTCAATTGGATAGGCCCTCCACGTGTCAAAAATGATTGGGAATAAATTCGGGCTCATTTTTTGACTTTTCAACGTTTTGGAAAAAATGGAAAAAATTGAATTTTTTCCCCACCCCTCCACCTTTGAATTTTGGAGCTGACACATGGCACATGGTGGGTCCCATTGAAATCACATGCTTCAATTCTATGCATTTTGACCTTTTTGAAAATTGTAAAATTTTCACTTTTTTCCCCATGTGCCTGCACCTCTTGATTTCTCCCTTGCCATGTGTCTTTTTGATGATTCGCTAGTGGACCAGCGCTCCAAATTTTTATTTTGAAGTCTTTTTTGCAAAAGGGAAAAACTTCCCTCCTACCTCCGCCATCCTATTGACCAACCTTGTCCTTTGCTTTTCATCCATCTCTCATTTTGTGGGAACCTGTTGGCTTGTTCTTCATTTTACTCCCTTTAAGCCAAGCGAAAATTCTCCACTTTATCTCTGCGAGCCCGCGCCTCCAAAACTATCCCCGCCACGTGGCACTCTCCTATTCACTATGGGTCCAAGTCTCCCTTTCTTCCTTCAAACCTCCCTTACAAATTTTTGAGAGTTCACAAACTTCAACATTGACCCAAACCCCCCTTTGACCCTTAAAATGTTACACGTGTCTCACCTAGATTGGTCACAGGCGTTTGGGCCAAAAATTTACTTCAACACTTTCAACCAAAAACACAAAAAACCAAAAAATCTTCTGCCACCCGCATCTCCTCTAACCTTGATTTTTTCCACGTGTCCTCCTCTAATTGGAGTGGGGGAAAAACTAATTTTGAAACTTTATAGAATTAGAGCCATAATACTGTAAGTTCCCGCTCAGCCCGCTCCTTCATCTTTGGTCCTTTAGGACACGTGTCCACTCTAGATTGGTTGCCGGGTTTTGGGCCAATGTTTGACTTTAAAAAATTTTACAAAATAAAATCAAAATTTTCAAAGGAAATCCAACTCCCCACCATCATCCTCTAACCAGAACATACCACATAGGAAAATTTGGGAAAAAACAGGTCCCTGGGCCCGAAAATGCCACTTTGCCAAAAAATTTCAAAATGCCTACATGGTCTCGATTCACATGTTGAACACTCCCCCGCCAATCCTCGGGGATAGGATTTCTGTTTGTTCACCTGCCACTTACCATGAAATAAGTTTGGTCCTTTTAGACGCTCGATTATGCTTTTACAGGCATACAACGAACCCTGAGGATGATACTCATCAGTTAAACCCAACTTTTAGGCTTTTCAAAAAACCCAACTTACCTCTGCAACTTTTGATTTTCTGCTCATTTCACATTCAATTTGGACTCGGACTAAGGAAAAAAGAAACTTCAAAACCATCTCAGAATCAAAAAATTAAGCCATGAAAGTGATGCCAATGATTCTGGTAGGCCAAGACGACACAAAAATCACTAACAAATTTGATGACATTTTGATGCAAAAATCGTGATTCTAAGCTTCCTACTGAGCTCCCATGGTTTAGTCAAAACAAATGGATGCACAAATCAACCATCAATCTTATCCATCTTTTAAGTCTTGGCCCATCCATGTGGAAGATGCCACACTTAGAAATAATCTTGAGTTACTATTTTAAAGATGTTTTTTTTGATAAGGCCAGACAATGTGGCAAAAAATGATTTTCAACATCAATTCGGGCACCAGTTTTAACAACATTTACTGCGGAAACAACACTTTTGAAATTTTCAAAAAAAAATGGAAAAATTTGACCTCAATTTTTCCCCACCCCTCAGCGCCTTTGAATTTTGGAGCTGACACATAGGCACATGGTGGGTCCCATTGGGATCGTGCTTCAATTCTGTGCATTTTAACCGCCCATTTTTGGAATCTCTTTGAGAAAATTTTCTCTTTTTGCCCCACATCTTGGCCCGCACCTAGGGATCGAATTTCTCCCTCACCACCATGTCTTCTTGATGATTTGCTCAGCGGGCTAGCTCGTCAAATCTTGATTTTAGCTTTTTTGCAAAAGGGAAATCCATGCATCTTTTGCTCTCTACAAATCCGCCATCAGAATGATTTGAACAACCTAGAGAGTGTCCTCTGCTACTCAGCAAACTCAAACTTTCTGAAGCACCTACCTCGTTGGCATAGTGGTATATTCATTTTAACTCCAGCTAGATGAAGTAAATCAGTAAATAGAATACCCGCAACTTTACCAGCCATTGCGAAACCGAGCATCCAATAAGTATCGGCCTGTACATACCATCTTAGAATTTTTGGCATCTTTTCCAAGATCACTATGGGATCAAAGTCTTCCATAATCTTCCTACAAGAGAGCCATCCAGATATGGAGGTGGTTCTGAAAATTCACAGGTAGCTTCATGTTTGTCTGGAAGACCCCCCTCTGACTCTTAAAATGTTATTGGTAGTAGTTTCTTAGATTCGGGTTGAAAATGTTTTTGATTGAGGGTAATTCCAATTTAGCTACCCCACTTAAATGAAGAGCATGTAGACCATGCCGAGAAGGAACCAGAAGACAACCTTCAACAAGCCCAGCAGCTCATTGTCAGCACCATAAATTTTTCAACAAGATGTCCTGATCTTAACTTTTACGAGAAGAGAAGGATAAACTAATTATGCAACCGCTCGTGAGTTGGTGAAGTAGACCAAAAACATACCACACTGGGAATGTAATCCCGTCTTCAGCACATTCCTAAGGGTGGAAAAACATTTCATTGGTCCTTTTAGTGAATATGCTGTCAAAAAAAGGTTGCTCCACTTCATGGGTTTAATGAAGACTCCAATCCACGCCTTTAAGCCAAACACATCCTCCTGATAGAAAATGCAAGTCTCCAATTACATGTTGCTTTGTCAAATCCAACTCTTCTAGATCGCATGCATCACTCTGATACCAATGTAGGTAGAGATGAAGGCAGAGATAAAGAAATATTTTCATTTAATGTGTGTTTATCAAACAAGAGTGCAAATCCTTATAAAGGCTGCGGGAGGAGAGACGAAGAGAGGACAATTATAATTGTCTATTAACTGTCCATTAACAACAAATGACAAGTTAGAACTAATGCCCCGCCAATCCCCTCGGCCAATGAAAAGCCTGCCACGTTACCAATACCTGTTTGAGGGTGAATTTGATGGGTAAATGACGCCCGTCTAACCATCAAAAACGTAACAAATTTTCCAGGGGATGCCCTAGAATCTCAATTTTTTCACCAAGGATGGCAGATTTTTTTAATTCTAGAACTCAGACTGAAGCATGATTTTACAGAGCATTTCTCAACCTTGGGATTGGATTTTCAAATACAAACAAGTATGAATTGGTCAAATTTGAAATTTTCCATGATTTGGCAAAGGGGAAAAATGACATAGCCCGTGAAATTGGAAAAACTAGGGCACAGAAAAAGGACAAACTTGGAGTATTCTTTCAAATTAGGGCAAAACAACATGTTTGTGATAATTTTTAAAGCATTTCAACTGGAGGGGAATGATTTCAAACCATCAATTCAAAGGGTAAAACATTTTTGAGCAAATACTAATTTAGAAAATTAGGGCAACATGGTGCAAGCTCAAAAATGGCACCAATACTCCTAACACACCTAGAAATAAGCAGAATACTCCATCCATGATGGGGAGTGCAAAAGGAAGAAAAAAAATGGAGAATCATAACTCACACCTTAAAACACAAGTCAAGAACAGAGCTAAGAAAAACACGTAAACCTAAAAGTGAATTTATGTTTGTTTTAGATTATGCTATTTAGACTAACTTGTGAATTTAGAACATATTTTTTGGTTAGGAACGTGTCCTACAAAGAAGGAAATCTAAAAGGTGAGGTTTTAGGTTATGTTATGGTAGAGGTGGTCCTTTCTCTGAGGTGATGAATGGACAGAGATAACCAGCTGGGTGTCCACTGTCAATCCTCTGAATGTGTGATTATTGAAAACTTCTTTCAAGTGGGATGTTGTTTAAGAAGATGTGTAAATTCAAATTTGTGTGGTTTGGAAATGAGAGAGAAGAGAGAAATGTGCTTTCTATGATTCAATTGTGTCAACCATCAACTGAGAATGACTTCCAGCATATAGGTTGCCCTCATTTTTTAAATGTGAGCTAAGAAGTAGCATACAAGGATGAAATGCAACAAATTTTAAACCCAATTCCATAAATTATATTTGATGAGAGCAATAATGAATAGGCAAGATATGTCTTTCACTAATGCAATACAAAATTAAAAAAAGTGTTCTTTTAAATCCAAATTATGAGTATCATTGAGACATATAAGAGAAGAAGAATTTTTCCAAGGGAGAAGATTTAATGTGAAATATCTTTCAAAAATAAACAAACAAAAAATGATTCCCTAAGAATGAATCAATGAAAAGAACCCAAATGGGTCCCACCAGGCATGCCAAAATGTTTTTTCAAATTGTGTGCATATGTAATAACAAAACATATAAGGTAAGGGTGGAGAGGAATACTTGTGAGTGAAGGTGGAAGGTAGAGTGCACGTGTTCTGATTTCTTGATCAAATGTTGATTGCGAGAACTTCCTTTTTGCTAGGAAGAACTACTTGTGAATATAAAGAAGACCACAAATGGAATATAAAACAATATATCTCATTGGATTTCCTAGCGTATGCTAGATCTGAGAAGTGTGATACTTCCTAGATGGATGTCAATCCATTTTTTAAAACAACTTAATGCAAGAAGTAATATGAATCAATAATTTCCTACTGTAGTTGGTATGATTTAGGTATCTCATTCAAGTAAAATAAAAAAATCTAATCTAATAGGCTAGGTTATGATCAGATTTGGAAGTCAAAAAAGTAAATAAAGTGGTTGGGACAGGTCAGGGTGAAGTTTTAGGTGATTTGGGTTGTTTGGGTTAAACGTATGAGGTTGTTGTTATAGACAGGTTTGCTAGACATAGAGACTGATGGTGGTATGGTATGAAAAATTTCAATTGAGGGGAAACCAGTGATGGTTTGGGTTAGCAAACGTCAATAGGGTCAGGCTGATAGGATCTTAGTGAAGGTGGGTTTTCTTTATTCTCTTGGATTTCCCAGGGAATGGACATATAATGGGGAGGTAGATAACAATGTTAGGGATAGTAAGAGGTGTATGGAGTTAGGTATGGGAGGATGGGAGAGTTTTAGGTGGTTAGGTAAAGGGATTGATAGGGAGGTGAGAGGTATGGGATTTAAGGGAAACTAGAACTCTCCAACAAATATGAAGAAACTAATATAAATAAATATGGGAAGCTGTAGATCCAAAGGTACTTATTGGTGTTTTGTAGGCCAAGTGGTTAATTGGAGGTAATGGTGGATCCATGGAAATGGTGGTCAGTGTCATGGATTTTATTCCTAGATTTTTATCATGAATTTTTTCCTTTTAGATCAATGCTTGGTTGTTTGTTTAGGGTGTCTGGATGTGCAGTAGTGCTCTGGTGCATGCTTGCATGCAGGTCTCTCTTCTCCAAAACTTCAATAATTCATCCAACCCCTCAAACAAGGTTACCAAAGTGGATGTATGAAAAACAAAGATGGTTTAGGGTGATCGGCGTTAGTTTAGGGTTGACCGGCATCAATTTAGGTGGGAAATCTTAGGTTTACTAAAAATGATAGATTTTGGAAATCTTTTTAGCCAGCTCTGTCTATCTTCATGGGTCAAAATGGAATGTTATGCTTAGATAAGAAGGAATGTGGTTAGAGGAAGAATATGCATGTTATTTTAGGGTCGAACTAGGTATTAGTTAATTAAGGTATGTAGGACTAAGTCTTAGTTAAATATGGTGAGTGGATATTGAGTCCTAATAAAAGGAAAACATGTTAAGAATAGGTTTATGATGAGGTATCTAGGTGAGGTGGAAATTTGTTTAATTAAGGTAATTAAATAATGACTATTGTGAGCATGGATATTAATTTAAGTGTGGGTAATTAAATTAATATACATGTGGGGTAAAGGGGCAGTGTGGCCTACATTTTGTGTCTACAACTACACATATGAAAGAGGTGTACCACGACACCATGGATTTCATCATAGATCTACAAAGAGAGATTCATAATCTGAAGGAGTGTGTGTGTGTGTAATGGATTGATAAAATAAGGTTAAAATCCCATAGAAGGACGTAAATGACCTAATGTAGGTATGTTTAATGTTGCACTAGGAGAACATCATACATTTGTTACAAGAATGGCTATGAGAAAAGGTACGACACCTAGGTTCTGAGAATGAGAGGAAGATAGTCCACGTAAATATTCCCCCATATAATCATGAATTTAAGAAGGATATTACACTTAATGTAGTCATAAATGAATGGATTTTGATAGATACAAGTGTGTAGGTTAATTTACTCACGTTAGATGCATGGAATTAGATGGGAAGACCACCATTACAAACTTATTCAAATGTGTTGTATATGGAAAACAAGGGCTATGCCTATTGGAGTACTAAAGGGTGCATATATTAGTATTTATGGAGCCAAGTTTACTAAGGACTTTGAATTATTAGATCTTGTTGAAGCAGATAACTTCCTAGCACTACTTGGACGACCCTAGTATTATGTCAATAATTTTGATTTACAATTTAACAAGGGGTACATTAGCTTTGAGAATAAGGAAGAGTGTGTCATTATACCTTTGACTGATGCAAAGATTGCTCCGTATGTTGAGCCCTTGAGTGAAGAGGACTTGAACATGATATATGCATGCACAATCAGAGACCCTGAGGTAACTAGGCCCTATAAGGAAGGAGTGATATAGTTGGATGATGCTCAATTAGTTAGTGATACCACAAATATTTCATGTGACAATTGGGCACATGGAACATATGAAGTAGTTGGGAAAGAAATAAAGAACATCATTACTTTCATGATCAGGCTATGCACAATTAAGTTCTTAGGAAGCAACTGGGTACCAAGGAACATAGTTAAGGGAAACCATGATGTATTTCTGCATGCCATGGAAGTCCAGTGAGACAGAATGAAGGAGATAGAAGAAACATGATGGTTTATACTCTACTTGGGACAACAGCACGTTGGTGGGAAACACGTAGAGATGGCCTTTTGGAATGGTGAGAAGTGAGAATCACCTTTTCTACTAGGTTCACTAAGGAGAAATTTACCTTCTAAAATATGTGAATTTCATGGGAATTACCCTACCTCACATCACATCTAGAATTGTGATAAAATTTGAATGGAGGGACAAGAGGCCTTACCACCACCAATATGGGTGCATAAGTTCTACTCCACCTTAAGAAGTTGTGCATGCACATGGTATGTCCATGCTCAGAATTAAAAGAGAAAAAACTAATTGGCAAGAGATGACCTCATGTATGATTCATACTTTTGATTATTTTTCTACTAAGCCTCTGGTCAATGAAGCACTACAGATTATGAAGTGCCTTACTTTGGGAGATAGTTCAAAAGGTTGAAGAACTTATGATAGAAATGTATGGAGAGATTTATATAGAGGTGTGCCTTGATCTTGAAGAAGAAGAAGATAAGAAGAAGAAATGGTCATGCACCTGGAAGAAAAAGAAAAGGGTAAATTGGTGTGTATGATAGATGATGATGAAGAGGGTAATAATTTAGATATTAACTACATTAAAGGTATGCACAAGGTGATGGACGCAATATATGAGAAGGCACGTGTGTATCATGGTACTATGAAGACAAATAAGGTTAACATTGGAATAGAGGCAGATCCTAAGGAGGCCATTATTGGTGATTACTGGTCAGAGCAAGAAGTGGCTAAGATTATTGAACTCTTACGTGACTTCCAAGACTTATTTCCATGGGGCTATCATGAGTTAAAGGGAGTACACCCTTCTTTAGGTGAGATGAAAATCAATCTTAAAGAAGGCACGCCAGTTAGGAAGAGGCCTTACAGGATGAATCCTAATCTATGCGTAAAGGTAAAGGAAGAAATTGATAAAATGCTCAAGTCTGGTATAATTGAGCCTATTGAGGAATTTGAATGGGTTAGCCCCATGGTCATAAGAATTAAGAAGGATGGGAGGATAAGGATTTGTGTGGACTATAGAGAAATTAATGCTTCATGTGTTATTGATCCTTTTCCCACCCCATTCATAGAAGAATCCTTGAGGGAGTTGTTGGGTGTGAGATATACTCTTTTACAGATGGGTTTTCAGGTTATCATCAAGTGTGCATCATGAAGGAAGATCAGGAAAAGACAACTTTCACCATGAGTGGGGAATTTTTCATATACAATGATGCCCTTTGGATTGAAGAATGTGCCAGTAGTATTCTCACACATTGCATTGTGCATGCCTTTCTAGGACTTTATTCATAAGTTCTTGTAGGTGTATCTAGATGATTGGATAGTGTATGGCTTAGTTAAGGATCATTGTGATAATCTAAGGCTCATGTTTGAGAGGTGTAGGTAGTTGAGCATCTCTCTCAACATTAAGAAGTGCATCTTTGCAACACCTTTTGGCACTTTACTTGGGCATATAATTTATAAGGAAGGATTGTTGGTAGATCCAGCCAAGATAGTTGTGATCTTGGGTTTGGAAGAACCTAACAATCAAAGTGAAGTGTGTGGATTTTTGGGACATACAGGGTATTATAGGAAATTCATTAAAGGCTATGTAAAGATTTTTGTGCCCTTGGAAGAATTGTTGAAAGGATAAAGGAAAATTTTGGGATGACGTGTAAAAGAAAAATTTGAAACATTGAAGGAGAATATTACTACTGCACCTATTTTTTACGTTCCTTCTTGGGAAAAAACATTTCATGTTCATGTTGTTGCTTCTAGCATGGTAATTGGCATAGTGTTGGTGCAACTAGGAGAAGGAATTGTAGATCATCCCATTTGCTTTATAAGTAGGAAATTGACACTTGTAGAGGAGAATTATACAAATACTGAGCACAAGGATTTTTCTATGTTCTACACTTTGCACAAGTTTAGGAAATACTTTTTGGAAACACCATTTATCTTCCTTACAGATCATATGACACTTAAGTATTTGGTCAACAAGCATATTTTGCAAGGGTGCATTTGTAGGTGGATACTTCTATTTCAAGAGTTTGAGTTTATAGTTGTTGTAAAATAAGGAAAAAAAATTTAGGGTCTGACCATTTTTTCAAGAATTAATTCTGGTGAGGATGCGTGAGATTGAGGACACAATTCATGATGCACAATGCCAGATTTTTTAGTTAAACCACATGCCCACAGATTTAGAGTATATTGCAGTATTTTTGTGCACTGGACAGGTTCTTGAAGGAATGAAGACATTAGAGAAGAAGCAAATCGCAATACACACAACACCTTATCAATTGATTGGTGGATATTTGTACAAGTTAGGCTGTGATGAATTTTTACACTTGGTGTGTTCTAGAGCATGAGCGCGAGTCTATTATGGAAAAATATCATGGTGGGATAGCTGGAGGGAATTATGTAGTTGATGTTACCATGCGCAATATTCTGATGGATGGAATTTGGTGGGAAACTTTGTACAAGGATATTAAAGAATATGTCAAGGCATGTGATCATTGTCAATGCCTTGGGAATCCTGGAACTAGAGATGAGATGCTTTTGTGGCCTATTGCAAGTGTTGAACCTTTTGAGAAGTGGGCTATTGACTTTGTAGGTCCTATTTCACCACCCACACGTAGGACTGAACGTGTGCTATATTATTACTTGTACAAATTATCTGAACAAGGTGGGTAAGAGGAAGCACCTACAAAGGATTGTACAACAGCCACAACAAAAAAATTTTTATGGGAAAATATTATTAGTAGGTATGGATGTCCATTAATCTTGACAAGTGATAGAGGAACTCATTTATTTAATGAGACAATAAGAATTATTTTTGGTAGAGTTTATGGTGGCACACCATAAGACTACACCCTATCACCCACAAGGATAATGGTACTGCTGAAGCTTTCAACAAGATTTCAAGCCACACATTGACAAAAATATGTGATGTTGGAAGAAAATATTGGGATGATAAAGTATCAGCTGTACTTTGGGCATATAGGACCACTTATAAAAGGTTGAATAAGGCCACACCCTTTCAGTTGGTGTTTGGCACAGAGGTTGTATTTCCTGTTGAATTTATGTTACCATCCCTGTGTATTACGTGCATAGGTGGACTAGATGATGAACAAGTTGTTGAAGAGTGCATTGATAAACTGATGCAATTAGATGAGTGGTGCACTATTTCCATGTTGGAGCCAGAAGACTGAGAAGGTAATATAGAAGTCCTGACATGATAGACATATTAGGAACAAAACATTTGAAGTGGGAAAGATGGTTCTTCTGTATGGCTCCAAGTTTGCACGCCACCCAGGGAAATTGAAAGTGCATTGGCTAGGACCTTTTGTGGTAACAAAGATACTTGAATCAGGTGCTTGTCAGTTGTAGGTGCTTGGATGACACCATTATTTCCCAGGTACTTCAATGGGAGTAGGATGAAGCCCTACTATAAATAAGGCTTCTTGGTGTTTGTAATAAGGTAGTATTTCCATTTAGATTAGATTTCCCTTTTATGTGTTTCCTTTCATCATTGTTATTTTTGTCAATTTAGTTCATGTTTTTTTTGTAATAAGCATGCTTGTGTGTAGGAAGATAATATTATCCATTGAGTTCATGTGTAGAGGACCACACATATTTTTAGTGTGGGGTGAACCAAGTGTAAATGTACGACATAAGAAAATTTTGGTGTACTTGGGTTGAGAAAAAGAATAGGAGTATGTGCACACAGGCTAGAGAAAGGTGTACAGGTTTTAGGGTGAGTGGTAAGAAATAAGAAAAAGTGTCATAAGAAGGATGGTGATAATAAGGATGATGCTTAGAAGAAAAACCACGTATGAAGAATGGACATGCAATGTAATGTGAGGTAGGCAACAACATGGTGAACTACTTAAGTGAGAGGCATAGTGGGTTATGTACTTTGGTGCAGGGAAGCGCACATAAGGAGGTCTATGGCTTAAGAAGTAGTGAGTGCACCAAAAGGTTACGACTGAAGCACATGGTGGAAAACAATGGAAAAGTGCATGAGAAAAAGAGGAAAATAGAATTAAAGTTGTCATATGGTGGTAGGTGGTGAGCATTTAATGTGGTAAAAATTTTGAAAATCTATAAAAGGGCATCAGGGTAAATTCATTTTTACCTTACCTTGTGAAGAACTTGTGTGCTTTTTAAGAGAGATTATTGTGTAAAATCTTGTGAAATTTAGTGTAAGCTAAAGAATTTATAAACCAGATGAATTATAGACATGGCCAAGTGAAAAATCTATTTTGGAAGAAAATTTGGAGCTTTGGGGTGGCATGAAAAGTGTAGTTTTAAAGGAGTTTCAAGGTTCTGGTTAGGGTTTGCAGGATTAGGGCATGTTTGGAGAAAAGATGAAATTGGTGTGAAGATCTCGGTGCATGAATGATCTGTATAGCAGGAAGTTTGGGATAGTTGAAACACAACAAGAAGGTAAGGTATAAGTTTGAATTTACATGCTAGGATGACACCTAAGAGGGTGGAAACCACTTCATCTAAGGGAAAAGGAAAGGGCAAGGGAAAGGAAAATCCCGTAGTGGAAGACCTGCAGGAAGAATGGTACTCAGAGATGCAATACCCTGATGGAGTACTAATGGGGAAGGAATGGGTATCCCATATACAAAAAATGGTTGTAAGTGATTACAACCATCACACAAATGCCAATGCATGCTGAGATTGAAATAGATCTTGTTCAGAAGACTTGAAGAAAGGACTCAGAGGGCAAGCCCATATATGATGATGAGGGAGAGCACATTTGTAGAATACAAGGTTGCTTCAGTTGTATGAACTGCCATACTTTGGAAATCCTGAGCAACTGTACCAATGGTATATGTCACACATTCATGAAGACTTATACTTTATTGGAAGAAGGATGCACTTAACTACAGCATTGATTTACAAGTTTACTGGACTTTTCAAGCACAAGGTGTAGAACTCCTCTTAGACTTGGATGATGTTGATGAAGTAAAGAAGACTGCCAAGGAGTTAAACTATTAGTGAGGGAGTCGCAATGGACATTCTATGAAACTTGATGACCCCATTATCAAATATATCACACACCTACTTACTAAGTTGAATGGACAAGAGCGATGGGGCCAAGTGAACAAATGATGGCTATACATTTCCAATAAAATTACACAGGGAACAGTCTACAACTTCATGGGATTTATAGCTGAAGAGATTATTGAAGAGGCCCACGCAGGTAACAAAATCACTTTTGGGAATATTTTTTTGCTTATAGTATTCTCTGAGATTGGGTGCCAGATGGACCCAATGATAAGATACGGGAGTACCCTAAGGAATGTAAATCCCCTGTAGAAAAGTTTTCCAATTACACCTATGAAAATATAACTCTTGCATACAAGGTTTGGGGAGATAGGTGGTACAAAAGGATGTGTGATGCATTTGGGGCAGAGTGGCACATTCCTAGTGAATTACCTACTCAACTAGAGGAAAAGGTAGAATTTTCTATATATCAACACTTCTTCATGGGAAATTTTGAGTTGAAGGATGGAACAAAGAGCCCTTGGTGTAAGCTACCTTTTTCTTTCACAACCAAATACTTCCAAACTATTGTGAATAGGTTTAGAGAATTGCAAGATCATAATGAATTGATGTACATAAGATATATTATGAGTATCATAATTTTTGCAAGTCACTGGTTTACCCAAAGAAGAGTGCATATGAGGATGAGATGATATCAGATGATATCAACATGACAAGGTCCATGACTTTTGGGCAATAGCACATATAGTGGAGCTACAAAAGTTTATATATATATGAAGCCAAGTGTGGTCGATGGAAAGTGTGTGGAGGATGATTTGACTATCCCAGAGGAGCCAATAGAGAAGAAGATGGTCAAGTAGAAGAGAGCACACCAGGCCACCCTTCCTATCAGTGAGGAGGAAGAAGGAAGTGATGAAAAACCCCTGACCCAAAGCACAACTATGAAGAAAACCCCTGTGCAAAGAATCTTGAGCCAGTGCAAGTTCAAGGAGGAAGTCCACAAGGAAGAAGCCCCCAGTCATGAAGAAGTAAAATAGTGTCTAGTGAAGACACAAAAATACTGAGAGGAAGAGAAGGGATGAAGAGGAAATTATGCAACTTAGCCCTCATGTACATGATGTTGAGGATTCTGACACTAAGGAGCATAGCATGCACCATACAGAGATCCTAGTGATGGATGTTGAGATGGAAGGGTTGATGCTTCCACCCCCCACATTTTGAAGGAAAGGTAAAGGGCCTACTGAGGAGCATAGGGTTGAGTTGTTGATTGAATTTGAGTGCACAGATCGAGCACAAAGTAGAGCACATTGTAGAGTGCATAGAAGAACATGAAGTAGGACAGCACAGAAGTGGAGAAGAGTGAAGATAAAGATAGAGGCTTGGAGAACACTCTTGCACTAATTTTCTGAAGGGTGCCCATGGGAAGAATAGAAGACCAAGGCATACACCCCAAGGACTAATGATGTAGTATGAAAATGATCCAAACAAGGTGTTGCACAAGATACCAAAGCATGGTGGCCACATAGGAATTGTTCTATTGATCATTTTTCAGGAAAGAAGAAGCCTTTCTGTGCACCATAAATATGCTCTCCTAGACGTTCCAGTCACATATGAAGGAGCTAAAGTTTGAAGTTAGTGTGTAATCACTAACAAAGACCTGAACTAAAGTTCACACTAGGGAAGCATATTCTGATAGTTGACTCTCAAATGTTAACAGATGAGAAAGCATGTAATGTGCTCAACAAGCTATCAGTGGATGTCAGAGTTAGAATTTTTGATAAGGACTGTAGGATCAGGAACCTACACAAGGAGATTGGGGAGAAGGATAGGGAGATTATGGAGTGAGATAAGGAGATAAAGAAGAAAGATAAGATCATTTTGAAACTGAAGTAGGAGGTGAGGAAGAAAAGGGGTGGACACACACCACATATAAAAAGGTAGAATGCATTGCAAATGAAATTACACTTGCGCACCCAGACTTGGTAGACCAAGTTCATCCCAAGTATGAAACAACCCTACATTACTTGGAGGATTTATTGCATATGATCACCCACAAAACAGAGGTTCTCACCCTAGAGTCCACAAAAGATGTATAGGCATGATAGAAGCAATACGAAAAGGAACAAATAGAAGCACACCTTACACAATATGATGCATTATCTGCTGAAATTAAATGTAGTTGCACAAGTTGCAGAGGTGGTATATGATAATTGTGAGGACTTCAATCATGTTGTGGGTTTTTTGTGGTAAGGGATGAAGAAGAGTTGAAAGAGTTCTAGGCCAAGCATAAGAGTAATAGGGTGGAATGAGATAATATCTTGGCCAAGGTGGAGTAGAAGAGGGAGTTCATAAGTCTATTGAAGACCTCACTTAAGGAATGATTTAAATAACTCTTCCCTTAAATCACTTGGAGAATGGATGCATTGAATGATCTAGACAAACACTTGGAAGAATTGATAGAGCAAGCTGAGGGGGAAGATTGATGATTAACTCTTAGCAGAGGTCCCTGCTATTGTTGATAATGCACAAGTACAAGCAAGCAAAGAATTAGAAGGGTGGATGGAACTTGAGAAAAATTTGGTAAAGGAGTTTCCTTGTGTCATCCCTTCTAAGGTGGATTAATTCCTTAGATTCTTTGGCATGAGCCTATTATTTATTCTTTCATTCTTGGAGAAGGTTCTCTAATTCTTTTGTGTGACAGTTTCTGATGTTCCCGAGGATGGACAACATACCTAGTGTGGGGTAATGTTGGATGGGGAAAAATGACTAAGTACCAAGATGGACTAAATGCACGTGCACATGGGGAAGAAGGAGCACACGAGAAGGATAAACAAGATATTGCACGTGGACTACACATTTTGACCGAGACTTAGCCATTTTCCAGAAGCAGTGGTCTAAAAATAGGAAAAGCAAAGGAAGTGCCACTCAAATAGAAGATAAGGACATGAAGACTTGGTGGCCATGCAAGGTCTATTTTTGAGAAGGAACTTACAGTTCAAACACATATGGATAGAAGATAATAATAGGATTAAGGAAAGTTTATCTTTAGGAATATTCTATTATTAGTCTTGGTAGGAAAGCATGCATGATGTCTATTTTTGAGCATGCATGGTCTATTTTGAGATGCATGGGTGGTGAAGGGAAAGTCCCCACCCCTATTAATGTAATAGATTGTTATGCTTCTAATTTACTAGCATGCATGACTTTGTGGATAATGATTAGTAATGTATTATTTTCTTCTTATTTATGTAAACTTTTGGTTATTAATGGATACTTGTGGATGAATTATGGTAATTGATGTATCTGAGCATGGTGACCACATAGTGAAATTGATCTTAGTAATTGATTTATTTGTTGTGATTTTGTATTACATGTGCTTCCTTGTGATATTTGTAATTATCTACATCTGAATGTATGTTTTAGTAATGTTAAATATGAACATGCATGCTAACATCTTTAAAAGCTTTCATAAAGAAGAGACTTGGTAGCTTCACGTGCTTCGGGTGAGCATTACACATTGTGAGACACAAAATAGTACAAAAGTGCCCCAATTTTATGATAAGGATATTGTTCACCCTTAAGCCACTCAAAGAATATGTTATTCATTGAATTGAGAAGAGTTATATTTATTGGATATATTTTCCCATGGATTCTCCAAGGCTTGATTATAGTCTAAAAAGACTATGTAGGAGGGAGTACAAAGATGGTAGTAGTCTTTGAAACAATTGGTAGGGGAAATTATAAGGCATCATGAGAGATGCGCTAATGTTTACATCCTATAGACATGTGCTTTGGGAAGATTACTAAAAGGAGTGAGTCTAATGGAATCACTCTCACATGGATGTTTGAATCCATGGGACCATGGGGTCGAGGCAAACATCCACAATGTGTGCAAAGATAGATGTATGGTCAAAAAAAGAGTTTTGATAAGGTATTGGGAATAAAATAAAAGGAATATGGGATCTTGATGGTAACGTAGTTTGTTTGAAAATGTCTAGGTGACCAAAATTGATATGGTGTGTAAAAAGGCTTAGATCAATGATGATTAATAATTTTCAGTTGTTAGGGTAGGAAAATAACAATGATTTATGGTCACCTGTGATCGTAAAAGTAGAAATTATAAACACTAAGTTAGTTTTGTAAATGAATCATTTTCACGTGATAACTTGTGATTTGAGCACTCTAGTTGAATGATTTTAAGAATTTTTGAGAGATTGAGGTGAACAAAAGTGGTTAGAAGAGACAACAGGTGAGATGTGGGGTAAGTAGGTTTAAGTTTTGTAGTTTTATTTTTTATATTTTTATTAATTTTCATGCATTTTAAAAGTTTAGGTGGGAACAACCAATTGTCTCTTATCAAAGGACTAATAGATATTTTGGTGATTGTTGTCAACTTGTACGTAGCAATCACTTTAGATTAGCAGTTGGAAATGATTGGTTATTGATGACGTAAAATGACTAATGGATGTGATTTATCTTTGTTTTTACAACCAAGGGATACCATATTCCTTTAGGATAGAGTCTTAGATATACTGGAGGAAATCAAGGGAGATTTGATGGATACTGAGTCAACTCACTTGACAACCATTACTTTTGTAGTTTTTTTTCATTACCAGCATATTTTGAGGGATGTCAGATTGATGGTGGCATTGTTAGATAAATGAGATCCGAGTATAGTGTTGGGGTGTGGAACCTATTTTTGGTCTTCTCAAATTATTATTGAAGTGTGGAGTTCAAATTAGGAAGATGAAAGGTCATGACTGTTTCTTTTCCATCCATGGGAAGATGAAAGGTCACGACAGTTTCTTTCTAGCCATGTGAAGATGAAAGGTCATGACTTTCAAACTTCGAGGGTTGGATTTTGGACTTCTTAAAGGATTTTAATCCTATAAATAGAGGTGTTAGGGTATCTTGAAGGTATCTTGTGTGTTCAAGAGGTCTTGAGTCTTTGTGATCAAGAAGTGATCAAGAGTGATCAAGGTTAAGCAATTGTGTGTCAATTGTGGTTTAGATGTGGTTTAGCATCTTTGTAATTTTGTTTCAAATTCATAACTAAGAGAAGACTATGAGAGTAGTTTTAATCTTGTTGATAATAAAATATGAGAAATTTCTTGGTGGACGTAGCCCACATTAGGTGAACCATGTTAAATCTTGTATTGTCTTCTTTTGGGCATTATTTGTTTATGTTGTTATATTTCTGCATGAATAATTCTGCTATATAGTTTCCTACTGTTGTGGTTTGAGGAATTGTTTCCGCATATTTGTTCTCTAATTCCTAACATATAGGAACATTGTGGTTCCATATGGGTGAGATGATGATCACATTATAGGATATGTATTATATTTTTATATTACCTATTCAGGGGGATAGGATAATACCCATCACATGAGAGGATCGTCTAGTTACTATGAGGCGGTTGTATGGAGATGATGCACTAGATATCAGGTATACATCATGGGGGGTTTCACATTAATATTTATTATGATGCACAGGTGTTAGAGAGTCAGTTAATATTGATGGTCACGCTAGTAATTTATTTTTATGCACTTCCAGAATCAAGAGGAGGCAAGCTTTTTTTTTAAATTAGTGGGTTTCATGGCCGATATCATGGAGAAATAAAGATTGTATACTTGGGGTTGTGATTTAATGGCTTAGGTATATCATGAGTTATGGATGTATGTTAGCGGTTGAATTTTTGGTTTAGATGTGGGGTTGATGTTACATTGTAGTGCCTAGTAGCATATAGATGTAGCGAGGCCACCAAGTCTACCTAGTAAGGGGAGGGATCCAATAGAGTATGTTATTGGATACATGAGATGGAGATTTAACTAGGTGAGGGATGACAATATAGAGCAGGATGAGGCATATTATACTAATATTTTATGGGGTTTATCTATATATGATGTAGTCTTGAGGCCATATCTTAGATTTCTTACATGGCCATGTATGGATGCATAGTTGGATGGTTTAGATGATTATGGGGTATTTAGAGAAAATAGTTGGACATGATCAAGCTGGTTTAGTTCCCTATGGTGCGGAGGAATTTCTTACTCTAATAGAAGACTCATGGTGATCCAATTATATATCAGTGAGATGACTTAAAGAGGGAATTGACAATACATGTGATAGGTGAGGCATAATAGGGAGAGGAAAGGGAGAAAGAGGATATAGATGTTGATGATTTTGGGGTTGTTGATAGATTTAGTGAGTGGTGGATGTAGTATTGGGTGGGATGAGGAGATAGAGCAGGGAAGAGACAAAGATGGGGAGGTGGAGAAGGACGGTGATGGTGATGGTGATGGTGATGGGGATTTGGGCAGACTGTATGCAACATTTTCTTATTTATATAAAGAGAGAGATCATTTTAGAGTAGAGTAGGATATATCTCCTCAAAAGAGGGATGATCTACTATAGGAGTAGGATTAGGCATGCTTAGACTTTTATACCATGCAAAAGTAGAGGAACATATATCACGGGTAGTGAGAGGTAATATTGGAGAAGTATGGAGAGATGGGGACAAATTTAGAGGGCACAAATAGTGGAGCATATGTGGCAGGGTTGAGTGGGGTAGACCATAGTTCATGTAGGAGGAGAGTTGACATCAGGTGGAGGACAAATGAGGCCTCCTAAGTTGAATGTAGATTGAAGATTGGAAACTATAGTTGAGAGAGGACATTCCCAATGTGATACTACATTCCAAGCCAGGTCTTGTGGCAGAGCGAAACCTAGATAAGTCCCTTGTCTAGATTGCATACTGATAGATATAGAAGAACATAGATCAGGTTGAGAGACTACCTTAGGGAGCACTGATAGTGTCGCACAGCCTCAAAGATGTCTGGGACCTAATGGAGGGCTAGTGGAAGGCTAGGGTGCTAATTGAGTTCCTTGCTCTTGATCATGTTAAAATCAGATTAGGATTTTCATTCCTGTGGTGGCGTATACAAATGTATAGACATCATATTTAGGATACTTTCTTGTAGTGTGGACTTCCTTCATTTGTTATATATAGAGATATCATATGATTTTTGATCCTCACCATCTTGATGTACTACTAATTTTTATTTGATAACTATATAGGAATTGGTACATGGGATTCATGAGAACTCTTTCTCTAGGAATGTCCTACCACCCTGCTGAGGTGTTGTGACTAAAATGATGTCGTCGATCTTCTAGGATGTTTTAATGTCACTTTATCCTAGTGGAGAATGTTTTTGGAAAGATGGTTGACTATGGAACTTGGGATTTTCTAAAAATAATATCTTATTCATAATACTTGATATAATAAGAATGAGTTATGCACTTCCAAGCATTTTGAGATTTGTTCAAGGTCATATTTCTAACAATAGTTAGTGCTATGTAAGACCATGCCCATAGTGGTTAGGCAAATGACTTTATAAGACTCTCCACTATCGAGAGGTCATAGGGATCAAATCCCTCGAAAACCCCCCTTTATTAATTGTATGGGGAGAATTTTTAGAGATACTTCTAAATATAGCATGGAATTTATAAATTTAGTTACAACTAAACTAAATTTAGTGATTGCATAAACCTGATCCGAGGAAAAAAAAACATTTATTTAAATTTCTTTGAAAAGTGATATTAGGTAACTTTTGTACAAGGGTCCTTTCCTAAAAATTCATTTTTTGTTATTTTTATGGGAGTTGTCGTATTTTGAGCCGTTTTGACCTTCGAAGACCACCAAGGCCTGTAGCAAAACAAAAAAAATCCTGTCATTTGAGGGATTTTTCGACACAAGCAACTGCAATATTTAATTTTAGATATTGTCATCCTTCGTAGGATTGGTGCTATATGTTCACTCTAGTTGGGAAAACTCTAACATATGTCCATTATGGAAAAAAATGCTCCCATATATTCTTTATAGTGTGTTGAATCATAGTTATCCTACATGGAGATTAGTATATATTGTTATTGTGGAAGACCAAAATTCGATCTTAGGCTCGAGTTTGAAGACCATTTAGGCCAGTTGTAAATACATGTGTCAGCAATCATATCAACATATGATACATCCCATATCAAAGACAATTTTACAAGGTTGATCAGATAAGGCCAAGTTCAGAATAATGATTATGGTGTTGCTATGTCATGATGATGTGCAACTTCTCACATGTGGAAGATGCTGATGAACAGATCCAAAGAAGTTCATCTTTAAGGCTATAAATATGAGCATAGTGTACGGATACCACAAAACGAGCGTGGGAAATCAGTTCAACGGTAAGTGATACATTGGTGGTTTCATGAGACTTGATTTCATGTTTGCATCAATGTCATTTGTAGTCAACCCTTCCAATCCTTGGGCCAATGGTATTAATTGTCAAGTCAGATTGCAACTCCGCATGTGTAAACTGACGTGTAATTAATGCAAACCAATTATACCATCAAGGGAGGATTTCCATGTGATTTTTACCTTGTACGATTTTGGATTGATCACTTTGTGGACTTTTCTAGTTCGGGGATCTCCAACCTTCCATATCACATTTTTTCAAGAGATTTGATCAAATTGATTCTCTATGACGGATCAAAATCACTACCCATATTGAAGTCATGTTCTTTGAAATGTTTATTGTACGATATTTTTAAAAGGTCCTTCTTCATAGAAATGATGATGTTAAAAGGTTGTTAGGTGTTGTTCATCTATAAGATTTCAAGTTGTGTTAAGCACTGTTGACGAGACTCCTCATTAGAAATGAAGTTTCTATTTAAGACACAAAGAGATGGAATTTGGAATTTAATAGGAAGGAACATCCTTAGAGCCATTTTCATCTAAGGAAAAGGGGGTATCACCTATAGGGGTATAGATGTCAAGTTTCCAATAAGACCATAGGGAAAACATAATTTCAAGATGCCAATTCCTGCCTAGCTTGATCAAAAAAAAATTTGAGGATTTTTGTGAGTGTTTTATAAGAAGCTTCTTCTTGACTATTTGCTTGTGGAAAGTAAGGAGATGAAAAGATAAGGTTGATGTTATATATGTCACAAAGTTTTTGTTTTTCATATTTTCCAATGTTGATGTAAGGAGATGAAAAGCATAAATAACTTGATGGTGGATGAATTAAAGAATATTATCAGCTTTAGTAGAGATAAGGAGAATAGATTCCACCCATCTTGTAAAGTATTGAGTAGGGGTTATGATAGAGTGATTTCATTGTGAGGAACGAGGGTTGATGAGGCCAATGTGATCAATTCCCCATTGTAAAAAAGGCCATGAATCATGGGTAGGTTGTAGATCCTGGCTTGGGATATGAATAAGGTTGGAGTGTTATTGACATTTGATGCATTTATTAGGCCACGTGTACTTGAAACAATCTTGATTAAGGGTAGGCCAGTAATAGACCATCTGTAGAACATGTATTTAGCCATAAGTAATCTGCTGAATTTTTCAACCACATATACCGTCGTGGACTTCTTGGATAGATTTGGAGGATTCATGAGATTTGAGGCATCAACATTGGATGTCATCAAACCCACATTTGTAAAGAATGTTGCCTAGGATGACATAGCGGTTAGATGAATTGTAGAAAATATCTTGTAGACATTCTTATATATATTGGAAGGGATTTTATACAGAGAAATATATTCATAGAATTGAGTGTACTACATATCTTCTCTATTATTTTCGATACTTGATCAACAGAAGGGATTTTATTGGTATGAGATGGTTGATCAAGTTTATGCATGGAAATTAATAACTTGGAATATTTAGTTGATAAGGGGATAAGTGATGTGAGAGAAGAAACAATGTCTGCCAATTTTTTGGATGAGTAGGGAGTTATTTGGATCACATAATGATCGAAGAATTCTAGGAGGAAGTCATCAATATTTTTGTATTTTTGTAATATTTCATTTTTTACATTGATACATGCCTTTGATTTGATTTATGATAAGTTAGGAGTCTCCATAGATGTCCAAGATTTGAACACCAAGCATGATAGTGGTTTGGATACCCATAATGAGGGATCCATATTAGGCCATGTCGTTGGTGCAATCAAAATTTAGTTTAAAATATAGAGGAACGAGATCCCCTTAAGGAGATATGATGATAATACCAGAACCTCCCCCTACTGACACTTAAAACTATTGAAAAAGAGTATCATTTTAAGGGGAGTGTCTTCTTGATTGATAGTGTTGATAGAATCTTTGTGAAATTATTCATGATGTGGTTGATTATGAGGGAGAGGAGCTTCTGTGAGTTAATAGGTGATGGATTTCCCCTTAATATATTTTTGTGACATGAATTCTAGGTCAAACTCAGTCATAAGCATGAGACATCAAGTGATGAAATCACCGTGATATGGTTTAGAATGCATAGCTTTGAGAGGATTGAAAATGGTCATAACATAAGTATTATGATTAAGGAGATAGTGACGAAGCTTAGAAGTTTTGAATTATAAGACATTATATAACTTATCTCCTTCAGTGTAATGATTTTCATAGTCATGAATAGTGTGGATTATGTAATAGACATCTTGTTCTCTAGCCTTATCATTTTGATGTTGTAACATAACTTCTAGAGAAGGGTCAGTGGAATATATATACCGATAAAATGGACCCCCCTCACATGGAGGTGTGAGCATAGGTGGTGATACGATATATTGTTTCAAAGGAATTTTGACAGGTATCATCCCACTTGAAATTAACATCTTTTTAGAGGAGATGATGAAAAGGTTGATAACGGTCTGAAAGGTTAGAAATAAAATGAAGGAATGAATGGATTCTACCTTGGAGAATATAATTTTTTTGATATTGGAAGAAGGGGACATATAATTTTTTAATTCCCATGATAGATGTGATAAACCCTAATTTTTTTTGTGATAACACCGAATACACATTTAGCCAGGTTAAATAAGAGGAAGTATTGAATAAGGAGGGAAACGATGACATTGAGGATCCTTAGGTGGTCCTTTTGATGCTTGGATTTACCCAAGATATTGTCAATGTATTATTCCATGGTTTATGGATGAGATCATGGAAGATATAGTCATGGTGCATTCATAAGTGGCTTCAACATTCTTGATTCTGAAGGGGATAAATCGGTAGAAAAAGGTCCCCCAAGGGGTAATGAAATATGTCTTGTTTTAGTCCTCTAGCATGATAAAGACATGAATTATACGAAGAGAAACCATCAGTAAGATATAACATCTCATGGCATATCCTGAGGTTGATAAGATGATTGATGTTAGGAAGCAGGAAGTCATTTTTAGGACAAGTGAGATTGATATCTTGGAAGTTTGTGTAGATATGTAAATTTTTAGTGGCTTTGGTTATGGGTACGATATTATATACCCATCATGAGTAGTTTATTGGTAAGATGAAATTAGTAGATATAATACATTTTACTTATTATTTTATGAGTAGGGCTATGAGAGGGTGCATCCTCTATAAATTTTTCTTGATGGGATTGGTGTTAGGATTTGTGACAATGTTGTGAAAAAATGATGTTAGGGTCAATGCGTGATATGTCATGGTATGACCATGCGAAGTCCTGACTATGCTAAAAAATAAAGGTGGTGAATTCCTTTCATTATTTCAAATCTAAATAATAACCAACTTTAACTGTGTCAGGTTCTTACAAAGCTCCTATGTTGAAATCGCTAGTGGATTCATTAAGGATTATAGATATTTTAGGTGGTAGAGTATTTTGAATATAATGGTACTCTACCCCCATATAAGATAGGATGGGTTTTTCATCATGGCATTGAATAATTTTTATGGTAGGGGATTCTTCCTTTATCATTTTGGGTAAAACTAGAGGAAGGGTCTTATTTTTGTTGTTAGTCTAGTAAGTGAGTGGTCTTAAGGTGATCACATTGATTTAAAAAAAGCTATGAGGAATTGATAGTGTCATCTATGTCCAAAGAGTTATTAGGATAAGATGAAGAGGATAGTTCTAGTTCTGTTACGGGTTTGAGTGTGGTGATTTTTGAAGTGTCTGAGGAAGGCTTGTTGAAGCCTAGTATGAATTTCTCATGAGTTTTCCGATACTATTCAAAGTCCAAGTCATGTATTCCCTGTTCATAATGTCCCAAACACACATATTTCCATGCACAATGATGAATATATATTTTTGTAAATAATTGGTTGTGTAATAAAAATAAGTCATATATGAAGGGTTTAACACGATATTTATGGTCATGGTGTGAGGAAGGATAATCAATCCCTTGATTTAAAAGAGGTTGGATTTCAGATGGGGAGGACCAAAGTGAATGACATCTCTGAGATTTTGTTCATACATTAGTTTCTTGTTAGGTCTCCCATACAATTTTGGCTTAGGGAGTGAGTTAAGGGCCAAGAGTTGATACTCCCCTAGAAAAATATGTTACATTATATCTTCAAAAATTTTATCATTATGTAACTTAGATGAAGGAATAGAGGTGCTGGTAGAGGCCTCATCAGGAGAGACCAAGTTTTTCCTAAGAAAAATCACATTTTTAGGTCGGTAGGTCATGTGACATGATTTGAAAGGATTTGGATTGCAGTAAGAACAGTAAAGGTTTTACCTTGATGTTCATACTTTATACATCAATGTAATATTGATGGGATACATCACATGATGCATATCCAAGATCTTCCCAATAACATGTTCTACTCGAAATCTCCTTCTACAAGATAGAAGAGCTCATGAAGGCTTTTTCACACCTTCTTTGATGGGTAAAATGACCGTAGCCTAATGCTAAAGGTGATAGTATTATTGAAGGCACATAATTCACAACAGGTGAATCGGAAATGATGGTATTAGGTAACTATATCTTCTTTGAAGGCGTGAGAGGATTTGATGCTAAGATATTGGTTTTTTTGTCAACCATAACTATCTTAATAAGTATTATTGTTGATTAGGGAAATGATGAAGTAGAGTGGAAGGTCATGGTCTTCAAGATACGAGGATGGGATTTTAGAATTGTCAAAGGTAGGTAGTGCTAATTACATTTTAGGAGTGTACTGACAAGGTTAGTGAAAATTGTATGATGGTACATATAATGGTACTGAGATGGATTAGTAAAGCCTCAATCATTGCTTGTCGGTGCTATGTGAAGAAATTTGAAAAATCTCGTAAAGAGACATCTTTATAGGATCTTGGTGGAGTTTTTTAATGATGGTTCTTTATATAAAGGTAGTAGATTGGGTATGTGGACCAGTGAGGATAGACTCCTTGGCCTTAGAAGAAAATGGATTAGGTGATTCAAGAGAAAGGGAAATAGAGACTTTAGGCATGTTTTGGTCTGAGGCCTTGCGGTTTTATGCACATGTTGTTGTGGTTATGAAAATGACGTTTATCTGATAGAGCTTGGTTTTACTTGAGGAAGCCTTACTCTTTTTGGATATGGATATGGTATTAGATGATGGTTCAAAAGGGGAGGCTTTAAAGACTAGACATGTTTATTTATTTGTGAGATAGGTTTGATTGTTTCTAGATGATTTATATTTGTGAGAAGAAGTAATTTACTAGTAAGGCTTTGAATCGTGTGTGGAGGAATTTATAGTCCTTAGTGGATTGTCCTTTTGTATGATGGTATGCATAGAATGATTAATAATTGTACCAAGAGGTATTCTACCATCGGGAGTTAGATAACTTAATAGGGGTTAATGTTATGGTAGTTGTGTTGGTGTCCATTTTGATCCTTTATGCTTTTGCCCTAATTTTCCTTTCACTCTGCACTTCCTGAAACATTTTCTAAAATTTTAATGGGTGAAATGAAGTTGTTTCCTCTTCTCCCATACCTTAATTCATTTGAAAAATCATTTTCCATGCCTCATTTGTGAAGAAACACCCATCCATGCCTTGTTTGTGCCCTAGTTTTTCCAAATCTATGGGCTATGTCATGTTTTGCCTCTTGCATGATCGTGAAAAATAAAATTTGTTCACTTCATGCATATATGCCTTCAAAAACCCTTCCCCATGGTCAAAACTTGCATAAAATATACTTCCCCTTGTTTTTGATCAAAAAATCCATCACCCATGAAGAGAAAATTGAATTCGGGCATCTCTGTCAAACTCTGTGTTTTTTACGGTCGTACGGGTGTCATTTGACCATCAAAATTAAGCTCAGAATTCTCCTCATATGTGGCCACTTCTAGTTGGACAAGGATTAGTGGGTTTCTTTGAAAAAACTTAGTCGTTATTGGGTTTTGGGAAAAAATTCAAAAATCTCCCCACAACTCCGTGGGAGGACACGTGTCATGTTCTTATGCGAAGACAGAGTGAGAAGCCAGTGGGGAACTTAGGCATTTTTTTTCATTCTTGGCGAAGGGAAAATGGTGTCGAAAGGCTCGCAGGTCCAAATGCAGCAGGGGGCAGACATGTGGTAGCACTGTGGTAAAGTAGGGAAGTGCGGACCATGGAAGGAAAAGGCAACTTTTTCCCCTTTGGTCAAAAAGGCCTAAGGTGAAATTTTCAAGTGAAGCCCCTCTACAAATCATAGGTGGACACATGTCCATGAATAATCAAAGGGAATCGCAGGCCATGGAAGGAAGTGGGGAATTTTCCCCTTTTTGACAAAATAAGTTAAGGAAAAAAATTAAGCTGCGGGCCAGCAAATGAGCCACAGGGAGACACGTGGTAGGCAGAGCGGGTTGGTGACCCGATGGAAGAAAAAGGGAAAATTTTCCTTTGGCTAAAAAAGGGAGTTAAATGAGAATTGAGCCCATGGATTTTAGCGATAGAGAGAGCGACATGTGGTAAGGGAGAAATCAAAGGTGTAGGCTCATAGAAGGAAAATTGAAAATTTTCCCTTGGCAAAAAAGGGGGTCAAAACATGAAATAAGCCTGTGGAATTTAAGTGATAGAAAGCATGACACGTGTCAAGGAAAAAGGTGGAGATGCAGGCCCGTGGGGAAAAAGGTGAAAATTTTCCAATTTTCCAAAGAGGGTCAAAATGCGTAGAATTGAAGCGTGATCCCAATGGAACCCACCATGTGCCACGTGTCATCACCAAAATTTAAGGGCAGAGGGGTGGAGAAAAAGGTCAATTTTTTTCATTTTTCCAAAAATATCAAGAAGTCAAAAGGTGAGCCCGAATTGATTCCTAATCATATTTTGACACGTGGAGGGCCTATACTGAAGGTAAAAAACTAGATCAAGGGTAACTGTACATTTTCATTTTTGGCCATCATTTTTTCTCCAAGAAGCTTGGAATTGTGAATTTATCATCGAATCTCATCAAATATTTGGCGATTACATGTCGTTTTGGCCTTCTAGGAACATTGGAATCAGTTTCATGACTCAATTTGCAGATTTGAGGTGTTTTTGAGATAAATTTTACTCATGCCTCTGCAAAATAGGAAATGTCAAATTATAAAGTTACAGAACCAAATTGGGAAAGGATAAAATGAAATGATGAGAGGTTGAGGGGCCTGCATGCCTTGAGGATGAAAAATGTGCCTCCATAAAGGATAATGACCTAAATATTTGTAATGATTCGGTCTTTTTAAACACCTAGCAACTCTCGTTGCAAATTAGTTAAATGTCATTTTTAGTGAATCATGAGAAATTGTTGTAACAAACTTGATGCCATGGCATATTATTTTCTTTGGAAAGAAGGATCAAATGTGGTAAGAGGTATATGATGCATTTTTTGAGAAATGTAAAAGGTCGAGAAGTTGAAAATCATGAGAAAATTTTTAGAGAAAGCTCATTTTCTGAGAAACCCACCAAAGAACCAGGTTAATTTTTTCTGTGTTGGATATTCATGTATGTGAGTTGGTTACAAGTGTATAACCATCACACATCTCTGAAATTATTCATGAAACTCTCCCCTGCTGATGAATCTAACAAGCTTTTGAGTTAATCTATGTTTTTCTGGGAAATATAATGTCTGTTATCATTTTTAAATGCCTACAAATAGTTTTCATAGTTCTTGTTGCAATCTTGCATTGAAATTATTTAGAAATCACACATAATCTCCATATCTTGTTGATATTTTAGTGGCATTTGTAATCTCATATTCAGAAGAGCCTTCATCTGATAAAGAGATAAACAAATTTAAAATCACTTTACCTTCCTTGACTGTAGAGGTTGCTTGTAAGCCTTTGGGGGTACCTTAGGCGTGATTTGATCAAGGATTTTTGTGTTTAATTGGGTTCTTTACTTCAAGATTTTGTGGTGAGTTCTCAAATATTGTGTGAAGAGTGTAACCTGGGCTTCCATTTATGCATCTTCTGGTTGAAAGAATATCCTGATTATTTGAAGCATTTTATCTGATAGTTGTTCAAGTATTGTAGAGGCTATCAAAAATATGATATATCCAAGTTTTGTCTTGTCATCGCCCCACCAAAAAAATCATTCAAACAAACCAATCTTACCCATACTACCCCTGCATTACATTGTGTGTTAACAAAAGAATCTAACCCATCTACAAAAATGCACAAGGAAAATCAGGATTATAAAATGTCTCCAGTAGTCTTAGCCTTATCTTGAAAGCATTTCCATCATTTAGTAGTGACATCTCTATTGAGTTTGAATAACAGAAAATTAATCATGTTTTCCCAAGGCCATCTCCATACAATATGCACAGTATAAGGATATCTCCACCTCCTTCATAAAACAAAGGTTGCAATATAGGTTCTCTTACCTTGGTTGAAAGGCACAACCTAAAATAGTGAGGATTAGATCAAAATCCTTTCAAGGTGCTATCCATCTCTCCACAAATATAAGTTCCAGTTAGATCACATCCCTAGCTACAAAATGACATACATCATGATCTATCTGATTTCAAGCTTCATGCCATATCTCTGATGCTGCTCAGACTGAAAAGGAGAACAAATTTGGATACCAACACCTTCTGGTGCCGTTACTGGGGATTGTTTTTAATTCCTAGGAACTTATTTGCATATTTGAAGTATTTGAATGCATACCAAACCATGGTAAAGTCCCTTGTAAATTCTACATTCTAATACATTGTTGAAGCATGATTTTATAATCGAATTTGTAAGGATTAAGTGAAGATATTTGTTTTTCCTGCACTTTTACCTATTTCTAGCTATTGTTACACTTCATTTGCATTTTTGGTTGATAAATTCAAAGAAAGAAAGGCCTGATCTATAAATTTTGGCAATATTTTTAGTGTTGATAGATATTTGACATAATATTTTAGTGCATTTGCACAACTAGGGTGAAAGTCCTTAGTGGTAACTCCATGTTATTCTAATCTTGGTAAAGTACCAGTGTCTTAAAATTTATGTCATTTAATTTTTTGTTGCTAATCTCTGTAAAAATAGAAGGAAGAAGATCTCTCATCCTTAAAGACTTTGCTAAGAAGTTGTTTACATATTCAAGAAACTCGGAGTTGGAAGGGAGAAGAGTTTGGAAAGTTGTTAAAGGTTAGAAATCAAGAAAAGGTATATCCATAGGTGAGAGAGATTACCCTTTGGTGGAGGATTATCACTCTTCTTCAAGTGATTCTGATTCAAGTAATCCTCTCATAAATTTTTTTGCCTCAACTAGTGAAGGTCCTTCTGTTGTACCCGGTAAGTTCCTTCTTCAATTTTCACCTGTGTGTTTCAATCCTAATAAAACTTTCCAAGAAAATTAGAATTTAGAGAATACTAGTGTTGTGAATCACATTCTTTAGCCCCAAGGATCTTGCACTCCTCATCAGCTTATTTCACCTCCAAGATCACTTCCACCAAACAATATGGCTCAGCCTAGACCTCCATTTGTTGTTAACACCTTTGTTCCTCTAAACTTTAGAGAAATGGATGGTTACCCAAATGTTGTCTCACAAGATGTCAAAAATAGATTGCCAAAATTCCAAGGTAATAATGCAATGACTGGTGATCAATATCTCAAATTTTTTGTTAACATGGTGGAAGATTTTGAGATAGATTTTAAAGATTTGTATATTAAGTTATTCATGCATACATTAGAAGAGGATGCTACAAATTGGTACAAGGCTCTGCCTGATAATTCTATTGATTCATGGATTGAAATGATGAATGCATTTAGGTTGCAATATGTTGATAAGACTGATCCTAGATTTATCTTGTCTGAGTTTGAGAACATCAAGAAGAACCCTAATGAATCAGTCCATGACTGTAACACAAGGTGTAACAAAACTTTGAGAAAGATGCCTATTAATATGAGGCCTTGTGATGAATCTTGTTTAATCAAATATGTAGATGCATTTAATAAGAAGGCAGCCTATTACTTAAGAGACAAGAACCCTACTAATTTGAGACAAGCTTTCACCATGGCACTTCAAATTTAAAACAATATCAAAGCAATTGGGAAACCTCTCAAGAGATATGGAGTAAAGTTGATAAACCCTAAAAAACCTCAAGCTAGCAAGGGTGTTGATTTAGAAGAGGTTGTGAAAACTTTGGCGAGGGTTGTCAAAGAAATATCATACAAGTTGGCAAGAGCTGAGAAGGGAATTGGGCAGACTTCACAAGGTCAACAAAGAGCACAAAATCATGACAAATTTTCCAATCATCCTAGAGGTGATCAAAGGTCAGATGATAGAGGAAAAAGACCCATGGGGTCTACAAGTAGACATCCTCAAGCACATGAAGGAAGAGTGTTACCTGATCCCTTAACTGTTAGGGTTGTTTCTCTTGAAGAAGTTGCTAATATTGATTGGTGTGATAGGTGTTTTTTTACCTAATCCTCCATGTGAAGTGGACCAACAAGAAGGTGAAGATAATAATGATGATGGTACTAACGATGATATTTATATGGTGGGTTGTTCATCAAGCTCACAAGGAGTAACAACATCTACTGAAGTAATAAGTGCTAGGACTGCTGCAATTTTTTGGGATTGCATCAAATGGGTACAAGTTTCCCTTCCCCCCCATACTCTTGAATATGATGTAGTGCAAGATTTTGAAATTCCTAACAATGAATTTGAATACCTAAGAGATTTGATGATTAATAAGTATGATGGTGGTATTCCTTCGGAGGAAGATACACAATTTTTTATGAATGTTGTTGTAGCTCAAGAGAAAGATTATAACACTAGAATCAAAGTTGTTAAAGGAGTTGGGCCTAAAGCCAAACCTAAAACAACCTTACTCACAAGCATTCCCAAAGAAGTTCCTAGGAGAGAAACACTTTCCAAAATCTCTGTTATCCTAAGCAAAAATTACAGTCCTCCTCATGCCCAAGCTACCAAGAATCCCACTCCATCTAATGAATCTGTTTGTCTCCCTTCCAATGCTGCCTTGCCTAAGAGTGTTCCATATGACATAGCCTAGGTATTGAGAAAAATAAAAGTGAGTGTTCTAATTATTGAGTTTCTTAGGACTCCTGAGCACAAGAAGATAATCCTTGGTTGATTCCGAATTGAATGTTGATCCATTCTTCACAACTTTAATCATAAAGGATAGGTTACATCACAATTGTATGAATGATTCTGGTGCATCATGTAATGTCATGCCTCTAGAATTCATGAATGAGTTGGATATAAAAGTGAAAAAAACCTATGGAAAATGTACTACCATGGACTCAAGAGAAGTTTTGGTTGTTGGTTGTGTGAAGGGTTTGGTTGTGTAGCTTGCATCTTATCCTAGGAGGAATTTAAAATTGGATGTTGTGATTGTTGATTGCCCTGCCAAATGGGGTATATTATTGTCAAGAAAGTGGGCTACAAGTGTTGGAGGGAGTGTCCAAATGGATATATCTTTTTCCACCATTCCCATTGAGGGCAGCGTTGTCAAGATCTATGGAGAAAAGAAAATGTTGCATCTAATTGACGACCCTAACAATGCTTCTTATGAAGTATTATTTGTTGATGTTGATGTTGATAATTTTATTGGTTTTTTCGATGGAAAAGAACACAAAATGGATCAGTTAAAGTGACTTTAGCAGGTGAGTTCTCCTTTTAATTTTCTATTTGATGGAGCTTGCTCTAAATTTGGAAATGGTGCTGGTCTAATTCTGATTTCTCCTAGCTTCGAAGAGTTAATTTTTCCTTTAAGCTTAATTGTGAATGTACTAACAACATTACTGAGTATGAAGCTTTGTTGTTGGGTCTGAGAATTACATGGAAGTATAGTGTCAAGGACATCATTACAAAGGGAGATTCAAATTTGGTTGTCAAACAAATAAGAAAATTGTATGCTACAAAAAATTAGCAGATGAAGTAGTATAAGCAAGCAGTTTGAGATCTAATTGAAATGTTTGATTCTTTCAATATTTTTCACCGTGTAGAAGTTTGAATGCTACTGCTGATAAGTTGGCAGTGTTGGGGTCAAGATTTATAGTTTTCACTATTTCACCTTATTGTGAGTAAAATGTTGAAGTGTTAACTAGGCCAGCTGTCCCTGACATCATCAAGCATTGAAAAGTGTTGGATGATGATGCTCAAGTACAAAGGTTATTACAAAATCAGCGAGAGTTTTTAGATCAGCGTATTGACTGGGAACCAATGATGTGTATGACTAAAGGAAGAGAGACTTTATTTGGAAAATATATTATCCAATTGAAAACTAACACCATTCCTAGAGGTCTTTTTGCTCTTGAGTCAAATTTTAGCAATGTTGATTGCATCATCAATAGAAACATGTCTACCTCAAGGGATGTGGAAGAACATGACTTGGGAACAAAGGTAAAACCAAGAAAAATTTTGTTGGGCAACAATTTAAACAACGAAGAAAAATAGTCCTACCTCTAATTGTTGAAACAATATCAAGACTGCCTTGCCTAGTCATATTCAGAACTAGAAGCATATAGAGAAGACTTGTTTCACCATGAGATCGCTCTTGAGAAAAATTCAAAACCATTCAGATAGAAGCAAAAACCAATTAATCCACTCATCTCCATGAAAATGCAAGATAAATTGAAGAAACTAAAGGAGGGAGGGATCATTTAGCCCACAAGGTATTCATCTTAGGTTGCTAACCTTGTGCCAGTCAGAAAGAAGAATTGAGATATCAGACTTTGTGTAGACTTCAAAAATTTGAATAGAGCTTCATTGAAAGACAATTATCCTTTACCAAACATGGAGAACATGTTGCAGTTTATCAATTTCATTAGAAGGTTTGTGTCCAATTTTGCTAAGTTGAATCTTCCTATCACATGCATGTTAAAGAAAGATCAAGTTATCAAATGGGAGGAGGCTATTGTTCAGGATTTTGAAGGGATCAAGGAAGCACTTAAACATGCATTTATCTTGGAAGCTTTGAATTACAATAAGCCTTTCCAAATCTTCTCCTTTGCCTCTAAAAATACTATTGCATCTGTTTTCCTCTAAAAGTATAAAAATGGGGCTTGCCTTCTTTAGCAAGGCTTTACAAGCTATTGAGTTGAAATATATAATCATGGAAAAACAAGCATTTTCCTTGGTGAAAGAAACAAAGGTTTTCAGGCCTTATATCCTAAGTTCAAAAGTTGTTGCTTATGTTCCCCACACCATGGTAAAATACATCTTATCAGAGATGGAGATCTCAAGTAAAAGATGTAGATGGGTGAAAAAACTACAGGAGTATAATATGGATATCAAAACCACAAAGTTAATAAGAATTTTGGGTGTTGATAAGCTCATGGATGAGAGCAACTTATAGACTATGGAAGTGAATGAGATAGAGGAAGAAAGGGAAGATGTTTTTGGGAAATTGGTAAGTTCTGAGTGGTACAAGGAAATAATTTTTTACCTCAGAAACCTTTGTTTTCCTGATCATTTAAATAAAAATTAGAAAAGAGCCCTCAAGCTAGCTTCTCAAAAATACATCATCACTGACTTTAGGCTGCTTGGAAAACCCTGAAGGTGTCCTCTTGAAATGTGTAACTGAAGATGAAGCTCCCAAAGTAATTGCTGATTTCCATGGGGGAGTTTGTGGAGGACACTTTGCTAGAAGGGTTATAGCACACAAAGTTTTGAGAGTTGGTTATTGGTGGCCTATTCTCTTTAAATATGTAAGCATGCTGATTAGAAAATGTGAAAGCTACCAGTGTTTCTCTGGAAGAATAAAATATTCAGGCTCCCTTCCTTTGCATCCTGTATCAATTGAAGATCCTTTCAAGCAATGGGGAATGGACTTCATTGGTGAGATTTCATATCCTTCTAGTGCTGGCCATAAGTGGATTCTTGTAGCCACAAAATAATTTACTAAGTGGGTAGAGGAAATCCCCACCAAGAAAGTAACACACCAAGTTGTTATGGACTTCTTGTTGAATAATATCATATGTAGATTTTGTATGCCAATCAAAATTTTGGCTGATAATGCCATGTGTTTTAGAGCTAAACCTTTGATGGAAATGTGCAAAGAGTATGGAACCAATTTAACTTATTCTTCAAACTATAATCCCCAAGGAAATGGACAAGTTGAGTCCAGCATTAAGAATTTTTTGAAGATCATTAGAAGCACCTTGGAGTTGAACAAGAAAAAATGGGGTGAACAACTGAAATTTATAGTTTGGGCTGATATAATTACTACCAAGAGAGCTACTAGTAAGAGCCCATTTGAGTTGGTGTATGGAACTCAAGCTTTGTTACCATTACATTTGTAGTTATCTTCATTTTAGTTTGTTCAACATCTTGAGGATCAAGAGGTCAGTCCATATGAAGGTAGGATCAATCAGATTATGGAGCTAGATGAAGAGAGAAGAGCAAACCATCAGAGGCATATCAGATTTAGAGAGAAGTTGAAAAGATTGTTTGACAATAAGGTCACTCCTAGGGCCTTCAATATTAGAAATCTGGTTTTATTGTGATATAATAGAAATGAGAATAAGGGCAAACATGGAAAATTTTATGCATTGTGGATGGGCCCTTACTCCATTAATATCAGAATTAGTGAGAATACCTTCTTTCTCAAATATTTAGATGGGAAATTTCTTGAACTACCTGTTAATGGTAGGCATCTGAAGCATTTCTTGGATTAATCCAAAAATTTGAGGTATGCACCAGCTTGTACAGTGTATAGTGTCTAGTTTTTCACTCCATTTTTTGGTGTTTTGTCAATTTGTGGTTTGCCTTACTGTGTGGCAACCATTTTTTTGTCAGGTTCTCAACTGGTTTTTGGTGATTTTTGGCTCTCGACTCCATTTTCCCAATGGATTATTTTGGCACTTGGTCTATGTTATTCTTGTGGCACCCACTAGGAGTGCCCATCCTCGAGCAGGAGCCGATGTTGGTGTCCATTTTTATCCTCTATGTTTTGGTCGTAATTTTCCTTTCACTATGCACTTCTGAAAACATTTTATATAGTTTTAATGGGTGAAATGAATTTGCTGCCTTTGCTCCCATTCCTTAATTCATTTTAAAAATCATTTTCCATGCCTCATTTTTGAAGAAACACCCATGCATGCCTTGTTTGTGCCCTAATTTTTCCAAATCTGTGGGCTATGTCGTGCTTTCCCTCTTACCTGATCGTGAAAAATCAAATTTGTTCATTTCATGTATGTATGCCTTCAAAAACCCTTTCCCATGCTCAAAACTTGCATAAAATCAATTTCCCCTTGTCTTTTGAGCAAAAAATCCATCACCCATGAAGATAAAATCACATTTGGGCATCTTTAGCAAACTCTGTGTTTTTTATGATCGTACGGGTGTCATTTGACCGTCAAAATTAAGCTCAAAATTCTCCTCATACATGGCCAATTCTAGTTGGACAAGGATCAACGGGTTTCTCTGAAAAAATTTAGTCATTTTTGGGCTTTACGAAAAAAATTCAAAATTCCCCCCGCAACTCCATGCGAGGACATGTGTCATGTTCTTATGCAAAGGTAGAGTGGGAAGCCAGTAGGGAACTTAGGCATTTTTTGCCATTCTTGGTGAAGGGAAAAAAAGTGTGGAAAGGCCCACAGGTCTGAATGGAGCAGTGGATGAACACGTTACATTGCAGTGGAAAAGTGGGGAAGTGTGTGGAAGGGAAGGAAAATGGAACTTTTTCCCTTTTGGTCAAAAAGGTCTAAGGTGAAATTTTAAAGCATGGCCCCCTAGCCAATCACAGGTGGACGTGTGTCCATGAAGAATCAGAGGGAATTGCGGGCTGTTGAAGGAAGTGGGGATTTTTTCCCTTTTTGGAAAAATAAGTTAAGGTAAAAAATTAAGCCGCAGGCCTACAAATGAGCCACAGAGAGACACGTGGTGGGCAGAGTAGGTCAGTGGCCCAGCGGAAGAAAAAGGGAAAATTTTCCTTTGGCTAAAAAAGGGAGTTAAAATGAGAATTGAGCCTATTGATTTTAGTGATAGAGAAAGCAACACGTGGCAATGGAGAAATCAAAGGCACGGGTCCACGGAAGGAAAATTGAAATTTTTCCCTTGGCGGAAAATGGGGTCAAAACATGAAATAAGCCCATGGAATTTCAACGATAGAAAGAATGACATGTGTCAAGGACAAAGGTGGAGATGCGGGCCTGTGGGGTAAAAGACATGAAAATTTTCCAAATTTCCAAAAAAGGTCAAAATGCACAGAATTGAAGCGCAATCCCAATGGGACCCACCATGTGCCATGTGTCATCACCAAAATTCAAGGGTGGAGGGGCGGAGAAAAAAATTCAATGTTTTCCATTTTTCCAAAAATGTCAAAAAGTTAAAAGGTGAGCCCAAATTGATTCCCAATCATATTTTGACACGTGGAGGGCCTAGATTGAAGGAGAAGGAACAGATCAAGGGTAACTGTACATCTTCACTTTTGGCTACCATTTTTGCTCCAGGAAACTTGGAATTGTAAATTTTACATCAAATTTCACCAAATTTTTGGAAATTCCATGTCGTTTTGGCCTTCTAGGATCATTGGAATCTGTTTCATAACTCAATTTATAGATTTGAGGTGTTTTTGAAACAAAGTTTTTCCCTAATCCATCCAAATATGTGAAATGTCAAATTTGAAAGTTACAGATGTAGTTTTAAAAGGTGAAATGATGATAAGAAAGGCATATGCATGCCTTGATAATGAAAAACGTTCCTCCAGGAAGGGTAATGATCTAAATATTTGTACTGATTCAATCTTTTTAAAACACCTGGCAACTCTTGTTGCAAATTTGTTAAATGTCATTTTCAATGAATCATGAGAAATATTTTGTAACAAACTTGATCCCTTGGCATATGCTTTTCTTGGAAAAGAAGGCTCTAATGTGGCAAGAGATATATAATGCATTTTTGAGAAATGTAAATGGTCGGGAAGTTGAAAATCACGAGCAAATTCTGAGAGAAAGCTCATTTTTCAGAGAAACCCACCAAAGAACCAGGTTAATTTATTTTGTGTTAGATCTTCATGTATGTGAATTTTTTACAAGTGTATAGCCATCACACAGCTCTAAGATTGTTCATGAAACTCTCCCCTGCTGATGAATCTAACAAGCTTTTGAGTTATTCTATGTTTTTTTTGGTAATATGATGTATGTTATAATTTTAAATACCTACAAATAGTTTTCATTGTTCTTGTTGCAATCTTGCATTCAAAGTCTTTAGAAATCACACATAATCTCATCCTTATTGATAGTTTAGTGGCATTTGCAATTTTCATTTTCAGAAGAGCTTTCATCTGGCATTGAAAATAAGCAGTTTAAAATCACTTCACCTTCATTTGTTGACAGGGATTTGCTTGTAAGCCTTTGGGGGTACCTTAGGTGTGATTTGATCAAGATTTTTGTGTTTAATTGAGTTCTTTACTTCAATATTTTGTGGTGAGTTCTCAAATATTGTGTGAAGAGTGCAACCTGGGCTTCCATTTATGCATCTTCTGGTTGAAAGAACATCTTGATTATTTGAAGAATTTTATTTGATAGTTGTTCAAGTCTTGTAGAGGTTGTCAAATATCTGATATATCCAAGTTTTTCTTGTCAATACCCCACCAAAAAATCATCTAAACAACTAATCCTACCCATGCTACCCCTGCATTGCATTGTGTGTCAATAAAAGAATCGAACCCATCTACAAAAATACACAAGGAAAATCAAGATTATAAAATGTCTCCAGTAGCCTTAGCCTTGTCTTGAAAGCATTTATGTCATTTATTAGTGACATCTCTATTGATTTTGAATAATGGAAAATTGATCATGTTTTCCTAAGGCCATCTCCATACAATATGCATAGTATAGGGATATCTCCACCTCCTTCACAAAACAGAGGCTTACAATATAGGTTCTCTTACCTTGATTGAAAGGCACAACCTAAAATAGTGAGGATTAAAGATTAAAACCCTTTCAAGGTGCTATCCATCTCTCTAAAAATATGAGTTCCAGTTAGATCACATCCCTAGCTACAAAACGACATACATCATAATCTATCTAACTTCACGCTTCATGTTATATCTCTGATACTGCTCAGACTAAAAAGGAGAACAAATTTGGGTAACAACACGACCTCTAATTGGAAAAGATTTTTAATGATGCAAGTAGAAGGTGGACCTTGTTGTAGCATACTCCGAAATCATGCTTACCCATCTCGTACACATCACTGTACATCATTTCTTACAACACTTACAGTTTTTGAGATGAAACAGGTCTATAATAATTAATTTCATGTATGACCGAATTTCGATTAATTAATTTTAACAATATGATTTCTCCCATTATGGTTACCAAAATTTAATTCAATAATGAAAAGGGATAAGGCACATCATAGTATAAAACACATACAAGGATGTATATAAATTGACCAAGGTTAAAAGAAAAAAATAAATCCCTGTGGTATACATCGATAGGTGATCCCACCATGGATGAATCCCTAATGGATAATGTAGTACACACAATTACAAATACAAGATGTGCCATTGACTGACCTGGTATTTGAATTCATCTAGAATTTTACAATGTGGTTGGTCACCAGTTTATCTTCGTGATGTGTGTTGTGATATTTGTTTTAATGGATGGGAAATGACCAGAGGACCTCCTGGTAGGCCTCATAGCCAGGGTATCATGATACATCCAGTCATGAATACTAAATATATTTTCAATGATTCATCCAATGATATATGAATGGCAGGAACAACATCAAGATAACCAACAGGTATCACTTGACAGATTTTTTATCAACAACATAGATCATCATCAGATTTTAATTCAATTTTGGGTTGAGATCTACTCAATGATATCACAAATAGTCACATGTCCTAAACAACATCCATATATATATATATATATATAACCATGTCGAGCAACATGTCAACATTCTATATAAAATGTCTCTAACAACCATCATGCATCATGATGTGAAATTCCTAGAGTCAAATGAAACTAGTCCATGCTCATGGACATCTGGATCATCATACTAAATTAAAGTAGTCACAATAATGTCTCGATACCATGATAGTTTGGAAACAATGTCATAATCAATATCAAGGAATGTTTTGAAGTGGAAGTGGGCATTACAGGTTGGCTCTGTCTAATTTAGAATCCAAAATTCATTGAACCTAAAAAATTTGAAATTGGTGGACATTTTTAGGGTAGGATTTTGGACTTCAGTCAGTTGATGGGTAAAATGTTCATTCGGATGGGTGCGTGAAACCTCTGAAACCTCTGAAACCCTAGAAAATCCTAATATATGGACTTTGGGTTATTAGACCAGTGCGCCTTTTTAATGCTACCCGCAACGATGATGTAATCATCCTGCCGACCTGCCGTTAGTACCATCCGAAATGCTACCAAAACCCCAAAGTCCAAAATTTGTATGTTACATGTTCAGTACCTTTCTACTTTCAAGGCTTCTCAACTGACTAAAGCCCCAAACTAGTGACCTCGCAAAAAAAAAAGTATAATATTGAGTTGCATTTAATGCCACATTTTGAAAGTCTAGGAAATGCTTGCTCACGTTGAGCGCTAAACTTACATTTTAACTAGCAAAAACTGATAAAACCTATTAGCAAAAGATCACATGCTAAATTAGGAATAATGGCTTATTTTTCTCAGTTAGGGTTTCACTTTGTTCGGAAATTTTTGTTTACGCCGAACCTAACCTCTGAAGACTAAATATCTCAGCGATTCGGAGTTCATTTTAAGATGCCCATCCCTAATCAAATATGGATGTTTCAAAAATTTACATAATGTTTTTAGGGCTTAACATCATATGTCTATTAGCCTGCAATATAATGTATGCAGTTACTCGTAGAAATACATGTAGAATACCTCAAAGGGTGCTACTAGTGCCAAATTCAGATTTCGGATTTTCCTTCAATGTTTTCCATTTAGCTCAACTGAAGAGATTTATTTTAGTGTTCCCCACCCAGTAATCTGCCAGATGAATTACCACCGTTTTAGCTTTTCTCCGACATCATGAGTCATTTTTGAACCCACCATGCAACTTGTTTGTGACAATTTCGAGAGGACAAGCTCCCATGATGTGATTCAAAGGACTCCATTTTGCTACTAGAGGTGTACCCAAGTTTATGTTGTGTAGTCATATTGTTCCTGAGATTTCCAAAATTCAATTAGTATGATTAGAAACCAAATCTTGGAGTGTGCCACATTTTAGCAGAGTCATGATATAGTGAAGGTGGAGATGTGTCGTTGCTAGAAGAGGGATTAACATGAAGACAGTTAACTAGTTGGAGGATTTCAATTAGATCTAAATTTATACCTTACCATCCTTGAGAGCATGTATGATCAAGTTTGTAGGACATGGATATGGGATTTTTCAAATGTATGGAAGGATTTTATTTAAAGTGTTGATGATATATTATTAGCGTAGGATCAAGAAAATAACTCGATCAACTCATTTTTTAGGAGAGAGAAGGATAGTTGATTGATAGTCACCCACCATCAGGTGACAAAATATCCAATAGATTTATCTTTGAATTGTGTAATTAAGTAGAGATCGGTGATGGATGTTTTGTGAGAAATATTAATGGTGAAGTTCTCTAAGAAAAACTACACGAGTTATGTGAAAGAGAAGAGATAATATTGTGTGATTTTGTTATACAAGTCAAGGGTGGGTCCTACTAAGGACATGGAAATTAAACATAATATAAGATCTTGGTCATGGGAAATTAGGTAATATGCATGGTAGAAAGCTATAATGTGTTGTTGTGGGTCCTTCTTACTATAATTTTTTTTTTAATTTTGGGAATTATCAGTGTGGGGGATAATTCTTAAAAGGCATTGATGGGTGGACAGGTTCATTGCAAATATGTTCGTAGGAAAGGGTTCTCTTAGGACCCATAATGGTGAGTTTAAGACTTGCAATCCTATTCAAAAGTGCTTGTAAAGGATTTTTTTGATGTTATAGAAAATTTGAGGATGATGAGCTAGGTTGATTATATATATGTAGATTTGACTGATGATATAAATGATACAGTAAAGGGATATTCTAATGAAGAGGTATACTAATCATGATATTTTGTACCATGTTGATAGACTAAGGGTTGCAAGGGTTGAATATTTTGATAAGTAAGATGAATGGAACTGTTGGTAATATTTTGGGATGATTATGGTATATATTAAGAAGATATGGTACTATATTATGAGACAGTGGCAGTGGATTCCTATTATGAAAAGGGGTGGGTACTAGAGATGGAACTCATATTGATAGGGGTGTAGATTTGGGGATAGATAAGAATATATTTTAGATTAAGGATGTAATTTTTTGTGATTAAATGAGATGAGATAAAATGGGATGGTTTGTAGTATTATGAATACCGATTTATCTTATGTGAGGTGGAGGAAGAGTACTGGAGGCTATGGAACTAAATATAGAAGGATATGTCATAGTGTTGGTTTGTTTGGTTGATGAGCTTGATGAAGGAGCTTATGACATAGATGGTTGTTGGTTGGATGTTGCTTGTGATAAGATAACGTAAATATATGAAAAGGAAATGATGAAGTAGGGACTAATGTTCCCGATTCACCAATAATGGAGTAGGGGTAAATTTTTAGATAATAGGCTCATGATTGGGGTGGATGAGTCAAGAAGGATAGAAAGTGATAATATTAATGGTAGTTTTATGTTTAGGTTCTGGTTATTGGAGGAAGACACCTTGGAAAGTAAGGTAAGTATTAAGGGCCACTGGATTAGAATCTAGAATTTTTATGAAGACTTGATCACCATTATAGAAGAACCATGGGCTAGATGAATCTAGAATTTTTGATGTAGTTGACTGGGTACTAGGAGAATGTGAGGGTTCTTGATTGGTCTCTAGATGTGATCCTAATTGGTCAATTATGTTTAGAATTTCTTGAAGGAGGGAGTTGATATTATTGAAGGATTTTTAAAGATGGTTTGTCATATCATCAATGTTTCGAAGATGGGATTTTTTTCTAGTTAAAACCATGAACCAAGCACACAATCAATGAAGAAATATAAAAATTATTATTTAAATTACAAATCTATGAGGGAAGCAAGATCACAGCTTACATTTTGATTATCTTGATTATTTTAAGGAAATTGTGAACTAAGAAAAATGGTTAAAAGGGTAATAAGAAAAAGGTTAGTTAAGGCTGGTTTTAGGTAAGTTTAAGGTCAGAGTCTTCAATATACTTGAAGATATGTGAGGGCCATATCTATGTTGGTGTCATTACAAGGTGTGATATTGGGGCCTTCCACCTCACTTCATGATCCCGAAGTGATAAGGGTATCAGGTGCTTAGTAAATATACCACCCACCAAATTGTTTATACTTGATCAAAACACCTAGATATTTTTCCTCTTGGTGATAAAATATAAGTAGGTCCACCTAGGAAGTATTGTTTAAATGTAAATTTGATGTGATATGTGATTTGGTTGTGTGTGAAGGGAGTTTTACGAATGTGATTTTTTTACTCCTTATTAGACTAGATGAATAAGAAGCATGAATTTTTGTTATAATATCTAAAATGAAACTTTATTTTGATGAAAAATCCCACAAAATACAATGTTGAAATATAAAATGAAAGGAAAAACATATGTCTGTGATTGTTATTCCTTTTTTATTTATGATTTTAATTTTAAAGTGTGTTTTGAAATAGTAATAATGTGGCACTCTAATATAAAATTCTAGATGGCATTTCCAAAAAAATAAACAAGAAGATATTACATCTAATGAAAAAGGGAATAAAGGTCGCATTGGGTGTGCCATGATGTTTATGGTGAATTTTGGTTTATTGTTATCATGCTAACATACCAAATAATCAAAATAAATTAGGTTTTACTGATACTTGCAACAAAAAACATAATTTCAATATTATTAGATACATGAAAATGCTAAAAACTCCTCTTTTAAATGAGTGATAATACCTACATATAAAGACAACTAGACAAGATGAATATTAGATAACGATTGAACGAGTTACTAGGAAAAGTTTGATCCCAGGCATCTGAAGGGATTCCTTGAAGGGTCTTAACTCATTTCTTACAATTAATTGATTTGATCATAAAATATGATAATGTAAAAAAGATTAGAATTCAAGAGGGATGGAGAGATCCCTCTCTGCATTGTAGGTGGCCTATGATAGGGTTTTTGTATGCATGTGATTGAATTAATCTAACATAATGAAAGGAAACTAACACCAATTAGATTCCTAACTTGGTTAATAAAAAACATAAACGTCATGATAAAGATAGAAAGGAAAAACTTAACTAATGTTCATTAAACATTAAAACATTAAATGAAAACCAATCCTTTGATATTTTCATGTGATTTGTAAGTGCAAGTACTCCTTTAGTGAGTTGAATGTTGCTACGTGCGATAAAAAGAAATTCTCCATGGAAGAGGAACATATCTCACCAATATGGCTTAATTTCCATGTTTGGCTGTTCTCTTACTACTCTTAGCCAAGTAGAATATGGAAATGGTTGCTTTATCAGTAAGCCTTCCAAGATTGAAATGCTATTATTGTATGCACGTCTTACAAGGACATGGTGTATGTTTGGATAAGGTGTACTAGGTTATTTATATAGCTTTCCAGTTTTGGAGAAGCTTGCAACCTAGTGAGTGTGGGATAAAGGTAATGTATAATTATAAAGGTATAAATATGATTAGAATATATTAATTAATGATTAACAACTCATGGGAGTTAGAGGTTATTTAATTAATCAAATAGGATTAATTAATAGGCCAAATTAATCTTATATAAGCTATTTGGAGATGATTTAGAAGGAAATTAGTAGAATTTAAAGGGTTTGAAAGGGGGATTTTTAAATAATAATAAGGTTTATTAGTTAAATATGAGATTGAAAGGATTAATTAATTAAAAATGGTACAATAATTACTCAAAAGAGGATTATAACTAAGGAAGTGTTGTTAATTGGCATCTAGGATAAAGTAAGAAGCTAGTTAATTAGAGAAGTGTTGTTAATTGACTAAGATGAAGGGGATAATTAGCTAAATAGTGGGAAATCACTAATTATAATGAAATGAAAGGATAGAGGATAATCAATGAATTTTTTTATTAAAACTGTGTAATTATATTAAGGTGTCTATATTTTCCCCTCTTTGATGTGGGGTAGTGGAAGAAACTCCACTTCAAAGATAGTAGAAAAGTTTACACAATTTGGAGTAGAATAAAATTATAAGGATGGAGGATGTTTCCCCCTTGAGTGTTAATGGGGTGATATAAGATGTTGATTAAAACTTGAAAATAAGAAAAATGATCATAATAGAAGAATAAGACACTGCGGTGAATGGGATTCTAACTAGGCATGGTTGGCCATTGTTCAAATTGATTGATTATGTAGGATCTCATGCCTCAAGTGGAAGAAGTAAGGAAGACAGAAGAAACATAATGGAAAATGATATGTAGAAAGTGAATTTAAATGTAATATAAGATAGATGGAGAATGGGAAGATCGTGACGTAGCTGATGTACCATTTATCTCAAAAGTACCTTTTTATTCAATATAAGCATATTAAAAAAGTGTAAAATGACATAAAGATCCATAATATTGATATTTGTTCATTATTACATGAATGGCTCAAATAAATATACATAAAGCAATGCAGTACAAGAAATTAAACAAGAAAACGAAAAAATAAACAAGCAAAAACAAACATACTCAAACAAGCAACGTTCAAAAAAGTTACACCAATGTTTTTGTTATCCAGCTTTAGTACCCAAATGTTCGAGTTATATGACAAGGGATGAAAATGATGACCCAATAATGGACACATGAAAAGGAATATATGGAGGACACAAAATTCCCATGAAAAATAAGTGTGCACTATAAAACTACCTTGAGCAATGATATATACAAGGGAAGACAACCATAGCAAGTAAACCAACTTTATTAATGAAGGAATATCAAGATGATCTACATGTCATGTGATAGAACAAGAAAAAACTAAAGTAAGATGTTTTTTAGGATTTTATAAACTCAAAATTTGAATACTCATTTATTTTCTATGATATTATTTATTACATAAATCCATACACTCGCCACATCATTGATGAGGCCATAAATTGGCCATAAATTACCATTATTTTGTCCTTGCAAGTTACCTTTGAAAGTGGATTTAAATGTAATCTATGAACTTATAGTTTGCTTGAGATAGAATATCGGATATATATCTTGTTAAATATTTATAAATATTTTGTTATCTATTTTGTTGACTAATCCTATTGATTCTTTAAGAAAAGATGCAAAGTCTTGTGTATGCAGGCAATAAAGGAAAGATAATGCTAGTATCGGGAAAAATGGAATTGATCATGAACATTTAAATTAAAATCAGATCTAATTTCATATTCATATTCCTCTCAAAAAATTATGCAAGTTCAAAATAATAATCATCTCAATCTGAGGTCGCATGCAAAAGTTATAGTTGTTTTAATTTACCTATGGAACTTGCAGAGTTAGTTCTGGAACTCATAGAGTTAGTTCCGGAACTTATAGGTTTAGTTTTAGAACTCAAAGATTTAGTTCTAGAAATTGTATTAATTGAATAAAAGTTAGCTCCAAAACTTTTAGTTCATAGAAAAATAAGATTTAGTTCTGGAACATGCAGATTTAGTTCCGGAACTTGCATAAAAGGAATGACATCTTTAGTTCAGGAACTTGCATCAAAAAAATGAAAAATTTTGAGGGATAGTGAAAACTCGGAGATTGCAATGGGAAATTAGAGAGAGAAATTTTTTTTCATCGCAATGTTTTTAACAAAAAACTCATTTAGATTTGCTACATGGTTTACCAATGAAGAGATATATAACTTTTAGTGAGCTGCAGTCTAAGGAAAAGTGTATCATACGAGAACTAAACGTTACATAAAAAGAAATAAAAAAATTCAAATGGAAAGTATGAGAGAGGTTTTTGTTCATAGCAATGTATTTAACAAAAACCTCATTCATATTTTTTATAGGTTTTACCAGTGAAGAGTGATCTAAATTTCAGTAAGCTACTATCCGAGGAAAAGTGTATCAGACGAGGACTAAAAGTTCCATAAACAAAAATAGAAAAGCCAAATGGAAAATATGAGAGAGGTTTTTGTTCATAGAAATTTTTTTAACAAAAATCCTCATTCATATTTTCTACAGGTTTTACCAATCAAGAGAAATCTAACTTTTAGTGAACTGTTGTACGAGGAAAAAACATATTTGACAAATGTCAAAAGTTCCACAATCAAAAACAACAAAGTCAAATAGAAAATCAGAGAAATTTATTTGGTCAAAAATAATATTTTAAGGAAAATACTCCTTCCAATAATTTAGAGGAATAAAATCATTATGATTCTTGTTACCAAAAAGCAAGGAGAATATTTGGGAGAAAATCTTCCTAAAGTAAGTGAGATAAGATTTGATTTCAATAATATATCTCTCTTCATATTTTGTGGAGATGGAGATCTTAGTTGTTAGAATTGGAATAAAGATAAGATCAGATTGTATTTTCTAAAATAAGGATTTGGTTGGATGCATGAATTATAAATGCAACCTTCAACACTTAGATATGTAATGCTTTTCTCCAAAGAAATAAATATCTATTCTTTCCTCTCAAATATTCTGTAGTTTTGAGATATCAGAAGTATGATTTAAATATTCTTCCAAGGAATGAGCTGGCCACTCATTGCAAGGAAGGTGGATATGTGTTTTTATGTTTATGTTTATTTATTTGTCTTTAATTCATTTTGTTGTATTGTTTTTATCTTTGTATTGTGAAAATTCAGTTTGTTGTAAACCTGCAGGTGTTTCATTCAATTATGTTTATTTTTAATTTAGCAATTTCATTTATGCAAGTTTCATTTCTTTCATGCTACATTTATTTATGCAAGTGTGATTTCATTTATGCAAGTGTGTCTTTTAATTCATGCAACTGTGCCTTTCAATTTCTGTAAGTGTCACTTATTTTATGCAAGTTTGGTTTGTGTTTAAAGGAGTTACTTTCCAAGATTTTCTTCTCTTAATACATACAACCTTCAATCACCAACCCAAATTGACATTATTAATGGAAAGGATTGACGAACAACATCATTTTTGCATCATTTCCAGAGACACGGTGTTATTGAGAGATTCAGAGTTCTCTAAAAGAATATTCTAGTGACAGTAGAATACCTTTTAGCAAATTCTGGGACATGAGGTATTTGGTAAGTAGTTTCTATTGGTGTGTGTTATTTTCCACATCATTAGGTGAGTCATCTCACTTAGGTGAGATCGTAGGTCCACATGTCATTTAGGGCTCATTATGAGATTCCTTCACACGTCAGTGCGTCAGCGCATCAATGCGTCAGTACGTTAGTGTGTCAGTGCATCATATGCATCATTGGGAGTTACACTTCTATTCTGGGAATGTAACTCCCCCTCTCTACTTGAGTTGTCATGATTGTAGCACTGGGGGTTACTTAGCACCTCCTATATGTATAATTCTTTTGATCTATGAGATAGAGGAGAGTTTTATGGCTTAACTAGGTTCTACCGGTGTTTCAAATCTTTACATGTACATTCGGTTGATGCTCTCTCCTCCTAATATCTCTTAACACTACCATTCACATGTCCATTGATGTGCATGTCATCCCTCATGATCCTCACTTACGGGTTTTAAACCCTCTTTCATGGTATCAGAGTGGATCTTGTGGATCTGTGCACCCTTCGGTGTTTTTCGTGTGTTTTCCAACTTCTAGCGTGATATTCAGATCTCTTTAAACATGTGTCGTAAGGGATATTCTAGTTGTGCTCTACTTGCATTGATTCTGGGCTTCACACCTCTATTGTCTTTATTCATGGGTTTCAGCTTTTAGGGGTCTGCATGCATCTTTGAAAGTGGTTTCCAGGTTTGAGGTTTAGATCTAAGTTTAAAAGTGTTGTTTGTGAGTTTTTTTTAGGACTGTTGGAGGTATTTTTGGGTCAAATCTACCCTAGCTCGTCGCTCTTATCTCATGACTCACTACTCATGTTTTACCTCAGACTTGGACCGCTCATGCTCCTCGTGATAGCTTGTTTACCTTCGCTGGTTATCTCTACATTGAGTTTTGCAAGCTTTGTTAGTGGTGCCTTGCTTCGTTATCTATAACTGTGCATTCAGGCTCCTGTTTTGCATACTGGGCATGGTGTTTTGCATGTTGGGTGTGGTGCTTCTGGGTATTTGCATCCTCTTCCATTGGAAAAGTGTTTTTTGGCTTTGCTCAGCCATTTTTGGGCATTTTTGGCGTTTTGGGTCTTTAAATGGCTCCTCCAGCTTGTGCAGACCTACAACACCTGCTCCCAGCACCTCTAGCGACCATTTTACACATCTCTAGCAACCTTCAACCTAAAACGTCACATTCAATGGCTCAGTCTTTGCTTGAAATGTTTTTTGGGCATTTTTTGGCATTTTTTTGGCATTTTGGGTCTTTAAATGGCTCCTCCCGCTTGTGCAGACTTGCCACACCTGCTCCTAGCACCTCCAATGACCTCCCATGTGTCTGTAACACCCTCAACAGCCTGTACAACTCTTTTTGGTGGTTTTCCCTCCAAACAACCCAACATGTGGACCCTCCAAATTGGCATTCGAATAACTCCTCCAACGTGGGCCCCCTCATTATCTTTTTTTAATGTTTTAAGATCATAAAAAAACATTCATGGCATGTAATAAGTTTTAGACTGTTGTTTTTGCTTATTTTTAATACCCTCTTATGAGCGTCGAATACGGAGGGCAAGGTCCAAGGTTGGCAGGAGCCTAACCCCCTCTCACAGTAAAAAGAAATCCCTATTAAAATTCTGTGCCATTTCCAATGAGTACCCACACGATACCTTTGCACCCATTTTGTGTACTTTTTTAATGTGTTTATAGCATCTAGTGTATTTTTCCATCAATTGCATGAATCATTTTAATGCTATAAATTTTGACTCGCTACTCATTTCTGAGTGCTTCCTTGGTCAAATTTGCATGATTTTCCATAATGTGTTTATAGCATCTAGTGTATTTTTCCATCAATTGCATGAATCATTTTAATGCTATAAATTTTGACTCGCTACTCATTTCTAAGTGCTTCCTTGGTCAAATTTGCATGATTTTCCACACTTTACGTGATGACATTGCCAATTTTGTAAATGCACTACTTTATAAAGTGCCACATTTTGGGGGGTTGCTTGTACTCTTGGGCCTACACATGCAGATGCATTATCGGCCAAGTTTGACATCTTGCTTTTTTGCATCTTGCATTTTTCATCATGGAGAGTACTCTTTCAAGACATGAGCATCATAGGATCACATTACAACCTCTGCCACTTCTCACCAGGAGAGGGAACTATTCATCTTGGCGTGCTTCCATGGAATGCTACTTCACCCAAGAGGGTCTTATACCCTTCTTGCTTGGGCCAGTTCCTGCACCCATTAATCATCGTCATCTAGAGGATTTTCTCGACACTTGTGACCACATCTATGGTCACATGATGATGCATGTCTCTTGTTCTCTTTGGTTTCACATGGCAGACTCAGATCCACCCCACTGTGTCTGGATCATTCTTCAGTCTCTCTATGGAGACCCTTCACATACTATAATCATTTTTGGTGCTTCTAATTCAATCATCTCCTCCATTTCTTCATGTGATGACAGTTCCACTTATATAGACTCACTTGATTCTACTTCTGATGATGAGGATTGTGCACCTTGTTCTGATGTAGAGAGTACTACAGAGGACTCTTCTCCTCTTTCTCTCACTATTCCAGACATTGTTGTCACCCCCCACATCTCATCAGATATCGAGCAATCTCATATTTAGTCTCACAACATCATTACACCAGCCTCCTTTCCAATTCTAGTGTGCAAGGCCCTTTTCACTCCTCTACCTTCATTGGATGACTCATACCTATCATACATCACTCTTCTGTTTGTTGAGGTCCCTCATTGGGATGGGTATCTGCCTAACCTTTGTCATCTTTTCATAGAGTCCACTTGTGATGCAATATAGGTCCCTCATCCATCTACAGGTGTTTCAGAGGAGTTCATCATCTCTGTTGTTGGGAGTGCCCCTTCCGAGAATCATGTCACTTCCACATTTCCAGAGACCTTCATTGATCCACCCTTGATTGTGGATCCATTTTTTATTGTGGAGGATGTTTTGTTCCCTTCACATCACATGGACATCCTTTCTACAGGTGTTCACTCTTCATACTCTTGACATTTCTATGCATGTGACATTACCTTCGGTTCCTTTGTACTCACTTGCTAGACCTATGTCACACTTTCGTGGACCAGACTCAGAGTTCTTTTTGTTACTGCCTTCAGTTTCCTTTATGGAGTGGGCGGACTTCCAGCATGTCATTTCTGTCCTTCCTAAGGGTAGGCACATAGTTCGGTGTGGGTGGCTCTTCTTCAGTCTAGAGGCAGAGGATCTCTTCATTGACATTCTTTTCGAAGACCTCCTAGAGCTGCAGATTTTAGATCCATCCATGGCATCTTCTGCATCTCTCTCATCTCCCTCTTCTTCTCTCTTCTTCTTCTTTCCGAGAGATTGCCTCTTTATACATGGGTACCCTTTCAGGCTCATCTATGGCTGGGACCCGTATTTAGCATCTTTCTTAGATTAGAGTGTGTTGTTCTCTTGTTGTGGATGTTTTTCCCACTGGGTTTTCCTTCACTACTTGGGATCTTCTTCTTGTACATGGGTACCTCATCAGGCTTTGTGCCAGGACCCATTTCTGGTTTCTGACTTGCCACCTCATCCTAAGTTACGTTGGTATGTGTTATTTTCCACATCATTAGGTGAGTCATCTCACTTAGGTGAGATTATAGGTCCAGGTGTCATTTAGGGGTCATTATGAGATTCCAGCTATACCGTCAGTGTTCAATGCGTCAGTGCGTGTTAGTGTGTTATGCATCATATGCATCATTGGGAGTTACCTTCTCATTTTAGGAATGTAACTCTCCCTCTCCACTTAAGTTGTCATGATTGTAGCACTGGGGGTTACTCAACACCTCCTATATGTACCCTTTTTTTGATCTATGAGATATGAGGAGAGTTTTATTACTTGTTGTCTTCTACCCATGTTTCAAATCTTTGCATGTTTCATTGAGCATTCATTACTGATGCTTTCTTTCTCTATATCTCTTCATACTATCGATTCACACGTTTGTTGATGTGCATGTACATCCCTCATGATCCTTGTTTGTGGGTTCTCGCAAACTCTTTTCAGATTCCAATAGATTTTAATTCCTACAAGTAGATTAAAATTTATTTTCTGCAATTAGGAATATTAGATTGTAAATATTTATCTCCACAAACATAACTCTGTGTATAAGAAAATGACTGTGATTTTTTATCAAGAAGGTATAATGGTATGAACAAAGAATTCAGATTTGAAAATGGTAGAATATGATATTGAATATAGAAGTAAATCCAATTGATGAAATATCATATTTCATTCTTGATAACCACCACCATTTCACCTTGTATCAACTAACAACTCAGTGATCTTATTACACATAACCTTAGTCAAAACTTGCCTTATCTAGTTTGTAATAATGAAGTGGTAGCATTTCTAGTTAACTCCATCCATATTTAGCGATTTAATTATAGCCAAAATAAAAAATCACTCATAACAAATCCACCCATCCAAATTAGTTTTTCATCACATAATAAAATTCAATCCCTGAACCATATCCATTAGAAAAATTTGTTTTCATGTCTTTCAATTTCTTCATTTTTGTATATGCTTGTATAACATTAAGAAGTAATTATTGTGAATATCAAGAAAGAATTTTTTGCGTACTAACATCTAAGGACTAGATCTATAGGAATTTCCAAAGTTGTTCTTGGTACCAGCATGCATATTTTTGCACACCAACAATAATTAACCAATGGACCATTTTGGAGGAACACACAGATACATTCAACACAATCCATCTCCTGAGATCACTAGTTTTAGGATTTGAAGATTACTATGGTGATTCCGATATCAAATTGATCTTTGAAGACCTATAAATTATCAACATAATTTTTTCTTCTTGGAGTTACCAAGTATGCAAAAAGGTTTTTATGAGATCTCAGACATTGCTTCCTATTTTACACAAGTTGTACTTTGATGAATATAGTTTGATGATGGATCAAATTTTTCTTTAATCCTTCTCATGTTATCATTTCAGCAAAAATAAAAATAAAATAAATCAAAAACCTAAAAAAACCAACTTGCTGGCCAATTTGATTGGAAAATCAGCTTGTTGGCTAGTCAAAGGAAAAAAACCAAAAATAAAAAAGCGTTGATTGAAAAACTACTTGCTAGCCAATCAAAGGTTAAAAAAAAAAAAAAAATTAAAAAAAATGATTGGAAATTTAGCTTACTGGCCAATCAAAGTAAAAAAAAACTGATTGAAAACCAGCTTACAGTTGCTGGCCAATTAAAGACAAAAAATAAAAGGTGACTCTTCTTCAAAAGAAATCAGTTGTTACCTGGTGGCTTTCTTTCTTGACACTATTTGACCATGTTAACAATAGGATGACGAGGAAAACTAGAGGTATAATCAAGTTATTTTGTTCTACTATTTTATTTTTAAGCTTTCTTGTAAGTTTTTTTGTTAAAGCTAGATCCACTTTTAAGATCTCCAAGGAAGGCAAGATAAAATTCATATCTCCCCTACTTATATGAAAAATATGTGCACCTCTTTGCAATCAAAATTTTTAGAGTATAATTTATGGGTAGCCATGAATAAACAACATGCATGAGCTTAAGTGCAAAAGATAAGGAGAAATATGAGGTGTGTATTTTGATTTTAATATGAGACACAATAGAAGGAGATCCACACAAGAACCTACTGTACAAGAAAGGAGATCAAAATTAGTAGAAGGATATCCACCAAAGAACCTATTGTACAAGAAAAAAAATTAAAAATAACAGAAGGAGATCTACACAAGAACCTGTTGTACAAGAAATAAAAATAAAAACAGTAGAAGGAGATCCACACAAGAATCTATTGCACAAAAAAAAGAAAATAAAATAAAGTAGAAGGATATCTACACAAGAACCTGGTGTACAAGAAAAAAATCAAAAATAGTAGAAGGATATCCACACAAGAACCTGCTGCACAAGAAAGAGAATAAAAAAACAACATAAGGAGATCCACACAAGAACCTGTTATATAAGAAAGGAAATTAAAAACAACAGAAGGAGATCCACACAAGAACCTGTCTTTTAAAAGAAAGAAATCAAATAGCCTGGAATGCATACATGCATAAGCTCAATGCGAATAAGACTCTAAGAAGAGGAGATAATAATTTAATGCATTAGGACATGCATAAGATTAAGTGTGGGGAAATGATGAGGCCATAAATTGGCCATAAATTACCATTATTTTGTCCTTCAAAGTTACCTTTGAAAGGGGATTTAAATGTAATCTAGGAACTTATAGTTTGTTTGAGATATATTATAGGATATATATCTTGTTCATTCTTTAGAAATATTTTTTTATCTATCTTGTTGACTAATCCTATTGATTATTTGGGAAAAGATGCAAATTCTTGTGTATGTAGGCCATAAAGGAAAAATAATGCTAGTATTGGAAAAGTGGAATTGATCATGGATGGTATATCTAAACTCAAATCTGATTTTATATTCAGATTCCTCTCGAAAAATTATGCAAGTTCAAAAAAGAATCATCTCAAACTGAGATCGTATGAAAAATTTATAGCTATTTTAAGTTAGTTTAAAAACTCACAAAGTTAGTTCCGAAACTCATAGAGTTCAAAAACTCGCATATTTAGTTTTGGAACTTGCATCAAATTTAGTTCCATGAACTCATAAATATTAGTTCAAATTGTAAATATGAAGAGGTTTTTGTTCATAGAAATGTGTTTAACATAAAAAATCATTTAGTTTGCTACAGGTTTTAGTTCCAAAACTTGATAGAGGAATGACAACTTTTAGTTTACAGTCAAAAAAGTTGTATCAATGAGAACTAACCTTTTTGAAATAGTGAAACAGAGAAATAAAATGGGAAATATGAGAGAGGTTTTTATTCATAGAAATGTTTTTAACAAAAACCTCATTCATATTTGCTATATGTTTTACCAATGAAGAGAGATCTAACTTTTAGTGAGTTGCAGTCCGAGGAAAAGTGTATCAGACGAGCACTAAAAGTTCCATAAACAGAAACAAAAAATTCAAACAGAAAATATGAGAGGTTTTTTTTTCATAGAAATGTGTTTAACAAAAACCTCATTCATATTTGCAATAGGTTTTACCAATGAAGATAGATCTAATTTTAGTGAGCTGCAGTCCAAGGAAAAGTGTATCAGACGACCCCTAAAAGTTCCATAAACAGAAATAGAAAAGTCAAACGAAAATATGAGAAAAGTTTTTATTCATAGCAATGTGTTTAAAAAAAATCTCATTCATATTTTCAATAGGTTTTACCAATTTTGATAAATCTAACTTTTAGTGAACTGCAGTTTGAGGAAAAAGTGTATCAGATAAGTGTCAAAAGTTCCACAGTCAAAAACAACAAAGTCAAATGGAAAATACGAGAAAGGTATTTAGTAAAAATCATATTTTGAGGAAAATCCTCCTTCCAATAATGTAGAGGAATAAAATCATTATGATTCTTGTTACCGAAAAGCAAGGAGAAGATTTGGGAGAAAATCTTCCTAAAATAAGTAAGATAAGATTTGACTTCAATAATATATCTCTCTCCATATTTTGTGGAGATGGAGATCTTAGTTGTTAGGATTTGAATAAAGATAAGATCATATTGTATTTCCTAAAATAAGGAGTTGGTTGGACTGCATGAATTATAAATGCAACCTTCCACACTTAGATATGTAATTTTTTCTCCCAAGAAATAAAGATTTGTTCTTTCTTTCCAATCTTTTGAAGTAAAGTTTGTCTGTAAGTTATGAATTAAAAATATGAATTAAGTCCTCTCCCAAGGAATGAGCTGGCCACTCTTTCCAAGGAAGATGGATCCATGTTTTAATGTTTTTTTCTTTATTTCTGTAGTTTTCCTTTTGTTGTAAACTTCTAATTTCATGTTATGTGATCCTTCTTTAGTAAAATTTTTGTTGTAAACCTACAGGTGTCTTTTTTCTTTAGTTTATTTTTAATTCAGCAATTTCATTTATGCAAGTTTCACTTATTTCATGCAACATTTATTTATGCAAGTTTTATTTCCTTTATGCAAGTGTGTCTTTGTATTTCTGCAAGTGTGATTTCCTTTATGCAAGTGTGTTTACATTTCTACAAGTGTGCCTTTAAATTTCCACATGTGTGATTTATTTTATGCAAGTTTGGATTGTGTTTAAAGAATTCACTTTCCAAGATCTTCTTCTCTTAATGCATACAGCCTTTGGACACCAACTTGGATTGACATTATTAATGGTGAGGATTGATGACCCTCATCATCATGCTAGAGAGCACGAGATGATACCTGTGGATAGGGACCTATGGTAGTTTGGGATGCCCCAGGATGTTCCAACATCATTCCCCTAGTATAGGAGAGACAACGTGGAGAGGCCTATGACTCTACCATAGCTAACCATGCTGACAGGGCAGAAGGAGAAGGCAGTCGACTGGTGGATTGATGATGTCATGGTTATAGATAGATATAGTTAGTGGTGTGCCATCCAACTACAAGCAACACCACCTAGGCCAAGGTAGCCATACTTGGCTACCCTTACAATTAAGAGGGATGCCTTACAGCGACAGGTGGCCACCTTACAGGCCCATATTACAGGTCTATAGGAGTAGTTGGAAGGGTCATAGGAAGAGGTGGCCACACTACAAGCACATGTAATAGGTTTGCAGGACCATTTGGCCACTGCACAGGTATAGCTTATGACCTTATAGGCCTAGGTCACGGAATAGGCACTAGCATAGGAACTGACACAGGATCAGCGATAGGGTCCTATGGTATAGGCAGTAGTGGTACAGGGTCCTATGGTACCAAGAGGAGGGTAGGGTGTTTAGGCATAGGGGCTGAAATTATCAGTAGAAGGGTACAGATTACAAGGTGCCATGAGACCCATAACACCACCACAAATAGTGTTGATGGTTAGATTCAAGGATACCTTGAGTGAGGCCAGGTACTTCCAGGATCATTTAGCTGCTGTCGAGATAGAAATCCCCTCATATGTGGAGTACATGGTACAACAGGCCTTGAGTGAGAGGACCAGATCTCACACACATAGTACAGAGAGTATAAGGGGTCGGTGAGCCTAAAGATAGGATCAGGGTGAGGCCACTAGTACACAGAGGCCTAACCCAGCTGTAGGTTAGGTAGAGGTGAGACCTAGACCCATAGAGGGTGAAGAGATGATGACAAGGTGCCAAACTAGAGGAGAGGAGATAGATGAAACTGACATGGATATTAGGTGATTAGTCACCATATGTGTCTAGGATACAAATTTTTATATATATTTTATTTATAGCGGCCTGCATGCTGAAGATAACAAGGATGCACATGAGAGCTTTTGAGAATTTTATTATTACACTGGCCTACATGCCAAAGATGTTGAGATTGTATGTGAGGAATAAATTTTATATGAGTCACATGTATTGTAAAGTTAGGAGGAATAGATTTGGGATGTATGGAATTTGTGAGTGAAGGTGGTGACGTTGGTAAATGGGCAATGGATAAGGTTCATCTTCCTCGATGAGGTCGATGCGGGCCTTCTTGGAAGGTGGTGTGGAAAATCCAATGCCACTAAGGTCATTGTTCTTAGGGGTGGCATAATAAGTGACGGTATGGAGGCCTTGTTCATAAAAACCAAATCCAAATCCTTTCCATGTGCAGTGATGAAGGAAAGTTTGGGCGAAGCAATGGTTGGAAAGGGATTGGAGGTCAGATGAAAATGGTCATGTTTGGGTGAATAGGTGGAAGTGTCAAGTTCCCCATACGTTAGGTTAGTGTGAAATTGGGGAGGACCATAAGGGAAAACCTCACCTGCTGTGGTAGTCATAACGAGGGTGCTGGCACAATTTTCCATACTCTAGGGGAGTGATGAATGTGTCGATATTGTATAAGTGGTACTCCCCCAAAGTGAGGCATTGAAAAAAATTATAAGGGATCGGTACTCGATATGTGGGTAACAGAGATAGATTATTTAATAGATGATTAGAAAGGAGGGGTATCGGTTGGTTGTGAAGTAGAGTGGTCATTTGTGGAGGCTGCAATGGCTATAGGAATAGAATATTTAGATGTGGGAGAGGTTATGGCAACATTGGTGGATGTGCGCGTGGGTGAAGGAGAAGTGGGGGGGTAGTGACAAATTCCTTGACTGGTACATGTACATCGTTGGTTTAGTAAAACATGTTGCAAGTTTTTAATGGTCAAGGGTTTGTAAGGAGTTTATAGTTATGTCCTTAATGTTTGAATTTTACACAATAGTGTAAATTTGAACGAACACAACCCATGATGTGAATCCAGGGTCTTCCAAGCAATATGTTATACTAGAACTCTCCCTCTAAGACTATTGGCGAGGAAATTTTTTGGGTGGAAAAACTCTTGGATTTCTAGCCAATGCTCTAGGAATCTAAGTCCCTCTACATAACTGGTGCAACTGCTATATATGCATGCACGAGAAAATGTGGATTTCTGTGGTGGCCTTTTGACCGGGGATCCAATAGAGGCACTCCACTGACCCTATAGAAAAGCTAACGATTTCTTGCTAGAGACGACTGTGTCTAAAAGTGGGAAAGGGAATGAGAATTGAGGTAGGATAACTAATGTTACAGGTATAAAATTAGATTCCTACACACACACTAGTTAGAAACTTCAACACATACATTCACGAGAAGAAAAAACCCTGTAAATGGAAACAAGACAGTATAAGATTGTGAGCTCAAATTTTGTAAAATATCCTCATCAAAGAGGGTATAAAGTCCTTCTTCTTTTATTGATGCTTAAACAGAAGTTGTACATAATGTGGGAATGGAAGAAATTTGAGAATGGAGGAAAGTAGAAGAAAATGGATATCTCCTTTGCTTTCTATAAGTACAATGCACTCATGAGTTTACAAGATCAATAACCAACCCTTTTAAATTGAAATGGATTTACAATTTATAGAATGAGAGGTAACTCATTATCTACCCCCCAATACATTTTCATATGTCTTCACACAACTTAACATTTTTCAACTTTATAAGAAACTTTTTAGTCCCTTTTTATAAGATAAAGGTGAATTATTACATTAGAAAAATTAAGACATGACAAAGTTCAACTCCAATGTAAAATTAGAACACTGAAAAGAGAGAAAGTTTGGGTTATGAAGAGAAGAGAGAGAGAAGAAGAAGATAATATGTTGCCCCTGATGAATTTTGATGATCCTCATTAATGGAAACCTTTAATGCAATCAAACTCTTATTCTTCAAACTCGTGGTAAAATCCTTCAAATTGGCTCACAAATGCTTTGGAATAAGTGTTTAAAAACATTGCTGAATGGTTCTACCAATGACCACAACTTCCACCTCACATAGGATACTCCTGTAACTCGAGCCATGAAGTGAGTTTCAGGATACATTGTTGAATTATATGAGATGAATCTCGAATTCCCTATTACAATGCCAATGGATGATCTCGAATGATGGTGTACACCTAAATGATCATCCCTCTATGTCCGGTTGTTCCAAAACTACCCCTTTAGTATGACTTACCATTTATAGTGACTACCCACATGGGAGACTTACTATTTATAATAAGAGGTAATTATTTCTTCTTTTTTACCATCTTGATGTGGTGAAATTCTTCATTCAATCCTGTGCACACTACCTTCATCTCAGGAAATTTTGTATAGGAAAACTTCCTATTTTTAGAAAGTGTATTTCTAACACTTAGTTTGTGACGGAACATATGTTTTTGGATTCATCTCGTCATCACAATCACATCCTCTAAATTTCACATAATTTTACCCACTAGAATGTCTAGAAATAAAATTTAAAATTTTCACCTGGTAGTGGCTTCGAGCACGAAGCTACCATGACAACCATTAATGGATCTCAAAATTTGTAGGTGTAGTTTTATCTCTGTTCGTGATGAAAACAACTCCATTGTGATAGGTTTTTCATTTGGATTTTATGGGCAAGTTTTTAATCTCAATCTGACCATCAGATTGCTGGGAAATCCAACAAACCTGAGCTAGGGCTTAAAATGGGATTTTTGTTGGAACAAATGATTTAGGGCACCATTTGAACTCTCATTTGTTACATCTTGATCATCTTTAAAATTTTGGAAGTATACAAAAGATGGCACCTTAATGTGACTTGTATCTGGTAGAATATTTTTTTATTGGGTGACTTCATGGTTATCTGGTAAAAAATCTTCATTTTCTCCTCGTTCTTCATTTCTTTAACACTTTTGATCAATCCTTCACCTAAGACCTATGTATTTTGATGGATTTGAGTGTTTATTTTTTTTGGTAGAGATAGTTCAAAGCATCAATGGTGGACTAGGTGTGAGCAAGCGATGGTAGACAAGTTACAGAGGAATGGCAGGGTAAATTGTGAAGAAGAAATGGGGGGAAATAATGGCTAAGTGCCATATTTAATTTATTCAAAAAATACATAGAAGGGGCTGGGAACATTTTTATTTTTCTTACATCCCTCACCTCAAAGGTACTTGAGGGACATCAATTTCCGTGGTGATAAAGATGATAAGACATGGCAAAGATCTAACGACAGGGAATGAAGGCTTGGCAAACACCTGGGGTTGGAAATTCTCTCTTGAATAGGTCACATGAGTGACCAGGATTATCCTTAGGGGCTGGGTGCATGTTTCCATGTTTGATGTCCCTCACCTCAAGTCCCTCACCTCAAAGGGACATGAGGGACATCAAATCCCATAGTGCTCCAGGTGATGATGCATGACAACAGTCCAACGGTGAAGGCTTTGAGCTCCCATAAGCACTTGGGGGATGAAATGACGATCCTGAAAGTCATATGCAGGTTTAGAGGGATTCTTTGAGGATGGGAGCATTTTCCCAACCTTGTTTTCCTAGACATTGAGGGACGTCAGGGAAATAAAATCCCACCAAGCTCTTGGAGCTAAAAATTTGACTAACTCTCAAACCTTGAGAGCAACTTGGCAATATCTTGAGCTCCCAATGGACGTTTTTGATGAAATTTTATACGATATTGATTAGAAATGGAATTTTGAATCCAATAGTTTAGGTATCAAGTCTTGATAAATCCATTTTATACATGTAAAATAATATTTCGAATCTGGTACTCCACATGTACATGAGAAAACCTTCTTTCAAAACTATTACGCAAAAGTTTTGTGAAAAAATGATTTTACCATCTTGTAGAGCTTGGAATTACCTTTCTGAATATGTTTTGTTTTTCTCCTAACTCTATTTGTAGCTCCCAAAATAAGCTTCTGAAGTGAAGTCTTCTGAGTTAACATTTGGCCTGTGCACTATGCTTCATAATGTTTCTATAGCCTTCATTTAACCTCCATGTTGTATTTAGATCATCCACTCTACTCCAAGGATTTTCTCTAGTCTTGGGAAGGCCAGTGATAGCCCTTCTTAACACTGCCCAGAGAGAGCATTTTTCAAGAACTCCTAAAATCATCTAGGGGGTTTGATTTGACTTTCCTAAATCACCTAGGGGAATGAATTAACACCAATTGAGAGGTTACTAGACTGACTAGGAATACTTGAGGTTCCTCAGAATGATAAAACATGAAAATTTTAGTACAGGGGTATAGTTGTCATGCTTGGAAATTGTCAATTTACGTGTTGCACATTTTCACGACAACAAATGGATCTAACTTGGGGACATGGCATGAAATGGATGCAACGAATACATGACATGGAGAATCCAAAATCTTTACTTTAGACCATAGGATTTGTTGGCCAGTGTCTTATCCATTTGGCCCTATAGATTCATGTACAACTTACAATAAGAGAGATAGAGAGTGAAGAAGGAAACAAAAAAATACCAAGAATAACAAAAGGAAACCCACAAAAAACATGGAAAGGAAATGACACGCATAAAGAAAAGGGAAACACAACTAGCAGTCACCTATGGTACAAGGTGGGCGACAACCCACTTTCACTGAAGCATTTTTCATTCCTCAAAAGTTACCCCTAAGTGGGAAACTCTTAGTGATGTTGTTCTGTGAATCCATTGACTGTTTCTATAAATTAGCCTCCTCTCCTTAACTATTTATGAAATTTGGATGCTTTCATGACCGTCTATGTTTTTTGTAGGAGTGAGTCCATGTAAGCTTCTTGATGCTTATGTCTTCTCTTGGAAATTCCATGGACTTCATGTTGTTTGAAATTGGTTTCATAGTTTCTGTTTCCTTCTATGTTTATCAACATAGTTGATTCTTCATTGAGCATCTCATAACTTCCCCAAAGCTGATTTTCATTCAAATTTCTAGAATATTATGAGTTACTTTCTTTCTTGGGTCTATATTCACTGATATCTTCTCCATGAGAAACCTTAGATTCATCCTTTATCTCTAATCTACTATGAGGTGTTTGAGTACTAACAGGAGGATGGGAAGTATCCTCAAACTTGTTTTGTATAGCCATATCACGAGTTAAGAGATCAAGAATCAGATCGAGGTCTTTCACAAATTTCACTACATCTAATAGTTCTTGCACATATATCTCCTTTGTCACTTCCTACAGCTCATTTTTGTATACCTTCGAAGGATATTTATTCAGAATCTCAAGGAAACTATATGGAACGATTACTTTATCATCTTGGGAATCATTTTATGTTATCACTCCTTTGTCTAGAGAAGCTTCAAATTCAAAGGCCTCAAAACTCTTTACTTCACTTTCTTCATCACATAAATATTATTCCTCTTTGAATGGGAAATAAAAAACCTTTATTTCATCATTGCATCCATCAACCATTGGCTCAGGAGGGGCATCATATTTTTCTTGTTGCTTTATTTCAACATGGCTGATCTTTACAATGGTTAAGGATTTCAAATCTGATTCATGCTTGTCTTGCAAATTCATAGCTTGCATCAAGAGTTTGAGACTAAGCTTAGGGTCATCTTATTCTTCTGTAGCTCCTAGTAGTTCTTGTATACATGGTTATTTCCCAATGTTCAAGGGCTCATTGCAGACTGACTTGGTCTCTTCCTGTGTGACATGATTAACGGACATCTCATCTTTAAATAGCAATGTGAATATCTGTAGTCATATTTATACCATTAGACCAATTGAATATCCCATGCATGTTGTCCTATCACCCAGTGGGTGCTGGGCGCTCTCCTAAGGCACATGTAGGATTTGAGTCTCTCCTTTATGTGAGTTTCATGAGAATGCATCATCTTAGGACAGATAATCAAATGGAGGATAGAAAATAACTATACCACATTATTAAGAGCTTAGAAAGAGTTGTCATCTCATTGTATGCAGATAAGATAAATAACAAGCAACACATGGAGGTGGTTCATACAAAAAGGAAATGCATAGGTATTATACTTCTGAACACATATGATTTATAACAGAGCATTATATTCATACTAACAAAATTAATGACCCACATTACATCCCTTAAGGTCATAATAAATCCTCATACAACTATGCAGTGCCAAGTCATTCATCAGAGCTATATTATTCTAATCATATTACAAAGAAGAATGAAAACCCATCCCTCTAAGTGTGCCATTTCTCATAGAGCTCTCATAATACCTAAGCCATAACATCCTCCATTATACTTCTATAGGGATTTCACCTCTTTCTCTCCTTTACCCTCTATATCTATCTTCTATCAGGTGCTTTGTATTTATAACCTTATCACCCACTGTCTATTCCTTCCAGAAGTTATAGATCTGTCACCAAGTGTCGAAGTGGTCCTCCATGGGAGCATGCCTTCATCAGATCTGAGCTCTCCACTCCTTGTAATGATGTCTTCTAGAACCTTCCATCACATGCCTAGAATATTCCCTTCCTTGATCCATAATCATCAGGATGACACCTTATCCACAAGGGTCATGCTTTTCTCATGTGATACCTGGGGATGCCAAATACGGCTAAGTATAAAACCTATTTTTCCTTGCATGCACACCACTATGTTCTAAAAAACCTTCTAGAACCCTTCCTACATGATGCACCTTCAACACACCTTTTTAACTAGATTCTACATGCCCCATGCACCTTCTTGTACTTAGCCATAATATTTTGGGGCCCAACATCACCCCACACTACACTTGTTCTCCGTCCTCAGAAACACTCTTCAATAGATAAATAAAGAATGGTGGATCCTTACTAATGTTTGAAATGGAAGAATAAAGTAATGAAGAAAAATGGGGAACATAATGCAATAATGGGGAACTTTTACTTATGGAGGAGGAGCAGGAAATCCTTCCTTAAATCTGATTCTAACTTTCCCCAAGTGTCGACCTCACTCTGAGCCTGCTGACAGAGGTCCCCCACCAGGGCACTTACTTCTTCAAAACTCATCTTCCTCCCCTTTAGCACTCATTGTCTCTACAATCTCCTCTAGTTGTTTTCCAAATCCTCGAGTGCATCCATCCTCCGAGTGATTTGGGGGTACAATTCTTGTAGCCAGTTTTTTATTGAGCCCTGTAAGGTCTCAATGGTCTCTAATTTCTTTTCTACTTCAGCTAGGATATTATCTCGCTCATCCTTGTTCCCCTTGTTCTTCTCCTGAAACTCCTTGAGTTTCACCTCATGGGTGGTAACTAAGATTCTTTCCACTCTATCCCTATCCACGTAATTATCATAGATGGCCTCAACAACTTATGTTTCAGGCTTTTACATCAACGAGGATCTTGTTGTACTTAGAAACAAATATCCACAACATTCATCTTATTTTATTTTTCTTGGTGTGCCAATGCCTCCTCTGCTAGACTCTAAGGCAAGTGGCTACCTCTCCATAGTGAGTATTTGGGTTAAGTCCTCTAAGCATTGTAAGGATTATCCATACTTTTGCGTGGGTGATGTTAAGTCTGGATGCTTTAAGACAATGGCATATGTGATCATCTCTATCTTCTTATATGCCTCATGCACTCTTTGCCTTTTCATCCTTTAGCTCACACCTTAATTGTGCACTAATTAGTTCCTCCTACTTCAGGTCCTTTCTTTTCTTCAAGGATCTCTTCTTCCCTTTTCTCCAAGCTCTTCCTCTAGGAACTTCACCTTGTCATTTCTTCCAAGATTCTAGCTTCAACCTCAACTGAGACTTTGTTGAGCACATTACAGATTTGTTCATCTGATAATCATTGAGCATTCACCAAGGGGTTTATCCCTTTTTTGGCACTTTCATCAATGCTCCTTGGCTTACCTCAAACTCAGGCTCATCAATATGGGACTCAAATTCCCATGATAGCATTTTCCTTGTCCGAGGGTATGCACCTTCCTCATCAAATGAATCCATGGCTAAAAGTTGTTCTATTGGCATAGATCTCTAGAAGAACGTGCGCAACACTTTGTTTACATCATCAATGTATCCAATTCCTTGAACTTGTGTATATTTTGTGCTCTTCCTCCCTATGTGTGTGGATTTTAGAAATCTTGCAGTAGAACTGGGATCTCCTCCCATGCTGCCATATTATTTTCCTATGCTCTCCTCTTCAGCTTCCTTCATCACCACATCTGTGCTATGTTCTACTTCTTGTTCCACTAGGTCCTTGATGATTTTTTCCACTTCTTTCTCTGTAGCATTTTCTATCTGTTCCTTTTTAAGGCTTGGGGTCCTCTGATCATTTATATTTTCTTCTCCACTCACCCCCTTTCCTTGAGTCTTTCCTTCTTCTCCATCCTCCTCCTCATCTCCTCATTATATTCTCTCATCTCCTTCTTCCTCATAATCATGTATCTCATATACAAGATGGTCTTCACCTCCTTCAGGCTCATCATCATCATCCCTTGTCACCCCTGATGTAGGAATCTAGATTCTCTATCTCCTCTGAGTCTACCTCATCAATCACCTTCTGCTTCTTCCTTACTGGGGATTCCAGTACAGGAGATTCTTCTCTTTCCTTTTCCTTGATAGGTGATGTCTTCCTTGGCAATTCTTCATGGGTGAGGGTCTCTTTGTGCTTCTGGTGCCTCTTCTTCTGGGACCTTCACCTTGACAGGAGACTTATTTCTCCATGCATAAGTACTAGGCTTAGTTCTTGTCTCTGGCATGCTCACTGTTTGTGTGGTTTGAAAATTTTTTTCTTCTACACCTCTTCTCTTTCTCTATTTCGAGGCATGGCCTTCTTCCTTCATGTAGGGTATTTAGGGATGGAGACATCATTCTCCAAATAAGTTCCTTTTTCAAATTTTCCTTATGCATAGATATACCCTTGTTGTACATCCTTCCTGCAATCGGCAACGTTAAAGGCTTCATCATCCATATCTCGTGGGAGACATATCTTTCCACATACACAAGATTGTTTAGGTAGATGAGCTTCCAACACAGCTTGTAGTGGTCTATATCTACCTTGCTAAGGTCAAACCTTAGTCTCTTGGCCTCTTGAACTCAATTAACTCTGGCTTGGAAGTATAGCACTGGTGAAGGAGAAGGGTAGCTTGCACCATGGACTCATATTCTCATCTGTCAACATAAATCTTGTAATGCAGAAGTGTTGGTACACTGAAAATTCTACCTCTCCACTTATGTAAGCATGGGAAAATGCTCTAGGATCCTCCACTCAGCCCTGAATGCATCATGCATTCACTTATACCACTTCTCTAGGTGTGCCTTATGAGCATCCGTCATGGTCTCACAAGTATATTTTGCAAACCTCTTTGAGGGTGAGGGATCCACTTCTGGATACTCCCAAACAAATTTTCTAGCCCATTGGGCACTCCAATCTCTGAAAACATGATGGTGAGGAGGACAATACAAAAGAGTATCTTCTCTCCCTCCTACGTGCTGCTTATAATTTCATCCATGATGAAATTACAACAAGTTTTAGATGGTTCCTTCTGATATCTTCCGACATAACATTCAACTATGCCTTGTTCACTTGTGTCCATATTTCTTGATCATTAAGCTTGGTGACCAAGTGCATGCGGCCATCCTCATCACTGGGTCTAGGGATCTCAGTGATGTCAAATTACCGTGACCCCTTTTTGTATTCATATGTGGCTACTAGTTTCCTTGATAGCTTCCTTGTCACTCAGATCATCATCTATGCTATCTCCTTCATAATTGAGGCCTGTGAACTTGGATATCAATTGTGGTGTGATACGCATCTTGTCGCCCTACAAAATAAAAATGATCCTCATGCACATGTGCGACATTAACCACTGATAAAGGTAACTCAGGTTTTCCAAAGTAAGGAAACTCATACAGTTGTAATAGTCCTGCCTTCTCTAATTTGAATTTCACCTCATTGTCATTATAATTGGGCATTCCGTTTGGCGTCCTATTGTTAGTTGATCGAACCAACTCCAACGCCATTTCCTTCTCTGTTGTGGCTTGTGTGATGGTTGTAATCGATCTTATGAACCATCTTTCCTAAATGTGACACCCATTCCATTCGATAAAATACCCCATATGGGTATTGCATTTCCACATACCATTATTCATTTAGTGCTTGTGATGGTAGATTCGAGTTTTTTTTCCCTTTCCCTTGAATTTTCCATTTGTTTTATTCTGGTGAAATGGTTGGTTTCCTTGGTGCCATTCTTTTGTTGGTTTGAAGTCTTAAACAATCCTTCCTCTTCTCTACTCTGCTCTACTCTACTCAATCCTCAAAGCTCACTCCAAAGCTCAAACTCCTTAAAGATGAATCCTTTTTTCTGTGCCCTAGCTACCAAACCCTAACTAGGAAATCCTTCCATAAGATGACGTACTTCTTCAGAACAACCTTTTTCTCCACGCCCATGTACTTCTTTCCTTCTGGTTTGCAGATCTACTCTAGTCACACACTTAGATTTCTAGGATTTGTATTTCTTCGTACAAATCTCTCTAGATGCCCTAGTTCACAAGATCTTCTTCTCACTTCATAATGCATAAGGTAACATAATGACTTTCCCGACCTTCATATTTATAGTTTTTCCTTCTTTCCTAGCATTAAATGCTATACCACCTACCAACGTACTTTTAACATTAAATGTGAATTTTTCCACTAAGCTGACTTTAAGCAACCTTTACCCACATGCACCCAATCCTACATGCAAAAAACCCTTTACAACCTTCTGGCACATAAAAAATCCTATCTGACCGAAGACTCTTACGTGCACGTCCACATCACCGAAGGCTACTTCTTCTATCCTTTACCCGATTTTCACCTTTGCCTACCTCATGTTGTTCATGCGCTCTTCATCCTTTCTGTACGTGGTTTCCACAAAGCCTTCTTGACACTAACCATCCTTGTCCACCTTTTCTTCTACATGCTTATTAACCTTACACGCTTTTTTATCCTTCATCCAAGCCATTTCTTACAACTTCCACTCCCAGTTCAAACTTGTATTACTGGCCTATACTTCATATCATTCCACCCCACACTAAAACACAGATGTGCGGTCCTCTGTGCATACACAACCTTGAAAAAATAATGGTTACTGTCGGCACATAAGGCACAAAACAAAACAAAAGAAAAAGCAAAGCAACAAAAAAGGGAAACACAAAAAAAAAAAATTGCATTAAGGGAAATCCTAAGCTAATTGGCAATACTACCTTATTTACAAACACCAAGAAGACTTATTTATAGTAGGACTTTAACCTACTCCCATTGAAGTGACCTAGGTAACTCGTCCCATCTAGCACTTGTAACTGACAAGTGCCTGAATCAAGGATGTACAAGATGATGTAAGGTCCCAACCAATGGACTTTCAACTTCCCAGGATGGCGCATAATACTTGGAATCATATAACAACACCAACTATCTGCCCAACCTCAAACTTCTTGTTCTTGATATGATGATCATGCCATGCCTTTTGTCTTGATCTTTTTCTATCTTCTGACTCCATCTAGCAAGTGATCACCTTTCATCTAACTACATCAACTTATCAATTCTTTCTTCCAAGTGCACTTGCTCATCAGCTAATCCTCCTGCATGCACTATACGCAGTGATGGTAACATGAATTCAACTAGTAAAACAGCCTCCATGCCAAACACCAATTGAAATGGTGTGGCCTTGTTTAACCTCTTGTAGGTTGTCCTATATGCCCATAGAATGACTGATACTTTTTCATCCCAATCCTGTCTTCCAACATCACAAATCTTAGTTAATGTGTGACTTAGTATTTTTTTAAATGCCTTCAGCAGTTCCATTTTCTTGAGGGTGATAAGGGGTAGTCTTATGATGGGCCACCATAAATTCTGCTAACAGAATCCTTGACTATTTCATTGAGGAAATGTGTACCCCTATCACTTGTTAAACTTAAAGGGAAACCATACCTTGTTGATTATGTTTTCCCATAAAAATCTAGTACAGTGTCGTTGTGGTGAAATCCTTTGTAGGCACTACCTCTACCCATCGTGTCAAGTAGTCAGTGCAAGTGACGATATATTGTAAAACACTCCTTCACGCAGCTAGTACAATTGGCCCTACAAAGTTGATTTCCCATTTTTCAAATGGTTCAGCGTTGGCTATTGGTTGGAAGGGAATTTCATCTCTCTTTCTAGGTTTTCCCAAGGCACTGGAAATGGTCACAGGCCTTGCAAATTCAATGCAATCCTTGTAGATGGTTTCCCACCAAAGCCCTGCTAATAAAATCTTCAACGTGCAGTAGCATTTCCTGCATAGTGTCCTCCTGCAATCCCACCATGTGCTTCCTCCATAATTTCCACATGCTCATGTTCTAATATGCATCAGTGTAGAACCTCATCATCGACCTAACTTGTACAGGTCTCCACTAATCAACATGTAAGGTGTGCACTGCACGTATTGCTAACTAGTTTTCTTTCCAAAGCCTTCATCCCTTTCGGTGCCACACCTATTTTAAGGAAACATTGTGATATCTTCTAAGTCTGAGGGCATGCACCACAACCTAAATAGTTGGTGCATCTAGACATGGTATCCTCAATGCTTTATGCATCCTCTCTTGAGTCAATTCTTGATAAGTGGTCGGGTCCTGAATTACTCTTTCCTAGTTTTACGACCACTTTGAACTCAAACTCTTGAAATAATAGGACCCAACAGCATATGCACCCCTGTAGAATGGGATTTTTGACTAAGTATTTCAATGCCATATGGTCTGTGTAGAATATAAATGGTTTTGCAAATAGATACTGCCTAAACTTATGCAAGCACGTAGATCATTGATAATGCCTCGCACTCAGTAGTTGTAGTATAATTTTGAGTCTACTGGTGTCAAGTTTGTACTTGCAAAGCATAAGGGATGATCAACAATTCCCTCACCAGGTTGTGTTAGCATTGCTCCCATAGTTTTCCCCAAGGTATTGAAATTCACATGGAAAGGATTATCCCAAGAGGGAAAACGTAGTATGGGTATAGTGATAAGCCTATCCTTTAAAGTGTCAAATTCCTTCTGTTACGCCTCTCCCCAATGAAAGGCAACTTTTGTGTTTAAGTAATTCTTCCAAGGGCCCACTGTGACGATCTTGGCATATCCTTGATGAACTTCCTGTAGTACCCCATATGTCCAAGGAATCCACGCACTACACTTTGACTAGTAGGCTCCCCTAATCCTCACAATACTAAAACTTTGGTGGGATCTACTAGTAAGCCCCTCCTTACATATAATGTGTCCCAATAAGGTTCCAAATGGAGTAGTAAAGACACATTTCTTAATGTTGAGGGATATCCTCAATTTCTGACATCTCTCAAACATCAACCTCAAGTTGTCACAATGGTCTTTTACCAATCCATACACTGTCTAGTCATCTAGGTAAACTTGAAGAAATTTATGGATGAAGTCCTGAAATGCTTGTACCACAATGCGCGAGAACACAACAGGTGCATTCTTCAATCCAAAAGGTATAACCATGTAGGAAAAAATTCCCCATTCAGTGGTGAAAGTTTTCTCTCTCTTGGTCTTCCTTTGTAATCCTAACTTTGTGGTACCCTGAGAACCCATCTGTGAAAGAGTAGACTTCACACCTGACTAGTCCCTCCAAAATTTCTTCAGTAAAGGGGGTTGGGAAAGGATCGATGACACATACTGCATTCATATCCCTTTAGTTAACATAAATTCTTATTCTACCATGCTTCTTAATACTAATAACAATTGGGATTATCCATTCTAACTCTTCCACTACCTCAATGATACCAAATGTTATAATTTTTTCTATTTCTTCCTTGAACCTGTAACCTGTAAATTTGGATTCATTTGATAAGGCCTCTTTCGAGTCAAACTTACACCTTCCTTCAACTTGATCTTCATCTCTCAAAAGGAATGGTGAATTCCTTTGAGTTCATGGTACCTGTGAGGGAACAAAACTTGGAACTCGTACAACAAATCAATGATCTTTGAAACTTCTTTTTCTGACCAATATTCAGTTCCATATATGATTTGTTAGAAGATAAAATGTTCTAGATGTCCAACCCATATTGCTAACTTTAATTTTGCAAGGGCTCATGGAAGGTGTGTACCTCGTTCATTCAACACTATCTATGAGCTCATGCATACCTTCAAATGGTTAACATCTAAAGGGGTCTTAAAAATCTGTTCTCCATCTATTAGATAGACAATTTTTCCTTTTTCTTTTTCCATGCACATGCACTCAAGGTACTTCCTCTGATTCCTTTTCATTAAGGCACATCTCCAAACAAGGCTCACCTAAAAATTCTAGTATCCTATCCTATTTCATATCACTATCCCCCATCGTAAGTCACTTGATCACTTATAACGCCTTATCCACTGATGGTTTGGTACTCCTATACTTGAAAACTTGAATGTGATCAACAACCAACTCTTGCTAATTACTTGTGTAGAAATAAAATTTGGGTCTTACGACACCCTGTACCCCACATCTCATCTCGCAACCTAACCCTACCTCACCACCTAAAGCTTACACACTTAATTATTTATTAATTACCTTATAATTAATAAATCCACATCTCCAACCCTGTCACCTCACCTCGTCACCTCACCATGACCTAGCCCTAACCCTAAACTAACCTAATTAAGACCTATAACTTGGTCCAGACCCACACCCATGAATCATCACCCCTCACCCACACCAAAACGAACCTAATAATGAATTGACCAAGCCCACAACCGACACCTCAAAAGAAAAGGAGGGAAAGTTGGCTATTGTACTAAAAATAGCCAACTTTGACCTAACCGACATCGGTCCCTACGTGACTGGCATCGGTTAGGTAACCACCATCGGTTCCCTATACATGACCTCCCCCAACCAAAAAAAAGGGATCTGAATTCATTTTACAAGAGAGGGACAAGTGAGAGAGAGAGAGAGAAGAGGTTGCAGAGAGGAGTATTGAGCCCAAGACTGTAACTAAGCAACTAGATCATGGTCAAACTCATCAAAACATTGGGAGAGTTGGAGGATAGTTTCATCAACTCACTTCCAATTACCGGATCATCCCAACTGAGCCTTTCCTTCACCACTGCATTCCTTGGACCTGCATCCGCATCAAAAACTAGTAAGTAGTCTCTTTTATTACCTTGTATGCTTCTAGACACTACTTTGTGAACTTTTGATTCATAGTGATTATAAGCTCACTCTTGGATCTACCACCCGGAAGCACCCCACACCTAACCTTCATTCATCCATCTCTATATTTCCCCAAAGACAACTTTCCCACTCTTTAAGTCTTCTCTATCACCCTACTACTCCCCTCAACCATCTACCAAACTTCTAAACCCCATAAACACCTTACAACAAAACTCCATTTGAAATTCCCTAAATCACTGCCCCTACCGATATCGGTTATCCCCTACCGGTACCGGTTTTATAACCGTGGTTGGTTATCCAGTGACTGGCATTGGTCACTGTGACTTATACCAAAAACCAACCTTTCACCTATTTACCTCTAAACAATCTCATATCCAGCCTTGTCTATCCCTGTAACTTGATCTGAACATATCAATAACCAGTGACCAAACAAACAACATGACATTTTATTATTGGTAGTTTAGTCTCTATTGCTTTTAGTAACGAGGTACCTAAATCATGATTTCACAATAGCTTCTTTATTATCATTTGCATTAATTTGTATTAAAAGGGAACTGACCACCTTTGAAAGGAAGTCTAATATTTCCTGGGCCCAAGGTAGTTCCCTCACTTATTGTTTAATGAAAATCGTGTGGTCTTGCATTCTTATTTATAGGTAGTCCTTCCTAGAGAAAAAGGAGCTCTTCACAATCGGTCTGATCTCTCTACGGTACATGTACGCCTTCCCAACACTCAACAGGTATTCCTCCTAGTCCTAACCCTTATCTGTTTCTCAAGAGAATGAAAAGATGGAAATAACTCTATTCTGGAACAAAATTATGTGTGAAACATTTTGGCACACCCGGTGGGACCCTTCTCGGGTGTCTCTCTTTCTTGCTTGTTTTCATATAGGGAGCACACTTGTTGTTTCTTTCTTCTAAATATTCACAAAATATTTTTTCATTTTGGTAAAAGAACTTGTCTTTCTTTCACATCTTTGCATTATTGAATGTCATCTTCTTAACCTCTTCTCTTTCTTTTCTTCATTGAATATCATTTTCGATTTGGGTTTAAAACATGCGCATCACATTTTTTCTTGATGTTTTTAATTCTAGTGAACGTAGATTAAGTAACAGGTCATACACGTGGGGCTGATATCCATGGTATTGATGAGAAATTAATCTTACTCTCACTACACAACATCTCAAACACATCATAATCTACACAACATCTCAAACATCCCCCCTAGTATTCCTTCACTCGATTGAGGTAGCCTTACAAGCCAAAACAAACTTGACATCTCCCTTAGGTCTTTTGTTTAGGATTGACATCATCTTGCATCTAAGGCATAAGCCCAAAGTGATTAAAACTAATCCTAGGGTTAGTCTCTTGATTTGCTTGTGTATCTTGCTTGTTTTTTTTTTCTTTCAGTTTTGTTTCTCTGTTATACCCTATCTCAGTGATCACTTCAGACAGTTTGGTGGGTATACTAAGCCTTGTTATCCCCAAACCAACATCCTCTTACATTCTCTCTTTTCATTCACAGTGACCGACACTGGTCCTCTTCTACCGACATCAGTTACACTGACCGACGTCAGCTACTGTCTGATTGACATTGGTTACCAGACCGATATTGGTTACTATGTTTCACAGTTCCTGACAAACCAACAACCTACCAATTCCAACATTTTGTTGTTGTTTCTATTCTTGATTGACTAATTCCCTGCTATATCCTCTTGTCCATGGTTTTTATCACCTGGTAACAAGCCATAGCCATGGTTTCACATGCTTGTTCCATGTCTTTGCCTGAGTCACCCCCTTTGCATCCTATGGGGAATCCTATGGACACCAGTGCTTTTCCCAAGATCCCTATAGGAGATCTGGACTTTGCCAAATTTTTGGATGCTAATCCTAGCACCGTACAGTATTATTTATCTCATACCCCTGACCGTACACCCGACAGTCAGCTCCTCTTTGGTATGCCTATTAGTATAGCCACTCACTTAGCCCCTTCCCCATCTAATAACTCCACCTCACTGTCTTCATCCTTAGCCCTGTCTCCCAGCTCAGTGGCTTTGGTGGTTCATACTACACTAATTGGCCTACCTTTGGTTAATCTGAGGCCCCACATATCACTACCATCCACTACCCCTACCTCATCTATCCTGTTGATTGCCTCTTTCATAACTCGCTCTCTACCATCTATCCACACGAGCTTTCCCTCTCAAGTTCCACCCACTTTTTCATTTCCGCAGACTCATCCGGTGGCATTAACATCTTATATAGGACACCCTTATTCAGCCACCCTAACACATTCATCATCATTACCTTATCAACATTCAACCCCACCATTGTCTAGTAGCGGCTCTTGGCCCAATCCTCCTCCGTTTACGATGACAACACCATCATCTGACCCAACCAATGATTTAATCAAACAGATGATGGACAAGATGCAAAATCTTGAGGCTTCTATTTCAGGAAGCCATAACACCCTGACATACGAGCAAGTTTGTCAGGAGCCTATTCATCCTTCTGTCCCCCTTCATACATATCCTCCTCAATGGGAATTACCAAAATTTACTCGCTTTAGTAGTAAGGAGGACACTCAACAACACTTGCGATCGTTTAGACATGCCTGCTATCTGATTGTTCATGACGATGTGTTACTACTCCATACCTTCCCCATGTCCTTATCAGGACCTACCTTGGAGTGGTACAGTGCTTTATCCCAACACTCAATCTTCTCCTTTAACCAGTTAGCCCAATCTTTCTTGGATCACTTCTCCATCAATATTTCCAAGAAAGTATCCATCACCGACCTCTATGCCATCCGACAATTTGAAGATGAGTCTATCACAGATTTCGTTGGACGATGGTAGGGCCTCATCAACCAACTTACTTATGCCTTACCTTAGGTTGAGCTCATCAAACTCTTTACGCGAGCCTGCGCTAAACACAATTCTCCCACCCTCCAAATTCAAACTTTCCATACCTTTGATGAGGCCTTTACTATGGCTCAGAAACTAGAGATTCGAGCCTTAGAGGAGGAGAAATTGAAGTTGCATAGCAAAACCTCAAATTTCCAAACCAAAGACTCCACCAACAAACCCAACACCACCAACTCTCATGCATTGGCTACTTTGAAATCAAAAGGATCCGTACACGCGGTGACGGTCAAATCTCAAGCACCGTCTAATACCCAGCCAAAATCCACCTATAAGTATAAAGCTGAGCCCATCAAGTACACTCCCTTGGGAGAAACTTATGATGTGATCTTGGAAAAATTGCTTAAAGTAGGAGCTCTCACCTTGCCTCTTGTTAAGCCTCACTCTGGGTTTGAATCCTCCCGCACTATACCTTCTTGGTATAAAGAAAATGACTTTTATAACTTCCATCACGTGAAGGGACACAACCACGAAAACTATAAGATGTTGAAAAAAATAGTGCAGGAAATGGTTGATGCAGGGGATATAACCCTCAATAATCCTAATGCCCCTGCTAATTGAAATTTAAAAATATTCAACAAACCATTTCCAAACCATTCATCTAACAGTAACACAAACCAAGAAACCTCAGCCGAGGAGAAGAGTGTGCATGAGATCCATGCAGTTTTCAACTCCCAACTAAGGGATTCCATCGAGGAAATTCTGAATGAAGCCTCTTCACCAACGCAGGGGTCCTCACCCCCTTCTCCTTCATCAGGACAAGAGGACAGCCCCGCTTTTCCTTTACCCATAAAGGAATCAACCGCCAAGAGTTATCTTCTCACAGAAGAGCCTTCTTACACCACATCCCTTCAAGACTGTGAGCAGATGTTATCCAACCTATCTATTTCCCAAAAATCTCCTTCCACCACTCTTGCTGCAAAAGAAGAAGGATCGCCACTTTTTATGTCATCCTTAGAGGAGAAACCCCTCAATCCTACATCACCAAACTCCTTAACCATGACAGATCCTCTAGAACGTGCCCTCCTCCCTAACAGTTCTTCATCGCCTAAATCTTTCCAGCGACCGGTTGACCTCTTAACACCCATTGATACAGCGCCTCATTCGCCCCCTGTATCACACCCATAGTGGACCGGAATCACAACCCACTTCTCTTCCATACCAAAATTCCCGTCCACACGAGAATATTGTCATCCCCCAGAAGATAGACAAGTCTTATGGGAATGTTTGAGTACACCATGCTCTACTCAAATGCAGATGACTAATCCAGACACCTCTACCATATGCCCAAAGTTTTTACAAAAGCTCAAAATGCCTATGTCCTCACCTTCACCCCCCTCATCTCTACCAAATACCTCATCAACCTCTATCAACCTAACAAAACCTTCCCCTACACTTGGGACTTCACCAATACCCAGCCTGATGCACCCACCTAAATGGTTAGATTTATCCAAAAATAAAGCCGTCAATCCACCTAGGAGATAGACCCAATCTCCTCGAGTCCAATCTATGCCTCTACCAAAACTAAAACCCTCACTCTCGATCACACTGATACATCAAGCATGGTTTCAACCCTCACCATCACACCTACCTTCTATATTGGGGCCTCACTCCTCCACCTTGCCTCAATACACCATGCCTCCCACGTCTTCTTTAACACAACCTGCACCTTCTGCACCCATACAAAAATCCACGGGCATCTCAACACCATCGCCCCAAGTATCCTGCCTACCTACCAACCCTAAGAAAACTCGATCATCGAAGGACTTGTTTTTTGTCGCTCCCCTTTCCCCATGGTTGTTTCCTGCCACCACGTCATTTGTGGCCTCATCATCTAACTAGCTAAACATAAATTTTGTGCAGAAGAAGCCATGCCTAGTTAAGCCTAATCATCCAAATCCTTTGCCTAAACCACCACATGTATGAACCAATCGTACCCAACCATTACCAAAACAATCAATAATCTCACTCACTCAATCAATAGCCTCATCTTCATCTAAATTTGACTCGCTCAAAGGATCTTACGCCAAGATCCTTGATATGTTGGTAGGGGATGCGACCATTTCCCTACCCCCACTCAGCCCTATGATCCATCTAAACCTTGACCTATAGGTTATGATGAATCTAAAATCTGTGCCTACCACCGCACACCAGGACACAATGTAGAAGGATGTAAATTTTTGAAAGCCATCTTTCACTAGTTGCCTTTCTTAGATAGAAAATCTAAGAAAGAAAACTTATAGAGGGAAAAGCCCTTAGCTTCGATCCCTTCTCCTATACCACCTGTCCCCGCCTCGCCAAAATCTATCATCATTGCAACCCCACCTCTCGAGAACAATGACTTATCCCTGTCATCTTCCTCATCTCGTATTCACAAGATCAACATGATTAGCATTGCTACTCGAGGTCATAAAAACAATGGAAAAGCTAAAGAGAGGACACCTGCGACCTCTCTTTCTCCTTCCGCTATCCTGATCGCACCACCAACTAATGTGGTTATTGGTGGACCTACCTATCCAGTCTATGATGGAGTTTCCCATCACACCATGATCAAACAACTTCACCAATATCCTGTAAAAATGACACTCTATGACCTCATTCAAACATCTGAATCTCATCGACAAGCTCTAATTGAGATCCTCCAAGGGATAGAGGTCCTACCTAACAAAACCCTACCTGTCACCTCCATCTTAACACCCAACCATGTCATTTCTCTCACCAAACAACCTACCTCCATAACCACCTCTGTCCCTGTACAGCAAGCCATTGCTGTCAATTTTTCTGAAGAAGAAATTCTTGTCTTTGGTGCAGAAGATCCTGACCCCACTCTTTTCATCTCAGCTTACATCCAAGACATCCAAGTACATCGTGTTATGATTGACGGGGGCGCTAGCCTGAACATTGTCTCTTCCAAATCCTTCCAACAGATGAATATCCCTCCTAGCTGCATGTGTGCCAACCCCACCATGTTGCATTCATTCAATGATGCTATTACTTCTACCCTAGGCACCGTGATCCTTAACATTCATGTAGGGAAACATACCTTGCTCAAACTCTTCTATGTTCTTGAGGGAGAGTTCCAATGCAACATGTTGTTAAGTCGGACTTGGATCCAGGCTATGGGATGTGTTCCCTCCACCTTACATAGATGCATAAAATTTGAGTATGAGGGGAAGTCATACACCATCACAGCTGACGCTTCCCCCTTCAAAACCTACAATATGTTATACCACCCTAATGATGTGATTCTACCAGTCAAGACACCCATTGATCTGATCCAACCATCTACTTCAACCACGCCTCAACCATCCACCTTAGCTGCACCCACACCTTCGACCAATGAAACCACCAACATAAATATCTCTTCCTTCCCTGCCAACAACATTCCAACCTCAGATCCCTTGGTAGGTGTTTTTCAATGCCTTACGCTAGGGGAGTACCACCTATACAATGTTAGCACCTTCCATACCCCACAAGAGTATGGACATTTACATGCACATCCTACCTACGACCGTCTTGTGGGGGAGGTGATCTCCTATGGACCACTAATTGTGGCACCAACCTAACGTATGGGGGTGTCAACGCATCCTCTGTCACCCCTGAACCTCCCCTTGGTGTGGTTCCCTTCCAATCTGATTTTCAATATCTAACCAACCGTCATTTCACCCTCACCTTCTTGACTCACTGTTCTTAGAAAGGTTTTGGTTTCGGTGTTTATGAATAAGGCCGACATACGATCATTCCCATGACTACATGCAAACACAAAGATCATAGTGGTCTTGGATTTTCTGAACCACCTACACCAAAGAAACCTCATGTCAATTGTATCTGGGAAGATGACGAATTCACCCCTTCCGAACCATCAATGCTCATTTTGCCATCTTCACCCACGGAGTCGATAGACCCGAAATCTATCCCTCCTAACTTTTTTTTTAATGAATACTATCTTCCTAGGTCCTCTCACTTATCAACGCAATGGTGAAGACCCATCTTCTCTCCCCCTTTTATATCCAGACATGATCGAAGAAGAATTGCCTTCAATTAATGTTGTGGAGTGCCAGGATGACGACTCCATCCTCACCTACCTTGGTGCGGACGACTCTTATATTCAACATGCCTTACCATCTGAAACCAAAACCACGTTGAATAAGTCGACTATAGAAATCAACATCTACATGGAGGATGATACTCACATTGTAAAGATTGGACAATCTCTCGATGCATCAGAACAAGCTACCTTCACTACCTTCCTCTATACCCGTAATCAATATTTCGCTTGGTCCTACACTAAAATGCCAGGAATTGATCCTAACATTGTTGTCCATAACATCACTCTAAAACCAAACTCCAAACCAGTTAAACAGAAACTAAGAAAAATGCATCCACGCATTGCCCTCTTGGTTAAATAAGAGCTTCAACGACTCCTTTCTATTTCTTTCATCTTACCTATTGACTATCCTCAATGGATTTCTAATGTCGTACCTGTCACTAAAGTGACGGGGGGACTTCGGATATGTATGGATTTCTGGAACCCTAACCTCGCTTGCCCAAAGGATGACTTCCCCCTTCCTAGCATTGATCAACTTGTTGATCTCACTACAGGCCATGAGATGCTTTCTCTCATGGATGGTTTCTCGGGATATAATCAAATTTTAGTAGCCCCGGCTGATCAACATAAAACTACCTTCATTACCCCTTGGGGGACTTTATGCTATTGTGTCATACCATTTGGCCTTAAGAATGTTGGTATGACCTATCAGCAGGCTATGACTTACATTTTTCATGATATTATGCACACTATCCTTGAGGATTATGTCAATGATCTTTTTGGAAAATTCAAACATCACAGTGAACATCTCGATGTTTTAACCATTATTTTCGATCACCTGTTACAATACTGTGTTCATCTTCAACCAAAGAAATGTGTCTTTGGCGTCCTTTTAGGAAAACTCCTTGGCTTTATCGTCTCTTTGCATGGCATTGAGGTCGACCCAGCTAAAGTCAAAGCTATCTTAGAAATGCCCCCTCCCACTAACCTAAAAGAATTGCGTAGTTTGCAGGGAAAAATCCAATCTATCCGGTGTTTCATCTCACAACTCTTGGATCGATGTCAACCTTTCCATCATCTCCTTAAAAAGGACATTATCTGTCAATGGAGCAAGGAGTGCCACCAAGCCTTTGAGGCTCTTAAATCTTATCTCTTACGGCCATCCGTGCTTATCCCATGCTTGCACATCGTGACTCTGAGCATCGAGAGCAAGCAGTTTATTACATAAGTTGTACTCTTGTGGATTACCAGACTATGTATACACACGTAGAAAAGTTATGCCTAGCCCTATCATTCGTGGCCACCAAACTCTAACATTACGTCCTGAATCATAAAACTTTTGTCATCACCAATGCTGATCCCATACATTATATGTATGCCAAACCTCATCTAAACCAACACATCACCCGATGGCTTATGCTCCTCACTAACCTCGACCTTAAGTTTGTACACCAAAAATAATTCACAGGACAAACTATCGTGGATCAACTCATGGAAGCCCCTTTACTTGGGGAACAATTTACCAATTTTACTTTCCCTGATGAACTCATCGCAACCCTTTCACTCAGTGATGTGTCTTATCTAATGACCCTCTTCTTCGATGGATCTAAATGTCAGTGTGGTGGAGGGGCAACCATTTTTATCATTCCTCTTGATGGTGAACCTATGCCTCTTTCATTCAGGCTCAATTTCCCCTACACTAATAATACAGCGGAATATGAGGCCCTTGTTTTGGGTCTCCACATTGCGTTACACTTAGGTGTGAAGTCTATTAACATTTTCGGTGACTCTCAATTGGTAGTAAATCAAGTTACTAGCATCTACCAATGTAAAAATGAGGAAATTCAAAAGTAAAAACATTACGTGGATTCACTTTTGACCTTATTTACTCATTATTCTATCCAAACCATTCCACACTCAACTAATAAATTTGTGGATACTATGGCTTGCTTGGCCTCGCAAATTCCTGCCTCACCAACTGACTCTGACATATTTTTCTTGGTCCAACAACTGTTTGCCCCATCTTACTTAGTCCTGGATGTTTATATGGTAAATAATGTATCTGCTGATTTGTAGGATACCTAGTATCACCAATTTCACGACTACCTTACAACCTCTGTTCTCCCACCTAACCTTACTAATTATGGCAAATGCACTTTTCTTAAAAGTGTTTCTCATTATGTTGTCATGGGGGGACTCCTCTATAAACATGGCTTCGATGGTATCCTCCTTCGAATGTCTAACCGGCGCTGAAGTCACCCATACTATCCGACAAGTCCATGATGGAATTTGTGGTGGGCACTTTAGTGGCCTTGCCGTGGCCAAGAAGATCCTTCGCCTAGGATATTATTAGCATACTCTTAATAAATAATACTGTGAATGTGTTAAGCGTTGTGTTATGTGTCAACACCATGCCAACCTTCAACATACTCCGAGTCACCCGCTATAGGTGGCATGAGATCTTTGGCCTTTCTCACAATGGGGTTTAGACCTTATTCATGAGATTCACCTGCCTTCTTTGTAATGTCACCCTTGGATCATCACGGCAACTGAATATTACACTAAATGGATGGAGGCCATTCCACTCATTTCAACCAAAAAAAAGAAAATCGTTGAGTTCATCAATCATCACATTATCTGTCGTTTTGGTGTTCCTCATCGCTTGATAACCGATAATGGAAAATCTTTCAAAAATAAGCTATTACGAGCCCTTTGTGAAACCTTTGGTATCAAACTTAGCTTCTCGTCACCCTACTATCCACAAGAAAATGGTCAATCCGAATCTTCTAACAAAACCTTAACCAAAATTCTCATGAAAATTGTTAAGGAATCTGGGAAAAACTGGCATGATCACATCCCCTTTGCCCTTTAGGCTTATCATACCAGCATTCGTACTTCCACTAATGCCACACCATTCTCTTTGGTGTATGGTACCGAGGCTGTCTTTCCTCTCGAAACACAAATCCCTTCCCTTAGAATATCTCTCTAGGATATTCTCACCAATGATGACTTCCGCCAAGAGCAGTTAGCCCAATTGGAGCTTCTTGACGAGCGTCGTCTTACAGCTCTTGACCACCTTCAAATTGATCAAAAGCGCATCAAGCGTGCTTATGATAAGTGAATTCATGATCATACCTTTAAGATTGGTGATCTTGTCCTCAAAGAGAATCAACATGTAACCAAAATAGAAAAGAGAAAACGTGGAAAATTTTCTCCTAATTGGATCGGGCCTTACATTATCACTCACACTTATGGATCAAGTACTTATCATTTAGCTTTGCTTAATGGTAAACCTGATCCTGAACCCCTTAATGTCTTGCATATGCGACCATTCTACTGTTGAATTTAGTGTTACATCACTTCTTATCTACCTTGTGCTCGTCCCTTGAGCTCATTTACCACCTCATACACCTTGTTTCATAAATCTCAAAGTAGAATCAAACTCACGTGGTTTGATCATCACCTCCTCTTAAAGATGCCTTCCCCTTTTGAGTCTGGTCCATGACTTAAAAGTATCAAAATAACAAGTTCTCAATTATACAATTCTGGGATGTTCTTGAGTAAAACTTCCTTCAAAACTAGATGCTTCATGCCAAATGGACATCTAGACCTCTAAGCTATAAACTAGATTGCTCCCTCAAAGGACAGCTATGTGCAAAACCGCATCTGCTACTTTAAGTAGACTGCTCCCTTGAAGGACAGCTATACAAAGTCAGCCTCTATCAGAAGCTTCTCGCATTGATAAGCTTCATGAAGACCTCAAGAACAAAAAAGTGCATATCCCATATAGACTTCCTGCATCGATCAGTCTATATCCAGAAAAATAAAAGTAGTATTCAAAAGCACTTTTGAGTCATGGACTTGTCTATTTAGGTTTGGTTCTCTTTCGTCAGAATAATCACCTTATAACAAGTTCTCTGCACCCCAACTATACCATCCACCTCACCTCACCATTCTTCAAAACAAAAAAACTCAAGGGACGTGACGTATATCCGATATATTGTGATTATACAACTCTTTTCACCTATCGACTTCTCGCCTATGCAAGGTACCTAGGGATTCAAGCTCATCCTACAATAATACATGGTTCTTTTAGCTCTTTCCAACTATAGGACACTTTTTCCTCTTTTACCCGAATCTAGGATTATGTGTTGACCTTAATCAAGACACGGTTTTCTATGATTGGGTAAGCTAACCCTCGCTTCACCTATACCCACACTAACACCGCCAATACCGTACCAACACCAACAACATTACCCTACCAACATCAAACTTTTACCAAGAAACAAATTGCCTAACCACAACCAAATTGCATGAATTCACCTCTCCCTGGTCCTAAGGGAGAACTACATCAGTCTGAGGCCCCTCCTTGCTTTGTGCAATGGGCTATGTAGGTAGCACTTAGGAGACATGGGGTCTCCCAAGGTTAGCTCGACCATCCCCTACCATAACCTATCATGTGTTGTGTTTTCCTTAAAAATATAAATATTTTCACGTATTTATATTGATAACACTCACCTTTGTCCTTTATCAATCCAAACATTCAAGATACAAACATTATTATTATTATCATAACTCAAATCAACATACATATTTAGTTTTATTTAGATGTTAAACAAATACATCTTCTCTATTATCGACGCACAGGTTACTGATATCGGTTACCTGCTTATTTTAACCTAACTCCTGCCCTTATCCACCAATCTCCATGTTTCACCACATCGCCTACCCCCAGCTTTTCTCAATAGCCTTATTTTGAATTCATCAGCCCGACCTAAGGCCACAACTCACTAATCACCCTGAACCAAGGTCGCAACCAACAAATCGGCCTGACCCAAGGCCGTAACCAACCAATCGGCCTGACCCAAGGCCACAACCAACCAATTAGCCTGACCCAAGGCCACAACCAACCAATCCCGAGCCGCAACCAACCAATTAGGCCCACCCACCACAACCAACCATTTGGCCTGACCCAAGGCTGCAACCAACCAAGTACCTCGACCTAAGGCCACCACTTAAATACCTCGCCCACCCGATTACTTCTATCCACCCATCTTGTAGCTTTTTGTTCAATCAAGCTCACCCGTTCATGTTTTAGTATGCCTAGGACACTTGAATTGATCAGCAGAACAAATTTTCCTAGACCGAGATTGTGACGTTTATCTCAACTAAACCAACAATTTGGTACTACCGAACATGCCTAAACATTCCTGGTACCTTACCTGTTATATCCCCTGGAGCTACTTCCTATGCCTTGGATACCAGGATTATATCAACCTTGTTTGGATAAACTATCGACCTTTGCCTATGAATTGCTTGTTTGCTCTTCAAATCGTGTACCCTGGTCGCACTACTACATTTCAACATGCATCTACTTCCTTGAACTTACCCCACCATCTTACCATCATCTCATCATCATTCACCCTTTATCAACCCTATCCCTGATTTCACATCGCCTCAATCTGTAATAGATTTGAGGGGGATTACCTATACCCTTAACTGGGGCAACCACTTCTTATTATTGTCAGTGTAGCTTTACAAGACAAGCTACACAACAACAAGGGGAAAATGTAGACACCAAATTTGGGTCTTACGACACCTTGTGCCCCGCATCTCGTCTCACAACCTAACCCTACCTCACCACCTAAACCTTACACACTTAATTATTTATGCATTACCTTATAATTAATAAATCCACATCTCTAACCCTGCCACCTCACCTCGCCACCTCACCATGACCTAGCCCTAACCCTAAACTAACCTAATTAAGACCTATAACTTGGTCCAGACGCACACCCATGACTCATCACCCCTCACCCACACCAAAATGAACCTAATAATGACTTGACCAAGCCCACAACTGACCCCTCGGGAGAAAAGGAGGGAAAGTTGGCTATTTTACTAAAAATAGCCAACTTTGACCTAACCGACATCGGTCCCTACGTGACTAGATTCGATTAGGTAACCGCCATCGGTTCCCTTTACATGACCTCCCCCAACCAAAATAAAGGGATCCGAAATCATTTTGCAAGAGAGGGACAAGTGAGAGAGAGAGAGAAGAGGTTGCTATTGTCACCAAATCACCGCATCCTCCGAATGGCCAGGATGTGAATAGGACGTTCGGTGTGATTGGGACACATGGGATCACCTCTCAAGCTGTGGGACTTGGGCTCGAGGTGAACCTCCGGAGAAGGCCGGCTTCCTATTCCTAAACTAAGTGTTGTAATACTCCTAGTGTAACAAAAATGATTGTCTAGTCCTACGCTAACATTTTCATGGGGGTTTTAGGGAAAGAGATTTATAGAAATGAAACTATACTAGGGATGGTGATGCACTAGATAAAGGATGTCTTCAGATTTAGGAAGGGTTAATTTGAAGAGGGTGTGTGCACCATAGGTCAACTTCACCTACTGCAACTTAGAGAAGGTACAGGATACCACAAGTTAAGAGACACACGTTCCCTTTGTTAAACTTTATCAGACCGAGAAATATACCAATTTCCCAATGAAGAAGGATGAACTCAAGAAGGGTGAACTGACACCACAACTCAACTGCATGCAATACTTCACCACTCGATAAGCAAAGAACTCCAAGAACCTGCAATAGAACTTAAACTTGCACATTGTACCTGCAAGTTTGAGAAAGGCACAAAGAAGCACAGAAGGATGAAAGGACCGAGATTAGTCACAAAACACACACTTTTATTCCTTCAATAACATGCACAATGCATCATACATTCAGAAGAGGCAATAGTTTCCATTACAGTCTTGAAGAGGAGGCTTGAAAGTTCTCTCAACACACAAGAACAACTTGCAGAAGAGAGAGGATTCTTGAAAAGTATACATTGGCCTGAGATATCTAACTGTCCAACTTGTCTGAATTGTTGGAACCCTTTGAAATGAGATTCCAACTTACATTTATAGAAGAATATGTGAGAAAGAAGAGGAAAAGTCATAATTACATTCCTAAATTGAACGCCCATGATGTATTTATTGCAGTTAGTTGAACTACCTGAGAAGGTTCCATCATGGGTCATTAATTACCTGATGACCTAGTCTTCTCAATTAATTAAAAGAATATTTAAATAAAATATTTAAATAATAATAATAAATATTATTATTAAAATATTTAAATAAAAATATTAATTTAATTAACATAATGTTGGGACCCCCCGTTGACCCGTTTGACTTGAAGAGGAGGGGGGTCCATGTGGATAGAGTCTGCACAAAGCTCAACTTGGTGAGCTTCGAATCCTTTAACTCGGTGTTGCAATTGATTTTGAACCCCACACCAACTCTTTTCTCATCTTGGCAATCGGGCTCTTTTGCATTGAGTCCTTCGAATGGTGAGCTATCAAACTCGTTTCTTATCATTTTCCTCTGTTAACTCGAAGCTATTTATGCATTCCATGTTCAAACTTCATGAAACATCACCACGAGCTCCCTGCAAAGTCACCGAGCTCTTCATCTAGCAAACGATCTTACCTTTCCTGGGCTCAAACTCACTTGAATACCTAGTTTAACCCAATATTTCTAAAAAAATGGTTTTACCACAATGCTCACGGTTCTTCCTTATCATATAACACTTGTAGTAAGAATGTTTTGGCTTTGCCATAATAAGCACAATTTGTACCCTCCAAACGATGAGAAAATGCCATTACCAATAAAGACCTAATGCTGTCATCATGATGACCCGGTCTCATGAATGTTACATGTCGATAGACAACCTTAAGACTGATTTTTGGTCAAAGAACCCTTCGGTATTTTGGCAGTGCATTCGGCAATCTCAGCTCCAATCAACAATTATGCCACTATTGGAATCTTAGTATGGCATAGGTAGCTGTGAGCTACACCATATACTCATTTTTCCAAAAACTAAAAAGATCCTTTATGTTACAATCTACAACACATAAAATAAGCCCTTCAAAAAAAATATGTTGAACAACTGGGGCAACCAAAAGGACCTTGGAAAAATGTACAGGTAACAACCATATGAATTCTTCCTTAGTTGTGGATCCCAAGCTAATAGAAATAAGCTAGATAAAATCAGCTTGAAACTACAGTATAATCGTCCATTGTTTAAAAACAAGTTTCTCTAAACCTGGTAAAAGAATATTTATATTGTCTGATTGGATGTCATAATGGAAGGGTATAAATATTGCCTACTGCCCACAGAGTTTCTCAAAGAGACCATTTACAATTAACAAGGATGCAGCAAAATGGCCGACCAGGTATTTTCAGAGCTAACCTTCACATTTAATTCGTTTTTAGGAAAAGAAATGCTGAGCAATATGAATCATTTCATTCTGCACCGTAATAAACCTTCATCTCTTGACTTGGGAAAATTTTATGAAGCCTTGACTGACATGACTCCAATCCATCATATACAGGAGTGAATATTTATTTCCTACAGCTGTGCGTGGGAGCTTGTCTCACGACCACCGAATGCTCAGAGTTGTACAGAGGATGAGGAGAAGGTCGTGGTAATGAACTGATCAGGTCTGACTCCATTTGTTGCAGCTTTTCTGAAACAGTTCATCAACACCGTTGGACAACCTGCTTGTGGAAGTGTTTAAAGGCTTGTAAATGACTGCACAGAGTGCTTGCTGGAAGTGTTCAAAAGGCTTCTTCTGTGCATGGGACTTTTATTGTCTCATGAACCATTTTATTTACCATCTGGACGAGTTTTCAGTATTGCTTTCCTGTCAAACACTTCCACATGAGCCACGACTAAGCCATTAACATTTTCATCACCTTGGTTGGGTCTACCTGTAAGCCTCTGCTGAAATTGGCATCATGTCACGTGCAATTTAACCCATGACCCTATAGTGACTAAATTCACAATTTCTCCTATTAATCCTTCAATGTTTACTCGCAAAAGACTCGGTGACCACTCCAAGCTCACCTGTTTACACGGCCCGTGTGAAAATCTCATGATGGATTGCCATCTTAATATTTCCCATTTGCTTCTGTTTGCACTGAATTCCCCTATCATGGAACTTTGGTTGGTTTGCCAAACCATTATTTCCACGCTTGGTAGTCCCTGCATCCTTATTTTCCACGTCACACAAAACCCAAAATGTTTCCACATGCGTGGGATTTATCATGACGGATAGCCATCAAATTGTCTTCACTTGGAAATTTGACTCCAATTTCTCCAATTGACAGAAGTCTAACCATGGCTTACCATGGGTATATTTCCACTTGCCAGTGCTTGCCTTGATTTTCCACGTTCATACCTCAGTGCGAGATTAACAGCTTGGCCTGCCATCTGACTAATAGTTCCACGCTTGGCATACTAGCTCCAAATCCCCATGTAACGGCTTGGACAAATTAATTCACGGGCGCCGGCCTTAGCTTCACCGTGCAAACTTGGCAAGATCAAATGTTTCCCAAAGATTTTACCATGACCCATTCGAGCTTCAAGCTTCTGCAAACATGGATATTACAGGATCAGATCCATCTGAGGATCCCTTGAACTCATGGCTATAAAAATATCATTTTATCTTGTCGGGCTGAGTTCAACCATATCCTATTTTGCCATGTCAACTTATCATATCTTGCTAAGATGCTCATCTAAGAACCGCTATGCCGTCCCAGTGATTTCACTCAAGATATGAGTAATTGGCTCGACCATCAATTCCTTCTTGGGTCTAATGTAGGATCAATATTTTAACTGAGCTACAACAGTCTGAGCTATAAGCTTGATCTCTCAGTGAGCTCAAATGTTTCAACACTTTGCTATTTCCTTTCTCCCAAGAAACATGCTCGACTTTCTGAAGTGATTCGTTGAAGATGCTCATATAATTGCAAAGCAAATTGTGCTTCATAAATATTCTGATATGAAACAGTTCATCCACTTCTATGAGATTCACTTGTCCATGAGTTGCACCGTAAAACAAGTCGGTCCGATAGAGAATTTCTGTAAATACTGCATTTCATTCAAGTCTCCCGGTAAGTACTCTCACTGTTTAATCAATTTTACATTGGTATCTTTGAAGGAAAATTCTTCCCTTGAGGATAGCATTCGATGCTGAATAGATTCTCTTTAAACATGAGATTGGGTGACCTGCTTGTTGGAACTCTCAATCCATGTGATGATCTTACTATCACTGCAAACATGATTGCTCATGTACACCGAATGCTCGGCCGAGGAAGGTCTGAACAACGCTCAACTCTGAAAATTCCCATATATACTGTTTCACTTGATACCCTGGTGAGAGCTTTCCCGACATACTTGTTACCTAACATACGTCGATCTCTACCAAGATCCTTATAGAGTTTCCTTTCATTCGTCAATTTTCAATGAGCTATATTTTGCATTAACAAGACCTCATCGAGCTCTTACAACTGAGAGTCTCTACCGAGATGATTTCCAAGATGACTATCAATTTGACACCAGATTCTTTATCAACTCGACCCTAAACTCTTCACTGAGTTGAGATCAACTGGGTGCCTTTCGATGCTAGGTGATCTCTTCATATGTAATTTAGGAATTATTTTTAATTAAAATGCATCTCGTCAATAACCGAAGGTGGGTTCCTGGGACTATTATTTCATTTTGAACGTGATAGGATCCTGTTGTCCAATCTTGCCATGTGTGCAAAATTGGATAACATTTTTGGCGACCTCTCAAGGATGATTTCCTGCTAAGCATGATTCCAGTAGCCTTAAGTCATCCATTGGGCATGGAGTCTATGTTGGAATGCTGAAAGTAGTATGATTTTCTTTGACACATCCCGGAATCTCCTTGAGCATTGCCGATATCATGGGCCTCCCTAGAATGCTAAGCATGGAGTATACTGAATTTGTTGAATGCTTGACATCCATGGAACACTACAAAATTTGAATGAAGCATATTTTGAACTCTTATGGAAACCTTGAACCTTTCTTCTCCTTGACACCTTCCAATGATGAAACAATGTGCAAAACAACACAAAAACACAACAACAAGGAAAGCAGAACAACAACACAACAACAATGTGCATAAGCACTTGGAGGAAAACACCTAATTTAACTGTACAAAGGGTGGAACGCTTCTCAAAAACAAGCTTTGAGATGTATCCCATTCACGTGAATGGGTAGTTCTTCTCCATTGAGCCTAGATAGACTGAACGAATTTACCTCTTTGCAACTTGTGATGATGTATGGCCCACTCCAGAGAGCATCAAACTTGGCATGCCTGCCTGGTTTGGCCCTGTCTTCATCCCATTTGAGAACTAAATCTCCCTCTTGAAAATGCCTGTCGGATGCCTTCTTGTCAAAATATTTCTTAACTTGAGCCTGATGCTGCTCCAAAGTTTTCATAGCCTTGTCTCGTACTTCCTCTAACTCCATGAGTTCAGCAAACCTTATTGTCAAAGGATCACTCTCTATAACTTCAAGTTGATGAGCTAACTCCAAAGAAGGTAACTCCAATGAGAGTGGGAGTTTTTCCTCTCTTCCATATACAAGAATGAAAGGAGAATTTCCTGATGGCCCTTTTAGGTGTGATCCGATCTACCCATAAGGTAGTCTTAAGCTGTGTATGCCAAGTCCTCTTGTTAGTCTCCATTGTGCGCTTAATAATCCTTATGAGGTTTTTGTTGCTAGACTCAGCCAATCCGTTTCCTTGAGGATAGTAATTGGACAAAGTTTTGAGGTATACCCCATTTTTAACAACCCATTCACTCAATTTCATACCAAGAAAAGCCAGTGCATTGTCTGAAATGACTGTAAACAGAACACCGAACCTCGTCATTATACCCTCCAAAAAATCTAGAACTGCCTTTTCATTGCTCTCTTTTAATGCTACCACCTTTGTCCATCGAGTAAAATAGTCTGTTGCAGTAAGGACCCACTTATGTTCGTCACTGGATGCATGATTAATCATTCTGATGAAGTCCAAACCCCATTGAACAAAGGGTTGATCCACTTGAATTGGATGCAGTGGAAGAGCTGCCAAATTTTTCTTACTTGTGAAAAAGGCACAATATTTACATCTCCTTACCTAGAGATGGGCATCCTTGAATAAATCTGGCCAATAGTAGCCAGATCGCATCATCTTGGTAGCTATCGTTCATGCGGAATAATGTCCTCTAGATAGGCCATTATTAAAATCTTATAGTATCTTACTTACATGTTCTGGTCCTATGCACCGAAGGAGAACGCCGTTCAAATCCTTTTCGAAAGAGAATGCTATCTACCAAAACATATGGGATAGATTGAAGACGGAAAGTTCATCTTTGGTTTTTATCCATGTTTGCCGGGTATGCTCCTGAGAAGATGAAATTCTTCATTTTGGATAACCAGTCAGCTTGATCAACATTCTCATCAGTATTTAGGAGTGTCACGTCCTCATTACTTTTTGATTCCATGTCTATTGCAAGTTGCTGACATAAACCCTTACCTCTGACAAGTTTAGTGACTTTGATGTGCACGTCATACTCCATTACCTTCGTGATCCATCCAGCACATGCTTTTCGTTCATTTCTTTGTTCAGCAAAAACTCCTTGACACCTGATGAGACACCATCAGATGAATCTTGTTGTTGGACAACATGTGCTTGAATTTCTTCAAAGCTCGAATAACCGCAAAGACTTGCTTTTCAATGAATGAGTATTTGAACTCGTAGTCTTTGAGGGATTGACTGAAGAAAGTGATTGGTTGTTGTTTTGTTGGGTGAGGATCCCTCCTCTTGACCTGAAAAACCATAAAGTTCTTTGTCAAACCTAGGGTTCACCAGTGTGTAACACCCTGAACTGTTGTTACTTCCTCCTGAGCATACAAGTGTTGATATGTGATTTCTTTGTAAAAAGGATGTGTTCCTTGATTGAGAAGTCATGCTTGATATGTACTGTATCTTCTTTGCAGATTACAGATCTTTGACTGAGTCGGATTATGATTGGACTCTTTTATTTATTTCATTTTGCATCTGAGTTTAATCTGATCTCGGAATGAATTATGAAGTTATCCATCTATAAGACCTAGCCTTGGATTAGTGGTATTGATCCAAGTGGTGCTTTAAGTTATTCGTGATGAATTAAAAATTATAGACCTTTCACAGGTTGCAAGGTCTGAATTCATTGAATAAAGCTAATCCCGAGTCTAACTCAGGTTGATCTTGTGAAATGGATTGGTTCCCGATATCGAAGTATATCTGGAGGTCTTGATCATGGAGCAGGTAATAATTTAGTTACATGTAATTTTGTAGCCTAATGGCAGTACAGGAGTGAACCCTGTTCGAGAATGCATGTTGTAGGTCTTTTTCTGAGCATATGAAATGTTAGACCTAACTGGAATTATTAATGTTAGTAACCTAAAACTAAACTTAACCTAGGGGTTAGATTAGTGTTAATCTAACCTAGACCTAGGCTAAGAACTAATGTTCTAAGTTAGTAACTATGTTCTAAGAGGTTAGACTAGGTGTTATCCTAAATCCTAACCTAAGTTACTAACCTAACTTTTGAGCAAGGAATTAAGGGGACCTATGGAAAGGGGTGCGAACCATGGGCGGCAGTTTCTATGTTATTAAATGCATGGATAAGTATGAAGGACAGGTAATTGGTGGAGGTTTTAAAACAGCTAACTTGAGCCGACGTGGCAGGTCGCCAAAGTTGGAAATGGTCTTGGAATTTCATTTGTCCATCACCAACTATGGCGGTCGGTGGCAGTGGAGTTTGAGTGGGAAAATGGGAGTAAATGCCATTAATGAACTCAGTAATCAAGCTCGTATTTCACGAGAAGGCAAGAAAAATGGAAAGTTAATGGTTTGTTTAGTTTTGCATGCGCTCCGGTTTTCCTTCTGTCTGTTCACTGGTTATTCGCACCAGTCTTCTTGGTGTTGCATGGCAAGAATGAGCGTAACTAGCTCTTTCCTCTGGCAAGGAAAATATATAAGTCATGGAAATAGCAAAATTTTGTTGGTGGCTCTAACTTGGAAAAGGAAGAGAAGGTTCGAGCTCTTTCAGTGGTCTGCTTCGGAATTTTGAGCAAATATCCAGGCATGTTAGGCCCTAACCTTTAAAAATCTTGTTGTCTTTCAAGTGATTTCATTAGAACAACTCTGTTCAAATGATTTATGGGTTTAGATGATTTTATGGCATAGATTTGTGTGATTTTGTTACTGTATCTTCTTGCTGTTCGATTTTTTCGTTAACCCTTGATGGGTGTGTGTTGTATTTCGAACTGTTGCTCTATTTTATTGTTTTGCATTCCGGCGTAAGCTTGTGAAAACGTATGCTTGAAGGGTACTTATCTTGCTCTGTGAGAACCCATGCATGATTCCCCTGCTGGGTTCAGGCTACTGTGATGCTTGTTGATTTATACTCATAGTCGATGCTTGTTGTTGATGCTTTTGTCGATACTTGTTGTGGATACTCGTCGAAGGGATACTGATGGACATTTGTTTGATTGTTCAGTTTAATTGAACTTTTTGTAAGCTCTGTCATGGTTATTATTGATGGTGGTTATTGATTCTTGTTGGGTTTCGTTTGAAATTTAAAGTTATTTGAGAATAGATAACTTGTTGTGTTACAGTATTTCATTGTAACCTTGTTGAAGTTGTTTTTCCCTTGCGTTGTGGTTATGGGATTCAACCCGTTGACAGTATGCAATAAGGATATATGTATTTATTGTATATCGAAACGACTCTGTGGAGTCCATTGAATGATTCGTATATTTTGGACCACTGTTGGAGCTTTATATATTTGAATATTGTTAAATTGATGTGCCTGAGACTTGAAGGAATAACATGTAATGAGACTTCTGTTATTTTGTAAGAATACCTTCGTGTTGCAAGGATTTTGTGGTACAGACTCTTTGGGTGTATTTTTACGTTTCCCTTCTGTGCAACTTGTGCGAAAAATATTGATGAGGCTCAGTTGGTTTTCTTGTTGTGAAATCTGTAGTTAGCTTTTGTTTAAGCCTGATTTTGCATGCTTGCCATTGTTGGCACGGATGGAATCATTAACTATTATTTATCTTGTATACTGTTGTTTAGACTCAGTTGAATTCTTGATAAATAAACAGTGTAATTGCCTCAAATTAAGCCTGTTTGGTTTACTGTTGTTTTCGACACTGTTGGGTTCCTCGAGTATAGAAAGATATCTAGTATATCAGCTTCTGTAAAAAGCTTTATTGTAAATATTGTTATTCGGATTTAGTTTTAAATCCTTGATAGGTAATCAGTGTCACTACTTTTGTATAAGCCTGATTATGAACATGTAATGTTTTGGCTTTGTTGGACTTCTTTAAATAGCAGTGATCATCTTCTTGTCTGTCACTTCTTGTGGGAGGTCATACAGAGTCTGTTTGGTAGTTAGTCTCCAATGTTTGGCATGAGAGCTACTATACTGTAATGTTATATTTTGAACTTAAATGGAACTTTGGTGCTTTGGGTGGCCGTGATACGTCTGATTTATATATATATATATATATATATATATCTAGTCTCAAGCTCGACTGAACTAAGGAACTGTCGACTTCACCTCGACAGACGATGGCATTGAATTTCTTCTTGTTGACGCTTCACGTGGAAGGTCATGAGTAACCTGTTGGTAGACATTCATCTATTTTTGTGTAAGAGCTGCTGCACTACTAATATGTTACTGGAATTTTGTTATAATTGATTTTAACAAAATGATGGTCCTTTTTGTGGCTCGATAGGTATGTTCGTATGTTTTTAAGGTGAATGTTCTCCTTTCAAGGAGACAGAATAGTCATGAGCTTGTGTGAAGAGAAATATGAATGACTTGTTTCTTTCTCTTCTATTATGGTAATATATGTCGATATCTATCTAACAGTTGGAACTGTTTTTAACATATGGTTGGAATCATGATTGTTATGATATTCCCTTTTCTGTTGAATGTAATGATCTGTCCAGGATGTTTGCTGATCTTGGATTTAAAATGGATAGTTGTTTTGGATACTTTCGTTCTTCTAGATTCTAATATTTTGATGAAATATTTGAGAAGTGTCTAGGACTATTCTGTAACAAATTTGTATTACACATTATAGACATGATGTATTACTAAAGCATAGTCTGAAATATGTTTACTTGTTTGGTGAATTGATCTCATTTAAACAGGGTGTTTAATGGAAACAATTGATGGATTGCAATTGTTTTAAGAGTTAGTGCTTATCATGCTCAGTTCATCGAACTGACCCATGTTGACAATTTTACAGATGGTTGCCGTAAGTGGTAAAAGCATGCAGATCTGATAGGATGATCAGATTGTTTAAATTTGATTTATAATGAATTACAGCTTGATTTCTAAATGTACTATATGAGGAAAGATGTTCCTTTTCCGTTGAGTAATGTATGAAGTATGCTGAATGCATAAAAATGTATTTGTATAGTTCTGAAAGGAATGGAGATAAGTACTTGCTACTTATGTGTTGTATTCTTATTTTGACAATTTAACTTTCTTCGGTTTATATACCGGAGGGGCATTGTTATCATTGAATAATTCGGAGACTTTTGTGATTGTCAATGTAAGTTTGTAAGAAAATGAGACTGAATTCTTATGATTGTTTAGTAGTTCCTGTATGTTCTATCAGAAGCTAAATTGAAATTTAAATCACTGTCTTTCTAAAAGATAGGGTTAAAATAAACCTAAGCAGAACGCTAAACAAGCTGAATTAAATTATTAATTCCTAGTCTTGATTATGACAGGACAACATTTAATTGGATTCTTAATCATTTATATCTTGATACTAATAAGTATGATATAAATCCAGTTATGAGAACTGATATAAACCTAATGGGGTTCAGATGGCAATCTCATGTGAAGTTTATGAGATAGTGTCCAATTCCGTTGTTTTAGAATTATGTATATTCTATGAACTCCTTGATGAGACCTTGGCCTTAATAACTTCTCTGTGTAATGAGTTTTATTGAGAAGGGTCATTCTAAGATGAGGAATCCAGGGATCGGGAAAGACTAACCTTAAGGGAAACGTCTTAAATTTAATTTAAACTCTATGTGCGTAACGCTTATTAATAAGTAGATCTTTTCGAGGCGGATTTAAAGGTTGACGGCACAAGTCAACTGCAGGGTTGTACCTCCGAGAAGATTAGGATCTTCTCGAAGTTACAACAATGCAGGTGATTTATGACGACACTCTTTGCATTGATCGCTAAGATTTACACCTTTAACTCGATCAAGTTACTTTGGGACCGATTAGGAATGTGGTCACATTATATGGCTGCCTAGGAGACTCGGGGTAACATGACACACTGGTTTAACTAGGGTTGACCCAGTATGTCATCTTATCCCTAGTCCTCGAGTGCATCCATATAACGTTGTCACCTTACTAATCCGTTCCCGAGTGATTAACCTGGGGATAGGAGGGACTGACAGAAGTCGGTGTAAGACATTCTACATAACATAAGAATGGGGTGGAGGATGTATTCCAGATTAACGAGTATGCCATTAAGGAATACGAGACATAAGCAGTATGTTTCAAATCTTTGGCCAAAGTATCGCAAGCTGCTGATTGTGTTGTCCTGAGTCACCTGGTCTAAGGGATGAGATGCCGATGAATAATGGTAACAGTTATTCAGTTAGGTTCCTTGGACAGAGCATTCTGAATCCCAGAATAGGGAAGAGAACCGCAAGAGTGATGTGTTAAATAAAAATGCCAACTCTTATTACTCATGAATAGATCGGTAGATTACCGAGTCATGGAATGAATAGATCGGAGGTACTCCAAGTCATTACAGCTGCATATGGTTATCTGTTATATGAATGGTTATTTGATTTGTGAGTTTTAAATTATGTATTTAGAACCAGGAAGCATTTATCAAAAAAAATTAAAAAATTGAATTGTTCTATTGTCTAAAATGAGGATGTTACAGTTGTTGTTTTGTTGGGTGAGGATTCCTGAAATGCTCTCTTGACCTGCAAAAGCATAAAGGATAAAATCTTTGTCAAACCTAGGGTTCACAAGAATGGGAGCTCAAGAAATGGCTGTTTTGATGGCTTCAAAGCTTTCTCATCCTTCCTTTTTCCATGAGAATGGCATGTTTTTCTTTAGCATGGTTGTCAATGGTTTAGCCAATGTCTCGAATTGAGGAATAAATCTCCACATGAAATTCATGGTTCCTAGAAAACTCTAGAGACCCTTCTTGTGACTTGGGAGAGATAAGGACATAATTGAATGAATCCTAGCTGGATCGATTGATAGTCCTTCTACTGAAACAACATGCCCCAACAACTTTCCCTCGTGCACTGCAAAAATACATTTCTTGGGGTTAAGTGAAACCCCAAATTCCCTACACCTTTGGAAAAAACCTTCCTTAGATGCGTGATGTGATCTTCTGCATGCTTAGAATATATAGTTATATCATCAAGGTAAACCAAATATGATATCATTGATTAGTCCCTTAAATGCCATGTCCATGGCTCTTTGGAAAGTAGCCCCGACATTGGACAATCTGAATGGCATTTTGTTGTAGGCATACGTGCCCCACTTGGTAGTGAAATCCATTTTGAATTGGTCAGATTCTTGGACTAGAATTTGATTGTAACCTGAATATCCATCGAGCAAAGAAAATATTTGAGCTCCTGCCACTATTTGAAGGATTTGCTCCATTGATGGAAGAGGATAATGGTCTTTTAATGAGGCATGATTCAAATCCCTGAAATCTACGCACAACCAAATCTCTCCGTTCTTCTTCCTTACAGGCACTAGATTGGCTACCCAAGAGGAGTGTTTGATGGGAAAAATTATACAGGCCTCGATGAGTTTTGTTAGCTCCTTTCTCATTAGTGGCTCAATTTTGGGATTAATTGGCCTTTGTTTCTGATGAACTGGCTTAGCATTAGGATCCAGTTTGATGGTATGTTGTGCTAGACCTGGATCAAAACCATGCAGGTCTTTATAGCTCCATGCAAAAATGTCATGATACTCTTGAAAAATTTTGATGAAAGCTTCTTTCTCTTCAGAAGTACACACTTTTCCAATCTTTAGAAAATTTTCATTTGCTACCTCGACTTCCTCAAAATATTCTTCTTTGACCACCATGTTAGAGCTTTGTCTTTTGGCTTGATCATCTGAATTGAAAATGGATTCCAGAGTGACTAATCCTTTTGGTAGTTTTTTTCTTTTCAATTGTATAATTTGATCACCATATGACTCTTGCAACTTATCTTGATTCTTTGTAGCAAACTCCGCCTCTTCTTGTAGGAAAAGGAAATTTGTTTGTCACTATCAAACACTTGCCAACTACTCACATTATTAGGGACTACTAGGTCAAACCACCATTTTGACAAATTACTGCCCTTCTTTCATGATATCAACAGGTATGTTGTATTGTGAACCAATTGTAGCAAGCCTATCAACATCTTGATTTTGATTTCTAGGAACTGCATGGATCCCAAAAGCTTCAAAATATTCAATCAAGTCCCAGAATCGGTTCTTGTATGATCTTAAAAGATCATTTTTGGATGCACTACATGCCGTCACTTGATGAACAACTAACTCACTATCTCCAAAAATAGTCAGGGCTTTGATTCCCTTCTTTTGGGCTAGTTGAATTCCTTGCACAAGGGCCTCGTATTCAGCAACATTGTTAGTGCAACTGAATTGCAACCAGAAAGATGAGAAGTACTTATCTCCCTCTAGAGAAATTAACATAACACCAATCACCAGATCCATTCTTACTTCTTGAGCCATCGAAGAACAATTTCCACAGTCCTTCAGAATCACTTGGTGTTTTGACAAGTTGTGGTATGATCGTATCTTCTTCATGAATACAGTATGTACCTAATCCCATTTCTTCCAACAATAGAAAACCAACTTCTTCTTCTACCAAAACATCAGCATAGGGATCATACTGATGATATCCACTTACTTCATCTAGCAAAGTATCAGGGACTTCTTCAACAAGAGTGGTTGGTTCATGATCAACATCTTCCTTCTTCTAGGGATCTCTGATGGTATAATTCCCATTTATAGGACTAGCAGTGTAGGGTTCTACATGATTATGGAAGATTGGTTCCACCCTTATAGTCACTTTGGTTCTTATCGAGTCCTGAGAATCATATGTGACCAATCGGCTGATAGGTAACCACCCATCTTGGCAGTGAAATCTCATGATAGGAAGATGGCAAAGAGAGGAGGGAGATCAATGACTGATATGTCTTGGGTGAATGAAAAATTGGGCATGCATGGATGGTAAGTTGAAGTCCTTTGATAACTCCAATAGTCTTAACAGTTGTGCCATCTAGCTGAAACAACTCCTCTTGTAACTGGTGTATATTGTATTCCTAGTACATCTGTAATTTGTTTGGGCATGACCGAGCTACTAGCACCAAAATCGATCATGAAATTATGTACTAGGTGGTTGCTAATGATCAGGGAAATATAAAATGGTGGTGGTTTGTTTGCCTTTAGGAATACTTTTCCCTTCTAGTTGACACAAATTTGTAGCAATTTGTCACTCCATGACCTGATGATCCATCAGTTGTACCAAAACTATTTAGAGCCTCTTGCAATAAATTTCTTTGAGAAGGAATTGAGAGTGTGTCCCACATAGTAACGCTCAGGTTGGTTCTTCTTCATTTGTTCTACTATGTTGAAGGGAATTTCTCCAACTTTGACTGACACTTCTTTGGGCATTGGAATCCTCCTTTGGAAATTGTTTGTTGGGTATCGTGATGCCTGAAGAACCTTCTTCCTTGTAGCTTGGCTAGCAGGTGTTTCTGGTGGTTTCTTTCCCACATATTTATCAACCACCGCTTGTGTCTGAGGTTGTGAAGTGGATGCTTGATCAGCTTTGGAAGGTTGAGGTTCCATTTCTCTCTTCTTGGAATGAGTGTTTTCTGCCACTGATGAGGAATCTGTATTCAACCCGTAAAAATCTTCTGCTTGCCAGTTTAGCAAAGTGGTTTCTTCAGGTGCTTGTGTTTGATGTGATGTTTTTTGCGTAGATGAATTTTCTTTTAGTTCTGAAGGGGAAGATATGATTTGAACTATAAGGGCCTGGCTAAGAACTCCATTGGGACAAATATTTTGATTGTGGGTTGAGAACAAGGATAACACCATTCGTAGTCTTGAACTAGATTATTCTGGACAGGTACTATAGGCTCTAGACGAGCTAGCAACAAGAGGGTTCCAAAAGTTCAAAGGTCTGACATGAACGCAACTTGATTTGTAGCTTGATTTTGCGTTTGATTTTTCCCTTGAAAAGGAGGATGGTTTTCTTGATACTTCTGATTTTGTGGCTGGTATGGACGATTATATTGAAATTGTTGCCTCTTGAGTGCAACAAGCTCATTTCCAAAAGTTTGCAGTAGTGACTTGACTTCAAATAGATCATTTGAAGAGGTAGGGGAAGATTGAGCTGGTTGATTGGAGGCTACTGGAATAGGAGCAATGATAGGATGATTGTTTGTAAGATCTAGAGACAACGACATTGGTGGTCATGGAGCTATCTTTCCATCCTGAATCAAGGAATTTTCCACTCTTATGGCAACTTCGTAGGCATCAGGTAATGTAGTCCCTCCCATGGACTGGATCATAACTTCCACATCACTATTCAAGGCTCGCAAATAGTACAAGAATGCATTATTTGGATAAGGATTTATGAGTGCCAGAATCCTATTCCAAGTTCTTTGGAATCAGAAGTTGAAATCACTCATGTATTCTTGGGAGCTCTCTTTATGGTAGTGAGTTGTTCCAAAAGTGATAGGTGAGCACTCTTGTCTTCAAACTATTTACAGATATTTTCTCCTAACTCATCCCAAGTGGTTATAGTGCCAACACTTAACCCTCGAAACCATTGAAGTGATTTTCCCTTGAAAGAGGTAGCAAGAAGTCTAACTACAACATTGTCCTCATGATATTATGTACTACACAAATGCTGGCTACATCAAGAATATGTTCCACTGGAGTAATGTGAGTTTCCCCTATGTAAAAGGGTAAACTTTTGAGTGCCACAATAGGTATAGGGTCACATTGAGCCAACAAAAAGAGGACTATGCTTGCATTGAAAGGGGAAAAACTTGGTTTCTTGCCATAGAAGAAAGAGGTTGATTGTTCCTTGGTGGAGGAAACCTTCCATAAGGAGGAGTTGAATGACCCCTATGAGGTAAAGCTACAACTGGTGATGTTGAAATGCCTCTTCTTCTTCTCTTTGGAGGAGACAAGGAAAGTTTGATATGTTGATAATTTCCTTTCTTTGAAGAAGCTCTTGTCTAAATTCTTCACATAAGTTAACACTGAGATTTGAATCCAAGATATAGAGTTTTCCAGGTACTTTGACTTGTGTAAGTGAGAAGAGAAGTACCAACTCTGTCCCACCGGGCATTATTGTGTGTGGTCGCACAGTGAAGATTTTTGTTTGATAAGAGAAGAAAGTACCAACTTCTATGTCCCACCGGGCATGCCAAAAATGTTTTCGTGGTCACCAAATCATAATGCACACCTCTGAATGGAAAGAATGTGAAATCACTGACCCCCCGAATGGCCAGGATTGAATAGTGTGATTGGGACACATGGGATCACCTCTCAAGCTGTGGGACTTGGGCTCAAGGTGAACCTCCAGAGAAGGCCAACTTCCTCTTCCTAAACTAAGTGTTGTACTACTCCTAGTGTAATAAAATGGTTATCTAGTCCTATGCTAACATTTTCATGGGTTTTAGGGAAAGAGATTTACAAGAAATGAAACTATACTAGGGATGGTGATGCACCAAATAAAGGGTGTTTCTAGACTTGGGAAGGGTTAATTTGAAGAGGGTGTGTGCACCACAAGTCAACTTCACCTACTGCAACTTAGAGAGGGTACAAAATACCACAAACTAAGAAGCACGTGTTCCCTTTGTTAAACTTAATAAGACAAACACATTATCTGTCTTCCAGTGAAGAAATATGAACTTGAGAAGGGTGAAAAAGCAACACAACTCAACTTCATGCAATTCTCCACCACTTGATAAGCACAGAATGCCAAGAACCTGCAATAGAAACTTGAACTTGCACAGTGTACCTGCAAGCATGAGAAAGGCACAAAGAAGTATAGAAGGATGAAAGGACCGAGATTAGTCACAAAACACCCACTTTTATTACTTAAATCAACATGCACAATGCATCATACATTCAGAAGAGGTAGTGTTTGTCATTACAGTCTTGAAAAGGAGGCTTGAAAGTTCCCTCAACATACAAGGACAACTTGCAGAAGAGAGAGGACTCTTGAAAAATATACACTTGCCTAAGATGTCTAACTGTCCAACTTGTCTGAACTATTGGAACCCTTTGAAATGAGCTTCCAACTTACATTTATAGAAGAATATGTGAGAAAGAAGAGGAAAAGTCATAATTCCCTTCCTAAATTGAAGGCACATGATGTATTTATTATTACAGTTAGTTGAACCACTTTAAGAAGGTTCCATCATGTGCATTAATGCCTGGATTGATGACCTAGTCTTCTCAATTAATTAAAATAATATTTAAATAAAATATTTTAATAATAATAATAAATATTATTATTAAAATATTTATATAAAAATATTAATTTAATTAAAATAATGTTGTGGGACCCCCTTGACCCGTTTGACTTGAAGAGGGGGGGGTCCATGTGGATAGAGTCTGCAAAAAATCCCAACTCGGTGGTTGGCTTCCGAATCCAACTCACCGAGTTGGGTTCAAGTTCTCCATTTGAACATGGACCTCTTTCCTCCATTATGATTGAGCAATCTTACCTGGCTCTTTTGCATTGATTCCTGAGCTCAATGGTGACTATCAAACTCCCATTTCTTATCCATTTTCCTTGACATCTCGAAGCTGATTTATGCAACATCCTCCTTCAAAACTCTTGATATAATCTACCACATGAGCTCCCTTGAAGTCACCTAAGCTCTTCATCTAGCAAATGATCTTACCTTTCCATGGAGCTCATTTGACATTGAATACCTCCATTTAACCCAATTGAGTCCTTCATCATGAATCTCATTTACCACAATGCCCACGGTTATTCAAGTTCCTTACTTAGTCATCTATAACCATCTTGTCATGAACTCAAGAATCATCGGCTTTGCCATAATGAGCACACTTTTCTACAAGATCCTCCAAACGATTGATGCAAAATGCCATTACATCAATAAAGACTTAATGCTGCCATCATGATGACCCAACTCATTCCCATTACCATGTCGATAGACATCCTTAAGATTGATGCTTGGTCAAAGAACCCTTTGGTCATTTTGGCAATTCATTCCCTTCTTGGCTCACTTTATCAACAATTATGCCTGACTATTTCCACTCTTAGTATGAGCATAGGTAGCTATGAGCTACACCATATGCTCATGATTTTCCAAAAACTTCAAAGATCATTTATGTTTTCAACACATTTAAGCCCTTAAATCCAAAATACGATTGAACTCTTGTAAAAGACTCACTTGGAAACATGTATTTCCCAAGTAACAACCAATGAATTCTTCCTTAGTTTCATGGACTTCTTAAGCTAATAGAAATGAGATAACAATTCTTGACCTTCATATTGATCATCCATTGTTTAAAAACAAGTTTCTCTAAACCTTTGTAATAACTCAATTCATTTTTATTGTCATGGATGTACATAATCCCTCATGGGTACTCAACATATTGCTTTCCCATAGAGCTTTGGCTCAAAGAGCATCATTTACAAGTAACAAGGATGCATGAAAACTCCAAGCCGACTCAGCAATTCTTTGATAATCACCTTCACATTTAATTCGATGGTTGTTCAGTAAAGAATGCATGCTCTTGCCATTGAAAGTTTCCCTGCACACATTGATTCAGCTTTACATTTCACCTCTTGACTCGAAGTGAAATCAAGGATGAAGCCTTGAATGAGTGACTCTATGAATCTCCAATCCATCATATACTAACGTGAATATTTGTTTCCTGCAGCTGTGTCCTATTATGCTTGTCCTTGCAACCATGAATGATCATTGAGCTTTTCATCTAGCTCATAGCTTGAGAAGTATTTCGTTCAATGCAAACTGATCAGGTCTGCATTTTTGTTGCATTCTATGAAACTCAATATCAACACCGCTTGGACAACCTACTTGCTTTGCAAGTCTTTCAATAAGGCTTCACTTGTGCTGCACAGATGCTTGCTACAAGAGTTCCTCCTGAGGCTTCTACTCAATGAGTTCCTATTTGTCTCACGACCACTGATCTGGACCAAATTTCAGCATTGGCTTTGAATTACATGACTAAGCTTCACACATGAGCCATCGAATGAGCCATTAACGCATCAAGCCTCTCAATGTTCTTGTTTCCCTGTAACCTGTTCCCTCCATTGGTATCACTCATATGTTTTTAACCCATTTACCCACTCAAATTCATTCAATTTCCTATTAATCCTCCTGGCTGACTCGATCAAAGAACTCCGAGACCAGTGTGCTCCAAGCATGCGCGGATTTCTGTTTACACGGCAACTTGCTGAAACATCATGATGGATTTCCACTCCATCCCTATCATGTAAGTGTTTGCCTGAATCTCACTTGTTTCATGAAAGCTTCCTCACATGAGTGTTTCATGATCTCAATCATGAGCATGCCTTGTGTTATCCACTTCCACACTCCTTTGTGAAGCTTTTCCATGAATGATCCTCCAATCCCATATGTTTCCCTGCAATGGGATTTTCATCAACTAAGCCATCATGATTGACTTCACTTTGCATGAATTCATTGTGACCCGATCTCCACAGAGATCTAAGCTTGGCTTACCTTAACTATTTTATCCACTTGGCGGATGCTTGCCTTCCTATTTTCCAAGCTCATACTTCATGTGGTTACATCAGCTTGGTTCCTTGCCATCGTAATAGTTCCACATCACTAAGGCATACTAGCTCCAAATCCCCACGTAACGAGTTGGACCAAATGAACTAATTCATGGGCCTCAGCCTCAACTTCCCGCAAACTTGGTCATAGTGAAATGTTTCTCCCAAATTTTACATGACTTCAATGATTCGAGCTCAAGGATCTGATCAAACATGGATATTCATCAAAAATTCACATCAAGTTATCTAAATGATCCCTCTGAACTGGTTATAAAAATTTTGATCATTTTATCTATGGGCTCGAGTTCAGCCATATCCTATTTTCCATGTCATCTTATCATAGGCTACAACTGAGATGTCTCTAATAGAAGCACTATGCCATTAAGTGATTTCACCATTGACCTATCAATTAAACTCAACCATCAATTCCTTTGAATCTAACTAATCAATATTTTAACTGAACTTCATCTGATATTGTTTGAAAATCTCTCAGTGAGCTCAAATCTTTCAACGTTGAGCTATTTCATAATTCATTTGCTCAAGAAACTGCTCGACAGTTTCTGAGTGACTCGTTGATTGCTCATATCCTTAATAAAGCATTCAATGTGCTTCATAAATATTCCATCACTGAAACAGATCCACTTCTATGAGACATCGCTTCCATTCAAGATTACCATTAAAACAAACTCTCGATCTAACAATTTTTGTAATACCAATTTCTCAAGTCTCCCGGTAACACTCTCACTGTTTGACTTAACATCAATTTTCACTAAAAATATCTTTCTACCAAAAATCTTCCGAGTTTTCGAGGATCATTCGATGCTTGAATAGATTAAAACTACGTAGTTGGGTCACTGCTTGTTCCATGAAGCCTCAAAAGAACTCTGACTATACGAGCAACATTTTGCTTCAAATGACTTTGAGCTCCTCAACCTTCTCTGTGATTTCAACTATCAGAAAAGCTATATACTTATTCACCAATTATACCTTGAGCTCGGCATTTTTACCGATGCAAGTTGAATCTCTACCGTGATCCTTATAGAACCTTCATTCGTTAATTTTCAAAGCTATATTAATGCAAACAAGACCTCATCGAGTCCTTATTAATTTCTGAGACATTGAGATGACTTTCCGAAATGACTATCAATTTGACACCGAATGGCTTTATCAAAGACGACCCTTTTACTTTTAAACTGGTTTTACTGAGTTGAGATCAACTGGGTTCAATTGGAAACGCCTTTTTATGCTAGGTGATTTCTCACATATGCAATTTATTAATTATTTTAATTATTGTTATCTCCAATGACCGAAGTGGGTCCCTGGGACTAATGTCATAATTTCATTTTTGAACATATGATAGGACCCCATTGTCCAATTTTTCCATGTGTGCAAAATTGGATAATCTCACTCTTTGAGTTTTCTCTATCACCCTAATACTCTCCTCAACCATCTACCAACCTTCTAAACCCCATAACCACCCTACAACCAACCTCCGTTTAAAAGCCCCTAAATCACTGCCCCTACCGATATTGGTTATCCCCTAGCGGTACTATTTTTATACCCGCTGTCAATTATCCAGTGACCGGCATCAGTCACTGTGAATTATACCAAAAACCAACCTTTCACCTATTTACCTCCAAAAAATCTCATATCCAGCCTTGTCTATCCCTGTAACTTGATCTGAACATATCAATAACTAGTGACCAAACAAACAACATGACATTTTATTATTGGTAGTTTAGTCTCTATTGCTTTTAGTAACAAGGTACCTAAATCATGATTTCGCAATAGCTTATTTATTATCATTTGCATTAATTTGTATTAAAAGGTAACTGACCACCTTCGAAAGGAAGTCTAATATTTCCTCAGCCCAAGGCAGTTCCCTCACTTATTATTTAACAAAAATCTGGTGGTCTTGCATTCTTATTTACAAGTAGTCCTTCCCAGAAAAAAAAGAGCTCTTCACAATCGGTCTGATCTCTCTATGGTATGTGCACACCTTCCCAACACTCAATAGGTATTCCTCTTAGCCCTAACCCTTATCTATTTCTCAAGAGAATGAAAAGATAGAAATAACTCTATTCTGGAACAAAATTCTATGTGAAACAACTTGTTTGATGACGCATCTCTGAATGAATATACCATGCATGCACACAACCTTGTAAGGTGGAATATAACTTATGCATCCATAACGAAGGTGGTAAAGATTATGTGCTTCGCATCTAGGCCTTCTCACATGATTGGATATGAAATGAAGTGGCCTCTTTACCATGGTAGTCTTATATGACCATGGGCATGTTGCTCCTAGAAAACCTTACAGAAATTTGATCCTTACCTCATGAAATTCTAGGAGGTTCTCTCGATGTGTAGCCCACCAGTGCGCTGCAGTCTTGAGTAGGTTATAACTGAGCATTCCCCTTCTCTTGTCCTCATTTTCCACTGAGCTTCCATATCCCACAAGAAAATTTTAGGGTAGGCCCCTCCAGAGTAACTTGGAAATTTATTTCCTCTTATGCGCTTGATTAAGCACGCCTTTGTCACCCTTATTACATATCCTCTTAGCTATCATCCAATTAAATTATAAGTCCCATGTGCCCAATTGTAACATGCTACACTAGTGGTTATCACTCAAGGACTGAGCATCTTCAAACTGGATAAATCCCTCAATGGGGTGAATTATCTCAAGATCTTTGATGGAGCGCGCATAGATTCTATTAAGGAATTCTTCTCCCAATGGCTCCATGTATGGTGTTGATTTTCCATTTATCAAAGGGATGATCACGCTTTCTTCCTTATTCTCAAAGCTGATATGTCCTTTGTAAAACCACAAGTCATTGTTGTTCTTGTAACACCATGGGTACCCAAGTAATGGCGAAAATTTTTATGCCTCAACGAGCACAAAGAATTTGAAGTCTCTAGTGAACTTGGCCCCTTAAATGGTGATAAATACAACCTTTATAACTCCAATGGGCATTTCCTTAGTCTTGTTCACCATATATAACACATTTGAACATGGATGTAATGTGGGTCATCCCATCTGATGCCAGGCATATAAGGTAAGAAAATTTACCTTTGCTCATGTGTTAATGAGAATATTTCTCATAAGCCACCCATCAAGAATTACATTTAGATTAATCTCCTTGTCACATTCAAGGATGTGAGGAGAAAGGTATGCATGAAAAACCTGTCTTTCACACTCTATTCTAGCACATGGTGCCTTCTCTCTTAGCCATTCTCCCAGCAAGGGAATAATATTCTCTCGCCTCAAAATTTTACATACTTCCTTGACCTCATCTAGGTCATTCCTTGTCACCTCATTATCCTTATATTGCTCCACCTTCCTCTATTACTCCTTGAGACATTGGATATCCCCTTATAGACTTTGAAGCACCTCCATAGTCTTCTGGTACACTTCTTTCTGATGGGTAGGGTCCTAATACTTTCCATGTACTAATTCCTCTCTTGAAACTAGTGTCCTTAGTCTGGGATTATCCCTGGAATGCATGACCTCTACTCACATCGTCACATGTACAGGTTCTATTCCTTACTCATGCACCACTCTTGGCATCCACTATGAATCAGCCTTTTTTACACTTACCATCCTAGTGTATTTATCCTTACGGTGTTGCTAGTTCATATGCTCATAAAGTTCTGGACACTCTTTGTATGTTTGTTTCTTTCCACACCATGAGAATTGTAACATATCTAGACACTTGCATTTGTAATGCTCTATAGATCCAAATTTATAACACATTCCTCATGGGAACTCACTTTTTCCTCCACCGTAGTTACTATGACCATGAAATCCTCTATGAAAACCTCTTCCAGATGTTCCTCTTTTTGTGCTCCCTTCATAATGATGGTCATCATCCTTAGAACTGATTGTAAGGATAGTCTGGCACACACCCTGATCAATAGTATCATGGATATGATCAATCAGCCTGCAATCCTTGGAATCATGGGTTGTAGAGGTACATACATTGCAATAATAAGAAAAGTTCTTGTGGATTACACACTATAGTAAAGGGTGCCTACTTGCATCATGATCTCTGTGGAAAATTTCACAGTCCAACATCATGGCACGTACTGATCTCCAGGGAAAATTGTCCTTTTTATGCCCCTCTACCTCATAATTCATGCACCATAGGCCACTATGAGTCTCATGCACTGAGTTCACATATAGCTTTTCTAGCTGCTTGGCTATTACAGCAATATGAGCCTCATGAAAAGGGGTAACACCAGTATCCATGCTTCTAACATCCTTAGTGTGCAGGGTAGCCTCCAAGGCCTCGTGTGGGTTTGTGAAGGTCTTGTGTAAAATCGTTCTCCTAAGCGATGTTATCAATCCTCCAAAAAACCACTGAGCATGCTGAGAAGGGTAAACATCATAGGATAATTTTGATAAGAGGGTCTTGAAACATGCATCATTTTCCTACATAATCTCTACCATACCATGTTTAATCTCTTTTAACATGCTAATGCTATTTTATTCAAACTCAGGAATATGAAATTCAGCCAAGTCCACATTTCGTAGCATAGTGTAATCTACCACTATCATCTACCACTATCTTATGGGGGTCATTATTCTGGTACCAACTATAAGCATGCCCTTGCAATGTCATTGCAAACTGGCTTGCCTTTCATACTAGGGTAGTGATCCCCTTTGCACACCATAACAAATCACACTTCTGTACATGCTCTATAACATCCTCAACACCTTTTTAGTATGGTAGATGCAAATAAATTTTTAAAAAAACTTGTTGAGGTGGTGGAGCCCCTTATCCACCTGATCCAGAACCTTGATTTCCTCTGGTGTTGCCTCCACCACCAAATCCAATAGATCCACTAGGTCATGTTCCTCTTGATCTACTAGATCCTCCAGATCCACCAGGGCCTCTAGCTCCTATTCCTCCAGGTCCACCTCCTATAGCTAGTAACAATCCTGAAGTGGTCATGCCTAGTGTCCACAATGTCCCACTGAACTACACGCCAATAGTTTTTGATATTGCACCACTACTAGATGTGTGTCCCACACTGCTTGTAGATGTGATATCCATAATTTGTGTACTCACACTTTTCCTAAATTTTGTTCCAGATAACATTCCTCCAAACATAGGGAATGATTGTGTAGCCATAGATACACCAAATGAGAAATTATATCTCCTAGGTGTAGATCGGTCACTCCCACAAATACTAACTAGATTAGCAGTACTTATCTCTTCATTTGGAAAACTACGTGCTAGGGGTTGGTCACCAGGTGGATTCAGATGTGCACCGAAGAATCTCATTTTTCCAAGTGGTGAACTCTCATCAGAAGCTAAAGGAGTCTCTCTCCCACATTTTCCAAGATGGGGTAGCAAAAACTTCTCAGGCTCCACATCCTTTGTGTGAACCTAAATTCCTTCCAATAATGTCTGCATCCATATATACATCACTCCTACATTCTCATTTTATCTAGCCAAATCCCTTTCACGAGATTCACTATACTTTAGTCATCTCTCCTCCCTCTCCTTTTTCAGCTGTAAGGTCTGACATCTTCCTCCACCCTAGCTTCCTCACCCAGTGCTCAGAAGGAACTTAGCTAACCATAGGGAATGCTTCCAAACTTAGTGTAATGATCAGGATCTTCAAGCTAAATGGATATCACACAAAAATGATCATCTAGGTTCCATTAACAACTCAAACTTAGCAACCTCTAGACAAGAATATGTAGAAATAACATATTCTAGGGTATAAATAGTTAACAATCTTCTCCACCAATGATCAACAACACGTGTCCAAGTTAGATCAGCATCTTGCAGCCTCTGATATTCATCTTGGGTCCACAGGTGAGATCTATAGTACCAACTTGATCTAGATACATATGCCAAAATCCATTCATACAAATCTACTGGAAAGAAACAAAATAAGGTATCATACAACTCATGATACATGTGTTCTTCTACCCATTTACATGCATCAAACTCAGTTCCAATACTAAATCTTTGAGAAAAATCATCCTCCATTCTCTTAAACCATGCTTTGAAACTGTCCAAGGTCAAGTGCTCCATCATCACACATCATTCTCACAAAAAAATTGAAAAGAGGTCCCAACAACGGAACCAAGATGTAGTCATTTTTCATGTACCCTTTATAAAAATTTCTAATCCCATATGCACTGGACTATCACCCAGCGAGTGCTAGGTGCTCACCTAAGGCACACATGGGTGCTGAGCCCCTCCTTTATGTGAGCATTGTGAGAAGGTCTTGCCATTGATGGAGGATGATTTAAATAATGAGAATACACTTACTTAGTTTAGATAAGGAAGAAGAAACATCTAACAGATCCACGCCTTAAATGAATTATAGAGAAAGAGTACTAAGCATGTTAAAACAAATCTTAACTATGATAGCCATTTAACAAGAGGGTTTACACCCTTAAGCATGATATACATAACAAACCATTATATATATTCATTTAGAGTGATCCTGGAAGCCACATTACAATCAAAAGAGGTCATCACAGATTATACATATCAAAATACTAGGACTCATCCCTTACATATCTTCTCTAGAATGGTATTCTAGCTATACCCTCTTAGTTCATCCCTTATTGTAGACACTAATGCTATGAAAGTTCTTGTTACATCCTTTAAAACCTCGATCACTAATTTCTCTAAACCCTAGCATGACTGTAGTATCATACTCTTGATGTATCATATTTTTTCTATCTCCTATATTCTTTAGGGCCCCCTTTCCTTTCTTCTATGCATCTCTATATATAGTTTTAAAACCCATTTCCATGCCTCCTCTTTTGAATAGATTACATGCCAAGTGTCAATGTGGTCCTCCAATGGTGCATGCTTATCTCCTTGTGAACCATCCACCTTCTGTAATGATGTCTTATAAGAATATTCCATAGTGCATAGATTTTTATTTTCTTGACCTCCAAGGTTCCAGGTTGGCACCTTATCCACTCAACATGCCTAGTCGGGTCACATTTTTCCTTAAGTGCCTCAAGAATGTCGAATATGGCTAAGTACTTTGAAGCTAATGTCCTGCCTTCTACACACGCCCTAGTTTCTCTAAAACCCTTCTTAAAATTCTCTATCCTATGCACTTCTCCCCGTGTGCCCTTCTTCTTAAAGGTCACACATGCACACAATCCCTTTGACATTTAGCCAATATTTCAAGGCCCAACAAAAAACATCATAATAAATTGAATATTAAACATGAAACCTACAACAAGAAGTGGTGTGTGCATGATTGATTTTTATATAAAAGGGTTTGGCCATTTCAAAAAATATTTTACTACTTTGATTTCTTGATTTTTCTTCTTAAACTTAGAAAATAATTGTGTTTGGTTCATATCTAAGAAATGTTTTGGATGTGGTTCATGATCAAAAGTGCCAACTTTTATTTTTATTGTATCTATTGTATTCAAAAAAACCCTTGTGCTCGCATTCCAAAAGTTTACAAGTACTATTTTAGAGAATTGGATGTAGCCCTATATTTCCATGGGAGTATACTAGAGAATGTGTAGTATTTAATGTTATTAGCTAATTTAATACTTTTATGTTTCCCAATTTCTTTCATTAGTTTTTTAAATTTAATTTCAAGGCCATGCTTATTTGTACAATCAATTTTTTTGTGTTTTACCAATTAATATATAATTAGTGATTACATGTCATGTAACATTACTATCTTTGGTGCATTTTTTTCACATCCACAACATGGTACAAATTATGTATATTTTCATTATTTTTCTCATTTTAAACATAAATATTAGTAATGTTCTTAGTCCTATGGTCTTCATTGTAGGTATCATCTTACAAAATTTCATCAACATAACAAAAAATTAACATATTTGAGTATCTTTCAATTTATTAAAGTAATTATTTTAATTTTTCAGATATTTTCTTCTCAAATTTTGATAATATTTTATTAGGAATTAGTTTTAAAATGTTTTCATCAATTTCAATTAGTGCATGGGTCTTCTACATAAAATGTTAGGAGGTGTTATTAGTGGTAATTTTTACTTTTTTGTTGTTTAATTATTGTTGTCTTCAACACTATTTTATTCATCCATTGTACACATATTATAGTTTTCTTCCTTGTTACTTTTCATCATTTAGTGTTTCCATATGATTTTTAGAATAGACAAATGAATTCTTAGCTAAAGATTCATTATCATTATTTACATCAACATCATCATCCATTTCAACATCGTTATTCATTTCATCATCAATACTCATTATAAAATTCATCCTCATTATCTTTTTTTTTGCTTGAGTTACCTAGGGAGAGGTCCTTAGCCCTTATGGCATCACCAGCCCACACTGACCATGGAACCATCCAACGATGGTAGTTTAAGCTCTCAGGGAGCCCACAAATTAAATAAATTATTGTGGTGCTCCATCAATAAGGTATCTAAACCACCAGTAGTAATATGCCTTAACATGGAGCCAAGATTTGATCCTTGGACCTCGCATTTACAAGGAGACCTAATAATCATTACACCACTACCCATTGGATAAAAGTGGTATGTTTCCCTCTTATGGCAATGCCAAGACATGGCTTGTCACATTGAAAATAGGTTTCATGCCTACCCTTGACCTACGTCGCATTGCACACCAAGCCGACTTGCCACCATGCCGCGAGCCACCTGTTGGTATCTAGATTTAGTCTCCTTCACAACTTGAATAACATCATGAATCTGCACAAGACACTGAAGGATAGATAGATGTTTTTTATGTCATTTGTAGTTGGGGATCACACCTATTTGTTTGTTTACATTCAAGAATTGAGGGAGTGGATAGCACCTTCATAAGGGTTTTCATATAACGCTCACTATTTTAGGTTGTGCCTATCAACCAAGGTAAGAGAACCTATATTACAGCCCTTATATGGTAAAGGAGATGAAGATATCCTTGTATTTTGCATATGACATGGAAAAGGCCTTGTGAAAACATGATCAAGTATCCATTATCCAAAATCAAAGGAGTTGTCACTACTAAATGATGGAAATGATTTCAAAACAAAGCTAGAGCTGCTAAAGACATGATAAAACCCTAATCAACTTTGTGCATTTTTGTGAAAGGATTGAATTCTTTTGTGGACACACAATGCAGATACAGGGGTATTGTAGGTAGGATGAGTTAGTTTAAAGTGAAATTATGATGAGAGATGTTGGGACAAGAGTAGTTAGGAGTCATCACCTTCTTTGGGAAACCTTGTAAAAGAATTACAACACCTAAACAACAGAGATATTTCAATGAATTTGAAGTGCTCTTTCAACTAGGATGTGTGCACATATGGATGCCCAAATTTGCACTATTCCATACAAACTTTGATAGCTTGCCACAAAGGCTTGAAGAAAAATATCAATAAAGCATTCAGAACCCTATGTTAGATCATGTTCTAAGGTACACCCAAAGGTTTACAAACACCCTCAATTTACAAGGAAGGTAAGATGAATTTAAGTATGTTTATCTCCACTCAAATGAATGCTCTTTTGAGTGGAAGATTGTATATGCCTTCAAACCCTCTACAAGAAATGAGACCATGTATGACCAATAAAGATCCCAAACACAAGATTGTAACATGAGCATGAAACATAAATTGAAAACATACTGAAATACAAGTGCATGCAAGCTTTTCCAAGAGATAAAACCAGTTAATCCAAGAATTTGATCAAATATATCAGCAAGGGAATGTTATTTAGACAATCTCAAAGCTTTTTGATGGCTTTACAGCTGAAACCAACTCAACATGATGAACATTTGATGCAAACTGGAATGCTCTCAGGTAGTCTCTCCAAAAAGGAAATGGACTTCTTCCATTTTTCCCTGTGAAAATTCTTCTCTCTTTCTCCAAAATTCTCAACAGACCTCAAAAATGCTTCCAAACTACATCATATACCCTCTACCAACTTGGATCCTTGCATCCCAAGCAAAGAATATGCCAAAGGGATCAAATTTGTTACAAAACCCTATCCATTTAATGGAAAATGATATAAAACTGTGAAACAGCTCACCAAATGCCAGAGATGCACAAAAATTTTAAAATATTGCATGAACTCAGATCCTTATCCATTCTAGGGTCACATTTTTGGCATTTCACCATGCCATCATGCACTTGCAATCATTTTTCATCTTTTTCTCTCATCATTTTTAACTCTGCAACTTTTTATTTTTTACCTTTCACGTGTTTTTCACGGGCTGAGAAAAATATCTCACAAAAAACACTATAGGGCACTAAATCAGCTCAAATAAATGATGCCATTGTGTTTAGAAGGCCGAAGGGATGTAGATTCATAAAAAATTTCATGTGTTTTGGTGTAAAAATGATGATTCCACACTTCTTGGAGCTCCAATGGCACCCAAAAAATGAAAATGCACAGCTGCCGTTGATTAAAATCAACTTTAAAATTCTACCCTCCATGTGTCAGATGATATATTCAATATTCTTCCTCTTTTCCTTTAGATGGGGTGGGACATGTGTCCAAATACCATTGGACCGAGACTCCAACTTTAAAAAATGCATTTTGAACCTTTTCTGCCCTTGGGAAAATTTTGAAAATTTTCCCCGTGAGCCCCTAGATGCGCCATGTGTCCATTTTTGGGCCTTCACCAAAACCGCGGTCCAATTTGATGCATTTTTCCACTTTTTTGAGAAAAGGAAATTTTTCTCAAAATGCTCCATGCCCCCGAATGACCGTTGCCGCTTCTGCCACGTGGCGGTTTCCCATTCACCATGGAACCGACCCCTCCTTTTTTCCTTTACTCCTCCGCGAGCACAAAATCCCTTGTGGGCCCATGCTTCTTCCTTTTCCATTTGAAACATGCCATGTGTTAGCCCCTGATTGGATTCGGGGGCACACCTCCAAATGTTCTCGCGGGCTTATTTTTCACCTTGAGATTTTTTGCTAAAATTTTGTAAAATTTTCAACTTTCTCTCCGCACTGCAAACCTCCACCAAATTTAGGACATGTGTCCTATTTTCATTGGACACGGGCCTATTCTTCATTTTTTACTCTTTAAACATAGAGGAAAAAATTTGTAAACTTCTCCTTCATCCCCTTCCTCCATTTTACCTCCTGGACACATGTCCATCCCTTATTTGTTGCGGGCCTTCGGGAAAAAATTTAATTTTAGCATTTTGAAGTTAAAACTTCAAATTCTTTAGAACTTCTGCCCCTCCATTTTGTCCCCACATACATGTCACCTTCTCATTAGGTGCGGGCCTTGGGGTCCAAATTTCTCTTTGAGGTTTTGAGCCAAAAATTTGAAAAATTTCAACTCTTCGCCTCCCCATACTAGCTCTCCTAGACACTCATCCACTTCGTATTGGGTGTGGGCCTCCAAGTCAGAATTTTCCTTTGGCATTTTGAGAAAAAAATTGAAACATTTTCAACTCCACTGCTGTGCGCTTGATCCTCCCATGCCACGAGTCACCTTCCCATTGGGCATGGGCGCATGGGCCAAATTTTTTCCCTGACACCCTGAGCCAAAAGACATCAAAATTTTCCCAAGTCCTTCGCCATCTGCCTGACCCTCCTGTGCCACGTGTCATCATGCCATTTGTTGTGGGCCTTCGGAGAAAACTTTAACATTGAGAAATTTTTCAAAAATGAAGAAAATTTTAAGTGACCCCTGCCACCCGCCATTCCTTGACCAATCACATCGTGCCACGTGAGCAAATCCTTGTAGCACTGCGGGGCCGCGGGAATTTTTTTTTCCTTCACCAAAATTTCAAAAATGACAAGTTAATAATGTTTTCCCACATATCCCTGACCAATAGTAGCCTGCCACGTTAGCATAAAGGTTGTAATGATAAATTTGATGGCCCGAGAGCACGTCAAAACATGAAAAATTCAGGGAATGCCCTAGAAACCAAATTTTTTGACAGGGAAGGTAGACTTCTTCATTTTAAACCAATTGAATCATCTCTTGACATCATTCGTGACCTTGGGATTGGGGAAACACTTGCACAAATTTGAGATTTGATCAATTTCGAGCTCTTTCATGATTTGGCAAAGGAGAAAATGGTACAACCCATGAAAATGAATAAATCAGGGCACAAATGGGGGGAAACTTGGATTTTACTTCAATTTAGGGAAGAATAACAACATTGAGGGTAGTTACGAAGGTATTTAGTTGGAAAATGTGAACTGCAGAGCATGAAATAAAAAAATGAAACATTTGTGAGCATATTCGGTCATGGAAAAACAAGGCAACATTATGCAAACTCAATAATGGGACCAACATCGGCTCCTGCTTGGGGATGGACACTCCCAACGAGTGCCACAAGATCACAACGTAGACCAAGTGCCAAAGATCCATTGGTCAAGGAGTCATAACATGTAGAGCAACCCAAAAAACTTGATCTTCCACCAAAAACAGACTGAGTAAACTACACCAATAGTGGATGCCAATTGAAAAAAGGTGTAAACCACAAGCAAAGCAACTGAAAGTTCCAGGAAAAGAAAAAACAACAACAAGGGCTATACAAAATGTACAACTTGTGCATACCTTCTTTGGGGATTTAATCCAAAAAGAGTTTTAAATGTCTGCCATTAACAGGCAGCTCCAACAAATCCCCATCCAAATCCTTGAGAATAAATGTATTTTCTCCAATCTTGATATTAATGGCATAAGGGCCCATCCATAGAGCATAAAACTTTCCATGCTTTCCCTTGTCTTCATGCCTACTATCCCACAACAAAACCAGATCTCCAATGCTAAAATCTCTATGGGTGACCTTCTTATCAAACCACTTCTTCAATTTCTCCCTAAACCTGACATGCCCATTCCCTTGTGGGTTGTAGTTTGAAGAATAGGTCATATTTACCCCATATTCATTGCACATTGCCATCAAAGGATTGGCTCTAAAACACATATCATTATCAGAAACAATCTTAATTGGAACCCCCAAATCTACATATGATATGATTCAGCAAGAAATCCATTACCACTTGGTGTGTTGCCTTTCTAGATGGAATTGCCTCAACCCATTTTGTAAAATAATCAGTTGCTACAAGGATCCATTTGTAACCAGCACTAGAAGGATCTAAAATCTCACCAATAAAATCCATTCCCCATTTTTTGAAAGGAGCTTCAATTGATACAGGCTGTAAAGGAAGGGAGCCTGAAGTTTTCAATCTTCCTGAAAAACGTTGGCAACTATCACACCCTCTAACGAACCAGCTTGTGCATCTTTAAAAAGAGTTGGCCACCAATAACCAGCTCTTAAAATCTTATGTGCTATCACTCTCCCAGAAAAATGTCCTCCACAAATTCCACCATGGAAATCAGCAATCAACTTAGGAGCTTCATCTTCAGTTATGCATTTCAAGAGGACACCTTCAGGGTTCTTCCAAGCCATCCCAAGGTCTGTTATGACATATTTCTAAGAAGCTAGCTTGAGGGATCTTTTCTGATTTTTATTTGAGTGACTGGGACAACATAGGTGCTTGAGGTAATAGACCACATCCTTGTACCACTCAGAATTAATCAATTTGTCAAGGAGATCTACCCTTTCTTCTCCTAGTTGATTCACTTCTACATTCTACAAATTACTCTCATCCACGAGTTTGGCAAGACCTAACCCTCTTACCAGCTTTGTTGTTTGGATATCCATATCATACTCTTGTAATTTGTTAACCCATCTACATCTCTTGCTTGATATCTCCATGTCAGATAAGATGTCTTTAACCATGGTGTGGGGAGCATAAGAAATAACCTTTGAACTCAAAATGTAGGGCCTGAAAATCTTTGTTGCTTTTACTAATGCAAATGCTTGTTTCTCCATAATTGTGTACCTCAATTCAACTGCTTGTAAAGCCTTGCTAAAGAAAGCAATAGGCCTCTCAGACTCAATTTTCATCCTTTTGTAGACAAAACCAAATCAATAGTAAATTTCAGATGCAAAAGAGAAGATTTGGAAAGGCATCTTATAGTTTGGAGCTACCAAAATGGGTGCATGCTTGAGTGCATCCTTTATTCCTTCAAAAGCTTGGATGACAGCCTTTTCCCACTTAATAACTTGGTCCTTTCTTAGCATGCTTGTGATTGGGAGAGTTATCTCAGAAAAATTAGAAACAAGCCTTCTAATGAAATTTATTTGGCCAAAGAAAGATTGGATACCTTTCTTGGTTCTTGGAATATACACCTTGCTGATTGCTTCCACTCTCTCAGGGCCTATCATAACACCTTCTTTAGATACAATATGTCCCAGCAACTTGGCATTTTGCACACCCAAATGAAACTTCTTTGGATTAAGTGAAATGCCATACTCCTCTACATCTCATTAACATCTTCTCTAGGTGTTGCAGATGGTCTGCTCATTGCCTTGAAAAAACAGTCACATCATCTTGGTAAAATGCAATAAATTCATTGATATAACCAACAAAGGCAACATCCGTTGCCCTCTGAAAAGATTAGCACCAGCATTCATCAATCTAAAAGGCATCCTCACAAAAACATAAGTCCCCCAAGGAGTGGTGAAGGTTGTCTTAAGTCTTTCTGATTCTTTGACAACTACTTGATTGTATCTGGAGAAACCATCCAAAGTAGAAAGCATTTCTAACCCTGTTACAAGCTGCAACATATTCTCCATGTTTGGAAAAGGATAGTTGTCCTTCATATATGCTTTGTCTTAGATTCCTAAAATCCACACAAAGTCTGATATCTCTGTTCTTATTTCTAACTGGCACAAGGTTGGTAACCCAAGAAGAGTATCTAGTAGGTTGAATGATACCACCATCTCTCAATTTCTTCAATTCTTCTTGCATTTTCATGGAAAGTAGTGGGTTAATAGGCCTTTGTTTTTGTCTAAATGGCTTGGTTTTAGCCTCAAGGGGAATCTCATGCTGAAATAAATCTTCTCTATATGCCTTCAACTCTGAATAAGACCAAGCAAGGTAGTCTTGATATTTCTTTAAAAGTTGGGCATAGGACTATTTTTCTTCTTTGCTGAGATGACTGCCCAGCCAGATCTTCCTTGGTTTATCTTTAGTTCCCAATTTATTCTCTTCCACATCCCTTGAAGCAGACATCTTTCTATTAACGATGCAATCAACATTGCTAAAATTGGATTCAATTGCAACAAGACCCTTAGGAATGGTATTTGTTTTCAATTATATAATATCCTTGTCAAACAAAGTTTCTCTACCTTAATTCATGCATACCATTGGTTCCCAATCAATATGTTTACCAGCAAACTCACCTTGGCATTGTAAGAATCTCAAGACTTGTGCATTATCATCAAAAATCTGCCAATGTTTCACATTATCTGGGATAGTTGGCCTTGTTAGCACTTTAATGTTATATTCACAAAGAGGTGAAATAGTGCAATTGTCAAATATAGAACCCAGAACAGCTGACTGATCAGTAGCAACATTAATACTTCTATCATGGTAAACAATGTTAAAAGAATCAAACATTTCAATCAAGTCCCAAACAACATTATTATATTGTTTCATACGCTAATTTTTTGTTGCATATAACTTTCTCACTTGCTTTACAACCAGCTCTAAATCTCCTTTAGAAACAATATCCTTTACTCCATACTTCCATGCAATCCTTAATCCCAATACTAATGCCTCATACTCATCAATGTTGTTAGTACATTCAAAATTGAGCTTGAAGGAAAAAGGAAACTCTTCCAAACTAGGGGAAACCAACACTATACCAGCACCATTTCCAACCTTGGAGCAAGCTCCATCAAATAGTAATGTCCATGGAGAACCAATCATACCAAGGCGCTCTGATTTTTCCATCTTATTCTCTTTTCCATCAGCAAAACCAATGAAAACTATCAACATCTACATCAACAAACAACACTTCATAAGAAGCATTATTGGGATCTTCAATCAAGTGTAACATCTTCTTTTCACCATAGAGTTTGACAAGGCTTCCCTCAATGGGAATGGTGGCATAGGACATGTCCATTTGAAAACTACCACCAACACTTGTAGCCCACTTCCTTGACAAAAGCATACCCCATCTAGCAGGGCAGTCAACAATTACAACATCAAGTTTTAAATTCTTATCCAGATAGGATGCAACTTGCACCACTAAACCCTTCACACATCCAACAACCGGAACTTCCCTTGAATCCATGGCTATACACTTCCCATATACTTCTGTCACCTTGATATCCAACTCATTCATAACTTCTAGAGGCATAACATACATGATGCACCAGAATCAAACATGCAATTTTGAAGCAACCTACCTTTTATGAGCAAAGTTGTGAAGAATAGATCAACATTCAATTGGGAATCAACCAAGGATGTCCCCAAATACACTTCAGGTGCCTCTCCAAGACCTTCCATTGGTGGTGGTGTTTTAGGGAAAAAAATGTTTTGAAGAGGATTCTCAACAACATTTACATTTCTGCTTGGTATACTCTTTTCTTCCTTCAATCCCAAGTATTCAAAAGCTCTTTTCTTGTGCTCAGGTATTCTAAGCAATTCAATAATGGGAACACTCACTTTAATTTAGCTCAATACCTGGGCTATATCATATGGAACATTCTTTGGCAAAACAACATTGGAAGGGAAACAAGAAGGTTCATCAGATGGAGAAGTATTCTTGGTAGCCTGGGCATGAAGAGGACTGATATTTTTGCATGGGACTACAGGGTTCTTAGAAATTGTTTCTCTTCTAGGATTATCTTTGGGAATGCTTGTGAGAAAGGGTGTCTTTGGCTTGGCTTGAGGACCAGCTCCTCTAACAACTTTACTTCTAGTATTGTACTCTTTATCTTGTCCAACCACAACATTCATTAACAATTGCTATCTTCCTCCGAAGGAATGCCACCATCATACTTCTTGATCATTAAATCCCTTAGATATTCAAAGTCATTATTAGGAATTTCAAAGGCCTGAACTACATCTACATCATGATTTTGAGGAAGAGAAAGAAATGGTACCCTCTTTATGTAATCCCAAAAGGTTGTAGCAGTCCTTGCACTTATCACATCTATTGATGTTACTGCTTGCTGTGAGCTTGAAGAGCTGCCCATCATACAAATGTCATCATCCATTTCATTCTCATTGTCATCATCAATATCTTGCTGGTCCATTTCACATGGAGGATGAGGAAGAAAACATCTATCACATCAATCCATATCAACAACTTCTTGAACAACAGCAACTCTTGCAGTCAGAGGGTCAGGCACCACTCTATATTCACGTGCTTGGGGTTGTCTATTTGAAAATCTAGCAGGCCCTTTACCACAATCATCTTTTCTTTGATCAACCCTAGGATGATTGCCAAATCTATCATGGTTTTGAGTTCTTTGTTGTCCTTTTGAAATTTTCCCAATTCCCTTCTCAACCCGGGCTAACTTGTAGGAAATTTCTTTGACAGCCCCTACCAAAGTCTTAACAACATCTTCCAATTCAGCACCCTTGCTAGCTTGAGGCTTCTCAGGGTTTATCAGCTTCATACCGTCCCTCTTAAGTGGTTTACCAACCGCTTTAATATTATTTTCAATTTTAAGTGCCATGGTGAAAGCTTGCCTCAAGTTTGTAGGATTTTTGTCTCTCAAGTAATAGGCTGCCTTTTTATCAAATGCATCTGTATATTTGATCAAGCAAGATTCATCACAAGGCCTCAAAATTACAAGCATCCTTCTCAATGTCTTATTAAATCTTGTATTGAAATCATGAACGGTCTCATTTGGGTTCTTCTTTATGTTCTCAAACTCGGATATAAGGAACCTTCAATTTGTTTTGTCTCCATATTATAATCTAAATGCATTACTCATCTCAGTCCATGAATCAATGGAGTTATCAGGCAGAGCTTTATACCAATCCCTAGCATCTTCTTTAAGTGTATGGATGAACAACTTGATATACACATCCTCAAATTCTATTTCAAAGTCTTCCATCATGTTAACAAAGAGTTTGAGATGCTGATCTCCAATCATGGCATTATTAGCTTGGAATTTTGGTAACCTATTTCTCACATCCTGTGGGACAGCATTTGGATAACCATCCATTCCTCAAAAATTTATAGGACCAAAGGTGTTTACAACAAATGGAGGTCTAGGTTGATCCATATTGTTTAGTGGGGGTGAATTTGGAGGTGAAACAAGCTGATGAGGAGTGGTAATGGGTCTTATTGGAATAGATGAATGATATTTAGAATGACAACCCCCCAAAGGCTCTCTCTCTTGATAAACTTTAGCAAACTTATAAACCACAGGAGCATATTTAGAAGCAAGTTTTTTAAATACACAAGAAGGTCCCTCACCTGATGGAGGATGAAAATCAGCAAGAAGATTTCCTGAATTAGATCTACTTGAAGAAGAATTATAATCTTCAATAACAGGCTTCTCCCCTTCGAATTCAACTATGGGGATTTCTTTCCTTGCAACCAAATCACCAACCACTTTCCACACTCTTCTTCCTTATAATTTTGAGCTTCTTTATTTCGTGAGAAACTTCTTAGAAGAGTACTTGATGAAGAGGGATCTCCTTCCCTCCAGTTTGACAGATTTAAACAACAAGTTTCAAATGACAGAAATGTGTAAAACAACTGGTATTTCAAGATCCAAACAGCATGGAGTCGCCACTAAGGATTTTTACCTTAGTTGTGCAAGAAAGCACTAAAATATTCTGTCAAATGCATGCTATAACTAAAAACTTGCAAGGATTTACAAATCAGATTTTCTTCTTCTTAATTCAACCAAAAATAGTGCATCCAAATCACATAAACTGCTAGTAGATGAGGAGAGCAGGCTGAGTTTGAAGTCATTCTTACCCAAAACATCCAGATCTGAAGTATGAAATGATATCTCAAGAATATAAAAGCTCAGATAATTGATCACACAAATTCTCAAACCTTTCAAGTACTTCAAAACCACAAAGAAATTGTAAGAATTCCCCGACAACGGCACCACTCAGGTTTTGGTATCCAGATTTAATCTCCTTCACAACTTGAACAGCATCATGAATCTGCACAATACACTCAAGGATGAATAGATGTTTCATATGTCATTTGTAGCTGGGGATCACACCTATCTAATTGTTTGCATTCAAGAATTGAGGGAGTGGATAGCACCTTCATAAGGGTTTTGATCTAACCCTCACTATTTTAGATTGTGCCTATCAACCAAGGTAAGAGAACCTATATTGCAGCCCCTATATGGTAAGGAGATGCAGATATCCTTGTATTTTTTGTATGATGTGGATGAGGCTTTGTGAAAACATGATCAAATATCCATTATGCAAACTCAAAGGAGCTGTCACTAGTAAATGATGGAAATGTTCTCAAAACAAAGCTAGAGTTGCTAAAGACATGATAAAACCCTGATCAACTTTGTGCATTTTTGTGAAAGGATTGAATTATTTTGTGGACACACATAGCATATGTAGGGGTATTGTAGGTAGGATGAGTTAGTTTAAAGTGAAATTTTGATGAGAGATGTTGGGAAAAGAGTAGTTAGGAGTCATCAACTTCTTTGGGAAACCTTGCAAAAGAATTACAACACCTAAACAATGGAGATATTTCAATGAATTTGAAGTGCACTTTCAACCAGTGTGTGTGCACATATGGATGCCCAAATCTACACTATTCCATACAAAATTTGATAGCCTGCCACAAAGGCTTGAAGCAAAATATAAATAAAGCATTCAAAACCCCTTATTAGATCATGTCCTAAGGTACACCCAAAGGTTTACAAACACCCTCAATTTACAAGGAATGTAAGATGAATTTAAATTTGTTTATCTTCACTCAAATGAATTCTCTTCTGAATGGAATATTGCATATGACTTCAAACCCTCTACCAGAAATGATACCATGTATGACCAATAAAGATCCCAAACATAATATTGCAACATGAGCATGAAACACAAATTGAAAACATATTGAAATACAAGTGCATGCAATTTTTGCCAAGAGATAAAACCAATTAATCCAAGAATTTGATCAAATATATCAGTAGGGGAATGTTATTTAGTCAATATAAAAGCTTTTTGATTGCTTTATAGCTAAAACTAGCTTAACATGATGAACATTTGATGCAAACAGAAATCAGAATGGCTCTCAGGTAGTTTTTCCAAAAGAAAATAGACTTCTTCCATTTTTCCTTGTGAAAATTCTTCTCTCTTTTTCCAAATATCTCAACAAAACCACAAAAATTCTTCCAAATTACATCATATACCCCCTTCCAGCTTGGATCCTTGCATCCCAAGCAAATAATATGCCAAAGGGATCAAATTTGTTACAAAACCCTATCCATTTGATGAAAAATGATATAAAACTGTGAAACAGCTCACCAAATGCCAGAGATGCACAAATATTTTCAAATATTACATGAACTCAGATCCTTATCCATCCCAAGGTCACGTTTTTGGCATTCCACCATGAAAACATGCATTTGCAATCATTTTTCACCCTTTTCCTTTATCATTTTTAACTTTAAAACTTTTCATTTTTTACCTTTCACGTGTTTTTCACGGGCTGAGAAAAATAGCTCATGAAAAACATAATAGGGCACCAAATCAGCTCAAATAAATGATTTCATTGTGTTCATAAGGCTGAAGGGATGCAGATTCATATACAATTTCATGTGATTTGGTGCAAAAATGATGATTCCACACTTCTTGGAGCTTCCATGGCACCCAAAAAATGAAAATGCACAGGTGCCATTTGATTAAAATCAACTTTAAACTTCTTCCCTCCACATGTCAGATGAGATCTTGAATATTATTCCTCTTTTTCTTTTGATGGGGTGGGACACATGTCTAAATATGATTGGGGCGGGCCCCCAATCCTAAAAATGCATTTTAAACCCCTTTTTGACTTCGGGAGAATTCTAAAAAAAATTCCCGTGAGCCCCCTGAACGTGCCACATGTCCTCATGTGGGCCTCCACCAAAACTGCAGGCCAATTTGATGAATTTTGCCACTTTTTTGAGAAAAGGAAATTTTTCTCAAAATGCTCCATGCCCCCGAATGCCAACTGTTCCTCTGCCGCGTGTCACTCTCCCATTGGATGTGGAGCTGACTTGTTAAATTTGCCTTCATTCCTCCATGATCATAAAATCCCTTGTGGGCCCACACTTCTTCCTTTTCCTTTTGAAACATGCCACATTTCCCCCATTCATTGGTGGTGGGAGCTTGGCCCCAAATGTTTCTTTTTACCTTGTGAAGTGAAGTTTAAAAACTTCAAATTTCTCCAAACCTCCACCCCATTAGGACACATGTCCTGTTTTCATTGGACACGGGCCTATTCTTCATTTTTATCCTTTTACACCAACGGTAAAAATTCCCAAAACTTTTCTTCGGCCCCCATTCCCATTTCTCCTCTCAGACACGTGTCGCCTTCCTACTGGTCGTGGGCCTTCGGGCAAAACATTTAATTTTGGCATTTTTAAGTTAAAAACTTCAAAAAAAAATTTAAAACTTCCACCCCTCCAATTCATCCCCATGCACATGTGTCATTTTTTTATTCGATGCGGGCCTCTAGGTCGAAATGTTACCTTTGGCATTTTGAAGCCAAAAACTTCAAAAAAATTCTGACTATCTGCCTCTCCATACTGACTCTCATGGACGTGTGTCACCATTCCATTGGGCACGGGCCCTCAGGTCCAAATTTTTCATGACATTTTGAGAAAAAATTTGAAAATTTTTCAACTCCACAGCTGCCTACTTGATCCTCCCATGCCACGTATCACCTTCCCATTGGGCACGGGTGTGCAGGCCAAATTTTTCCCCTGACAGCTTGAGCCAAAAGACATCAAATTTTTTTCAAGTCCTTCACCATCCGCCTAGCCCTCCTGGACATGTGTCATCATGCCATTCATTGCGGGCCTTCAGGAAAACATTTAATTTTGAGAAATTTGCAAAAAATGAAGGCAAAATTTTTAAGTGACCTTCACCACCCACTACTCCATCTGACCAATCAAATCATGTCACGTAGGCACACTAGGCAAATGCAAGGCCATGGAGCAAATTTTTCCCTTCACCAAAAATTGAAAATTTGACAAGTTATAACATTTTTTCCACACATCCTCGGCCAATAGAAACCTACCACATTAGCATAAACGTTACAATGATAAATTTGACGGGTAGAACATGCCCGTATGCCCATCAAAATGTAAAAAATGTAGGGGATGCTTCTGAAATCAATTGTTTTTCACAAGGAAGGTGGATTTTTCACTTTGAATCAATTGAATCATGTTTTCACAATGATTGAGGCATGGGGATTAGGATTTTAGCAAAAAATGACTCAGATTCCCTCCATTTCAAGTTTTTGCACGATCTTAACAAAGGGAATAATGGCTGATCCCAAAAAATGAAGAAGTTAGGGCACAACAAAGGGGAGACCTGAAGATTTGTTTTAGAATGGGGTAGAATAACAACAATGGGGGTATTTTCAAAGGTATTTAGTTGGAAAATGCAAACTACAGACCATGAAATAAAAAAATGAAACGTTTGTGAGCATATTCGGTCATGGAAAAAACAAGGCACATTATGAAAAATCAATAATGGGAGGAACATGAAGCAACTGATTGAAATGGGCCATGAAGTCTCTCATAGTTTCACTTTCTCCTTTCATCATTTGAGCCAAATTCAGCAAGAGGTATTGTAAGTCTTCAGTTGATTTAAATCTTTCCTCGAAGGTAGTCTTGATGTCATTCCAGCCAGTGATGGATCTAACAGGTAGGTGGTGGAACCATTGTGATGCTTTTTCTTAAAGAGATTCCACAAACAATCTTACAACAACATCTTCATGTTGGACATCAATAATTCCACATGATGTCATGAAAGAAGCAATGGGTTCTTTAGAATTTTGTGTGCGATCACCTTTGAAATTTGGAAAGTTCTTATGTGAACCTGTTGGTAGGTCATGAAGAGGTGGTTCAAGAGAGAGCAGTCATGTATTTCATCCCCATAGGAAAATGGGAAGAGGTCTTTCTAATTCATCTTCCATTTTTTTTCATGCTTCTGCTTCATCTCTTTCTTCTACAAATTATTCTTCAAATCATTCTTCTTCCAAGGACTCAAAGCTCAATGACAATTGAAAAATGGGAGAACTTAAAGGGGGAGTATCAACAGGAGTTTGGATAGGATTTCCAGGTGACCTACTTGAAGACCCAGATGGAGAGGAGGCTTGAGATAAGAAGTATGAATTAATTTCTAATTCATTCTTTCTGATTTTGCAAAAGCCTCAAAACTAGTATCAACAACACCTCTCGACCTACTTAACCTGGTATATCTTCTTTCAACCAGCTTTTGGAAAATTTTGTGGTGGGAATAAGAAAGAACACCATGGAATATTAAGGGTCATGTGTAGTAATTGATAGTGTATCTTTCAACAATGGATTTCCATGAACAAAAAATTATTGTTTTTTAATTTTTTTTGTATTTTGGAACCTTGTGATCATATTTTCGGTGAAGATGCTACTAAATCTTCCCCATGGTGAATGCCAAAATTTTTTGGCGAGAACATTTGTCGGGTGGAAAAACTTGTGCATTTCTTTCCAATGCTCTAGGAATCTAAGTCCCTCTACTTAACTTGTGTAGTTTTCGTATATGCATGCGTGAGAAAATTTGGATTCTTGTGGTGGCCTTTTGACCGGGGATCCAACAACGACACTCCACTAACCCTATGACAAAGCTAGCAATTTCTTACTAGGGATGACTTTGTCTATAAAGTGGGAAAGGGGAGTGAGAAATGTGATAAGGTAACTAATGTCGGAAGTAGGAAATTTTATTCCTACACACACTTTATTAGAGGTAAAAAAGGGTTGAGGGGACCCTACCCCGAACACAGTCACCTCTCCATGAGAGAAGATAAATACATTACCACACCATCAAAAAACTGATAATATAACAGTTCATAATAATACGAGCTCCCCCAGGAGCTAAAGTAGTGAAACACCAACAACAAAAAACACAGTGGAACTAACAACAGGGAAGAAAGTAACAACCAAAAATCTATATAGATAGTAAATACAACAAAAAACCCCTCCCTAAATCATTTATAGGATTTTTCAAGCCCCTCCAGAACCTTAGCCCATTCCTTAGCTAAAGCATCTATGTTACCAGCCAAAGATGCCAATTTGAAACCATCGAGAGTCACCTTTCTTTTCCTACCCTGACTATCCACAACACTATAGGCATTAGCGAGATGACCCAGAGTCTGGAGATGTTGTAGAGTAGATTTCACCATGACTACACTCCACTCCATGTAGCTATGGAGAATGGCATGAACATGGTCCAACTCATTGGTTATGAAACCATAGTTGGATTTTAAAACCTCAATCTCTCTCTGTCATGCCCATTGTTGACCACTTCCTCAACCTGCGCTTTCATCTTATGCCAGTCATTGAATAAAAACTGCACCGAGCTCTTGGTGAGCCGCATATCTCCCTTAAGTTCCTCAATATCTGCCGTCATCTTAGCCAAATTGTTCTCCCCTTTCACAGGTCTAATGTGTCCCATAGCCTCAAATTGTTGTTCCAATTGCACATTGATAGGAGTCAGAAGATCATGTTTACTAGACTCCCCCTTGGTGTTTAAAGGGACACTAGGACCCTACTTAGATTTCATTTCCCTAAGATTCTGGGCTGCCACAATGTCAACCTCATCTTTATCCTCTTCTGAGTCACCTTCCTGAGAGTCAGAATCTTCACTCGAGTCTTCTTCCTCTGAGTCTGAGTCGACTCCATCCGCATAAGCTTCCAGAGCTTTAGTTAGGGAGCCAGTCTTGTCAATATCCAGGGAAACTCTTTTAACAAGGGAAAGAATAAAGCCTTGATGGAGTGGGACAGAGACCCTTCTGGTTTTGAACTGAGAGATAGAGGCACACAGGGAATGATAAAGAAAGTAGGGGAAGCTAAAATCCTAGCCACATCTGAAATGATTAAGCATAGGTAGGTGGTAGGCATAAATACATTTGTGGCAGCCCTCAAGAGTGAGAAATTGGATAAGGGTGAGAGCCACCTCATCATATGGATTAGGTAAAGATAGATGAAGATAACCAGCAAAATGGGAAGTGATATTTTCATTACCTTTGAGAAATAGGTTCAGCTCTTCGGAGGCTTCTTTTTTAGGTTTATAGACCTCCCTCCCAACAGCAGGAATACCCATCACTTTGGCGACCAAATCCATAGTAATCTCCATGCTAATCCCCTTCATTTCAACCACCACACCTTTTTTAGTAGTCTTCCAGGTGCTGGTGAAATCTTTGCTAAGATTTTCAAAATGACCTTCAAAATTTTTTAGGAAGGGCATAAAACCCTTGCTATCAAACAGAGCCATGGCTTCAGGCATCACCCCTTCGAGATCAACAGGTTTAGTTCTAACCAGATCACCACCCATTTGGCCACACAAAAAACCGTTCACAAAAAATCCCAAATTCCAGGTAGCCAGAGGATTACACGCAGGCCCAAAAATGAAATTTCTCCAAGCACAGGAAGCAACAAAAGCTTTCCAAACACATGAGTGGATCCCCTCCCCGATCTTCACATTATTTAGAAATAAATGCTCACTATTCCTATGGAAAATGACCATGATGAATTTGACACACCATGAGCTGACATTATTTTGTGACGTGTCCATTTATGTCATTATGTAAGTGTGCTCACACCTTGGGATCAAGAGCTTCCACTTCATTGATAAGTGTCAACTCATCACAATTAACCCCCATATTAGCAAAACAATCCACCACAAAGTTAGCCTCCCTATAAACATGCTTGAAGGTAATAAATTCAAATAAATTTGACATTTCCTTAATACTCTTAATAGAGTTATGGATGGAAATAGAGATGGAACCTTTCCCAGTTATGTTGTTAATTATGTTCAGAGAGTCTCCTTCCACCTCCAAATTGGAAAAATTGTGTTGGAGAGCTATAGACAACCCCCAAAAAACCCCCGCTACTTGCTTCATAAACATGGTTTGTTTGAGTGCCCAGGTTGTGATGGTACCCAAGAATAAATATTCCTTCAGAATCCTAGAAAAACCCACCACAGCTAGCTCTACTAGGGTTTCCTTTGGACACACCATCAAAGTTCAACTTAAAACACTCCTTGCTAGGTTTCACCCATCCTTTGAGTCTAGGGTTTAGAGAAGGGGTACTAGTAGGTGTGGATCCCAAACCCCACTTTAAGGAGAATATGGATTCATTATGAATGATAGACTTCTTTTGAGGGTTCAGATTAGAGAAATTAGCCAGAATGGTATTAACACAATGGGCTCCAACTTTCTTGGAAGACTCTTTCTTGCCTTTGAAGATTCTTCTATTTCTCTCCTTCCATATCTCCCAAGCTAAATGCATAATAGAAAAGGTCCACAAATATTTTAACCCTTGGCTCTTAAAAGGATTAGACCATTGGGACCACAACAGTTTTATGGAATCAGGGAAAACCCAATTGACTTCAAAAATATTGAGAATGGTCTTCCTAACCGAGACCAGAAAGGGGCAGTTGAGAAAAAGGTGTGAGGAGTCTTCACACTCAGATTCACACAACACACACCTGTTTACCATATGGAAATTTCTCTTGTTTAGGTTGCTGACAGTTAGAATCTTATCATGGATAACCAACCACCAAAACATATTAATCTTGGGGATTAACTCTTTGACCCAAACACTTCCCCAATTGAAGTTTTCCATTTCCCCCACCTCAGAAAAGAAGGAGTTGTAGGAACTTCTGACCGAGAAGACTCCACTGTCCTCCTTAGACTAGTAAATACTATCCTCTTCTAATCTCTCCTTATTAACAATAATGCCTCTTAATTTTTTGTTAATAGAAGAAATCTCAATGTTGTTAGAATCATCCAGATCAATGGTTTTCCATTGTCCCAGGGGTTCATCAAAGTTGAAAAAATATCTGACCTTGGTCCCATATTTGGTCATAGAATCTCTATAGACCATGTGGGGTAAATGATCTTAAGAGGGAGGTCCCCTAACCATTTTTCCTCCCAAAATTTGATCATTCACCCATTTCCAACCATCCATTTTCTACCCTCAGAGACTACATGTTTAGCCCAATTTATAGATTTCCAGAAACAAGAGGAACCATTAGAATCCTGGATGCAAAAGCACCATTCATTGGTAGATATATTTGGCCAATATTTACCTCTGATAATAGAATTCCAAACACTCTCTTCCTTGACCAGCCTCCAACTCATTTTTGACAGCATTTCTTTATTCATTTTGGTCCAATCTCCAATACCAATACCTCCAAGTTTTTTGGGGGCGCAAACCTTTTCCCATGCAATTAGAGGAATTTTATCTTTGGGTTCTGAGCCACTCCAGAGAAATATTTTTTGAATACTCTCCATCTTACTAGAAATCAAGGAGGGTAACCTATAGATAGACATCATATAAACAGGTAAATTTTGAATCGAGCATTTGAGGAGGACAACCTTGCCAGCTTGAGATAACAGAGAACCTTTCCAACCTTCAAGTTTCTTCAAAAACCTATCAATTAAGAAATTCCAATCAGCATTCTTAGGTTTTTCCACCCCAATAAGCATGCCTAGATACCTAGTTGGGAGGGTTTTAGACACACAACCAAGAATTCCAGCAATTTTATTGCATCTTCTTTTTGGGGTGTTGATAAATAAAACTGAGCTTTTCCCATAATTGATCAATTGGTTTGATGCCTCCTCATAATCACCCATTAACTGTTTGAATTCCATAGCCTTTGGGATAGAATATTCACCAACCAACATAGTGTCATCAATAAAATGTTGGTGAGTAACCCTGTTATAGTTAACAGCAACAGAAATACCTCTGATCCTACCATCCAAGGAAGCCTTATTCAGATCTCTACTAACGGTCTCAGCCATAATAATGAAAAGAAAGGGAGAAATAGGATCACCTTGTCTTAATCCACGCGTTCCGTTAAAAAATACACAAGGGATCCCATTAATCAAGACCAAAAATTTGTTATGGAAATACATGAAAGAATCATCATCTTAAAGTCTTCACCAAAGCCAAACCTAGTAAGAACCTTTAGAAGGAAGGGCCAAGAGACTCTATCATAGGCTTTTTCCATATCAAGTTTAATAAACATGGCTTCCTTCTTATTCTGCTTAATCGAATGAAGGGTCTCCTAAATAGTGACTATACCATCCTAGATCTGTCTCCCCATAAAAAACCCTTCCTACTGCTTAGAGATGATCGAAGGCAAGATAAGTTGAATTCTTAAAGCTAGGATTTTTGAGCAAATTTTTTAAACACAATTACATAGGCTTATAGGTCTAAATTTTTTTAAATCTATAGGATCATGATTCTTAGGGATCAAGGCTAGAAAAGTGCTATTTAACTCTTGAAGAATCTTTTTATTCTTAAAGAATTCTTGAATAGCATTGTAAGTATCATCCTTCAAAATATCCCAGAAAGTTTGGAAAAGAGAGTTAGAAACCCATCCAGTCCCAGAGCTTTGTCAGGATTTAGGGATTTCATCATAAATAAAATTTCTTCCAATGAAGGGATTTTGGTGAGCATATAATTTTCCTCTTCATTAATCAATCAGGGAATATAATCAAGAAATTGTTCTTACTTAATGTTGTTAGAATCTCTCGAAGAAGCCAAAAGCCTTCTGAAAAAAGAAATAGCAACTTGTTGGATTTCCTTAGTGTCATTGAGCAACACTCCCTCTTTATTCTTGATATAGATAATTATACTATAGCTCCTTTTTAGATTTTAGATATGAAATAATTTCATGTTCTTGTCACCTTCTTTGAGTAATTAAATCCTTGATTTATGTTTCCAAAAAATTTCCTCCTTCAGGAGAATGTTATGATACTCAACTAATAATTCCCTTTTTTTGTTCAAGCAGTAGATTTTCCTTAGCAGAGGATTCCATATTTCCTTGGAGGGATGAAATATCATTAGCCAGAGAATACATTTTATCAAAAATGTTACCAAAACTTATTTTATTCCATCCTTTCATATTTTTTTCACATGAGAAAACTTTTTATAAATCTTGAATAAAGTTGTTCCTTTGATTTTCACATTTCAAGTGTTGATATGTGATTTTCCTTATAAGGATATGTTCTTCTGATTATTGGAAATCATGCTTGATATGGATACAGTCTTTTCTTCTCTTAAGATCCTTTGACTGAACTGGAATGACTTCTCTGAATCCATTTTTCACTTCTGGTAGGTGATTTGCAATCTGGTTTAAGAGTTGTAAACTTATCTTTTTATCTGACTCATCCTTGGATCAATTTCAGTGATCCAAGGAATGTTTTAAATCTGCTCTGTTGAATGAATGGTAAAATTGACATTCCATGAGTTAAGATACACGTTGGACTGAACTTTGTTGTTGCAAGTTCTTTAATTTCTGTGTGAACGTACTTCCATTCAGTAGGTTTTTTGTCTTGGGTCTTTGAAGATCGACCATGACAGGTCATTGCTGATAAAATAGGAATGCAGCTTGTACACGGCATAAGAGATATCCATGATCCTTTTGAGGATTAACCTACAGGATCCTAAGCTAGGTAAAATATACATATATTTCTATCTAAGCTATGATACTTGATAGAGCCTAACCTAAAACTCCTTATTCTATCTTGATTGGTTGAATTGTTGATTTGCAACCTAACCTAAGCTCGGTACTAATGGGGATTGAAAAGGCTACTAGGTATTAAATTAACCTAGATCCTAATACTACAAGGTATTATTGTAACCTAACCTAGTGTTTTAAACTATGGCACTTTGAATTATTTACCTATGTGGAAATTATCTAACCTAATTGCTAAGGCCATGGTGGGGGTTAGTTGTTAGTGTTATATCCTAAGGTATAAATTTAAATTCTACCTAAGATCTAACCTAAGCAATCTAATCTATCCTAAACTAATGGATATGAATTGGGACTTAAGTGGTCGCATGCATATTGGTGATGGTTCCTAAGGAATTTATGATGTGTTGATAAGGTTTATTAATGCATACGGACTGCCAGCTTTGGTAGGGGTTAGTTGGTTTGGCAGAGGCTTAGGTGGCAGTATCACTAAAAATGGAAACTTATGTTAACTTGGACTTGGCACTCGCCAGACTTGGCAGGCGGTGGCAAGGAGGATTGAGTGGGAGATTTGGAATTAATGAGATTAATTGTTTTTGGTTATTGAGCCCAAACCACCTTGGTAGGCATGCCAACGGATTTTTGTTGGGTTGTTTCATTTTGCATGTTCTCCAATTTTCTTTCTACATGCACTCTGGTTTTTCGAACCAGCAGAGTAAACTACACTTCATGGCTATTTTTGAGGTTTCAAATCTATTTTCATTTTGTGGAATGTATAAGAAGCATTGTGGAAGAAGTATCTGGTTGTTTGATCTTTCGTGGAGAAGAGGAGAAGAAGTGAGTTCGGCTAGAGGTCTTCTTCGATTTCACAGCGACACTATCAGGCATGATAGGCTCTAACTGTTAAAATCTCTTGCTTTCCTCTAAGTGTTTTCATTAAAGCAAATTTTTTCTGATGAGTTTTGTGCATTTCATGCTTTATCTGGTTATTTGATTGATGGGTTTTGTAAAACTTACATTTCTTGGTTTCGAATCCATGATATACATGATTCTGTTGAAAGCTTATGTTGTATTGTCTTTTGCACAAAGGAACTATGCATACGAGAACAAATTTGGTAACTCTGTTAACTTTTTTGGTTGTTGGAAATTTTTGTTTGGTTTCGACCACTTTTGTTGACAATAAATTGTTACTGAGTTTTGGAACTCTGAGTTCTGTTGTTGTTGAGATTATTGTTTTGTGAACTTGTTGTGTTTTGTGAACTCGAGCTGGTAAGGAACTCCAGTTCTTATGGATACTTGTAAACAAGTTCAAGCTATTTGTTGGAAACTTGTTTTGGTGGATAGAACTTGTAGAGATTCTTGGCTCTATGGTGTTAGCATTTTATTTCATAGTTAAATGGACTATGGATAACCCGTATATGGCTTGTTGTTTTTGTATCTCACCTTGCGAAAACTTTGACTGTTGTTGAAACTCGCATGCACTGGAAAAACCCGTATATGGCTTGGTTTTGTATTTCATCTTGCGAAAAACTTGACTTTTTTTGAACTCGCATGCACTTGGAACCTGTGTTTGTTATCTTGGATAAACTAGACTATTGTTCGAAGCCTCTTATGGCATGGTGCTTGTGAATTATTGTTCTTATGACCATATTAAATGTTATTGTAGGTTCTTTATGAACCCATATTTCAGTCTTCTTGGTCTGAGCTCTGTCAAGCATCTTACATTCCATATTGGGAATAGGGTTTGATAGGATGTTAACTGGAAGGGAAGCATTTTTCTTATTCTGAACTGTATAAAAGTAATTTCATTATACTCGATCTAGCATTACGGTGCTGGTGTATTTATGAATTCGTGATTGTGATATTGTGATGCAACACTGTACAATCAATTTGTTACTTGGTGTTTTTAATTGAAATGGTAACCTGAATGATGTGTTGGTTCAGATATTATAGTATTTTGACTATTTTATAAACTAAAGAGGGAACATGTTGTTACCCAAACTTGGTTATAAGCATTTGAACAATCTTGATCCTTTGAGGGAGTTTATGCTTTACATTGTGCTCAGAATTGTAATTTGAGTCTTGGACAGTACATATTTTATATATGATGTTTTGATCTTGTCATTTATTTTGGAAACCCAATCTGTAGTTCTTGTAGTGATGCGTTGACATACTGTTGAGATAGTTCTGCCTTGCCTGAACTATTGGAAAGTTTTGAGTGTTAGCATCTACTCAGATTTCTTACCTCTTGTTGGGTCCAATAAATGAATGTTAAGTCTTGAAAGATAAATTGTGATTCAAAATTGATTGTGGACTGTGTTTTGAACTTCACTGTTTTATTATCGAGTTTAAAAAGAGAAAATTAATGGTAAGGATTGATGGAACTTCACTGTTTGATGGTAAAGTGTTCTAAGAAGGAAAAATGTTAGTATGTTTTCTTTGAGGTTATTCTGGTCCAATAAAAGATTGTTAAGTCTTTAACAGATACACTGTGAAACTTTACTATCCTTGGACTGTGTATGAGCTTCATTGTTACAATGTTCCTAATGGAAAGTAGAATTCATGCATTATAATGTGAAGATTTAGAAGGGAAGGTAGCATTTAGTTTTCTCTTTCCTTGAAGTTGATCTTGTTCTCTTTCTTTGGAACTCTTGCATGAACTTAAACTGTATGTATGAGAGGAGGTAAAACTGTTTAATTAAGTTGTAAGAAATGATTATAGATTGGGATCATATTCTGTTAGGACTCCTTTTCTAATGCAGTTGGGTTAAGTTCATTGGTTGGAACCTCCTTATTTTTATTCTTATTGGAAAAGAGAATCAATGTTTATTAGTCTTTTTATACTTGTCATTTGACTGAAATGAAGTAGAAAGAGATTGAAGATAGGTTGGCAAAAAGAAATTTCAAACTTGTTGTTGATTGTTAATCCATCATTCCTTCTTGGATTTCTTTCATTTGGATCTGTTTTGATGAATACCTTAAAATGTTGAATTTTAAAGTAGAGGACCTTTAAAGGAACAATTTAAATCATGATATACACCTGTGTCTACCTTTTTGATGTTATGTACTTTGGCATAATGGGATTGGTTTCTCTCCTTCTTTACTTGAAAGTTAGATGAAACATCCAAGAGGGAATATGTTGTAAACACTCATGTATGTTATAGTAAAGATAAGTGTTGTATTATATTTGGTAGGATTGGAAACAATGATATGTTATGATTTGTGGTTTGGTAAAGATAATTGATAGGATCAATTATACTTTAATTTGTAAGACAGATTTTATAGATTATATTTTGTTCTTCTTTTTGTTAATCCTGGTTTAGTATTGCTCTTCTTTTTATTGATATTACTTATGCTTAGGGAGTATGAAATACTAGTTGTTCATTAAAGCAGGGTTGTTTTTATTGGAACAATTAGTGGAATGCACTTCATTTTAAGGCTTAGTGCTTATCATGCTCAGTTCATTGAACTGACCCGTGCTAGCAATTTTTGCAGATGGACTTCGTAAGTGATAAAAGAAGGCAAAAACTTATATGATGCATTGGCTGATCTAAGTTGATTCTTGTGAAGAATTCTGATTGTTCTTAAGTTGTATTGAAAAAGAAAAGTTATTCTCTTTTGAATGAAGGTTGTTGTCATGCAGTATGCCTAAAATGCATAAGTTGTAAATGTATAAGTTTTGAAAATGAATTGAAGAATGAGAATTTACTTGCATGGATTATGTAAATTATCTTGTACTTTTGTAAAAGAAATGGAATCCTATCCTATTGATATTCTTCATGTTATTTATATGTTTCAATGAGTGTTTTTGGATAAGTAGGAAAAAGGGAATTAGAGTAATTTCCCTAATTGTGATGCAACTAAATAAGTTGCAGAATTTCAATGATCTTATCTAAACAACTCATATTATTAAGGTAACGTGTAATGAACTTACAATGAAAACTATGAAATTTGTAAAGGACATAAAGGGTGTGTTAAACCCTAGAACTTAACCATGAAGAGGAAGACTCTTCCTCTCTTATGAAAAAGTAAACAAAAAGGAAGATATGATTTATAATCATTAGACTTCATTTAATAAAGTCTAATAAAGTTACAACCTAGGTGGTTGTTACACTTCCTTGAATGGTTAAGTCACATTAAATGGAACTTAAGAGGTTGTTGTCCTTTCTTCTTGGTAGTTGCTTGTTGAGCCAAAAAATTAATGAACATCGAATGCAATTTTAAGTTAAGAAAGTTCTTTAGGGTGTAATGGAACCTGATTTGGAAAAGAACTTAGGGAGAGTTGGATTAGAGTTTGGGCAGGGTTGCTGAAATCTACCTTTAAGAATCCAAATTAATTAAACTTTAATAATCTCCTAGGGGTATGTATATCTCGACGAGGCTATTCTGTAGGATGCTGGCACACGCCGACTGTAGGGTTGTACCTTCGAGAAGATTAGGATCTTCTCGAGGATACAACATGTAGTTGACATGTGGTAACACCCTTCTGCATTGATCGTCTAGATCTACACACTTTTGGACTTGAACTAGTTTCTCTCCAGGACTGGGTAGTAGCATAGTTACGATACGAAGTAGCCCTCTAGAACTCAGGGTACCTTGGCACATGGGGTTGACTTAGGTTGACCCAGTATGCCAATCTATCCTAATTCTTTGTGATCTCCTTCCTATCATAACCTACATTGTTAACCATAACTAGGGTTAAACCTTGGGCAAGAGGACTGACAGAAGTCAGTAAAGGACATTCTAGATAACAATAGAGTGGGGGTGAAGGACGTATTCTGGATTGATGAGTATGCCATCAAGGAATAAGTAATACGAATAGTATGTTAGAAATCTTTGGCCAAAGTATCGCAAGCTGTTGATTGCGTTGTCCTATGTCACCTAGTCTAAGGATCATGATGCAGATGAATATTGGTAACAACTATTTAGTTAGGTTCCTTAGATAGATCACTCAATACCCAGAATAGGGTAAGAGAACCAAGTATACGTAGTATACAGAAAAGTATTCAATACTTAGTGTTAAACATGAATAGATCGGTAGTTCACCGAGTCATGAAATGAATAGATCGGTAGTTTACTGAGTCATTACAGCTGCATATGGTTATCTGTTATAAGAATGGTTGTTTTGGAATGTGTGTTCTAAATTACGTATTTAGAACAGAGAACATTACTCAAAAAAAAAATTCCCTTGTTTCTAAAGTCTTAAAATAGGAATGTTACATCTTGGTATCAGAGCTGAAGGTTGCAGCTCTTGGACCTATTGTGTCCATAATCTGATAAAAACTTGAATTTTCTTGTAACAGAAAATGGTTAGGACAAGAGGAAATGTTGCGAACAATGCTCCACCTGAGGAAGGAGTAGCAACAACCCAAAAACTTGATGAGATCCTTGCTGCCCTGTTGGACACAAGAGATCATTTGACTGTGCTCGAGCAACAAGTAATGGGTAATGAGGAGGAAGAAGAAGCTGGTAATAACAATCAGCCACCTCCTGAGGACAACCCCAATATGGGTGTTGATAATAACAATGTTAATGTGCATGTCCAGCTAGAAAACAAAAAGGCTAGGTTGGCTGCTGAACTCACTAATGATATAAAAAGGATAAGTCCACCTAAGTTTGATGGCACCACATTAGGTGATGGAGCTGAGAATTGGCTCAGTGAGATGGAGAAGTACTTTGCAATAAGGAACTTCTCAGAAGAAACCAAAGCTATTTGGGGAGCATATCAGCTTTCCCATGAAGCATCTTCATGGTGGGACAGCCGTAAGGCTGAGCTAAACATTGATGAAACTAACATCACTTGGGATCAATTTAAAGGTTATTTTAGGCAACGATGGCTGCCACAACTTTATTATGATCAGAAAATGACTGAATTTCAGAACTTAGCTCAAGGGAAGTTAACTGTAACTGAGTATTGGGAACGGTTTACGAAACTACTCAAGTATGTACCTCAGTATCAAACTGATGAGAAGTTCAGGATATGGAAATTCATCATGGGATTGAATCCCATTATTGGGGGAGAGGTTGATGTTCACAGCCCAACCACTATGGAAGGGGTTGTTGAAAAATCCATAAGGCAAGGAACAGAAATTAAAGGCTATTTCTGCTCACAAGGAAGAAGTACGGAAGAAAGTTCCAAACTCTTCTTCAGCTTCTCTTGCACCTAAGAAAGGACCATGGAAAAATTTTGGTAACAAAAGTAAGTTTCCAACCGATATTAATAAGAAAACAACAATGAATAAGACTGCTGGAAATACACAGAACAATTTTGCCAAGAATAATAATAGTAGGCGAAAACCCTATGGAGGTCAAAATGATAACTATAAGGCTAGAAATAATTCTGAGCCCAAAAAGGGACCGGTAGGAGGCTGTTATAACTATGGAAAAGATCATTACGTGAATCAATGTCCTTTGAAGAAGGATGATCATAATCAGTAGCACAAGATACATGCTGCAGTAGCTGACAAGCAAGCTGAAAAGTAAGTTACACCTATAGAAGTTCCTGGTAAGTTATTCGGCATACCTGTAACTATTATTTTTGATATGAGAGCTACTGAATGTTTTATTTCTAGTAAACTTGCTTCAAAACTTAAAAGAAAAGCTGGAAAAATGGATAAATCATGGACTGTACATTATGGTAATAATTTTGTTCATACAGTTAGTATGTGTCTTTTCGGAGCAGTCCTTGACTTACCTAGCTTTTCCACAGAAGTTGATCTCTATGTAGCACCTTTGGGATCTTATGATATAGTCATAGGTGTAAATTGGTTAGCAGAGCATAAAGCAAAGGTAGACTATTTTTAAAAACATATTAGTTGTTTAGATGATCTGCAGAAAACAACAGAGATTCAGGGTGTAAAATGAGAAATTTCTATTAGGAAATTGTCAGCTATGCAACTTAAAAAGGCCAAAAATAAGGGTTGTACCTTATATGCAGTAAAAATTTCTGAATCTGTGAAGAAAACAGTGATTTCATGGAACGTTATCCACTGTTACGGAACTACAGTGATGTGTTTCTAGAAGAATTACCAGGATTACCACCCAAAAGGGAGTTTGACTTCACGATTGAAATCAAACCAGGTACTGAACCTATTTCTAAAGCACCTTATCGAATGACTACCACAGAGTTAGTAGAGCTTAAGGCTCAGTTACAAGAAATTTTGTCTAAGGGTTTGATTAGACCAAGTGTTTCACCTTGGGGAGCACCAGTGATCTTTGTGAAAAAGAAAGATGGAACACTTAGATTGTGCATTGATTACAGGATGTTAAACAAAGCAACAATCAAGAATAGATACCCACTTCCTAGAATTGATGACCTATTTGATCAGATGCATGGAGCATCGGTATATTCTAAGATAGATCTTCAATCTAGATATCATCAATTACGAATTAAGGATGAGGACATTCATAAAATGGCTTTTAGAACAAGGTATGGACATTATGAATTCACGGTTTTACCCTTTGGATTAACGAATGCACCTGCAGCTTTTATGAACTTAATGAATAATATCTTTCAAGAATACTTGGACAAGTTTGTGCTTGTATTCTTGGATGACATTCTCATATATTCTAAAAGTGTGGAGGAGCATCATGAACACTTGAAAATAGTTTTGGAAATTCTGAGAAAGAGACGGTTATATGGTAAGTTGTCCAAATGTTCTTTCTATGACACTGAAGTTCACTATTTGGGTCATGTTATAAGTAAAGATGGGATTGTTGTAGATCCTTCTAAAATTGTAGCTATAACCAAGTGGCCTGCACCAAAGAATGTACATGAAGTTAGAAGCTTCATGGGCCTTGCAGGTTATTATAGAAAATTTGTTAAGGATTTTTCTAAGGTGGCTGCACCAATAACTTCATTACAGAAAAAGGATAAGAAATTTGTTTGGAATGATAAATGTGAATCTGCTTTAAAAATTTGAAAATTCAGTTGACTTCAGCACCTATTTTAGCTGTACCTGATCCTAATGGAGACTTCACGGTTGTAACGGATGCATCTGGGGAAGGTCTTGGAGGTATTTTGTTACAAAATGATCATGTCATAGCTTATGAAAGTAGAAAACTTAAGTTACATGAGTTGAATTATGCTCCACATGATTTAGAGCTTGCTGCCATAGTTCATGCACTTCAAGTTTGGAGGCATTATCTGCTTGGTAAACCATTTGAGTTGAAAACTGATCATCTTGCACTAAAGTACATTTTCACTCAGCCAAATTTGAATGCAAGACAACGAAGGTGGCTAGAGTTTTTGTCTCAATATGATTTTGACATAAGTTACATTAAAGGAAAAGAGAATAGAGTGGCTGATGCTCTAAGTTGTAGGAAGCACATTTCTGCTCTTATAACACTAAGAACTCAGTTTAAGGATGAAGTAAAAAGTGTTATGGAATCTGACTCTTACTTTCAGCAAGTAAAAATAGCACTTGCTGCAGATCCAAAGGATGAAAGGTATAAAGGTTTTCACTTTGATAATGAGGGAATCTTACGATATGAAAATAGAGTATACATACCCTTACCTAATGATTTGAGAAAGAAATTGTTGACAGAGTTTCACAATTCACCTTTTTCTGGACACCCTGGCATTACAAAAATGCTTGCTGATATAAAACAACAATATTTCTGGAAAGGAATGAAAAAGGATGTTATAGATTTTGTGACTCATTGTCTAGAATGTCAATGGGTAAAAGTGGAACATATGCATCCAGCTGGTTTATTGTATCCTCATAGCATACCACAGTACAAATGGTAGGTAATAAGCATGGATTTTGTACAAGGATTGCCTATGTCAAGAAATAAACATGATGTTATTTTGGTAGTAGTTGACAAACTAACGAAAGTAGCTCATTTTATTGCTGGAAATCTAAAGGATGATTCTCCTGTTTTGGCTAAAAGATTTGTACACAAAATTTTCAGATTACATGGAGTACCTAAATTAATCATATCTAATAGAGACGCTAGAATGATGTCAAGGTTTTGGCAAATGCTTAATGTAGCTCTTGGAACTAAATTTAATTTCAGTTCTGCGTATCATCTGGAAACAGATGGACAGACTGAAAGAGTAAATCAGGTTTTGGAGGATATGTTACGGATGTACTGTATGGATCAGTAGTATAAGTGGGAGGAGTACCTTCCATTAGTTGAATTTGCATACAATAATACATATCATGCTTCTCTTAAGATGGCACCTTTCGAGGCACTTTACGGAAGGAAATGTAGAACCCCTATTAGTTGGGATAGCATTGAGGATAGAGAGGTAATTGGACCTGAAATCCTTACGGAAATGGAACAACAAGTTAAAATGATTCGTGAACACTTGAAAGAAGCAACAGATAGGAAAAAGAGTTATGCTGACTTAAAGTGGGTTGACAGGAAATTTGAACTTGGAGAAAAGGTTTTTCTTCAGGTTAAACCAAAAAAGAGTTCCATAACTTTTGGCAAGGCTACCAAGTTATCACCACATTATGTGGGACCTTTTGAAAATAGTTGAAGTAATCAACCACCTGAGCTTATTGTTTAGCACTACCACCTATAATTGTCATGAATGCATGATGTTTTCCATATTTAATTGCTTAAGAAATACATTTCAGATTTATCACATGTGTTTTAGAATTCCTTGAGGTTTGGAAATTGCCTAAGAATAATCATGGTTCGTGATCGAACCGTCCTATTTGAGTAAAACTTGTAAGTTACAATAGTACTTTCAATAAAACCTAATGGATATTTTACTTGCCTACCAATACACCAGTTCTTCGGACGACAACTTGGGAAAAATAGCAGGATTAAACCTACTTACAATCCATTCATCTGGTCCAATAGGGAACAACGTAAACTGTTGACTGAAAATAGCACTCCGGTGATTCCAGGAGTTATGAAGTAATTGGTAAGCCAATTATTGGGTAGTATTTAATCTATCATTTGAATAAAATATTATTTAATATGATTTCTAAAAACCTAATATTTGGCCAATAGAGAATACTTGTGACACATCCTTGATGTAAATTGCTTAACAAATAATCATCGAGGGATTATGGTTCTCCAGGGAAGCATGTAACACCCTTGACTGTTGTTATTTCCTTTATACTCTGCAATTCAAGTGTTCCGTGATTTTCCATTGTAATGATGTGTTCACCAGTGAATTCTGGATTACAATTGGATACCCTATTTTCCATTTAAATTTTAGGGCCCTACAGAATATGCATTGAAAATAATCCTATTTTTTTAACCTAGCCCGTACCATGTAATTTGGGATGGTAAAAATACCCATATAATGGGCTTCATATAATATGGGATTTTAGATTCCCATTTTTAGTAGAGGATTTGCAATCTAGTTTAAAAAATAGGACTTGATAAATTATCCCATTTATCTGACTAGGCATTTGTTGGGATAAATTTCCCATTGTGGATCACAATTTATGGTTAAATTATAGTTTTGGATTGGAGAATAATGGTAAAGGCTTGGGAAAGCCTTTCCACGATAAATGGTCAAGACCACATTGGGCTTATAATTTGCCCCCGCAATTTCTTTAATTTTTGTTCCACATGAACTTAATGAACCTCCCAAAATAGGTTGTTCTAACGTGGGATCAAGGGGTCATATGACATTTTGGTGATTCATACTAATGTATTAACATTAGTATATATGGACGAGGATCTACCTTCTAAAGTGGCCTTACCATATAATATTATTTTGACCCATATAATGCTGGAATATAAGATGGCACCTTTAGTCCATTTATCTAAGGCAAATGATTAAAATTGATGAGTTTTTGGCAAGCTAATGTGTCAATTGGATTCGGTCCAATATTGACCAGTTGACCATAATGATTTTGATGTTGAGTCAAGAAGTTTGAGCAGAACATAAGAGCTATGCTGACCGTTTAGGGGTTGACGGTTTGAAAAGGATTCAGTGTTTTTCTTTTGGGTTGAACCATTTAGAGATGTTTAGGTTAACTTTTGATTGCTCCCCTAATCACCATTATGTGGGACCTTTTGAGATAGTTGAAGTAATCAACCCTGTAGCTTATCGTTTAGCACTACCACCTGCTTTGTCACAAATGCATGATGTTTTCCATATTTATTTGCTTAAGAAATACATTTCAGATTTATCACATGTGTTAAATTGGAATTCCTTGTAGGTCCAAGACCTAGGAATAATCATGGTTAAGCCCATTCATTGCTGGAAACTCACCAGTTACATTTAAGAAATAGAGAAATAAGTCAATGTACGGTCAAGTGGGACCAGTTTAACAAGGAGAGTGTAACTTGGGAAAATCTAGAGGATATGAAAACTATTTTCCATATCTATTTGAACAGAATTGAATCTGTGACTTAATAAATTTTTATGAATTTATCCTTTATGACATTAAGTAAGCTAGTTTTGGGCAGATATTTACTTGATTTGAATAAAAAGTTATTTAATACTGATTTATGGAATTATAAGGTTTTGAAATATTTGGCTTAGGATAAGAGAAGTGAATGAATTGACTGTCCTTGATGTAAATTGTAAAAGAGATAATCATCGGGACAATGATTCTTTTTAGGAGGGAAGCATGTAACACCCTTGACTGTTGTTATTTTCCTCCTTTGCATTCAAGTGTTGATATGTGATTTTCCTTATAAGGATATGTTCTTCTGATTATTGGAAATCATGCTTGATATGGATACGTCTTTTCTACTCTTAAGATCCTTTGACTGAACTTGGAATGACTTCTCCTGAATCCATTTTTCACTTCTGGTAGGTGATTTGCAATCTGGTTTAAGAGTTGTAAACTTATCTATTTATCTGACTCATCCTTGGATCAATTTCAGTGATCCAAGGAATGTTTTAAATCTGCTCTGTTGAATGAATGGTAAAATTGACATTCCATGAGTTAAGATACACGTTGGACTAAACTTTGTTGTTGCAAGTTCTTTAATTTTTTTGTGAACGTACTTCCATTCAGTAGGTTGTTCTGCTTGGGTCTTTGAAGATCGACCATGACAGGTCATTGCTGATAAAATGGGAATGCAGCTTGTTCACATGGCATAAGAGAGATCTAGGATCCTATTGAGGATTAACCTACGGGATCCTAAGCTAGGTAACTTAAATATTTCTACCTAAGCTATGTAACTTGATAGAATTCTGATAACCTAACCTAAGCTTTATATCGGTTTAATTGTTATCTAAGCTATGATACTTGATAGAATTAAAAGCCTAGGTATTAAATAACCTAAAACTCCTTATTCTATCTTGATCAGTTGAATTGTTGATTTGTAACCTAACCTAGTGTTTTAAACTATGGCACTTTGAATTATTTACCTATGTGGAAATTATCTAACCTAATTGCTAAGGCCATGGTGGGGGTTAGTTGTTAGTGTTATATCCTAAGGTATAAATTTAAATTCTACCTAAGATCTAACCTAAGCAATCTAACCTATCCTAAACTAATGGATATGAATTGGGACTTAAGTGGTCGCATGCATAGTGGCGACGGTTCCTAAGGCATTTATGATGATGTTGATAAGGTTTATTAATGCATACGGACTGCCAGCTTTGGTAGGGGTTAGTTGGTTTGGCGGAGGCTTAGGTGGCAGTATCACTAAAAATGGAAACTTATGTTAACTTGGACTTGGCAGGCGGTGGCAAGGAGGATTGAGCGGGAGATTTGGAATTAATGAGATTAATTTTTTTTGGTTATTGAGCCCGAACCACTTTGGTAGGCATGCCAACGGATTTTTGTTGGGTTGTTTCATTTTGCATGTTCTCCGATTTTCTTTCTACATGCGTTCTGGTTTTTCGAACCAGCAGAGTAAACTACACTTCATGGCTATTTTTGAGGTTTCAAATCTATTTTCATTTCATGGAATGTATAAGAAGCATTGTGGAAGAAGTATCTGGTTGTTTGATCTTTCGTGGAGAAGAGGAGAAGAAGCGAGTTCGGCTAGAGGTCTTCTTCGATTTCACAACGACACTATCAAGCATGATAGGCTCTAACTGTTAAAATCTCTTTCTTTCCTCTAAGTGTTTTCATTAAAACAAATTTTCTCTGATGAGTTTTGTGCATTTCATGCTTTATCTGGTTAATTGATTGATGGGTTTTGTAAAACTTGCATTCTGGGTTTCGAATCCATGATATACGTGATTCTGGAAGCTTATGTTGTATTGTCTTTTACATAAAAGAACTATGCATGTGAGAAAAAAGTTGGTAACTCTGTTAACTTTTTCGGTTGTTGGAAATTGTTGTTTGGTTTCGACCACTTTTGTTGACAATGAATTACTAGCTGAGTTTTAAAAAGATCTCTGAGCTCTCCCTGTATTGTTGAGATTATTGTTCTGTGAACTCATTGTGTTTTGAGATCTCGAGCTAGTAGGAAACTCCAGTCTTATTAATCTTGTATGCAAGTTCGAGCTTCTGTTGGAAAATTGTTTGGGTAGGGAGAACTGTAGTAGAGATTCTTAGTTCTATGCTACTTGCATTTTAATTCTTAGTTAAATGGGACTATGGATAAATCCGTATATGGATTGGTTTTTGTATCTCACCTTGCGAAAACTTTGACTGTTGTTAAAATTCACATGCACTGGATAAACCCATATATGGCTTGGTTTTGGTATTTCTTCTTGAGAAAAACTTGACTGTTTTTGGAACTCACATGCACTTGGAACCTGTGTTTGTTATCTTAGATAAACTGGATTGTTAATTTAAGACCTCTTAAGGCATGGTGCTTGTGAACTATTGTCCTTATGACTATTTAACTGTTATTGTAGGTTCGTTATGAACCTGATTTCATGTCTTGTTTTCATCGGGTCTGAGCTCTGTTAAGAATCTTACATTCCATATGAAACAGGGTTTGATAGGATGTTAACTAGGAAGGGAAGCTCTTTTCTTATTCTGAACTGTATATAAGTAATTTCATTGTACTCGGTCTAGCATTACGGTGCTGGTGTATTATGAATTCATGATTGTGATATTGAGATGCAACACTGTACAATCAATTTGTTACTTGGTGTTTTTAATTGAAATAGTAACTTGAACGATGTGTTGGTTCAGATATTATAGTCTTTTGATTATTTTATAAACTAAGGAGGGAAAATGTTGTTACCCAAACTTTGTTATAATAATTTGAATGATCTTGATCCTTTGAGGGAGCTTATGCTTTACATTGTGTCTAGATTTGTAATTTGAGTCTTGGACAGTATGTATTTTATATATGATGTTTTGATCTTGTCATTTGTTTGGAAACCCAATCTGTAGTTCTTGTAGTGATGCATTGACATACTGTTGAGATAGTTCTGCCTTAAACTATTGGAAAGTTTTGAGTGTTAGCATCTACTCAGATTTCTTACCTCTTGTTGGGTCCAATAAATGAATGTTAAGTCTTGAAAGATAAATTGTGATTCAAACTTGATTGTGGGCTGTTTTGAAAAAAGAGGAAATTCATTTTCTTATGAGTTTAAAAAGAGAAAATTAATGGTAAGGATTGATGGAACTTCAGTTCTGTAGTGATGCATTGACATACTGTTGAGATAGTTCTGTTCTGAACTATTGGAAAGTTTGAGTGTTAGCATCTACTCAGATTTCTTACCTCTTGTTGGGTCCAATAAATGAATGTTAAGTCTTGAAAGATAAATTATGATTCAAATTGATTGACTGTGTTTGAACTATTTTATTATAGAGTTTAAAAAGAGAAATTTAATGTTAAGGATTGATGGAACTTTTGATGGTAAAGTGTTCTAAGAAGGAAAAATGTTAGTATGTTTTCTTCAGGCTATTCTGGTCCAATAAAAGATTGTTAAGTCTTTAACAGATACACTGTGAAACTTTACTGTCCTTGGACTGTGTATGAGCTTCATTGTTACAATGTTCCTAATGGAAAGTAGAATTCATGCATTATAATGGGAAGATTTAGAAAGGAAGATATTAGTTAGTTTTATCTTTCCTTGAAGTTGATATGGTTCTCTTTCTTGGGAACTCTTTCATGAACTTAAACTGTATGTATGAGAGGAGGTAAAACTATTTAATTAAGTTGTAAGAAATGATTATAGATGGGGATCATATTCTATTAGGACTCCTTTTCTAATGCAGTTGGGTTAAGTTCATTGGTTGGAACCTCCTGATTTTTATTCTTATTGGAAAAGAGAATCAGTGTTTATTAGTCTTTTTATACTTGTCATTTGACTGAAATGAAGTAGAAAGAGATTGAAATAGGTTGGAAAAAATTAATTGCAAACTTGTTGTTGACTGTTAATCCATCATTCCTTCTTGGATTTCTTTCATTTGGATCTGTTTTGATGAATACCTTAAAATGTTGAATTTTAAAGTAGAGGACCTTTAAAGGAACAGTTTAAATCATGATATACACCTGTTTCTGCCTTGTTGATGTTATGTACTTTGGCATAATGGGATGGTTTCTCTCCTTCTTTACTTGAAAGTTAGATGAAACATCCAAGAGGGAATATGCTGTAAACACTCCTGTATCTTATAGTAAAGATAAGTGTTGTATTATATTTGGTAGGATTGGAAACAATGATATGTTATGATTAGTGGTTTGGTAAAGATAATTGATAGGATCAATTATACTTTAATTTGTAAGACAGATTTTATAGATTATATTCTGTTCTTCTTTTTGTTAATCCTGGTTTAGTATTGCTCTTCTTTTTATTGATATTACTTATGCTTAGGGAGTATGAAATACTAGTTGTTCATTAAAGCAGGGTTGTTTTTATTGGAACAATTAGTGGAATGCACTTCATTTTAAGGCTTAGTGCTTATCATGCTCAGTTCATTGAACTGACCCGTGCTAGCAATTTTTGCAGATGGACTTCGTAAGTGATAAAAGAAGGCAAAAACTTATATGATGCATTGGCTGATCTAAGTTGATTCTTGTGAAGAATTCTGATGTGTTCTTATGTTGTATTGAAAAAGAAAAGTTATTCTCTTTTGAATGAAGGCTGTTGTCATGCCGTATGCTTGAAATGCATAAGTTGTAAATGTATAAGTTTTGAAAATGAATTGAAGAATGAGAATTTACTTGCATGGTTATGTAAATTATCTTGTACCTTTGTAAAAGAAATGGATCCTATCCTGTTGATATTCTTCATGTTATTTATATGTTTCAATGAGTGTTTTTGGATAAGTAGGAAAAAGGGAATTAGAGTAATTCCCTAATTGTGAAGCAACTAAATAAGTTGCAGAATTTCAATGATCTTATCTAAACAACTCATATTATTAAGGTAACGTGTAATGAACTTACAATGAAAACTATGAAATTTGTAAAGGACATAAAGGGTGTGTTAAACCCTAGAACTTAACCATGAAGAGGAAGACTCTTCCTCTCTTATGAAAAAGTAAACAAAAAGGAAGATATGATTTGTAATCATTAGGTTTCATTTAATAAAGTCTAAATAAGACACAACCTAGGTGGTTGTTACACTTCCTTGAGTGGTTAAGTCACATTAAATGGAACTTAAGAGGTTGTTGCCCTTTCTTCTTGGTAGTTGCTTGTTAAGCCAAAATTAACAAACATTAAAAGCAATCATAAGTTAAGGAAGTTCTTCAGGGGTAATGGAACCTGATTTGGAAAAGAACTTAGGGAGAGTTGGATTAGAGTTTGGGCAGGGTTGCTGAAATCTGCCTTTAAGAATCCAAATTAATTAAACATTAATAATCTCCTAGGGGTATGTATATCTCGACGAGGCTATTCTGTAGGATGCTGGCACACGCCGACTGTAGGGTTGTACCTTTGAGAAGATTAGGATCTTCTCGAGGATACAACACTGTAGTTGACATGTGGCAACACCCTTCTGCATTGATCATCTAGATCTACACACTTTTGGACTTGAACTTAGTTTCTCTCCAGGACTGGGTAGTAGCATAGTTACGATATGAAGTAGCCCTCTAGGACTCAGGGTACCTTGGCACACGGGGTTGACTTAGGTTGACCCAGTATGCCAATCTATCCTAAGTCTTTGTGAGCTCCTTCCTATCATAACCTACGTTGTTAACCAGAACTAGGGTTAAACCTTGGGCAAGAGGACTGACAGAAGTCAGTAAAGGAAATTCTAGATAACAATAGAGTGGGGGTGAAGGACGTATTCCAGATTGACGAGTATGCCATCAAGGAATAAGTAATACGAACAGTATGTTAGAAATCTTTGGCCAAAGTATCGCAAGCTGCTGGTTGCGTTGTCCTATGTCACCTAGTCTAAGGATCGTGATGCAGATGAATATTGGTAACAACTATTCAGTTAGGTTCCTTAGACAGATCACTCAATACCCAGAACAGGGTAAGAGAACCAAGTATATGTAGTATACAGAAAAGTATTCAATACTTAGTGTTAAACATGAATAGATCGGTAGTTCACCGAGTCATGAAATGAATAGATCGGTAGTTTACCGAGTCATTACAGCTGCATATGGTTATCTATTATAAGAATGGTTGTTTTGGAATGTGTGTTCTAAATTATGTATTTAGAACAGAGAACATTACTCAAAAAAAAAAAAATTCCCTTGTTTCTAAAGTCTTAAAATAGTTACATACTTTCAGTAAAATCAATATTTCCCCCCTTCTTTTCCCTGGGACACAAAGGGGTGTTAAACTCTCCTAGAATCACCCATTATGTCCCTTTAATAACATACTAGAATTTAGAAAGATCAACCTAAATATTTTTTCTTTCTCCTTTAATATTTGAGCCATAAATATTAGATAATATCTAGAACTCCTTAGACTTCTTATCTTGAAAAAGAAAAGCCATATGGTTATTTCTACAAAGAAGCTTCATTCCTTTGATTTTTTCCTCATTCCATAGAATTTTCATTCCACTAGAAATACCAATTGAACTAACAAAAAAAACCCTAAATTTGTTTTTGCAATACCTTCCACTAGCCTCCAAGAAAGGACCCTCCTCCATCTTGGTTTCCTACAGAGCCAAAATGTCAAAATTGTGAGTTACCTACAAATCCTTTATCATCCTCCATTTAACAGGGTTATTCAAAACCATGACATTCCATGATATAATATTCATTTAACCACTTGGTTCTTTGTTCTTATGAAGCTCCTAAGATCGATTTTAGATTGGGTTCCATCATTTATTTCCTTTTGACTATGTTTCTTCCTTGTAACCTATTTGGAGGGATTCCAAGAGCCTATTTTTTTCTCTTTTGGTCTCACCTCAGATGTTTCCCTTTGAAAGGAGTAACCAAAAAAGTATCATTTTCAAATTAATTTGGGCCCCCCTTTTCAGAATCATTCAGCTCAGAGAGAAGATCTATTTGAGTAGAGACAACTTCCTAGATAATGTTATGAATGTTATTAAACTAGTTTTCATTTCCTAGTGTCAAAACAACATTTTCACTTTGCAGCAAATTTTCAAATGGATTATAAAATGTTTCTATAGATTCATAGAGGCTTCTTCCATCCATTGATTTTTACTGGATATTTTCCTTGGTAACTTCCTTAAGTAGATTATCCAATTTTTTTAAGATAAAACATTTTTAGCTTTAACGTGGAGCTTAGCCTTCTAGAACTGGGGTTCTGAGAAATATTTCCACTGGATATTCTTATTCCTTACTTATATGAATACCTCTTCATCTAAAATATTGAGCATCTGGGATTTGTTCACATTAGATCCATCTCCATTATTTTCCATTATTTGAATACCTTCATTAGGATTAACATTCTTGGGAGTGTTAGTAACCGTATGAGAAATTTCCTTACCTTTGTGTAGATCCTTGGTATACTTCTCATGGTATGCCTTTGAGACATTCATTTTGCACTGTTTCTTTACATGCCCCCAACTCTCGCATTTGTCACATATTTGAGGGTAGTTTGAAAATTCTATTTTTTTCCCAGCTTCCCAATCTCGACCACAGAGAGATTGATTTAGGTAGAGATGAACCCATCAAGGAGTAGATAAAAAATCTCAAACAAACTACTTTTGATTTAGTAAGCATCGCATTATCCACAACAACAAAGGTTCCAAGAGTTTTTACAACTCCTTTAATAATATCCACATCACATAGTTCCGAAGGTAAACCTCGGAGTCTCACCCATACAAAAAACTGATTAATATTCTTTGTATCAGGGTTGAACCTAGGAGTCCATTTCCTCTATAAGAAGCCAAGTTTCCCAAGGAACCATGGATCATCATTGAGGATGCTCTGAGGGTCTTCAAATTTTTTGAATCTAAACAGGAAGAAGCCATTTGGCAGGGCTGTGACATCTATATGCCCCTTGGGTTTCCATTTAAAGATAGAACAAAATCTAATGGAATTAATATTAGGCCTTCCCCTTACCAATTTACCTATCAAGTCATTCTCCATTTTTCTTAGATTATGATCTACTATAGTATCAAGGTTATCTAAGAACTTACCTGTTCCATCTTGTTTAAGTTGAGGAATGATTCCTAAGTGTTTTTCCTTATCAAAGTTCAAAACATTTATTACAATTTAGGGGACCCATTTTCCACATGACTCTCACCCACAGATAAAGTCTCACACATAACTTTATTCCTCAAAGACCAATCCATAAAATCTTTATTCTCTCCCAGTGGGATATACCTATTGTTAGTTTCCCCCCCATCATTGTTTAGACCCTCATCGTCCTCCTCATCCTGTTCACCTTTCCCACTGACCTATTCACCTTTCCCACCCATCTTTTAAATTGTATAATTAATTACATGTATGTATAAACATTTCTAACCCTTTGAAATGGTAATGTATTTACAATTTATAGAATGAGAGGTGACTCATCATCTACCCCCAATTCCTTTTCATATGTCTTTGCAGAAATTAAAACTTTTCAACTTTCTAGGAAACTTTTAAGTCCCTTTTTATAACATAAAGGTAACTTATTACATTAGAAACATTAAGAAATATGAAAAATTACAACCCCAATGAAAAATTAGAGCATTAATAATATAGAGAGAAAGTTGGGGGAGAAGAGAGTAGAGAGAGAAGGAAGAAGAAGTGGGAAGAAACACTGATGACGAATAATCTACCTTCGATGAAGTCCATAGCTCCTTCTAGATGACTTGATCAGGTGTTCCACTATAGTGAACTCTATATCTCCAGACTCTTTATATCCTGATAAATTCCTTCATCTTGGATCACAGACACTTGACGAGTTGAATGAATTGTTCTGACGATGACCGTAATTCCAACCCTGTGTATAATATACCTATGACTTGAACTATGTAGTGAGTGTCAAAAAACATTTTCTAGTTCCCTGAGATGGACCTCAAATTCCCTATGATCAATATACATGGATGATCTATAATGATGGTGTTGACCTGAATGATCATCTCACTATGTCCCATTGTGCCAAACTTTCCCTTTGAGAATAACGTACTATTTTTAGTAAGTACAATGGGGAAACTTACTATTTTTAGTAAGTTTTGTAGTTTAGATTTTCCCAACCTCAACCGGATATGGTAGTTTTAATTATTTATTCTTACTATGTTCCTATCTCCTTTTGGAAGAACTGACTATTTATAGAAGGGGCTTGTGGAACCACTTACTATTTTTAGTAAGTGACAATTGTGAGCTGAGATGACGTTTTTGATGACTTTTCCTGTAATACTCCCTCTCTGTTCACTGTCTTATTAGTAGCCTTTTAAAATTTTGGCTTACATGAAGAATTAGACCCCTATGTAGGAAGGATTTCTATTTTTAGTAAGTGCACCACATATGTCAAATTGCAACAAAATAGATCTTGAAAATCTTGGTTTTATTTTGGGGTTCTATGCTATGAATTTTGAGTAATTCCTTCATCTGAAAAATTAGGAAAATAAAATTTTCATTTATGGGGGAAGAATATTGAAAAAAACCATAGCCCTTAATATCCCTAAAAAATAGGGACTTCATGACATGAAAACTAGTTTATGTGAAACTAGATTTTTCAAAAATCATTCCATTTAATTTTCATGTGATTTCACCCACTTGAACCATGAGAAGTGAAAAGGTAGGGAACTTTCCTTTTCACAGATGTTCTTCATGTGACAGGGAAGAACTATGATAAAAACTCATTTCTCTATATCCCTAAAAAATAGGGACTTCATGGCACAAAAACTAGTTGATGTGAAACTAGATTTTTCAATGATCATTCCCTCCAATTTTTGTGAGATTTCACCCACTGGAACCCTGAGAAGTGTAGTTGTAGCTCACTTATATTTTCCACTACTATGTCATGGAAGCCATTAATGGAGCTTGATATTTGTAGGTCTGGTTTTTATATTCTTTTGTGATGAAATCAACTCCATTGCAATAGGTTTATTTCTTTTTGTCTCACTGGTGAAATTTCTCTTCGATCTGGTTGTCGGTTTGACAGGAAATTGAGATTTGTTATTTTCTAAGCCAAAAGTCAAATTTATTTACTTTGATCATTCCTTGATATGAATGGGAGGTTTTAATATGAGTTTCTAATGGCCTTCAAATGAGAAAAACTTAGCAAAAGATGATTTGTCAATCCGTGCACCGGTTTCTAAGATCTCTTCGATTTTTCAGTTTCATGACAATGAAGATCTTCAAACTTCTGGCTTTTTCATTATTTGTTTGATTAGTATTTCTTCTGGGACCTACATATTTTCATATATTGAAGTATTTATTTACTTTGGTGAATCTGGTTTGAGATTTGGTAATGGTGAAGTGGTGATGAGAAGTTACAGAGAATGTTATAAAGCAAGTTGTGCACAGAGGAGTTAGATATTAGAAGTTAGAAGTAGGAGGGATTTTTAAAATTTGAAAATTAAAGTTGAGAAGGGATGAGGTGAATTTTCAAGTCCCTGATGTTTGATCGAAATGATCTAAACTCCTCAAATCTTCCCTGTATCTTCCAAAATAACTTCCATGATGTTTATATGCCTTCAATTCACCTCCATGTTTGTTTTAGATCCTTTTTTCGAGTCCAAGGGGTTTCTCCAGTCTCTTCGAAGGCCAATGATAACCCTTTGCAACACTTCCCAAAGATAAAATTTTTGTAATAACTCTTAAAATCACCTAGGGGGTTGATTTTGCTTTCCTAAATTACCTAGGGGAATGAAATAACACGAACTGGGAGGTTACTAGACTGACTGGGAATACTTGGGGTGCCTCAGAATGATAAAACATGAATTTTTTTCTAAAGGGGTATTATTGTAATGCTCATAAATTGTCAATTTTCCTGTTACACATTTTCATGACAACACATTCACTTTATTGTCCCCCACACACAACTAAATCAAACAAAACATCAAACACATTTAAAAAAATCTTCTCAGGTGATAACTATTAGGATTTCATCACCCAATAGGGAAATTGACTCAGTTTTCTGAGGAAATGGATAGTAAATTGGGATTAATGAGGATAGTTCACCCTACACCTTATAGAGTTGCATGGATTCAAAAGGATCATCAAATTATTGTAAATGAATAATGTAGAGTACTATTCAAGATTGGAAGTTTGCATGATGAGTTTTTATGTGAGGTAATGCCTATGGATGTATGTCACTTACTCCTGGGTAGATCATGGCAATATGATAGAAGGACAATTTATAATGGAAGGTTGAACAAATATTTTCTAACAAAGGATGGAATAGAGCATGTTTTAGTGGCTTTGATGGACCAACATGTAGGTATTGAAAGGAAAAGTATTGTGTTTGGAATTAAATATTTTTTTGAAAAGACCAAGAATCATGTCTTACCCTTCATGAAGGTGTAGACATAAAATAATGCACTTTACATATAATTTGGCCCGGTCTTATACTACTATTTAGAAGGTTATCAAGTGTACAAAGAACTAATTAATCTCACATTTTGGCTATCTTTATTTTATATTTTATTTCATAGTTCCCATGTACTTTCGAGCACTTATTTTCCCATTTCACAACTACCCTGACATTCTATCCCAAAATAAGGGCACCCAAGCATATACTACGGTGCTCTGGGGTCCTCGGTCCCACCCTGGGTGCCCCAATCTATACAAAGCCCCTTTCACTCCTTTTTAGGTCATTTCTAGCCATTGATCATATTTATCTTCATCTCATTCGGCATTTTTGGGATTAATTATGAAATTAATCTTGATATCCCTATAAATATAAAGTTATAAGACCATAATGAGGGTCCTAGGTCATAGCATTACACACTACTATCAATCTATCTAAGGATGCATCCATTGCATCACTTACATCCACATAGTGCTATTCATCAAGGATAGTAGATCTACATCACACACACTTCATAGGGGGAGGGATTAAATTCTCTTCCATGCACACATACTATTTACATTTTCTATAGTTAGTATTGCTCACTACTTGACAAAGTACCACTAGCATGAGAGCACCTAGGGCATGACATGTAAACACTTACCTGAACTACATCCAGGTCCGAAATGTAGTGTAGCACTTAGTGATAAGTTCACTAGCTTGACAACTGAGGTCAGTCTGACCCATTCATATGCATATTTTATTTTTCTAGGGTTTGATACTTCTCTTTGCATTGCAAGTTATTTTCCATCTCATTTGACAAATATAGCGTGAAAAATAGGGAAGGTTCAGAACCAACTTACATCACTTCTTCATTCAAAAAATTCATGATATATGCTTCAGAAATATGGTTCACACACATCTCTCCACATGTTGCATTTCATCACTACTACATATACACATTCATCAAAGAATACTAAACACAACCTACACTACTTGACCATTTCCCAATGACTCACTCTCGTTTATGGTTCCTTCTTGAATTTCGAGAGGCAAAAAAAAATGAACCTCACTACATACATTTTCATACACTCAGGGGGCACGTTTCTCCTACCATTCCATTCCATCCATCCACAACATACAACACTGTCTTGGTAGCATTTTCTCTTGCTTACTGGTGTTTTGCATGCTCACTTTATTAAACATGTTATCATTCTTTATTATATGTCATTATCATACACACATGCGTATTCACGCTCTTGTTCAGTGTGATCACAGATAGATGAATCTACACATAACATGGATGATATCCTTCTACCCTTACCATACTGGCTGCTAGGGAAATACACATTCATCTCATACAGGTGATATTGTTTCATTTTGTAATTAGGATCTTATACTACTTGTTCATACACACTTTGACATATTAGTTATCACTCTAACATGCTAACGTGTATCTCATGTGCAACACTTGTTTTGCAGGATGACATGTTTTCATCAGTACCAATTTACTTCTACATGTATGTTTTTTTTCCTTTATATGTGGGATTTTCCCTTTTCTTGTGTGCACACTTGTCTATTGTTTGCAACCATGGTGGCCTTGCATGCATTGCAACATAGTGAGTGATGTCCCATATTTGTCACCCACTTTATATGGTCTCCTTGTTGTTCCTTGCATATTTACACTATTGTTCTTGGTAGTTCTTCTACATTGTCTATATATTTTACACTTATTGCATGCATGTGTTTTTTGACTAACAGTTGTATTGTCTAACCATCCCCTTTTGTGCATGCCTTGGTATTTACATATAACTTTCCCTTTTTTCCTACATGGTGTTCTATAGGTCAAAGTGTATTTGGTCCTCTTTTGGGGCCGCATTCTCCTTTCAAGGTCATTTTATGTGGCCTCAGAGAGAGGGGAATCATTGAGGGTTTTCTAATAACACAACATATTTACACTGGTTCAGACACAACAAGTGAGTTCAGACTAGTCTACGAACTCCATACAAAGCTACCATAATAGGACATGGTGTCCTTCAAAAATTTTGTGGAGTGGTTACAGGCTCGGGGGTTATAATGTGTGTTCCTTTCTATACTTCTCCATCTAGTGGCATCGGATCACCCAAAAAACCAAAACATTATAGATATCTCTTCAACAAATTTCAATAGAAGCAATTAGAGTTGGAGGACACATAACATTTCCTCCCTACACTTCTTCAGCCAAGGTGGTGTGTGATCATCCAAAAAGTTCATGACCATACAAGATATCCTTTTACACCCTTTTTCTCGACATGGATGAAGTGCAAATGTTCCATTTACACTTTTATTCTAGTGTATTTTACATTTGCGTACTCTACACATGCGTATTTTACAGAGAATTTTTACATAGATACAAGTTTGACTACTTGATCATTTTCTCATTGTAGGTCCATTGTATGAGAAACAAGTAGTCAAATTAGGGGAAACAATAACAACAATAGTGCCAACACACCACGACAATACTTTCCACACTATTATACAGGTACAAAACACACCATAACAACTGCATGTGTTCTTCCCTAGGTTCACTTTCATCACTTTTTATTTGAAATTTTTATCTTTAGAATCCATGCTCCTCCACATTCTTATTGTTTCATTCCATGCTTGATTCTAGTCCATCAACATATCTTCTTCAACACTCTACATGGATATCAGGTACGCATATCTATCTACTTTATGTTACCAAGATTTCCTCTCACTAACATAAAGTGGGGGAAAAATGTAGACACAGAACTATGCACTTTACACATAAGTTGTCCTAGTATTATACTATTATTTAAAAGGTTCTCAAGTGTGCAAAGTACTAATTAATTCCACCTTTTGGCCATATTTATTTTATATTTTATTTCATAGTTCCCATGTACTTTCTAGTACTTATCCTCCCATTTCGTAACTTCCCTGATATTCTATCCCTAAATCAGGGCATACCAACTTCTACTGGGGTGCTCTAGTCCCACTCTTGGTGCCCCAATCTATGCAAACCCCCTTTTTCTCCTTTTTGGGTCATCTCTAGTTGTTTTTCATATTTATCTTCTTCGCAGTCAACCTTGTTAGGATTAATTACGAAATTAATCTTGAGAGCCCTATAAATATAAAGTTATAAGACCATAATGAGGGTCATAGGTCATAGCAATACAAACTACTATCACTCCATCTAGGTCTACATCTATTGTATCACTTGCATCCACATAGTTTCATGCATCAAGGCTAGGAGATTTGCATCACACACACTTCATAGGGGGAGGGATTGTATTCTATTCTATGCACACACACTATTTACAATTTATATAGTTATTATTGCCTGCTACTTCAAAAAGTGCAACTGAAATCCTAGGGCACAACATGAAAACACACACAAGAACTACATCCGGTTCCAAAATGCAGTGTAATGCTCACTGATAAGTCCACTAGCTTGGTGGTTGAGGTCATTTCATCCAATTCATATACATCTTTTATTTATCTAGGGTTTGATACCTCTCTTTGCATTGTAGGTTATTTTCTAGGTCATCTGACAAATCTAGCATGACAAATAGGGAAGGTTTAGAACTAACTTGTGACCATACTAGTTGCAGGTTTTGAGCATTTACAATGTTTAGAGAACCTAGATTATAGAGCACTGTACCCTGAGGTGCCCCAACACACTCCCAGGTGCCCTAGTCACTTCAGATTCTTTAGATCTTTCCTTTGTAGGGTCCTCGAGTGTTCTTCTACACTTCTATATTTTATTCTCAGACCTTCTGATAGTCTTTGATAGTCACTACCAATTAGCTAAGGTATTTCTCTCCCTTCTCTTGCACATTTAGGGTTATATTTCACTTATAATAGTTTACTTTCATTTATTTCATATTGTTTCACTCTTTTATTACAACGTTTTATTTCTCCTAATCAGATTAACTAGGATTACCACTTCCTCCCATTCTTTTCCAATTCTAGTTAATCATTTTGGTGAACCCGACGTCTCCTTCTAGCACCTTCTAGGGATTTTAGTTTCTTTCCATTCTAATTTTTTACTTCTCCCCTTCCTTTTTATATGTCATTTCTTCACTTTCATTCTTAACCTCCTCCCTCTTATAATCATCATTACATTTAATGCACCATAAGAATATATATTCACGACTACTTACTAAAATACATAGATTGTCTCCTTTGCCTACAAAAATAACTTACTGTAGACACCAAATTTGTGTCTTACGACCTCCCGTACCATGCATCTCATTTCGCAACCTAACCTCATCACCTAAACCATACACAATTATTTATTAATTACCTTACAATTAATAAATCCACATCTCCAAACCTGCCACCTCATTTCGCCACCTCATCATGACCTAGTCCTAACCCTAAACTAACCTAATTAAGACCTATAACTTGGTCTACATCCACACTCATGACTAATGACTCCTCACTCGCACCCAAAACCAACCTCATAATGACTTGACCAAGCCCGAAACTAATCCCTCAAGAGAAAAGGAGGGAAAGTACACTATTTTACTAAAAATAGCCCACTTTGACTGAACCGATACCGGTTTCTACTCGACCACCGTCGGTTACGTAACCGACATCGGTTCCCTGTAAATGACCTCCCCCAACCAAAAACAAAGGATCCAAAAATTCATTTGGAAAATATCAGGAATTCATTTGGACAAGCAGAGACAAGTGAAGAAACAAGAAGAGTTGGCAGAGGAGGACATTAAGCCCAAGACTGCAACTGAGTAACCAGGGCCCTGTGACACTCATCTAAACATTGGGAGGGAAGATAGCTCATCTTCTGATTGTCAGATCATCCTACCTGAGTTCTACCTTTGTCATCACAGTCCTTGGACCTACATCCTCATCAATAACCAGTAAGTAGTATCTTGTATGTCCTTTTAATAACATTTCTTGAACTTCTGAATCACAGCCATTATAAGTCTATTCCTAGATCTACTACCCGGTAACACACTACATCTAACTGTCATTCCTCTACCCTTACGTTACCCCAAGAACACCCTCCTCGTACTCTCTGAGTCCTTTTCATCACCCCGTTACCTAACCCCACTCATTTACCAGCCTTATAAACAACACAACCAACCTTCACCAAAAGCCCCTAAAACATTGCCCCTACCGATATCGGTTATCAACAACTGGTACTAGTGATAGTGACCAGCATCGGTCACTGTGATTCAAAACCAAAAACTATCCTTTCTTCTATTTGTTTTAACGAGGTAATTAAATTGTGTTTTTACAATCATTTGTGATAATTCATATTAGTAGGGGAATTGACCACCTTCGAAAGGAAGTTTTATATTTCATGGGCCCAAGGCAGTTCCCTCAGTTATTGTCTAATTAAAATCTGGTGGTCTTGTATTCTTACTTACAGGTAGTCCTTCCAAGACAAAAAGGAGTTCTTCGCAGTCGATCTGATCTCTCTCTACGGTATGCGCACACCCTCCCAACATTCAACAGGTATTCCTCCTAGCCCTAACCCTTATCTGTTTCTCAAGAGAATAAAAGGATAGAAGCAACTCTATTCCAAGAACTGAAACATTCTGTGCGAAACATTTTGGCACGCCCGGTGGGACCCATTTCAGGTTTCTTTGATTCTTGCTTGCTTTCATATAGGGAGCATACTTGCTATTTTCTTCTCCTAGATATTCACAAGGTATTTTATTATTTTGGTAAAATAATTTGCTTTGCTTTCACATCTTTGCATTAGTGAAAGTCATCTCTTTTGCTTCATCGAATATCATTTTCGATTTGGGTTTAAAACACGTGCATCACATTCTTGCTTGCTGCTTTCAATTCTAGTGAACATAGATTAAGTAACAGGTCATACACATGGGGGTGATATCCATGGTAATGACAAGAAATTAATCTTACTTTCACTGCACAACACATACCAAATCACGACATAATCAACACAACAGCTCAAACATCCCCCCTTTTCTGCGGTATTCCTCCGCCCGATTGAGGTAACCTTATAAGCCAAAACAAACTTGACATTTCCCCTAAGTCTTTTGTCTAGGATTGACATCACCTTACATCTAAGGCATAAGCCCACAATAATTAAAACTAATCCTAGGGTTAGTCTCTGGATTTACGTGTGCATCTTGCTTGTTTTTAGCTTTGTTTCTCTGTCCTATACTGTCAGTGATCACTTCAGAATAGTTTGATAGATGTACTAAGCATTGTTAAAAACTCAAATCAGCAGCTTCTTACAGTTTCTTATACCAGTCCTATTATACCGACATCGGTTAATTGACCGACGTCGGCTATAGTATAACTGACATCGGTTAGCAGACCGATATCGGTTACAGTCTTTTACAGTCCCTGACAAACCAGCAACCTACCAATTTCAACATTCTGGGGTTGTTTCTGTTCCTGATAGATTGAAACCCTACTGTGTACTCTTGTCCATGGTTGTTACCACTCAGAAGCAAACCGCCGCCATGGTTTCACATGCCTGCTCTGTGCCTTTCCTTAATCGCCCTCTTCACATTCTATGGGGAACCCTACGGACACCAGTGAGGTTCCAAAATCCCTGTAGGAGATAAGGAATTTGCCAAATTTTTGGATGCTAATCCTAGCGTTGTACATTACTATTTGTCTCATACCCCTGACCGTACACCCGACGGTCAGCTTCTCGTAGGTATGCCTATCAGTATAGCTGCTCATTTAGCTCGTTCTCCACCTAATAACTCCACCTTACCTTCTTCATCCTTGGCCCCATCTCCCAACTCAGTGGCTTCAGAGGTTCATACGACACAGATTGGCTTTCCTTTGGTTAATCTGGGGCCCCACATATCATTACCGCCAACTGCTCCTACCTCGTCTCTCTTGCAGACTGCCCCTTTCATAACTTGCTCTCTACCACCTATCCACACGAGCTTTCCTTCTCAAGCTCCGCCCACCTTTTCATTTCCACACACTTATCCGGTGGCTTCGACACCTTATATAGGACATCCCTATTCGGTCTCCTCAACATATTCGTCCTCAATACCTTATCAACATTTAACCCCACCATTGTCTAGTGGAGGCCCTTGGCCCAATCCTCCAACTTTTACAACAACCGCACCAGCATCTCATCCAACCACGGATTTCATCAAACAAATGATGGAAGCAAAATCTGGAGGCTTCTGTTTTAGGAAGTCGTAGCATCCTGACATACGAGCAAGTTTTTCGGGAGCCTATCCACCCTTCTGTCCCTCTTCATTCATATCCTCCTCAATGGGAATTACCAAAATTCACTCGTTTTAATAGTAAAGAGGATCCTCAACAACACTTGCGATCATTTAGACATGCTTGCTATTTGATTGCTCATGATGATGCCTTGCTACTCCGCACCTTTCCCATGTCCTTATCAGGACCCACCTTGGAATGGTACAGTGCTTTAACCCAGCACTCGATCTTCTCTTTTAACCAATTAGCCCAATCTTTCTTGGATCATTTCTCCATTAATATTGCTAAGAAAGTATCTATCACCGACCTCTATGCCGTCTGACAATTTGAAGATGAATCTATCGTAGATTTTGTTGGACGATGGTGGGGCCTCATCAACCAACTTACTTATGCCTTGCCTCAGGCCGAACTTATCGAACTCTTTACATGGGCCTGCGCTAAGCACATTTCTCCTACCCTCCAAATTCAAACTTTCCGCACCTTTGATGAGGCCTTTACTATGGCTCGAAAACTAGAGATTCGAGCCTTAGAGGAAGAGAAATTGCGGTTGCGCAACAAAAACCCTAATTTCCGGACCCAAGACCCCACCAACAAACCCAACACCACCAATTCTCACACATCGACTGCTTCGAAATCAAAAGGAGCTGTACACGCGGTGATGGTCAAATCTCAAGCACCGTCTAATACCCCACCAAAAACCACCTATAAGTATAAAGCGGAGCCCATCAATTACACTCCCTTGGGAGAAACTTATGGTGTCATCTTGGAAAAATTGCTCAAAGCTGGAGCTATCACCTTGCCTCCTGTTAAACCTCACTCCGGGTTTGACTCCACCCGCGCTATACCTTCTTGGTACAAAGAAAATGACTTCTGTAACTTTCACCACGTAAAGGGACACAGTCACGAAAACTGCAAGATGTTGAAAAACATAGTGCAGGAAATGGTTGATGCAGGGGATATAACCCTCGATAATCCTAATGCCCCTGCTAACCGAAATTTGAAAATCTTCAACAAACCATTCCCGAACCACTCATCTAACAGTAATGTAAACCAAGATATCTTAGCCGAGGAGAGTGTTCATGAAATCCATGCAGTTTTCGACTCTCAACCAAAAGCCTCTATTGAGGAAATTCTGAATCAAACCTCTTCACTAATGCAGGGACCCGAATCCCCTTCACCACCATCAAGACAAGACAATAGCCTTACCATTCCTTTACCCATAAAGGAATCAACCGTCCAGAGTTCTCTTCTCACAGATGAGCCTTCTTACACCACATCCCTACAAGACTGTGAGCGGATGTTATCTAACTTATCTATTTCTCAAACATCTCCTTCCGTCACTCTTGCTATAAAAGAAGAAGACTCGCCCCTGTTTCTGTTGTCCTTAGGAGAGAAACCTCTCGAATCAACATCACCACATTCTTTAATCATGACGGATCCCCTCAAACATGCCCTTCTACCTGTTAGTTCTTCATCGCCTAAATCTTTTCAGTGACCGGTTGACCTCTTAACACCCATCGATGCAGTGCCTCATTTACCCCCTGTATCACACCCACAGTGGACCGGGATCACAACACACCTCTCTTCCATATCAAAGTTCCAATTCACACCTGAAGATTGTCATTCCCCAGAAGATAGATGGGTTTTATGGGAACGTTTGAGTACACCATGCTCTACTCAAATGCAGATGACTGATCTTGACACCTCTACCATATACCCAAGATGTTTACAAAAGCTTAAAATGCCTGTGTCCTCATCTTCACCCCCCTCATCTCTACCGAATACCTCATCCACATCTACTAACCTAACCAAACCTTCCCCTACACTTGGGACTGCACCGATACCCAGTTTAACACACCCACCTAAATGGTTAGATTTATCCAAAAATAAATCCATCCATCCACCTAGGAGACAAATCCAATCTCCTCAAATCCGATCCCTACCTTTGTTACCACTAAAAACCTCACCGTCATACCTACCTTCCATATTAGGACCTCACCCCTCCACCTTGCCTCAATACATCACACCTCCTATGTTTTCTCTAAACCAACCTGCACTTTCTACACCCATACAGAGATCCCGTCCACCTATCAACCCTAAGCAAACTCCATCATCAAAGGATTTGTTTGCAGTCGCCCCACTTTCTCCATGGTTGTTCCCCACCACCACGTTATTTGGAGCCTCACCATCTAACCAACTAAACTTGACTTCTGCGCCAAAGAAGCCACGTTTAGTTAAAACCACTCATCAATACCCCTTGTCTCAATCACCACCCATACGAACTAATCATACCCAAACATTACCAAAATCCACCCAATCAATACCCTCATCTTCCTCTGACTTTGACCCACTCAAAGGATCTTACGCCAAGATCCTTGATGTGTTGGTGAGAATGCGACCATTGTTAGGAAATTAATTATTAATGTTTACATCATAAATATTAGGTTTGAAAGAATATATTGTTTCAACAATATATTATTCATGGAGTCTTATTGTACCCATAAGTTTATAAACGGGTAAGTTGTTTGATACACTTCCTATTTTATAGGAAGAGGTTTGTCTATTATATTGGCTATATATTAGCCTAATGTATTGCACAGGTTAGAGGGGACAGAAAATAATATAATTATTCTGAGTGATTTACCTGTGCAAATCTGATCCAAAATTAATATTTGGTATCAGAGTGATCAGACGTCTGAGGTTGTGTCCAAATGAGAGTCATTTCTCATTCAAAAATGATGTCCATCAATCAGTTGCAGACCTGCTGCATAGAAATAAGGTGAATTCTTCACATCCTGGACGTAATTTGTATATCCATGTGCCTATGCATACAGTGGATCGTGGTTTCTACCTCCAACGATTCTGAAAGATCTGGGAATTTCTTTGCATGCCCACAGCTATCATTCACATTATTTTATGTTGTAGAATATATCATTGTTTATCAAATGATCTCCTCGCAGCAGAAGAAATTTGGGTGGTGCCTCTTTGAGTTTTACATTGAGCTACTCTGATCTGGTGTGCTGATCTTATTTCAAATAGATGTTTTTTTGAGATAGGACATGCTTGTACGTGGGAATAAATGCATTGGTGTTTTCTTACATCAGACCCCTTTCCCTGGAAAACTTCCTTTTTATTTGTCTACGTTTTCTAGAGCTATTTGGGATTCATCTTCGGTGGCTGTGTTTTCTTTGTGGAGGTAGCGCTTTGCTAAGTTGGCTACAAACTACTCTCAGATGCATGTATTAATTTGCATCTACAACCTGCATTCTTGTCCTTACAAATTGCGTTGATCCAAGACTCAAAGGGAAGAAAGGCGACCCATATTGTATTAAAAACTTGGCTACAGTTTATTGATTCTTGTTGTTCATTGTACGTTGTCAAAACAATCATTGCCTAGATCTCTGTACTCTTAGATTATTGACAGTCATTACCTCTTCGTCATTGAGAATCAAAGCTGCGTTTTCAATATGACATAGTGGCTGCGGTGGGACTGAGGTCGCTTTTGTATATTCTTCCTCTAAATGAATTCGATGGAGCTCGTCTTCCTTGTTTGAAGAGGTCTCTAGATTTCACTTTGAGTTCTGCAGATCCGTAGGAATTCACGTGGCAATAGGAGAATTATTATTATTGAAACTGGCCTTGCATGGTGCTTCGACCTCATCTCCTCCACCGAACGGTCTGGCATAATTCTGTCCACGTGGTGAGTTTAGTTCTATTTTAGGATTTTTTAATTGTTATCAAGTGTTGAGTTGTCTTATTAAAAATAAAAGTAGTCATTTTGTTGGTGTTAAGTCGACTTATAAAGTCATGTTTATTAGTCAATTAAAGTTGTATCATGAGAATTATAATCTTAGAAGGGTCCATAGTTCATTATCCGTTTGTTATTTAACATGGTATATTCTCAAAACAAATAGTCATTTCCATGTGTCATGTTTGAAATGTATATAGTAAAATAATTGTGAATTCCTATGTTATTAGGTGTCAAGTGTCTTGGTCATTTTGTAGAAATGTCAAATATCATTGTTATGACATTAATGTTAATAGTCATTGTGAGTTGTAAGTCATTGTCAATCAAATAGATGATTTAGGATATTCGTGTCAGAGTCAAAAATTTTAATGTTGTAGAAAGCATCATTATTTCGTGTCAATAATTTTGTTGTCAATAAGTCAAAAAAAATAAGTTATTGTCGTCAAGAGTCGTGTCATTGTACAAAGAAAAAAATTCCTCTTGAACGCATTTTCGGTGTTACCCGACGTTCGGAAATAAACTGTTTCACATTGCGGGAGGAGAGACAAAATAAAGTAAAATGTGAAACTTGATGAGCTTCAAAGACATATTCGACTGAGTTAGCAGTAGACCACTGGAGGATGGAGGCACAGGAGGCTGGAGGGCATCCAGCGACCTCTCGTCAGTCACCAATGACGGGGCCGCACATGAAGTTGTGGTGACAGTGTGTGTGTGAGTTTTCTTTCATTTCTGAATTGCAGTTTGTTGTGTGCAGTATGATTTCAGAGTTCCTGTTTTGGATTGAATAAGTGAAATGTTCACAATGAGGGGGGGAACATGGTCTCATTGTTACATTTCCATTATGTTTTATTGTTCAGTTTGGGTAGCAATATTTCCTACATGATTCCCTTTTGTAGTGACATTGTATAATATTGATCAAAAGTATTGTAGCAATCATGATGTAAGGTTTTTGGTAAACCTGTAAAAACCAATTGTGTAAGGTTTTTGGTAAACCTGTAAAAACCAATTGTGTAAGGTTTTGGGTGATCCTGCAAAACCAAGTGTGAAAGGTTTTTGGTACACCTGCAAAACCAATTGGTAAGGTTGTTGGTAGAAGCCGGAGAAAACCATCAATGGAAGAAATGTGCGTTGGCACATGTTCGAGTTTTGTGCAAGCCCAATGTTGCACATTTGCGGAGTTGATCATGAGCACACAGAGGTAGCAGGCTACAATCAGTGAACGAGATATGTTGTACCATGTAAACATTAAGGGGGGGAATGTTAGGAAATTAATTATTAATGTTTACATTATAAATATTAGGTTTGAAAGAATATATTGTTTCAACAATATATTATTCATGGAGTTTTGTTGTACCCGTAAGTTTATAAACGGGTAAGTTGTTTGATACACTTCCTATTTTATAGGAAGAGGTTTGTCTATTATATTGGCTATATATTAGCCTAATGTATTGCACAGGTTAGAGGGGACAGAAAATAATATAATTATTCTGAGTGATTTACCTGTGCAAATCTGATCCAAAATTAATAACCATTTCCCTACCCCCACTTAGACCCTATGATCCATCTAAACCTCGACCTATAGGTTATGATGAGTCTAAAATCTGCACTTATCACCGCACACCAGGGTATGATGTAGAAGGATGCAAAGCTTTGAGAGCCATCCTTCGTCAGTCACCTCGCTCTGATAGAAAGGTTAAAAAAGACAACTTACAAAGGGAGAAACCTTTAGCTTCAATCTGCTCTCCTATACCACCTATCCCCGCTTCACCAAGATCTATTATTATTACAACCCCACCTCTCGAAGCCCATGATTTATCCCTACCATCTTCCTCCTCTCGTGTTCACGAGATCAACATGATCAGTGTTGCTACTCGAGGGCAGAAAAACAACAAGAAAGCTAAAGGAAGCACACCTGCGGCCTCTCTTTCTCCGTCCGCCATCCCGATCACACCACCACCTAAAGTGGTTATTCGTGGACCTGCCTACCCCATCTCTGATGGAGTTTCCCACCATACCATGATCAAACAGCTTCACCAATCACCTGAAAAATGACACTGTATGATCTCATTCAAACTTCTGAATCTCATCGACACGCTCTCATTGAGATCCTTGAAGGGATAGAGGTCTTACCCAACGAAACCTTTCTCGTTGCCTCCATTTTAACACCCAATCATGTTGCTTCCCTCACCAAACAACCTACCACCCCAACCACTTCTGTCTCTGTACAACAAGCCACTGCTGTCAGTTTCTCCGAAGATGAAATTGTTGACTTTGGTGCAGAAGATCCTGACCCTGCTCTTTTCATCTCAGCTTACGTCTGGGACATCTGAGTACGTCGTGTTATGATTGACGGGGGCACTAGCCTAAACATCATCTCTTCAAAAGCCTTCCAACAAATGAATATCCCTTCTAGCTGCATGTGTGCCAACCCCATCATGTTGCGGTCATTCAATGATGCTATTACTTCTACCTTAGGCACCGTGATCCTTAACATTCATGTAGGACCACGTACTTTACCCGAACTCTTCTATGTCCTTGAGGGAGAGTTCCAATACAATATGTTGTTAGGCCGCCCTTGGATCCGGGCTATGGGATGCGTTCCCTCCACCTTACATAGATGCATAAAATTTGAGTACGAGGGGAAGTCCTACACCGTAAAAGCTGATCCTCCCCCCTTCAAAACCTGCAATATGTTATATCGCCCTAATGATGTGCTTGTACCAGTCAAGACACCCATTCATCCAACCCAACCATCCACTTCAACCGCACCTCTACCATCCACCTCAACCGTACCTACACCTTCAACCAATGAAACCACCTTCGCAAATACCACTTCCTTTTCTGCAGAAAACATCCCAACCTCAGACCCCTTAGTAGATGTTTTTCAACGCCTTACGCTGGGGGAGTATCACCTATATAACGTTAGCACTTTCCATACCCCACAGGAGTACGGACAGTTACATGCGCATCCTACCTATGACCGTCGTGTGGGGGAAGTAATCCCCTACGGACCACCTAATTGCCGCACTAACTTAACATATGGGGGTGTCGATACATCTTCTGTTACCCCTGAACCTCCTCTTGGCATGGTTCCTTTCCAATCTGATTTTCAATATTTAACTAATCGTCGTTTCGCTCTCACCTTCCTGACGCGCTGTGCTTGGAAGGGCTTCGATTTTGGTCTTTATGAACAAGGCCGACATACGATCATCCCCATTACCACACGCAAACACAAGGATCGTTGTGGTCTTGGCTTCTCTGAACCACCTACACCGAAAACACTGCCTATCCATTGTATCCAGGAAGACAACGAAGTCACCCCTTCCAAACCATTATCACCCATTTTGCCATCGTCACCCACAGAGCCGATAGACCCTGAATCTATCCCTCCTAACTTTTTTTTTTTTTTTCATAAATGCTATCTTCCTAGGTCCTCTCACTTATCAACGCGATAATAAAGACCCATCTTCTCTTCCCCTCCTATATCCAGACATGATTGAAGAGGACTCGCCTTCAATTAATGTCGTTGAGTGCCAGGATGACGACTCCATCCTCACTTACCTTGGCACGGATGACTCTTATATTCAACGCGCCTTGCCATCTGATACTCAAACCATGTTGAACGAGTTGACTATAGAAATCAACATCCACACCGAGGACGATCCTCACATTGTGAAGATCAGACAATCTCTTACCGCATCAGAACAAACTGCCTTCACTACCTTCCTCCATGCTTGCAGCCAAGCTTTCGCCTGGTCCTACGCTGACATGCCAGGAATCGATCCTGACATTGCTGTCCATAACATTACCCTGAAACCCGATTCCAAACCAGTTAAACAGAAACTGAGAAAAATGCATCCATGCATTGCCCTCTTGGTCAAAGAAGAACTTCAACGACTCCTTTCTGTTTCCTTCATTTTACCTATTGACTATCCTCAATGGATTTCTAACATCGTACCTGTCACTAAAGCAACGGGGGGACTTCGGATATGTACGGATTTCCGGGACCTTAATCTCGCTTGCCCAAAGGATGACTTCCCCCTACCAAGTATTGATCAACTTGTTGATCTCACTGCCGGTCATGAGATGCTTTCTCTCATGGATGGCTTCTCGGGATACAATCAAATTTTGGTAGCCCCGGCCGATCAACATAAAACTACCTTCATAACTCCTTGGGGAACCTTCTGTTATCGTGTCATGCCGTTTGGCCTTAAGAATGCTGGTGCGACCTATCAGCGGGCTATGACTTACATTTTTCATGACATTATGCACACTATCCTTGAAGATTATGTCGATGATCTTCTTGGCAAATCTAAACATCGCAGTGAACATCTCGATGTTTTAGCCATTATTTTCGATCGCCTGTTACAATATTGTGTTCGTCTTCAACCAAAGAAATGTGTCTTTGGTGTTCTTTCGGGAAAAATCCTTGGTTTTATTGTCTCTTTGCGTGGCATCGAGGTCGATCCAGCTAAAGTCAAAGCTATCCTAGAAATGCCCCCACCCACTAACCTCAAACAATTGCGTAGTTTGCAGGGCAAACTCCAATCTATCCGGCGTTTCATCTCACAACTCTCAGATTGATGTCAACCTTTCCATCATCTCCTTAAAAAGGATATTGTCTTTCAATGGAGCGAGGAATGTCACCAAGCCTTTGAGGCTCTTAAAGCCTATCTCTTGCAGCCACCCGTGCTTATCCCACCTCAGGACGATCACCCTTTCTACCTTTACCTTTCTGCCACCGACCACGCTGTAGGGGCCATGCTCGCACATCGTGACTCCGAGTATCGAGAACAAGCCATTTATTATATAAGTCGTACTCTGGTGGATTATGAGACTAGGTATACACATGTAGAAAAGTTGTGCCTAGCCCTATCATTCGTGGCCACCAAACTCCGACACTACCTCCTGAATCACAAAACTTTCGTCATCACCAACACGGACCCCATCCATTATATGTATGCCAAGCCTCATCTAAACCAACGCATCACCCGATGGCTTATGCTCCTCGCTGACCTCGACCTTGAGTTTGTACACCAGAAATCAATCAAAGGACAAACTATCGCAGACCAACTCGCGGAAGCCCCTTTACCTGGGGAACAATTTACCAATTTTACTTTCCCCGACGAACTCATCGCCACTCTTTCACTCAGTGAGGAGTCGTATCCAATGACCCTCTTCTTCGATGGATCCAAATGCCAGCGTGGCAGAGGGGCCGGCGTTGTTCTCATTCCTCTTGATGCTGAGCCTATGCCTCTTTCATTCCGGCTCGATTTCCCCTACACTAATAATACAGCAGAATACGAGGCCCTTGTTTTGGGTCTCCAGGTCGCGTTACACTTAGGTGTTAAATCTATTAACATTTTCGGTGACTCTCAATTGGTAGTCAATCAAGTTATGGGCATCTACCAATGTAAAAATGAGGAACTTCAAAAGTACAAACACTACGTAGATTCACTTTTGACCTTATTTACTCATTATTCTATCCAAACCATTCCCCGCTCCACTAACAAATTTGCGGATACTATGGCTTGCTTAGCCTCACAAATTCCTACCTCACCAACTGACTCTGACATATTCGTCTTGGTCCAACAACTCTTTGCCCCATCTTACTCCGCCCCAGATGTTTGTATGATAAATACTGTGTCTACTAATTCACAGGATATCTGGTATCACCAATTTCATGACTACCTCACAACCTCTATTCTCCCACCTGACCTAATGAGTACCGGAAAACATGCTTTTCTTAAAAGTGTTTCTCGTTATGTCATCATGGGGGGACTCCTTTATAAACGTGGCTTTGATGGCATCCTCCTTCGATGTCTAACCGGCGCGGAGGTCACCTATACCATCCAACAAGTCCATGACGGTATTTGTGGTGGACATTTTAGTGGCCTTGCCGTGGCCAAACGAATCCTTCACCTAGGTTATTATTGGCCTACTCTTAATAACGACTGCTACAAATATGTTAAGCGTTGTGTTATGTGTCAGCAACATGCCAACCTTCAACATACTCCTAGCCATCCGCTACAGGTCGCACGAGATCTTTGGCCTTTCTCACAATGGGGTTTAGACCTTATTGGTGAGATTCATCCACCCTCTTCGCAACGTCACCGATGGATAATCACAGCAACCGAATATTACACAAAATGGGTGGAGGCCATTCCACTCATTTCAACCAAAAAAGAAAAAATCATAGAGTTCATTAACCATCACATTATCTGTCGTTTTGGTGTTCCTCATCACCTAATAACAGATAATGGAAAATCTTTCAAAAATAAGTTGTTACAAGACCTTTGTAACAACTTCGGTATCAAACTTAGCTTCTCGTCACCATACTATCCACAAGAAAATGGCCAAGCTGAATCTTCTAACAAAACCCTGACCAAAATTCTCATGAAAGTTGTTAATAATTCTGGGAAAAATTGGCCTGATCACATCCCTTTTGCCCTTTGGGCTTATCGGACTAGCATTCGTACCTCCACTAATGCCACCCCATTTTCTTTGGTATATGGTACCGAGGCTGTCTTGCCTCTCGAAATACAAATACCCTCCCTAAGAATATCTCTTCAGGATATTCTCACCAATGATGATTTCCGCCAAGAGCGGTTAGCCCAATTGGAGCTTCTTGACGAGCGTCGTCTTACAGCTCTTGACCACCTTCAAATCTATCAAAAGCGCATCAAGCACGCTTATGATAAGTGACTTCATGAGCGTACCTTTAAGGTTGGTGATCTTGTCCTCAAAGAAAATCAACATGTAACCAAACTAGAAAAGAGCAAACGTGGAAAATTTGCTCCAAATTGGATTGGGCCTTACATTATCACTCACACTTATGGATCAGGCACTTATCGTTTAGCTTCGCTTAATGGTAAACCTGAGCCTGAACCCCTTAATGCCTTGCATCTTCGACCATTCTACTGTTGAATTTAGTGTTATGTCACTTCTTATCTACCTTGCGCTCGTCCCTTGAGCTCATTTACCACCGCATACACTTTGTTTCCTACATCTCAAAATCAAATCAAGCTCACATGGTTTGATTATCACCTCCCCTTAAAGATGCCTTCCCCTTTTTAGTCTAGTCCATGACTTCAAAGTATCAAAATGACACATTCTTAATTAAACACTTATGGGATTTTCTTGAGTCAAACTTCCTACAAAACTAGATGCTTTATGCCCAACGGACATCTAGACCTCTAAATTATACATAGACTGCTCCCTCGAAGGACAGCTATATGCCAAACTATTGCTGCTATTATATATAGACTGCTCCCCCGAAGGACAGCTATACACAAACGCCGCATCTGCTACTATAAATAGACTGCTCCCTTGAAGGACAGCTATACACAGTCAGCCTTTATCAGAAGCTTCTCGCATTGATCAGCTTCGTGAAGACCTCAAGAGTAACAAAATACATATCCCTTGTAGACTTCCCGCATCGATCAGTCTATATTCAGCAAAATAAAAGCCGCATTCAAAAGCACTTTTGAGTCATGGACTTGTCTATTTAGGTTTGGTTCTCTTTCGTCAGGATACTCACTTTATAACAAGTTCTCTGCGCCTCAGCTACACCATCCACCTCACCTCACCATTTGTTTAAACAACAAAACTCAAGGGACGTGACGTATACCCGATATATTGTGATTATACAACTCTTTTCACCTATCGACTTCTCGTCTATGCAAGGTACCTAGGGGTTCAAGCTCATTCTACATTATTATGTGGTTTGTTTGGCTCTTTTCAACTACGGAACACTTTTCCCTCTTTTACCCGAATCTAGGATTATGTGTTGACCTTAATCAGGACACGGTTCCCTACCACTTGGGTAGGCTAACTTTCACTTCACCTATACCTATACCAACATCGCCAATTCCTTACCAACACCAACAACATTACCCTACCAATATCAATATTTTTACCAACCAACAAATTGCCTAACCATACCTAAATTTCCTGAATTCACCTCTCCCTAGTCCTAAGGGAGAACTACATCGGTCTGAGGCCCCTCCTTGCTTTGTGCAATGGGCTATGTAGGCAGCACTTAGGAGACATGGGGTCTCCCAAGGTTAGCTCGACCATCCCCTACCATAACCTATCATGTGTTGTAAATATACATATTTTTGTGTATTTCTTTTTTGCCAACATTCATCTTTATCATTTTTCAAAACAAACATTCAAAACACAACCATTCTTATTATTATAACTCAAATCAACATACATATTCAGTTTTATTTAGATGTTCAACAAATACATCTTCTCTATCATCGACGCGCAGGTCGGCATCCTTATTTATTCTTATACCTCTATAAAACTCACTTAGACCCTTGCGCCTCATCCCGAACCAGGTGATGATCGTGATCGTCGACGCCTCTCGCCGGGCCTCTCCATCCTCAAAGGCACCACGGCTATTGGTACCACCCACTGATCTACCAATCTCTCCTGTAACATATGAATACGCCCTCTCGCATGGAGGAATCTCACCTCTAGTCTCTCCGCTCGTGACTCCGCAACCGCTAACAATCCTGTTGTCTCATTCACCCGCGTTTGGAGCTGATGAACTAAACCCTGCAGACGATCTCTCTCCACTGTAATCACAGCTATGTCAGGATGATCGGCCCTCTCACGTGAACCTCGCAGCTCTGCTACCCACCATAATCTATAAGCCTCTGTCGCTCCTGCATCCATTACCCTGCGATCGGCTGCTATCTCTTCTGGTCCTTCTGGAGGTGTCAGCCGGGGAGGTGAGAATGATGCCTCCGCGTCAATCCTCATGTATGGTCTATAAGCCAGGGGTATATCCTGAATGAATCCAAATTGTCACCGCACGTGATCTAGAGGAATCCTCTCATACTCACCTGGCCTGTGCCCCGCGATCCACCTCAATCGCTCTACACCCCTCAACTCCTCAGCTATGTTCTCTGTTACCATATAGTTCCCGTAAGGCCTCCAACAGATATCCGCAATCGTCACCATCTCCCATACCTACCTATAATACTCGATGTCACCTGTCCTGGCCTGGGATCTTGCCTCTTGTTATGTCTGGACCCATCGTCTGAATCCCAACCTCTGCACTCCTGTCTCTCCCGACTGGATGGGTCAGCCTGTTGGTCGCACGCAAACAATGTGCTCATAGGCCCAACAATGTAATAAGTATGAACAATCCAGTGTCATCCTGTGACTTCACCTGCAAGCCCATAAACCCCTGTATAGCTCCGCCAAATATGCGGGTGCCCATGCGAAAGTCACGCTCCTTTCTATCATTTCCCAAATAATACACATCAATGCTTTTGGAAATCTTCCGCCATCCACCCTCGGTAATGCATAATACCCCACCGCTATCATTAATACTACTGCCAACCTTGTTGCCTCAGGGTGTGCTGCATACATTATACCATAAGTGAATGTCAAACCTCACTGTGTCAAATCTCGTGCGTATGGACCAAATACTGGTTGTTATCGCTCCCCGCGCCGCGCTAGGCAATGCCTGATATACTGGTCTTCCTGTAATTGGGAGTCTCAAAATACGGAACACATCTTCCAATGTCACTGTCATCTCCCCTGTTGGCAGATAGAAGGTATTCTTTTCTGGATTCCATCTCTCAATCAACGCCTGCAACATAGCATGGTTACGTGCGATTCGTGAATAATAGCGGATTCCACTTAACCCCAAACGATTTATCAATGCCCATTCAGCTGGTGTTACATCCGCTCGGATTCGTGACAACAACGCTGGCACAGTATCATTCATCCTTAACCCTGCCTCCGCCTGCACACATCAAAACGACACACAGCCATTCAATAAATCAAATCCCCAAGGGTTTTTCTCACATTCTGGAAATTCCTACAGTAACCGGTATCGGTTATAGATAACCGATACCGGTTTACTAGCCGATACCGGTTATCTCTAAACGATACCGGTCACTGTCAAAAATATACAGCATGCTTCAAAACATACACCTGCGATAAATATTTTTCCCGTTTACTCCTCTCTATACCTAAAAACATACGTGAACACCCTGCTTACCTACCCCATAACACTCACCCCATCCCAAACCCTTGCCTATCACCTTTTCTTTCTCATCTTTATCCACTTACTCTCTCTCATCCTATTCATAAAACATGCAAGAATCAAATTACAACCAAACAGTTTACCTCTTGGGATGCAGCAGCTTGAGGTGGAACCTGTCTTCCCTCTCGTCTCTGCCTGCTGGATGCTTCTCCTCGTTCAGCCATGTTCACCACCCTCTTCAAATATAACTTGTCTTTCTGCCTTCTAAATCTCAGCCCTTACTCACTTTTCCTGTCTCTTTCCTCCTTATCACTCAATTCTCTCATGCAATTACCTGTATCAGTCGTCAAGCAGCGTCGCATTCTCGTATTTAACTTGTTGCATGCTTCTAAAAATAAGAACTTAAGTTGCCAACCAAGCAGTTCTATTTTTAGGAAATCTAATTTTGGCATAACCGATATCGGTTACATAACCGCTATCGGTCATATAGCTACCGACATCGGTTACATAACCGATATCGGTCATGTGCCCCGTTTTGCTTAAACCTAGGCCGTTTCTTCGTTTTTGCAAATTTTTGTGGCGCCCGCCTCTTTTTCCTGCATCACAACACCATTACCAATATTTGTCATCAAAATCACATCAATATATTATCGCAATTTCATCAACATCATCTATCTACAATAAAACAAACCATCGACAAAACACATAAAACATTTCATATACACCATGTGGATCAAACTCATCATACATTAAATTTCACAAACCATCGACAAAACACATAAAACATTTCATATACACCATGTGGGTCAAAATCATCATATATATATATATATATATATATATATATATATATATATATATATCAAAGGTTTCAAATATACAACTTGCCCTGCATAGGGGCCTCTGTGATCTCAAAATAATACACAGCCGGCACGCAGGCCGCAATAACTGTCAAAATCTCGACTCGGCTCGCAGGCCGGTCTCTCATATCAAAAATATACTCGGCTCGCAGGCCGGTATCAACTATACAACCTGTACTCAGACTCGCAGGCCGGGTATATACAACAAAAATGAATAAAAGAATCATATGTGGGCGCGCAGGCCTCTATATACATAACCGGTTCGCAGACCGGTGTCTCTATCCAATATCCAAAAACAAAAACTATCTCCTCTGCAAGGATACCTCAGCTCTCTCCACCACCCTCGGCCTATCTCCCTGCTGGTCCCTGTGCTGCCTCTCACCTCCTCCCTGTAACGGACCCACCGGCTGTGGCTGCACCCCCCTGGGATCTCTGGCTCCGCGAGGTCTCGGCTCTGTGCACCGCATATGGCTGATAGTCAGCCCCGGTACCATCAAGGACGTCCTGATAGTACCGGGCCTCCGCTCTCACCTCCATATAACGGGCCCGTGCCACCATGGCTGCTGGGGCTGGTCCCCCGACTCCTAATAGCAAACCCTACCCTGCCGGTGCACCCTGTGCCTGTAGAGGTATCTGTACCTGTGCCTGCGGCGGTGCTGGTGCCTGTGGTGGTGCCTGTGGCTATGCCGCCGCCTGTGGTGGTGCCTGTGGCTGAGCCTGTGCCTGAGCTAGCTGCCCCTGTAGGACACCCATCTGTGCCTGTGCAGCAGCAAGCTGCCCCTGTAACAACTGCACCTGTCCCCTGAGCTGGTCCCTCTCTGCTATAACAGCCGCTAAATCTGGCTGTGCGGGCTGTGCTCTCCTCGCTGCTCTCTCCCCTGCCCACCATACCAAAAATGACCCTGTGCAGCCGGCGTCATCCACGGTATCATCCGCCGGCCTCTCTGCTACCCAATCTGGGTCCACGGGCTGTGGTGCAGGCAGTGGGGCCTCTACATCATCCCTCCGGTACTGAGGGAAGGGAGGTGGCTCATCCTGTCGTAGCCCCAACTACCGTCGTACCCTCTCCAGGGGTATCCACTCATGCTCTCCCGGCCTCCGTCCAGCTATCCAGAAAGTATACTGGATCCAGCGCATCTGTGATCGGGCTCCTCCTCGGGGCTGATGACCTCTGTAAGGCCTCCATACAATATCCAATGCGGTCAGGCCCTCTAGCATATGACGGTAGTAAGCTACATCCCATCCTGCGAGCACCGCTCGTGGCTGGCCCACGACCCCCAACCACCTCTGAAAGCCATACCTGTATATCACCTGTGGCCCTGGCTGCTGGGGCAGCCCTACTGGTCGAATACATATGATGTGCTCATATGCCCAGCAGTGTAACAAAAATGTGGAACAAATCCCGAATCACCTCATCCGGCGATAACCCCACAGCTCTCTGTATAGCTGCACCAGGTATACTGGTGCCCAAGCATAGCACGTATGCTCCTCCACCATCTCGTGCAGCACCCCCATCAACGCCCGTGGAAAGCATGTGATGCCTATCATCATCAACACGGCAAGCCGTGTCTCATGTCTGTGGGCACGATACATATCGCCATAAGCAATACTCGCGCTGTGGTAGGTCAATAACGCGGCTGCATCCCCAAATACATGAAGAATGCTGTCCATAGCCGTCTCTGCATCTACCTGGAATACTGCCTCTCCTACGATCGGCAGTCTCAGGATGCGATATACATCCTCTAAGGTAATAGTCATCTCTCCAGTCGGGAGATGGAAAACATTAGTTGCCGGATCCCATCTCTCGATGAGGGCAACCATAAGGCTGTGGTCCCTATCTATAGCCCTATACCGCTGGACTCCGCCGAGTCCCACCTCGTGCATAATGGCCCACTGCGCTGCGGACACGTGTGGCCGCATCCGTCTCAATAGCGGGGGCATCCTATCCCACATAGTCAGCTGCTGACGTGCCTGCACAAATAACCCACTTCATTAGACCTACCCTTTACAACAACAATTACGGCATCCCTCTATACCCCCTGTTTACCCACCCGACCACACCCCGACTTTATAACACACATCTACACTCACCTATTTTACCCTAAAAACATCTACGATATCCCCTTTCCTTATCTCGCGCCCTACCAATCACCCAGATCTACTCTCGCCATCTACCTATGCCCCTACCAATTTAACACCTCCTACTTCATACCCAACACCTACTCTATCCTACTCGAACCCACCACAAAACCACACCATTTTCCCCCCCACCCTGATCACCTTTCCTATCAACTTTACCCCCCCCTCTTCACCCTACACAACAACCAAACAACAAAACACCCCAAACAACAACCCAAACAACAACCAAAAAACCCAAAACAACAACACGACCAAACCAAAAAATAAATAATCCTACCTACTGACCGGTACCGGTCATCCATGACCGCCACCGGTCCCCTCCAGCTGCTGATATACACCGGCGCCGGTCGACATACGACCGACGCCGGTCCGCCCACAACCTAACCTCCCTAAAAATTTCGTGACCGATGCCGGTCGCCTAGTGACCGACATCGGTCACTGACCACGGCCGGAGCCGAACCCGACGCGGCCCCCCAAACTCATTTTTTTCCCTATTACTCCCTTTTTACCCAATGAAAAACCCTAAAAACCTACCCACCCTACCGTTTTAACCTCACTAACCCACCTACCCTCTCCATTTTTCAAACAACTTCAATTTATTCATTCTTTTATTTAAAACTTGGATTCCTACCCAAAACCCAAATCTAGCTTAAAAACATTAAATTCACATAATGAGAGGTTTCGAACCTACCGGTACGACTACACGTCATCGTGGTGGGATAGGTGGTGGTGGTCCAGCTGGTCCAGCACCTCCTGCTCCTCCTGGCTGTGCCATGGCTATAAATCTCCTCTGCTGGGTCCTCCACCAATCAAATGCTGCCTCCTACTCGCTAGGGCCTACCAACCACTCACTTCTCCACTCAAATAGTGCCACCTCAGCCGACAAATTCAACAATCTCACTAATACACCTCAGACAACTAAAATTGGTTTTCAAATTGACAATATGACAATGACAGGCCGTATTTTTCTTTTTATAGGTTTTTTGACCTATAACCGATATCGGTTATGTTGTGCCCTAATGAACCGGTATCGGTCACCTAACCGATACCGGTCATCTATAGCCGATATCGGTTTAATACCTATTTCACCCCAACTCCCACCCTTATCCACCACTCTCTACTTTTTTCCCACATCGCCTACACCCACCCTTGCTAAATAGCCCTTTTTGACTTCATTGGCCCACTTCACAGCCACAACCAACCATTTGGCCCGACCCAAGGCCGTAACCAACCATTTGGCCCGAAAGGCCATTTGGCCCCATTTGGCCCGACCCAAGGCCGCAACCAACCATTTGGCCCGACCCAAGGCCACAACCAACCATTTGGCCCGACCCAAGGCCAACCAACCATTTGGCCCGACCCAAGGCCACACCCAACCATTTGGCCCGTCGCAAGGCCGCAACCAACCATTTGGCCTGACCCAAGGCCGCCACCAACAAATCAGGCCTGACCCAAGGCCGCACCAATTAAATACTTCACCCAAAACCAACAAATTACAATTTTATCCACCCATCATGTAGCTTTTTGTTCAATCGAGCTCACCTGTTCGTGTTTTAGCATGATTAGGGTACTTGACTTGATCAGTCGACCAACTTTGCCTAGACCAAGACCGTGACGTTTATCTCAACCAAACCAACCATTTGGTACTGCCGAACATGCCTAAACATTCCTGTACCTTACCCGTTATATCCCCTGGAGCTACTTCCTATGCCTTGGATACCAGGATTATATCATCCTTGTTTGGATAAACTATCGACCTTTGCCTACGAATTGCTTGTTTGCTCTTCAAATCATGTACCCTGGTCGCACTACTGCATTTCAACGTGCGTCTGCTTCCTTGAACCTACCCCACCATCTTACCATTATCTCAACACCGTTTACCCTTTATCAACCCTATCCCTAATTTCACGCTACCTCAATCTGTGATAGATTTGAGGGGGATTACCTATACCCTTAACAGGAATAACCACTTCTTATTATTGTCAGTGCAGCTTTACAAGACAAGCTACACGACAACAAGGGGCTAATGTAGACACCAAATTTGTGTCTTACGACCTCCCGTACCATGCATCTCATTTCGCAACCTAACCTCATCACCTAAACCATACACAATTATTTATTAATTACCTTACAATTAATAAATCCACATCTCCAAACCTGCCACCTCATTTCGCCACCTCATCATGACCTAGTCCTAACCCTAAACTAACCTAATTAAGACCTATAACTTGGTCTACATCCACACTCATGACTAATGACTCCTCACTCGCACCCAAAACTGACCTCATAATGACTTGACCAAGCCCACAACTAATCCCTCAGGAGAAAAGGAGGGAAAATTGGCTATTTTACTAAAAATAGCCCACTTTGACTGAACCGATACCGGTTTCTACGCGACCGCCGTCGGTTACGTAACCGCCATCGGTTCCCTGTAAATGACCTCCCCCAACCAAAAACAAAGGATCCAAAAATTCATTTGGGGAAGATCGGGAATTCATTTGGACGAGCAGAGACAAGTGAAGAAACAAGAAGAGTTGGCAGAGGAGGACATTAAGCCCAAGACTGCAACTGAGTAACCAGAGCCCTGTGACACTCATCCGAACATTGGGAGGGAAGATAACTCATCTTCTGATTGTCAGATCATCCTACCTGAGTTCTGCCTTTGTCATCACAGTCCTTGGACCTGCATCCTCATCAATAACCAGTAAGTAGTATCTTGTATGTCCTTTTAATAACATTTCTTGAACTTCTGAATCACAGCCGTTATAAGTCTATTCCTAGATCTACTACCCGGTAACACACTACATCTAACTGTCATTCCTCTACCCTTACGTTACCCCAAGAACACCCTCCCCGTACTCTCTGAGTCCTTTTCATCACCCCGTTACCTAACCCCACTCATTTACCAGCCTTATAAACAACACAACCACCCTACAACCAATCTTCACCAAAATCCCCTAAAACATTGCCCCTACCGATATCGGTTATCAGCAACCGGTACCGGTGACAGTGACCGGCATCGGTCACTGTGATTCAAAACCAAAAACCAGCCTTTCTTCTATTGTTTTAACGAGGTAATTAAATTGTGATTTTACAATCATTTGTGTTAATTCATATTAGTAGGGGAACTGACCACCTTCAAAAGGAAGTTTTATATTTCCTGGGCCCAAGGCAGTTCCCTCAGTTATTGTCTAATTAAAATCTGGTGGTCTTGTATTCTTACTTGCAGGTAGTCCTTCCAAGACAAAAAGGAGTTCTTCGCAGTCGATCTGATCTCTCTCTACGGTATGCGCACACCCTCCCAACATTCAACAGGTATTCCTCCTAGCCCTAACCCTTATCTGTTTCTCAAGAGAATAAAAGGATAGAAGCAACTCTATTCCAAGAATTGAAACATTCTTGACTCAACTTTATCCCTTCATGAAGATCAAATCACTTTCACATATGATGATCTCCGACCACTAGAGTTCTTATCCCATGACCCTCCCTTGTATATCTAGGTTTGTGATAACAAAGTAGGTGTTAAATGTGCCTTAGTGGACAATGAATTTGTCCCCAATATTTGTAATATCAATTTTCTCCATCATATCAGCATGTCTTTAGAATCCCTCATTCCTTCCTCCATTTCTATTCATGGTTTTGATAACATCCCAAAACATGTTTTGGGTACTATTCAGCTACCCATTACCATTGGTTCATGTATAGTTACCATCCCTTGTCATGTCATGCCTAATGACCTTAACTATATCATCCTACTAGGTAGGCCTTGGATCCATGCCATGCATGTAGTTCCATCTATGCTTGATGCTCGACTCAAGTTCTGCTACTAAGAAACTATTTATGAAGTACCCATTGAACCTTCCCCTTTTGAATATTGTAATTCTATTGAACACCCTTTGGACTTCCCTACTTCCCAACACCTTTCCCCCACTCTCTATAAATAAGGTTTAGGCCATGACTATATGCATCACTTTGGCTTCTCTCACTACCAAGACTCACTAAAGGGACCTCCCCATACAACATAAGTTTGGACTCCTATCAACCTGTTCCCCCACTCCTCTAGAGGTAAAAAACTCATGTCATGTTGTGTCTCATCCATTACTACACTCAGACCTTAGTAGTAATGATGCCCCTTTTTTGGGGATAATTCAATTACTTTTACTACTGATGAGGTCTTACGAGATCATATGAGCACCTATGATGATCTTACTTCTTTTCACCATAAGCAATATTGATCTCTTCCATCCATCAATATGGTTTCTCTGGGAGAATTCAATCATCCTACTAATAATTCTGACCCACCTGACACTATTCCCACTGAGCCATACATTGAGGACCGTTCTAACCTTATCAATGAAGAAACCATCCAACTTAATTTAGGCATGTCTGACAACCCGTGCATAGTTTTATTAGATGCTTCCCTCACCCCTATTGAGAAAAAGGATCTCCAATGATTCCTTCAGGATTTCTCTGACATCTTTTCCTGTTACTATAGTGACATGCCTAGTATCAATACCTCTATTGCAATGCATAATATCATCCTTAACCTCGGTGCCAAGCCCATTCAAAAAAAAAATTACAAGATACATCCTAAGGTTGCACTATTGGTCAAAGAAGAAATAAAAAAATTTCTAGATGTTGGTTTCATCTACGCTATTGATTACTCGGAATGAGTGTCTAATATAGTTCCTGTGATGAAACCCAATGATCATGTTTTTTGTTGTACTGATTTCCATGACTTAAATAAGGCTTTCCCTAAGGATAGTTTTTCTCTTCCACACATTGACGCTATTATAGATTCTACCATAGGGTATGACATACTCTCCTTTATGGATGGTTTCATAGGATATAACCAAATTAAGATTAATCCATCCAATCAAGAGAAAAAATCTTTCACCATGTCATGGGGTACATTATGCTATATTGTTATAACATTTGGCGTCGAGAATGTAGGGGCTAGCTATCAACTCATAATGACACATATTTTTCATGATTATATCCACAAGATCATTGAGGATTATGTGGATGATATTCTAGCTAAGTCTCGATGACGTTCCTCCCACACACGTGACCTTCATGTGCTATTTGAGTAATTACATTCAGTATCGTGTATGCCTTAACCCAAAAAAATGTGTCTTTGGGGTAACCACCGGTAAGATACTAGGATAAATCATTTCATGATGCGGCATAGAAATTGACCTACCAAAATCAAGGTCATCCTTGACACACCTCTTCTAATGAACCTTAAGCAATTATGATATTTGAAAGGTAAAACTCAAGTTATTCGACGTTTTATTACACAACTGGCTCAAAAAATGCAACCTTTTATTTGTATCATGAAGAAAGACACTAAGTTCATTTGGGATGACGAATGTCAGAAAGATTTCAATCACATCAAATCTTATCTCGTAACCCCTCGTGTCCTAGTCCCACTTGTGGAAAAATGCCCCTTCTTATTATATATTTATTCTACATTCCATGACCTAGGTGCATTATTGGCACAACATGACGATACCCATCGTGAGCAAGCCATTTACTATATTAGTTGCACACTTCTCTCTTATGAATGCAATTATAGCTACATCAAAAAATTGTGCCTTGGCCTCGTCTTCATTGCAGACAAGTTGCATCATTATCTCCTTACCCATGAAGTTCACATTATCACCAAGGTTGACCCTCTGCACTATCTTTTTTCCTGCACTTTCCTTTCAAGACATTTAGCTCATTTGGTCATGCTCATTATAGAATTTGACTTTAGGTTCATCCCTCAAAAATTAATTAAGGGGCAGGTCATCATGGATCAATTAGCCACTGCCCCCTTCTTGGATGCTTTCCCTATTTCTGATTCCTTTCGTGATGATTTCACTGCATATACCATTGAATCACATATATGGACCATGTAATTTGATGGTTCTCATTTCCACCATGGTGCCAGTGCCGGTGTGTTCTTTATCATCCCACATGGTGATTTGTTTCCCTTCGCATACTGGATAGGGTTTTCTTGCACAAATAATATCTCCAAATATGAAGCCCTCATTTTAGGTTTACTTACAGCCAAAAAAATTCTCATTCATAACTTGTGTATCCATGGGGACTCTCAATTAGTCATAAACCAAGTCAATGATGTCTATCACACTAAGGAGGAACATCTTATCCCATACAATGCTTTTGTAAAAGACATTTTAGTTACCTTTGAATCTTATTCCATTTCTGCTATTCCTTGCAAATATAATCACCATGTTGATGCCATGGCCAGTGCAACCTCACTTATCCCACAAGATGTCATTGATGACCAGGCCACCTTCATCATTACTCACTTATGACAACCTTCTATCTCCACCATACCTATCACCACCAGTGCCATCACCCATAGTCATGACACCACTGAATGGTTCACACCTATTTATAACTACTCGTATAAAAAAATTATTCCCGATACTCTGCAACCTCATGAATCCCACCAGTTATGTCATGAAGCCACTTGTTATGTTATCATCGGCTCTAAATTTTTCAAACGTTCTCTTGACGGTCATCTTCTCCACTATCTTCCCCTCACTGATATCTTTACAAAAATATCTAACATTCATAATAGTATTTGTGGTGGTCATTTTTTGGGTAAGGCCATAACAAAAAAACTTATACGTCAAGGGTATTATTGGCTAACAACGGAACAAGATTTCCTTCACTATGCTAAGAATTCTGACAAGTTTTAGAAACATGGTAACCTCCACCACTTACCTGCATATGATCTTAAACCCATTGAGCCCATATGGCCTTTCTCCCTCTGGGAATTTGAATTAGTTGGCCTTATCAACCAAGAATCTGTTGATGACCACAAATTCAGAATTACTACCATGGTATACTTAACCAAATGGTTTGAAGCAACACCCTTTCATAAAACCACTGAGACCAACATTTGTAACTTTCTTACCACACACATTATCACTTGCTTTGGTGTACCATATACCATCTTCTTTCAGAAATAAAGACGTCTAGAAATTTTGTGCTAATTTTAAGATTAAAAAAATCATTTTCCACACTTTATTATCCACAAGGAAATGACCAAGTGGAAGCTACTAATAAGAAAATCATCAAAATTCTACGTAAGATTGTTGAATCTAGTGGAAATGATTGACACAATAAAATTTTCTATGCATTATGGGCTTATCATACTAGCATTCACAGTCCTACTAATACTACCCCCTTCTCCCTAGTTTATGGCACTGAGGCAGTCATTCCATTAGAACTTGAAATACCAACCCTATAGATCTCTCTTAAGGGCATTCTTAAAGACAATGAATATCAATTTTTTTTTTACATGAATTAGAGATGTTAGACTCACATCATGTATAAGAATTACAAAACCTTTGTGCACACCAAACCCACATTTCACATGCTTATAACCATAAGACATGTTATAAAGAATTCAATATCAGTGACCTTCTCTTAAAATAAAACCAGAAAAATACAAAGGCTGAAGTAGTGCTGAAAGGAAAATTTAAGCCCAACTGGCCTGGCCCTTACATTATCCTAAACTAGCTTGGTGGTGGTTTTTACTACCTTTCCACCATTCTCAGCAAACCTCTTAAGAACCTATTAAATGTCATGCACCTCAACAAATACTACACTTAACTTTATGTGATGCACTCATCACCCTATGATGCACTCAAGTTCCTTGGTCCATACTCGATTGTTGAGGTTTTACCAATCAAATGGACCTTACCTACATGTGACATGTCATCATACCACATTCATCAGACTAGTGACCAATGCTCTAGGCTATATCGTCACCCACACTCATCATCACATCATGTAGTGGTATACACCTTAGGTTAAATCACCACTCTTTTAATCAATTTCTCATTATCCTCTTACATCCTATCATCACACATTCTATTATCCTATCCTATGTCATTCTATTAAATCATCATTTATCCTACTCATCACTTAGTGGTATACACTTTAGGCTAAATCACCATCTAATTATTATTCATCACATAGTGGTCCAAGCTTAGTGTTAAACCACCACCTTCCATTATCCACCATATACTCATATACACTCCATCCGACTTCATCACCCATCTCGTAGTGACATACGTTATAGGCTAAATCGTCACCTTCTTCTTCCATCATGTAGTGATATACACTTAGGACTAAATAATCACTCACACCTCCCACATGTCGTGGCATACGCTTACGCTATAGGATTCATGCACACCTTTCTACAGGATGCATTCCCATCCATTTATCCCATAGTAATATACGCTTAGGGCTACATCATCACTATTATATGCAATAAGTTGTGGTATACGCTAAGGCTATAGGGTCAACACATCTTTCCATTCATATCACTATCATAAAAACATTCTATCATGATATACACTTATGGATAAATCATCACTCCTCCATTCAACAAATTCATGATATACACTTCAGCTATACAGTTCATGCACATCTCTCTACATGTCACATTTCATCAGCACTACATAGACACACTTGTCACATCATGTTAAACACAACCTACACTACTCAACCATTTCCCGATGATGCACTCTCATTTACATTTCATTCTTGAATTCTAAGGGGGAAAACAAAATGAACCTCATGCATACACTTCTATACACTTAGGGGGCACATTACTCCTATTATTCCATCTTACATTCCATTCCATCCATCCACAACATACTGCATTGTCTTGGTAACATTTACTCTTGCTTACTCATGTTTTTCATGCCCACTTTATTACACATGTTAGCTTTCTTTACTATATTTAATTATCATACACACATGTGTGTTAAATCCCATGTTTAGTGTGATCATAGATACATGACTCTACATGCGGCATGTATGCTCACCTTCTACCCTTACCCTACTAGTCACTGGGGGAATCCACATTAGTCTCATACAAGTTCTATTTTTTCATTTTGTACTTAGAATATTATACATACTTTTTCATACATGCTTTGGCATACTGGTTATGAATATAACATTCTAATGGGTGTCCCATGTGTAGCACTTGTTTTTTAGTATTACATGTTTCCATGACTACCTCTTTGTTTTTACTTGTCTAATTTGTTTTCCTTTATATGTGGGATTTTCCCTTTGCCTATGTGTACACTTGTCTATTTTTTGCAACCATGATATCCTTGTGTGTCTTGCAACATCGTGAGTGATGTCCTATTTTTGTAACCCATTTTGTACGGTCTTCTTAATATTTCTTGAGTGTTTACACTACTTTTCATGGTATTATTTCTACATTTTCTGCGTCTTTTAGATTTATTAAATGCATGTTTTTTTGGAGTAGCATTTGTATTGGCTATCCATCCCCTTTTTCACATGCCTTGGTATCTATGAATTGTTTCCCCTTTCCCCCTGCAAGGAAGAGTTCTATAGGTCAGAGTGTGGTTGGTCCTATGTGGGTCTGCATTCTCCTTCTAGGGTCATCGCTTATGCTCCTAAAGATGGGGGGGAATCATTGAGGGTTTTATACTAACACATTGTATTTACATTAGTTTAGACATAATGAATGAGTTTATACCATTCTACGAACTCCATACATAGTAGTCTTAACAAGACATGGCATCCTTCGGTAATTCTACAAAGTAGTTACAGGCTCAGGGATTATAGTGGGTGTGCCTCTCTACACTTCTCTATCTAGTGTCGTCAGATAGCCCAAAAAACCACAATATTACAAAGATCTCTTCAAAATAAATTAGTATAAAAAGTTAGATTTTGAGGCAACAAAGAATATCCTCCCTACATTTCTTTAGCTAAGGTTACGAGAGATCACTTGAAAAACTTGTGACAGTAGAGGATACCCTTCTACACTCTTTTTTTTATGTAGATTAGGTTAACATGTTCCATTTTACACTTTTATTTTATCATATTTTACATTTACGTACTTTCCACATGTGTATTTTATAGATTATTTTTACATACATACATATTTGACTACTTGATCATGTTTTCCTTGCAGGTCTGCTATATGAGAAACAAGTAGTCAAATTGAGGGCAAAAACAACAACAATAATAACAACAATAAGTGACAACAACAACGACGATAACACACCGTGATGGTACTTGCATACTAACCATGAAAGTACACTACACACTGCAACAACTACACATGTTCGGCCCGAGGTTCACTCTCATCACTTTCTATGTGAGTTTTTCATCTTTAGAATCCACGCTCCTCCATATTTTTATTTGTATCATTCCATGCTTGATTAGAGTCCATTATAATGTATTATTCTATGCTCTACATGGATATCAGGTACGCATCTCTATCTACTTTATGTTACCGAGATTTCCGCTCCCCAATATAAAGTGGGGGAAAAATGTAGACATAGAATTATGCACTTTACACATGATTTGACCCAATTTTATACTACTATTTAGAATTTTCTTTAGTGTAAAAATACTAATTAATCCCACTTTTTGGCCATCTTTATTTTTTATTTTATTTTTTAGTTCCCATGTACTTTCCAACACTTATCCACCCATTTTGCAACTGCCCCAACATTCTTTCCGTAAATTAGGGTGCCCCAGCCTATACTGGGGTGCTCCAGTCCCACCCTTGGTGCCTCAATCTATGTAAATCCCCTTTCACTCCTTTTTTGGGACATTTATAGTTGTTGATCATCTTTATCTTCTTTACATTCATCCTTTTCAGGATTAATTATGAAATTAAGATTGAGAGCCCTATAAATATAAATTTTATAAGACCGTAATAAGGTTCATAGGTTATAACATCACACAATACTATCACTCCATCTAAGGATGCATCCATTGCATCACTTACATCCACATAGTGACATGCATCAAGGCTAGGAGATCTGTATCACACACACTTCATATGGGAATGGATTCTATTGTATTCCATGCACATATACTATTTACAATTTCTATAGTTATTATTTCTCACTACTTCACAAAGTGCGACTAAAACAAGAGCACCTAGGGAACGACATGCACACACTCACTAGAACTACATCCAGGTCTAAAATGTAGTGCAACACTCAGTGACAATTCCACTAGCTTGGTGGTAGAGGTTAGTGTGACCCATTAATATGCATATTTTATTTTTATAGGTTTAATACTTCTCTTTACATTATAGGTTATTTTCCAGATCATCCAACAGATTTAGTGTTAGAAATAGGTAAGGTTTGAAACCAAATTCTAACCATACCAGATGCAGGTTTTGAGCATTTATAGTGTTTAGAGTACCCAAATTAAAGAGTAGGGTGCCCGGGGTGCCTCAGTACATGCCTAGTGCCCTAGTCACTTTAAATGTGTCCTTCGTATGGTCCTTGAGTGTTTGTCTACACTTCCAGATATTATTATCAGACCTGCGACAACCTGAGACAGCCATTGCCAATCAACTAAGCCATTTCTCTCCCTTTTCTTGCACATTTATGGTTTTATTTCACTATTAACCAAGTATGAAGGTGCATAGGCGCATAGGGTCCTAGTTATGAAAAGGTGCGCAAGGCAAAAGCACGTGAGAGAAAGGTTTAAGGAAGCACATAGCACGTGCGACGCGTGAAAGGAGGCTTGGGACTTAGTCAATTTGAGCACCTAGGGTAGAACACATGAAAAGCATGATCGGTTGCGCATGGATAAGGTGCCAGCCTAGTGATAGGCTGGCCCAGGAAAGAGCATGCCTTGGATGGAATCTTCTAGAAGAACATCATGAGATAAAGTGGAAAGCTCATGCCTAGAGAAGCATGCTCACATGGACCACATTCAAAACTTGGCACTAGATCTGAGGGCACTGGAAGGTGAGTTGGTAGTGTAGGAGAATTATAAATACAAGTGCCTACCGAGTAAAAGATATAGAGAAGGAGCTTGATATACAAGTTTGAGATATAGCAGGTTAGAGAGAGTGGGAATTGATATATAGATCTAGAGAGTGAGTGGAGCTCTGAGATGCTGTGAGGACTTAGTAATGGATAATTTTATCTAGGAGAGATTGTATTGGGCATGGAGTTGTAATTTTTCTTTTGATAGCTTAGTTACACAAGTCTAGTGATATGCATGACTATGGTCTACTCTCTATGACTCTCTGTAATGAATCAATGAATGTAATGAGGTTACCGATATAATATATACATGAATATCAATGGTTCTAATGCATATTTTCTCTCTTATAAGTTCTCTTTCCTTTCATGCTATGAATGAATGCTTGTATAATTCTTTCTATCATAATGCATGTTCTGGATTCTGTTAAAACACTCGGTCTGAAGTGACTGCAAGGATCTAGAGGCCGTTCTGAGCCCTATGGTTCTTGTATGTTTCTCCCTCAAAAACTCTTACACTAATCATAGATGATGTTTCCCACTAAACTCACATAAAAGAGAGACTCGGTACCCACGTGTGCCTCGGTGAGCAGCTCAATTTCATTGGGTGATAGGCCGATGCGCATGGGATTCCTTCCTTTTGTGATGGGAGTAAAAATGACTACATCTTGGTTCCATTTCCAGGACCTCTTTTTGAAGTTGTAGTGGGATATAACATACATCATGATCTGTGTAGTGAGTAATGACAGAGTGGTTAACATTGGAAAATGTTGAATCATGGTTCAAGAGCACAGAGGATGAATTTTCTCAGAGATTCAGCACTGGACCTGAGTTTAATGCATGTAGATGGGTAGAAGAGAACCTCTACCATGATCTATATGAGACCTTCTTCTGCTGCTTCCCAGTAGAACTATATGAATGGATTTCAGCCTATGCATCTAGATCAAGTTGGTGTTATGGATCACATGTGTGGACCAAAGAAGACTACCAAAGGTTGCAGGATGCAGATCTGACATGGACCCATGTTGTAGATCATTGGTGGAGAGGAGTACTGACTAGTTACACTCTAGAGTATGCCATTTCCATGTATTCTTGTCTGGAGGTTGCTGAGTTTGAATTTCTGTGAGAACCTAGAGGAACGTTTCTACATGCTATTCCTCTAGCTATGAAGATATTGATGGTTACCATGAGTTTAGAGGCTTTTCCAATGGCCGGCTAAACCATTCTGAGTGCTGGGTAAGGGAGCTTGGGTGGAGGAAGATGGTAGATATCATGACAGAGAAGGAGAGGGAAGAGAGATGGCTCAAGTATAGTGAAGCATGTGAAAGGGAGATTGCTAGATGATGTGAGGCTACTAGTGTGATGGATCTATGGAGACAGACGTTGTGGGAAGGAGTTGAGGTTCACACGGAGGACATGGAACCTGAGCAGTCTATGCTACCCCATCTTGGAAAGCACGTGAGGGAGACCCCTTCAGCTTCTGGTGAGAGTTCATCACATGGAGAAAGGAGAGTCATTGGCGCATATCTGAACCCACCCAGTGACCGAGCCCTGGCACTTGGTTTTCCTGAACTAGGAAGAAGTGTTATTGACCCAGTTGATATCAGTGGAAGAGACAGATCTGTGCCTAGGAGATACAATTTTATAGTCCCTTCTTCTATGGCTGCACATATTCTAGTATTTGGAGGAGTCTTTGGACAAGGAGCAAGTGTACAAGCTTTCGGTCTCGCATCAGGGAGTGGTGCGGGACAAAGTAGTGGTAGTGGAGCACTATCACAGACCATCGGTGCATAGTTCAGTGGGACCATGGGGGCACTTGGCACAGCTCCTACAGGCCCTATTAGACCCAGTGGTTCTGGTGGATCTGGTGGCTCTAGAGGCACAGGACCTAGTGGAATTGGTGGATCAGGTGGTAGAGGAAACACCGGAGGGAACCAAGGCTCAGGCTTGGGAGGACAGGGACCCCAGCCACCACCTCAAGTATTCTTTGAAATGTCTCTACATTTTCCAGATTACAGGGGCATTGAGGATGTTGCAGAACATGTTCACAAGTGTGAACTACTATGGCACGTGAAGGGTATCACAACCCCAAAATGGAAGGCTAGTCAGTTTGCAACCACGTTGTAAGGGTGAATGCATAGCTAGTATAGGAAGTATGACCCTCATCAAATGGTGGTGGACTATACTGCCTTAAAGAATGCATTCTTGGCAGAGTTCCACATTCCTGAGTTTGAGTAGAAGAGCATCAGTGCTTTGAAGGAGATTCAGTAAGGAATGGTAGAGAGTGTGTGGGAGTATGATGCATGCTTTAAAACTCTCTTGTCTAAATTATCATATGATATCCATCCTTCTCAGCATGCACAGTGGTTTGTTGGAGGATTGATCACCCCTTTTAGAAGGGCCTTGTCTCATAAAACTTTTACAGACCTGCACAAAGCATTGGAAGCTGCCCTACACACCGAAGCTGTTGGTAGTATAGATACTGGTGTTAGCCCATTCTTGGAGGCTCAGATTGCTGCTATGGCAAAGAAGTTGGAAAAATTATCTGCGAACTCAGCCCATGAGACTCGCAGTGGTTTGTGGTGCACAAATTGTGAAATAGAGGGACACGTTAAGGATAATTTCCCCCAGAGGATGGTACGTGTAGTGACAGTGATTGTGAAATTTTTCATGGGGACCATGATGCAAGTAGATGTCCCTTACTGCAGCATGCACAATCAGGAAGAATGTATCTTGTTATTGTAAAATTTTTACCTCTACAACCCATGATACTAAGGACTGTAGGCTCATTGATCAGATCCATGAGGCCATTGATCATGGGGTGTGCCAAACCAGCATTTTCCAGTGGTTCCAAGGATAATGATCACCGTTATGAGGAGTGTGCATAAGGAGGTGCGTGTGGAAGAGGTTTTCGAGGAGGATTCCATGGTCAAGGTAACCGAAGAGGAGGAAGGAGTGAGTTCCCACACAGAACATGTTTCAATTGTGGATCTACAGAACATTACAAATGTGAATGCCCAGATCTATTGCAGTGCTCATGGTGTGGAAAGAAGCATAAGTATGAGGAATGCCTGGAATTGTTTGAGCATATGAATCAGAAGCACCTGAAGGAAAAGGGCACTGCGATGGTCAGTATTAAGAAGACAGACATATAGTGGATGCCCCGGGTAACACAGGATGAAGGTTTGGAGCCTGTCTTGGTAATAACAAGGGTAGAATCTGCACGCACAAGAGAGGTACCAAGATAAAAAAAACCCTGGTTTCAAGGGAGGAGGTCATTCATGGAAAGTATCAGACCCCACACATCAAAAGGAGATATATCAAGACACCATGGATGTTATTCAAATCTTACAAGGGGAGATCCAATGTCTAAAGGAGCAATCCAAGAGGGAGGAACAAGGAAGGAGAGTCGAGGTGAAAAAGGATGACCTAGATGAGGTCAAGGAGGTGTGTAAAATGTTAAGGTAGGAGAATATCATTCCCTTGCTAGGATCCTGGTTGAGAGAGAAGGTACCACGCACTAGAGAAGAGCACGAGAGACAGGTCTTACACATGAACCTTCCCCCTCACAGCCTCGACTATGACAAGGAGATTACATTAAATGCAGTTGTAGATGGATGGCTCCTCAGCAATATCCTCATTGACACAGGTGCAGAGGTTAATGTTCTGACTTTGGATGCATGGCATCAGATGGGAAGACTTGCATTACAACCATCTTTGAATGTGTTGTATATGGAAAACAAGACTAAGGCAATTCCCATTGGTGTCTTGAAGGATGCAACTATTACTATCCAGGGAGCCAAGTTTACTGGGGACTTCGAAGTCTTGGCACTCGCCGAGGTGGACAATTTCCCAGCACTACTTGGGCACCCTTGGTGTTACAAGAACAATGCGGACCTTCAGTTCAACAAAGGGTACATCAGCTTTGAGAACAAGGAGGAATGGGTCATTATACCCTTGGCTGATGGGAAGTTGACACCATATATTGAACCATTGGGAGAGGAAGTTCTAGACAAGATTTATGTGTGCTCAATCAGAGACCCTGAGATGATACACCCTACTAACGGGGTTATCCAGTTTGAAGATGCTCAGTCAGTGAGTGATACCACCAGTCTGGCATGTGATAATTGGGTGCATGGAACTTATGAATTAATGGGATGACAGTTGAGAGGGTCAGTGACCAAGGTGACTAAGGCACACATGGTTAGGCGCCTTGGAGGAAAAGAACTACCCAAGTATTCAGGAGGAGCCTTCCCTGAGATCTTTCTATAGGAGGTGGAAGCTCAGTGGAAGGATGAGAAGGAATGGAGGGGGATGTTAAGTTATGTCTTGCTTGGCACAACAGCTCGGTGGTGGGCCACACATCAGGAGAGCCTTTTAGAATGGCGTGAGGTAAGAATTTCTCTCTCTGTCAGGTTTTCTAGGAGCAATGTACCCACCATCATCAAGGAGTACCATGGGAAGGAGCCCACCTCTTTCCATATCCAGGAGTGTGAATGGGTCTGGAGAGAAGATGCGGAAGCTTTTTCACCATCCCTCTGGGTGCACAAGTTGTATTCTACACTACAAGGTTATGCACGTGCATGGTACATTCATTCAGAGACATGCCACCAGACAAGGAATTGGTAAGAGCTCGCGGCTGACCTTATTCAAACCTTTGAGTATCAGAGTACCAAGCCATCAGTTGATAAGGCCTTACATTGTATCAAGCACCTTACCATGGGAGATAGTGCTAGGACAGAAGATAGGCTGTTGGAATTACTAGGTGAACTAGGAATGGAGGCATGCTTTGAAGAAGAAGAGGAAGCAGAAGAGTTACAGCTTGAGCGTGCACGTGTTTGGAAAAAGAGAAGGGAAAGTTGGTATATGTGATTGATGGAGAGGAATTGAAAAGCTTAGATGTTATCCATTCTGTAGGTATTCATGAGGTAGTGGATAGTGTAGATACTCACATGTGCACCTATCATGAGCCTTTAAAAATGAAGAGAGTTAACATTAGTTTAGGAGAAGAACCTAAGGAAGCTATTACTGGGGATTACTGGATAGAGAAGGAAGTATCGAAAGATCATTGATCTACTATGATGAATTTGAGGATTTATTCCCACGTGGGTACCATGAGCTCAAAGGCGTTCACCACTCCTTGGGGGAGATGAAGATAAAACTGAAGGACGGTGCACCCAGTTAGAAAAAGGCCCTACCGGATGAATCCCAACTTACGCATGAAGGTCAAGGAGGAGATAGAAAAAATGATAGCTTCTGGGATCATTGAGGTAGTGGAAGAATCAGAGTGGATAAGCACGATGGTAATCAACATCAAGAAGGATGGGTGGATTAGAATTTGTGTGGATTATAGGGAATTGAACATAGTTTTTGTCATTGATCCATTTCTAACCCCCTTCACTGAGGAAATTTTGGAAGGAGTTGTTAGACATGAAATCTATTCCTTTACGTATGGATTTTTTAGGGTACCACCAAGTCCAGATTACAAAGGAAGACCAAGAGAAGACAACTTTCACCATCGAGTGGGGAATTTTTGCATATACGGTCATGCCCTTTGGGTTGAAGAATGTCCCTACTATCTTTTCACGCATAGCTTTGCAAGCATTCCAGTACTTCATCCATAAGTTTCTTCAGGTCTATTTGGATGATTAGACAATATATGGTCTGGTTAAGGACCATTGTGACAACTTGAGATTAATGTTTGAAAGGTGTAGGAAGTTGAGGATATCCCTCAACATTAAGAAGTGTGTGTTTGCTACACCCTTTGGGACTTTATTGGGGCATATCATATGTAAGGAGGGCTTGCTGGTAGATCCCACTAAGGTTGCAGTTATTGTGGGGTTAAGGGAGCCTACTAGCCAGAGCACAGTGTGCTCGGATTCCTTGGGCATATGGGCTATTATAGAAAATTCATTAAGGGATATGCCAAGATCGATGCACCTTTAGAGGAGCTGCTTAGACATAAAAGTGCCTTCCATTAGGGAGAGGCGCAGCAGAGGGCATTTGATACATTAAAAGATAGGCTTATTACCGCACCTATTTTACATTTTCCCTCTTGGGACAAGCCCTTCCATGTCCATGTAGATGCCTCAGGGACCGCCATTAGAGCAATTGCTTGCATAACTAGGTGAAGGGATTGTTGATCATCCTCTATGTTTTGCTAGCAGGAAGCTGACACCAGCAGAGAAGAATTATACCACAACCGAGCGTGAGGCATTATCAATGATCTACGCACTCTTCAAGTTTAGATAGTATCTACTGGCAACACCCTTTGTGTTTTACACCGACCACATGGCATTAAAGTATTTAGTGAACAAGCCTATTCTACAAGGATGCATATGTCGATGGGTGTTGTTGTTTCAAGAGTTTGAATTCACCATTGTAGTGAAGCCCAGAAAAAGCAACTGTGGGCCTGATCATCTATCAAGAATTGATTTAAGGGAGGACATGTAGAGTATTGAGGAAGCAATACCAGACATGCAACTGTTCAGGTTGTGGTGTGCACCCTTAAATTTGGAAGAGATTGCAATATTTTTAAAGGTATGGCGTCGAATGGAATGAAGACATTGGAAAAGAAGCAGTTGGCCATATGCATCGTGCCCTACATGTTAATTAGTGGAGACTTATACAAGTTGGGACATGATGAAGTTTTGTGCAGATGTGTCTTAGAGCATGAGTTCCTGGCCATCATGGAGGAAGCACACGGAGGAAGTGCGGGTGGGCATTATGCAGGTGATGCCACCACATGTAAGATATTAATGGTAGGTTTGTGGTGGGAAACCTTGTACAAATATTTTAGAGACTATTGTAAAGCCTGTGACCATTGTCAGCACATTGGAAAACTAGGAAGGAGAGATGAAATGCCTTTGTGCCCTATTCCTAGCACAGAGCCTTTTGAAAAGTGGGTGATAGACTTTGTAGGACCTATTACACCAGTAGCGTATAGGACTGGGTCACGTTATATCATCACTTGCATAGATTACTTGACAAGGTGGGTAGAGGCAGCCCCAACTAAAGACTGCATGGCAGTAACAGAAGAAAGGTTCTTATGGGAAAACATTATCACAAGGTATGGATGCCCGTTGAGTTTGACCAGTGATAGGGGTACACATTTCTTGAATGAGACCATGAGGATCCTATTATCAGAGTTCATGGTGGCTCATCACAAGACTACACCCTATCACCCACAAGCAAATGGAACCGCAGAAGCATTCAACAAGATACTAAGTCATACCTTGACCAAAATTTGTGATGTCGGAAGACAAGATTGGGATGACAAAGTATCGGCAGTATTATGGGCTTACAGGACAACGTATAAAAGGCTGAACAAAGCCACACCTTTTCAATTGGTGTTTGGTGCAGAAGCTATTTTTCTAGTTGAATTTATGTTTCCTTCTCTGTGAATAGCACACGTAGGAGGGTTAGCTGATGAACAAGCACTAGAAGAAAGGATTGATGAGTTAATGAAACTGGATGAAAGACGATCATTCATTCGATGGAGCCAAACAATGGAGAAAGCAAAGCAAAAGGCTTGGCATGATTATCACATTAGAAACAAGAAGTTTGAGGTTGGGTAGATGGTGTTACTATATGATTCCAAGTTTTTGCGCCATCCAGGGAAGTTGAAAGTCCATTGGTTGGGTCCTTACACAATCTCGTACATCCTTGATTCAGGTGCATGGCCAGTTACAAGTGCTGGATGGGACGAAGTTTCCTAGACACTTCAATGGGAGTAGGCTGAAGCCCTACTATAAATAAGTCTTCTTGGTGTTTGTAAATAAGGTAGTTTTTCTAGTTAGTTTAGAAGTTTCCTTTATGCTTTTTCCCTTTCTTGTGTTTCCCTTTCATGTTGTTGTTTTGTTTTGCACCTTGGGCACCGGTAACCTTATTTCTATTTTTGGAGAATTTGTGAGTGCGTAGAGGACCACACATCATTTTAAGTGTGGGGTGGAGAAATGTAAAGGAGCATGTGATTAAAGTACCAAGGAATTTGTGTTGAAAATCCTTGTTGAATGGCCCAGTTGAAAGAGGTATATAAAGTGAAAAGATAAAAGAACAGTTGGTGTTAGGGTTAAAATACTTGTAGGTCCCACGTAAGGAAGAAAAAGTGCATTTAAAGCAACACAAGGTAGGAAAGAGCAAGAATCAGGACAGAAGAAGTACCTTCAATGTGGATTACGTGTGCGCAAGAGTCTCCTGTAAGGTTGGATTGGTTTCACAGCCAGAAGGTTGGAGGAGTTTTCATTCAAGTTGGGAATGTGAGTAAAGGTGCTAAAGATGGGATTTGTTTGAAAAAGACACATTAAATGAACAAAGTATGGTGGTAGGTGAGGTAGCATTTAATGTTCAGAAAAGAGAAAAACTATAAGTAAAGGGTCGAGGCACTCTCATTTTTACTTTGCAAAATAGAGGAGTTTGAGATATAAGCGAGTTCTATAAACTAGGGTTTTTAGATTCGATCGAGTGAAGGAAGATCTATGAGATTGAAGTGTGAGCAGCCAATTTGAGTTTGTGAACCAGAAGGAAGGGGTTACACGGGCATGGAAAGAGTTGAAGAGGCACTATCTTGTGAAGATTTTATCCCAGTTAGGGTTTGGAAAACTAGGGCACAGGTTCAGAAAATTTATATCATGGATTTGAGATCAGAGGATTGGAAGAAGTAAGACAAAGTAACAAGGAGAGAGTAAAGTAATAAGAAGACCTCGACCATGGCACCCAAGAAAGGAAAGGACAAGGCCAAGGCTAAACAACAAGAACCTGAGGTAAACACAAATGAAGAATGGTATGCAGAGATGCAATACCCAGATGGGGTGATGATGGGGAAGGAATGGGAATCCCACCTAAGAAGTGTACCTGTTAGTGACTATAATCACTGTACAAACACAATATAAAAGGAAATGGCACTAAAATTAGTGCGCCCCACTAGCAAAAAAACACCATAGGGTTTGTCAATATATAATGATGACGTTAAGATCAAAATGGATAAGGAAGGGCTTCTGTAACTCTATGAGTTGCCTTATTTTGGAAAGCCAAAGCACCTATACCAATGGTTGATATCACGGGTACAAGAAAATTATTTCCACTTTACAGGGCGTAAGATGTGCATTACTCCCCAGCTTATCTCACAATTTACAGGCCTCATATGTGAGGGAGATAGCTTGGAAGATGACCTTGGTGACAAGGAGGCTATTCAAGAGACAGTCACCGAGTATGCCTACAAGAAGGGGTCATGATATTATGACATTTCAGACATCAAGGACCCCGTGATGAGAATGGCCAAACATCTGGTGACTAAGTTGAATGGCCAGGAGAGGTGGACACAGGTCAATAAGCCTTGGCTGCATATTTGCAAACAAATTATAGAAGGCACAATCTACAACCTATTCACATACATCACAGAGGAAATTATCAGTTAGGTGAAGGATGGGGACAGGATCCTCTTCAGCAACATCTTACTCACCATTGTATTCATGGAGATTGGGGTGCCTGACGTACTAGAAAAATTTGTATGGGAGTACCCTACCAAGGATCCTTCACCCGCAAAGTGGTTCAAGAAGTATGCCTACGATACATTGATAACACCCCAAAAGGAACGGTTGGAGAAATGGTACACACACCTAAGGAACTCGTTTAGGATAGAGTGGAGAATCTCTAAACAACTCTCAGTAGCCACCGAGGGGGAATCTAAGTTCAAAGTTTATCAACACTATAACCTAGGTAGGTTCAAGCTGATAGATGAGTCATGAAGGCCTTGGTGACGCGACACGCATGTACCTTTGTATAAGGATGAAGTTCGAGAAGGGTGCATATCTAGAGAAAAAAGTCTCCATACTTGAGGATCCCATGGAGAGAAAGAAGTCTATGCCCAAGAAGAGGGGAAGAGAGGAAAAAGCACCAAGTGTGCTGACTGCTCAGACAGTGAGCATTCCATCCACGAGCGCTAAGCCAAGCACTTACATATGGAGAAAGAATTTTCCGGTGAAGGAAAATATGCCATAGGTAGAGGTACCTAGGTAACCCATCACCAAGGAAGGGTCACCTGAGGAAGAAGATAAGGTCGAATCCCCTAATCAGGAGCCACCTCTCAGGAAAAAGTAGAGGGTGGATAAGGAAGCTTACTTGGAGGTGACCAATAGCTTGGGAAAATACTTGGGAGGAAAAGAAGACGAGAGTGAGGAAGATTTTGGCAAGGAAGAAGAGGCAGAGAAATACCAGGAGCCACATGTGTTTAGCTTCTATGACTCAGAAGTGGAGAGTGGAGATTAGAAGAAGGAGTTCATATTTGTGCAGCGCAAGGGTGCATAGGATGAGGAGGACATCAAAGACATGGAAGATGGATAAACTCAAAGATCTGGGCAAAGAGATGGAACAGATAGTGGAGACTTTAGGGACCTAGGGAATTGGTCTCAGTTTTAAAAAAGTGAGCACCCTGGTGGGTGATGTCTACTAGAAGGCACAGGGTGAGGTTGAAGAGTGGAATAAGCTAGAGCTGATTTGCAAAAATATTTCCCTAGCTTGCTGAGTTAATGCCCCCTAATTCTTCATTCTTTCCCTAATTCTTTCATTCCTTATTCTTTGCAAAAGTGTAAGAATATTCATTGATTCCCTTGACAACATGCATCTTGGTTAAGTAAAGCGTTTCTGAGGATAGAGAACAGGCATAGTGTGGGGTGATGTTGGACCCCTATAATATTAACCAAGTATGGAGGTGCATAGGCACGTAGGGTCCCAGTTACGAAAATGCATGCAAGGAAAAAATGCATGAGAGAAAGGTTTAGGAAAGAACATAGCATGCGCGACATGCAAAAGGAGGCTTGGGACTTAGTTAGTTTGAGTTCCCTGGGTAGAACATGTGAAAAGCATGATCGGTTGTGCATGGATAAGGTGCCATCCTAGTGATAGGATGGCCCAGGAAAGAGCATGCCTTGGATGGAATATTCTAGAAGAACATCATGAGATAAAGTGGAAACCTTAGGCTTGGAGAAGCATGCTCACATGGACCACATTTGACACTTAACACAAGATCTGAGGGCACTAGAAGGCAAGTTGGCAGTGTAGGAGAATTATAAATACAAGTTCTTGCTGAGTAAAAGATAGAGAGGAGTTTGGGATATAGTATGGGCGGAGCTCTGCAAAACTATTGTGAAGACTTTGTTAGTGGAGAATTACATCTAGGAGATAATTTCTTGGGCATGGAGTTATAGTTTTTCTTTTGATATCTTAGTTACACAAGCCCAGTGATATGTATGACCGTGTTCTACTCTCTGCGACTCTCTGTAAAGAATCAATGAATGTAATGAGGTTACTGATATAATATATACATGAATATCAATGGTTCTAATTCATATTTTTCTCTTATAAGTTCTCTTTCCTTTCATGCTATATATGAATGCTTTATAATTCTTTCTGTCATAATGTGTGTTCTGGATCTTGTTAAAACACTCAGTCCAAAGTGACTGCAAGGATCTAGAGGCCATTCTGAGCCATATGGTTCTTGTATGTGTTAAACGCTTACACTAATCATAGATGATGTTTCCCACTAAACTCACATAAAATAGAGACTCAGTACTCGCGCATTCCTTGGGTGAGTGCTCAGCTTTTCCTGGGTGATAGGCTGATGTGCATGGGATTCCTTCCTTTTGTGATGGGAGTAAAAATGAATACAAACCTTATATAAGGTCATGAAGAAAAATAAATAGAGAGGACACAAGAAAGTTTCATGAGAATTAAGGTAGAAAGTAGGTCTCTTAAAGAAAAAAGTAGATAAAATAGTTCAGTAAGAAGAAATAAAGAATAATTCAATAAAAATAAGGATATTTCTCAAGGAAATCGGCAGAAGTATGATGACAACACCATGAGTGAAGAAGAGCAGAAGAGAAGGATGGAGAAACAAGGCATGCAAACAATCCTAGCAGAGGAACAAAATGGAAAGCAAGTTGGAAACAAGTATGGAGCAGTAAAAGAAGGAAGAAGAGCTCCAATTTTTTAAACTAATTCTATGTTAGAATGTGTGAATGTAGGTTATAGATTCTAGGTGTCAAGAATGGTCATGAATGGACCAACAACAAGAGAAGTCAGTAAAGGAGGGAACAATGAAATGTTCCTAAAGGCCTCAAAAGGTATGAACATAATTCTTCAAGAGAATAAAATATGTAGGAGGATAAAATTTAGTCAAGGTATGATGGAAGAAAATAAAGGGGAAGACTCCACTCAAGAAATTTCAGAGAACAAAGCACAAATCCAAGGAGAAAGGAGGAAATTTTAAGAGGAATTGCAACATATGTGGGTGAATTAAAATCAAAGGAAGTTGTCAAGAAAGAGGGAGTTGTTCATAGGTTAATGAAATGGAGAACAAATTTTATTACAATCAAGAGGACCAATGAAGAACAAAATCAGACAACTCGAGTATTTTGAGAACAATGAGAAGGTGCGTATGATAGTTTTTGGGATCATGTTCTTAGACTTCATGAAGAATTCAAAGGTTCAAATATTGGTATTAGAATGTTAGTGACTCTAAGAGTAGTGCAAATGAACACAAATAATAACTGTGGATAGGAAATTAGCTCATATAGTTACTCTACTAGACTAAAACTAGTTACAAAAAAACAAGATCATGAAATGGAAATAAAACTGATGAAGACAGGGCATAAGGAGATCATGAGGAGTATTCTAAGACCATAAGGAGTGACCACATGCAAGGAGGAACACATGAGAGAGAGGGAAAAGAAAATTGAACAAAAATTAGTTGGGAAAGAAGGAATTAGTCCTTGGGACTAAGGGAGAGTCTAGTTCAGAGGAAAGCCTATGGAACCTTTCACTTTGTAATATATCACAAGTGGCTACTATTGAGGAACCTCAAGGAGAAACCAAAAATAGTCTCAATAAACTAGATTTTAGTCAAGACAATAACCATTTAAAGAGCATGTTTGTTCCAATAGGAAGTCAAAACAAAAGAAAGGAAATCAATAATACTCTCATGTTGTAGAAGTAAAAACATAGGCTAAATGAGTTATTTGGTGTACAAGGAAATGAATGTATTCTTGAAGAAAAATCAATTGTATGTTATAATAATCTTAAAGATATCCTTAACCCAAATAGTGAAGAACATAATAAGGGTATTCTTAGGTGAAAAATGTTTGAAAATGATAAGAGGCTACGAGATAAATTTGATATTGGTATTAGAGTATGTAACTTGAATACAAGAAATAATGAGGCAATAGGAGTAAGTCCAATGAAAAATGGTTGTGGACATCTAGAAGCCAATTGTGGAAATAAAAAGGAAAAGGTTCATACAAGGAAGTGTAATAAAGAAGATGCTGAAGGAGAAAAGAATGATCAGCCACAGTGGTATATAAGGGAAACAAAGGGAACATGTAAGCTCACAAAGAATACAAAGGAGTTCTCCTTTAGTATTGAAGATCTCTACTTCGTCAACAAGGTGAAACAATATTATGAAGGAGATAAATGCAAACATGAGCAAAGGTTGGTGATAAAACAGGTCAAGAAGAAACTTGAGCATTGGTATTGATGTCTACTACTATCCTAAGTGTTATGGTTACAGGTGATCATGGAAAATACAAGGAAGAGTTGGAGTTCATGATGAAGAAGATGGAAAAAAAGCAAGATATAAACAAGGAAGTAAGGTACATAAAGACTAAGTACAAGTTGAGAGTGGTGGTTAGGAGCAGGGTTAATTTTAAGAGACCTTTTGGAAATTAGAGGTGGAAAATACCTAGCGAATATCCTCAGAACTAGATTCATGGGAAGGTGAATGTTTAAAGGGTCTGATAGCAAAATTTTTTCCTGATTTTTAAGTGATGTGATAGAAGGTTACAGATGCATGACAGAATATTTGTTGTCACACATCAACAAGGTCAACATCCTCACTAACACTCATCAACAAGGTTGTTGATCCACAACATCAAATATTTTTCCATGCATCTACAGCCTCTACCCTATGGTCGCGTGACAATAAAATATCTATGTCACACATCAATAAGGTTGTTGTCATCATCAATGAACCTTGCTGATGCACATCAAAAAATTTATTGATGCACATCAGTGAGGTTTCTATTTTGACGTGCGTCAAAAACCTTGTTGACACACGTCAGAGAGGATCCTCAGTGACGTGCGTTAACAAGGTTGTTGACATGCGTCAAGAAAACACCCTCACTAATGCTCGTCAGCAAGGTTATTGACACGCGTTAGGAAAACACGTTCATTGACGTGCATCAACAAGGTTTTTGACGTGTGTCAGTGAGGTTTGTTGACGTGTGACAATAACCTTATTGACATGCGACAACAAATCTTCTATCACATGTCTGAAGCCTCTGTCCTCTGGTCGTGCAAAAAAAAAAATCTCCATGTCCCACATCAAGAAAATATTTATCACACTTCTACTTCCTCTGTACTCCTATCACCCGTCAACAAACTCTCCCTGTCGTGCATCAACAAACTCTCCTTGTCGCGTGTCAACAAACTCTTTGTCATGCGTATACAGCCTCTGCCCTCCTGTCATGTGTCTGTAGCCTTTGCCATCCTGTCACGCATTTAATGTAGTTGATAATACATATGCCTCTAGGTGGTATGAGAGAGCTAGTAGTGTTCTACTTGGTGAATAATCTAGGATTATACAGGGGATAGTTTCAAGGGTAGGTGAAGCCAACCCCTAAAAAAAATAAAATTGTAATTTTTAGGGGAATAGGTCACTGACCCGCACCAGAAAATTCACCTTTTCAAATTTTTCAAAAATGGAATATTCACCATATCATAAATATTTGTCACTAAAATTATCCTTGGTTGGGTGGAAAAGAGTATAAGTAAGTAAGAAGATACAAACAAGTCAGAGTGCACCATTACAAAGAACAAGAAAGGATTGGAAAGCAAGAAGAAATAAAATGCCAAAATTACATTGAGCAGGTGCTCCATTTCTTATTGAAGGGTAAATTGATGTAGGACCATCATGGACTAAATGCTATAAGGTCATATGATACTATTTCAAGGTGATTTACTAGGTGGGTGAATGATTGTACTTGAGTAGGTAAATATGAAACATGAATAAATTTGTAAAAATGTAGTTTAGGTACGTGAATTGTTGTTTTAGGCATAATTAAGCCTATATAGATATGTAATAAGTTGTCACAAGATTGATGTGGTTTAGAATTAGTGGAGAGATAAAGTTAAGGGGTTAAGTATCATTCTCTGTTAAATTTAGAGTTGGTTGAGCTCTCTAAGGAGAAAAATAACCATTCTTAGTTGAATAGTTAGAGATATAAGTAATCTACCATCGAGGATTAAGTATGAAGTATTGAGGATTAAGATGTAATCAAGGTCATTAATAAATAATGAAGAGACACATTGGTGTTGCAGGTGTCTAGTTGTATTTGTTTAAAACATTGTATGCTAGAAACCTTACTCTGGCCAAATGATGGAAATATGACAGTCAATTTAGCAAAGATTTTGGGGAAGTATAACAGCTTGGATAGTTGAAGGGGGGTAAATTGAATGTATCCAAATTTGTGTAGCTCTTGAAGCATCATACAATGAATTTTAGCTTAGTTTTCTTGCTCTCAAGCCCTAACTATGGAAAAGCATAAGTATTTTTCTATCCATAAAAAATATATGAATTTTCATGAGCATCTCATTCTATGTCATTTATAGAAGACCACAAAATTTCATCTCCTAATTAGCATGTGTGAAAGATTTATGATAGAGTTTTTCCGTACATGTAACAATGTACAAGTAATACAGGAAATGAGGTGCCTAAAGGGGAAAATAAGGGAGTTGAGCTACCAAATTTTATAGGAAGCATGCTATCATCATTGCAAAAGTAGATCCATCACTATTCAGGTGAGTTCATGGCCCAAATGTCCACTTTCATACATGCAGGTTAAAAGAGACCTAATTGGCACCCCGCTTTATAAATTAAGTACAAGTTCGTACAAAGTAGCAATATTTGAAAATTGGGCATGAGTGAGAGCTTGATAGAGGGTATCAGGATCACCTAGTAGGTTATGGTGTTGCTTCAGGAAAAATTGAGATATAATAGGGTTTTCTTGGTGAGAGGGCTAAAAGGCTATTAGGAATTAACATGAGAACTAGCATGCATAGAAATAATAAGACTATATTGAGGGTCTAAACACTTGATAAATAGTTAGAGTAAGTGGTCTAAAGGTATTTAGAGTGGTTTGAGAACCTATATGTCATTTTGTGTATTTAGACCTTTGAGGTCTACTTAGGAGATTTGATTGGTTGTTAAGAACAATACTTGTATGGTATTCAATGAATGATTCAGGATGTGGAATGGTCTTAAGAGTATAGAGAAGGCACATGAGAGAGATGATGGAGGCTTATGAGCAATGGAACCATAATCATGCAAGAAAAAGGTATATTTACTTCATGTTTTCTTCATATGGCATTAGTACTATTATTAACATGTACTTGGCAATATATATCAAGTTGGTTTGAGCATATGATATAGGACATAGGATAATGGAGAGTATAAAGGAGATCCTCAGGAAGGGGAGGCATGGATTAGTTCAAGCAAACTAGGAGATCTTGTAAAGAAATATAAGGCATCCAAATAAGTAAGCTTTCAAATATAAGATGATATTACATAATTAATATAACCCCTGCACCATTTTTCCCCTTATGCTTCAATTTTTACAATCATCTTCCATTTCTTCATCCACATATTCTAATCCTTTTCATTCTTATCATCCTATCATTACCCAATCAACTCCGTTTAGTTTTGGTATGCTCCCTGAGCCATCTACACCATCTTTTGTTCCTTATGAAGTTTCTACCTTTCAACCAATCATGCAATCCTCTAACAACCCCATCCAACAACCCTATAATTATTCTTCACAACCAAATTACTTCCAAACTATAACTCCTAAGTCCATGTCAAGTGTTTCCCATCAACTGGTCTTTTCCACACCCCTTCCTTAATCACAAACTCAATAGAATCTTAACATCCGTCATCTTTTATCTAATCAACCTATCTTGACTTCAATACCTCTCTCTCTACCTCATATATCCCAAACTCATACACACATACCTACTTAGGCCTAATCAAACTCTCTCATCCAACAACAACAACATATTCAAAAAAATTCCACATCTCCCCACATCCATTTATCACAACCTTCTCTAAAAACAATGTCCTCTCAATATACTCCTTATCGAAATACACATCAAACCCATCCCCAACAACACCATCCCACTCCAAATTTTTATCAATAACATTAATCACATGTTAATTCCTTCACATATAATCCTACAAATGATCCCTTACAAGATCTATTAAACAAATTAGACAATTTGGAAGATGCTACTAATGGATCTAAACACATCCTCACTTATGATGAGGCTTGTAATAAAACCATTCATCCATATGTATCATACAAATCATATCCTCCACATTGCGAATACCTAATTTTACTAAGTTCCATGGTATACAAGACCCTCAACAACACATACTATATTTCAGACACTCATGTTATCTCATCATCCATGTTCAAGATCAGATGCTTAGAACCTTTCCTATGTCACTGGCATAACTTGGCTTAGACTAGTATAACTCCCTCACTTGACATTATTTTCTCTCTTTCACTCAGCTAGCCATGTCATTACTCGATTATTTCACTATAAAACTTACTCATAAAATCACTATCTCTTACCTTTTTACCATCAAACAATATGAAAATGAATCCCTTGTTGAATTTGTCACTACATGGAAAAGCATTATCAATCAATTGACTTTCTCAGTGCCATAATCAAAAGTGATTCAGTTTTTTAGTCGATCATGTTCTCATCACACTTCATCCATTCTTGAGATCAAAACATTCTATAACTTTGATGAAGCCTTCACCATGGCCAAAAAATCAGAAATCTAAGCCTTCGAAGATGGCCATATTAATCCTCAATCTCCATATGCCCCAACTAATTCCCCTAGGTTTTCTTATGAGTTAGTTACAAATATCATGTATGATGTCATTACTTATCTTCCTAACCCAACACCTTCGATGGATTCAATCCATATAAATATTGAGAATCCCTTAAGTCACATCATTAACAATATTACATGGGATCTTCCCTTTGAGGATACCCATTCATCACCATTGCTTCCCCTTGAAAATTAAAAAACCCATTGATCCTCTTTTGGATGATCTTCACATGTCAATATCACCTGTATCAATTTTCCAATCATCCATTACCTCATTTAAACCCTTAGAATCCACCTTGGAGACCATTACTAAGGAGGCATTCATAATAAAAGATCTTTATATCAACCCACTTTTTAAACTAGTATAATAATTGGATAGCTCACATACATATAACCCACCTTGAGCATGTCTCAAAACAAAATATCCCTCATTCAAATCAGACCCAATCCTATTCCTAGATACTCATTCATCACCTGGTGTGGAACCCTATCCTGAATTAAACACTATACTATCAGATACCATCACATCCATGACCTCATCTTCATCATTTGATGTGGGACCCTCTTCTCTATCTAAATCAAATGTTATAAAAAACAAAACCTATCACATCCATCACCTCATCCTCATCATCTATCACAAAGCCCCCTCCTTTACCTAAAATCAATAGTACAAAATCAAAACAAACATTATGTAGGGCCTCCACCTTACCATGCATTTTGGGACCCAATCCTTTGTCACAATCCAAATCTATCAAATTTATAGTTCCACCATATATTTTGGGTCCCCGTCCTTCATCTCAACATCATAGTACACATTAGTACCCATCCTCATCCTTAACTAGTCCCTCCTGATCAATTTTGCGACCTAATCCATCATTCAATTATAATAATTCCACATTGTATCCTCTCTCTTATAAACCTCGCAACACCCCTGTAATGTTTCAACACCGTACTATATCTAAAAATACACCCCCATCCAAAAGTTAGACATGTCTTACCAAGCATTCACATAAATCAAAATCAAAATTAAAATTTGTTAATCTAAAACCTCCAAAAAATACTTACATCAAAATCGTTGAGAGGATCATGCAAGCTTCTCTTATCACATTACCACCAATCAAAACACCCAATCCACATATTCGAAAACTTGTATGTTACGATCAAAACAAAACATGTGTCTATCATAGAATCCCAAGACATAGTACAGAGAATTGTAAAGTGTTTAAAAACCACAATTCAATGACTCTTCCTCATCAATGACCTTCTCCTAGATGAAGAACATTGTAATCCATCCTCAGTATCATCAAAACCTCCACCCTTGTAAGTTTATTCACTGACATATACAAGAAAATGGGGCATCCTCAATCTTGTATTGACCAAATTTTACCACATGTCTCTTTAACACATTCCATTAAAGGTCCTTCAATCTCATCAACATCAAAACCTTCCCTTAAAAGTCCTTTAATCTCATCAATGTCAAAACCTTCCATTAAAGATCCTTCCATATCATCAACATCAGAACCTTCCCTTGAAATTCCTTTAATCTCATCAAATTTTGCACCTACATCATCAAAATCTATACCTAAGTCATTGATAGTGTCTTCACAAACATCTGCAAGCCAAGGGGATCATCCTTAATCAGATCTCGACAAACCTTTCTCATGCGTCTTTTCATCACGTCCTAGTTAAGGTCCCTTATCCCAAAACAATATGGTTCACTCACCTATATGAACATAAAATCATCATACAAAAAGAAAAGATAAAATTAAAGTTTCATCATCTACCTCTCCTTATCAATCATATTCTTATACCTCATCCACATTATTAATGGCTCCTTTATCAAGGTCTCTTTTATTTACCTTGTACTTTTGTCCATCAATCAATTCAGAAACTTCCATGTACTAATCTGAGTTGTTTTGAGGCCCTTTGCCTACACCAAACCTTATTATATCCATTAAGGTCATGTTATGGGGACTTTAAAAAACTAATTAGATTTGAAAAGTATTAAAGTTACACACGCCCCCCCCCCCTAGTGAAACTAGAACAAAAATATTTATTCTTGAAATATGAGTTGCAACTCCTAACAACTTTAATGGTGCTTCCACAAACGTGGAACATGTCTCCCCTAATTACGATCGATGCAATATAATATGGGTATAACCCTTTAATGTAATGTATTTTTAACAAATGTAAACTATTAAACTTGGTGTGAATGTTATACCTATACTTGTAACTTGTGACTATGATAGCAATAGGAAATATGGTTATATAAAAAAAAAATTCTGGTCATTTTATCATTGTAATTATTTGAAAGCATTTGGTCTTCCATCACTAGCCTAAAAAACCTTAAAGATGAGCACCATGACTCTATTCATCACATCTTTCACATTGACAACTTCTTCCTTAGTAGGAATCCCACAATCATTACATCCATCTACCTTATATACCAACCAAAGACATGTCTTGGGGCACACATGTGTAGTATGTGTACACTTTTCGATCATCCCCTCCATTGAAATGATAAAATTGAGTTTTTCCCTCATTTCTAATTATTTTTTTAGATATCTATGGTCTTAATCTCATTAATAATCGAATCTATTATTCCCTCGAAGGAAAACTATTTCAGAATATTAAAAATCATATTTTCAAAAAGATTTGTTAGACTGATTACTTGTTAGGAAAACATAATTCAGTCATCTATCATGTGTTTCAATTTCAACTCAAACCCATATTTTGTAGAGTATGGGCTCCAATTGAATTCTTCATACACCAATCTCTCGACATGGGGATTGAAGATACCTATGTCAAAAGGCTTACCATGCTATATAATCTTTAAAAATTCAATTTTCAATGCATTTTAGGAATTCCTCCTACATTTATCTATAACTTGAATCATCAATTTTCAAACTTCAAGCATCTACACTTTATTGTTTTAGCATATTCTTTGAATAGTAATGTATAGCTAATAATTTCCCGGTATGAAAAGCCTGTTATCTTGATAACCTATTGGAATGCACAACCTATATATGTCATTAGTAGATGCATGTCTTGGAAGGTACATTTTATGAGTTTAATCTCTATATCTAAGATACCATGTCGATTACTTGATCTTATTAGTTTTTCGCATTTTATAGATTGTGCATTCACTTGTAGAAGGATATGAATATTGCAAGAACTTTCAGTGGCTATTTATTTCTCATGAAACGATGTTTATGTATCAAGATTGCATCATAAAGAATATAATTTGTGCATGTCTTATATCATGTTGCTGGTTTTTTTTGTGCTCCATTATGATTTCACCAAATCTTGAATGTCGCTTTAAGGACACTAGCCACATCACATATGAATGGGCATCCACTTCTAGTAATCATTTGAAATCAACATCATGTAGAGTGTTTCCCCTAAAGTATTTCATAGTGAAATAAAAACTAATCATAAAGTAAGTCATATCAAGACATCTAAATTAACCTTATGGTGATACATACATCAACTACATAAAACCTTGGATGATAATTCTCAATTAAATCAGCTTTATCTTCCTTTCTTCAAATTAGTACTTTTTTCACTAGCCTTAAGAAGATCTCAATCTAGTCCTTAATAATTTATCTTTGTGGGAAGTCCCAAAATCAATGGAGACACTCCTTTGAATCCATCAAAAAAATCATCTAAAGGGTTCATTGGGTTAATTTCATGTCTACTAACAACCTCTGACACCCTTTTGATTCTTACATAACTTAAATTTCCACTCTTGTAATTTTTTATCAGTGAATTGGTATTTCTAAATTTCTAAGGTAAATCAAATATTTGTTGACTCCAAGAACTCAGACACTGGTTTCAATTAAACATGGTGCTAATCAATCCAAGAGAAGGATACAGATAATATCTATAATCTGCAATTAGATAATGATAAATAGGTATTATATATTTTATAAACCACTTTAATGAAATACAATTTTCAAGAATTTAGCCTTTCTTATATCCATGCAAGGAATAATAATTTCTATGCCTCCTCATAGTTAAAAATCGTAGATCAAAACATAAATAAGAGTCTTCAGAACAGTTAGTCATGGTGCATCTAGTCAAGACTCATATACCCTTTAAAGAAATAGAAATCAAAGGGTATCTCATTAATACTCAATGATAAGGAAAGGACGCTAGTGGCTGTATACCATAATCAAGGAAAGTGCCATACCTAACAACTATAGTATATCAATATCTAAATAAATCAAAAGAACGTATCCACATTCACATTGCCGTGGGTGACATAAATACACATAATGTAAATAAAGTACCTAGGTAAACATGATGTAAGGTAAATACCTGACTCTAACACCCCCCCCTCATGAAAGCTACCGGGGACAGTTTGAGGATATAGAATTCGGGAAGATGTTCATCACTCAACTAGGATGAATTCGGGATTCGATGAGGTACTTTGTACATCAAAGTGAAGAAAAAGACCACCACAATTTCCCAAAACCAGTAACAATAACAGTAGACCATCAGAAAAAACCCAATTTAGGTGATCCCAAAAGCTCAGCTCATGAGTGAATCCTAAATTTCATGGCTTTTGATTTGGTGACACTAAGATCTGAATCCTCCTGAATGGTGAACTCCACAAACTTTTGCTTTACTGTGCTTTCTCAAGACCATTCGAATTCTGACCATATATTTCTTTTTGTTACAATCCATTTTCTGTCGGGTGTTTTGAAAAACAATGTTTTATGCAAATCCAATAGCCATCAATAGCTGAAAATAGGTGTCACATCCAAGTGAAAAATAACTAAATTTTACCTCACAAAACTTTGATTTCAAATTTCGCCCAGAGTTCATCATTTAGAAAAACCATTGCCTCTAATCATATTCTCAGAATAAAACCCAAAGATGACAAATCAAAATTTGAAGAAATTTGTCCTACAAATAGGTGTGCCACGATCCAAGAAAAATAGACCAAAACAACTAAAATGATCGAACATGATATCCAATCAAATTTCATCTATTGTATGAGTCAATCCAAATCAGAAGTTTTGGGAATAATAAAGGAAACAAATTTAACGGTCAAGATCAACACCTTACTCTTTAAATTGAACTCAATTGGGTGCAAGGGCCTAATGATAGAAATCCTATATGTTGAATTGTCATGCGACGAATTGATTCATAAACTGAACAAACATTTCGTGGATTCCCCATGCAATCACCACGAAATCAATGACCTTTTCTACAGAAACAACATGCATAAAAGGTCATTATTAGAAATAAATTCCAGAGTCAACAATCGTTTTATCTATACCTAGTACTACTCTTGATGCTGCCAAATAAATTAATTTCCTCATAAATTTGTCATGGGCTATAGAAAATTAATAGCTAAGAGTTGATGAATGTGTAATGAATATATAATTAAATATTTTTCTGAAATGGAACATCATAGTCAAGTTTATTCTTCTTGTTGACAAGGTATACAAGAAATAGATAAACAAAATCTCATGTATCCTGCATTTCAAATCTATGGAAAACTTGATCTTCAAAATTACATATCGCAAGATGCATAGTGAATTTAATATCAAATTAGTGGTATGGCTTATTCAAAATATATTAGAAATATATTAACTTTTATAGGTCTTACATGCATACCTTAGATTGGGTAAATGATAAATCTTAATTTTAAAAAATTGTCAAAATAGAGCCTTGGAAAAATCAATAAAATAAGTTGAAATGTTACCTCTTAAAATGCACAAGTCCATTCGAATTATTTTCAACATTGTTGAGACATATAAGAAAACAAATGTAAATGTAATAATGTGGGATTCCTAGGCTACTCCTTCCATAGTGCAACCTCTTACATGAATACTAATATGTGCATACCTTTTAAGCTAATTATAATTCAAATAAAATATTATTATGTCATTTTATGTCAAGAAGAGGACAATAACAATGTTTATAATGTTACAATTCTAGATATGTTTGAAAACAGTGCTTTGTATAGATACCTTTTACTTTTTGAAAAACATCAAGTTCATAAAACCTATTGTATGATTATCAGGGCTCAAATTTTGGGTATGCAAGAAAATAGTTGTATATGCGACTTGGTCATGGACATGGCCTTGTCCACCAAGTCTTACAACTTTATGGCAACTATAGTCTAAATACATAAAATTATCATTGTTAACTACATGATATTCATGTGTACCATTCCAATCACATTTAACTATAACTCAAGATGTATCAGTCATTGACTTGATCCTTTGTTGTAGTCATTTTCTATATAGAGATTTTGCATGCCAAAGTGGGTGGTTCTCAAGACTTGTTGAGAAATTGGTCTCATATGCTTCGAAACCTTAAGAATCCCATCATATGGTACATGAATACAAGTCGAGCCTAAATATTTTGTATTCCATCAAACGTCATATCAGATTAACTGCATCTCAAATATAATTGCCTCATATGATACAACGTTCTGATAAATATCGAGCAATGAGTCTGTTTGCGACTCTTGAATATTAACCGTAAAAGATGATTCAAATTCACATGTCTAATATTTACATTAAATCTATAGATAAATGGTCCAAGGAGAACTATGAATTTGAGATAAACTCTATACAACCATGGAAACTTGACTTTCAACCTACTTGCATCTCATGAAGAAGAATTACTTTGTAAAGTGTTGACTCAGCTTATTATTTGCCCACTTCCCTTGAATACCTTCTAGACTGATGGATGATATTGTAACTATACTGATGGGGCATGTTATGTTAGTGTGAAATCACAACACCCCCAAATGAGTTATGGATATGCTTTTCTAAGGCAGGGTCATTTGGTGTGATTTGCATAACATTGGATCATTCCCAAAGTTGTGGAACCTTGCAAATGGGAATGATCCTCCAGAGAAGGTTGGTTCCTCTTCCTAATCTAGCACTAAACTACTTCTAAGGAGGAAATGTGACTATCTACTCCTAATCTAACAATTCCAAGGGACCAAGGAGAGAGAGAGAGCACGAAAATAAATAAATCCTACACTACATAGGTGATAGCACCAGAAAAGGGAACTGCTGATATTCTAACTAGGGAGAAAGAAACAGAGAAAATGGAGATGAGGGAGGTAGAGACATAACTACACGGCCCAGATCTTCAAATTCACCATTAAACTCCATGAAACACAGCATCTTGCACCTGCAAATGTGAGATACATGCACAAAAAACCCTGGAAGGGAGAGGCACGAGAAACAACAAAATGATGCAAAGGGATTGAAGAACACCATCAAAAACATATTTTTATTGCTCTAGAAGTTGCACAATACCATTACATTTCTGGAATAGAGGCAAAGAAATACATTTTCCAGGCGTGGGAGAAGGTTAAACTCCACATTGCTTGGAAAAAAGAGAGATCGAGAAACAAATTTGAACCCTTTACAATGCCTAGAATGTTGCCCCTGTATTTAAACATAGAAGTGATACAATAATAGAAAGAAAGAGAGAGAGAAGAGGGAAAAGTGAATCTTGTTCAACCACCCTATTAATGCATCTCCTAAAATATCAACCATGAATCCAATGCCTTTACTACATGATTCCTCGATTCAACACCTTGAAAGAAGAGGAAACAGTGGAAACAGATCGAATCAAGTTAGATCTGGTTGTTGAGACATATGGATTCTGCATTGAAAGCCTGAAGACGTTTCTCCATTTTCCTTTACCTACCAAGAGCCTCAAAAATTATTTTTCAGATCCATGGCATAGAAGAGGTCGAGATCTTTCCAACGGTGTCAGATTTGCAATATTTTGAGCCCTGAGTCGAAAGATATGCCCCTTCGAAGTTTGTATCGTACTTCTTAAAAACCTACAAAGTTTAGGGTGGGAAAATCAACTTGAAAAATGGGTCCTCTACTTTGATATGGGACACGTGGCAGTCCCTCTTAGGAACAAAAATTAGGCTTTGGGTCCATGTGGCGATCTTTTTCCATTTGGGTCTCCGCCTTAGGACCAACTCTAAAACCCCCATGGCCACGCTCCACACTTTTGTTCTCTCGGGCTTACACTTTTATCCCCAATTTTGAATCTTGCCTTTTGACTCTGTGAGACCATTTTCGTGGAGGAATGATGCAAGTTGTTTGAGCTTACTGCTTTAACTTGGAGAACAGATTCGTTTGGAAACTTTGACAAAGTTGTTTCCGTTACACATTTCATTGTAGTCTCTCCCTCCTCCACCTTGTTTGAGTTCATTCTGTGAATTTGAGCTCATTTCTGAATGATTTCCTTCATAATTTCCTTATGTGCAGGAGTTGTCTTGATCCAATATTTGGTGTGGGGTGAAATATGGGATAACAATTTGGTGACTCACGGGGACATCTGCCTGCTAGATGAAGAGACAGTAGCCTTAGAATTATCCATTGGGCATGGAGTCTCCCTGATAAACACGAAAATGATCTGGAAATCCCTGAAAATTTTGACCTCTGAGCCACTTGGAAACCCACTAAAACTTGAAGTTGAACTTCACCAAAAGCCAACTGAATGCACTGTGCAAGAGCAAAACAACACACCAAAAACACTATGTACAAACTGGAAATCATACATGCTCCAAGTGGAACATGCAGAGTGTGCAAAAGCACTTCTTCTTCTAAAAACAAACCTACCTACTCTACTCTAACCAAGAGCAAAGGGAACTCAAACAAATCCTACAACTGGTAGGGAGAAATAGCTTCCCTTCCTCAAAAATGGCAGCCATGCAACTGATTTGGCACTAAACATGGCTGGTTGGATGAGTGAAAAACTAACAATAAGCCGGTCCTCCACCCAAATCATCAAGGTATCAACATTAATGGAAAATACCTCCTCAAGTTGACTTGCATCAGACTTCTGGAGGTGTTGATGATGACCCTTGGTACTTTGATGCTCATCCTCATGCCCTGGAGTAGGCATGACTGGTTTTGGCTTCTCCCTTGGCTCTAATGAAGCCAAGTACCTGATTGGGCAAGGTATGATCCTTTGAATATGCCCATTTTTCTGAACTTCAACTCCAAAAATGGATTCTTCTTGTGACTTCATGGATGGATGGTGTGATAGGGATGATGACATCATCTTGCTTTTTCTCTTCCTTCTCCTGTGAAGAAAATGGGAGAACCATGTCTTCCAATCTTGGTTCCAGAGGGCTATGTTATGAAGTGCAGGCTATTGTTCTTGAATGTTCTCCTCCATGGTAGTAGGCTCATGTGCTTGGGATGTGAGAGATGGAGGAAAAAATGATGTGATCTCCATGGGTTCCCCTCCATCAAGGAAATCCTCCAAGTCAGACAGGTAATCTACCTCCTTGTTGTCCTGTTGCAGGTGCTCAACCTCCTTCATGGTGTCTTCCTGATCTACAATTGACTCACCATGGTTCCCTTCATCCTCAAACATGAAGTTTGAAAGTTCAAACTCTTCTTCAACATCAGAGCTTGAAGGGGATGAAGTGGGAGGAAGAACTGAAGGTTCTTCTGTGGCCTGCTCCGCACTTGGAGCCTCTGAAAACTGTATGGTCCTCCTCCACACTTGGAATCTGACTACTCTTCTTTTGGACTTATGGAGTCCTCCTTCTTCCTCTACTTGTATAATTCAAAGTTCAGCCTCCACCACTTGGGCTTCAACCTTTACCTCCTCTATTGGCTTAACCAACAAGGGGATCTTTGTAAACCTAAATTTAGCAGCCCAACTCTTTAGATTGTCTATCATTTATTCTTTGTTGGGCTCCTCTTCTTGAAGTTGTTCCTTGATTGGATTCTTGAGTCCCTTCCCAACATGGACTTGGGAAAGCAAGAGGAGTGGTGGGTTGGGGTTCAACTAGCTTTCCAATTGTTTGTGGTGGGGAGGGAAGGTGGAACTTCTTGTTTCTTTGTGAGGGGATGACTATTTGGAAGGAAAAAGGGTAGAAGAAATGAAATGGGATAGTAGACTAGGGAATGGAGAAATGAATTTCACACTTGAGGCAACATACAATGGGAAGCTTGGAAATTGAAGCTCAAATTGAGATGGTGATGCTTGAGGAGTGGAGAGAAAATTACCAGATAATGGTGTAGGATTTACCCATTGACAAGGCTTCCTAACACCAAATTCATAGGCCTCGATCTCCTCAGTCCATTGTGTAAGTTGGGGCAACATTTCAACCATGAAGTCTAGCTTCTCCTGAGGGTTTTAATTTCTTGGAAAAGGGCCTTCCCATGGACAAGGTGCCCTATAACCAATCTCGAATGCCTTCATTCATGATATGCCCCTTGACTGAACCATGTCAGCCTCCATTTTTTGAATCTTCTCCAGTAGACCAACATCCTCTACATAACTATCACCATCATATGCATCCCCTTGTCCTTGATAAGATTCATAGTCAAACTGGTTTTGACATTGCTCATATGGGTAAGCATAATGGTCATGGATCTGATTATAATACTGATCTGGAGGAGTTGGGAAATACATTGGAGGTGGACTGTATTGTTGTAAGTGTGAGTTCCATGAAGGGAATGAAGTCATGATTACACAACCTCATGGAATGGGAGAAAATGAAAGAGATGGAAGAAGAAAATGGATGAAATGAGTGGAAATGGATGGAAAAGGTCTGCAACTCAGAGAATGGGTTTTTGACTAGATGGAGTCACCAGATGTGCCTTGAAAGTGCCTCCAAAGGCTGAAATCTTCACCAAGAGCACATCGAACCTGATGAAGTGAAGTGGTAAGGTGCTTCAGACCTATCCCACCGGGTGTGCCAAAACTGTTAGTGTGAAATCACAACACCCCCAAATGAGTTATGGATATTCTTTTCTAAGGCAAGGTCATTTGGTGTGATTTGCATAACATTGGATCATTCCCCAAGCTATGGGACTTGCAAATGGGAATGATTCTCTAGAGAAGGTTGGTTCCTCTTCATAAAATACTTACTATAATCTATTACATTACAGGAAAGCTAATATAATCCTAATCTAACTTCCAAGGAGATAAGGAGAGAGAAAACTAAAAAACATAGCCTACACTAAAACGGTGATACACTAGTAAAGGAAGTGAGATATTCTATTGCGGGAGAAAGAAACAGAGAAAATACACATGAGGGAGGTCAAACAGAAGTGACACAGCCTAGATCTTCAAATTCTCCATTAAAATCCATGAAACACAACATCCTACACCTACAAACATGAAATACATGCACAAAAAAACCAATCTGGAAGGGAGAGGCATGAAGAAACAACAAAACGATGCAAAGGGTTGAAGAACACCAAAAAACAAGTTTTTATTACTCTAGAAGGTGCACACAACATTACATTTCTAGAATAGAGGCACAAATACATTTGCTACGCATGGGAGAAGGTTCATTATTCAAAAATGGCATCGAGAAACAAATTTGACAGAGTTTCTCTATGCCCAGAATGTCTCTACCTTTTCAATATGAGAAGTGTTACAATATATAGAAAGAATAAGAGAGAGAGAAGAGGGAAAAATTGAATCCTACTTAAACCACCCCAAGATATGCATTGAATCCTTCTTTAAAAGATCAACCACTAAATATTAATGCCTTCTACAAATTTTCCCACAATATTTCACTTTTGGTTTCCCAGCGGATTGAATCAAATCAGATCTGGTAGCTGAAGACATTGGATTATGCGTTAATGTCCTTGAAGACACTTCTTCATTTTTTACCTATCGGGGCCTGAAAAATGATATTTTAATGTTTTCATGGTGTAGAGGGTGTCAAGACGCTTTCCAAAAAGTCTTAGATCCCACCCAATATATTGAGTTTCTGAGTCAAAAGATATGGCCATTCTGAAGATTATATCGGATCGATATAGGAGCGCGGGAATATAACTTGAAAGATGGGCCCCCTCTGATCCGTAACACATGGCAGTCCACGTAGAGAAGCCTTGTGCACCTTGAAGATTCAGCCCCTTACCTTTTCACCTTCTCGCAAATTGCACCAGACTCATGAAACCCCCACATGCCCCAAAGCTTACGTGAGTTGTTTGGGCTTCTGTTATGATTTTTTTTGAGTCTCTTTGCTTGGCAGGGCCAAAAGTCTAACCCTGGACACATGGAGGCTTGGCGCTTGTTTGGAAACTTGCCTTAAATTTTACTTTTGAAGTAGCGTCGTGTTGACACTTGGCTCCCTCCATTGGCTTGCACTCATTCCATTGTCTATTCAACCCCCGACTTTGTCCCTTTTTTTTTAGACCTGGGACACGTGGAAGGCTCGCACTCATTTGGGGAATACCTCCATACTTTCCTTTTGAAATTGTGCCAATGAGACATGTTGAGGCTTGACCAAATGGTTCTCTGGGGATACTTAGGGATAACATTTTTTGGACCCACTCCATCCCTCTTTGTAATTTGGACTCACGTGGCTTAGACCGCTCTCATTTGGGTCATACCATAAGACTAAGGGCTTTGGATTTATCTTTGAAGTAGTGCCGTTTGAGACACTTGGCAAGCTTCTGCTGAGTCGAAGGATTTTCAATGGCCGATGCAACTTCTTGAGGCTCAAAGACAGTGTGGAAGCCTGGTGCTTCAACTCTTGGAAAAACCTAAAAAACCCAAAATTTTACTTTTGAAGAAGCGCTGTATTCTTCACTTGGCTCAAATCCTGAGATGAACTAATGTGTTTCTTTGAAATAAAATTAAAAATTAAAAAATGGCTTCCCCCAGAAATGGTCAATTTTGGACAATGGGATACGTAGGGTGAGCCCACACGTGTTTGGGACTACCAATCTAATGTTACTTTCCTATCATATGAAATCGCATGCCAATGAGACACGTGGAGGCTTCCCAAATGGCTGAATCTATACTTAGTCTTTGTAAAATGAAACTTACAGAGGGATGTCAACAACAATCGTCCTGCTTTTTTACCATAAAATTGGGACAATAACGTGGATCAGACCACGCTCATTTGAACTCAACTGCTAATTAAACACCACAATCTTTGGAGGTGCACTAAATTTGACAACTTGGCACCTTCCGCTGAGTCTTTAGAATTTTCAATGAGCAACGATATCATATATTATTATGGAGCTCAATGGAATACAATGAGAATCCTGGTGCCTTGTTTGGGTCTCCCGCTTGGGATAAATAATCTTTGGAGGTGCCATTCAAGTTTGTAGATCAAGCCATAAATGGTAGCTTCCGAAAGAACTCCTCCATACTTAGTCATATATTTAGGAAAGAACTTGTACCTGAATCATTTAGATAATATCCCCTAAGACTATCTAAACCTAAATAAAAAGAAATATCTTTTCACTTAAGTGAGCCTTTGGCTAACTTTTACACTAAAGTTCTCTAAAGTCCTTCCCAGTGAACCCTGCTACTCCATTGTAGATACCTTCTCTAACAAAATCAATCATCGTTCCTGTTGGATTCCATGAAGCCATGGGTCTTGTTCGACGGAACTATTTAATTGAATTTCTATCTTGCTTGGGGTCGTGTTTGATCAATTTTGTCAAGGGAATTCTTGGGATAACAGGTAAGCCACACCATGGATGGCAACATAAATCATTAAGTACCATTGCTACAAGGGTGGATACAAACCTCTTCAGTTGTTCATCTAGGTCATATAAAAAAGGTGGAAGGAGGCAAATAAGTGCTTTGGTTGCACTATCACTTGCATAAGATGAAGAACACGACATATTATCAATATTGCTCTACCTAAATCACAAGGGCATAATTGTTGTGGAAGCGCACGTACAAACAGATAAAGGCGAGAAGATCACTTGGGGTATAATCTTGCTTCTTCTGGTCTTTTCCAAACTAGTGATTGGTGTACTTGATGGGTCATCGAATCCCTAGTTTGATGTGGGTATATCCTCATCAGAGAATTTTGCATCCTTCACTTCCAAGAAATTCACCAAATTTACTTGTCAAGGTAGCTTGTCTCAAGCATACAAGCAACACATGGAAAAATGGTATAGGAGGATGCGTAGACATGTTTGAAGGAGAGTGGCACATCCCACATTTAGTTCAATATACTAGTGTTTCTGGATGGATAAGATCCAGTACACTGCAGCCATATTAGAACTTGTGAAAATCATACTCAGGCATGTAATCTATACCTAATGACTGAGGAGAAGAGTCCATTTATCGCAAGTTACCATATTGCATGATAGTTTACCGTGCTTTATTTCAAGGATACCTTGTGACATCAGGTTTCATACATGTGAAGAAGCTTATGGTTCCCTGATGCAAAGATAAGACATAACGCGGATATTCATATGATTAACGTAACCACTTATGTATAAACCACCAAAATCAACCTAAATATATTTATTTATTTTAGAAAATCCATCTGAATCAGATTTATATAGATATTTCTAACTCCCTGATCTCGACTATGGCAAATTGGGCATTATCAATCAGCCACGTATCAAAATCATATGTTTATCTAAGGCTAGAGAAATTTAAAACATGATCAAGTCATATTTCTAGCCTGAATATGTGTCACTCCCAGTCCACCTAAGGGAACATGTCCCCAGACAACCTAGGAACAAAATAGAATGCCTCGAAACCTGAACAAAATATCCCTAGGTGAGAAGATTGAAGAAACTGATTGACCTCAAGGTAGAGGAACTCGAATAACTTGAAATAATCGGTGAGTGGCGCACGTGAACCAAGGCAGAAGAAAACTATGAAGGTAAGTTTTCAAGGATCTAAACATATGGATCACTGGGACTTCAGTCAACTTGTGAGATCATGTCTTTCCATTTGACAATGCTTGTAAATACAAGGTACATGATCATTTAAGATTTGAAGAGGCAAAATCAACGCTCAGGCACTCCACATGAAAATTCATTGAAGAAACATGGTTCAATTTAAGAAGCCTCCTGTGAAAAAGGAGGTGGACTTACAGTCCCTGATGAATATTCCTTTGAACGTCATTCATCCATCAACGAAATTTTTTTCCTAGGTTTCTGCAGTAAAACTCATTCACTCTGGAAGTTTTAAGAGAACAAGTGTGAAAGGCATCATGTATAGTAAGGTTACTATTGACGCTATTGTCTTAACAGCCCCTTTCTATCATGCGACAGTAAAATGTATGTTGACGGGCGTCAACAACATATGTACTGCTATTGTAATGACCAAAAATTCCCCCAATGTCTAATGATTAATGCCCCAATCAACAACAATTTGGACTGTCACATGATAGTAAGGTTCTATCTGACAAACTCGTTTTCAACATATTACCTTGCTTGTCGTGATGAAAAAAATCTTAGTTGTTGATGGGTGTCGGCATACATTTACATGCATATCGTCAAGCGATAGTAAGGTGCTATTGATGAGCATCAACAGAACGTTGCTGTTGTACGACAATAAAATGTTGTTGACGCCCGTCAACAATATTTTACTGTTATGTGACAACAAGGTTCTGTTGATGCTCGTCAACATCACCTTACTGTCACACAACAAAAAAATGTTGCTGACACCTGTCAACAATCACGAAACCCTGTCAGATTTTCCCTATAGACATACGTCAACACAACCCCTCATTTTCACATTCTCCTTTCCCGTATAGTGATTGGTTATATCATCTGTCTCCAAGCACTTATCTTCTATCAGGTACTATACATTAGCATCAATCAAAGTATATCCTGACATCACTTGCAAAATCGAAGTTCACTGGCTTCTTGTGCCTAAGGTGATTATCCTTTTCCAGGAAATCAACACCCATATAGCTATCCAAGGGAATAGATTCAATACAGTAAGCGCTATGTGCCCCCACATAAATGTAGTTACAGGAAATGAAGGCATGAATATAGGGATCTCATCACGTAGGCATCTGAATTCTATAGGGCTTTTTACCATGCCCCAGTTTGAGGTTGACCATTAGTATTCGTTAAACCCCGCATACTTTCATCCTACAATACAGAAAAAAGTACTTGCTTAGTTAATTCACATTGGAAGGAATCAACGTACATTCTCCTTAACAGTGATCGAACCCGTTTATATCTGAGGATGTTGTGTTGTGTGAAGCCTCCCTTTTAAAAATGTGCTGATAGCTAACAACCAAACAACACTCACTGAAATTTGATAGTATTTTCCTTGAATCTAGTTATGGATTTTGAATGTTGATTACCAAGTGTAATTTTGGATCTCATTTGAATGTTTTTTTTATTGTTTTTGGATTTTTGATTGATTTTTTGAATTTTAAGGATTTTCTAAAGTTTTTTAGCTCTATATAGGAAAAAAAAATGCAAAGATACCCCCAATGAGAGGTGAGAATATAAAAGGGAAAATTTCACACATATATACAAGAAAAAAAAATAAGCTAGATCAAGGCCATGAAGGATATGTGTAACATGGTGATGAAATCAAACTATTGAAGAGATACGAAGTGGTGAGAATTCCCCTAGTATAATCTCCCCAAAAAAAATATGAGAGAAAGAAAGTAGTGTAATGTTTATTATTTAAGAAGGGACACAATTTTCCTTAAACATGGTAAAAAGGAAATCTTATACACATGGATGTTCTGAACAAAGTAGAAGAATAAGAAATGATATTGAAGGATATGAAAAATGTAGTGAGAATATTAGCAATGAAAAGGTGTGAAGCCAAAGGCACAAATCATGAGACAAGACATAGACTAAAGCAAGAGTCTATAAAATGTATGAACAACACCTGGTAACATACTAGTCCTATTTTCTCATCCAAATATTGTGTGTATAGGTGGAAATTAATTACTTCTTAAAGTGAATATTTGATAGGCATTAAGTGAGGAAAAAATATCCAATGTGTAGGAATGATTGATTCAAAAAGTTGATTAGTGAATGAAGGGTAGAAAGAAAGCCATACATTGCTACGTTGTCACCCATGCATCCATAGCCCTAATGCAGATGTCTTTGATTCTAGTTGTAATATTTCTCTACTATCACTTAGACGTCTAAACTATTTCAGTAAATCTAGACATATTCCAATGAATTTGGACTCCAATATTACAAGTTTTGGAAGAAATTTATCTCCATTTTTGTGTATATTGGATTCCATTTTTGTTTATAATAGATACCATTATTACTATTATTGGATTCCATTAGTAGTAATATTGGATTCCAATATTTTCATTATTGTACTTATTCGAGTTCCAATTTTGCTATTATTGGATTCCAATTTCACTATTATTGGATTCCAATTTCACTATAATTGGATTCCAATTTCACTATTATTTTCCCATATTATTCAATGTTGTTGAGTATGTTGGGTTATGTAAGGTCAGCGGCTAACTATAATAAGGCATGATCCCATTGGATTAATAAAAATAAAAAACTAATAATAAATTCCTACAAAAGCAAGTTCAAAATTGCAAGCCTCGTAATTTGAAAAGGTGATGCTCACACTTTCCTCGCAATTTGAAAGTGCAAGCCTTCATGTAAGGTTAGCAGTAGCTAACTATTATAAGGCATGAGCCCATTGGATTAAAACTAAAATAAAAAATAACAATAAATTCTTGCAAAATCAAGTTCAATGTGCAAGCCTCACACTTTCAAAGCCTCAGACTTTCTGAGTGTGATCCTTGCTCTTTCAAAGTGCAAGGCTTGCACTTCCAAAGTGTGAGGAAATTACAAGCCTCACACTTTCAAAGTGTGAGTCTCACACTTTCAAAGTGTGAGGCACACACCTTTTCAAAGTGCATGACTTTCATGCACTTCCAATGTTGGAGTCATTATGCACATCCTTGATATTGGCATTGGCCTCGAATGCTAATGGTGTTATTTTTATTTCTCGTCAAACTTAAAATAAAATTAAGTGCTCATATTTGTTATGATTCTCTCAAAATATGACCTTTTTGGTGATATTATAATAGTGAAATTATTGAAGCAAAATAGTGAAATTTTTTTTTGGTAGACATTTTAGTCTTCTTATCTCAGTCATAACATTGAAATAACTCAAATCTTCTTCTCTTAGATTTACACGTCCTTAAGTTTACTACTTTTTATTATTATAAATTATATCTCAGATTTATCATTAAAAGGTGACAACATCATTGGAGCTATGTATATCAAAAATTCAATTACTATGAAAGAAAGTAGAATTTATGCTTGTAAATTGTTCCATTCTCCATATAAACAATGAGTCACTTACTTCCATTAGGAAGAAAATAAATTAATCCTTAACACAATACAAGAAAAATGCTTGTGAGAAACACAGTCAAATGCCCTTAGAGATACATTGAACCAATATTGTATGGTTTACATCAATAAAAATACACATTGTGCCACAATTTTATTCTTTGTGAGTCAAGAATTACCACCACCATTTTACCAGTGTTAAACACTTGAATGAGCCACATTTGCATCACACCCCTCATTGTGGAATAGTGCTTTTCTCGAATATATTTTCTCAAGTCCCCCTCTTGTATCCCATTCTCTTAGCCTTGTATAAGTTGAGTAGATATTCATGGTTTGATTCAATTGATATCTAACTATTAGGCCTTTGTTGTTCTTGAAGAATTTGATTGGAATATCAATTTCAAAGAATCTGAAATCCAAATTAATGAAATGTACTTACATAATCCAAATCAATGGTGCATGTTCTAGAGAACAGAGTAAAAATGGAAATCTTTTGTATGGTCAAACTAGAGGTATATATTATGTTGCTCCATGTATCCTTTCCCTCCACTAAAAACATTGGTTTGGAGAACAAATAGCTTCCCATGCCTAAGAAATCAAATTCTATCTCATCATGTTCTGAGTTCTATGATGATAGATGTAGCTCGCAATAACAAAACTAATGTGTCACACACAAGAAGAGGAAATCATTTTTAAAAAAAGTAGGAGAACATGACTGTCAGATAAATTGTGTAGTCACTAGGTACCATCTTTATTCACATACTAAAGTGCCCAATAAAACATGTTTTCTTGGATTAGAATCTAGTACCTGTGCCACCATCTACCAGTGACATCAACCACCACGGAAAAAAACAATCTTCATGTCAAAATCTCACTGAAACATATGACATGTTTCCTTAATACCATCTTAACCCTTAAAATTTCATCTAATATTCCCAAGTTTCAGATACACTAAGATAAGTTGAAATAGTTAATCAAAAATATTGATAAGAAAAAAATAATAATACAACAATATACTTATGCGCATAAACCAAAACTTCAACCTAAAACATAGAAGCTAAAAAACATTGTGAGGAATATAAGACAAATATGTCAGTACAATAATCTAGTTATGTACCTAATTAGAAATTTCAGCCTAAAACATATCTGATAGGAGGATGAAAACAACTCTTAACATGTAGGACATGAAAAATATCAGACCAGAACAAGATACACCCAAATAACAGGAATCATAGATGCAGTCAATATAAATAATTAAGGGAAAAACCAAATCAATTGACATAAAAGAGAGAAAATAGTTTAAATTTCCTCTCCTCTCCTCTATTCACCAATTGCTATCTCAACAAAGTCAACCAAATCAGAAGGTTAATATTTTCCTCTCCTCTCCTCTCCTTTGTTCAACAATTGTTATCTCCTCCATTTTAATTTAGCAGTGGGTGGAAATTGGAAATTGGAAATAGCCATGGCCATGAACAACATTGGCCAAAGTGATAGCCATGGCCATAAATAACATTGGCTTGTTGATTTTGGTAGTGTCTTTCCATAACGCACCCCCCAACCACAGTGCACCCCCATCCATGAGTCATATTTAGGGAACTGGGAAATAATATAGCTAGGTGATTGAAAATGATTCCATTTGGTCAACATTTCATAAGGCCTAAGTGATAGCCATTACCACAAACAACATTGGCATGGTGATTTGGTGGTGCCATGCCACAGTGCACCACGAGCCATAACGCACCTCCCATTCCTAAGACGGATTGAGGGAATTGGGAATAATTAAAGATAGATGTTTGACCAAGCCTCCTTCTAGTCCTTCTATAACAAGGTGAAAGTGATAGCCATGGGCACGAAGAACATTGGATTTTTGAGTCTAGAGAAGCTACTATGCTTAATTCCATGCCACAACGCACCACCAATGACTAATTTTATAGAATATGACATCAATTTCTTGTCTGATACTAAAACTAGGATTTGAAAGACCCAAAGGATTCCATCTTCACATGTCGGTTTGGGAATAATCACACATGATTCATCTGTAACTTTATCAGAATTCACTGTTGGCACAATGATGGTGGAAAAGTGTTGAGCATCAAACTCCCTAGAATTATGGTGGAAATAGGATTCCCCAATGGCTTAAAGTATTGCAAGAGAATGACTTATTTGGATCTCTCCAATAACAGTCTTTCAGGCAATTTTGAGTCGCTCAACATTTAATAAAACGTAGACCAAAGTGATAGCCATGGCCATGAACAAAATTGGCCAAAGTTTGGTAGTTTCAGTGATAAGACAAATTTAGGGAATTGGGAACAAAAATAGTTATATGTTTGACCCACCATTTAAAAGTGATATTCATGAACAACATTGGTGTGTTGAGTTTGGTGGTTTCATGCCAAAATTCACCCCCTACTACAACATAACCCAACCTCACACGGATTTAGGTAATTATAAATATAGGTATGTGTTCAACCCAACCTCCTTCTAGTCCTCTTGTCACTCCAAAGTGATAGCCATGACCATGAACCATTGGCGTATGTTTGGTGGTTCATGAAATGACACCCCCAGCAATAGTACCCCACATGCCTGAGATGGATTTAGGGAATTAGGAGAAAATATAGGTAGGTTTTTGACCCAACCTCCTTTTGGTCCACAAGGTGAAAGTGAGCCATTTCCACAAATAACATTAGTGTGCTGATTTTAATGATTCCATACATGCACCCCCCAGCCACATTGCACCCCCTAGCCATAGTGCACACCCATCCTGAGTGTACCCCTAGCACATCTCCAGCCACATCCATGGCGCACCCCCTATCCATGTATTCCTATGCCCCCAGCCACAATAGTATGCCACACCACCCCCAAGCCTGAGATAGATTTAGGTAATTAGGAACAAATATTACAAGGTGTGTTTTAAAATAGTTGTAATGTAATGTGGAGTATTAACAAGTTTTTATAGTAAATGGTTGAAGAAACTTAAGTGGAGAGTCTAAGTGAATGTGCATTTGACTTTATTGTGTATGGTAAGGAGAAAGTTAGACGAGATAATGTAAAAGTGATAGGGTAACATTACAAATAGGTGAAGTGAAATTTGAATGGTCCTCAGGATGCTGAGTTGACTTGGAAGGGAAGTCTATGCGAAAGTTGGAAGAATATCATTCCCATTTCCCATTCTCATATTTGTCTATGTGGGTCAGAAAACCAGACCAAAGAAGTGGGTGAAAGGGTTAGTATACGATCAAAGAAAGCATGTATTTTCCATCAGAAGTAGTGCAAAAATGGGTCTGCACAAAAAATATAGGTACATTTCTTAACCCAGTACCTCGTCCCTTTAATCCCCCACATCTTCTTGTTGGTTGGGGTAAAATACATTCAAAACTGCAAGGGAGGAGATCAATTTAGGGAATTGGGAACAAATATAGCTAGGTGTTTGACCCAGCCTCCTTATGGTCCTCATGTCAAATTGATAGACATGGCCATGAAAAAATTTGGTGTGTTGAGTTTGGTGGTGATACTATGATCAATTCCATGCCACAATGCACCCCCCATGCCTGAGTTTATAGAAAATGACATCAAATGCATGTCTAACACTAAAATGGAATTGAAAGACCTAATTAGTTCCATTGTTAGAAACTTAATAGGATATCTCTTGTAATAATATTTCACGTCAATCTCTAAAATATTAAATCCTTTTAGGTGAGTGTTGAGAAGAATAATGGATGAAGATTAGTGAATTATAGTCTAGTAATTACCTTTCTTATAAATATAATTTATGATCAATCACCGAATAAGGGATTGAGAATACTAGAGTAAAAATTGAAAGGTGAGATGTTTGATGTCTCTATCAATGAGTCTATTTGGTACTTGCAAAATCATAAAATAACAAAAACAGAAGTTGGAAGTTGGAAAAGGCTGTCTACAAAATTTGGAAGCATCCCATTACCCACTTCCCATTATCATATTTTTCTATGTGGGTCACACACTAGGCCAGCATCTCACGGTGTATGAAGTGGGTTGAAGGGTGAGTCATGAACAAAGAAAGGGGGATTTTCCATCGGAATCAATGCATAAAGGGATCTACACACAAAAATAAGATATATTTCAGAACCAAGTGCCCTATACCCTCACTCTCCCACATCTTCTTGCTACTTTAAATCCTATGGTTTGTGATAAAAGACATTGAAAATTTTAGGCAAGGAGATGGATTTAGGGAATTGGGAACAAATATAGCTAGGTGTTTAACCCAACCTCCTTCTAGATCTCCTATCATAAGGCCAAATTGATACCCATGGCCATGAACAACATTGGTGGACTAAGTCTAGTGGTACAATGCATCAACACAACCCCCAACCATAACACACCTCCCTCATGTTGGCCTGGTGAAATATTGAGTGAGGTTTAAAAGTCACATATGTTAGTGGTGCAAAAAAAGGGAGCACATGGAAGGCATAGAAGGTTGACATATTTATGCCTTGAGGATGCACACCCAGGAAAGTCAAAGTTTGGACTTCGTTTTTCTGCATGTACACACTAAAAATAGGTTGGAGTATGGAGCACACATTGGATAAAGACTTAAAGAATTTAAGAATACATGAAGTCTATTTTGGGAAAAAGAGGAATTTCAAGAGTCATGCAGAGTTCAAGATAATAATAGGATTGGATCTTGAGTAAATTATTGATAATTTATTATTCAGAAAATCTTGCATACTTCTTTAGGCATCATTTTTACAATGCATGGCTATTTTGAGAGTCCATTGGTGGTGAAGGGAAAGTCCCCACCCCTATATATATATATGTATATATGTACATATATATATACATATATGTATACATATGTGTGTGTGTGTATGTATACATACATATATATACATATATATATATATATATATACATATATATATACACACACACACACACACACACACATATATATATATATATATATATATATATATGTATGTATGTATTGATTTGCATGGTTTTGAGAGATGGTGATCATTAGTTCTGTGAGAGATGGATGTAACAGAGTTATGCTACTGGAATGATTTTGTGCGCATGAATTTGTGATGGTATTTATGATGTGTTCAGCTACTATTTTTTTATGATTGAATATAATGGATCATTATGGTTGGATATTAATTGTTGATGTTTTTTCTCATGGTTATTATATGGAAAATTTGGATTTAATCCTTAAATGATCTATATGTTTCCTTATTCTATGTGTTTCCAAATTAATATCTGGTTAGTATGATGAGATATGTACTTTAAATATGGTTATTATGAACATGCATGTTAGCACTCTGGTAAGAAAGTAAAAAAGAGGGACTTGGTGCCTTTGTGCACTTTGGGTGAGTGCTCAGATCTGTCTAAGTGATGTGCTTGTGTGTCTAGGGTTTTGAGTGGGAAAATAAGACTACATTTTGGTTTTGTTGTTAGAGAAGCAATATTTCTATGGGAAAACATTATCAACACGTATGGATGTCTGTTGAGATTGACAAGTGATAGGGGCACTCTTTTTCTTAATGAGACCATTAAAATTATTTTAGCTTAGTTTATGGTGGTGTACCATAAGATAATACCCTATTGAAAAATGAGACTACTGAGGATTTTAACAAGATTATGGGACCCACACTAGAAAAAACCTATGATGTTGGAAGGAAATACTGGGATGATAAGGTATCTATTATAATTTGGGCATACACGAAAACTTACAAAATATTAAATAAAGCCACACCCTTTCAGTTTGTTTTTGGCACAGAGGTTGTATTTCCTGTAGAATTTATGTTGTCATCCCTGTGTATTACACATGTAAAAATATTAGATGATGAACAAGCTATTTAAGAGCACATAGAAAAATTGTTTTTGGATGAGTGGTGCGTAATTTCCCGGTGGAGCCAAAAGACATAAAAAATAAGGAAGAAGGCATGACATGATTGACATATTTGGAATAAATCATTTGAGGTTGGAAAGATGGTTCTTCTATATGATTCAAAATTTGTGTACCACCATGCGAAGTTTAAATTTCATTAGTTGGGACCCTTTTTAGTAACAAAAATATTAGAATCAGGTGTTTACCAATTATAGGCATTGGATGGCACTTTATTGCCTTGTTACTTCAACAGGATTAGGTTGAATCCCTAGTATAAATAAGTCTTATTTATTTTTGTAATAAGGTAGTATTGCCACTTAGATTAGATTTTACCTTTCATGCATTTTTCCTTTAATGTGTTTCCTTTCATTGTTGTTATGCTTTGTCAATTTAGTTCAGTGTGTTTTTTGTAATAAGCATGCTTTCGTGCCAATAATTGATTATTATCTATTGGATTCATGTGCTAAGGACCATGCATACTATTAAGTGTGGGTTGGATAAAAAAGAATAAGTTATGGTTGTTATATTATGGATTGGTGCGTACAATGAAAATGTTATATATGCTCAGATTGAAGGTATTTAAGGAAATTCTCTCATATTCAAGACCATGCATAGATGGATGGACACGTAGTGTAACACAAGGTAGGAATAAGTATGGGAGACTACTTGGTATGAGGCATAATGGATATGTACTTCGGCATAGGGAAGAGCACCAAAGGAAGTTTCTGTTTGAGAAGTAGTGAGCACACCATAAGGTTATGATAGGGGCACAAATAAATATAGTGCAATGCGTGGAAGAACAAAAGAGTAGAATTAATGCCACACATGGTGGTAATTGAGGAATAATTAATGTAGATAAAAGGATAAATTGTGAAAGAACAATCTATAAAGGGAGACCATGCAAACCTATTTCTTACCTTGCATTCTTTTTTTTTTAAGTTGAGAAGTGTGAAAGTGCGAAGAACAATCAATTGAATGGTGAACCAGGTGATTATGAGACACAATAGTACTAGAGCTCTGTATGGGAAAAGTTTGTAAGCAGGATGGGAGTGTGCAAAAGAAAATATTCACATTATTAGGGTTTGGGAGAGATAAATTTCACATCAAGGGCACATGAGAGCATGGTATATCTAAAGAAACAGAGGAAATAAAAGGTGCAAGGGTATGGAGTTAAACATTTGTAGTTTTTAGATCATGTTGTTATCTAAGTAAGTAATTGCACTGAGGAGAGCTATGACCACTGAAAAGGAGACAGACGAAGCACCACATGAGTGGTTTGTAGAAATGAAATACCATGTAGAGGTGATCAAAGGAATGGCATGGACATTTCAACTAAAAAAATGCAAAATAAGTGACTTCAATCATCGAATAGAGAACACGTGGAAGGACAAAAAAGGAAGATACAATTTTGAGAAACAATAAGTGAAGTGAAAATAGATAAAAAATAATAGAAAATTCAATCTATGAACTACTTGAGAGTGTTGGGGTTATAAAATTATTTGAGTTTTCATTATTTGGAAAGCTTTAATGTTTGTACCAGTGGATCGTATCATGGGATCATGAATATTAATTCTACTTTGCAGGAAGAAGGATGTAAATTATAGAAAAATTGATAAAAAAAGGTACAAGGTTGTGTGACACTGGTACAAAAATTACAGGTGATCTGTCAGATTATGATGGAGTGGAGGAAATGGTTGTATCCTTTATGTATCATAAGGGAAGTTAGGGTTTTAATGTTATAAACATAGAGTATAAAGCCACCAGGGTAGTTACGCACCTAGTCAGTTACAAGTCGAGAGCTTCATAGAGATGGATGGAGGTGAACAAGCACTTATTATACATAGCACACAAATTGGTGAATACTACGTATTATAACATTTTGGGGTACATTACAAAGGGCATAGTGGTAGAGGTGTCCATATAAGATGATAAAGGTGAGAAGATAACTTGGGGTACCATCTTGCTGTTAGTTATGTTTAATGAAATTGGTGTGCCTGATGGGCCAAAGGAAAATATGTGGGTGTATCCCCTAGAAAGAAATTTTCATGTGAGGATTTTTGCAAGATTCACATGCCAAGGCACTATAATAGGGACATATAAGAAATTCACAGAGAAGTGGTATAAAAGGATATGCGATGCATTATAAAGAGAGTGGCACATCCTTCAGGAGTTACCCGATGTATTGAAGGAGCAATCAGATTTTGGGGACTATCAACACTTCTGTTTGGGGAACTTTTACATGATGTCAGATGAGAATATCCCTTAGTGTAAGTTTCATTTATCCTTTATTGCTCGTTACTTTAAAGATTCAATGAACTGACTACCTAACACATGGAAATTTCAATTTGACATAGATAAGGTAGATGCAGACATTCATATTTTGTGAAATTCATATGTATACCCAAAAAAAGAGGCATATGTGGAGACAATGGAGTCAGATAATATTGATATCACTTTAGAGGTCATGGCTATGGGACAGATACAACCAACACATGTCTATGTGTATCCAAGGATGAGGTTCAAGGATGGAAAGTACATTATTGGTGAGGACATGACACATCTAGGCCCTCATAATAATAAGAAAATGGTGGGAACAAAAAAAATTTGAGGAGATACCCCTGAGGAAGGAAAAATAGGGCATAGAGAATTTCCTTGAGTGAGAAGAGAAAGAAAAATAAGACAATACCTCCCTTGATCATGGTAGGAGAACACTACACAGGGGGTGAAATAATGCAGTTTTGGGAACTAGAACTTCATAGATTTTAAGGAGGTCACCGTGCATAACACTAGTGAAGAAGGAAAAAGAAGAGAAGAGAAAAAGGAAAAAGTTTGTGTCTGTAAAAGATAGTGATGAAGAGAGGTCGTCAGATGGGGTTGTACAAAATAATGTTCCACACTCATCTTAGAAGTTTAAGGAGATGAGGGAATCAAGAATGAGAAACCACTATTTGATATGGACATCCCTAGCACAAGTTTACATGAGTGTGATGAATAAAGATACACTAGAGGAGACATAGAGAAGGAAGACAGTGTTGAGCAACTAATGAGTGGACCTAACATTAGAGTTAAATCAGAGAATAAAGAGGGTGCTAGAACACAGGAACATACATGTGAGCATGCTTGTGAACATAAGCAAGAAGATATGGTGTAGACTCTAAACCTTGTGTATATTAATGACCCAACAAAGATTATACGTGTTAGGTTCCATAACACTCTTGCCCCATAGCAGTTGTATGGATGAGAGTTGATGGACCCAGAGATGGAAAACACACACACAAGGAAACAATTTTCATGGACTATGCAGACTCACATGGATGAGCCTGTATTTAATGTGTGTGAGGAGTCATGTGCTACAAGACAAATGAAGAAGGCTCAGCATTTTAAACATGTGACAATAAATCCCACATATTTCTCTGATGAGCAAGCGAGCAATGCATTGACTAAAATAGCTGCAGAGGTCATGTGTCAGAATGTTGATAAGGTGGCTACCTTGAGAGCTTTGCTTGAGGATAAAAAGGAGAAGCAAGAGGAGATAGAGAGCCTTAAGAAAGCAAAAAGGAAGAAATTGAGTGCTTGATAAAGGAAAGAGATATGGCAGAGCGCAAGGTGAAGGTTGTTCTTGAAATGGCAGAGGAAATTGGAGAAGAAATATTGAAGGAACAACCACAATAAGAAGAGAACATAACTGAAACCTTTACCTCCACACTGTACTTCCAGAAGAAGGTAGTACATTTAATGTTGGATGAGGGAACTATTAGTGCAAATCAGCAGCACCCTCTGGATGTTTTCTCAGATTTCTAGTTTGATAATGGGCATCCAGTGTGATTGCACAACATTGAATATTTTCCCCAAGTGTGGGACTTTGCAAAAAAAAATAAAAATGGGAAAAGACTCTCCAGATTAAAGGCTGGTTCCTTCACTCCTCTGATCAGGTGTATACATGAACTTTGCAGAGGTTTAATACTAGATCCTACTCTAAATTCCAAGGAGACAGAGATAAAGGATGTAGAAGAAATAAAACTAAGTAAAAGTGGTGATACACCAAGGGAGTGGTGAACATCTACTTTGCAAAATTGACACAGATCATAAGAAATACAACACAAAATATGCACATATTGCTATAATGTAATGAGAGATCAAAAGACAATGATAAACACATGAGAGGATTGGGAAAAATCAATCACAGAACATACATTATCATTCCCAAGTTCAATACAATGCATTACAATGGCTAGGAGGAAAAATACATGTTGTAGTCTATATGAGAGGTATGAAAACTCTACAAATCTACCTACTGAGGAAGAAAAGAGAGCTTGCAAGAGCAAAAAAATGTCTAACCCTTTACAAATGAGCCGAATTTGGCTTTTAATGGTCAAGCAGAAGGAGAGAAAGCAAAAAACATGGGAAAAATGGATTTATGAACTCAACCACCAACCATATTCCTCAAATTTCACCTACAGAGTGATGGGCTTCATGGACAAACCCATACTTAGAAGTACATTGTTCTGCAGATCCAAAAAATGACCATACTTCATTAAATTTGGTGGTTGAAAGTCAATTCTGTGTTTTTTCTCATGCCAGGGACATTTCTCTATTTTTCTCCCACAATTTTCCATCAAAAAACAAAATTGGACCCTCCATCATGTAGATAATTTCACCAGCTTTCCAATGACACCAAGAACGTGAAAATCTGAGCTCTGGATCAAAAGTTATGCCCCTCTGAAGATTTAGGGCAAAAATTAGATTGGCGGGCAGAAAGTTTAAAATTTTCCCCTTTCTGAATTTTTGGAAGATTTTCCCAAAAATTTCCACTCCTCACCTCCGATGCCACATGTTCTGACTGCACTGATTGGGTCACATTTTTATTTTCTCCAAAATTACGGGCCCGGGGACACTCCGCTTCCAATTTTTTCATATTGGCCCGCGGGGCACACTTTGGAACCATTACCCCCCGACCTCCGCCTGAATAGGACACGTGGCATTTCTATTGGCGTGGGCCTGAACTCCAAACATTTCCTTTGATTCCGCCCACCCCTTTTAACATTCGTCAGCCACATAGACACGTGGCATGTTTTGATTTGCACGGGCCATCAGGGGTAGGAGTTTTATTGCGCCATTTGCCACACTTTGGTGAAAATGGAAAAATTTTCCCCATGCCTCTGCCGCCCATCAGTCTATGGACACGTGGCACCTTTTCATTTGTTGTGGGCCTTCAGGCCGAGATTCTTCTTTTGCACTAGTTTTGGAAATTTTTATAACTTGTCCCCGCCAGACCGACCTCCGACAACCTCCTGGACATGTGGCCACTTCCTATTCGTCAGCGGGGCCTTTGGGCCAAAATTTTTTTTTTGCGCCCCTGACCAATCTTGGTGAAAATTTCTAACTTACCTCCGCTCTCCACCATTCAACTGCCATGTGACACCTTCTTATTCGCTGTGGACCTCCCTAGGGAAAATTTCCCTCCAAAACTCTGCCAAGCCATAACTTGCAAAATACAAGGAGTTAGAGGGAAAACTTTACCTTTCTGGAAAGCTGAAGAAGATTCTCTACCTGATGAAACCATTTCCAGAAAATTTTGAGTGCCTAAAAAGTGAAAAAATTCAACTGAGGCACAAGGAAGGAAGGAATGAAAGGAAGCTAGCCAAAAAATTAGCAAGGGGCTTATTTTAGATAACAATTTTAGCAACTCAAAGGGGGCATCTACCTATTGGATGAATGATCAATTGCCTGAAGTAATCCATTGGGCATGGAGTCACCAAATTAACTGCTTGATGCTCTCAACTCGTTAGAAAATTTCTAGAAAGGAGATTGTGAGAGTAGAAAATCACCTGATTTGGAACAAGGCCTACAAAGATGCATTCTTGGGACAACAAATCTTGTGCCAAAGCACTTAGGAAAATGGAAAACTAAGCTACAACAAAACAATGTGCACAAGCACTTGGAGGAATGAAAATCTAAGCTAATATGTACAAGGTGAGGAGCTTCCTTCCTAGTAGCAATGTTTTAGATGGATTCCATTAACTGGAATCTGTAGTTCTTCACCATCCAATGTAGATAATTAGAAAGCATTGTTGTTCTTACATTTTGTGACCATATAAGGGCCACTCCAAATGGCATCAAACTTTGAATGCCTTCCTAGCTTTGCTCTATCTATATCCCATTTCAACACTAAACCTCCAACTTGGAAGGTTCTAGCCTTAGCCTTCCTATCAAAGGTTCTCTTGATCAAGGCTTGGTCTTTCCCCATTGTTTGGGCTGCATGCTCTCTGATTTATTAGAGCTCCATCTATTATGCATATCTAACCTCCATGGGGCCAAACTCCAATAATTCCAATTGCTTCATGAGTTCCAATGTTGGCAATTCAAGTGACATAGGAAAGATTGCCTCTCTTCCATAAACAAGTCTGAATGGAGAGTTACCTATGGATCTCTTGGGAGTTATCCTATCAGCCCATAAGGCTGATTTCAGTTTAGTATGCCAAGTCCTCTGATTTTCATCAAGAGTCCTCCTGATGATCTTTAATAGATTCTTGTTGGTAGACTCAGCTTGGCCATTACCTTGAGGGTAATAATTTGATGAAGTGCTTAGATAGATCCCATTCTTAACAACCCATTTTGTTACCTTTGATCCTATGAATGCCAATGCATTATCTGATATTATAGTGGTAGGTATACCAAATCTAGTTACTATCCCTTCATAGAAGTCTAGAATGTTGGATTCATTTGCTTCTTTAAGTGCCACCACCTCAGTCCATTTGGTGAAGTAATATGTGGCTGTTAGGATCCACTTGTGTCCTTGGCTTGAGTTTGGGTTAATGACTCCAATGAAGTCCAAACCCCATTGCATGAATGGTTGGTCAACTGAAATTGGGTTCAATGGAAGGGCTGCCAATCTTTCCTTTCCTGTGAAGAATGCACATTTTTTGCATCTCTTGATCCATGCATAGCAATCACTAAACACCTTGGGCCAATAATAACCAGCCTTCATAATCTTGAGGGCTATCACTCTTGGAGCAAAATGGCCCCAGCTGATCCACCATGGAACTCTTCTAACATTTTATTAATTTGATTTGTTCCAATGCATCTCAGCGGCACTCCATTTATATCCTTTTTTAACAAGACACCATCAACAAGTGCATATGGAATAGCCTGCAATCTAAAGTATCTTCTCTTGGTTTTTCCATCTCTGGAGGGCATAGGCCTATTTGTAAGAAGTGCATTATGTCTTGGGTCCAGTAAGGAGTGAGCATATCATCATTCTCTTCTTGAACACCTCTTTGTTCTTGGTTGTCTTGCAACGCCAAAACAACATCCTTCTCATTGCTTGCGTCCATTGATTTGCTCAAGACCAGTTGTTCACATAATCCCTTTCCTTATACCAACTTGGTGACTTTGATCTCAATGTCATACTCCATGACACGAGTAATCCACCCTGCACATTTTTCATTTAGGTCCTTGTTGAGGAGGAAGTCCTTAACTCCCACATGAGAAACCAACAGTTGAACCTTGTTATTTGAAACTAGATGCTTAAATTTCTTCAAGCTCCTAATCACTGCAAGAACATGCTTCTCAATGAAATAATACCTCACCTCATAGTCCTCCAAGCTTTGGCTAAAGAAGGAAATTGGTTGCTCTGCATTTTCTTTGTTTTGCTGTACTAAAATTGTAGAAATAGTATCATCACCTCCAAATGCATAAAGGATAAAATCCTTGGAGAAATTTGGGTTAATGAGAGTTGGAGCTTGTGAGATAGCCTCCTTGATTTCCTCAAAACTTGCCTTACCTTCAGCTGTCCATTTGAAATCCATGCTTTTCTTCAACATCATAGTTATTGGCTTGACAAGGGCTGCAAAATCTAGAACAAACCTTCGAACAAAATTGATCCTACCCAAGAAAATTTGAAGGGCCTTCTTGTGACTTGGTAATGGCAGTGTTTTTATTGCTTCAACCCTCTCTGGATCAATTGTTAATCCCTCTTTGGAAAAAATGTGGCCAAGGAGCTTTCCTTCATGAGCTAGGAAAATACATTTTTTGGGATTCAAGGACACCCCAAATCTTCTACATCTTTGGAACACTTGTCTCAAATGAAAGAGATGATCTGCTACACTTTTAGAAAATACAGTAATATCATCTAGGTATATCAACACTATCTTGTTGATCAATCCCTTGAACGCCATATCCATTTCCCTTTGGAAGGTAGCTCCAGCGTTAGACAACCCAAATGGCATTTTCCTATATGCATAGGTTCCCCATTTGGTGGTGAAGGCAGTTTTGAACTGATCATCTTCCTTTACCATGATCTGATTATACGTTGAATAACCATCTAGCAATGAAAACCTCTCAGAGCCAGCAACAACTTGCAAAATCTGCTCCATAGAAGGAAGTGGGTAATGATCCTTGAGGGATGCTCTATTCAAATCTCTAAAGTCTACGCACAATCTGATTTCTCCACTCTTCTTTCTAACTGGAACCAAGTTTGCTACCCAGCTTGAATGCTTGATGGGAAATATGATACTTGCCTCTATTAACTTATTCAATTCCTTCTTCATGAGAGGCTCCATGTGTGGATTGACTGGCCTTTATTTTTTCCTGATGGGTTTAGCACTTGGATCTAATTCAATTGTGTGTTGAGCTAGCTTGGGATTGAAACCTCTCAAGTCTTCATAGCTCCAAGAAAATACATTCAGGAACTCTTGGAAAAGTTGCATGAACTCATACCTTTCTTGCTCGGTTGCCACTTTACCAATTTGAAGTAATTTGCCTTCTCCCACTGAGATGGGCACTGAATCTTCTCCCTTGACTTGGATGTTTTCTTTCTCTTTCCTAAATTGATCATTAGGATTAAAAATGGACTCCAAAGTGACAAGTCCTTTTGGTAGTTTGTTAGTTCTCAGCTGTACCACTTGATCACCATACTATTGTTCTAACTTTTCATGATTTTTGGCTGAGAACTTAGCTTCTTCTTGCAAGAAATTGATGATTTGTTGGTCACTTTCAAACACTTTCCAACTTACATTATTGTCTGGCACTGATGGCCTTACAATCACATGAATGTTTGGCTGCACTTTATCTTCCTTGATACTTTCCACAACATCAAAGGCTGCCCCAACTGCTGCAAGCCTGTCAGTAGCTTGGTTTTATTTCCTAGGGATGGAGTTGATGCCAAAGCCTTCAAAGTCCTCAATGAGGTCCCACACCCTATTCTTATAACACTTGAGTAGGTCATTCTTGGCAGCATGTTTCCCTTTAACTTGATTAACAATTAGCTCACTGTCACCAAAGACTTGTAAGTTTTTTGATACCTCTTTTTCTTGACCAATGCAATCCTTGTATCAAAGCTTCATATTCAGTAGTGTTATTAGAACATGCAAACTAAAATCTAAAAGTTGAATAATACTTAATGCCTTGAGGTGAAACAAGCATAGCTCCTCCTCCTGCACCTTGTCTACTTCTTGACCCATCAAAGAACAACTGCCATACCTCATTATCATCTTTATGGTCTGGCTTGGTGATGCTAGGAATAGACTAATTTTCTTCATGTATGCAATAAACCCCTAGTTCAGATTCCTCTATTTCCTTGTAGGGATCAAAAGCATGCACCTTGCTTGCCCATTCATCAAGATTCAAATCTGGGATGCTTCCAACTTTGGTGTCAGCTTCATCGGTGCTTGGGTAATCCTCTTGATCAAATGTTGAATAGTTGGCATTGATTGGGCTTGGAGTATGATGCTCAATGTGGAAGTTTGCAATAGGTTCAGACCTGATTGTGGCTTTAGTCCCATATCTTGTTCTAAACAACATGTGTGACCAATCATCAGATAAATACCCTCCAATTCTAGCTATGAAATCCCTTGACAAACATAGGGAAAAAAGTGGTGGTAAATCTATCACTGAGACATCTTGCAAAATAGTGACATTGGGGCATGCATGCAAGGTGAGGCTCAAATATTTAATTACCCCAACTATTGTTACTATTGTCCCATCTAGTTGCACTACCCCTTTGGATATGACTTCATATTGGAGGCCCAGCTGATCAGCTATTTGCTTGGGCATCACAGAACTACTTGCCCCAGAATCAATCATACAATTGTGTACTAATTTATCCCCAATGATCAATGAAACATAGAATGGAGGGGGATTCAAAACTTTACCTTGTTGTCCTCCAAGCTTCCCCTCAAGCTGAGCAACATTTGTGAGTACCTTCTCTTGCATATGAGCTTGCTAATTTGAAGTTGACCAATTCTTCATGGCAGCTTGTAGTAGATCCCTTTGGCCTGGGATGGATAGTGATTCCCACATAGATATATTTACATTTGTATTCTTCATCTTTTCAATGATGATAAATGGGGATGAAACATCTCTTTGTTGCCCCCTAGCCTGCACACTCTTTTCTTGTACATGGGCTGCAACAGCTGGCATTTGAGCTGGTCTAGAAGGTGGCTTGGGCTGTCCTTGCATATTTGGAACTGCATTTTGCTTTCCAACACCTTGTGGAGTGATGGAAGGTTGTGGATCACCTAGAGCCAATGACTTCCCTTCACCAATATTCCTCTTCTTTGACCGTGTGTTAGCTGCTACATTCTAAGAAATTGTTTGATTCATGCCACAAAAATCTTCAGCCTGCCAGTTCACAAGTGTAGTCTCATTTGGAGTTGTATTTTGTTGAGATGTTCCTTGTTGTTGGTTTGTTTCTTGACTCACCTCACTCTCTACGCCAATTGTTGTCACCATCAAAGCTTGGTTCAAGGCACCATTGAAGCACATAGACTGGTTGTGAGGTTCATTGCATGGGAAACACCAATCATACTCTTGAGCTATATTATTTTGCACTGGCACTAAGGCTTTAGAGGTAGATGCAACATTGGGATTATAGGGCTGAAATAGTCTATTGGCAGGAGGCCTTACTTGATTTTGATTTGTAGCTAGGATTAGGTGGCCTATTAGGCTGATATGGTTGCCTATTAGGCTGAGCTTGAGACTGGTAAGAAGGTCTAAAACCTTGGGCTTGCTGCCTCTTGAGTGTAACCAGCTCATTGCCTAAATTTTGTAGTTGTTTCATGACTTCTTGAAGTTCATTTGAGGCACTAGAGGATGAAGTAGAAGTTTCATTTGAACTCTGATTTCTAGGAGTGGGAATAGGGGCTAAAGTAGGTGCTTGACTAGTGCTTGAGCTTTCCAAGTTTGGATACAAGGGCATGGGAGGCCTAGGAGCCAGTTTACCAGCTTGGATCAAACAATTCTCAGCCCTAATGGCAATGCTATAAGCTGCAGGTATATTTACACCTCCCATGGATTGAATTAACATAGAAATATCAGAATTTAAAGCTCTGAGATAGTATAGAAAATCACCTTCAGCTGTTGGCCTTACTGCCATTGGGATTCTATCCCAGGTCCTTTGAAATCTGAAATTGAAGTCTGTTAGCTGCTCATTGGGAGCTCTCTTGATAGTTGTCAGTTGTTCCAATAGAGACAAATTATCTCCCTTTTCTCCAAACTGCTCATGGAGAGCTATGCATAACTGATTCCAATTTTGGATAGAGCCTGCCCCAAGGCTCCTGAACCATTGCAAGGCTTTCCCTTTGAATGAAGATGCCAATAATTTGACAGTAATTTGCATCTCAACAATCTCATGGATTGCACAAACATTAGCAATGTCTTTGACATGGTCACCAGGAGTGGTCTAATTTTCTCCAGTAAAGTATGGGATGTTCTTCAATGCTGTAACTAGAACTAGATTTTGTGCATTGAGGGAAAGTGGACTGCTACCAGTGAAGTTGACATAAGGGTTGTGTTGTGCCATTTTGATTGGCCTGAGAACCCTTGTTGATTGGATGAAAGGTCTACCAGGTGGAGGAGTTGATAGAGTTTTGTTTGGTGGAGATGGAGACCTTTGAATTCTTCTTCCCCTCTGTCTTCTTCCTGGGGATAACTGCAGATACTCAGACAATCCTTCTTCTCTGGCCCTTGACCTTGTTTGGATCCTTCTCATGAATCTTCAGACTTGGACTGCTGAAACCAATTGATTTTATCTCTTTGGAGTCGCCAGATGTGCAGATCAGGGATCTTTTTAAGAAAGAAACTTACAAAAATGCACATCAACTTTGTTTTAATGAAGATGAAGACCTCTAAGGTCCCACCGGGTGTGCCAAAACTATTAGTGCAAATCAGCAGCACCCTCTGGATGTTTTCTCAAATTTCTAGTTTGATAATGGGCATCCAGTGTGATTGCACAACATTGAATCTTTTCCCCAAGTGTGGGACTTTGCAAAAAAAACTGGGAAAAGACTCTCCAGATTAAAGGTTGGTTCCTTCACTCCTCTGATCAGGTGTATGCATGAACTTTGCAGAGGTTTAATACTAGATCCTACTCTAAATTCCAAGGAGACAGAGATAAAGGATGCAAAAGAAATAAAACTAAGTAAAAGTGGTGATACACCAAGGGAGTGGTGAACATCTACTTTGCAAAATTGACAAAGATCATAAGAAATACAACACAAAATATGCATAGATTTCTAGAATGTAATGAGAGATCAAAATACAATGATAAACACATGAGAGGATTGGGAAAAATCAATCACAGAACATACATTATCATTCCCAAGTTCAATACAATGCATTACAATGGCCAGGAGGAAAAATACGTGTTGTAGTCTATATGAGAGGTATGAAACTCTACAAATCTACCTACTGAGGAAGAAAAGAGAGCTTGTAAGAGGAAAAACATCCAACCCTTTACAAATGAGCCAAATTTGGCTTTTAATGATCAAGCAAAAGGAGAGAAAGCAAAAAACATGTTTAAAATGGATTTATGAACTCAACCACCAACCAGATTCCTCAAATTTCACCTGCAGAGTGATGGGCTTCATGGACGAACCCATACTTAGAAGTACATTGTTCTGCAGATCCAAAAAAATGACCATACTTCATTAAATTTGGTGGTTGAAAGTCAATTCTGTGTTTTTTCCGTGCCAGGGACATTTCTCCATTTTTCTCCCACAATTCTCCATCAAAATACAAAATTGGACCCTCCATCATGTAGATAATTTCACCAGCTTTCCAATGACACCAAGAACGTGAAAATCTGAGCTCTGGATCAAAATTTATGCCCCTCTGAAGATCTAGGGCAAAAATAGGGCAAAAAATGGATTGGCAGGATGAAAGTTTAAAATTTTCCCCTTTTTGAATTTTGGGAAAATTTTCCCAAAAAATTCCACCCCCCACCGCTCCACTACCATGTGTCACCTTTCTATTCACTATGGGGTGCTTCCAATTTTTTCATTGACGCCGACCATTGCCCTGAACAGGACACGTGGCACCTTTCTATTGGCGTAGGCCTAAACTCCAAACATTTCCTTTGACGTTGCACCCCTTTTGACTATTGTCAGCCACATGGACATGTGGCATATTTTGATTGGTGTGGGCCATCGGGGAAAAGTTTTATCACACCATTTTCCACACTTTGATGAAAATGGAAAAATTCCCCCCGTGCCTCCACCACCTGCCGGTCTGTGGACACGTGGCACCTTTTCATTCGTTGTGGGCCTTCGGGCCGAAATTCTTCCTTTGCACCAATTTTGGAAAATTTTCTAACTTCTCCCCATTGATCTGACCTCTGACAGCCTTTTGGACATGTGGCCACTTCCTATTCACCGGCGGGCCTTCAGGCCAAAATTTTATTTTTGCACCCCCAACCAATCTTGGTGAAAATTTCTAACTTACCTCCGCTCCCCACCATTCCGCTGCCACGTGGCACCTTTCTATTCACCGTGGACCTCCCTAGGGAAAATTTCCCTCCAAAACTCCACCAAGCCATAACTTGCAAAATACAAGGAGTTAGAGGGAAAACTTTACCTTTCTAGGAAAGTTGAGAAGATCCTCTACCTGATGAAACCATTTCCAAAAAAATTTGAGTGCTTGAAAAGTGAAAAAATTCAACTGAGGCACAAGGAAGGAAGGAATGAAAGGAAGTTAGCCAAAAATGAGCAAGGGGCTTATTTTAGAAATTGGGAAATTGATAACATGACATATGGACGTAATGGATGGCATGGTATTAGGTTTGGTGAATATTATCAGAGTTCTGAAGAATAAGGGAGATGATATGACTTTAGGTGAAATGGATGTTGTGCTTGGTGACATTCCTGTAAGGGAAAATGAGGGACTCAGTGATTGGGATGAGTTTGAAGAACACATTAAGAATGAGCAATCTAAATTGTTACTATCATATGTAGAAGAGTGCACTAGGTGATGAAGTATTTTGTTCTTTCATTAATTTTGTTAAGTTATTATTTATTATATAAATTATTTGGAGATATAAGGTATGAGTACCCATTGCTGAGGGAGGAAATGATATTATTGTGAGGTAATGTTGTCCTGGTGAAATATTTATTGAGGATTAAATGTGCATATGTTAGTGGCACAAAAAAAAGGGGTGCGTGGACAGGCAGAGAAGGTTGACAGATTTTCACCTTGAGGATTTGTGCCTAGAAAAGATAGAGTTTGGACTTAGCCATTTTTCATGTACGGGATAAATATATGTTAGAATACAGAGCATGAATTGTATAAAAACATAAAGAGTTCAAGATAGGAAAAGGATATTTTGGGAACAAGAGGAAGATCAAGACTCATGTAGATTTTGAGCTAATAATATGACTAGATTTGGAGTTAATTATATATAGTCTATTATTAGGTGAATTTTACATGCTTCTTTAGGTATCTTTGTAGTGATACAAGGCTATTTTTAGCATGCATCCTATTTTAATATTGCATGGATTGCTAAGGGAAAGTTCCCAGCCCTATATATATATGTATTGATTTGCACTTCTTTTAGAGAAAGAGTATGTATGACTGTATGTAACAGAGTTATGCTACTGGTATGATTTTTCATGCGTGACTATTTGATGGTATTTATGATGTGTTCAGCAACTGGTTTGTGATCATTGAATATAATGGATCATTATGGTTGAATATTAGTTTTTAACATTTCTTCTCATGGTTATCGTACGGTGAATTTGATATTAATACTTATATGATCTATATGTTTCCTTATTATTTGTGTTTCCAAGTTGAGATCCGGTTAGTATGATGAGATATGTAATTTGAATATTGTTATTATGAACATGCATGCTAGAAACCTGGTAAGCCAGTAAGAAAGAGATACCTAGTACCTTTGCGTGATTCAGATGAGCACTTAGATCTATCTGAGTGATGTACCAACACATATAGGATTTTGAGTGGGAAAATGAGACTACACCACACATGAGACAAATTTAGGGAATTAGGAACAAAATTGTTAGGTGTTTGACCTAGCCTCCTTCTCTTCCTCCTGTCACAAGGCCAAATTAATAGCCATGACCATGAACAACTTTGATTTCTAAGTATGGTGGTCCCATACAACAACACACCCGCTAACCACAATGCACCCCCAACCCTGAGTCTGATTTAGGGAATTTGGAACAAATATAGCTAGGTGTTTGATAAATATTCTTTTTGATCCTCCTTTATCAAGGAAAAAGTAATATCCATGGCCACGAACAACATTGGTGTGGTGATTTTGGTAGTTTCATGCCACATCACACCCCAATTCAAAATGCAACTTCGACACCTATGACAGATTGTGGGAATCAGGTATAATTAAAGATAGTTGTTTGTCTCAACCTCTTTATTGTCTTCCTATCATAAGGATAAAGTGATAGCCATAGGTATGAAGAGCACTAGATTTTTGAATCTAGAAAAGCTACCATGCTAAATTCTATGCCACAACATACCACCCACAACTAAGTATAATGAAGATGACATCAATTTGTTGTCTGACACTAAAATAAATTTAAATGACCCAAAGGATTCCATTTTCATGTGACATTTTGGGAATAGAAGCACATAATTCATCTGTAAATTTTGTCGGAAATCATTGTTGGCACAATTATGATAGAAAAGTGTTGAGAATCAAGCTCCCTGGAATGACTATGGAAAGAGGATTCCCCCATGGCTTGAAGTACTACGAGAGCATGACTTATTTGGATATATCCTATAAAATTCTATCACATGATCTTGAGTCACTCAAAATTTAATAAAACATAGATAGCTAGACGTGTGGCCATTATGACCATACTCAATTACCACTTAAGATCACCTCAAAAGTTTTATCTTTTCATATTCCAACATAATATTCTAATCCTAACGGTAGTTAAGATTCCTTTTTATTCTATTGTGTTGATACAAAATAACAAACATTTGAGATCAATGAGTGCTAGGATAGTTATTACCTTTTCTATCATTCTAATTTTTGATCAATCGTTGATCATTGTATGGGAGCATAGAATATTATAAAATGTAGTTAAAATGGACCACATGTATACAAGAAAGGAAGCACTACCCATGACACTGATTCAATGTCGCTGATCATGAGACAGGAAAAGGAAATTAAAAGGAGCATATGAATTTTTGTTGATTCAAGAAAAAATCCATAGAAAATATAGATTCAAGGCGTGTTGGATAAGAGCACTGTTGCATACATAGAAATTGAATTGTATATAAATAATATCACCTACATCAATAGATTAGATAAGGTCTATTTAAATGAGGAAATTTATGCCCATCTGTAGCCTAGCCTAGAGTTGTATATTATATATTCTCTATGGGGCCCTAGAATGGCTGAACACTATGTGTAAGGGTCACTAGAACAATATGCATGCTAGAGTCACTAGAATAATATGTTACTATTAAACAAACTTATAGATTTTGAAAATCCTTGAAAATTTATAGAAAATATATCAGTTTGGAAATAAAACTAACAATCATTGTGGGTGTTGTGGGGAAGGTCTGAATAATTGAAAATATAATGAAACAAATACAACTAGTCACCTCTCCATTACAACCACACTCATTCCACAAGATTTTAATACACAACTCCATGTTATCATTAAAATTTATTTGCGTTTCTTAGGAGCATGGAATCATCCACAATATTTTTGGGTGAGTTTCTTATTGAATAGTGCCATCAACATATGTTAAAATTCCACAATATTTTATATCTTCTTCGATTGACATATCCATAATTTATCATTAACTTCCAGAGTTTGAAATATCCATTACACACATATTTATCATTGGATTTATAAATCATAATAATATAGTGATCACTAAGCTATTTTACTATGATTTTCTATTCAATCAATATTTTCAAAATAAGAAACATCAAACCTTAGTAGCAGCTAAGCCATTCCTTCTAATAAGTAATAGAACTTAGTGGTCATGAAGCCATTACTTCTAATCCATAACCAAGTGTTTTATCTTTAGTAGAGGAATGAAGGCTATGATCATGATCTGAAGGCTTTCTCATTCCCTACGTCATGAAGAAAAGGATTAACCAGTCCTGATTTTTCATGATGGGCATGTTCATGAGCACCTAGTATTTGGAAATCCATATTCTTTTGGCCATGTTGATGACCATGCTTAGATTTATGACTTGTGGTTATGTTATTAGCATGATTTGATGTATGACTATGGTTATGTGATTAGTGTTGGCTATGAAATTATTTTAATACATTGGGAAAGGTGTTAAGTAGGTTGTTGGTACTTCAATGTCCACATCATTGATACACATAGATCAACGGTACTTCAATGTACAATGATGTGTTTACATATTTCATTATTTTATTTGTGTTTGCGTTAAATGTTATTCATGTTGTTTTAATTGTGGAATGTCAATCATATTTTCCATGAGGGTATTAATTAATATTAATCATAATGTCCTTGATGGATTGGAAATGGTCAAGTGTGAAATATTGGATTGGATTGTATCATTAATGTCACTTGTTCTTCCATTTAATGATTAAGGTATGTTCTCACATGTTCTCGAGCATAGGGGTCCTTTTTAATGGGTTGGTTGGGCTTTCTATTTTCATATTTTTTATTATGATTTTTTAGGAAATGGAGTCACTCATGCTTCTCGTGCTTCTATTTTCTAGTTTAGATCATGAGATGGCCTTTTATTCTAGTATTTTGAAGCATAGACTAAGTGTAATCTTTTCCGTTGATTCCAAACAATCTATGGAAGACATTGAAAATATTTTGGGAGAGAAATATATGCAAGCTATTGGTTAATGCTCATGTAAATTTGGAAATAAATGTTAAGTTTATTGAGCACATTCTGATCATTAATCCTGATAAATGTAAGGTAATGGCTATGGGTCGAAAGTGGATTCACCCAAAACATAGAGTGGGTATGGAGACAACTGTTGAGAAAGCATGTCTTGCTTCATGGCCCTTGTTCTTGGATAACTTAGCTCATCAAGTGGACTGGGTAGAAAGGTCTATCTTTCATGGAATTAGGAAGGAGAGTGGAAATTCTCAAGTCCTTCATTGAATCAGGTGATTAATTTCTATAAGAAAAAGGAACCCAGTGTCCTTCACTACCTTTTCTTGATTTAGCATCCATGTCTATTCTCCACTCTCCATGCTCCATTTGTGCTGGTGGAGATTTTGCATGGCTTCGGCATCAGAGGCATATTATCAGGATCTTTTTCGATAAGGTTGGGCCAAGCTCCCCAGTAAATTCACCCAAGATGTTTGAGGTTGGGTCTATGCAAGATGGAGCTGATCTAAATCATATACATCTTTTCTAACTCTAAAGCTTGAGTGGGCAAAGGATGTGTTGATTTTGTTTCCTATATACATAGATGTAAATAGTATAAGGATGTAATTGATCATATACCATTAGGTGCATAATGCACTTTTTTGTAAGCTTATAGTGTTTACTTATAAAAAAAGATGCTATAAATTTCATAATCACTATTGAGACATTACATATGTGTGTTTGAATAGTTTTCATTATTTCATTAAAGTTATCTTTAATTTTAATATTTCTTTCCAATTAATTCATATTTAAATTATTTTATTTACTGTAAAATGAAAAATTGTATCTAATTTTACAAGGTCAAGTAACTTCACTACCTTACATTCAAATTATCAAACACTCTGCATAGCCATCTAAATATTAAGAAACATGCAACAAGTTGACACCTAAGATAAGATTATTTCTTCAAATTTAAAATTAAAAAACATGTAGTGATATTAATATGGATTATGTGCATTTGATTAGTTATTTGATCACTATTTTGAAAATAAAAATTTGTTGAGCCTAGCATTTGCTACGACATTTCTTTCAATAAGTAATATAGCTTAGCAGTCACTAATAATTTTCTTTGATATGAACCAATGTGTATTACAAAGAAAATATGCATAGGTCTGACCCTAGGTGTCGCTAAGCTAAGAAAAGAGTGTTAACAACCACAAAATCCTAACTAAACTTTAATTTCGACCAATACAATACAATGCTATTTTATACCAAATCCCACTTTCCTCAACAACATTTAATACAACATGTCTCCACATCATGATGTTGTACAAGTACACTAAAAATTTTGTTAGTAATCATATTTTTTCCTAACTAGGGAATACCATCCATACCCTTCGAGAGTATGAAATGTCCACTAAACAAATATTTCTCATAGAAATAAATAGAGGAAAATTACTAGAGAAAGATAAGATATACTACTATGAATTGTTATTCAATCTATATTTTTAAAATTAAGAATTTGTTGAGCCTAGTGTTCGTTAAGCCATTCCTTTCAATAAGTAATAGATCTTAGAGGTCACTAAGAATTTTCTTTGATTCCCACCGATTTGTGTAACGAAGAAAAGATTCAGAGGTGTGAGACTAGTAATTACTAATCTAAGAAAATATTTTTATGACCAATGAAAACATAAGCTGAACTTTAAATCCATCCTTAGGAACATAATGATATTATACATAATGCAACTTGCCCCCAAAAACATGTAAGATAACATATCTCTACACTATGATGTTGTATGAGCGCCTTGCAAACATTTGTAATATACAGCTTTTTTCCTGAATAGGAAAATCCCTCCATATCCTTTGAAATCTATTTTGAAAATTAAAAATTTATTGAGCCTAGCGGCCACTAAGCCATTCCTTTCAATAAGTAATAGATCTTAGAGGTCACTAAGAATTTTATTTATATGCACATGATGTGTATAACAAAGAAAAGATTCAAAGGTGTGAGACTAGCAGTCAATAATCTGAGAAAATAATTTTTATGACAACAAAACATAACTAAACTTTAAATTTGTCCTTTAGGACATAATGCTATTATACACAATCAACTTTCCCCAACAACATTTAAGATGACATGTCTCCACATTATGATGTTGTATGAGCACCCTATAAATTTTTTTTAATAAATATATTTTTTCCCGACTAGGAAAATGCCTCCATATCCTTCGAGAGTAAAAAATGTCCATTACACACATATTTCTCATCATGGAAATATATAAAGGAAAATACCTAGTGACCACTAATATCTATTACTATGATTTGTTATTCTGATCATGTATTTTAAAATAAGAAATTGTTTAGACTAGCGGCTTTAAACCATTCCTTTTAGTAAGTATTCGAGCTTAGCGGTGGCTAAGATTTTATTTGATACAAATTATTTTTAGATCTAAATAAAAATTAATGGAGATTAATGGTCACTATTTTCAAAATAAGAAATTGCTTTAGACAGAGCATTTAATCCATTCCTTTACAGTAAGTATTCGAGCTTAGTGGTCCTAAGCATTTTCTTTGATATCGAACCAATTTTTGATCTAACACAAGTAATGGAAGCAATCACTATAGCATTTTCCTAGACATTAACCAATATGAATTATGTGTTACACAAAATTATAAATTATGGAAAATATATAGTTTATGATCTCTCTCAAGGGTATGTAGTGCAGTTCTTGGCTATGCAAGTTCAGGGATTGTATAACCAATATGAATTGATTATAATTAATTTCAAAATACTAGCGATCCAAAGTCTTTATCCCATATAATTTTTAACATTGTTGGAAATCCATCCTAGGAATTATAGAGGTTAATTGCATAGGCTTCTCCTAGATAAATAAATGAACAACATAAGATGTGTAAATATTTATTCATTAACACCTATTGAAAGGAATAACAAATTTAGTAATGGACTTACACTTCGCTAAGTTCATTTTCTATATATAAGCAAATGTTAAATACATGTGAAGCGAAAATTATTTTTTAGTTTTGCTACAATAAAATATAGTAACATCAAAATATTGACAAACATTAAGGCTATATTAAGAAATTTCATGCCACATGTCAACATTTTAGTTGGTGTTTATTTACATAATTAATGGATGATGGATTTTTATAGGTTAAAAATTTAATAGGCATTTATTTAAATAAAAATTTCTTTATAAATGTGTCAATTATATTTTGCCTAACTATATGGTTCAAACTTTCCATGTGGCACTTTTTAATTGAGTAATTATTTTAAATTAGGGCACACCATATCTAATAATATCAAATTCAAATTTGATAAAAATTAATAATAAATGTGTGTATATTTCTATATTACACTTTAATAATATGTTTAGAAAGTTTTACTTCAATTTTCTTATAAAGTTTTTTTCAATTTTCTTATATTAATATTTTTTGATGCCCCACAAGTTTGTGAATTATGCGTTCTTTTGTCCCACTCATTTCAATTTTGTAGTCAAATTTATAAATTTTGTTTTGAAACCTATTTTGTTTTTCCCCAAATCCCCACATTAAATGAAAATTATTAAAATGTCTGGATAACATAAAATTTTGAATTGTAAAATCCTCCTCATTAAATGTGAATTTTGAAATTGTCAATATTCCTGGCACTTTCACTTACTAAGGGGTAAATTTGAAATTGTAAATTTTTCATATCCTTTCTTTTAATTGTTGTGGAATGTATATAAAAATATATTAAATCCCCAAAGAAAACATAGATTAGGGTTTTTTTTCACTTTTCTTGGAAAAATCGTAATCTTGAAATCAGAGTACTACACGTAGGAACTTCGATTATGACTTCTGTAGTGCACAAATTTGGATTAAGATTGCAAGGGAGAATTGAGGAAAAAAATATAAATAAATTTGTAGCCACACAAAGGAGGAAAGAAAAATTTATCCAAAGATATATCACATATTTGAGTGCACATTCCTACAATTTTTTATAAATATATAGAGGATAACATTCACACAAAAAGGTCATATGTTTTCAAGAAATAGTCAAAATTAATGTCTCAAAGGAGGAAAACATAAATAGGTTACATACAAAATCATTAACTAGTTTGTTTGATAGAATCATCTGGTGGTTTTACAGACATAATTCAAGTAAGTAATGGATTTAGTGGTTACTAAAACAAATTTATCACAAAGCATCTGTCATTTAGTGTATGTGTACCTTAGTTGATGATAGACACTATGTAAAATAACTTTGTCTTCGATTTATAATTCTTGTACTTTGCACCAAAGATAGCCCTAGCCTTTCCCTCCACTACCTTTAAACATTTCTAATATTACATCCAAAGTTGTCGAAATAGATGCTTTTTCTGAAATGACATTAATACATGTTATGGATAACCAAAGAAAATGAAAGACCTATTACAAGTTTTAATCAATCTTTCTGAAAACATGATTTTTTGTTCATTGTAGCTCTTGTATTCCTTTCGATTAAACATATGGTCCTTAGTGGTTTCAACCCTTTTATGTCTCTCTCTATGAACTTTTTTATGTTATTTATTGAGAACCTTCCTAAGTGATTTTTTCCTCATAGTGATGAGCACTTGTCTCCCCAATTGCAAAACATGATGCACATATATAACAACTTTTGAAGAAAACTAAGTAATTGTAAATCTAGATTTAGTATAGAGGTATGGCTATTAATAGATGACTTCTACATGATTTGATTATTTAAATGAAAGATAATAAATTGTTCAAAGACATAAATTTCAAAGTTGTTTGTTTATACGGATTCCATTCATAAATATTTTAATTATATGAATATGTTTTCAACATTATATATAGTGAAATATTAATTCTTTAGATCCCTTTAATCCTAAACTATAAGTAAACACTTTATATATTACTACATATGCTATTAGTAATATAAATTATAAATAATTGATATTAGCAGTATTCCATTGGGATATTAGGTTTTTAAATACTATATTTAATTTTGTAGGAACCTTATGTTATGCCATAAAAGCACATAGCTTTGTATACTCCACTATATAATTCCTTATTTTGAAGACCCTTTTACGAAATCAGAAGTTTATTTCTAATTAAATGTTAACCCAACAAATAATATATTTTATATCAAATTTAATTTTTAATATGCTACATATAATTGGCGCGATATAGACTTTTGTTGAATATATTAATACACGTATGTGTATGTATATTTTTTAAAATTCAATCATAAAAAAAGTTGTCTAGACTATTCACATCTTTTATTCAAATTTATAAAACATATGTCAACTAACGCTTAGTGGCCATAAGGTAACGTGAGAGATTATTACATTGCTTTAGTGCAACATAACAAAGAATTGAGATTAGTGGCCGCTAGGATATTTTTTTTCTTTCGTACAAGACAATTAGTAATGACTTACCTAAAAACTAAGGTAAACTCCATTATTATTTTTTAGATTTTCAAATATGATATTCCAAGACTAGCAGCTGTAAAGATGTATGTTTACTACATTTATTTGATATTCTAAGACTAGACAAGTCAACAAAAATTCTATTACAAGGAAAATATTAACAATTTTTCTAAACACATGTTATCAAGCACAAAATTCTAATCCTTGCAGCCATTAAATGCAACATGATATTCAAAGACTATCACAATATATTCCAATCCTACAACTAAGCCTAGCAGCCGTTAAGGTTGAATATTATTACACTGCGTTGGTGCAACATAAAAAAATTGATATTAACAACCACTACAATATTTTTTGTCTTTCCTATAAGACAATTATTAATGACTTACCTTCAAACTAAGCTAAGTGCCAATATTATATTTAATTTTTCTAATATGATAATCAAGGACTAATGGTTGCTAAGTTAGATGTTTACTACCATGGGGGATTCATTAGCTAGGCAGTGCTCCTAGCACGTTGGTTCATATTGAGGTAATGAAAATTAATAAAATTAAAGTCAATATACCAATAGACATGAGGGTGTGAAAGGGTTTAATTTATTAATGTTTTGAATCAAGTATTGGGGGTAGATTGGAGTGGTGGGCTAAAGGAAAGGGAGGTTTAATTTTGATATAGAACTAAAACATTTAAACCCTAGTTTTGAAAAGTAAATACCTTAAAATTGAAAAAGGAGTGTGGTCATAAATTAAATTATAATCTCCTTTTTAATAAAGAAATCTAGATTCTTAACCAAGAAATAATAATGATTACCTAGAAAACTAGGATTGAGTATATTTCCAACACAAGTGATATTATTTCACCATCTTAATTATTTAGAGAACTATTAATAAATGATTAAATCTTAACATATATAAGGTGATTTGTAATAGTTCTTGAATGGCTTCAAACTATCTTTCAAGAGGAAATTCATATTAAAAGAATTGAGTGAGAAATATAATATATTTTTTGCCTAATATATTAGGGTAGAAATAAAAAGGGGTAAATAAAATTGTAAATGAAAAATGGGTAAGTAAGGTATGTAGAAAAAATAGGGGGTACTTTCATTCTAATACTAAAATAGGAGGGGGTATTAACAATTGAATAATTAGAAGTAGAAACTAAAATTAAGGTTATTATTTAATAACCTTCAAATGCACGTGCTATACCATAATTGTACTAATTGAACACCCCATTTTTACTACATTTCTTTAATATTCCAAAATAGACAAGACTAAAAAAATTATAAGACATGAAAAATATTAAGCCGAATGGCCACTAAGTTCAGCATGATATTAGAATTCTATCACATGATAGTCAAAGACTAACATGATATTCAAATCCTATAGGTTGCTAAGGTCGAAGATTATTACATTACATAGATGTATCATAATAAAGAACTCAGATTAGTGACCACTATAATATTTGTTGTCTTTCATAAAAGACAATACTAATGAATTACTTGAAAACTGAACTAAACTCCATTATTATTTTAATATTTTTTAATAAGATATTTCAAGAGTAGTGATTGTTAAGCTAGATGTTTACTACATTTCTTTGATATTAAAAAATAGAAAAGACTACAAATATTCCAACTCAATACAAATATTAACGATTATCCTAAATACTAATAATCCAAGATGAAATTTTAAGCCTAGTGGTCACTAAGTGTTAGAAGCACAATAGACCGAGGGGGGTGAATCAGTCCTTTAAATTAATTTTTAATTCATTTACCATCACATACATTCATTTATTCATTCATACATTAACCATACATAACCATATGTCTGCATTAGATATGTAACATCTATCTTAAGAGAAAGAGATAAAATACACAACACAAGAACACCATATGTAAGTGGGAAACCCTCATGGGGAAGAAAACCAACTAAAAATCTACTTATATTACATAAATAAAAGATGTTTAGTGAAGAACCAAATTCAAAAGGATCACTAACCCTTGATTTAGTGAAGCACCTATCCCACAAGGAGAACCAACCCCTATTTTAGTAGAGCACCAACTCTATCAGGACAACAAACACCCTTATTTAGTACAACACCCACTCCATAAGGAGGATAAAACCCACTAGGATGACAAAGCAATAAATCAGCCACCCAAAGATGATTGATATATGATAATTCTATTGTCATAACTGATAGAGATCACTTATTTAACTCACACAACTTTTCTCAAACCCTAGATCTTCAATCTTTATATTTCTTTGTCTTCTTTGACTTGTCTTTCCACTAAAAAAATACAAACACATCTTAAAAAATTATTAAAACTCAATAAAATCTGATCAGCTCTAAAATTCATTCACCGTACCTACCATTTACTCACCTATGGGTCACACTCTTCACCCATGCAAGACTAGCTCACAAAATGAGCTAAAACAACACTTTTATATGCATATCTTCTATCCAAACCAAAGGAGGTAGGTCCCTCATGACTAATTTGAACCATAAATATTTATTAAAATAAAATAAAAACATTACAATGGTCACATATGACCTAAGTAGGTCTTCCTAGCTAAAAACCTCATTAACCCCTTGGGCACAATCTTAAAATTGCCCTTACATCAAAAACACACTTAGTCATGACCCTTAACCCTAGATACATTATTAAATATTATTTAATGTTAATACATGGTCTAAATTTATCTCAACCAATCAAATTATTTCATTTAATGGGCCCAGTGCTCTTTGTACTTCTCAAGATTGTTTTTTCCTTCACCCTTTAGCAACCTGGAAACTTCATTAGGCCAAAAAATCACTTCAACATGAGAAAAAAATGCCATGTAACAACTTGAAGAAAATGGAATAACCTTTAGAACACTTATAATTAAGTGATAAGCCATGAAACATGCATCTCTTCAAACCATAACTACTTTTGACTTCACAAGATACACCTACCAAAAAAGTTGTTTCCAAAGGATATATCATAAAATTATTTTTTCATACATTAAAGACCTAAAAATGGATTCATTGGATGAAAAATTAATCCCTATTAATATTAAAGGTTATATGAATCATCACCCAATACATCTCATGCCTCAAAAAACATCAAACTTTCACCATAACACATGTTATCTTGAACCACCAAAAATATTCTTGTCCAAAGAATGACCTGGAAACCATGTCAAATGAACTCATCTTGAGGAAATATTAATATCACTCAAAATATATATTAATACTATTTCCAAAAAAAATTGAATCACCTTCAAACTCCATCTGTAGCTCAAATTACATTCATTTTATTCAACCCTACTATTTTAGATCCCAAAATTGCCCTTTGACCAACCAACCTACATGAACTTGTCCTAAAACCTCCATGGACATCAAAAAATACTCCCAAGAATCATAAACAATCAAATTTTCATGCTACTCCTTAGGACCATCTTGTCCTAAAACCTTCTTCTTCAGAAACTGTTATTTTTAGGTGGAGCCCACATATGACTACAATTTATATCCTACATTTTGGAAATCCTAAAGAGTATTATACCAAATCCAATCATCACTTTTGAGTAACCAATAAAAATTGGTCTGATAAACTCACCTTTCTAGAAAATGCTCCTAGTTAGGATTTAACTAGGCATTTAAACTACATTATCTTCTTAAGGATCATTCATAAAATTTCATGATAAAATAATCTAATTATTTTTGTAAATACTTTTTAATTGACCTAAAAGTATATCTCAAAGATATCAAGTCCCCAAGAAAATCATACAGTCCACAACAAGCATCAGAAGGCCAACTTTTGTCATAAAAACACACTGTTTCTTACCCACTTTTTCCAAAACTTGCATATCTTGTAATTTATTCTTTAGAATGACCTGAAACTTGACATGAAGAACCATGAAAATATCCTCTTCCTATCCATAATCACCACATATCCCAGATATGTCTAAAACTCTCCATCCATAATGACTTACGTATGCTGAATTGCTTGTTCTCATATGTTTTCTTCCCAATGACCTCATACATCCATCTCACATCTTAATTCTGACCTAAAACTAACAATAAACCTTAGGTACACTAACTCCATGCTATAATCATGATCCAGAAAGAAATATATATTCCAAATATCATGTCACTACCTCATTCTAGATGCTCAAGGGAGAGAAACAAGCTTGAAATGACCTAGCTCAACACTGATATGACCATGATAATAAAATTTAGACCCATGAATACCCATGACACATCATATGGACCATGCATGATCTCATAACACATTCCAAATAGCTTAGGAGGACTCAAACCATGATTAGGTATACTCAACCATGGACCATGACACTATTGAAATCACCAAAACTCACAACATTTATGCTTGACTCCTAAACAACATCATAAGGAGACTCATACATTACCATGACATGCTTGTCCATCAATTGGGGTTTACATCAATGACAAAAATAACTGATAATGGCCAAGAATATCTCCCTTTGTCATTGATGGAAACCAAATGACAAACACACCTACATGACCTCAAATCTATGTCTTTGAGCTTCTCTCCCCTTTTTTCATCTATTCCAAAGGCTAAAATTACTAAAATACATGAAAATGATAACACAAGATAATTTACAACAAAAATAATGCACAAAACTTGATGTACTTGACCAAAAATATCCCCTTGGGACTGTACTTATTTGTCTTTGACTCCTCCAACAACAAAAGAAGATCCTCTAGAGCTGATAAATCTCCCCTGAGTTGATACTCCTCCTCTTTGGCCTTCAACCATGCTTGGAATCTCATTTTAGGCTTAGATTATACAAGAGTCCTCAAGTTTTTCTTTCATCTTCATCAAACCTAAATTTGGAATCTCAGCCCCTAAACACTAACTTCAGTGCAAATGGGATAACTTTGGCATGCTCTAAAGTCTCATCAACAACATTTCATCACTCATAGTAACCCCCCTAGACTTATTGCAACCAATTTTAACTGAAATTACAAAAAATCAAGTCATCATACCTTGTTTTTCTTGTTAAAAAGGTGACTCGGTCAATTTTCAACAACCTTGAAGGACTTTCTCAGCCATTTATACCTTCTTTTCATGCATATACCTCACTTTGTTTCATTACAAGATTACTTTTCAAGATTGTTGTAAAATAGCCATATATAACTACTAGTCTATGTCATACTTCATTAGGATCATAAATGAGCTCCCCTTGCCTTTATTTACTTCTTCAAACCTATACCTTGCTCTATTCACCTTGCATATGATCTCTGAGAAAAAATATCTTACTCTCCCTTCCTATGAGAACTCACTGACCTATAGTATGTGTTTTTAGATTTTAAATAACCTACATTTTCCTTTCAAAACTCATCATCATACCTAGAGATCAATAAATAAAATTACAGTGTCCACTGAATCAGAGATTAATACTTGCAATGTTAGTACAACTAGAAGACTAGTACAAAGACCTCACAAAAATTCCTGACCACAAATACTCACTTATGATCTAGTGACCTTGCACAATAACATTAATACCTTTGACATTCAAATCTGAGAAGACCTCACAAACATGATATAGTAAATATTTCTATTTTAGAACTTTTGAGTGCATTTTATCTTCATCATCATGTAACATCATTGTATTGCTTTGTAAGATACAAATGTTACGTTTTCCTATTCAAATATTCTCTAGCATCCTCCATTTCCTTTTTACATCAGTCATCAACTTAGAAACACTCTCGGTTCATTTAATATACTATAAAGAGTATACATGATGTGAAACTTTACATTCATCAACCTACTACAGTCACTTGTAGAACTCTATTTGACCTTACACCTTGCAATGTGTTAAGTATACACTGCCTCCCATTTTCCATAGTTCATTTTTGGAGAAATCATAAAATCTCATAACTAATTAACCTTAGAGTGACTTGTTCAAAAACACCTTGATGGGATGATGGTAACAACTAGCCTAGGACACAAAAAGTGTCATAAACATCAACCTATTGCAGGCATACCTGAAGCTACATCTCATGTTGAAGAGGTTTTATGGTGAAGAAAGAACTTATACACAATTGGATAGAGAAGTAAATTCTCAAACATAACCACATCTATTTTTTTGTCATGAAGAATAACAAAAAATGTTGATACTTCTGACTAGAATAATCATATTCCAAAAAAATTCATAAGTTGGTCCGAAAATCTGTCGCCTGGACAGATCTATGGATAGACGAGCCAACAGTGTGCAGGGCTTAGCCCCTCTTTGAGTCAGCAAAGCGAAACTGGTTTATTGCTATTCTACCAGCAGGAATCTATGCAAGTCTCACAGATTCTGCCTTCGGGGGTTTGGGATCTCATCCCAGTAGAGTGTTTCAGGCTGCGAAAAGAAAGGAATGAAAGAGGGAAAAGAGAAAGAACAGATCCGAAGGAAGAAAAGAAATGAATTCCAAAGCAGAAAGGTCAGAAGATTTATGTTTTTGGGTTGGTAGTAAACAGAGCCAAACCTACTTGCATAAATAAACAAAGCAATACTGATGAGCAAATGACAGAAAAGTAGATATGAATCCAACAGATTAAACACATACAGATCTAACGTAAGGAAGATCTAATGCATAACACAGCTATTGAGCACAAAGTCTTAATATTTGTATTACTGTTTTCTTCTGTTACAAGAAAGCTCAAAGTCTTTCTCTCCTCACCTCTATTTTCATCTAAAAAATGTTCACCCTGAATACAACAAGTATTCCAGTATTTATAGAAGAAGAGGAGGAAAGAAGGCAAAATGGAGCCAACCACCTATTTACAAAGATATTTACAAAATATCTAAAAGTCATGTTGACTTTTGACAACTTGATGGATGACATCATCCCATGATGCAACATGGATGATGTCATCATTTGTGCCAACATACTTTAGACATTTCAACAAGAAAGTCGGAGAATAGAAAGAAGAAGAAGAAGAAGAAGAAGAAGAAGCAGCTACTCATCGTCATCCTGCGGCTGAAAGGGGGTTGCCTGCTTCTGATGCTGCTCAGGAGATGGTGCTGCTTATATGAGCGCGGTTTGTCATGAGACGGATTCTTGTAACCTTCTGATCAACCCAGCTTATATTTCCTCTTCCCTGACATCCATACTGCATTCAGGTGATTGGTGGATATTTGTCTCTTGCTTAGCCTTTCCTCTTGGTTTGGTGGGTCTCTTGCTGGATGTAGACATATGTTCTTCTGAACTCAGTTGCTGATCTGCATGAAGAAGAAGCGAGACCCAATCCAAAAAGGTTGAATTAGCCATTTGATCTTCCATTGGAACGCTAGCAGAAGAAAGAATTAGAGATTTAAAGGCCCAGGGCGCAGGGCGCATGAAAAATGCAGCTAACAGGGCTAAATAGATAAGGCGCACAGAAAAGGAGGGTGTTGCAAAGGTTAAACTGGCGCCAAAGGCGCATGGCGCATGGATGTTGTAGATTGCATGTAACATGAGAAGCACATGTTTTTGGGACAGGATGCGCCCAAAGGGATATGGCGCGGCGCACGAAGAAACTTACACAACATGGTGTTATTGCAATCGGGGATGCGCCTGCGCCTTTATAGCTTCATACTTAGCGCGGAAAAAAATTTTGTTGCATGGAAGCTGGGTGCGCCATGGGCGCATGGAAAAGGGATGCAACATGGATGGATGGTGCGCCATTGGGGCGCAGTTTCAGCACTTGTAGCACGCGGAAAAGGCGCGCCTTGAGGGCGCATGAGCTCATGATGCAGCAGGCCGAAAGGGTGCGCCATTGGCGCGGGTTTAGCTCATGTAACAGGGCGGGTAGATGCGCCATGGGGGCGCAACTGTTCTTAGTGTTGCAGGACGTTACAGATGCGCCAAGGGGAAAAACAGTGAACTAAACCTTCTTTACAAAGGGGGTTTCTTTATGATTCTTAGATTTCTTCTCCTCTTTTCCTTTTTTAACATGCTCAGTGGGCAAACGAAACGGTTAAAACCAAGAGGATTACAACCACGGTTTCAAGAAAATGACCTTCTCCAGCAGATCTGGAAAGAGGAAGGATAGCATGGGGGGCAGACAGCAAACGGAGGAGGCTAGGCCAACACATTTATATATAAACAACCACCCAACAAGCAAGAACCAAACCAAGAACACACCAGGAACTGAAAGCACAAAACGCACAAGAGAGAAATAACACCTCTTACCTGGATATATAGCAAAAGTTGCAACGGGTCCACAGGACGATGAAAACGACGGAGCAGAGGCTGACAAGTTCAGAACGATCACGTGCTCAACAAAAGTGAAAATGACATTTGGGCGCGCAAACACATATATATATAGAAAAACTGGACATAAATGCGCCAACCACTTTTTCAAAGGCGCATGAGATTTGTTGTCGACACGGGAAGGGATGCGCCCTTTGGCGCATCAAAGCATCTGCCAACATGAGATAAAGCGTGCACCTTGGCGCACCAAATCTATTGTCGACATGAAGTTATGTGCGCCCTTTGGCGCACCAAAAAGCGGCGCAACAAAAGTTGTATCAACACAAGCGCATGCGCCTTGGCGCACGCAAAAGAGACTCAACATCCTTTGGCGCACCGAAAGATGTGTTTAACATGGAAAACCATGCGCCAAAGGCTTTTAAGGGGGCGCATCAAAAGCTAGTGTTACAAGGATATTTCATGCGCCCAGCCAAAAAGGCTCAGAAAGACTAAGTTCGAAAACTAGATTTCCCGGGAAGGGATTTTACAACGTTTCGAACGCGAGGGATCCCTAACGAGGGATCGAAACAAAATTTTCCGTATGGTTATCGGTAAAATTGCCCTTGTCAATTTTACGGGATAACAGCTGGCTCTTTCTGGGGACTATCCCTGAGCGAACTCGGGGGTAGAGAATCCCAGATCACTTGTGCCTATCCATTGGGTAACAGAGTCAAAAACAAGGGGGACCGGAGGGAGAACAAAATAAACACACGAACAAACCGAAAGCAAACACACAACGAAAGCAAACACACAACTTAAAGCAAATTGTACAAAGAAGAGAGCAAGCTCTACTTCCTGAAGATCTTCAGATGCTGCCCGCTATAGGGAAGCGGGAGCTCAGTTCCATCCAGATACGAGAGATAGAAACTATTCTCTCCGTTGAGTTGCTTGATTTTGAAGGGCCCTCTCCATAGGGAATCAAACTTTCCGTGCATGCCCTTTGGCTCTCTTCGCTTGTCCCACAAAAGGACGAGATCTCCCACTTGAAAATCTCTTTGCTTGGCCTTCTTATCGAAAAGCCTCTTAACTTGATTCTGATGTTCAGTGATCCTGTCGACCACCTTCACTCTCTTTTCTTCAAGTTCTGCCAGATACATGATTCTCTTTTCTAGAGAATTCTGGAAAGTTTCATCTTCAATGGCTCGTGCCAAGCGCAGAGCAGGAAGTTCCGCGGAAATGGGAAGTTCGGCATCAGTGCCATATAACACTTGAAAAGGTGACATGCCGAGAGATCTCTTGGGAGTAATGCGGTCCGCCCACAAAGCGTCGTACAAAGACTTGTGCCACATCCGCTGATTTGATTCCACCAGTTTTCGTATGATGGCCACCAAGTTCTTGTTGCTGGATTCCGCTTGACCATTTCCTTGAGGGTAATAATCTGAGGCATGAGCCAAAGTTATCCCATATTCATAGCAAAAACTAATAACTTCTCGAGAGGAGAAGTTAGAAGCATTATCAGCAACGATTTTGTTTGGAACGCCGAACCTGACAATGATATTTTCTTTAATGAAATTGCAAACCACCTCAGAAGTGGCATGCTTGACAGGTATGGCTTCCACCCACTTGGTGAAGTAATCCGTTGCTGTAAGGACATAGCTATGTCCGGCACTCGATTGAGGATTGAGTGCGCCAATAAAATCAATTCCCCATTGCCTGAATGGTTCATTGATAATGACCGGCCTTAGGGGAAAGGCAGCCAACTTGGGCTTGCCGACGAATTGTTGACAAGGTTCACACTTTGCCACCCAGGTGGCTGTATCTTGAAAGAGCGTCGGCCAATAGTACCTGGCTCGAATGATCTTGTGTGCCGTCACGGAGGAAGAAAAATGTCCTCCACAAGCTGAATTGTGAAAACTTTCCAGTAGTTTTACTTGCTGGGGCTTGTCGACACATCGCAGGAAGATGCCATCTATCCCGCGCTTATATAAGCCGTCATCCCAGATGACATATTTAGCCACCCTGAGCTTTATAGTGCGCTTCTCCTTTGCAGTTAGGTGCATCGGGCATTCGCCGTAGGTAAGGAAGAAAGTGATGTCGGAGTACCACTCATCACTAGTTGCAACAAATAGAACCAGAGGCAGAGAATCAGGCCCTTCTTGCCGGTCCTGCGCTTCTTCGATGTAGTCACCCCTCTCATCAGGATTTTCTGAATCTTTGTTTTCAGCCATTAGCTGACACAGGCCCTTGCCTCTTACCAGCTTGGTTGGTTTAATATCCAGGTCATACTCCTGGACCTTTGCGATCCAATTTCCTCGCAAGCTTCCTAACTCCTGCTGAGTTAGAATTGATTTCACCGCCGTGTCAGGGACCAGCACCACCGTATGCGAGTTTAGAATGTAATACCTGAAATTCTTCATTGCTTTGACAACGGCAAAGGCATGCTTTTCCAGCTGAGTCATCTTTAGTTCGTGAGGCTTGAGGGGAGAACTCATGAATGCAATTGGGGATTCGATGCCTTCTGAATTCTTTTGCATCAAGATTGCAGACACAGTATGCTCAGATGCATAACTATACATGATGAAGTCCTTGGAGAAATCTGGACATACCAGGACTGGTGCATGAGCAACAGAAGCTTTTATTTCTTCAAATGACCTTTTCCCCTCTTCACTCCATCTGAAAGTTGGTGACCCCTTCATCATGTTCAATATGTGACGGGTCTTTTCAGCAAAGTCAGGAACAAAACGCCTGAGAAAGTTCACCTTTCCAAAGAAAGAATGAACACCAGTCTTGCTTGTAGGCAGAGTAAGGCTTTGAATAGCCTTAACTCTTTCAGTATCTATCTTTGTCCCTTCTTTGCTGACCACATGGCCTAGCAACTTCCCTTCCGTGACTCCAAAAACAGACTTTTTTGGGTTTAGGGAAATCCCATGTTCTCGGCACCTGGCCAACACTTGCTCCAAGTGATCACAGTGATCGCTTCGTTGTTTGGAGAACACAGTCAGGTCATCTAAATAAACCACAATGACCTTCCCCATCATACCTTTGAATGCAAAGTCCATGGCCCGCTGAAAAGTGGCACCAGCATTAGTTAGGCCGAAAGGCATCCTGCTGTAGGCAAATGTACCCCAGGGAGTAGTGAATTCTGTTTTAAACTGATCTTCAGGTGAAACTTCAATCTGATTGTAACCTGAAAAACCGTCAAGCATGGACAGCATCTCTGATCCAGTTACTGCTTGCAGAACTTGATCCATTATCGGAAGAGGGTAGTTGTCTTTCAGCGAAGCTTGATTCAAATTTCGAAAGTCTACGCAGATGCGTATTTCACCGTTTTTCTTGCGCACTGGCACAATATTTGCTACCCAAGTACTGTGATGGATAGGGAAGATGATTCTTGCGTCTAGCATCTTCTGAATTTCGGCCTGGATGGTACCCGAAATCTTGGGATTATAGTGCCTCTGCTTCTGGCGGAAGGCTTTGGCATCGTCTTTCAACGGAATATCATGTTGAACGTCCTTTGGCTTGAAGGACTTTAAATCGGCATAAGACCATGCCAATACATCCATATATTTTTTTAGCAACTTGACAAATTTCCGCTTTTCTTCTGGCGTGCAACATTTCCCGATGTTCACAAATTACGGATGTGCCTCCGAACCTAAATTGACCGGTTCGGTCTCTGGGGATGAGTCAGGATCATCCCGCCTCTTCTTTTTTACAAAACGGTCATGCCTGTCAAACAGGCGTTCCAGAGAAACCAGGCCCTTTGGAATTTTATTTCCCTTGAGCTGACATATGCCGTCGTTCTCCTTTGATTCGTGGTTTTGACCGTTGATTGATTCACGGCATGTAGAAGTGGATCCTTCAAAATACAACTCGTTAAAATTTTCTGATTTTTCCAGAAAGGCAATGAGTTGATTATCATCGTTGAACACTTGCCAATGCTGAGAATTATCCGGCACGCTCGGGCGGAAAACCACCTCAATGGTGTACTTGTTCGTTTTCAAACCTGGATGTGGGAGCATGAGAGATGCTGAAACAACCAATGAATCAGCCATGTCATTTTGGGCTCTTGGAATTGCCCCTATTGAAAAGGCATCAAACTCCTCGATGCTGTCCCATACCGCGTTACGGTAGTGCCTGAGCCTTTCATTCTTTACTTGGTAAATCCTTTTGACTTGATTTACAACTAGCTCAGCATCACCTTGTACTTTTAGATTTTTTATTCCTCTTTCTTTTGCGGCTTGCATACCGAGTAAGAGAGATTCATACTCAGCAGTATTGTTAGTGTTGAAAAACTGCAATTTGAAAGAGAGAGGAATGACTTCTTCCTCAGGAGATATCAGCACGGCCCCAGCGCCACATCCACTAGTTGCACAGCTCCCATCGAATTGCAATGTCCAGATCTTATTAAGATCTCCTTCCTGAACGAGAACACCCCTGTTTTATCCGTCTCAGTAGATAAGAAGTAATTCCCCATCCCTGATGATTCAAAAAGGATTTGAGCTTTGGGGTCTTCAGAGCTGGTAACCAAGTATTTCTTTTGTGATTCTGGCTCCAAAGTCTGCATTACGCCTTTGACTGGAATTCTAGCTTTGGACCAGTCCATATGAATTTCTCCACCAACTTCGCTGCAAAAACTTCTTCCCAGCAATATTCCATAGGCTGCCGGAATGTCAGCAACGAGGACTGTCATTTTTACTCTTTTATTTGGGAAAGCCGCAAATGCAAATTGCGCGTCCTTGATTTGGCCAACCAACGGAACTTGCTTAGTTTCTAAGGAATAACATCTGCCGAAAGGCTTGGTAAGAGTGAGGCCCAAAGCATGGGTGACTTTTGCCGGCATGACATTATCAGAAGCCCCGGAATCAATTATGCAGTTACTCAGCTTGTGTCCATTGATCAGTAGAGAGAGATAGAAAGGTTCTATCTTGCCTGACGCAGATGTTGAAGCAACATTTATATGAGATTCAGGGGGAGTGGAAAGGATTCCTTTTGGGGAAACCTGATTAGATATAACAGCTTGACTTTGGATATACTTAGTCAATCTTACGAGCTGTTCGGGGTTTGACTGAAGATACTCAGCTTCAGACATTTGGATCTTGGTCTTTTTTGCATGATCTATAATATCAAATGCGGCCAAGGGTTGCGTTGGTAAAGGAATGAGTCCCTCACCTCGCGATGATGGAATAGGATTGGTGGTCTTAGTAGGAATGTGAGAGGACTGATTTGGAGGAGAGATAGGGGGAAAAGATTTCTTTGTAAAAGATTTGCCAGGGAGTTGAGTAGGAAGAGGATTACCTCTTTTAGCAATGATCGGAGGCGCGTTTGACACGGCCTTCTCCTGCTGGACATGGGCAGCAACTTCCGCTTCTTTTCCTTGCGAACGAGTAAAAACAGCATATGACTGTCCGCTTGCGTACCCCTGGGTACCCTCTTCTTCATCAGATTCTTCCTCATCAAATTCCATATACCCGATAGTAGAGTCGCCAGTCGGTTCACCGACATCTTGATCATCTTCGCCTTGAGACGAAGGTTCTTCATAATACTGCTCTTCTTCTTCAATTTCGGCCAGAGTGTTGACCGGAGGAGCCTCAAGCGTCAATCGTGGAGCAGTTGCACGTAGACGCGGCCTTTGTGAAACATTGTTAGGAACGAAATTCCTCCGCGGAATATCCCGGTATGAGGAACTGGGAGAGGCCTGGGCCAACTGCTTCTTCAATGCAAGCAAATCGTTCGCCATCTTTTGGAATGCTGGATCAGACGAAGTGGTGGGCGAAGGGCCCAAAGATTTAGGCTTGGCTGATTCCTTTTTTAATTCGCCGGATATTATCAGATTATCCTCTATGCGAATGGCAGCGGCTTGGGCGAGAACCAAGGTGGCAACTCGTTCCTGAAGGAGCAAGAAACTAACTTTCGAGCTCATAGCGTTTACGAAGAAACACTTTTGATTTTCCGGCGTTGGAAGCATGGCAACAGGGACACGGTTGATTAGTGCATTGAACCGGGTGACAAAATCGCGCATGGTCTCATTCGCCTCCTTCTTCAGGTGAGTGATTCGTGATAATAATGCAAATGCATCCTCTGAAGGCTTGTACCTATCTTCAAAAGCATCCCGCAAGGTGGCCCAACTGGTGATAGATCCGGCCGGCAAATGCTGAAACCATTCAGCTGCAGGTCCTTGTAGGGTTTCCAGAAAAAGGCGAACCGACACATCTTCGTGGGTCACATCCAAAATACTGCATGACATAATGAATGCAGATATGTGGGAATCCGTGCTTTGATTTCCGCTCCCGTCAAATTTGGGAAAATTCTTTCGATTTCCGTGAGGGAGAGCGTGAACTGGATGTGGTAAAGCCAAAGGACCCATCGCGTTTCCCCATGGTACCGCCATTTGAAAAGCTGGAAAGAGAACACGAGCTGGAAGTGTGGTTCCGCTGAGCAGCAAGGCACTACAAAGGGACGTGGATGCTCCTTGTGAAAACTTTTTCTTCCGTGGAGGTGAGACACTCCTGGATGACCGGTCAGCTGAACTTAGTGATAAAAAGCATGCCGGTGTTACACTGAAATTGTGCCTTTGAAGCAGATCGAAAGTAGGATCAGCTTCTCCACGGGCTCTCCTGCTGCGCGTAAAAGGTTCACTCGCCAGTGTACCTTCCAGATCTGCAATGTTATGGCACAGATTTAAACTTTCTTTTTGGTTGTACTGGCTGATTTTCTGGTTTTTCTGTCAAAAACCAGCAGCAAATACTTTTCTAAATATTTAAAAACTATCCTCTTCAGAAAACCGATTGCGGTTAAATGACAAATTACAATGAGGATAAGATGGCAGGGAAGATTAGTAAGCTGATTTTCTGATTTGATTCTAACTTTTTTTTTTTTTAGAGGGTTTCAAACTTTTTGCAAACAATCAAAACTCAGATCTATGGCAAAATACTGATTTTTTCAAAAACTCAGCGAACTAAAGATCTTTAACTGGACCAGATCTATGACTCTCAGAAGAAAATTTTTCAATTTGAGCACTTTTGCAAATTTTTGGATTTTTAACAAAAAGTTCAGATTTGCAAACAGGCAGCAATCTTTTGATTTTTTCTGATTTTTTATCTTACTACCATCATAGATCTGACAGATCTATTCGATCCCCAGCGGAGTCGCCAAAAACTGTTGGTCCGAAAATCTGTCGCCTGGACAGATCTATGGATAGACGAGCCAACAGTGTGCAGGGCTTAGCCCCTCTTTGAGTCAGCAAAGCGAAACTGGTTTATTGCTATTCTACCAGCAGGAATCTATGCAAGTCTCACAGATTCTGCCTTCGGGGGTTTGGGATCTCATCCCAGTAGAGTGTTTCAGACTGCGAAAAGAAAGGAATGAAAGAGGGAAAAGAGAAAGAACAGATCCGAAGGAAGAAAAGAAATGAATTCCAAAGCAGAAAGGTCAGAAGATTTATGTTTTTGGGTTGGTAGTAAACAGAGCCAATCCTACTTGCATAAATAAACAAAGCAATACTGATGAGCAAATGACAGAAAAGTAGATATGAATCCAACAGATTAAACACACACAGATCTAACGTAAGAAAGATCTAATGCATAACACAGCTATTGAGCACAAAGTCTTAATATTTGTATTACTGTTTTCTTCTGTTACAAGAAAGCTCAAAGTCTTTCTCTCCTCACTTCTATTTTCATCTAAAAAATGTTCACCCTGAATACAACAAGTATTCCAGTATTTATAGAAGAAGAGGAGGAAAAGAAGACAAAAAGGAGCCAACCACCTATTTACAAAGATATTTACAAAATATCTAAAAGTCATGTTGACTTTTGACAACTTGATGGATGACATCATCCCATGATGCAACATGGATGATGTCATCATTTGTGCCAACATACTTTAGACATTTCAACAAGAAAGTTCGGAGAATAGAGAGAAGAAGAAGAAGAAGAAGAAGAAGAAGCAGCTACTCGTCATCGTCATCCTGCGGCCGAAAGGGGGTTGCCTGCTTCTGATGCTGCTCAGGAGATGATATGTGGAACTGAGCCTAACCCAGAATTCTTCCATGTCAATGTGACCTAACTCTGAGTCCCTGACATCCATGGCGCATTCAGCCTGTGATTTGGGCATCCTGACCCTTTGATATTTTTACTTCATCTCTTCCTCTGTAAGCTTAGCCTTTCCTCTTGGTTTGGTGGGTCTTCTTGCTTGATGTAGACATATGTTCTTTTGAAAGGCTGATCTGCATGAAGAAGAAGCGTGAGTCTAAAAAGGTTGAATTAGCCATTTGATCTTCCATCGGAATGTTAGCAGAAGAAAGAGTTAGAGATTTTAAGGCTCAGGGCGCAGGGGCATGAAAACTGCAACTAACAGGGCTAAATAGACAGGGCGCACAGAAAAGGAGGGTGTTGCAGAGGTTAAACTGGCCAAAGGCATGGCGCATGGATGTTGCAGATTGCATGATAAGGGCATGAGAAGCGCGTGTTTTGGGACAGGATGCGCCAAAGGGAATATGGCGCGGCGCACGAAGAGTTTACACAACATGGTGTTATTGCAATCGGGGATGCGCCTGCGCCTTTATAGCTTCATACTTGGCGCGGAAAAAAATTTTGTTGCATGGAAGCTGGGTGCGCCATGGGCGCATGGAAAAGGGATGCAACATGGACGGATGGTGCGCCATTGGGGCGCAGTTTCAGCACTTGTAGCACGCGGAAAAGGCGCGCCTTGAGGGCGCATGAGCTCATGATGCAGCAGGCCGAAAGGGTGCGCCATTGGCGTGGATTTTGCTCTTGTAACAGGGCGGGTAGATGCGCCATGGGGGCGCAACTGTTCTTAGTGTTGCAGGGGTTACAGACGCGCCAAGGAGAAAAACAGAAAACTCTTAAAAGGGGGTTTTTTACATGATTCATAGATTTCTTCTCCTCTCTTTTTTTAACATGCTCAGTGGGCAAACGAAACGGTTAAAACCAAGAGGATTATAACCATGGTTTCAAGAAAATGACCTTCTCCAGCAGATCTGGAAAGAGGAAGGATAGCATGGGGGGCAGACAGCAAACGGAGGAGGCTAGGCCAACACATTTATATATAAACAACCACCCAACAAGCAAGAACCAAACCAGGAACACACCAGGAACTGAAAGCACAAAACGCACAAGAGAGAAATAACACCTCTTACCTGGATATATAGCAAAAGTTGCAACGGGTCCACAGGACGATGAAAACGACGGAGCAGAGGCTGACAAGTTCAGAACGATCACGTGCTCAACAAAAGTGAAAATGACATTTGGGCGCGCAAACCATATATATATAGAAAAACTGGACATAAATGCGCCAACCAATTTTTCAAAGGCGCAGGAGATTTTTTGTCGACACGGGAAGGGATGCGCCCTTTGGCGCATCAAAGCATCTGCCAACATGAGATAAAGCGCGCCCTTGGCGCACCAAATCTATTGTCGACACGGGATTATGTGCGCCCTTTGGCGCACCAAAGAGCGGCGCAACACAAGTTGTATCAACACAAGCGCATGCGCCTTGGCGCACGCAAAAGAGACTCAACATCCTTTGGCACACCGAAAGATGTGTTAACATGGAAAACCATGCGCCAAAGGCTTTTAAGGGGGCGCATCAAAAGCTAGTGTTACAAGGATATTTCATGCGCCCAGCCAAAAAAGGCTCAGAAAGACTAAGTTCGAAAACTAGATTTCCCGGGAAGGGATTTTACAACGTTTCGAACGCAAGGGATCCCTAACGAGGGATCGAAACAAAATTTTCCGTATGGTTATCGGTAAAATTGCCCTTGTCAATTTTACGGGATAACAGAACTCACCTTGTATACATAGGTCATTAGAGACTAGTAATATAAGGGGGGAAATTCCATTATTATCATGATGTTCTAGAGTATCTTATAGGTGTTCATATAGATCCATTTCACTTGGACCTAGTTCATCTTCGTGAAGAATCGCTATTCAGTCGCTACCCAGTGGATATAGTGAGAAAACTTTAAGGAGGTGGAGGGAGAGTGAGATTAACTTGTGTCATCTTCAGTTTTCACAATCCTCAAAAATTAGTTGCCTGAAAAATAGATCTAGTGGCTTTGGTTGGTGTTGAGCCATCCTTGGGGTTGGTGCCTCCTTGTAGGGTTGGTGTTGTACTAACAATCAAGGGTTAGTGTTCCTTCAGGGTTAGTGCCTCACTAATTTTTGAGATAGGGTTTAACCCCACTGACTTCTTGGTTGCTGAATGGATCTCAAATAAATTTTATTCATAGATCTATGTAAAGTCCATTTCTTGCAATAGTTTTTCTCCTTGGATTTATGGTTTCCCACTTGCATCTGGTGTCATTGTGTTATTACTACTATCATTTTATCTTGTTATGGTTATGTTCTTGTGGATGCATTATTAATGATAATTATTAAAATTAGATAAGTGGATGAAATTTTTTCTTGCACACTAATTTATCCCCCTCAATGGTTTTACATTCTGAGAAATTTGTATCATAGAAGGTATTTTTAAGCAAGATTAACAAGCCCTTAAGGTGATACCTTTAAAGTATAGAAACTGGCATTCAGATCTTCAACAAATTTGTTCAATCTTTCTTGGACTAGAAAAGTACCTATGTTTGATGGGAAAAAATTATGCTTATTGGAGTATCGGGATGATAAGCTCACATCATTATCATGGGAATTGACAATATGTGAAATAATTTTTAGATGGATACATGCACATCATTTTGTCAAAATGGGATCTAACTAATGTCTCACAGGCCACTATAGAAGGCTAGTAATGACAATTCTAAAGCTATTGAATCTATCTTATGAAATTTAGTAAAGTCTTACAATTTTGTGAAGTGATGCAACTCCCATAATATAGGTCAACGATATGTGGGACAAGATACAATGAGGATCTATGAAGGTGATTCATAAGGTGAATTTGGAAATTATACCCTAGACTTCTATCGAAACTACCTTGCAAAACTTTGATAGATTAACTCAGTTTCTGATAAGAATGCACACATATAAGGTGCAAACTTGAAACAGAGTTGATTAGCTTGTCAAGATCACCATTATTCTTAGGAGAAGATACTAACAAGAATATCACTTTGGTAGGAAGGTGCTAAGATTTATCATGGGACTTAGTTGGATTAAAACTATTTTACCTCCAAAAATAATGTTTTCATACATTCATACCACTATGTTTACAAGACACTGAACTCTGTTGCCGTTGCAAGGGAATTCAACCGTGGACCATAAATATGGCTAATACAAGAATTTTTCATAGACACAAGAATGGATCCAAGATGGAACCCATATACATAGTGTAACATAGTTATTCACTTGACAATGGCTTAAATTCATGGTTATGATATTCCATAGGTTCAAATCACATGATCTCAATGTCTTAGACCATGGGAGACTTCAAGACATGTTAGGTGCAAATAGGCTTCAATTCACAATAAAACAATCCAATGAAGAATCAATATGAAAGACACTTCACACTCACAAACGCATATTAACATTCTTGACATAGATGGCATCCCCTTCATAGAACTTGGAACTCATAGACTTATACCTAAGGCATGAGAATCACATAGCAACTAAACTTATTTATCACATGAAGAATGCCTATATCAGCCTTATCAACTTACAAAAATGATAACAATATATAAATGAGGTGTCGACTCACTTCAAAAGATGTGAAAGGCACATGATGGAGTGCATGAATTATTTATATAGATACTCTTACTACGTTGAATTGTACTTATTAAAGATGTCAACGATCCTTGATGAAAACAAACATGAAATCCTTGATGAATCAACAAAAAATCCCTTAGGGTGAGTAAAAATGGCTACTTAAACAAGTGATAAGACAAGAATAGATAACTAGACATGAATCTTAACAAACATATTTGGATTTATGATTCTTTAACAATAACCGCTTAAACAACATCTTCAACAAGATACCAGATTTGAATGAATAGACAATACATGGACTAACAAACCTTATAATTTACAAGATTGAGAAGGTCACAAAATTATTGTTAGGATAAATTTTATTATCCTAATATTTAATTCTGCATAGTTTAATTATTTAATTTTATTAATTAAATAATAGAATTGTTATATTGTTATATGGTTAATCAACCATATTTGTCTGTATACATACTGTTATATTGTTTTCAACAATATATTTGTTTTTATGTAATTGTTGCTTCCCGGGTGTTATTGGAAGCTTGTTTATTCTGGCATTTGGTTGCACCTGTGCAACTCATTCTCCCGGATGTATTTGGCTGTGCAATATCTATAAATATTGCAGCCTATTCTCTGTAATTTTTTAGTTGATTGAGATTAATAAAATTACACAGGCTTCCATCCCTGTTTCTCAATCTACATTTGGTATCAGAGCGAGAATTTGGCCCTGTAAACGTGTGGAAGAGAGAGAAGCAGAGAGAGAGGAGATTGGAGACGAGTTTACAGCATTTGAGAGCCGGTGCAGCCTTGTGCAAACTCCTAGCCCCATCCCTGCCTCCCCCACATCCTCCTGTTCCTTCCAGGTGCTTGTAAGGCAAATTTTTTTTGCACTGGTGCACTCAGCACCAGGCAAAATTAGCTACAGGTATTGGAAATAATACTAAAATTTTTTTTCCAATAAGGGTTTTGTCTTTACTATATTTGGAAGTCGCTTTGCTTGTTTTGGAGGTCTGTGTATATGCACCTGCAGTGAACAAACAAGCAAAAACAAAAGTGAATCAAGCTGAGCAAAGAATTAAAAAAAAAAGGAGAAGGAGGCACCCACACTGGACCTGCACAAAAAAATATACAGTGGAAGAAGAGAATAAGCGGCCAAAGAAGAGGAAAAGCGGCCTGCATAAAGAAAGAATGTCTTTGTGAGAAAAAACGACTTCATTTGTCAGCGGCCTGTCCTCCTAAGCCTGCACAAAGGAGATAAAAACATTTTTTTTAGCAAATGCGCCCATGCGCGGCCTGCACAAGGTAAAAAACATTTTTTTGAGCAAAAGACGCGTCCTTCTCCCTCGCCCGCGCCATTCTCTGTCTCCAGCAACCTGCATAAGGAAATGCAGGCTTAGATAGCAAGCAAACAACATTAAAAAACGTGGCCAAGGCAATAAAAAATGCGGCCAAGGAAAAAAACGCGCCCAAGCAAGGAAAAATAGCGCCCCAACTCAGATCCGTGACCTGCACAAGACATTTGGCAAAAACAGTGAGAAAGAATCAAAGAAAGGAAGAAAAAAATGTGGCCAAGCTAAGAAAAACGTGGCCAAGGAAGGAAGAACAACATCCAAACACAAAAAATGTGGCCTGTACATGCAAATCAAAGCGTGGAAGCAAAAAAAACGGCCTGAGCAAGGAAAAGTGGCTGGAAAAGAAGGAGGCGGCTTCACAAAAGCAAATAAGAACAAACAACAAGCTCCAGATCTGGATTTGGAGCAAAGGAACCCTAAAAAATGCCTCTTCACCAGCATGCGCCACGTGGCATCCATTTTCCAAGAGGTAAGTCAATTTACTTGTCAATAAATACAAATTCCTTCCTTTCATAGTCCAAGCGCCCTAAGTGGGCAAGTTGGCTAGTGCATGCGCCTTGGGAGTGAGAGGTTTGGGGGTCAAATCCCACCAAAAACACTCAAAAACTCTCCTTTTGCATCTGGCGGAAATTTTGGCAGAACTGCTAAATTTAGCAGACTTTTTTGAATTTAGTTACAACTAACTAAATTTAGCGGAGAAATCCCTAATTTAGGGTAAAAAAAAAAATTTTTCTCCCATTTGGTCTGTTTTTCATTCCAGACATTTTTTGCAAAAGGAGACCCATCTAAAAATTGCATTTTCAGCTATTTTTTTGCAATTTTTAGCATTTTGGGTCGTACTGGGCTCAGGAGGCCACCAGGACCCCGAAACTGAAATTTTTTGCCTGTCATTCAAATTCAAATTGTACTGCTTATATTGTACTAATTTGTAGGTTGCCATAGTCAACTGCAAAACTTTGTAACTGCTCAGAAACTGGCAGAATTGTAATAAAAAATAGTAAAATTGGTTCTGTAACACTCACGAGATCCTAGATCTCATTCGCAGCGTTCGGTATATACAGTGCCTCTGGGAAGTGCTTACGGGTAAAGCCGTCACGACTACTACTGCACTTAATGCCTAATATAGCTGCAACAACGTCATCTGGGCATCGTCCCTATAAATCGACGGGGAGTAATAAGGTCACAGTGCACACACTATGAACCATCCCATCCGTCTGTGAACGATTGCAAGACATAAATCCGGACTGAGAAATTATCCGAGTATATAGCGAAGTTACGCGCGCGTATGAGGATATTTCTTTGAGCCGGTGTCAATAATCACACAGACCCCATCAGTACTGTCTTGGTACCATGTATTGAATTCTTTCACGTACGTTAACGCCTCTTTCACGTACCGTCGGGTATATAGAAAGGGCGAGCTTCTTCCACGTACCGACGGGTATATCAGAAGGGCGTGTATATAGAAAGGTTCGGTATATCGGACTGACGGTATATAGATTGGGAGACCTAATACCTGGAGTGATAAGAGCCAAACCCTGTCAGTGATCTCTGCAAAATGGGCACCAATGCCCCCAAATTTTTTCTTCCGGATTCACAATTGCTCAGAGGAAGCAACTATGCTGCTTGGAAGACAAAAATCAAGACACAACTTGAGTTTGAAGAAATCTGGCCTGTTGTGACTGGTACTCTAACCAGATCACCAACTGATGCAACACAACAACGACAATTTGATAGAGTAGATCAGAAAGCAAAACTCATCATCTTGTTTGGAGTATCCGACGATGTGCAAGCCCACATTCGAGATGCCACATCAGCAAAAGAAGCTTGGGATAAGCTGAGCACAATATATGAGGCCAAGAACAAGAATGTCATACTCAATTTGCAGAGTCAGTTACATACATTGAAATTCAAACAGAATGAGAAAATTGAAGCCTTCCTAAGAAGAGTTGCAGAGTTGAGGGCTTCACTTCTAGCCCTAGGAGAAGAGGTCAAAGATGAATCTCTCATTCCCATTGTTCTGAGAGCTCTCCCCTCTTCTTACCACATTTTTGTCACAACTCTAAACTTGTCAGATACAACAATTAGTTTTGACAAGCTAGTAAACCTACTGCAACAAGAGGAAGCAATGCACAACAAGGATGATGAAGAGGAGCAGGCACTTTCTTCACATCAAAAATGGAAAGGAAAAGGTAAAGGAAAACCTAAATCCTATCAAAATCCCCACATCAGAATCAGTATCATGGGGACAATCAACAGAAGAAGCGATGTCCAATTTGCAAAAGAGGACATGACTTGCAAGAATGCTGGTTTAACACATATAAGAAAGGTTCATCAAGCAATTCTGGACCACAACAACAACAAACTTACAAGGGACATTCAAACAACTATCAAGGGCAGAAAAAGGGGAACTGGAAAAGAAGACCCCACCAGCAAGGTAATATTGCTGAGCAACAAGAACAGTCAGATAATGAAGACTTCTTGTTCACTGCTCGATCAAGTGAACCATCCACGTCATCTAGTGATGTCTGGTATGTTGATTCGGGAGCCACTCGACACATGACCGGCCACAGAGACTGGTTTATTTCAATGAGGGACACGCCATCGAAAAATCATGTTTCGTTGGGAGATGATTCTTCATATACAGTTCAGGGGATTGGAAACATTTCTCTACCCCTTGGTTCACGCAAATGCAGACTATCAGATGTTCTATATGTCCCTGGGTTGACAAAGAATCTTCTTTCGGTCAGTCAACTCCTAGATCACAACCTGAAAATTGACTTTGATAGTCAATCCGGCAAGAAAATGTGTTTGATTCGAGATAAATCCAGAGGCTCGAAAATAATTGCAAAAGCCTCAAATGTGGGATGAATGTTTCAACTTGATTTCATTCACAAAAATGATCAAGCACTTGTGGCTAAAAACTCCACCTCAGCCCAGTTGTGGCATCGGAGATTTGGTCATGTAAGTTTCAAATATCTCGAAACACTTCGCCAGGTGTAATATGGTACATGGGCTACCATCTCTTCAGAAGGATACAGACAAGTGTCCTCACTGCTTAGCAGGAAAACAACACAGAGTTTCATTCCAAAAGAGTACTTTTCGAGCTCATGGTAAACTTGACCTGGTTCATACCGATCTGTGCGGTCCGATGCAGCCAAGTCATTCAGGGTTCCAGTACTTCATGCTTTGTGTTGACGACTATTCACGCAAAATGTGGATTTTTTGTCTTCGCAAGAAAAGTGAAGCCTTTGAAACATTCAAAAAGTTCAAAGTGGCAGTTGAGAAAGAAACTGGTCGTCACATCAGAACTCTCCGCTCAGATCGAGGGGGGGAATTCACCAGTGATGAGTTCAGAGACTACCTACAAACTCATGGGATTCGTCGACAAATGCCTCCTCCACACACACCACAGCAAAATGGTGTTGTTGAGAGAAGAAATCATACTATCATGGAAATGGTGCGATGCATGATCGATGATTCTGAACTTGCAAAGACATTTTGGGCAGAAGCAGCAAAAACAACAGTGTATTTGTTAAACAGAGCGCCCACAACTGCTCTTGATGGAATTACACCACAAGAAGCATGGTCAAAAAGGAAACCATCCATTGCACACCTCAGAGTATTTGGGTGCAAAGCCAGCATGCACATACCCAAACAGAATAGAAAGAAATTGGACATGAAGTCACAAAATCTCATCTTCATTGGATACAGTGAAGAGACTCTTGGGTACAGACTGATGGATCCTAAGACCAGAAAAGTCTACACAAGCAGAGATGTTGAGTTTTTCGAGAAGAAGGAAGCAGAGACTCCTCCTCCGGACTCGCAAGATGTAGATTTTTCACCAGTTGTAAAAATTGAAGCTAATGTTCCCTCAGAAGATGAAAGTGATGATGGGGATGATGGTGTTGATCAGATAGAACCACAACCCATGGGAACAGGTCAACGTATGCCTAAATGGTGTACAAGTACATTACGAGATGCAAGACTGGATGCTCCACCGGATACATCCACCCCTGGACCACGGACTCACAGTAAAGCAAGAGAAGAAGTTAACTTTGCTTTGATGAGTAGAGTTATTGAATCAGATGAGCCCTCTACAGTCCAGGAAGCCCTACAGTCAAAAGCTTGGAAAGATGCCATGGATTCTGAATATCAATCAGTGATGAAGAATAACACTTGGCAGCTTGTTGATCTTCCACCAGGGAAGAAACCCATTGGATGCAGATGGATATTCAAAACTAAGTACAAAGCAGATGGGACAGTGGACAAGTGCAAAGCAAGACTTGTAGCAAAGGGGTATGCACAGAAAGAAGGCATTGACTATGAGGAGACATTTTCTCCCACAGCTAAGATCAAAACGATCAGGATGATCTTTGCTCTAGCTGCACAGTTTGGTTGGAAAGTTCCATCAGATGGACGTAAAAAGTGCCTTCCTGAATGGAGATTTACAAGAAGAAGTCTACATGACTCAACCTGAGGGATATGTTGTACCTGGTCAAGAAGAAAAGGTATGCAGACTCAGGAAATCTCTGTATGGCCTCAAACAGGCACCCCGGGCATGGTACATCAAGATTGATGAGCATCTCGTACAACATGGATTCGTCAGAAATCCATACGATCCCAATCTCTACCTCAAAAAGCAAGGGGGGGAGATGGTGATTGTTGTAGTTTATGTCGATGATCTAGTCATCACTGGCAGTTCAGTGAAGATGATTGATGAAACAAAGAAAGATCTTAAGTGATCATTCGACATGACAGATCTCGGGCTTATGCACTACTGTCTTGGACTGGAAGTATGGCAGAAAGAGAATCATATCTTTGTTTCTCAGATGAAATATACCAAGACAACGCTCGAGAAGTTTAGGATGATGGATTGCACACCAATTGCTACACCTATGGAGAACAGATTACAGTTATCTCGTTCAGATCCATCTCCTGAGGTAAGTGCCACTCTCTATCGGCAGCTGATTGGGAGTCTCATTTACCTGACCTACACTAGACCAGATATCAGCTTTGCAGTGAGCTATCTATCCAGGTTCATGCAGGAACCCAAAATTTGTCATTGGAAAGCAGCAAAGCACATTTTGAGATATCTCAAAGGATCAGTGGATCTTGGTCTAGAATACAAGAAGAATGAAAACTTCTTCTTGACTGGATATTCAGATTCAGATCATGCAGGTAACATTGATGATAGAAAATCCACTTCTGGATTTGTATTCTTTATGGGATCTGGACCAATATCATGGGGAAGTAAGAAACAACACTTTGTTTCTCACTCTTCCACAGAAGCCGAGTATCGTTCTGCAGGAGAAGCTGTCTGTGAAGCGATTTGGCTACGTCGCATACTGGAAGGACTTGGAATACCACAGGACAAACCGACCACCATGTATGTTGACAATGAAGGTGTTCTCAAACTTGTTCGCAATCCAGTTTTTCACGAGAGAACAAAGCACATTGAAGTTCAGGTTCATTTCATACGTGAACATGTGTTGAAGCACAACATCCAGCTTCAGTTTTGTCCAACGGCTGAACAACGAGCAGATATTTTCACAAAGTCACTTGCACGTGACAAGTTCGAGTTGTTCAGAGCATTTCTCTCCTCATCTCTTCAGACAATGCACAATTAAGGGGGGGAATGTTAGGATAAATTTTATTATCCTAATATTTAATTCTGCATAGTTTAATTATTTAATTTTATTAATTAAATAATAGAATTGTTATTTTGTTATATGGTTAATCAACCATATTTGTCTGTATACATACTGTTATATTGTTTTCAACAATATATTTGTTTTTATGTAATTGTTGCTTCCCGGGTGTTATTGGAAGCTTGTTTATTCTGGCATTTGGTTGCACCTGTGCAACTCATTCTCCCGATGTATTTGGCTGTGCAATATCTATAAATATTGCAGCCTATTCTCTGTAATTTTTTAGTTGATTGAGATTAATAAAATTACACAGGCTTCCATCCCTGTTTCTCAATCTACAATTCTGATTCTAATATCTATCATTTGCTTATAAAAGTCTGACCATAGGTTATCAACCATGTTTATCAATTTTCTACATTATCAATTTCAGACAAAGTGATCTAGTGCGATTCTTGAGCCTCCCAAAGAGTTTCACTTAAATAGCACAAACTCTAATAGATTTCACTAATGAATCATTAACTAGACCTTTTCTAAAGAATGCCAAGACTCCTCTGACTTCAACCACTATAAGTGATCTTACACTTGAAATGCCAACACTTTTAGACCTTTCATCTTCACTTATCTTTTCAATAATCACATTGATTTTTTCCTTATGAAACTATATTTTTACTTCAAGATAACCTTGAGTCATTTCATAGCTAGTCACTAAAAAAAGGCTTTGAAACATGCTTCCTTTTATTCTCATTCATCATCATCATCATCATCATCATCTTCATTTAGTTTCTTAGGATTATAAGAATCAATCATACCTTCAAGATCAACACCTTAGACATCTCTAACTTCAACATCCTCATCTCTAGGGCCACATATAAGAGAATAGGATTCTATCTCATCTTCTTTATCTTCTTCATCCATGCCACTAGGAAAACCTACTTCAAACTCACTACATATGGGTATTTTGATACCTTCAATAGTCATGTCATGAGTTATATTGGAAAAAAGAGTGAAAGCACCAAGAAAATAATACACAATATCAAACCCTAAGAATTTTAAGAATGATCTCAACCTAACCAAAGGATTATCTTCAACTTGAACCAAACACTCTTCTATACTTGTACTTCAGTAGGATCTTGTTCAAGTGATGAAAATTTCTTTAAAAGGACCATCTTTGATACCAATTGTTAAATGCACAATGGACTAGGAGGGGGATGAATCATTCCTACAAATTACTTTTTAATTCATTTACCATCACATAAATTCATTTATTCATTCATCCATTAACCATACATAACCATATGTGTGCATTATATATGTGGCATCAATCATAAGAGCATGAGACAAAGTACACAACATAACAACACCATATGTAAGTGAGAAACCCTCATGGGGAAGAAAAAACACTAAAACTATACTTATATTACATAAAGAAAATATTTTAAGTGAATCTAAAAATTCAAAATGAACACCAATCCCTGATTTAATGAGGCAGCAACCCCACAAGGAGTACCAGTACCAACCCCTAGTTTAGTAGAGCTCGACTCTACAAGGAGCACTAACCCCTAATTTAGTGAAGCACCAACTCCACAATGAGGATATAACCCACCAGGATGACCAAGAACCAACTCAGCCACCTGAATATGATTTAACTCTAATAATTATTCTTCTACAACTGATATATGTGACTTATTCATCTCACACAACTTTTCTCAAACCCTAGATCTTCAACCTTACTCTTTCTTGGTCTTGTTAAACTTGTATTTCCTATAAAAAATTTCACAAATGTATTCAAACATTATTAAACCTGTAACACATATGATAATATCTCAAAATATTCCCCCATACCTTCTATTTACTAACCTATGGGTCTCACTCTTCACCCATATAAGACTAGCTCACAAAATGAGCTAAAACATCAATTTAATATGCATATCTTCTCTCAAAACCAAAGGAGGTCAATACCTCATGAATAATTAGACCCATAAATATTCATTTCATTCAAATAAAATCATTACAATTATCATGTATGACCCAAGTAGCTCTTCCTAGCTAAAAACCTCATTACATGTGCCAAAATGGCTCAAAATCCCATGGGCACAATCTTAAAATTGCCATTACATCAAAACCACACGTATTAATGACCCATAAACATTAATACATGAATAAAATATCATTTAATATTCATACCTGGTCTAAATTTATCCTAAATTATTTCATTTAATGGGCCCAGTGCTCTCTATACTTCGCAAAATTGTTGTTTCCTTCACCCTTCAACATCTTGTAAACTTGATTAGGCCACAAAATCACTTCTACATGAGAAAAAAATGCCATGTAATGACTTGATGAAAATTTAAAAACATTTAGAACACTTTTAAGAAAGTTAAAAGCCATGAAACATCCATCTCTTCAACCACAACTACTTTTTCCTTCACCAGATCAACCTGCCAAAACATCTGCTTGGAAAGGTTAGTTCATAAAATTAATTTTTAATGCATTAAAAACATAAAAATAAAATAATTTTATGAAAAATCCATCCCTATTAATATTATAGGTGATAGTAAGAATCAACCAATCCAACTCATGCCTAAAAAAACATCAAACCTTCACCAGAACACATATTTGTCTTGAACTACCAAAAATCTTTCTGTCCAAATAATGACCTAGAAACCCTATAAAATGAACTCATCATTAGGAAAATATCAGATAAATATAACCATATCTGAATAATATTTCAAACACAACTTTAATCACCTTCAAACTCCACCTGTAGCTCAAGCTATGCTCATTTTATTGAACCTTGCTATTTGAGATCACAAAATTTCCCTTTGACCAGTCAACCTATATGGACCTTGAATGATCATGTAACTACATGAAATTTTCCTAAAACATAAATGGAAATCAATAAAAAATACCAAGCATCATGAACCATACATTTTTCATGCTACTCCTTTAGACCATCTTTTCCTAAAACCTTCTTCTTTAGAAACTTCTATTTTTAGGTGGGGCCCACATATGATACTAATATCTATCCTATTTTTTTTGAAATATTGAATATTAAAATACAAAATTAAATCATAAATTTTTAGGAACCAATAAAAATTGGGCTGATATACTCACCTTTTTGCAAACTACTCCTGGCTAGGGTTTAGCTAGGGTTTTAAACCACTTTATCTTCTTAACGACGTTCGTTCATAAAAATGTTATTATAAAATAACCTAATTAATTTATCAAAAAATTAATAACTAGACTAAAATTATATGTTAAATATATCAGGTCCCCATGCAAAGCATACAATCCACAATGAGCATTAGGAGGTCAACTTTTGTCAGAAAAACACAATGTTTCTTACCTGGTTTTTCCAAAACTTGCATAACTTACAATTCCTTCTTCAGAATGACTTGAAAATTTACATGAAGTACCTTGAAAACATCATATACCTGTTCATAATCACCACATATCCTAGATATTCCTAAAAATCTCTATCCATAGTGAATTTCCCATGTTGAATTGCTTGTTCTCAACTATTTATTTCACAATGTCCTCATACATGCATCTAACCTCTGAATTATGACCTAAAACTCACCATAAACCTTAGGTAGGCTTACTCCATGCTGTAATCATGATCCAAAAATAAATATATGATCCAAATATTATGTCACTACCTCATTCTAGATACTCCAGGGCTAGAAACAAGCCTGAAATGACTCGACTTAGCACTGATATGACCATGTTGACATAATGCAGACCCAATAATAGTCATGACACATCATATAGACCATGTATGAGCTCATGATACACTCTAAACAGATTTGGAATACTAAAACCATGATTAGGCATACTTAACCATGCACTAGGACACTGCCAAACTCACCAAAACACACAACATTCATGCTTGAAACCTGAACAACATCATAGGGAGAATCATATATCACCATAACACCCTTTTCCATCAATGGGGGTTGAAATCAATGAGAAAATTAACACACAATGGTCACCACTAATTTTGACATGATATTCAAAGTCTATCAAATGATGTTTGAAGCCTAATGGCTGCTAAGGTCAAAAATTATTACATTGTGTCAGTGCAACATAAATAAGAATTGAGATTAGTTACCACTAAGATCATAGAAACATCTTGGGTAGTCCATGATTTGTTTTATTCAGTCACTAATTTGAAAACAAGAAACTGTTGAAGCTTGATGTTGTGCACCCATTAATTTCAGTAAGTAATGGAGCCTAGCAGTCTCTAAACATTTTCCTTCATACGAACGGATACGAATTATGCATTCTACATAATATATCTTATGATAACTACATAAGTCTTGATCCTTATAGAGGATATGTAGTTTAGCACTTGGCTCCACCAGGGATAGTCCATCTAATATGATTTAATTGATTATATAGATAGTTAATAAATTTCTCAAAAGGATTACTAGAATACATAGAGGCTAGCTGCCACTAGGCTTCTCATCTACAAACAAATTGACAAAAAAAAGCATGGATTGAATTTGAATGACTCTTGTTAAATGAAATAGTATAACATCTATTAATACCAAATGCAAGGAATGGAGCTTAGCGGTTACCAATCATTTTCCTTAAAAGAAACATAAATTAATATTGTGTTATACAAAATATATCTTATTAGAAAAAATTAAGGATTTACTCCTCTTGATTTTACATTGTGTAGACTAATGACCATCTAAGATAAGAGGCCTTTACACTAGTCAATACATTCTAGATAAGCCAATTACTATTTATTTGAATGAATAATTAGTAACTGTTTGTATGGTAGATGTGTGTCAAATTTATTAGCAATTACCACTTAAATTATTATATGCAACAGATAACAAAGACTTTTATCATTGATTAATTTTTTATTTATAATTAAATGATGGTTGAAGAATCCATTTCCCTTTACATTAAAGATATAATGTGAAGATCAATCTATAAAACCAAATGATTCAATAATACTTTTATGAAATAACCCAATAGACTATGCCAAAAACACAAGAGGTTGGGAATATAAAACAAACCCCTAGAACAACCAAAAATGGATAATTTGATTACTCTAGAACTAAAAAGGATATGTAACAACCAAAACAAAACTAAAAAATTCCTGATTTTAGGAACAATTATTTCTCAAAATCAGAGGACACGTCCAGAATCTCCACTAAAACAGGGTGAAAAACAAAAGGAAAAGGTGGAGAAGGAAAAATATGATATTTTCCATCAATAGCCTGACTCTTAAACGAATTGTATGCATCATGCCCTTGGCTATGAATCAGATCCTAATGAACTAGTTCCAATTGCTGGGGAGGAAACTCAGTACACTATTCACATTCTTTCAATACCTCAGTCAAAAGAAATAAGAAAATGATAACTAAGTAAAAATTGTCAAGGAGTCAACTATTTGAAAGGGAGTGAAACAACCCAAAATATTGAGAGCTAATATAAAATCACCTACTCGATTGACAAACATAGCTTTGATAATTGTTTTATCTACCTAAGATCATGTGAACCGAAAATTGATTATCAAATGGGAAGTGAGACCAAATCCCTCCCATCCCAAAAATAATTGAATCAGAGAAAAAAAATCATCCAGGTTAGGGTAGTTGATTTTAATGGGGCCCATCGTAGACATCTTGGTTAAATTAACCAAAGAATCCACAAAACCCATCAAGACCTAAAACTAATTATACAACTCTTTAAAAAAATTCTGGTCTAACAAACCTTCATGGATATAGTGAGCCTAAAAAAGAACAGGCCGCAACATGGGCAAGTTTTTGTCAATTTCAGATTCCATGCCAACTCTATAAGCTGGTTTGATCTAGTGATGCCCCAATTCCAAAGCCCAATCCTACGCCAAATTTATAATATGAAAATGACAAACTAATGTTGAGGCCACTTACGTATTAACCCTTGGATGACCCTCCGAAGAAATATAATCATCACCGAAAACTCCCTAAATAATAACCATATCTTTCTTTGTTCCAAACCTAAAAATAGAGTATAGATGAAGATGTCAAATATTAGTATAGAAATCCATTTCACGCACTGACGCAGAGAATTGCATGAAAGGAAACAATGGACCATCCATGAAAAAAGAAAATCTATCCAGTGAAAGAAGCCATATTGGTTCAAAATGAAGGGAGAGCGATATGAAAAATATATAGAGAGACTCTGTCATCTCATGCTTGGAATTAATACAAAATTCTTCGTCCTTCACCATCAAACATTATTGGAAAGGGTAATGAAGTTTGGATAATCAAAATAATGATTACCAATTTTATCACCAATCTCTTACACAATCCCTTGATTCTCTAAAAAATCCACCTCTTTATTATCTTCCCTACAAATAAGCTTTAAGGACCAATCAGAAATTAAGGAAATCCTTAAAAGGAATTTTATCATCATAAGATCAGTTTTCAATTGAAAAGGATTGATTTTTTATAGACGATGTAACTAATAACTTGATAGTAACCTTCAATCATTAATTTATTTATATTCAATTCAGATTTTGTTTTTCGAAATTCAAAATCCCCACTCCGCCATAATATTTATGAAGAGAAACATCATCCAATTTAACAAGATGGATTTTTCTTGGTCTTGTTTGTTCTTTCCTAGAGAAATTTTTGCATAGTTAATTTGTTTTTATCATTCAAAAATTTGGGGATCCTCATAATAGAAAGTAAATAAATATACTTTCATATTTATTAAATTAGCAAGATTAGATCCAAATAATATAATTTTTTCATTTAATCATGAGGTAGAATCATGTTTATGTTTTCCCTACATATTTTGTAAATCATTTTGGTCTATTTTTTTACAGTTGATTTTAAGAAAATACGAAAGCCCAAGATGGTTATGATAATTCTTAAGGTTTAAAGGATGAACTTATATTACTATGATCTAACATTTCTTAACTAAAAACTTTTGAGCCTAGACGCAATTAAACCATTACTTTCAATAAGTAATGAAGCTTAGCTATTGCTAAGAATTTTCATTATTACGATCCGATATGAATTACGTATAATACAAAATATATCCTATGAGAACAGCATGATGAGTGATTCATCATGAGGGTACATAGTGTAGAACTTGGCTCCACCAAGGATAGCCAATTGAAATAATTTAATTATTAATGATGAAAAAAACATCAAATCAAAGATGTTCATATTATTATTTTCATTGTTAAAATGGATTCCTAGAAATTAAGTAGACTACCAGTTGTTAGGATTCTCAACAAAAAATAATTATACAACAAAAAACATTCATTGTTGTACATGATATCCTATTGAAATGAATAGTTTAGCAACCACTCTGACCAAACAAAATTATAGGAGCTTAGTGTTCTCTAAGAATTTTCCTTGATAAGAAACGAAATGGATTATGTATTATACAAAATATATCTTATGAGAACTATATAAGGCTATGTCCCTCTAAAGGTTATGTAGTGAAATGTAATGACCATTTCAAATAAGTTGCCTTTAGGATAGTTTTTACATTCCAGATAAAATAATTAAAACTTATTTTCCTCAACACTTATTGAATGATTGTATGCAAGAGGTGTGACAATTTTTAGAGTGATTTTTTGTTGAAATATTCAGGTGAAATGCATAAAAATCCTACCTGGTTAGCTAATTTGATAACATTTTTCTTTCACATCACTATTTTCCTAGGTCTCCTTCTTCCTTATTATAGGTATTTTTAACTTCTACCACAGGCTTGACTAACTCACCCTTGTACCATCAAGTAAAATTCCCTATATGTGACAAGAGTGAGTGATTTAATCCTATTTTAGAATGAAAAATATCATGCATAAAGAAACTAAGAGACCCTATGGGAAAAATAGTGATGCACAGAAACTAAAGTATCAAATTGGAAAAACAGGTAATTTTCAAAGATATTATGTTTTTCAGTTATATGGAGCTCTGGTTGAATTAGATTATTTTATAATATAAAATAGTGCATCAGAACCAACTCCAATGTATTGTTGCAATATGAGATTCTCATTAATCAATTCTAGACACATTAAGAAAAAATGGTGTTCTCCTTCCCCTAGTAGTGGCAGCGCAAAAGGATAGATAGTGTAGGCTGAATTAGGCTCAAACATAGGGGATCAAATACCTAATTGCATTGGAATACCATTTCATTCTCATGATAATGCAATGGTTAATGGCTCCCCTTATATGGCGTACACATAGGCTCTGAATTAGGAACTTGTTGTTGATCATATCCCCCACCAGCACAAAGTTTTTCCTAATCAGGTAGATGCTCAGCCTCCTAATGACTACACTTTGGAGTTACAAATCCTAGTCCATACTATCTCTTGTTCTACCCTTTTCCTCCAAACCTATCAACTTGTTTCTAGATTTGAGATGTAGTGTGTTATTTCTCTTAAATTGGGTTTTAAAATTGGTTCCTTTGGCCTCTCCTTTGTGGTAAAAATGATTTTGGATTAATCCCCTCTTGTTGCCTATGGGATAACCCAAGATTCTATGATATCTAATGTGAGATTCTTAAAAGGAGCTAGAGCTTGTAGCACAGAGACTTTCAAGGAAGCATTGTTCAAAAATTATGCCCCATCCTCTTCTAGCTCTAATCCTCCCCCACTAACTTATTTGATTGAGCATGCTACTAACTCCCCTTCGCTAGAAATTATAGGTACTGATTCTTTGAAATTAAAAAATAACCTATAAAAAATCCCTCATTTACATATTTAATGTTGTTTGGCCTTGAAAAAATGATCTTATCCAATGAGTTCACTCCAACTGGACTAAAAATTACAACCCTTCTTTCTGTGCAGGAGGCTTCTTCATCATTTTTTTCTTGGCACAAGAGGATTATCAAAGGTCCTTGAATGAGGGCCCATGGTTCTAGGATTTGGTTGGTTTTTTTACCACCCCTTGGTTCCCTCACTTTTACCTGTGTTCCTGTTCCATTTCATGAGTACCGGTTTGGATGAGGCTACCTAATATCCCTCTCCATTTTTACCTTGTCGTGGAGGAGATTAGAAATAGTTAAGGGAAATTTATAAAATAGAATGTCACGATATTTCATAGTGGGTTGCTCATTTTTTTCATAATATGCATTGAGGTTGATCTAAGAAAATGACTTCCGGACAAGATAGCCCTCAAGATGGGTTATATGTCACATGTCTAGCCCCTTGACTATGAAAATATGGCTTTCAGATGTAGAAATTACAGGACGTCATGTCACCTTCATTATTCCTATACTCATAAGAAATCCCTATATGTAAAGAAAAATACTTCCAAGTAATGGATCCCCCCTAACATCGAGGAGGACTCAGACTCACATTTGGATGTTCAGGAAGCTAAGAGTTATGATCCACCTATTGAGGCTCAACCCACTTTAGCTTATTTAGGTGCTAAGATGGGTCAACTAGTAGTGTTAGTCCATTCAGGGGAGAGATCCAATCTGGGAATCAAGATACCTCATGAATCTGATCATTCTAAATCAGAAAAAGAAGTCCCCTTCTCTCTTAATTAAGGATCACTGATGGAAACCCCTCTAGTATTGGGCTTAAAGAGTGCACCAAGCTAAGATGAAAATTTTTACAAAAAAATAGCAGTTAGTGTGATCAAAAAAAGGAAAGAAGGGTAGGCTCTAATTCCATATATTCTCTTTCCTCTTTCCCTTCTTATTTTTTGTGGTTGCCATTTGGTGGTCTCCACTTCTTCATTTGGAAACTCAGTAGGGGCTGTATCTTCTCTTCTCTTCTTTTCTATTCTCTTTGATGCTTTCAGTTACAGATGAAGGTATTGCTCTTTCTTTTCTTCTCATTTATGTTCCCTTCTGACTCTATAGATGAGGAAAATTCCTCTCTTATTGTTGTGGTTTCTTCTACTTTCTCCCTTTTGTTCATAGAGAATTATCCTCTTCCTTTTATCTACCCCTTTCTTCATTGTTTAAGGTTGTGGGCCCTTTCAAAACCCGCACTTTACCCTAATTTTAAAAAAACTCCAATGTCTTGTTTTAGGATTTATAAATTATGTGTTATACAAAATATATATTATGACAACTGCATAAGTCTTGATCCTTTTCTAGGGTATGTAGTGCAACACTTGGCTCTTCCTGGGAGAGTCCAACCAATATGATAAAATTATAATCAATAAAAAACACTAGCAATCCAAATCTGTAATGATATTTTTTAGTCATAACAAGAGTTAATGGTTAGAATCTAACATCTGTTAAGCTATAAGATTTTTTTATTCTATCATTATTTTCAAAATAAGAAACTGTTGAGCTTATTTTCCAAAACACCGTCCCTCTCAATAAGTAATGAAGCTTAGCGGTCACTAAGGATTTTCATTGATATGAACTGATATGAACTACATGTAATACACAATATATCATATGATAACAACATAAGGCTTCATCCTTGAATGATGTAAATTAATAAGAAAATGTTTTTATCATTTCCACTCATATTCTATAGCTCGCTAAAATTTTACATAGTGACCGCTAAGATCTAATGTTCCATTGCGGAAGATTTTTTAATCTATAAATATAATCAGTTTAAGATAAAGTAGATCCTTTCTATTAATAAACTGAAAAATAACATTTAACCTTCCCATATATTTATGAATTATTAATTTATTTAATTCCTCTTGCATGTAATATGTCTTCCATGCATTGCTTTCCATTCACACAAATTCCATTCTTTAAAGAAACAACAAATTGGAAGAAGAGAGAATAAGAATGGTATGTTGAAATGCATTCTCCAAAAAAATATCACACTAATGTTTGGTTATTCTCTGTTGATGAAGATGCCAACCGTAAAGTCATCATGGTTATATATTTAGAAGTTATTTATCAGGGAATAATGCATATTTAGATTGAATGCCTTGAAGTTGAAATTAATAAGTTCCTTATACTTAAAATGGAGTTTGAAGTTTCCTTGTTCAGGAAATAGGAAATAAATAATTCTCTAGAAAATTAGACATGTTCCTGTATTAATTATGGTTAGAATTTGGGGATGTTCATAGACTCAGACAAAACAAGTTGTGCTAATTCCCATGAAATTCATAATGGCATGAATTGGTATTCGAAAAAGTATATAGGTACGACAATAATTCTTTTTTTGTAACTAATTGAATAGAATGTTTAATTTCACCACCAAAGCATACAAAGCTATTTACATCGCTAAAGATAACTTAATTTCCTAAATTAGAGATAGATCTCACTAAGTCAAAGTTTTTTTATTAATGGAAAATATTTTTGAAGGGACTATACCTTGTTACAAAAGAGGCTCAACAGCCAGATAAACATGATAAAGTAGAAAAAAAGGATATGAATCCAGATATTACAATAATCCAAATAGTAGTCAAAAGAGAAACAAGCAAGAAAAATCAATACAAGGATAAAACTATAACAAAACAACATACTATCAGCAACAAAAAAGCAACTTGATCACATCCACCCTGCCTAGAAGATGTTATTTCTTCGAAGCCCTATCTATTCTTGATTTGATTGTCTACAGAGAGGTAAATAGCACTAGAGTGGTGACATGTGTGGGGTCATTTACATTCAGATGTGAGATGACCTAGTTTCTTTCCTTTTCTTACCCCAAATGTCCTCAGGGACTCCACTCAGCATAGTGATGCTTTTGACATGTTGATCAAGAAAATCACATATAGCTTTGAAGATGGTGATATTGTGATCATGTCTATCCTTAGATTTCCCAAGTCTATTATCCAAGGAATTCAATTTCTTGTAAATTTCATTTTTCTGATCTATCCCAATACCAACATCCTCATTCAACTTTCTTTTCCCCTTTTTCTTATTTAGCTGATGCAGATATTTTTTGATACTTTCCACCTCATTTTCCAATATTTCCATCCTATGGAGAAGATTCTCCTTCTCTTGTCTGAGTAACATTGTCTTTCCCTGCATTACTGATATGTAATAGATTGTGGGCTATTTCAATATCCTTGCTACTCCTAAGGACACAGCTAGAGGAAGAGGGGATCACTTTAGAGAATGAAGGGTTTTTAGTCTTGAAATTTCTATGACTGGGAATGGTGATTGGGTTAACAGTGGGGATGTTGTGAATGGGAATGGGAAAGGCGCCAGGGGTAGTGGGAATGGAAGGAAAAATTGATGAGGCAATTCCTATGAAGGAGAAAGATAAGCCCCTGATGGAGGGGAATGGCCCTGGTATGCTTTTGAAAGTCAAGAATGGAACACTCCATTGAATTCAGGAGATAGTGTGGGAAGCATACATAAAAATTTATCCTAAAATGATTTAGAAAGATCAAGTGTTTTGTGGGGACAATGATGTACCAACCTTCAAGGGAAATAAATTGAACCATCATTCTGGTAATTTCATCAAAGGGTTCCAGTATGGAACTCACCTTAATGCCAGCCGTAACAAAGAGGAGCTCCTCCCCTATTTCAGCAAACTTCTTCACTTCAACATTTTTGTCTACCCTTTTGCTGAAAAACCTGGTTCCATCCAATGCTAGACCCGTAACCTCGGCAATAAGCTCCTCATTCACCAACACGTTTTTCCCACCATACTTAACCTTCCACTCTTTCCAATCTGTAGCAAAATGCACCAAAATGTTCTGGTTGTGACCTTGGATTTTCTCGATAAAGCTGGTGACACCCCCCATCTGAAGATAATTCCACATCTCAACGTTATCTTTCCATGCGGGATCACAGTTGGGTTCTAATTGACATAGAGCTCCCCCAATTTTCCTACCTCTGCGATTTTCCTTCTTGAAACCACCCATAAATAAGCTGTTTTTGTCTTTCCTAGACCAGTTTTTAACCATCCAATTGCAAGTCCATGGAGCATGCAAATTTTGATGATTATAAATATAAGTACTCCTCTCACATGTGCTAATTTTATTTTCCAATAAATCCCATGAAATCTCATTAGTGATTCTACATAAGATGTAAATGCTCATATTTATCCTTGGTAATAGAATTTTGTACTTCAATAGGGGTGTTTTTCTCATTATTCCAAGTGATGAAGTTATTACTGGTACCATAATTAGCTAAGGTGTCTGCCACCCTGTTTCCCTCTCTATATGTATGGCCAATTTTAATATTATTGAAGGTATGGCATATATTAATAGATTCTTGAATGAAATCTTTAATAGTCCAACTTGGAGGATGTATCTGATTAAGATGATTTATAACATTCAAGGAATCACCTTCAACAATAATGTTCTGAATGTTGCAATCCTTAGCAAGTCTTAGTCCCCATAAAGCTGATAAAGCTTCAGCATAGTGATTGGTCTGATTTCCCATTCTACCAGCATAAGCAACAATTAAACAACCTTTGTGATCCCAAATTATTCCTCCACCAGCAGCTGCCCCTGGGTTTCCCTTAGAGGCTCCATCAAAATTGAGTTTATACCAAGAATTAGGAGGAGGGATCCAATGTATTGAAGACCTATCAATGGTTGGAGTTCTCCATTTCTAGACATTTTCAATGTCAATCTTCCAATTTGAAAGTATAAACTCTTCATCTTTAGGATATTTCTTGTTCTTGGGTGGTTTAAATCTTTCAATATTGTCTTTAACTACATTACCAATTTTATTAAAGCTTGTCTTGCATGTCTGTCTGTTGTTTCTAAATATTATGTCATTTCTGTCTTTCCAAATCCTCCATATAATATGGGGCATAACCAGTTTCCATAATCTCCTAACAATACAGTGATTATAAGGAGGATCCCACTGTATCCAAGTTTGAAGAAATTCCTTTGGCACTGTCCAGCAAACATTGAACTTTGAGAAAGCATAACTCCATATCTTTGAAGTGAACTCACAATGTAAAAGAAGATGCTTGATGTCCTCAGCCTCTTTTTTGCATAGGCAACACATGTTTGGCATTATAAAGCCTCTCTTGATTAGGTTGTTCATTTGTGAGAATTCTTCCTCTGAGAACAAGCCAAAAAAATAAATTTACTTTGGGAGTTAGTTCAGGCATCCAAATCCTGCTCCATTTGAAATCACAATGGATATTTTCAAAAAAGGAATTGTATCCTGATTTGACAGTGTATTCTCCATCACATGAGTTATTTCAAACAATCTCATCCTTGACATCAATTTGATTCAAGGGGATGTTATCCAACTGCTCTTGAAGTGAGGAGATTATGAAATTTAGATCATTCCTCTCCACCTTAAGTTACTTCCATATTTTTTTGTTACCCTCCATTTCAATGTAGTCTTTGACTTTAGTTCCATACTTGTGTGCTAAAATATCTTTGACAGAACCAAATTTATCATTTAAACTGAAGCTAGTCTAGTTATCACTCCAAAATTGAATATCCCTACCATTTCCCACTTTCCATTTACATCCTTGTTTGATGAAATTCCTTGTTTGAATCAAATTATTCCAAAAAATAGAACCTTGAGGTAGTTGATCATCATAAAGGAAAGAAGTCACTTTTTGCTGAGCTAGATATTTGGCCTTAATTAAATCAATCCAAGGTTGCTCCTCTGTAAGCATTCTCCAACCCATTTTTGTAATTAAATCCATATTCATTTTTCTGATATCCTTTATGCCTAGCCCACCTATTCTTTTAGGTGTACATACTTGATCCCATGCCACCAAGTGGTATCTGAATCTTTCCTCCATTCCCTACCACAAAAAGTGCTTCTGAATCCTTTCAATTTTGTCCCTAAAAACAACAGGAATGTTGTATAGAGACATAATGTAAATAGGTAAATTTTGTAGAGTGATTTTGATTAGAAGACATTTTCCAGCACTGGATAGAATGGCCCCTTTCCATCCAACCATTTTCTTTTGAAATATTTCAAGTAAACCATTCCAAACTGTAGTAGAAATTTTTTTAGTTCCAAGAGGAAGACCCAGATATGTTGTGGGTAGAGAATTGATTTTGCACCCCAGAATTTGAGCAATTCTTTTTGTCTTTCCAGCGGAGTATTGATGAAGAAGATGGAATTCTTATCAAAATTTATCTCTTTCCCTGAGGAAACCTCATAAAATTTCATAATAGACTTGATAGCCTTAGCTTCAAGGATAGAGGCCATCAAAAGTAGAATTGTGTCATCCGCAAATTGCTGATGTGAAGCTGTTTGGTTTGTAGAAGTAGGCCTAATTCCTTTTAAAATCCCATCATTAACAAATTTGGTAATGGATCTGCTAAGACTATTATCCATTAGAATGAAGAGTAAAGGGGATATAGGATCTCCCTGTCTTAATCCCCTACTACTAGCAAAGAATCCCACCATCTCATCATTAACCACCACAAAAATCTAGCTGTAGAAATGCAAGCCTTAATAATTCTTCTGAATTTATTATGAAAACCAAATTTAGCCAGAACATTGTCAAGAAAATGCCAAGAGACTTTGTCAAAATCCTTGTTCATATCAAGTTTCATTACCATACTAGATTTTTTGTTATTATCCATTGAATGAATGATCTCATGCACCATGATCACCCCATCTTGAATTATCCTCCCTTTTATAAATCCACTTTGTTGCTTTGAAATTATATTATCAATAATAGTTCTGGAGTCTTGTTGCAATAATCTTAGTAAAGATTCTATAAATAAAATTAACCAGACTAATAGGGTGGAAGTCCTTAAAATATTTAGCATCCATTTTTTTAGGAGAAAGCACAATGTGGGTGTTATTCAGCTCTTTTAGGAGATCACTTGTTCTATAGAACTCATTCATTGCCGTTAATAAATCATCTGAACATATTTCCCAAAAAAACATAAAAAAAAATTCAAAAAAATTATCAAGACCTAGTGCCTTATCCCCTTCAAGAGAAAATAAAGATTTTTGCAGCTCCTCCAAAGTGACTATTTTAGAAAGGTTTTTGAATCTTTAATCATCTATTCTATCATTTGGAATGGCCTCTAAATGAAAAGAGGAAGCCTCTTCATTATCTACACTATTCTCCTTAAGCATATTTTCATAAAATTTGAGAGCTTCACCCTTTATCTCCTTATGATCTTTGATGATAATACCATTTTATTTTGAAAATTATGTTATCCTATTGCAAGCTCTATGTTTCATAGTGGTCATATGAAATAACTTTTTGTTTTTATATCCCTCTTTCAGCCAAATTTCCCTAGATTTAACCCTCCAAAAAGTTTCTTCCCTACTACAAACCGTATGTAGCTTAGATAAACAAAATCTTATAACTGATCCTCCAATGAAATGCCCTTTGTAGTTACTTGAGATTCAAGATCCTAAAGTTTTTTCTTTAAATCCTTTTTCCTTTCAAAAATATTTTCGAAAACTTCTTTATTCCTGATTCTAACTTGCTTTTTAACATTTTTTATTTCTGAATTAATTTGTAGTGAGAAGTTCCTCCTCCATCCCATTTGCACCATTCTTTAATCCAATCAGAAATGTCATCATGCTCCATCCAAATCATTTCAAATTTAAATGAGCACCACATTGGTTTAGCCTAGTTGAAAATATTTTTAAAAAATTGATTATGATTAGAGCCAATTCTTGGTAAAGAGGATAGATGTAGTCATTTTTACACCCACCAAAGGACAAGGGAAACCCATGCATGCCAACCTATCACCTAGCGGGCACTAGGCACTCACCTGAGGCACGCTCAGGCACTGAGTCTCTCTTTTATGTTAGTTGAGAGGGAAATCGTCATCTATGATCCAAACTTTAAAGGAAGTGAGTGGGAATGAAACATGTGAACATCATAGAGCTCAGAATGCCACTAGATCATTGCAACCATTATAGATAGAGATACTTTAACAAACTTAAAGAACTGAAATAGAACAAAAAGGAAAATGCACAGGAATTCATATTCATCTTATAAACAGACATATAAAGGAACTATGAAGAATCATGTGTGAACCCAAACCAAGATGGATCATATTCAATTAACTTTGTAATCTCATTACATTCATTAGAATTATTACGAAACACTACATTATGACAGACTGAATTCATGCATCATAACTAGAACCATATCATTTATCTCTCAAAAAGTAATTTTATAACCCCAAGCCCTTGATAAATCCTTCTCCTATATTTAATCTACCCAACACAAACAGAGTTCGTTGTAGCATTTCTTTAAGGCTCCACTCCTTCTTCCTCTCTCTCTATACCCAATTCCACCTCTACTACCATCATCACAACTAATACTACACTTTTTATCTATGGGTGCTCATATATATAGGCATCCTGACATGCCAACTCATCCTTCTGTAGCCTCAAATCTGTCGTCAAGTGTTTGAATGTGGTCCTCTATGGGAGCATGTTCCATCAATCCTGAGCTCTCCACTTTTTGTCATGATGGTCTTCTAAGATCTTCCATCGCATGGCATATTCCTTCCTAGGCCAACATGTCGTCAGGCTGACATCCTATCCACTCTGCATGCACATTTCGTTAATGCTTTTCTCATGTCCTCCCCGATACACCAAATATGGTTAAGTCCCGAGACCTTGTCTTCTAGCGTGTAACACAACCCTTCTAAAACCCTCCTAAAACCCTACCTTGTGAACCTTCTCCTTACATGCTCATCCATCAACCTAGGCTTTGCGTGCCCATGTGCCGCTGTGTACTAAGTCAATATTCTGGGGGCCCAACATCACCCCACACTATGCCTGTTCTCCGCCATGGGAACACTTCTCCAAAGAATAAAGAATCACAATAGACTTAACGTCCTGGGAAAAGAATAAGGGGATGAAGGATTTGGAAATGAAGAAAGAATGTGGAAGTGATGGTGCTATTGCAACAAGATAGGAATTTTTTTTTGCAAGTCAACCTCCAACTTTTTCCAGGCATTGACTTCATTTTACGCTCTCTAACAGAGGTTGCTTACTAGGGAACTTACCTCCCCAAAACTCATTCCATATCCTTGAGTGTTCATAGTGTCAACAATTTTCTCCAACTCTTTTCCCATGTCTTCAACTGCATCCATCCTTCTAGTAATCTATGGGTATAGCTCCTTTAGCCAGTTCTTGATTATACCCCTTAGGGCCTCTATAGCTTCTGACTTCTTTTGAACCTCACCCAGGATTCTATCTCGCTTTGCTCTATTCCCTTTGTTCTTTTCTTAGAACTCTTTAAGATCTACTTCCTAGTTGGCAACCAGAACACCTCCCACTTTATCTCTTTATGCGCAGTTTTCATATGCAGCCTCAATGGTATGGGCAACAATCTTTACATCAGCAAGGACTTTGTTGTATTCAGCCATGATTACTAATACCTTCAATTTATCCTCCTTCTCTAGGCATGCTACTACTTCTTCCATGGATTCTAAGGCTAGAGGTTTTATTTCCATGGTGAGGATGTGAATCAAGTATTCAAGGCACTCAAGGGAAGATCCATACTTTTTCATTGGTAGTGCTAGGTCTGGATGCTTCAAAACAATGGCATAAGTGATGGATTCTACTTTCTTATGTACTTCATGTACCCTTTCCTTTGCTTCTCTAATTTCACGTTGTTGGTACCCAAATTTTTTCTCCTTTTCAGTATGAGTAGCATCAGAGATATGGCATGAAGCTTGAAGTTAGATAGATCATGATGTATGTCATTTTGTAGATGGAGATGTGATCTAACTGGCACTCAGATTTGTGGAGAGATGAATAACACTCAATAGGAATTGATTTTGTCCTAACTATTTTAGGTTGTGCCTTTCAACCAAGGTAAGAGAACCTAATTTCTAACCCTAAAATGATGAAGGAGATGAATATATCCCTCAATTTGTGCAAATAGTATAAAAAGGCCTTGGGAAAATATGATCAACACTCCAAATCTGACTTTCAAAAGTAGTCACTCCCAGATTATGGAGATATTTTCAATGCAAGGCAAGGGTTACTAACGACATTTTGAAGTCCTAATCTATTATGCATACTTTAGCAAATGGATTTTGGTATTCTGTGGGTATATAGGTCAAAACAAGGGTAGTATGGGGTAGGATTAGTTGTTTAGAATAATTTTTTGTGGGATATTGACAATACAAACTTGACTATGCCAGATCTTTGACAACCTCTATGACATTTGAATAACTATCAAATAAAATGCTTCAAAATAGTCAAGATTTTCTTTCAACCAGAAGAGATACATGAATGGAGGCCCAAGTTTTCACTCTTTACACAATCTTTGAGACCTCAACACAAAATCTTGAGTTAAAGGACCCAATTAAACATCAAAATCTTTGATCCAATCATGCCTAAGGTACCCCCAAAGGATTACAAGAAATCTCTGTCAACAAACTGAAGGTAAAGTGATTTTAAACTGCTTATTTTCAATGCTAGATGAAAACTCTTCTAACAAATGAAATTGAAAATGCAACCAAACTATCAATAAGGATGAGTTATTTGTGATTCTTCAAGATTTCAATACAAGATTGCAACAAGAACAAGGAAAACTATTTGCAGACATTTAAACATGATAACAGACATCATATTTCCCAAAAAAACATAGATTAATTCAAAAGCTTTTTAGATTCATTAGCAGGGGAGAATTTCATGAATAATCTCAGAGCTATGTAATGGCTATACACTTGTAACCAACTCAACATGAGTGAAGATCTAACACAGAAGACATTAACTAGGTTTTTAAAGGGTTTCTCAGAAAAAGAGCTTCTCTCAAAAGTTTCTCATGATTTTCAATTTCCCAATCATTTGCATGTCTCAAAACATGCATTATTTATCTTTCTATTACATTTGATCCTTCATTCCTAAGAAAATAATATCCTATGGCATCTTAGTTTGTTACAAATTCACTCATGACTTGCAGAAAGGGACATCTAACAAAAAAATGTTCAAAAAGTTGCCAGGTGCCTCAAAAAAGGTGAATCATTACAAAATTTACATCATTATCCATTGTGGAGGCACATTTTTCATCTCCAAAGCACACAGACCCCCTTCCTTTCATTATTTCATCCTTATCCCTACAAAATTTGACTTTACAACATTTGAATATGATATTTCATGTTTTTTGCTTGAGTCCGAACAAAATTTCATTTCAAAAGTACCTCGAATCCACAAATTAAATTTTCAAATTGATTCCATTGATCCTTTAAGGTAAAAATGACATGGATTTTTTCAAAAAAATGATCAAAATCGATGCAAAAAAGCTTTTCCACACTTCCTGGGGTAAAAATAGCGGCCAAATTGAAAAATACATAGTTACCGTTTATTTTCCTTTCTACCTTCAATCTGAGTTCTTGATCACTTTTTGATATTTTAACATGTGATTAGAAATGGGCTTGGGATCACTTTTTGATATTTTAACATTTTTAGAAAAATGTAAAAATTTGACATTTTTCTCTACCCCTCTAAGCTTCACACGTGTCCCAAGGTGGGCCCCATTGGAATCACGGCTCGATTCTTCACATTTCCACCTTTTGGAAAAAAGAACTTTTTTTACAATTTCCTTTGCCGCTCCGCCCTTGACATTTGGCATTGACACGTGGCACAATATGCTTGAATCCAGGGTCACCGCTCAACTTTACACATTTCCACCTTATTTGAAAAAAAGGAAAATTTTCACAATTTCCTCCGTGGACCTGCACCTCCACCTCTGTCCTTAACACATGTCTCCCTCTGATTCATTATGGAGCCATGCTTAAAATTACCACTTTAATTCACTTTATCTAAATGGAAATATTTCCCTTTTTCCTCCGGTGATCCGCACTCCCTTCTACCCCTGATCCTACCATGTGTCCTCTCCTAAGTGGCCCGATGGACCCACGGCCATTTTCATAACTTTTGCCCCCTTCGCAAAAAGGCAAAATTATTCTAAGTCCTCTGCTAGAATTCCATCCCACTTTTGATGAAAACACAACACGTGTCCACCTATGATTCACTGATGGCCTGTGCTCTGAAGCCACCATGTGTTCCATTCTATTTCATTGTAGGCCAACACTCTGAAGCCGCCACGTGTTCCATTTTGATTCGTTGCGGGCCCTAGGCATTTTCTTTGTACTTAAATATTTTCTCTAAAATTCCTAAAGGCACAAAAAGACCTGCCCATCTACCTTCACTTTTCTTGCGACACATGTACCTCCTCTGGGGCCTACAGAGCTATGGGGGAAACTTGTCAATTTTTCCAAAACACAAAAAATGTTAATTTTTTTTAGGAGACCCGCCGAATCTTATCCAACCACAAACGACCACGTATGAGAAGATGTTTGAGCTAAAATTTGATGGGAAAAGGACACCCGTATGACTGTCAAAATATGTAAAAGTAGTCAGTGATGCCCTAGGATGTTAAAGATGAATTTGATGGGAAAATGATGCCCGTCTAACTGTCAAAAAACACAAAAAATGCTAGGAATGCCCTATAATTTGATTTTTTCACTAAGGATGATAAATTTCACGAAATTGAACCAACTAAAACATGTTTTAAAGCAGTGTTGATCATGGAAAAGGATTTTTCAGGAAAAAAAAGTATGGATCGATCAATTTTAAACTTCCACAATCGGGCAAGAAAGGGAAAATGGCATAGGCCCATGGATTTTGAAAAATAGGGCACACATGTATTTTTATTTCAAAATAGGGAAAAACAACAATTTTATGATTTTCTCAAGGGATTCAATCCAAAGGGAAAAGTTGCAGGCCACCAGTTTTGAGAGAAAAATTCTTTAGAGCATGCAAAAGGAAGGAAAATTAGGGTAAAAGCTTGCAGGCTCAAAAATGGCACCAACATTGGCTCTTGCTCGGGGATGGGCACTCCCAGTGAGTGCTACAAGAATAAAATAAGTAGACCAAGTGATAAAAACAACCATTGGGTATTGGAGTCAAAATTACAAAGCTGAAAAACTAGACCCAATCGATAAAAAATGGCTGCCAAGAACAAGGCAAACCACAAACTGATAAAAAAGGCAAAAACAAAGCCAAAAAGGTAAAGACTATACACTATACAAGTGGTGCATACCTCAAATTTGAGGATTAATCCAAGAAATGCTTCAGATTCCTTCCATTAACAAGAATTTCAAGTAATTCCCCATCTAAGTCTTTGAGAAAAAAGGTATTTTCACCAATTCTGATATCAATGGAGTAAGGGCCCATCCACAATGTATAAAATTTACCATGTTTTCTCTTATCTTCATTTTTACCATCCCATAACAAAACCAAATCTCTAACATTGAAGGCCCTAGGAGTGACCTTCTTGTCAAACAACCTCTTCAACTTCTCCCTAAATCTGATGTGCCTTTGGTGGGAGGCTCTTTTTTCTTCGTCCAGCTCAACAATCTAATTAATCCTTGTTTCATATGGACTGACCTCTTGATCTTCAAGTTGTTGAACAATCTGAAATGAAGATAATTGTAGATGTAAGAGAAGAAGAGCTTGAGTTCCATACACCAACTCAAATGGGCTCTTACCAGTAGCTCTTTTGGTAGTAATTATATCAGCCTAAACTATAAATTTCAATTATTCACCCCATTTTCTCTTGTTCAACTCCAAGGTTCTCCCAATGATCTTTAATAATTTCTTATTGCTGGACTCATCTTGTCCATTTCCTTGAGGGTTATAGTTTGAAGCATGATTCAGATTGGTTCCATACTCCTTACACATTTCCATTAAGGGTTTAGCTCTAAAGCACATGGCATTATCAACAATAATTTTTATTAGCACACCAAATCTACATATGATATGATTCAACAAGAAGTCCATAACAACTTGGTGTGTTGATTTCTTGGTGGGGATTGCCTCTACCAACTTTGTGAAGTAATATGTGGCTACAAGAATCCACTTATATCCAGCACTACAAGGGTCTGAAATCTCACCAATGAATTCCATTCCCCATTATTTGAAAGGATCTTCAATTGATACAGGCTGCAGAGGAAGGGGGCTTGAAGCTTTCATTCTTCCAGAGAAACATTGGTAGCTTTCACATCTTCTAATTAGCAGGGTTACATCTTTAAAAAGAGTTGGCCACTAATAACCAGCCCTTAAAATTTTGTGTGTTGTAACCCTTCCAACAAAGTGTCCTCCAAAAACTTCCCCATGGAAATCAACAACTATTTTGGGAGCTTCATTTTCAGTTATACATTTCAAGAGGACACCTTCAGGGTTCTTCCAAGCCAGCCCAAAGTCAGTGATGATGTATTTTTGAGAAGCTAGCTTGAGGGTGCTTTTTTTATTTTTATTTAAATGTTCAGGGAAACATAGGTGTCTAAGGTAAAATATTACATCCTTGTACCACTCAGAACTTGTCAACCTCTCAAAAACATTTTCCCTTTCTTCCTCTACTTCATTCACTTCAATTGTCTGCAGGCTACTCTAAGCCATGAGCTTAGCAAGACCCAAACCTCTTACCAAATTTTTGGTTTGGATGTCCATGTCATACTCCTACAGTTTGTTCACCCATCGACATATTTTTCTTGAGATCTCCATCTATGATAAGATATCTTTTACCATGGTGTGGGGAACATAAGCAAAAAAAATTTAACTTAAGATATAAGGCTTGAAAACCTTTGTTGCTTTCATCAAGGCAAATGATTTTTTTTCCATGATTATGTACTTTAACTCAACAGCTTGTAAATCCTTGCTAAATAAGGAAATAGGCCTCTCAGCCCCATCTTCATCCTTTTGCAGAAAAATAGATGCAATGGTATTTTCAGAAGCGAAGGAGAAGATTTGGAAAGGCTTCTTGTAATTCTGATCTACTAAGACAGGTGCATGTTTAAGTGCTTCTTTGATTCCTTCAAAATCTTGAATATCATCCTCCTCCCACTTGATAACTTGTTCTTTCTTTAACATGCATGTAATAAGAAGAGTCAAATCAACAAAATTGGACACAAACCTTCTAATGAAATAAATCTTCCCAAAGAAGAATTGGATACCCTTCTTTGTTCTTGGAATTAGAACCTTGTTGATTACTTCTACCCTCTTAGGGTCAATCATGACACCATCCTATTAAATAATATGACCAAGCAACTTGGCCTTTTGCACCCCAAAATGACACTTCTCTGGGTTGAGAGAAATGCCATATTCTCTACATTTGATCAACATTCTTTCCAAGTGCTGCAAGTGATATTTTCTGCTCCTTGAAAACATAGTCACATCATCCTAATAAACTGCAATGAAGTCATTTATGTAACTAGAAAAAGAAACATCCATTTCTCTTTGGAAGGTAGCTCTAAAATTCATGAGACCAAAAGGAATTCTTACATAAACATATGTTTCCCAAGGAGTGGTAAAGGTAGTTTTAAATATTTATGAATCCTTTACAACAACTTGATTATAGCCAGAGAAACCATCCAAGGTGGAAAACAATTCTGATCCATTCACTAACTGTAGCATGTTTTCCATGTTTGGAAAAGGATAATTATCCTTCAAAGAAGCTCTATTCAGATTTATGAAGTCTACACAAAGTCTGATGTCTCCATTTTTTTCTAATTGGCACAAGGTTTGCAACCCAAGATGAATACCTTGTGGGATGAATGATCCCTCCATCCTTGATTTTCTTCAATTCATCTTGCATTTTCATGGAGAGGATTTGATTAATTGGCCTTTACTTTTATCTAAAGGGTTTGGCATTTTTTTCAAGAGGAATCTCATGCTCTGAATAAGACCAAGCAAGACAGTCCTGATATTTCTTTAATAGTTGGACATAGGACTATTTTTCCTCTTTGTTTAGACTGCTGCCCAACCAAAATTTTATTGGTTTATCATTAGTTCCCAAGTTATGCTTTTCCACATCCCTTGAGGCAGACATGTTTCTATTGATGATGCAATCAACATTGTTAAAAGTTGACTCAAGTGCAATAAGACGTCTAGTAATGGTGTTAGTGTTCAATTGGATAGTATCCTTTCCAAACAAAGTCTCTCTTCCTTTAGTCACACACACCATTGGTTCCCAATTAATATTCTAATCTATAAACTCACCTTGATTTTTTAAGAACCTTTGCACTTGAGCATCATCATTAAACACTTGCCAATGCATGATGTTGTCAGGGATAGCTGGCCTAGTTAACACTTCAACATTGTACTCACAATAAGGTGAAATGGTGTAATTTCCAAATCTTGACCCCAACACTACAAACTTGTCAGCAGCAGCATTAAAACTTCTATCATGATACACAATGTTGAAGGAATCAAACATCTCAATTAGATCCTAAACTGCATGTTTGTACTATTTCATTCATTGATTTTTTATAGCATATAGTTTTCTTATTTTTTTAAGAACTACCTCTGAATCTCATTTTGCATTGATGTCCTTGACACCATACTTCCATGCAATTCGCAAACCCAACAACAAGGCTTCATACTCAACAATGTTGTTAGTACATTCAAAATTAAGCTTGAAGGAAAAAAACAAACTCTTCCAAGATAGGATAAATCAGAATTATACCAGCACCATTTCCAAATTTGGAGCAAGCTCTATCAAATAGCAAGTTCCAAGGGGAACCTACCTATTTAATACACTTTGACTAATCCATCTTGTGCTCCTTACAATAAGCAAACCCAATAAAATTATCAACATCAACATCAGCAAATAATACTTCATAAGAAGCACTATTTGGATCCTTAATTAGATGCAACATCTTATTTTCTCCATAGAGTTTGACAAGTCTTCCCTCCATGGGAATGGTGGAAAAAGACATGTCCATTAGGACACTCCCTCCAACACTTGCAGACCAATTTCTTGAAAATAACATACCCCATTTGGCAGGGAAATCAACAATCACAACATCCAACTTTAAATTCCTCCCAGGATAAGAAGCAAGCTCCACCACTAGACCCTTCAAACAACCAACTACCAACACTTCTCTTGATTCCATGGCATTATACTTTCCATAGGCTGATGGAACTTTGATATCCAACTCATTCATGACTTCTAGAGGCATGACATTACATGATGAACCAAAATCAAACATACAATTGTGAATTAGTCTATCCTTCATGATCAAAGTTGTAAAGAATGGATCAACATTCAATTGGGAATCAACCAAGGATGTCCCCAAGTATACCTTAGGTGTTTCTCCAAGATCCTCTACTGCTGGTGGTGTTTCAAGGTCTGTAATGATTTGAGGAGGAGTTTCAACAATGTTTACATTTCTGTTTGGGGTACTCTTCTCCTCTTTCAAACCTTTCTACTCAAATTCTCTCTTCTTATGCTAAGGAATCCTAAGAAACTCAATGATTGGAACACTCACTTTTATTTTGCTCAATATCTAGGCTATGTCATATGGAACACTCTTAGGAAAGGCAGCATTGGAAGGGAGCCAAACAGATTCATTAGATGGAGTGGGATTCTTGGCAGCTTGGGCATGAGGAGGACTATAATTTTTGCTTAGGACATCAGAGTTTTTGATAGGTGCTTCTCTTCTAGGAGCTTCTTTGGGAATACTTGTAAGCAAGGGTGTTATAGGTTTAGCTTGAGGCCCAACTCCCTTAAAAAATTTACTCCTAGTGTTATACTCTTTCTCTTGAGCCTAAAAACATTCATTAACAATTGTCTATCTTCCTCCGAAGGTATAACACCATCATACTTCTTGATCATCAAAGCTCTTAAGTATTCAAAGTCATTGTTCGGAATTTCAAAATTTTGCACTACATCAACTTCAAGAGTATGAAAGGGAAGAAATACTTGTACTTGTTTGATGCAATCCCAAAAGGTTGTAGTTATCCTTGCACTTATGACCTCAGATGATGTTTCTCCTTCTTGTGAGCTTGAGGAACAGCCCGCCATGCAAATATCATCATCAGTACCATCATCATTACTAGCTTCACCATCTTGTTGGTCCACTTCACATGGAGGATGGGGTAGAAAACACCTATCACACTAATAAATATCAACAACTTCCTCAACAACAGTAACCCTAGTAGTTAGGGGATTAAGTAACACTCTTCCTTCTTGTGCTTGATGATGTCTATTTGTAGACCCCATGGTTCATTTCCCTCTATCATCTGATCTTTGATCACCCATTGGATGATTGGAAAATCTGTCATGGTTTTGTGCTTTTTTTTTGACCTTGTGAAGTCTACCCAATTCCCTTCTCGGCTCTTGCCAATTTGTAGGAAATATCTTTGACAGCCCCTGCAAAGTTTTCACCACTTCCTCCAAGTCTACACTCTTGCTAGCTTGAGGCTTTTCAAGGTTTATCAACTTTACTCCATCTCTCTTGAGAGGTTTCCTAGTAGCCTTAATGTTATTTTCAATTTTCAGTGCCATAATAAAGGCCTACCTTAAATTGGTAGGATTCTTGTCTCTTATGTAATAGGCTGCCTTCTTATCAAATGCATTTGCATATTTGATCAGGCATGATTGATCACAAGGCCTCATATTAACAGGTAGCATTCTCAAAGTTTTGTTAAACCTTGTGTTGAAGTCATGAATTGATTCATTGGGGTTCTTCTTGATATTTTCAAATTCAGACAATAGAAACCTAGGATCAAGTTTGTCACCATATTGAAATCTGAATGCATTCTGCATTTCAGTCCATAAATCAATAAAATTATAAGGCAAAGCCTTGTACCAATACCTTACATCCTCTTCCAGTGTATGAATGAACAATTTAATATACACATCTTCATGCTTAATCTCAAAGTCCTCCATCATGTTAACAAAAATTTTGAGATGCTGATCACCAGTTATTGCATTGTTACCTTGGAACTTTGGAAACCTATTCCTGACATCTTGTAGGATAGAATTTGGGTAACTATCCATTCCTCTAAATTTTATAGGAACAAAGGTGTTAACAACAAATGGAGGTCTAGGGGGAGGGTGAGCCATATGATATTGAGGTAGTGATCCTAGAGGAGAAAGAGAATGATGAGGAGTGTGAGGTCTTTTAGGCTCAAGAATGTGGTTCACAAGATTGGTATTCTCTAGGTGCTGATTTTCTTGGAAATTTTTACTAGAATTGAAACACACTTGTGTAGATTGAAGAAGGAACTCACCAGGTATAGCAGAAGGAACTTTACTAGTTGAAGTTAACAAGTTTATGAGAGGATTTCTTGAATCAGAATAACTAGAAGAAGAGTGATAATCCTCTACTAAAGGTTGATCTCTCTCTCCAATGGATATACCTTTTCCTAATGTCTAACCTTCAATAACCTTCCAAACTTTTCTTTCCTCTAAATTTTTTTTTCCCAATTCTTGAAATAACTTTTTACTTGGGTCCTTCCTGAAGAGAGATCTTCTTCCTTCTAGTTTTGCAAAGATTAGCAACACAAAAATAAATTATAGAAAGTTAAGACACTGGTATTTATCAAGATCAAGTCAGCATGTAGTCGCCACTAAGGACTTTCACCCTAGTTGTGCAAATGCACTAAAATACTCTATCAAATACCTATTAGCATTGAAAATATTGCCAAAATTTATAGATCAGAACTTCCTCTTCTTGAATTTATCTTCCAGAAATGCAAATGAAGTGCAACTACTACTAGAAACTGATAAAATTACAGGTAGAACTTATATCTTCACTTAATCCTTACAAATCTGATCATAAAATTATGCTTCAACAATGTACTTACATGAAAAACTTGCAAGAGACATTACCATGGTTTGATATGCATTCAAATATCTCAAATATGTATGCACATAGATCAGATTGAACCAAGAATATACCCAACAATGGTGCCACTAGTGTTCGTACCAAAATTTGTTTGTCTTTTAAGTCTGAGCAGCATCAGAGATATGGCATGAAGCTTGAAGTAAGATAGATCATGATGTATGTCATTTTGTAGCTGAGGATGTGATCTAACTAGCACTCAAATTTGTGGAGAGATGGATAGCACTTAAATAGGGCTTCATCTTGTCCTAACTATTTTAGGTTGCACCTTTCAACCAAGGTAAGAGAACCTACTTTGTAACAATCAAATGATGAAGGAGATGATGATATCCCTTAATTTGTGCAAATAGTATAAAAAGGCCTTGGGAAAATATGATCAACACTCCAAATCTGACTTTCACAAGCAGTCACTCCCAGATTATGGAGATATTTTCAATGTAAGACAAGGGTTACTGAAGACATTTTTAAGTCATGATCTGTTGTGCATACTTTAGCAAATGAATTTTTGTCTTCTGTGGGTATAGAAGTCAAAACAAGGGTAGTATGGGCTAGGATTAGTTGTTTAGAATGATTTTTAGTGGGATATTGACAACAAAAACTTGTCTATTCTAGATCTTTGACAACCTCTACAACATTTGAAGAAGTATCAGGTAAAATGCTTCAAAACAGTCAGGATGTTCTTTTAACCAGAAGAGATACACAAATGGAGGCCCAAGTTTGCACTCTTCACATAATCTTTGAGACCTCAACTCAAAATCTTGATTTAAAGGACCCAATTAAACATCAAAATCACATATCAAATCACACCTAAGGTACTCCCAAAGGCTTACAAGAAATATTTTTCAACAAAATGAAGGTAAAGTGATTTTAAATTACTTATTTTCAATGCCAGATGAAAGCTCTTCTAACAAATGAAATTTAAAATGCAACTAAACTATCAATAACGCTGAGATATGTGTGATTCCTCAAGATTTCAATACAAGATTACAACAAGAACAAGGAAAGCTGTTTGCAGACATTTAAACATGATAACAGACATCATATTGTCCAAAAAAACATAGATTAATTAAAAATATTTTTAGATTCATCAGCAAGGGATGGCCCCCTAGGTGGGGGGTTCGAGGGCCATGCACCCTAGTAAGGGTTCAGGGGAAATTCCCTTGTAAGCCACATTTTATATATATTTATGCATTGTGAAATTTGGACCATTCCTTATTAGGTCATAGATCTAATGGGTGGTTTTCTATGTTTCCCTGAAATGCTAAAAACCCTAATATATTTAAAGGGTCGTCATATATGAGGCTTATTATATCAGTGGCTACACTGTGAGAGAGAGTTTTGTTGGACTGAATAAAAGGATTTGCTATTTTTTATGGACATTGCCCCTTTTGGGTGAACCACACTAAATCTGTGTCTCTTTTTTATTACATTATTTTCTATTTTTATGTTTTGTGCATTATTCATTGCATGCTTGTTTATCTGTAAAATTGGTATAATCCTAACAATGAATACAATTAAGAGCACGGTGAGGCTCAAAATCATCATGTGTATGATGTACATGAGTTATTTGAAGAAGGAAATGAAGAGAGGGATGATAACAAGGAAGGTTCTCATGACATAGGGGGAGCGAGGAAGTGCACATGAAATATCAAAAGACCCTGACCCTAACCAAGGAGCAAATGGATAACATTATAGAGAGGGTGGTGGCAGGTATTTTCCAACAGTTGGTGGAGCATGAAGTAGAGAAAAGTGTCAAATAAGTTCTAAAGGAAATTGAGGAGAGCACAAGTGTAGGAAAGTATTATGGGAGCATGGTCAGAGACCCCAACTTAGCAATAACCTTCCCAACAGAAGTGTGCACAGGTGGAAAGAGAACAGTAGCAGCACAGGAACACAAGATGACTTATATTAATGATCTAATCAAGGTACTATATGCATGCTTCCAAAGTACCATGCCCACCAACCACCTCCTCACTATGTCTTTTTTTGATGAAGAGGGTGCATACCTGCGCACGAGAAAAATGCTATCCTAGGATTTTGAGTCCCACTTTGATGAACACGAGTTTTAGGTAAATTGTGATGCATTGATGAAGATACAATATGCCAAGGGACTAAATCCTATTGTAAATGCCTAGAAACTATCATATGAACACATTTACAAGGCACTCAACAAAGTATCAATGGAGGTGGAAGTAAGAATCTTTGACAAAAATGATAGGATAAGAGTGTTGGAGGAAGAACTTGAGAAAAAGAATGAGGATATCATTGAGCAATATAAGGAGATAAATCAAAAGGAATTGATTAGTGTGATATTTAAGGCATGAATTGAGGGATGAAAAGGAGAAGGTTTTTGAAGTCCACAAGAATATAAAGGCCATTTCAGATGCCATTATATTGAAACACCCATACCTTTCCCCACCTAAGTAGAAATATGAGTCAACCATGCACTGCTTGGAATACTTGACCCGCATCCTCACCATGCAAAGGTGGCCACTCACATTAGAGTTGGTAGAAGAGGAAATGGTATGCTAGAAGAATGAAGAAAATTTGAATATTGGTGAGATAGTAACTTGGTACTCCAAGCTCCTTTCCACAGTAAATACCACTCCACAGATGGCCAAAGTCATGTATGAAAATTGTGCCGATAGATATAGGGTACCAAGCATATTGGTTGTTACACATGAGGCGGATTTGAAATAATTTTAGAAAAAAAACAAAGGAAATAGGTTGAAGTGTGATAAGATCCTGACCAAAGTTGAGAATAAGTTGGAAGCAATGGAAACCTTACAGGGTTTAGTTAAGAATAGGATAAAGGAACTATACCCCCAAGTCACTCGTAGAATGGATGTGCTAGGTGATCTTAGCAAGCAGCTCGAAAGCATTGTAGATATAATGAAAGTTAAGGGAGATGTACTAATTTTTGATGAAGTAAGTGCATTTGTGGGCGACCTACTTCAGCATGCGTAGGGAGAAGTGGATGTCTAGGAGAAGATTGAGGCATCCGTAAAGAATAATTTTCCACTCCTCATGCAGCAGTAGCATATTCTTCCATTATTTATTTAGATTATTTCAATTCAATTATTCTTTAGTCTTTGAATGAGTAGAATTTTCCCAAGAAAGGAGAACACACGTAGTGTGGGGTGATGTTGGACCCTAAATATTAGCTAAGTACCAAGAGGCATGTGCATAAGATCAATAAATAGAAGGGAACTTAAGGAAAATCATGCAAGAAAAGGGTTTAAGAAGGTTTTAAGTGAAACCAGGGTGCATGGGAGGCATAATAAGGGTTTAAAAGACTTATCCATATTTGGCATTATGGATTCACTTGAGGAAAAACTTGAGGACCCATCTAGGCATGATAAGTGGATAAGGTGCTAGCCTGGAACCTTGGATGCCAAGAAAATGATATTCCACGTAGGGAATATTCCCAAATGTATCATTACAGTTAGTGGAAGGTTTTGCAAATAGGATAAGTAGTCACCAATGGAGGACCACATTGACACTTGGCACATGATCTGCTCATGAGAGAAGTCATGGCAGTGGATGTTGATCCTATTTAATGAAGTGTTTGGGGTTAGAAAGAGGTATTGAGGGAAAAATAATGACTACAATCGACCAAGACTCCATCATGCTTATACCTTACTCAACCATGCCTATACCTGACTCAACCATGTGTTCATAATATAGACTCAATCATGCCTAATCAACCTAACCCACCTAGTTTCCATAATTTCAATAACCATGGAAATAAACCAAGTACATCATCACTCCAATATCATCATCAACTATAAAAAGGAAATGTCTATGTATCAATACATAGACATAAAGGTACAAATAATATATGTATCTCAAAACTCTCACGTAAAATCTCACATCTTTGGCATGCAGGCCTGTATATATATCAAAAATCAAAATGTAGTATTACCTATCATCTTGCATCACCCCCATATAGGTCCCTCACCTTCGATCTCACCTATATCCTCCTCTCGCCCTATCCTCCATCTATCCATCATCTCCATTATACCCTCATCTAGTCTCAGTGCCCATGTACTCGTCACCTCCCTCTCATCATGTCTATGAGACTAATGACTTCCTATAGTGCTCATGATGCGGGTCCTCTAACTGGATGCCTACTAGGCCCTATGCTCAGCATATGATGGAACCTCAATACTAGTTGTGGTCAAATTATCTTGATAATATTGAGCCCCATTCATCATATCCTAGAATCTAGCCATGGATATTGTCTGGGGTGGTGCCATCGCCCTAGCTCCAACTTATATACCCTATCTTAATAATAATGGCCTCTCCCCCTGTACCAGTGGCCCTTGTCCTCTTGCATGTATAATGAGACCCTTTCCTGGTGCCTTTACTAGTGCCTGAGCAGCTATCTATTCCTATAATGTAGTAACATGTGCATGGGCTACTACCAACTAACCATGTAAACCTATAATTTTTTCCTACAGTACTACTACCTATGCTCCATTTTCTGTGGGAGCCTCTAAGATTGCTTATACAAGAGCCCATGCCTAGGTTTCTGCTAATTTACCCTGTAACATTGTCACCTGTCCTGTCAGGGTGGTTACTTGTGCTTGTGTTATTTTCAACTACACCCCTAAAGTAGTCACCTTCCCCTATAATGTATCCCTCTATACTATAACAATAGATAAGTATGGTTGACCTGGCCATGGTGTTAATTCATGTAGCTAGGTTTCCCACCAGTTTCTGTACCCATCCATCACATCAGCATCATCTATCCTCTCTTCTGCCACCTACTCCTCCTACCCTATTAGCTATGTAGGATGTGGTGAAGATAACGGTCTCTCAACATCATCTCTACATTACTAGGGGAATGGTAGAGAAACATCCTATTGTATTCCAAAATAGCATCAAGATCTATCCATTAGAATCATATCATACTCACTACCATGCCTCTGTTGTATCCATTCAATCAACTATATACATTGCAGCTCATGTGTCATTCCTCTGTAAGAAAGAAAACCAACATAGGGTCGCCATACTATGTTCATTGCATATAGACCCTCCAATTTTCATTTATAGTAGGTTACATTGCATGTGGCCACCTCAAACTTGTGGATGTGCCCCTATCGTCACCCATCTCCTATAACCCTATCTCATCCCATTATGAAGCCAATCCACTATAGGAAGTCCCTATGGGCAAAAAAACATGATGTGCTCACAAGCCCAACAATGTAATAAATATGTTTTTAAAATACCATAATGCCACATCCTCTAATAATCCCAAAACTCCCTATATAGCTGCACTAAATATGTTGGCACCCATGAAAAACAAACCCATTCCTCAATCATATCATGTAACACCCCCTTTAGTGCTCTAGGAAATCGGTTGCCCTCTGAGTTAGGAAGTGCATAGCATCCAACTGCCACCATCATAAGTACTGATAAATGGGTCTTCTATAGATGTGCAGCATACATAGCTCCATTAACAATATTGGCATTATGCTCAGTCAAGTCACCCACTACATCACCAAATACTACAACCATCAGCTCCATCACCTTATCTGAAGAAATAAGATATATGTGCTCTCCCATAATTAGTAGCCACAAAATCATGTACACATCATCCACCGTGATAGTCATCTTACCGATGGGTAGATGGAAGGTATTGGTCATTGTGTCTCATCTATCGAAGATCACAACCATCATATTATGATCTCAAACAATATGCTTCTATCGCCACACACACACAATTCCCACATCTCTCATTTGGTTACACTCGTCATCTATGACGTTGGGTCACATTTTTCCTAATAATAGTGGCACCTGATCTCACACAGTGAGCTTCTGCCTCACCTGCATCACCACCTAACCATGTTAATCAAACAATTCTATCAGTACTCTATTACACCACACACAACCCAACCCACTCCTTACCTATTCCTTTCCTAGGCTACCCAATGTTCCCACTCTTCACTCTTCACACTTCACCTATTTTCCCTAACCTACTTCATTCATTATGTGCCTCACTTCACATTTCTACCCTACATCCTTTACCATTCAACACATTACTTATACAATACCTACTTAATCATGCCTCACCTCAGCCCTATTATATTCTATTTTACCTAACCTACACCCATCTCACCCTTGCCTTACCATTTTACCTTCCCCAACCCATTTTTAAACAAATTTGACACTTTTCACAGTGATCAGCACCAGTCACCCTGACTGGTACTAGTCACCCATTTTACCCACTGACACCGACATGCCAACTGATGTCAACCACTTCCTGACCAACATCAGTCTCTGGTTTGACCCCAAAACCAAATCACTATGCCTCCAACTTTGAAAAATTTGAAAAAACACTCTATAATCTACCCCAAACCAACCTAAACCCCATCCCCATTCATTTTCCTACCTATTTAGTCGACATTCCACCCTCCACTTACCCAAATTCCTTCATTTTTTAACTGAATTTCCCATTTAAACTTCAAACCCCATTTTCTTCTTCTTACCTCAAATTCTAAACAAAAACACACAATGAGGATGGATTCCTACCTGGACACGGTGCCACCTCCTTGGTGAAACCTCAGGTTGTTGAACTAGAGGTCCTCTCAGCACCTTCTCCTTCCTCATCGTCATGCCTAAATTAAATGATCAATGCTCCATCCAATCACAATGCTCCAATCAATCTTGTGGGTCCACGCACAAACACTCCAACTCATCCTAGATAGTACCTCTATCATTTTCACCAAGTCAAACATCCAAACATTTCTCTCTTCTTGTCATTTTCAACAAATAGAAAAAGAACAAATGAATTCATAAAACGTGGATTTTACCCTTTTTACCCCAAATACGACTCAACCGACATCAGTTTATCTTGACTAGTATTAGTCACGTACCCTAGTGTACCATGGTCAGTTTATCTTGACCAGTATCAATTTCCCTTGACTGGTATTGATCGGTTAGCCATGTTTGAGCCTCCTACACTACTTATCACCACACTTGGTTTCTCAAAACTATTTTCATATTACCTCAACACCCTTACAACTAAGCCTTATCACTCAACCTTATTACCTAATTACCTATCACCCAACCACCTGTTCATTTGGGGAATGTTGTTGGTCTACCAGGGCCTTACCTACGACCTTACCTATCACCCAACCTTCCTATGCCTATTTGACACTCAAATTTGTTTACTCGCTATACCTTGTGATGAAGCTAATCATGTTGTTTAGCTTATTGACCTTGCCTTGCCTAATGTCGTGTCGTTTATCCTGACAAAACCTTTTCATGCTTTGTAACAAACCTAATTGCCCATTCCTCACACCTTGCCTAGTTGTGTTCCAGGATCGTATCCTATACCTTGGATACCTAAACCACATCAACCTTGTTTGGATAAATTTATCAACATTTAACGAAGCCGAGTTTGCAAGATCTTTAACCTAGTACCTTGTCACATTTTATATGTGTGTGTGCGTTAGAATGCCACTAACTATTACCCATACTGATATCACCATTACCTATACCCCATACCTATACCTCATTTTTCATCACTTAATCATTTTATCAAACCACTCACTGACTCCATTTATCACCTCATCAGTTCCTAGTTTGAGGGGGATCACCTCCACCCATACTTGGGGAAACCTAACTTTCACTCATACCTGGAACACCATACCTCATTTTTCCATGAACGTCGCTTATCAATACAAGCTACATGACAAAAGGGGGAAAATGTAGACACCAAATTTGGGTCACACTCTCCTTGGTCCCCTTTTAATTAATCAATGTAACGCTATGCACCTAGCCATGACCCTTTTATCCCACATTGATATTAATTTAATTACTTACAATTGAATTAATATTTATCCTCAAAATTATTAATTAATTTAATTATTTTAGTTAATTTAATCCTCACATCCACCTCATCAGGACACTCACCCTAGACCCATTCTAGGGGCATTTAACTCACAGTGACCAAGTCATCACTCCTCGAGTGTTGAGTCACCACTTGACCTAACTAAATGAGACTTCTTCCTAAACCTAAATGGACTTCTTATATGATCTTCCTACCTTTTCTAATGATAAATCCACTTCCCAAAGCAAGAATCCAACTTGGAAAACACACCAAATCTGAGAAGATCTACCTATTTTTGGTAAAAAAAATGACTATTTCACTTAACTGACATAGGTTTATCCTCGGCCAACGCCGGTTACCTAACCGTCATCGGTCACTTTATATACACTTTTAAAAATCTTTTCACCTAGGTTGGTCATTCAGTTATTGGAGCCTTATTACATTCAATCTTGAATATGCAAGTCCTTCCTGCACCCAAACAACAAACACACACAACCATAATGTAAGCCAAGTAGTCAATTCTTCTTCTAGAGTATTGGAATATTCACAAGAGCACACTGCTTGCATTGTCATGGCACTCGACCTAGACATCTATTCTCTGACTCAACCACAAACCATCTGCACTCATAGGATCTGTAAAATTACTAAGTAAGTATTTTTATATTTAATCATTTTTGCTTTTTCAAGTGTGGATCTCTTACTTCTTTATATAGTTTCATTTCTTTCCATTACCCGTAATATCACCTTCTTCCTAACCAACCCACTATGCAATCATCCCAATCCTTTTACACTATTTCTTCACCTCTCTTTTCAACATCCATGAGTCCTCTTAATAATATTATGACCCTATTCACACCACCCTTCCCACTCTCTGTGCAATCACAAGAGAGGATCAAACCCCATTTTTAATAGTTTACCACCTAATTTCCTCTAATGACACTGATTACCTAACCATTATCAGTTTTTCTTCTATAACGGAATCAGTCACCCGACCGATACCGGTCTATGGTGGCTAATAATATTCTTAGACCAGCTAGCCTCCCATTTACCCAGACTTGGCCCAAACCTCAACCCACCAACCTCATACCCTAGACCAAACCCCTGACAGACCTACCTGACCTGAAAAAATCCCAGTTCTAAGTAGATTTAGTGTCATTTTTTATATCTAGCATAAAATATAATTCTATTGTTTATATGAGAAACCTAAATCACTACATTGCAATAGGACCTATTTATTTTATTTTTGTATTTACATTAAATTGTTATTAAACCGTGGATTAATATCCTTTCTAGCAAGCACCATGCTTCCTATGGATCTAGCATATGCTAGGCATTCCACTATTCAGTGTTATTTAATACTCTTCTTGTGGTCTTGTTTTGCATTCATAGGTATTCCTTATTAGACAAAAAGGAGCTCTCTATAATCATGCTTACACAACGTAAACAATGACACGCATTCTACCTTCCACCTTCGCTTCATAGGTATTCCTCCTTAACCATTTACCATGTCCATACGGTCCTCCCCACCTTCATACCAACTTGACATATGGGGGACTAGACACTTATTCATATTCTCCTGAACAACATAGCCAAACCCGTCCTTTCTCATATGACTTCCAATACCTCACCAACCACTGCTTCACCCACACTTCTCTTCATTAATGTGCCTGGAAGGGCTTTGGCTTTGGTCTTTATGACAAAGGTCATTACACAGTCATACCTTGCACCATAAAAAAGAAATACTATTGTGGACTTGGTTTTTAATCATATCCTTCTCCCAAGAAGGCTCACATTACCCTCATCAAATAAGAAAAGTCTTCCCCACCATCCTCTCCTATCACATTTCCTTTACCCACGGATTCTATGGATCCCGAATCCAACCCTCCTAAAAAAAATTCATGAGGACCATTTCTTTGAGACTACTGACCTATCATCATGATGGCAAGGTGCCCTCTTCCCTTCCTATCCTTTATCCTGACATGCTTGATGATGACACACCTTCTATAAATATCGTTCAATGTCAGGATGACGATTCTATTCTCACCAATTTATGTGCAGATGATTTTTTACATTCATCAGTCATTACCTTCTGAGACACAAACCATCCTGAATGAATCAACCATAGAGATCAACAATCACACTCAGGACAACCCTTGAATTCTAAAGGTATGCCAATCCTTATATTTTGTCAAACAAAAATCCTTCACCGATTTCCTTCAAGATCTTAGAAATGCTTTTTTGTGGTCTTATGTCGATATTCCTAGTATTGACCCTAGTATCATAGTCCACAATATTGTGACTATTCCTGATGCCAAACCTGTGAAATAGAAGCTATGAAAAATGCATCCACGCATTACCATTCTTGTGAAATAAGAACTCCAATGCCTTCTTTCTATTTCTTTCATTCTACACATTGACTATCCATAATGAATTTCTAACATTGTTCCTATCACAAAAATGATAGGGGGACTCTACATCTATAGGGATTTCTGCGACCTTAACCTATCCTGCCTTAAGGATGACTTTACTCTACCTAGCATCGACCAACTCGTTGATTTTATAGCCAACCATAGGATGTTAGCTCTTATGGATGTATTTTCATGTTATAATTAATTATAACTCACTCTCGAAGATCAACACAAAGCTTCCTTCATCACCCCTTGAGGTACTTTCTATTATTTCGTCATGTCCTTTAGCTTGAAAAATGTTAGTGATACCTATCAACATGTAATGACCTATATCTTCCATGATATCATGCATGAAATATTGGAGGATTGTGTTGATGACCTTCTCAGTAAATCCAAAAGTCGCATCAAACACCTCCTAGTCCTTAAATTCATCTTTGAATGTCTCATTTAATACTTATTTTTCCTTTAACCAAATAAGTGTGTCTTTTTTGTTCTCTCCAAAAAACTCCTTGGTTTCATCATCTCTTTAAGGGGGATCGAAGTTGATCCCAGAAAAATCAAGCCTATTCTCGAGATTCCTCCACCTACTAACCTTTGACAACTTCATAATTTTCAAGGAAAATTACAATCCATTCGACGCTTTATTTCCTAACTTTCTAACCAACGTGACCCTTTTCATAATATTCTTAGAAAGGATGCATCCTTCAATAGGAACAATAAGTTCCATAAATCTTTTGAATCATTGAATAATTACCTTCTTCAGCCACTTGTGCTCATCCCACCTAAAGATGACAAACCTTTTTACCTCTACATTTCTGCCATGGATCATTCCTTGGGTGTCATGCTTCCTCATCGCGGAGAGCAACACATGGAGCAAGTGTTTTATTACATAAGTCGTAATATTTTAAACTATAAGACAAGGTATACTCACACTAAAAGGCTTTGCCTATCCTTGGTCTTTGTGGCCAAAAAATTTTTCCACTGACTACTTAACCATAAAACCTTCGTCGTCACCAACACCGACCCTTTGCATTACATGTATGCTAAACCTTACCAAAACCAATGCACCATGCGTTGGCTAATGTTCCTTACATACCTAGACATGGAATTCATTCATCAATAGTTTTTTAAGGTAAAAACCATTACAGATCAGCTTGCAGATGCTCCTCTTCCTATAAATCAATCTTCTAACTTTGATTTTATTGATGAATCCATTGTCATTCTTTCCCTGGAAGACACCATCTATAAGGTGACCTTATTCTTCAATGGTTCTAAATGTCAACTCAGGGTCGATGTAGGGGTCATCCTCATTCCTCTAGATGGTAAGCCTATGTTACTATCCTTTAAACTTGACTTCGATTGCATCAACAACATTATTGAGTATAAAGCACTTGTCTTGGGCCTTCAGACTATCATAGCTTTAGATGTTAAATCCCTTAATATATTTGGTGAATCTCAACTAGTTTTGAACCAAGTCAATGGTTTGTACCAGTGTCGTAATGAGGTTATTATTAAGTATAAACATCATGTCAACATACATTTGACGAAACCTACCTCATTCAAACCACTCAGTGATCCACTAACAAATTTGTGGATACCATGGCTTTCCTCGCATCAAATATACCCACCTCACCTTCAAATTATAAAATATTTTTCATAGTACAATGGTTACATTCACCCTCTTATCTTGTCTGCAGCATCAATTTTTTCGGAAGAATCGAAACTGACCCATGCGACATTTGGTATAAGCAGTTCACTGACTACCTTTCCCTTTCAATTTTTCCTGTAGATCTCACTCGCAATGGATGAAGAGCCTTCCTAAAAAGTGTCTCTCGTTAGATAATAATGGGGGGTATTCTCTACAAACATGGCTTTGGTGGTATCCTCCTACAATGCCTCACTATTAAAATTTGTACTACATAAAGATTTCATTTATTCTCATCCCGTTTAGTGTGAACCTCTCCGTTCCAAATCATATGTAAGGACCAATGAAATAAACGATATTGTGAGTACTCCATCATTCCATTCAACCTTTTCTTAAGTATGAGTACCACAAACGCTACTATGGTCGGATTCTCAGGCATACGTTCAACCTTTTAGGAGGGAATTCCCATGTTCGTTCCATCACTTGAAACCCTATTTCCATAGCTAATTTTTTTGTGCCTATGGTTTTCCTTCAGAAAAACTACCTAGACTCCGTATAGTCGGCATGAGTACAGTTCAAAATATGCAAAAATGTGGGATAGAAAAAATATATTCTTGATACAAAATTCTTTCAAATAGATTATTATCACAAAAGGACATCTACCTCTCTCTCTTGTTGTTATAAGTAGACTGCTCCCTTAAAGGATAGCTATCGAAAGCTAGCCACCTACTCTAATTAGTCTATCCAAAAACAAGACTAATCTGTCAAAGCAAAATAAAAATATCCTGGAGCTTCCCGCATCAATTGAATTCACAAATACCTCAAGGAGACTCTATTATTCATCCCCACAAAGACTCCATGCATCGATCAGTCTATAAAAACAAAAAGAAAATAAACAGTCAATAAAATTACAAACTTTGGTAAGGGACTTGGCCTTATCCGATTGGTGTATTTGCAAAGGGGAAGTTGATCCATAACAATCCCCCCTTTTCCGGTTCCTTCCCATGCCCCCCGCACCTTGCCACCCCCCTTCTCGTTTTCCCCCCCACCCCAATCTCATCCCATTCCAATTTCATTGAATAACCCTTCTCTTGACCCCTCCCCCCCCTCTCCCCCCCCAACTCCCCTTACCCACCCCACTCACGCCCCTCTCCCATGCCAATTCCTCCTTCATACACTCCTCCACCCCTTCCCCTTCTTCCCCCCCTTCCACTTCCCACTCCCCTACTCACCTCTCCCTTCCCGCCCCACTCCCTCCTCTATCCCCCCCTCCCGACAGCACAATCTCCCTCCCGCCCTTGATCCAGCCACACACCCCCCTTCCCTCTCCCCTTCGCGCCGTACCCTCCCCACCTATTCCCCCTGCCTCCCAATCCCCCCCGTCTCATTACCATCCTATCCCCATGCCATCCTTCCCTCGCCTCCCCCATTATTCAAATTAACACAACCCCCTCTCCAACCAAAAACCCATCCGTCAAGCCCTCCCCCCCACCATCCTTCTGCTCTCCTCCCCCCGCACCCCTCACCATATCCCTCCACCCTCTCCTTCACCTCATTACGCGCCCGCTCATACCCCGCCCACCCTCACCCTATCTCTAGGCACCTACTCTCTACCTTCACCCCCCCCTCCTCCTACAAACTCCTCATTCCCCCTTCCTTCGCCCCTCATTCCCCCCCTTCCAGCCTACTAAACTCCCCGTTTACCCACCCCCACTGTATTATACCCCCCTACCCCCCTACGCTCACCAATACCTCCCTCCCTCCATTCTGACTCTCTTTCCCCCCCCCCCCCCCATTATCCCTTTTTACAAAGCCCTAATCCCATAATCCCCCCACAGACACCCGCTACCTCCCTTTACCATCCACCTTATCTCCCTGTCCTCACATATTTCTCTTCCCTACCTCCCCAACTCCCATTCTCTATCCCCTCCATCCCTTCTTCCTCCCCCCACTCGCCCCACGAAGCCGCTCCTCATCCCCACCTTATTCCCTTTCCCCCCCCCCTCTCACACATCCCTTTTACCATCTCTCCCCCATAACCCCCCCACGTACTTCCCTCCACACTCCCACCCCCTCGCCGTTCTCACCCCCTCCCCCCCCATCCTGTTCCTTACACACTCGTCCTCCATTTCATCCACCTGCTCTCACCCTCTATTTCCCTTCGTTCACCTTCCCACTACATTTTTATTTACCCCCCATCCCTGCCTCATCCATTTCCCTCATCCCAACCTCCTGCTGTGACAACAACCCCTTTCCGCCACCCCTTCTCTGCCCCTCCCCCTACCCCCCCCCCCTCCCCCCCCCCCTCCCCTCCCTTTCCCAAGGGAAGAGGGCGCGGGCAAAAAGGAAGGCTTTCTCCCCGGTACGCTAAACGAACCACTCACCTTACCACTTCTTCTTTGATCATAATAATCCAAGGGACGTGGAACCATGTGATACTTCATGATCATGTAACTTCTTTAACCCTTAGACCTATCAATCATGGAATGCCTCTAGGGGTTTTATGTTCAAATCCTATCTTTGGTATGCCCGTTATGGTCTTTACCAAATATGGAGCTTTTACTTTTTTTCAATTCATCTATTCCTAATTATTATTTTTTCAGTAGGATGCAACCTTCGACATCTGATATATTGGTGTTCTACTCACTTACTTACACCCATACCAATCATAACACCCACATGCCTGTTACTATATGCATAAAATCTCATCTACATCTACCTACTTTCATCTAACTTACCCAACAACATGATACTAACCAAATCACCTCTACCAGTCTACGCAAACCATAAACGCCCTACCCAACCGATTTTTACTAATCCTCCTAACTTACCCTTACCAAAATTACCTACCTCATCCACTTAGCCGATCCAACCGATCACTCAAACTTACCTACGACCATATTATTCTTCCTATACTATTGGAGAACTACATCATCCTGAGGCCTTTGGATAGGGCTATTATAGGGGAAAAAATTCAAGCGCGGGGACCCTGGAGGTTATCTCAGAAAATCTTTTCCTTTCATCATTTCCACTCTTTTCCTTGCCATTTTCCCCCATAAACAAAACCTAGTTAGTTATTTTCCATTAAAACAATAACTTCGAAATTAATGCAAAATAAGCCATATGTCACCCGTACATATCATCATTTACTTTCCATAAAAATAATAGCTTGGAAATTAATCCAAACCATGCCTATCATTTATTTTATATAATACTAATAACTTTGAAATCAAAACGAAACAAATCATGAGTACGTATGCCTACATACCTAGTTTTCATGATAGCAATACAATGGAAATAAAAAAAACATCCTTTTATATCACAAGCACATCAACCCAATCATGCCTAATCATGTAGTTTCCATGACATCAATAAATTTGAAATCAAACTATTTCATTAATTCATACATTACACCCAGAATAAAATAAATCTTTAATGTAATGAATCGAAATAAGAGAAATTGAAATCAAATCATACAATCAAACCACACCGATGTCCTATCATATAGTTTCCACGACATAAATACATGGAAATTCAACATTTGCATAAAATCAGATTATTACATCAATGCCTAAACCATCTATTTTCCATAACATCAATATAATGGAAATGAAAACAAATCATATAACCATACCCAAACCATGTCTAAATCTAGTTTTCATGATGACAATGCAATAGAAATGAAATAAAACATAAACATATATAAATACCATCATCATCTATATACTAGAAAGTATGTATGTCAATTAAATGTCTATACAAGATATTAAATATAGATCTCAAAAAACTATCATAAAATCTTCACATCTTGAACAATAGGCCAGTATATTTATAAGTCAAAAATAAAAAAAATCAACATCTCCATCATCTTCTCATCTCTAGGATGGGCTGGTACCTTTGCTGCTCTCCCATGTTTCCTCCCATATCCTTATTCTCTATGAACTTTTCACCTCTCGATGGCCCTTCCCATACAATTGGTGGCTACCTAAACTGTTGGTACTACATGTCCATGAGATGGTCCTCGTATTGGCTTCCTACTGTGCTGTGGTAATAACATGAGGACACAATCTAAGATACTGGCATTGGTATTGATCCTAAAGTTACATAGAACCTTGCCCACAACATAGCTATGATGTACAGTGAATACACCTAGGGAGGTGTCATCGATCTAACCACAAACCTATGGGACCTTTGTCCTAGTAATAGGG